>OZ005620.1:14265000-16665000 GCA_963930655.1 Myrica gale
TTCTTTCTCTTGCCACCCCGTTCAGGCGTTCAGTTCTCCTCACTGAACCAAAACGATAACACCAGCTGCACGACTTGTTCTCTCTCTCTCTCACACACGCTCTCACAAACAGCTCTGCGATGTTATCTACCCGTGAAAACTAACGTGATTTTACACAAATCTGGCCACTCAAACATATATACGTACCTTGGAAAACTTGCCGTTAGCACCCTCCGCACCATTACCACCCGGTCCACCCATAGACTTTCCGCGTTCTTCTGTCCCATTAAAACCCACAAATACTGTCTCACTTCTCGTCTACATCCCTATAAACTACTCAACCATTTGACTTGTGAACCCAATCAACCAGCCAAGAACCCAACGCACTCCCCAGTGCAGCACATAGGCACATACCCAAAACCCCTCGACAGACCAAAGGTCACTTACCCCCACGCCCACGAACTCTCTCTACACATGCACTCAAGATTGCTTCTCCTTCAATGAGTTTGGCTTCTTCTTCATCTTCTTGGGAGGTGAATGGGTTGCATGGTCTCTCAACTGGCAGCCAAGTTTGCCTTCTTTCCGCCATCCCCACCTACGTACCATATCAAGAAGCGCGACGATGGCAAACTCACTGTGGTGTCCTCGTCCTCTCCGTCAATGCCAACTCCTCAAGCTGACGACAATTCCTTGGACGTCTTGCTGATTGACACTAAGCGTGGCAATAAGATTGTCTCTTTTTATTTGAAAAATCCATTAGCTCGCCTCACTTTGCTTTACTCTCATGGCAATGCTGCTGACCTTGGCCAGCTTTATGACCTCTTTGTGCAGCTCAAAGTCAATCTCAAAGTTAATGTTATGGGGTTAGTGTGGGTTTTTTTTTTTTTTTTTTCACTTGTGTAGTACTAAAGGCTAATCTCATTTATGTCGAAGCTTTTGGATAGTGGGTTCTCTCTCTTCTGTGTAGCTGTCTATACAATCGCGTGGGATTTCCTCTTGACGAATTTTACCTCTTTTACCCTTGTTCTGAAAAGGATAAAGCTTTGTGCCAGGATTTTGAAGCTTCTCTACCCTTTTGTTGTCTGTAATTAAAATTGATGGTTACATAGATTGAGGTTGGTTTTTCATTCACTGTCTTTTCGAGAGATGTTGTATTCTTGAAACTAGGTTTGTTGGGCTTAGATCTGTTGTTGACAGAGATAATGCTGGTTCTATCTCCTGTCTAATGGCTTTTTTCTCAAGGTGTTAGTGGGAAATGGTTTTCTCTTAAATAATGAATAGGTAATAAGCAAAGGAGGTTGGTGGAATAGTTTCCATAGAGTTACTAGTTGGTTCTCACCAGTTTTTTTCCACCTTTTCTTGTCGGCCCACTTTTTTACTTTCTCCTTCTGCATAAAGTAATTTTTTTGTAAATATTCTTGATGGATGGAGACATGGCTTAGTACTCGTGTTTTCGTTTTCTTTTTCTACGTTTTTTTTAAGTTCTGTGCTGTTTTGGGCTCCGAGATTTTATGACGTGAATGGAAACTCGAATACCGTATAAATTCTCAAGTCTAGTTTTTCGTAGCATAAGATGCACGATTCTCCTGTGATTGAATCTTGGAAAGTCCTAGTTATCTTATGTTTCTACGTTTTATTGTGCATCTATGACTCTGGAAAATGCTTAAAGTTCATAAATTTCGCTCTATTTTTGTTGAATGAATTTATGCTTACAGATTTCTCTTCCAAATGTTTTTTGTTAATCCAATTTGTGATCAACTCTTAGACAGTTTAGTTTTCCATGTTGTGTTAATTTTATGTACAATGTGATAAATTTAAGCTTTGGCTCGTTCCTGCTTCTCTGCTGCCATTTAGCTTTATATTGATATCTTCCACCTGAATTTCATCATGCAGATACGACTATTCTGGCTATGGTGCCTCCACTGGTCAGGTAGGATATGGTTTTGTCTGGCTTGTGCTATAATTTGGAAATAATTGTCATAGTCCTATTTGGACTTTCTCACTTGTTAAAGGTGACTTCAATTGGTAATACTAGTGGATTTATGAGGTGTACAAGAGAGAATAAAACTTGGTATGTAGCACCGGAATCGATATCTCATCAGATGATGAGACCTGATTAACACTATAGGAGCAATTTTGGGCTTTGAAATTGTCATGACTGATATTCCTAGGATTAAGGCAATCCAAGAGGGGGTGAATTGAGTTTTAATACTTTTTCGAAACTCACCCTAAAGAATGTGTTTGATAGCTACAAGTCTCACAAATGGGATTGATTGCAATAAATGATTAAACACAAGAGTATGTATTGCAATTTTAAATATGCAAATAAAACTTTAAAACAATAAACTAGTAGTACAAATTAAGGAGATAAGGGAAGAGAAGCAAACACAATATTTTAGGTGGTTCGGCAAACCCGCCTACGTCCACCCCTCAAGCTCATTTACCGAGCCTTGATGTATCTCCACTATTCTCCATTCAACCAAGGGAAAGGTTTCCTTACACTTGAGCTTGAGAAAATCCTCTTCAAGCTTCAAGAACGAGTTTGAGAACAAATCTCTCCAAACTCCTTTCGATGAGCAATCCTCACCGAAAGGATACAAGAGAATCACTCTCTTAGAAATGTATATGGTTGAACGAAATTTCCCTCTAAAACTCCCTTAATGGAGTAGATTTTACAATGAGAAATATCTAGCTCTTAGGCTTCACACAATAACAAGGATGTGAAAGTGATGATTATGTATGAATGCTGTTTGAATAAGGATTGGAAGGTTTTTTTTATCACTATTTGCCTTTGTAAAATGATTTTGGACGACTTTATATAGGTCTCATGAGAAAAATAGCCGTTAATAGTGATATGTTAAAACGAGCCGGTCGACCGCTACATGAACTGGTTGACCGCTTCAAGTTACCGTTGCCCAACGGTCATATTGTCAGAAGCTTAACGACTCTATTTTAAAATCTACTGGTCGACCACTATACCAAGCAGTCGTAGATCCGGTCGACCGCTTCATGAGCCGGTCGACCTCTTCAACTTAACACATGATCCGATTGATTTAAAAACTCGATTTTGACCAACTTAAAATACCCAATTTTAAACTCTAACTTCTCATAAGTATATAAAATGGTTTGGGAGTATATTTGGGATATTATGGAGTCATTAAAATGTTTTAAATCTTCAAAACAAGTGGTAAAACAATTCATGCAAGTTTTGAAGAAATATGCAAGTGTGTGGTTCAAATCCTTGTTAAAGATGAAGTCTCTAAGTTACAAAGATTACCCTAACATTGAGTCTTCACTTTAAGTGCGCTTCCATTGAAGGTGATGTTGCTTGATCACTTCGTGCTCATTTTGGATCCGCTTTGCTTCGCATCTCAATTACTTCTATTGTTATCATCAAAACATTGATTGTGACTAAAAGCCAACAATGACCCTAATGAAGAAATATGTCAACAGTTAGGAAGGAGGAATAACTTCTCAATAAGATATATGAAGCAACTTTTGTAAGTTTGGGATTCAGTCAGAATCCATGATATCCATCAACAGTTTGTCACCTTCTGCATAATGCCGCAAGAAATTCTGTGGCATCTGAAGTTGTCTTATGCATGTGCTTCAGACCCTACTTCAAGAATGTAGATGTGGCTTGGGTGTTGTCAACTTGGTTTGGTTAATCAATACTTCCATTACCTAGATAAAACATATCAGTCCATCAATAGTGACAAGTTTTTATCATCTGATAAGGTTGGCAATGGGGTTTGTTCAGTCTTAGTCGGTATCTATGGACAGTAGGGACCCTTTCTTCTTTCTATGTGATCACACTAAACATGCTTACCTGTTTGCATAAATTTTTTGGTCTTGCTAGGCAGATTTTATGGTTTAGAAAGTCTGAGAGGCTCCTGAATTGAGTGGGGGAAGTAATTGTATTTTTTCACTATGAAATTCAGCCCAGTGAATCCAATACATATGCTGATATAGAAGCAGTATATCAGTGCCTTGAGACTGAGTATGGAGTTAGTCAAGAAGATGTAATCTTGTATGGACAGTCAGTTGGAAGTGGGCCAACACTGCACTTGGCAGCCAAATTGCCGAGGCTCAGAGGCGTAGTTCTGCATAGTGCAATTCTTTCCGGTCTTCGTGTGCTCTGCCATGTCAAGTTCACATTTTGCTTTGACATTTATAAGGTAAGGAGTCATTGTTTATTGTACAGAGATGTTGTGAATCATCTTATCATGAAAACAGGCTAGCCAAGGAAATGTGGGTATAATAGTGTGCTTCCAATCCATTCCAGTGCTTGACGTAGAATGTTATAGGCGCAGTATGCTAGAATTGAGTGTTTTCTGCGGGAATATTGTTATTCCAAGCAAGTAACGGCCAATTTTATGCAGAACATTAACAAAATTAAGAAGGTGAAGTGTCCTGTGCTGGTGATACATGTAAGTGTTTCTTGCATGTTTATTAATTATGGATCTCTCCTTTCCCAGTATTTTCTTCTGCCTTGTTGTACTTGTTTGTAATTGGTGACTTAAGAAGACAGCCATTTGCATGCAGTTACTTATGTTGGAAACAGGGTCTCTTAATGAATTTGCACTGCAGAAGTATATCACTCTCATTTCACATGGATCCCCAATCTGATTGTATATGTGGTTTTTTCAAGTAAGTTTGTGAATGGATTCTCTGACGAAGGAGAACTTTCTTTTTCACAAATTGAATAATTGTATCTATGTCACCAACTGTTTTTTCTCAGAATTTACTATCTTATCGTACAAACCAGAATCCATAACATATTTGATAGTCCAGTTGTCCAGGTAATGGCCATCAATTTTGTGTGCATGGTTATCATAAAATGTAGTACCATTTCCATCTTAATCCACTATCTTTCGCACGAGATGCGTTCAGTTTACTGGAGAATTAGACAAAAGTTTTGAATAGAAACACCTAGAAAGTGTGATGTCTAGAAAGCTTTGGATGGGACAATGGTGCAGGAAGATTATGAGAATAAGGTGTTTTCTAATAAGAACCAATCAAGGGAAGGTTGCTCGTCTTTGTCTCACTAGTGCATGATTCCCTAGGCAAAAAGAAGGCACTAGGAATCATATGTACAAAGGTTATGGAGTTAAGAATATAGTTATAGTTTGAGGTAGAAAAACTCATCCTGATGCACAAGTCAATTGGATTTGGAGAGAGTTGGAAGGTTTTTTCGGTCTGTATGTTCAGCCAGACGTGGAAATTTCTCTTTTTTGTTTGGCAGATATAAGGTGTCAAAACCTGTACTGACTGTGACCATTTTCTGTTACTGCAATGAATTCTTTGATTGTTCTACTGGCGAACCAAATAATCTCAGGCATGGGTTTCAGGTCTCCCATTCTATAAAGTTGTTAAAAGTGATCAGTTGACTATGTCGGTTCTATCTGTTGGGTTCTTCAGATGATTTAATTTTCGTCGGGGGTTTCTTGGGATGGATATGGTCAGATGGTTTTGTTTGCTTTGGCATATCGTTTGAACTACATTGACAGAAAGGTCTACAGTTCTGGCAGTGTTAACTTACGTGATTGTGAACTTGTGGATTTATACGTGGAAGAATTCTGCTGCATTGTGAAAATGATATTGGCATGTGCCAAGTACTCATTGTTGCTTTCTTAAGTATTGATTGTCTTAGAAATAGGTATAGGAAGGAATACTTGGTGGGAATTTATGTAAGAAGAGTTATAGTAAGAGATGCGCGTTTCTTCTGGCAATTAGTAATTTCTTGTATGCTAGTTTAGGGTCCACAGTCATAGAGCAGGGATCACAGTCATGCAGTAGGGATTCTTATGTTGAAATCTTGAACCCAGCCATTTTGTGAAGGCTTCCCTTACGTGTACAGTTGGTTTAAATCTTAGAGATGTCATGTTAATGATATGTGAAGAAACAGTAATGGGACTTGCCAATCTTGGGAGTGGAGAGATTTCTGGTGAGCTCTTAATCAGAAATATTTAGCTTCGAGCTTTCACATGAAATATCCAACTATGCTTCCTTTGCTTTCTGTTAGACGTATGTGAAATATTAGTGTCTCTTATTACCGTCACCTTTAAGGAATCTAGTGCTGTTATGTGGCCTTGTACGTCATACATTTGTGCAGTGGTAGACTAGTTGATTTCCCATAGAGCACTGCGTACGTTTCTATTGCACACAATGGCACTTCATGCTCTATTGTGCTTAAGACACAAAAACACATAGCAGGATACATTATCCAGTTCCCCTTTTGGTAGAGTATAGATAAACAAGTAGCCTATTTTGTGCATTTTTGGCCCCAGATGCACCTCTCTGTTGGCAAAGCGCTTCTGTTTGTCTGTTTAGAATTCAAGTTTACAATTCATGCAGAAGAGCTTCACAGCTTCTTAGGTGAAATATTCGCCTGAAAAAATCACTTTACTTGTCTTCAGGATTGATCAAGTAATACTACCTCGGGATCCACCCCGGTCATCTCTCTCTCTCGCACATCTTTTTCCTGGTACCCTACTTAGTCTAAGCATTCTCTCAAAGCATAGAAAAGGAGTGAAACCACATGCTCATACTTTGTAGGATATAAAATCTATGTCATCCTCAAACTTACCTTTTCTTTTGCTTGGGAACAGGGAATGGTGGGTGGAGTGGGGAATAAATGGCCTAGAACTCTTGAATATGCTCTCTTGCATAAGATGAATGAGGCAACCAATTAAATCACTGAATTACCACGATTGTGGTGCTCAAATAGTCACTATTGCTTTTCAATGAAGAATTTTTTAAAGGTATATTAAGATTTTGTTTGGTTCTCAGTGGATGACATAAATTTCAAATTTGATGTGAGAATAAGTAAGAGATGTAATGAGTAAGCACAAAAAGAGGGCTTCCTGCTCTAGATGATTTCCATAATTGCAGTAACCAAATACCATCGCCCTCTTCATATCTTTTTTTTTTCGTATGTACATTGTCCTCTTCATATCGGCTTCCTATAGAAACATCTTTGTCTGAAGTCCCCTTCACTGTATCCCTCTTAGTTTTGCCAATGTGTCCATGGTCTCCATGGCTGAAGATCCTTACTTTCTATTCCACGATCATCAGTTGTTGATCAATTTTTAAATGCTTTTACCCATTTGGCTTTCGTTAGAGACAAAAAGTTAGTTGAAGATTATGGAAAATATGAAGGAATGGGGAGTCCTGGTTTGCAGTAGTTAGAATGGATGAATAAACTAATGAAACTAGTTATATGCCTTCTCCTCCAGAAGCAGGTTATGTATCCAAGGGTTCCATCAATGTGCTAGTAGATATGTACATGGAGCAACAAATAGTGGTAAAGATTGGTATGAGTCAGAGATCTTATTGTGGATGATGATGGATTGTGTCAAGGGATTTAGTGGTAGGAAGTGGAATTCCTGGGGTAGTTTTTTAAGTTAAGTGTCGTTGGATCTGTTTCCTAAATCCAAAATCTCAAGTCAACAGGTTTGGGCCCAACCCAACATATCAACCACTCTTCAGAAGATGAGACCAAGGAGAAAGAGAACATAGAAAGCATCTTTACCCTGGATAGCTTTTATGATAGTTCCTCTAACTGCATAATATTGATGAATAACTCTGGAAAACAGTTACGATGGTCAATTTGCTTTGAAATTCTGTCTGGATATTATAAGAAATTTGTAGTTGTCTAATCTATAGTGAATATGTAATAAAAAGGGATGATAATTACTCTTTCTGATCATTGACTAGTTCTATGATTTAGACAAGTTAATTAGCTTAGATGATGTCTTCCTCACCGAGAAGATGATGAAACTGAGTAGAGCTCTTCTGAATTAAAGCTCATACTTCTGACATAGACATGAAACACTGTAAACATCAGACACTAGAGGTTAGTAAAGAGAAGAGCATGCCCATTTCAAGTTATTCACTTCTTGTGATTATTGTGTGCTTTGGATGAAATTTCATGATTGGTTATATGTTATTGGTCACCTCTTGTTGTTCATTTATTTTCAGATAACTGTGTGTTCAGTAATTGAAATAACTTCCCTTCATGCATCTAAATTATATTATTAAGCTCACCAGCAATTAAGCTTGCCATCGTGCATCTAACTTCACGTTGTGAGTGGCATGGTTACAGACGTGGTGGAGTCCCACATTGAAGTGTAACAACAACCAACCGATGGTTGGTGTATTTATCCCCAGCCTAAATTTGTTGACAAGCTTTTGCGTAAGGGTGGTGGTTAGTAAGTGATATCAAGCTTTTACAAAGAGACCCCACAAGTTACTATGTTCAACTCTCACAACCCCAAATACTAACCCCTGGCGTTGGAGCTAAGGTTTGATCCTGTTATGAGGGCGATGTGTGGTGCATGTATAGAAATCTAGAAATCATTCAAGATGAGCACCTTGTAGTTGTAGAACAATGATCCTCTTATTGGATGGGGTTGGGTTGGGTTAGTTGGGGGGGGGGGGTGTCGTGTCTGGATAGGGTGGCTTTGTATTGATGTGGGACTGTTGCCACGAAGAAGAAAGATTAGTTTAGTGTATTCGAGTTATGGTTGAGATTTATTGGAAATTTTATCAAGTTCTTATTTTCACCTGGTTACTTACCTGAGTTACCTTGGTGTGAAAAGAAACTGTTTTTCTTTTAGAAATAATGACCCTGTATGCCTTTTCTAAGAAATGAGAATTGGTCTGTGTATTACTACTACGGATTCATGGGCTTAAACCTCAGTTTAGGCTCTTCTCCAGGTAGTCTTCTTAAGTGGGGTGGGGTGGGGTGGGGGGATTTGCGTTGTATGGGTTAGAAGAGGGATCTTAAAATGAGATATAGGGGGTTTATCCAAAAAACCCAGTTTTAGTATATTTTGGGATGTCCATGTGTAAGAATTGAATGGAGTCAAGGGTTTTGTGCATTAATTGAGTGTAAGAGCGTCAGTGTGTGTAATAGGGTTTTAGGATTGTGGTTTTGTCTAATTTGCGATGGGACATTGATGGTTGAAGTTGGGTTTCATGGGATCTGAATTTATTTTTGTCTGTGAGGCTTGCAAGGGGTTGTGAGTTGGGCTTAAGAGTTAGTTGAGAAATTTGTAATCCTTAATGTTGACGGTAGACTGTGATTGGCATTGCACATGAACGTAAACATGGATGTGGCAGAGTCACGTTAAATGGTTTTGGGTATATGGTGGGGCATTGAGGGATCTTAGATCCACACATGGTTGAGTAAACCCCTAATGGTGGATATTGGTTTTTGGTAGTGATTTTAAGAGAAGTATTCCCTTCAAGAGGATGGCTATTCTGAGTATATAGATATATATTATGATACAGGACTCTCATCTGGAGGGGAAGATTTGTTTGAATATTCATGCAAGTGGGTGTTGATAATTGGTTCCATCCTACATGGAGTGGTAGTGAGAATAGTGAGTGGCTGATATAATTTTGTTGAACAGGTATTCGAGTTTAAGTAGTATGCAAATATGTTCGAGTACGCTTTCGAAAGGAAAGTCTGAGGTGCGATAAGAATAGGTTTAACTTAATAATGTCATATCAACTATTCACTCTTGTCGCTACAATTTGATGCGAGTCTGATCATTTGACCGTAAGTCTATTTATGCATCAAACTCTTAACATTCTTACCTCTCATAACTGATATGTAACTAGACTTAAGAATATTCCAACAATACCTGTTGCTGCTAGTGCAAAAACTGTTGACCCACTTGTCCAACATTTAAGCTTTTGGGGCTGATGACTCTAATGGTTCTCTGTATTTTGTGATTTTACAAAGATCATTAGAAGGGACAAAAAATAACGTCTCAGTTTCTTTAAATGTTAAACTTGAGTTCCAACAAGATCTCAAGAACTTGTAAAAACCATCATATTTGTTCACATATACTCAATGCCCCCTTTCATTGAAAAGCAGCAAAATTTCCCTGGTTTATTGTAGATCCACATACCCAATTTTTAAGCAAAAGGTTTGCAGACATGTATATCCCTTATTGGTCTTATGTGTCACACAATTGTAGAGAATGTCATATGCTCTGCTTTGTGCTGAAAGGAAACACCTTTTTCATCCTTATTGTTGGGCCACAGCCTAGTCTTGTTGGATAGAAAAATCTACTAAACCTTTGCAATAACTAAACCTAGATCTTCAAGAAAGAGACAATTGGGTGACTCAACAAGCTGAAGGGATGAATCTCACTCAAGCATCACAAATTTATAATGTGGCGTTTGAGTGTTAAAATTTTGGGGTGTTGGAGTTGGTGAAAAAGTGAAGAGAGATGATTTAAATGAATTTTTTATATTTATTGTAGTGAAAAGGATGATTTGATGGGAAAAGAGAATATTTTGTAGTTATTATATTAGCCAAAATTTTGGGGTGCAAGAGGAAAAATTACTGACAAATCAAAACTAATCCATTACCGTTAAATATTTGTCAGTAGAGGCCCACAACTTGAGGTACACATCCAAAGTAGAGTAAATAATAGGAACTATTTTCTCTGGGTATTATACTGGAGTAACTCTACATTTTGAGTTCAGTGAGATTCTATGCCTTGATACTATCCCAGACCACAATGGAAATCAACAAGCCAAGCGTCGCAATTTCTTGTGATCTCTGCAGTTCCATTTTCAGGACAAAATGCTGCAAACTAGCTATCCCCTTGGTCTTTTTTTCTCACTCATAAAAATACTTGTTTTTTTTTTTGTCTTGGTTTCAATACAACTGCTGGTGCTCACCAGGGAAAACCCTTTTACCTTTTCCTCTTCTTCTTTGCCTTGTCTAAGGACAGAAGAGGAAACTTGGTCTTAGTAGCTGGTCAACCATACAGTGGGCGGCGTAATAATTCCTACATGTGCATCAAATGAATTGTTGTTCTAAATATCTGATCACCAATCAGGGGAGAGGAAAAGCTCTTTTGCCTTGCAAGTTCACGGTTAAAAATTTGTTTAAAGAGACTTGCTATGATTTTGTGCAATGTGATGAACATGCCAACATTAAGATTAACTAAGTATTCTGCTCTGGATGACTTACTTTTCTCAAATTACTGTTTCCTACTCATGTTGTAATGCCATTGGATGATTCAGGGCTCAGAAGATGATGTTGTCAATTGGTTACATGGCAATGGGCTCTGGAAAATGGCTAGGGAACCATATGAGCCTCTGTGGATCAAAGGAGGTGGACACTGCAACTTGGAGCTTTACCCTGATTACATCCGCCACCTTTGCAGATTTGTCCAAGAATTGGAGACTATAACCACAGAAATCCGCCTAAAAAAGATTCGGCAGAGCCTCAATTTACAGACAAGATCTACAGTTTCTGCTAACGGGTGCTGTAGAATTAAAATCAGGCGACCCAAATGCCCAGATTGCTCTAGAATCAGCAATGTAAAATGCTGCTGGTGGCTCAAATGCATAGGATGTTTTTGTTGTGGCTGCGGTGAATGCTGGAGACCTAGCTGTCCAGAATGTTGGAGATCTGGCTGTGTAAAGTGTTGCTGGCGACCCAAATGTCTAAAATGTTCGACACCAAGCTGCTGCATAGAGTGTTTTTGCTGCAAATGTTGTGTGGGAACGGATGGTGGGTCAAATGGAAAGGAGGGTCACTAATGGTGGTTTTGTATGTATAGATTGCTGGACTTGCTAACGGCCCTCTAATCTTTGTGCAGTTGTGTGCGAAAGGAGGTTAGTCTCGGGATTATCAAAGAATTTGGTAACAATTGCATAATTTTCTGATATTGGTGTATTCTTGAGTCCTTGACCTTTGATTTTACATGACGTCCTTTTGATATAATTGGTAAACCTTTTGGAAATTCCGAGGTTCTTGGGACGTCTTAACAGAACATTTATCTGTGTCCTCCCACAGTGGTCTCTGACAACTGCAGCTTTCACTGAAAATTCATCTCTAACAGCCTCGTCAACATTTACCTTCCTGGTTGAGCGTGATAACCCGGTCTTAAAAAAAAAAAAATTGCATTGACTGTAGTCGAACTCCATACCTTAAACGGAGAAGACCACTGGGACAGGAGTTTGTTTTCTGGTTATTGTGGGGTTTGCTGGTTAGCATTGCTGAGGTTTTATTTTATTTAAACCTTTTTTTCTCTAATTGAATTTTTAAGTAAAACGGTGCATTTTGATCTTCTTCTTGATCTTAACCTTTTCGACTTCTTTTGTTTCAGTTAGCCGTTCGACGACTATTTCTCTCATCAATTTCCTCTCTTTTCGATCTCTCATCCGTTTTAGCACATTTTCGTTTTTTAGGCTTTTCACTTTCAACGCTTATTTCTCTAAGTTTCTATGCGTTTTGGTGATTAATGACAATAATAAGATGTTTGTGAAGAGACCCTTAATGGTATTCCATTTTGGACGGTTTTCACCTTGTATTAAAGTCTCTCTCGCCTATAAAAGGGACTTCTCGCTCAGAGATTATTCATACTTCTCAAACGTGATTCTCTATTATTTTTTAGATCTCTTTCTTTATCAATTCGACCATTGTTGGCTATTTGCAAGTTTCTTTGGTTCTTTTGGATCGTGTGATACGTGGAGTAAGTCGGGTAAGTAAAGCTACTATACTGAGTATTATTTCTGTTTCCGATTTTGATTTTTGATATTATATATTATACTGTTTTCAAACCCCGAGGCAACGTTTTGTTACTTATTACTAATTACTATTGTTTTAATATCAACTTACTGATTACTGAGTGCGCTCATTCTTCAGAGTGGTTTTCGCGTGAGTTTCTCCTAGTACACACTTGGCGTTCTCACTAAGTCTTAGTAGGGTGAACTCCGCTACTGTTGACATATTTTGGTTGGCTGCTAGATAAGTCGTTGCTCAACCCTGTCACATGGGTCAATGTAGCTTACTGTTGATGCCAAAGTGATTTTTCTGTAGTACTGGTAAAACTATTGTAAATTTTTTATTTAGGAAAACAAATATATTTTTATTCATTTATTTTATTCTCTGCTTACTCAGTAATCGAACTCATCTCATTATATTTTTCTTATTTTCAGAGATTATTCAAGGATTGAACTTTAAAAGCATGCAGACAGGATAGATGAGAGTATTATTTTGAATGTTAGACTGATAAAAGACTTTGTTTATATTTATGTTTTGAAATATTATAGTTATAATATGTTTTCTTCATAATAAAAGATAAATTTCTTTTATTTCTTTTCTTTATTTATGCTATTTTTGAGGCGTGACATTGAGGGACGGGGGGTCTCCTTGGTGACTTGGTCCTTCCTCCACGCTGCCATGTGTTCCCGGGTCAATCTATTAACCTGTCCAACCATTGAGATCGGGTCAATAACAGCTCCATGTTGACCTGCCTTGTTGCGTCGCATCCATAGCACGTTGCAAAATAGTTGGAGCTGAGATTAATCTTCTACGGGAATTCCAAGGGCTTTAGCAGCTTTAACCGTTCATGGATCTTATAGTTTCCACAAATCTACAGTGTTGAAGTTCCAGGTTCAGCGGATTAGGACCTCCCGCTCTTCCTTGCTACCAACTCCCTGTACGTAGACGTCACAGTAAACTACCCTGATCTTGCCAGCACCCACATCCTTTCATCTTTGGTCTCGCCATCAGGAATTCTAATTTTCTGAGCTATTCGAGTCTCAGTTGTGAAGAGAGAATGCAATTTTTGGATATACCATCTATTTGGATTCTGCAACATTGGGCTCTCAACTGTATCCATACTATCCCTCGCAACTCCAATTTTTGGCATCGGTTTGTAACCAGGTAGTGCATAAATACACGGCTCCCCCCTACATATTTTAATATCCCCCTCTTACCATAATTGACTCTCAGCATCTGCACCCACCAGAGTGTTTCCTCCAGCTACTTACCCTTCCAAGCCAGCTTTGCCACCAACGCATCATTTTAGTTCACTCATTAATCTGACACCAAGAACTTCTTTAGGTTGGCAGATTGCTGACTAAGCTTTCAAAGTTGGACTTGAAAGTTGACTTCATGAAAAATTACTTGACCAATTCTCTGGATCTTGATCATCTCTTCTAAAGACTCTTCAGAAATCTTCAATCTCTAATAATAATCTCCTCCCTACTTTTTTCTAACCTAGCCTCATTTTCCATATTTTCTCTCCCCCTCCCCTTTTTCTTCTCTCCTTGGCCGACTCTTCCCCCTTATCTATTCTATCTTTTTCTTTTTCAAAACACAATCTCTCTATCTCTCTCTCTTATTCTAGCACACACACATCTCTTTTATTTTTCTCTCTATTTGCCGCACAAGCCTTTGCTCTTCTTTTTTTCTCTCTTTTCTCTCCTTTTTCTCTCAACTCTTATCCGAACAAACCCTAGTTTTTCTCACCTCCTTTTATGTTTTTCAGCCGCACCTCTCTCTCTCTTTTCTTTTTCCTCCAATATTCTCTCGTCCTAAACCCTACTTTTTCTCTCCAACTTTTCTTTATGTATTACTCTCTACTCTCCCTCTCTTTTCTCTTTCCTCCCTTATTTTCTCTTTGCAAAACCCTAGTTTTTCTCTCCTCTCTTTATTTTTCTCCCGCCACTCTCTTTTCTCTTACTACTTCTTACCTTTTCTTTTTTCTTCTCTCTCTTCTCCCTCAATTTTCTCTCTTAGTTGCCGATCACTTCTCTCTCTTCTCCTATGTTTTCTCTTTGGCGGTATCTCTACTCTCTCTCTCTTCATTATTTTCAGTTTTTAGATTAGTTTCTTTTATGCTATATTATTTCAATGTCTTGTATTTCAATTTCTAGGA
Organism: Myrica gale; assembly: GCA_963930655.1. NCBI lineage: Eukaryota > Viridiplantae > Streptophyta > Magnoliopsida > Fagales > Myricaceae > Myrica > Myrica gale. The sequence continues at coordinate 14,279,682 of OZ005620.1, forward strand.
TTTAGATTTAAGTTTCTTACTCTTTAATTTTCTGCAATTTCTATTTTAATTTTGGATTATATTCTCGTTGTTTTTTCTTTTAACTTGAATTTTGGGTTGTAATAAGACGATATTATTTAATCCAATAATCTTTTTTTATTCCTTATTATTTAAATTTCGTCCTTTACATATTGTTATTTAATTTTTCATTTAATTCTTGTTATTTACTTTCCGTCATTTATTTACTGTTGTTTATTTTTCGTCATTTACTTTAATGCTTGTTATATTTTTAGTTTATGTTTTGTGTTATTTTAATTTCGTTACAAACTTTCCAAAATCCAAAAAATATGAATATGAATTGTCTTCAGTAAATGCTTTTTATTTTCTCTTATTTTTTACGTAAGTTTAAAATTAATCTATTTTCACTAAGGAGACGATCTGGCCTTTTCGGCTAATTATTACACAACAGAACTCCTATACTTGGGATAGCCTTTGTGCTGCTCATTTTAGAGTGAGTTAGTCTTATCGATATCACAATCTCGAGTCTTTTTTGTTTCACAATAGCAGCCTAAATGTTTTATCTCCTTCCTCTCTACGCACAATCGTCATAGAGTTTTCTCAAAGGTCCTGATGGCCATCCACAAGACTGGTTATCTCATAGCCTGTCCTTTTAAATATAACCCTAACTGTGATATGACTTGAGGTCGTTAGAGATCTCAGATCTCGACCGTAGGATCACATGAAAATTCTTTTCCATTATTTTTCTTATATTCTTTTATTAAAAAATTTTGGGTTTCTACTAATTGCAATAATGTATATCAATATATCACAATTGACTTCCGAGAATATGAGATTGATTTGTAACTTTTGCTAACAATTATTTGTTTATTTATCCTTTTATCATACTATATTCCATATGAGCCAATAGAACCAGAATAATATCACTTATTTAATTCCTAGCTCATATAATTCTTAATTCATAAATAAATATATATTTCAAAAAATATTTTCACACAATTTCTCTAGCGAGAGATTTTTTTCAAGCCCAACACTTAATAGATATACTGAATATAATGTCTCACAAAGAAACTGATAGATTCCTTGTTGAGCATTTATACTAACGTCAAGTGAACAAGGAACCAAAAAGTCATACTCTCCGTCTTTGATTCATTAATCATTGGCATGATTTTTATACAAAGCGACTCAACATTATTCGTATAACATCTTATGTCACAAAATAAAATCCAATAAATAAATATAAACATGTGACATCTAAATAAAAAATTATTTAGACAACTGGTTTTGAGGGCATATTTCTAACAAGACTTTCTTTTTTTCTTGCTTGAACCCCCATTCAAAATTCTTGATATTTCTATACACTTTCGTGCACCATTTTTGGGGCATTGGGAAAAAGCATAAAGGTATGCCGGAACAACTGTTGCCACTGCTTGATTTCTTTTAAAGGAAAGAAGACACGTCTGAATTTTATTAAAAAGACTTCACTTATGGAGGAGAAATATCATGGTAACAATCATAGTTGTCCTTCCTGACTTGAGAAAGTAGCTTTGATTTCCAACCCGCCATTTTTTTGAAGTGGTTGTCCTTCAGTTCACCTACTACTCTGGAGCAGGCTTGTGGGATCAATAAAGGAAAGCCAAGATGCTATGCCTTGGGTGGTAATTTTTTTAGTTGTAACAATTCCATAAATTTGGCGAGTTTGGTTTATAGTCACATTTTTGCTTAAATGTATCCACGACTTTTTCTGGTTGATTTTCTGCCCCGATCACACCGTATATCTTCATATACCATTCTCAATAACTTTACCCTTTCTTGCTTCTACTCTTGCAAATAATAGCAAGTAATCGGTAAAAAATGAAGGAAATTTTAAAAATTACTATATGAATTTTTATGGAATCTTAAAACATGCCTTAATTTCTAGAATTGACAAATATGCCTAAGTTTAGGCCACACTTGCAGAATCACTCCCTCCATAACATTTTCATCCAGATTTCTAACAAAATTAATGACGTGGCATGCCAAATGTCAATATATGTTCATGTAGCATGCTAGGTGTTGTAAAAATAGATAAAAGATATAATATATGTCTAATATTTAATTTTATTGCTTTTGTGAATTTTATTTTTTATTTTGTTGTTGTTATAGTTACAATATTTATATATTTTTAGGACACATGGCATGCTACATGACCATCTAATTGACATTTGACATGCCTCACCATCGATTAAGTTAGAAATCTAGACACAAATGTGTGAGTGATTCTGCAAGTGTGGCCTAAACACAGATAGTGATTTGTCAATTTTAGAAACCTAGACAGCTTTTTAAAATTTCATTACAACTTAGGTAGTAATTTTTAATTTTTCCAAAAGCAAATGTGACCCCATTGGAGCATTCCTCCCCACTCGATACCTCAGATCGCCCATATTCTCCTCCCATAACACAATCTTGACAACAATTCAGTGGACATAATGAAGAGAGTTGGCAATAGCAGGCCTCGTTGACACAACTCCATTGTTGCCTTGAAGTTTCCATGATGATTGCTATTAATAATCAATGAGAAGGACTAGTAATACATTGTTCCACCACTTTACCCATTGTGAGTTTGAACCCGAGATTCTCCAAAACTTTTTGGATAAACTTCCATTCAATTCTATTGTACGCATTCTCCGTATATGCTTAAATTGCCATCCACCCTCTCTTTCCCCTTTTATGATTCATTCCATGAAAAATTGTTGCTACCATAATGAAGTTATCTTGTATTCGACGTCCAAAAATAAAGGTAAGTTGACAAGGAGATATAGGCTTTAGCTCAAATTTTGGATATCCATTTGTAAATAACATTGCAAAGGTTGATATGGTAAAATTGGCGTACCTTTGAAGGGTAGTTCGTATAAGGAATCAAAACTGATGAAGTCAAAATCAACCATCCTATCACAAAGTCCACTAGGCAAGGGGTCCGAGGGAGCTGGGCTAGATATCCAACGCTTGGGATGTGCTAAAAGGTTGAGCAGCACCTTCCTTCCTCCTACAAGCAAAGAAATCACTCTAGGACATGAGGTCCTCCCCATAGGTGGATATCTCCGATGCTTTTGTTAGTTTCCATGTCTCTATCTCTGTTGTTCTTAAAAATTACTTAGGGAAGAAGAGCTTACCTCCTTTAGAATCTCTTTCCTTCATATATTCTTCCTTCTTCCGCGTGGGCTTTGGCCTTCCTGGGTCTTATCTCAGCTCAATCCCTTCACCTTTAGACCCTATCAGTCCCATTTGCCTTTCCTCCTGGTAACAGACCTTTCAGACCTATCTCCCTCGACTGGATCAACTCTTCTTATTTTTATCCACTTGTCTAATCTTCTGCGCCTCCAACCAGAGGATGAAATCATTGTTACTTGCGTGTACTTCCACACCTTATAAAGCTTCTTCGGCAAGCCTTACAAGAATATCATAGCCCTCTTGGTCTAGCCTACTCCTAATATTCTTTGCGAGGGAAACATTCATTGCACCTGTATGGTAGGACTGTGTCTAACCATATTTGGGCTTTCAATTATGGGCTTTTGTAGGAGGTGAACTTTTCCTCCTTCAGAAACTAATAAATTTGTGTGATTGAGAGCTGAGAGTATTAGTTATCCTATAAAGAATCGCCTCACTGTTTTGATCATGTCTTCACCAACTATCTCCTAAAAATGTAGAAAAAATAACTTTAGAGTAGATTTGATCTCTGTTGCATCCGGTATGCTTGTCAACCATTAATTGTCTTCTTCTGCTATCTTCGATATCCTCTAAGATGTCTGATTCATCCCAAGTGTACAATTATTGGCAAAGAAATTTTGAAACAGATCCCCTATATATTTCTTCTCTCCCTAAAACTCATTCCTCATCCATGTCATTTTTCAATTTAAGGACTTGGTTCCTACATTGTCTTACACTGTAGACACAATGAAATTTTTTTATTGCTAAGCCCACTTGAAACCAGCCATGAGACCCATGATTTTTGCCTCCACAACATCCCCTCAAGCTTGAATTGCTCATCCAAGTCACATTGCAACCCCTTCGCTAAATCCAAATGCTCCAACGTAGGGCTATTGTTTTTATAGGCATTTAATTAATTTTAGAGAATTTCACATTTTATTCCATAGGTTTTGGACCCCTTTTGCATTTGGGTCCTTCGAATTCAAACTTAAAATTTAAGACCTCTACATTTTCAATGTTCGACAAAACGCCCTCCCGTTAGGTCCACATGGCATTGCAATAAAATACATCATATGCCAACTTAGCTTCCACATGGCACATCAATAAACGACATCATTAGCTTTTGTAAGAAATAAACTTGGTTTTTTCCTTTGCGAGAAAAGACGTCATCCACACCACAGACATCTTTTTGTCTCGATCTAGTTAAGTGAACACTTAGCTCTTATCCCCCAAAATTCTCAATTCAGTACCTCCTGAACGTTAGAGTACAAGTTCGCAACATTAAGCTTCGACATTTCAGTTTCGAACACTTCGGAATCACCATCTTGCTTGGATTTGAGTGAACAAAGGAGGAAAAAGGGCATTTGTGGATCTTGGTAGCTGGTTCAAAGTGAGAGACATCATTTATCTCTTCGAAATGGATTGTAGGAGAAATGTCGCAAGGTAGGGACCTATCTTGCTTCCCAGTAAAATTAGGGTCCCTGTGTTGGTATTTTGGGTGTAGTACTAGTCTTTTATATTCTTAGTTTCTTTAGTTTGAGAACCCTGAAAAGGAGGTACTACTTTGTTTAAAAATCTATTTTATAGCTTTGTTGTGTTCATGTGAGAGTTTTGTAGCTTTGTTTTCTAGTGTCTTTTGGTGCAGTGTGTGTTGCTGTCTTTTAGTGTTGTCGTATTTTTAGAATAAATACGAATAACTTGTTTTGTTATTGTCGCATATAATAACTTGAGGTCCCTAGGTTTTTGATTCATTTAATATTTGAACACACATGCACTGTTTCTTTTATATTGGTCCCAGATTCATTTACTGTGATTTCCTCATGAAAAGAAAAAAAAGAAAAAATGTATCTTTAGATGGAAGTGAGTTTGTATGGCTCACTCAAAATAGGACAAACCGCCGATTTGCTTCAAAACAAAATAATTAGAATTAGGCTTGTGGTCAGCTAGAATGTGTATTATCCATATAGGTGATCTTTCAATTAAGAAGATCCGTCGACTTGAGATAATTTGATTCTTCGTCACCGTAGCAAATAAAACCCGAAAATTAAGTCTGTTAGATTCTTTAGGGTTTTCTTTTTTCTTTGAATCCTCACAGTTGATATACGTAATATATTGTGTTTACTAATTTTCATAAAAGTATAAATCATAAAATCAATTTAATATATTTTATTACCTTTATCTGGAAATAATATTATACCAAAGTGTATTACTCCTAAACATGTGTTAATGCATGCAACAAAATTACTAATTAATATTTTGTCTTCTGCTATGTAATTAGTTTTTTGGTTGATCTGTTCTACTGTCCTCTTTCCAGTCCGACTTTCTTTGTTGGACTCTAATGTTTTTTAGCTACAGATGTATTGTGTAAAAGTGTATAGTTTTGTGCTGTGTATATGGAGCTTACATGTTATTCCTATAGATTTGGATGGATGAAGAGCTGCCAGAGATCCTAAAATACATACCTTGATTTTAAATGAGCATTTAGTCCTAATCTCCAAAATAAACTTTTCAGTCAACTTTCGATTTCATACCATGAAAAAATCTCTTCCGTTCTAATTTTTTCTCTTACATTTAGTGCCTTCCTCTATTTATTTTGTAGTACTTGTAGTAAGTCGTTAGTTTTCTCAATTCAAATTTCTTACCATATCTTATTGCTTAATTGATTTCTTTATTTTGTTGGTTATAGGTGTCCTGAAGATAGTCGTCTATCATGAAGGGAAATTTCTAAGAGGTTGGGGCTAGCTTTATGATAGAGGGAAGGTTGATGAGGTTGGCCGGAGAAATTGACAGCGTGGTGAAGGGTCTTGGGTATCCAAAAACGGGTGACTTTTGGTACACGTTTGATGATAAAGGGTGGCTTGCCTTAGAATGTTTAAGACAGACGAAAATGTGATATATATGATCAATAGATCCCGAGATGAGAAGAGAACAATTCGAAATATCTATGTAAAACATTCCATTGATGAGGCTGAGTTACTTAACATAGATCCCCCATTGATAAAAGTTGGAGCTAGACCATCATCATATAGGGGTTGTGATAGTGATGAGGATATTTTTGAGAATATAGAGATGCTGAAAAAGGGGAACATAGAAAAAAATTGGTAAGGAACCTGAGTTTGAAGAGGGATGGGGTCCTGATGATGATGAGGGTGGTGAGAAGGAGAAGGCTAGTAGAGATAGAAGCCACAGTAGGCCACGTAGCGGTAGTAGAGGTGGCAGAGGTGGGAGAGCCGTTGAATGTCTTTAACCTAAGATGGATAAAAATAATGAGAGTGAAGAAGAGGAAAATGGGTCAAACTATGAAACTGATTTGAGCAACTTCTCTGGGAAGGACGCTGATGAACCTAATGCGTATGTAGATATTGAGAGTCCAGAGGGTGAACACCAAGACACAATCTAATGTGGATTGGTTTGAGGCCCTTCCAATAACGCCAGGGAGTGAGGAGGGTGAAAGTGTTTAGTCAGAGTACGAGGACAACGATGAGTTAAGAAGTTTGGATGGATCCGACAGTGATGAGGCCACACGAATGAAGAAGTATGTAGAGTTTAATGAGAAAATGGAAATGCCCGAGGATGTGGCACTTTATAAAGGATTGATCTTTCCTAGTACGAATGTCTTATGGATGGCCTTAAGGAGATATTCAATTGAAAAACACTTTGAATACATGTATTCGAAGAACGATAAGATCAGAGTACAAGCCCATTGCATGGAGGACGAATGTGATTTCTACATCTTTACATCAAAGATGAGCGACTATTACGGGATCCAGGTCAAGTCCTTTATTCTTGAGCAGACCTGTGGGGTGCATAATGAAAATTTAAATTTCAATGTAGAATTATTGGTGTAGCAGTATTTTCCAAACTTCAGAGATCATCCTAGTTGGTCTGTAACTGCAATGAGGGGTCAGATTTGCTAAGACTTTAACATTGACGTGCCTTTACATTATTGTTACTGAGCTAAAAGGTTAGCATGTAGGATGGTCCATGGGAATCAAATTGAACAGTTCAAGTTCATGGGGTGGTACGCCAAAGCATTGAAAAGGTGGAATCCAGGCACCAGCATGGTTCTTTGCAAAATTGGAATTAATTCAGGAGGCTTTACATTTGCCTTACGGTGTACAAAGAGGGGTTCAAAAGTTGTAGATCCATCATTTGTGTTGACGAATGTCATCTGAATGGTCAAGTTGGAGGGTAACACTTGTGTGATATTGAAAAATACAGGAACGACATGTTCCTCGATTACATATGTAGTAGTTGAGGTGGAGACCAGAGATTCCTGGACTACGTTTTTGGATCTTCTATTTGGTAACATTGGACCTATTTAGGATCATGCATGGACGTTCATGAGATAGATAAAATGTATGTTTTGACATATTACTACTTTTATCTCTATCATGTTTTTTGGTCGAAGCATATTGTTTTAACATATGACTATTTTGTTGATTTTTGCAGAGCTTGGGACTCATGTTTGAAAATGATTACCCGATATGGCTCATAGATATTGTTTGAGCTATATCCACGTGAACTTGAAGACAAATCGATATATGGGAAATACATTCAAGGATCTGTTGTGGGCTATTGTAACTTCAACAAACTAGATTGATTTTGAAGGTGTAATGAAGTCCATCAAGTTATTTAGCCCGTGTATTCGTAAGTATCTTGGAGAGAGATTGATCCAGCTCTATAGTCGAGACATGCTTTTAATTTGGGTTGCAAAAGTAACTTTATTGAATAACCTAGCTGAATCCTTCAATACGTGGATAAAAAAACACATGACAAGCTCTTAAACCACAATGCTCGAAATGATTCGACGACAACTGCTTGTGAGGTTTCACAAGAAACGACAAGTGAGGCTACTCTTTGACAAACGTCCAACATATTGTGTCCCAATATATTCAAGCAATTGGAGAATATCAAGAGTGACTCTAGGGATTATGTATGTCGGTGGCAAGAGCGGTATTGAGTTTGAATTAGACCATCTGTATGGACCTCGTAGAGTTTTTGATCTGAACGCCCTAACATGCTCTTGTGGTACGTGGCAGCTTAATGGAATTCCATGTATCCAGGCATGTTCTGCGATCTATCATAGTAGACATCGCCTTGAGGAATATGTCGATGATTGATATTGCTTTGGGAATTATCTGAAAGCATATGAGCAAGGAATACATACTATGTTGGGGCCTAAAGAATTGCTTGATTATTAAAATTATGTGATATTGCCCCCTTTTGTGAGGGTTCAGCTTGGATGAACAAGGAAAGCTAGAAGGAGAGAACCAAATGAACCTGCAGTTTCTTGCAAAATCAGCCATAGCGGTTATGTAGTCAAATATGGAAACTGCAGCAATGAAGGTCACATGCACTTGTTTGCCCTCATCCCGAGAACCCAAATAAGAAAGTTTGAAAAAAAAGACGACGAAGGTCCCTGAGGGTGGGGAAGCAGTAGCTGCCATTGGTTTAGGAAGCACGATGATAAATTTTTCTTTGTTATTTACCAAATTGGAGTTCCTTATTTTTTAAATTACAACTCCTTATTTGCGAAATTTTTATTTCTTATTTGCTTAATTGCGGGACCCAGCGTCAGTAAGACAAAGTAGTGGTAGAGGAAGCTAGAGAGGAAAGGTAGGGGAAGGTGCACAAGAAGGGGAAGGGGAAGAGGAAGGATGGGAAACTAGGCTAAAGCTGGAGGCAGTGGATTGATCAGACACTTTTGTTTATGTCAAACACATTACTTTTAAGATACTTGTGTACTGAGTTGTCTTTGGATCTGACTAAATGCTCAATAGAAAAATGAGGTTGTATAAAACTTGGGTTTGTGTATTGCATGATATCCAAGGAGTAGCTACACAAGATTCACCAGAGATATGTAGTGGAGTCACTGAGTGCACTTGAAGGGACCAGAGTATATTTGTTTTTCATGCCTTTATTTTTTGAAAGGTGTATATATGGAGGAAGGAGATAATTTCTAGTCCTAGAACTAGAACTAACTGACTACTACTTGAGTTTTGAGGTTTTAGAAAGAAACTTGTGTAATGATAGTTGTAATGAAACTAACTATCAAAATTTGTCAAAGCTACTTGTATTTTGTTGATAGATATTTTATGTTTTGTTTTATCTTGCATGGTTGATGACAGTTCTGCAGATGTTCTAGAGATACTTTTTTTTTTGTATATCTGTTTGTTTCTCATATGAATGGAGGCATTCAAAATTTTGTTTGTAAGAGGAGTTGTGTTGTTTATGGTGTTTGGGAAATGGGGAAGTTCATGAGCAATATTGTAATCTTCTGTTGGATGATTTTGATAGAAATTTGGTAAGTCTGATCCTATTGAGAATTTTGGACATTGTAATCTGCTATTGAGAATTTGAGATGACAAAGTTGTAATTCCAAATTGTTGTATTGCATTTGTATGGTGTAAAAGAACACATTTCCATGATAATCCATAGGGTTTATGAATGGTTTAGGTAATCCCGATACACTTAATCTCATTTGAAGGATATTGTGTTGGGTTTCTGATAGAAGATATCTTGTATAACGAAATACAAAAATGTAGGACACATGTTACATATATGTGATTCACAAGAAACTAGTAATTTGATTAACAATAAACATGTAATTACAACGTAATCTAAAGACAAATGATGTTTGATTCACAAGAAACCAGTAATTTGAGTACCGTCAACAACATCTCTTTCGTCCCAGCGTCTGACGCCATAACTGTTGCATAAAAGTCTTGGACCAGGTTTCGACGACTTGGCCTTCCTAAGAGAGCTGCTTTAACCACTACTGGTGCTCAAATAGCTGGAACATTGTCTGCTCCTCGATTATGAGCTCGTCAAAGTTTAAGAGCATCACCAAATGCCCTACCACCAGATGCTGGTCAAACTTGGCCTTCCCAAGAGAGCTCGTTCCTCTCACATTGCGAGAACGCTTAATCCCAAACATTTTATGTACTCTGAAATAATTGTATTAAAAATGTTAACAAGTAAACAAGAAAAAATAATTAAAAACTGCAAAGTATAATATAACAGTGGCCCATTATAAAAAATGACATTCAATCATCCACGTATATATAGTGGAAACGTAAAGTTTTGTTTACGCGATCAATAGAATTTACGACGATCAATCGCATAAATTGTTAAACGCAGTTGACAATAGATTGATTAATGAGTGACACGACACATGTCACTAATTGATAGATCATCCATTTATCGTCCGATCGAACATCTAAGCGCCTGATTGCCCAATAAGAAAAATTGATAGCTAAAAGTGTAAAACAATGTGTTTGATAACCGATCAGGCATTAGACATTGACGATCGATCGACATCGGGGCAAATGACATTCAAGCTGTTTCTTAACATTCGTCGATGCGTTCGATTAGCAAATGGTTTACAGATCCATTGTCAAATCTTGGACACGTGGCAAACTTCTATTGGTTGTCTTAACTGGTTTACCAATCGATTGTGAAATCTTGGACAAATGAATGTCGATTCAAAAATTGTGTCTATTACGAAATTACGTGAACTAACCGTTTGCAGACATTTGTTAGTTATCACAATCGATTGTCTCAGTAGCAAATTGATCATCAAATCTGGCCGATTATTAGGCTGCCACGTGTCCACCATCTTGCCCACATCAAGTCGATTGAACGTGTTTAGAGTCGAGGTATCATTTGATTACGACCAATCGATTGGCTATGTGATGAATTATTTTGTCACAAAATATTTATAATTCTGATGACGAACGTTTTCATCACAAAATTTTAGGCGATCCATCGTCACCGTAGACGATTGATCGCCTTGATGACAAAAGGATTCGTCACAAAATTCTTCCGCTCCTTAAGACAAATATTTTGATCACCTAATTTTTTTAGAAATTAAAATAATGGTTGATTGATCCTCTAAATAGAGTATCTAACAATGGCGAAAATTTCTTCACAATTTTTTATTTTTTACTAACGAAATGTTCCTCATAATAAGTTTACTTTTAGTGACGAAATTTAAATTTCATCATGGATAATGAATGTTGTGACAAAATCGATGAATAAAATACTCTAAAATAAACATAAGTCATCACATAGTTCATAGTACAGCTCAACACCTCACACATCTTAAACCACAAAAAATAATTACTCGGCTAAGCCATTTTTCCTTTCAAAGAATCAACCTAACACAACCCTTACCTCTTGACATATGTCTTTGAGTCACGCGGTTCTACCTAAACAAAACAAAATGAAGTTGCTGAAGATTAAAGGTAAAGAAATGATAAGGAAATAGAGAGATGAACTTCACCTTCTCCACCTCCTTATTTCACTCTTTCTTCTTCTTGGCAAACACTTCTCCTCTCTCCACCGAGTGCTCTCTCACGGTTCACTATTTAGGCTAGAGAACTAAACCTCTACCCCTTCTCACCCTTTTAAAGTGTCCAAACAGTGGTTCATGGAGATAGGGTTAAGGTCAGTTTAATTGTTAATCATTGACTATTGGTTATATAGAGAAGCAAGCTTGGGGAATGGTCGGATGGATTGGCTTGGGCAGCTCAAGCCAAGTGTCCGAGCCCACCATTGATGGATCATGATGGGGATTCTTTCAAGGGAAAAAAAACCCTTGGTAGCCAGCCACACTAATGGGCTTTCTGGGCTTGTCAAGCCTACTCCCCCATGATCCAAGCCCATTCAAGGTTAGCTTATGGTCCAAAGAAAATGGTTCACCAACTAACCCATCAAAGCCCAAAATCAATCAATGAAGTACAATACTTAATAAAAGAAAATGTGACATTTAAGAGGTAATTATTTTAAGTTAACACTTAAATTTTTATGGAAATTTATTATAAGGAGAAAAATGAAACAAGAGAAAGGAAATTCTACAAGCATAAACCAAAGCGAACAATTTGTTATGTATACACATTTTGGAAAGATAATTTCTCTTTTCTAAAATTTCAATGAAAAAAACAAGGCATAAATGAAGTTTATAAAATAACTTCTTCCAAATCAAGAGTTGAACATCAAATCTTATATATACAATAAATATATATATTCGGATAAGAACAGCAAAATTATTAACGTATTAAAATACCAAAATCTTATTAAATGTATAAAATGGTTAATTCGGGGTATTACAATATGCATAATGTGCTAACTAGTAGTTTGAATTTTATTATATGTGGATAAGGAAAGTGATTTGCAACGGCTCGTACAAATTTGATTAATTGTACCATATAATAAAATCTACAAACATTATATTTTTGATAATTGGTAAGTATATAAGATCAAAAAATGTACATAATTGTGCACATAAATCACTATCATGGATGAAGTTCCTGCAACATAACTAATCATAAGTGCAAGTTACGAGCGTAAGTTACAAATGCAAAATAAGGCATGGAGGCCAGAGATGATCACGTCTCTTACAGTAGAGGACGCCATTTCATTACGCTGATTTTGTCTCTCTCCGTTTTTCATAATCTTCCATATAAACAAATACCAGCTAATTACGTTGTCTTCCTTTATGGATTTTGTTATTTCATTACTTTGAAATCTTATGCATTACCCTGGAATAAGTTTCTTGATAACATCCAAACGACAACTAGTGCTGAATTCTAGCTAGGCATGCCCATATTGTGATATTACACCAGCTACAGTTGGCTCTAGTAACGATCTTTTAAACTCAAAATGTCCTAGGTTTAATAAGTTCTTAAGCCTACACTTGTTATGTTGCTACATGATACTTCATCATCGAGGTAGTGACCTTAAGCAAATAAGTAACTGTTTTTCAATTTTTATACGCATTGAAACAGATCAAATCAAGAACACGTTAAAATGAGCGCTGATTAATTGAAAGAAAGTTCTAATCACAATTTACTAATTATCCACACATTGACTTGAGAGTTTGTGTATTTGTGTATTGTATGCATAAGCTTTAATTGTATTGAACGTTAGTAATGTTTGAAGATTAAATATACAGACACGGTTGAGTTGTGTGTTTAATAGAAAGTACGTATGAATGTTAAACAAGGAATCCACCAGTCTCTTATTAAAGTTTTATACTCAGTTAATTTATATTTTTGTTGGATATAAAGAAAACCAGTGGCTGGTATCTTTCAAAGTATTTTTAATATATAAAACTAAACTATATATTTAAAAAAAATATTTTTAGTATCCAACAAAGTTATCAATTAAGTTATTGAGATATTACTTGAGTGAGTTGTATAATGATGACAATTTATTTAACCCTAATGACTTACGTGGATTATAGAATGCTAGAGGGACATTTGTAATATATTCATTGTATGTTAGGAACTACAATGTTAAATCTCAAATTTGCATGGGTTAGTTGTATTGTGTTTTGGATATTATTACAATTTGTAGAAGTCCATAAATTCTATATTGTATAATATAAGGGAATAGATTTTAAAATATTTTTAAAAATGATGGGGTAATATCATAGTTCGCCTCCTAAGTATAGGGAAAAATCAATCTTACTCCCTAACTATGAAAACGGCAATTTACGTCCTTTAACTTTCAAAAATCATCACCCACATAACTTGATGAAAATAGTCCTTCATTATTTTTTTGATACTTCTTTCCGCATCTCTTCTCCGTTTCTATTCAAAGTCCCCCTTTCGCCGAAGTACCTTCAACACCTACTACTGATGGCCTGAGTTTGCTAATTAAGCTTGAAGTGGATGACTTTCCTATGGGTGACAACCAAATAGAGCATTGACGTAGTAATGGCATTATAAATGCTTGTGATAGATGATGTAGAATGCAAGCAGGATAGCCTTGAAGCAGCTCCTCTAGCTTCACCAGGAAGTGCTTCCTTAGGTTCTTATCGTGTAGATAGAGTTGAAACTGGGCTCTGAACAAGGGTAGATTGAAATTTGAAAATTATGACTCCCACTTGGTGCCTTGGATCTCTAGATCCTTGGCTACTGCAGACGAAATGGATACTGGGAATGATGGGATTGTTGAACATAACCAGCGAATTACTTCAAGTTTGACTGACTCATCAAATGGTTCTAGTTCAATGATGCATGGTAGTTCATCAAGCTCTCAGAGCTATGACGAGCCAAACCATTCTAAAGTCAAAACAAGTTGTATGAAAAAGTTGCAAAGACGTTCAAATTGTGAAAGAGATATTTAGCTAAAGTATTTAGATGATAAAGAGAAATGGGTGATGCTTGTCAGTAATTCTTTTTTTTGCTTAAACAACAACCATCTCATTAGGGAACGAAAGAGAAACAGTGCATATCACACATCCGGATATGCTCGGGGATTTGAGGAAAGGAAAAATAACCAACACTCCCAGTACTAGCAGCCCAAGAAGCTAACTTATGGGCAAGAACATTGCACTTCCGCGACACCCAAGCAAACCTCCAATCTTTGAACTCAGCCAACTCATTACGGATTTTTTCCACCATCGTAACAATCGACCAACTAGGGGTGGTGTTCTCCAGAACCTCCTTGCAAAGAAGGAGAGAATCGCATTCGAACTCCACTCTAGTCCACTTCATGCGACGAGCAAGATCGGTAGCCCTCACCAAGGCGCAAGCCTCTCCAACAAGAGGGTCCATAGCAGCAAATCGTTCCATGTATGCCATACAGAGGGAACTGTGAGAATCTCGAACCGAGATAGCTATGAATGACCCATTTGGACGAACAGCGACGTCCGAATTTAACTTCAACCAACCAACCTTAGGTGGAAACCACCTGGGCATAACACCCATATTCGGTCTCAACCAAGCTTGAGCATGTTCGGCATACCTCCTCCTAATCGTCAGAATCAACTCATCCGTATCCACACATGCGCTCTCATGGACAACTTTGTTGCGAAGGAACCACAAACAGTCGAAGATAATAGCAGAATTGAGAGCAAAAGCAGACAACTTCCCTTTGGGGACATGAAGGACCCGGTCGACATTTAAGATGGTGTAAATAAGGGCTTCCGGAGAGTCCAAACTCAGCTCATCCATCGGGAATCCCCACTGAGACTCCCTCCAAGCTATGCATGCAACACTGCAACGAACCAGTAAATGGATTGTGTCCTCCGGAGCTTGGCGACAAAAGGGGCACAAGAAGCTTTCCACATCGTCACGACCCAGGATTCGAGCCAAGGACCCTTTAGTTTTTAAGGCTCCTGCTGCGACCTGCCACAGGAGAAGCTTGAGCCTATCCTGCAACTTTAACTTCCACAGCCTTCCCCAAGAGGGTTCATCTAAAATCATTCGCGCGGGAGCTCTTTGGAGTTGTGTCCGAATCACCAGAGACTTCACTGAGAATAAGCCACTCTTTTCCAAGGTCCACAGCCACGAATCTTCCAAAGTAGGTTGGGGGACAGTCATCCTCAAAATAGCTTCAACAGATGAGGTTTCAAATAGGTCCTGCAACAACTCCACATTCCACCGTCCTTCATGTACCAAGTCCTTAACCAGCGAAATAGATGGGTCATGGACAACACCTGCCTTCCAGCTTGGTTGGAAATTCACCCCCGTAGGAAGCCAAGGGTCATCTCGCAAACTGACAGTATTACCATTCCTAGGCCAGCGGCAGAGGCCTAAGGAAAGGAGAGATCCAGCCTGCACCAAACCTGTCCAAAAAGCAGAACACCTCCCTCCCTGCCAGGAGGCGAGGGGCGATAGGCAATGGTATTTGGCTTTAACAATCCTCACCCAGAGACGATCCGGACTATGTAAGTATTGCCAACCCAGTTTTGCCACCAAGGCAAGATTCACTTCATACATCTTACGAAGCCCAATGCCACCTCTCACCTTGGGAAGACAAATGGAATCCCAAGCCTTCGGAGTAAAGTTGTGCTTCTTGTGTGGAGAGAATCCCCACCAAAAGTCTTTCAGTAGTTTGTCAATATCCTCACACCATCCCTTGGGAAGGAGGAAAACAGACATACTATAGAGTGGCATGGAAGAAGCAACCGCTCGAATCAAGGTTGTCCGTCCTGCTAGTGAGAGAGTGCGCATTTTCCATCCTGCCACTTTGGAAAGAACCTTTTCCTTAACGTCCTCAAAAGCCTTCTTCTTCGATCGCCCTAGAAAGAGAGGCAATCCAAGATACTTGCTATCCAAACTCATGGTTTTAACTTGCATGATCCGACTCAAATCCTCAACGATGGCAGGATGAGTATTTCTGCTACAAAAGAGTGCTGATTTGGACACATTGACTTTTTGACCAGAGATCCGGGAGTAAGCGTCAAGAGTATGAGCAACACAAGTGGCTTCCCGTGAATTCGCCCGGCAGAAAATCAGCAGGTCATCCGCAAACATCAAGTGGGAAATAGAAGGCGCCAATCGAGCCACTCTAATACCATGGAATCTACCTGATTCCTCCTCCTTGAGCAGCATCCTTGAAAGCATTTCAGATCCCAAAATAAACAAGAATGGAGACAATGAGTCTCCCTGCCGTAGGCCACGTGAAGGTAGGAAAAAACCAAAAGGCGACCCATTGAGCAAAACGGAGTAGGATACTGTGGTGATACATTGCTCAATTCATCGCACCCAGCGCTCAGCAAACCCAAACCTTCGAAGGATCTGCAACAAAAACTTCCATTCCATCCGGTCATATGCCTTTTCCATATCCAATTTGAAAGCCACCAAACCTTTGCGACCTCTTTTAGCTTTCATCGAGTGCAGCACCTCCTGGCCAATAATAGAATTATCTTGGATAAGACGCCCCGGCACAAAAGCCCCTTGGAAGGGCGAAATCAACTTGGGTAGAAACCCTTTTAACCTCCCAGCCAACAGCTTGGAGATCACTTTGTAAGCCACATTACAAAGACTTATCGGTCGGAATTGTTCAACTCTGGTTGGATGGTCCACCTTAGGAATAAGGGCTATAAAGATGTGATTCATCTGTTTCAACAAGAACCCAGAGCGGAAGAAATGCTGAACCATTGCTATAACAGCCCCACCCACCGTTCCCCAATAGTGCTGATAGAAAATGGCTGAAAAACCATCTGGTCCTGGTGCCTTTAGCGCACCCAACTGGAAAACCGCCCCTTTGATTTCTTCGGGCGATGGAATGGCACACAACACCGCATTATTTGCATCAGTGATAACGGGGTGGATAAGGTCCTCGATAATACCACTGTCCTCGTCGACAGACGAAGAAAATAAAGACGTAAAGTGCTCCACGAACAGGTTGCCAACGTTGGACCGTTCCTGAATCCATTGGCCGGATCCATTCTTCAGCATCTCAATGTTGTTCCTCCGTCTTCTAATGATGGTCGATAAGTGAAAGAATCTAGTGTTCAGATCAGTCGTCGTCAACCAAGTAATACGAGATTTTTGCTTCCAAATGCATTCTTCCCTCTTCAGTGCTTCCAACAAATCCACTTGGAGCCTCTTCTCCGCTTCCAACGTGATCTCCGTGGGGGTAAGGGCTTGCAGAGCATGAAGCCTATCAGAGATAGATTGAATCTGAACCTGAGCATTGCCGAAGACAGTCCTATTCCAAAGACGCAGTGCATTCTTAGTTGACTTGAGCCGAAGCATGAGACGATACGACGCCGACCCCTGCACCCCGGAACTCCAAGCTCTATCGACCACTAGGCGACTGGAGTCATCCCGAGTCCACACACTCTCAAATCTGAAAGGTTTCGGGCCGCCATTCGATTCTCCATCCGTGCTTAATAGAATGGGTGCATGATCAGACTCGAGCCTCGGCAATACACGGCTAAGGGCACGGGGGAACAAAAACATCCAGTCACCATTAGCAAGGCCCTTGTCTAATCTCTCCCTGATTTGTTGAAAGCCACTTCGACCATTGCACCAAGTAAACTGCGGACCCAAGCTGCCGACATCCACCAAACCTTGCCTCATCTTCAGTTGAGCAAAGCCATCAGTAGAAGAGGACGCATAAGGCCGTCCACCCCATTTCTCATGCTGCCCAGAGATCGCATTAAAATCACCTAACAGAAGCCACGGACCACCAAACCTTGACCCCACACTTTCCAGCTCAATCCAAAACTCCTCCTTCGATCTTGGGTCACACGGACTATGTATAAAAGACAACAACCAAGGCTGAAAACTCGGTTCCCCATAAACCAAGATGCTAACCATATGCTGAGATTGCACCAGCAGATCAAAATTGAAACCTCTACGCCACGCAAACACCATACCTCCTCGGAGGCCAACAGCCGGCACCTCCAAAGAATCCACAAAACCTAAAGTAGCCAAAACACCCGAAGTATTGGAAATCTTAGTTTCCGAAATGCAGAGACAGTCCGGGTGTGACTGCCTCAACATTGCTCTTAGTGACCGAATTGTCGAGGCTTGAGCGAGTCCTCGACAATTCCAAAATAGTGCAATCATTGAGGGCTGGGGGGCATGGTCAAGCCCGCCTCCTCAGCTTCAGAGTCATTGACATCTTCACCCACTGTTTGCCCTTGAGCACCCTCTCTCAAATCTTCCACCTTCGGTGCCACCGATTGCATACTCAGTTTTTTCGCCCGTTTCATATCTCTGGAAATCCATGTAGCCAAGGGTTGAAATTCGACTGATTGATCTTCACTCTGCTGAGACCTGTCGACGATGGTGGAAAAGAGCTTGTTAGCCTTAGCAGATACCTTGTGTTTGTGGCCGAGCACCGCTCCCCCTCCTTGGCTACGCAGGTTGATCTGGGCGAACTCCATCTTTTTCCCCTTCCCTGCCCATGTCGAGCCTCTTCTGCCATAGCTGGGCTGGACCATTACACTCTGCCGTTCAAGCCCTTCCCGAGGGAGGCCAGCACTCGGAGTAATCAAGCCAGGCATCTGAGATGGGGTTTGGGAATAAGAGGCCGGCCCAACCGAGTCCAAAAGAGGCGCCTGACCTGGCTTTATGGACTTACTGGTCAGTGCCTCATGAAGGGCCTCCAGCCCACGTACCCGGCCCACTTCGTTATCAAACCATACAGGCTCTCCACCCACCGAGGTATCTATGACTGGCCAGTTCTCTCTCTCACGCATCCTCTTCTGATCACGCTCGAATTCCAGGGTCTCCAGCCACGCCTGCTCTCCCGTGATCTCCCCATTTGGGATACCCCAACAAGGTGCTTTTGGCTTCCAGGCGGCGTCAGCATTTGTTACCTTAACACTGCTAGGTAACGGCTCAATGCTGGCGGTATCAGTGCTGTCAGCCTCCCTGGCAGTATCAGTGCTGTCAGCCTCCCTGCCAGTGGTCCCCCCAGCCTCACAGGAGGCTCTCCTGCCTGGTCCCCATGGAGCAGAGCACGAGCTCCGGTGCTTCTCAGCGCCGCCGTGAGGGGTCGGACCTCCCTGCCATCGTGAGGTAACCTCCCTATTACCATCAAAAGAATCTGGATGTCGGGATCGAAATGGGTGCTTATGCTGGTTGGGTTGAGAATCTGTGGGATGGGATCTGAGTGATGAAAACAATTTGTTGGGGCCCGAGAAGCGTTTGTAAGATTGGGAGGTGGCCATCATCCTGGCGCTAAAGCTTGCAGGGTCCTCCATAGGGTGTGGAGGTGCCTGGCAAATGTTTGTCAAATGGCCCAATCGGCCACAGTTAAAGCAAAATCCAACTATTTTCTCATACTTGAGTTGCATCCAAGTAGGTTCCCTGTTCATCCTAGGGAGGAAAAAACCAGGGCATAAAGGCCGGTCCACCTCCACCAACACTTTGACCCTGATGAATTGGGTCACCCAGACCTCTTTAGAAGAACGAAAATCTATCTCCAGCACTGTCCCCACCTTACTAGCAGCCTCAAAAGCCATTGTTTTAGTCGTTTGCCCCATCGGCAGCCCATGAACTTGAACCCATAGGGGGAAGGTAGATAAATCCACTTCGTCCAGTGTGTCACCATCCTGCCAAGGTTTAAGGATGAGAGGGAAACCTCGGATATTCCATGGTGCCTGCTCCAAAACCCTTTGCTTGCACACCTGTGATTGGAAGGAAAAAATGAATCTGTCGCCTTCAACTTCCTCCATTTCCAAATCCCTTACAAAATGCCAAGAGCTGTAAATTGCTGCGCGAAGCCCTGATTTATTAAGAGGTTTGTCCGAGATCAATTTTCCCACAAGGCACAGAGCAGACTCATCCACCTGCACTCCATCGGGACGATTACCATCCATGTTGTCCCCCCAACCCACCATCAAAGGCTTGTCCGAAGAATTAGCCATTCGGTTTGAGAGTCGAAAGGTACCACCGACCTACAATCCCACCAGAGGGCAAAGAAAACAGACCACAGACTGAGCACCAGCCTTGGTCAAATTGGAACCTCCAAGTTCCGGAGCAAGGCAGCTGTGCTACGAACTAGAAATGCACACAGAGAGACTTTTACCAGTATCCTTTCATAGAAATCAGTATTTTAGGAACGAACACCGTGCACCACCGTAGAACTCATCGGAAGCCGCCTCATATCACCACCCGAGGATGGTTGTGGAGCTGAAAAGAATGCTGTACGGAGAGCATTTTTTAACTGTACGGAGAGGTTTCAATTTTGATCTGCTCTTGTCAGTAATTCAGATATGCAAGAGTGTCTTGAGATTTTGGATGATGTAGGCACGCATAATGTGAAATTCGATCCTAATCTGTGATATCCCTTGTACTATAAGCAGCTTGAGAAGTAGCAACGTCTGCTTCTTACTAGAAGGTACTTCGTCAAATGGGGGAGGATGGGTGAGGGAAGAGATAAAGGAAAGGGGGACTTCCACTAGAAAAGTAGCAACAGCTTCTTACCTGGAGGTACTTTGGCAAATGGGGGAGGATGGGTGAGAGAAGAGAGAAAGGAAGGGGGACTTCCACGAGAAAAGGGAGAGGAGATGGGGAAAGTTTGAAATATCAAACTTGAGGGACTAATGTGAGGTAGGATTCCATTAAGTCAGAGAATTTGGATGGGGCGTACATTGATAAAAAGTTAGAGGACGTAAATCTTTGTTTTCCTAGTTAGGGGGCGAGATTGATTTTGCCCCATATTTAAGGGGCGAACTTTGACATTACCCCAAAAATTATTCTATTGTCTAGAATTGAGATCCTTTCGGATCCAACCTCTGAAGCTCTCTTTGGAGTTTTCAATAGACATAAATCACACAGTTATATGGTTTTCCATTAGAACTTTGAGACCTACGTTTAGTATGATCATGAAAATCCTAGATGATGAGGATAGTGACGTAAATACTTTGAGAGGCAAAACAAGTGGGGTGCTCGAAGATCAAGAAAAATTTAAGAATATCAAAGTGACGGTTGTACTCCAGGTAAACATTCAATTAACATTTAAAAAAACAGGTTTTTAGCGGCGGTCGCTAAAAACGCCGCTAAAGGGTATTTTTAGCGGCGTTTTGTAAAAAACGCTGCTAAATGAGGTCTATAGCGGCGGTCAATGCTAGAAATTAGGTATCTACAGCAGCGGTCACAGTGACCACTGCTGTAGAGTGCACCTTTAAAAAAACGCTGCTATAGGTTTAATTCCGATTTTTTATTTATTTATTAATTATAAATCATTTAATGTTAATAATTATTTTATTCCTTTTAATATGTATTTTTATTTTGTGATGTATTTGGGAAAACATTATTTTAAAGGGCATACTTAATAAAATATGGATATGGAATTAGTATGAGTGTTATGATAATTGAAGTTGTTATATGATATATTTTAATTTATACTATGATTGTTATGGTAATTGCATATTTATTGACTAAATCTAACTAGTTTAGAAAACATCTATTATCCTACTTATAATGAGCATATATATTTTGAATAATTAGTAATATAATACTATTGAATTGGGACATTATTTAATTTCAAGCAAATAGATATTGTGAGATTAGCTTATGCAATTAAAGTACATAACTTAATATATGATCTTAGAGATTATGATTTAGTCATTAGGTATATAGGTACATCCATATAAAGTACTTATGTTAATTAGCACATATCATGTATATAATGATAAACACATCTAACTAATAATGCAATATTATATATAAAATATTATACTTTTAAATTATAAATATTATATATATTATTACTACCAACTTATTTTAATTAAGATTATTATACTAGGTATGAAAAATAGTATAAAATAATATGATATGTGTTTAATACTAAGTATAAAGATTTTTAAATGCTATTATAAAGTACAGCTGATTTTAATTTACTAAAAATATGTATATAATTTATTATTAAAAAAACTGAAAACGATGAGTTTAGAGTTCCCTCGTTTTTTGTTTTCGGGCGGGTTCCCTCTTTTCTCGAAATTCACTGCCTTATAGTTTCAAATTTTCAGCTCACTCCATGTCTTCTCTCCCTCCGCCCCCTTCCCCGAGCCCTCTTATGAATTTGGTTTCGTCGTTCTTTCTTATACTATTCCCCTTTTTCAATTTGTTGTAATTTGCAGGCATTGAGATCCCCAAGTATGTAGACACGGTGACCGAGGTTGGGTACTCTCAGGGTCACGTCCCTGATCCCACCTACAGACTGGTCTGCTCCGGAACCTCCAACCACGTCGAGATAGTGCGGGTCCAGTTTGACCCCGAAGTTTGCCCCTACACCAATCTCCTCTCTCTCTTTTGGTCTCGCCATGATCCGACAACCCCCAACCGCCAAGTATTTCTAGATTTTTAAGTGATTCTTGTTGGTTTCATATGAAACTGAATTGAGTTTGTTTGCTCAAAAGGCAGGTGAAGACACCACTGCGAGTGGACTTGGAAAAAATTGGGGATGAAGGGGATAAGCAGTTAATCATACTATTTTGTTCTTTCTCAAAAATTGCTAAGTGCATGTTTGGTAATGCTTTCTGGGGTGAAGATGTGCCTGAGTCGGCCCCACTTGAAGGCCATTTCCTGAGGTACAAGTGGTAAGTGCTACAAAGCCCCACCATTTTAGCTGTTGTCGAATTTTGGGTCTGTTTCTGCTTTTGGTTGCATATGACTCTGCCTTTTTTCAGTATAGACTTCAACTTTGTTGTGCCTGATTTAGCTAATGCTTTCTGGTGCTTAGAATTTTTAGTTCTTTTTATTCATGTGCACTAAAAGACCAGTCTGCAATATTTGTGGATTTCAATCGTGTCTGAATGACTTTAATGTTATTCTTTCAATAGTGGTTTCTTGTCACACATACATAGAGTTGTCATTTTATTAGAATTAGAATTTGGGAAACTTTTTTTCCCGTGCTCTTCTGGTTGTTAGTCTCTTTTTGATGTTCACTGCTGTTGCTTTTCTCTTGGATGATGCAATTCAATCTAATATTTTGTTGATTGATTTGGGTTGCAAATCTGAAATTTTTGTGACTTATTTCGTCCTTCAGATTTTGGATTTGGTTGTTTTCCGCCTAGACTCTATAAGTGCATTTTTTTTCTCTCGTCTGGATATGTGGCAGTTCTCTTGCTATTCATGATACTAAACTCGCACCAGATGTCGCCCAATTTTCTGGTATGTTCATTTTGTAATGGGATCCTGAAGATGTGGCCTGTTGCACCGGTGAACAAAGGTAGGAAAGACAATATTTAACTTTTGCAATCTTTTGATGTAGCTTTATACCAATTGTTAGTCCTTTATTGAATTTACTTTCTATAAGATAGGCAAAAAGAGCCCTTGCTTTTTGTCACTAATAGATGGACTACAGTTGCTGAAACATTGGATTATCTATGAAACAAATTTGGAAGGAATTGGAGTTTTCTGGTGGATCCTGTCAATGTTGTTATGAATTTGTATAACTAAAAAAAGATCCGGTCAAGGTTGTTGGTTTAGAAGGAACTTGGTCTGTTCCCTGGTCCTTGTAGCAGAAAAATAATCATAGGGAGAGGGATTCAGTGTTATGCCACCTTTTACAGCTTAAACGAGCTCGGGAAACTGACAGGATTGGTAGTTTTATTGGGTTTTATGATAAACTGAAAGATCAAAACATGTGAAACTGCCATTCTAGAGACTGGACAATATCATTAGGCATGAAAATTGGTTTGTCATATGTATGATTGGATATGCACCCAGTTGGTTGTATAATGAAGCAATTCTGAATTTACCATTAGTTGCCTCACATGCTTGTATGCATATCAGTAAAACAGAAGTTTCTGTATGGCTACTAGTTACATGAGTTGCTTAAATAGGTTTCCTATCCAATTAATCATTATCCTAGGCGGGTATTTCTGATGTCCTAATTACATTTTTACTAATGCATTGTATCATCTTGCAGTTCCATGCTAACTTGGTGTACTCCTGAAAGTCCATGTCAGTAAGTTCTGACCAAAATTGGTGTAGTCTCGATAGGAATTGTCCAGTCACATAACAAGTTGTAAGTGTACTCATGCTGGCTTCCGGTATATATTATTGGTATGTTTGGTGCCCAAATATTTTGGCTCAAATATTTGGGTTTAATCATAAAAAATTTACCACATAATTTTTTATTATTATAATACTTATTAAAAATCTTTTCTCTCTTTACTTTTTCACCAACTCTCATAACATGTCTTTACTTTATAATATTTCCCAAACCCCAATACTCAAAATTTTCACCCTCAAACATCCCAGTTACTCATGTACAGTCCTTTTTGTATTTTAATTTGTTTGTTTTCAATGCTTAGTTATTAGTTGAGATCTGAGTCTAGTTCTTTTGTTTTGACAACCTCTTATCATCACAGATAGCCTTTGCTTATGTCTGCTTCAGAGCTTAAGTCTACTGGTAGTAATGCTTGTTCCTTTCATTGCAGGAAGCAATTCAAGATTTTGCCATTTTCCTGGGAAGATTTCATCACCAGTTTCTTATTTTCATTTGAGCTTTTTGAGACTAGATTTTAATTGGTTTCAGATTACTTGTAGAGATTCTTGTATTTGTTGTAAAACGGTATTAATCAATGATGAAGTATATTTTGTTTTATTATCCTTGGTCTTTAAGTTTTTACATCCAATAAATTATAATTATTAAAATAAATTTGTATTACCGATTAAAAAAGCATGTATATGAAAATATAGGAAAAAATTAGTAGTGTGTTAAAAAAAAATGCTGGCAAATACCTATAGTGGTGGTCGCGACGATATATCTATCGCGACGGAGACCGCCGCTAAAAAACCGATGCTATAGGCCAAAATGACCTATAGCAGCGTTTTTTTGGCCTACCGACCGCTGCTATAGACCGTTTTTTTTTGTAGTGTAAATCTTTTGATCTTGAAAAGATGCGACGTTTGCTTAAATTTTGCAATTAAAAAAAGTTTTCAAAACTATCACTTATGACCTATTAGATAAATAGATATTACATGAGAGAGTGGGTCTTAAGTCTTTGTGGCATATTTTGGCTTAATTACTAATACAACCACTATGGTATTGATTGTTTACAAATTAGTATCCAAGGTACAATTTTAAACAAACACCGCCATTTTTTCAGACATATAGATTCTCTCATCCACTAAACGTTAGTCTAGTAATAAAAATGACGTCTAGGATAGGATATCTAATTCATAAAATAGACATCCTAATCTCGACCCTATGTTGGCATTCCTTTGGTCAAGCAATTTTTGGTGGACAAAAACACCCATATGTTTGAAAAATGGACCACAGTGACCAGCACGTTAAAAATTGTACCCCAGGAAAAAATTTGTTAAAACTCTATACCACAAGTACTGTATTGATTATCAATACCATCTGTATTTGAGCAATTTAAAGGGGAAAATGCATATTTGTGTTTTAGAACATAAAAAATGATATCCCTCAAACATCACGTCCCCATGCATGGCCACTAGAACATACTTCAGGTCACCGTGTTGATTTTTATTTTTACATCTATTTAAATACATGCAATGTGACATGTTATTTGATACAAAACTCTAACTAACATCAAGGTTAGGCCTGTTCATCCGATCCAGCTACCAGCAGACTTCTGACTTCAGTTCCGATCTGGCAAGGTCTGTGGCTATCAGGAACGAAAATTAGAACCCATTTTGGACATTTCGTGGAAGCGAAAACGTTAGCCGGTTCAACGGAAAAATCCGTTCTCGCTGATTTTTTCCCTAAATAATAAAACCACGTCTTTTTTAATATTTTATTACAAAAAATAAAATCCTAGATCAAATCATTATTGTTTTGATCCATGGTTTCTCACTATTCATTAACCCTAATGCTCCCTGGCTCATTTTCTCATCTCTCTTGACTCTTAAACTCAGACTTTCATCTCTCTCAAGCTTAACTGCTCGTTCTCCCTCTCTCAACTACGACATCCTCTCTCTCACTCTCTCGTTGACAAGTCGAGCATTTCGCAACCGCAAGAGCCTGGACTCTGGAGGCTATTTGCTTGCCGATCAATCACTGCCAATCTCTCTGATTTCTCATTTTCATTCTCTCTTTGTATTTTTTTCATTTTATTTGTGCGATTCTTGCTAACATCATTTTCTATTTGTAATTAAGGTTTCAGTCCGGTTAAAATTTTGGAGACTTTTTATTTATAACACTGCAATCAGTGGTAAGCAACTACGTTTCTTTCATTGTGATCATCTGAATCAAATTGTTTGGGGTATCAGTCTTGTTATAATTTGAGAATTTTGATTTTATAACACAACAATGCTTTGGACTTTTATGTGGAAATTGTTTTGATTTGGTTTTTGTTATGATTTAGTGAATCTTTTGAATCAAATGCAAATTTATATGAATTTCTGAATTGATTTGTGTGATTAGTTTAGTCCTAGATTATGTGATTTGTGAATTTAGGACTGGTTATGCGATTTCTTCGAATTAGGTGATGCTATGATTTGTGAACCTAGATTATGTGATCGTTGTGATTTGTTGTCACGCCCCAAAAATCAACAGTGAAATTTTCAATAAAACAAATTTTAAAAAAATTATCTCCTTTATCCGAAAGAAACATCATCATAATCTTAATACTTTAAAAACATCAACTTGTACAAGTTCTAAAACAATACTACTCCCACTCGCATGTCATTTAAGTTTGATCCTTGACACGTTCTTCAAAAATATCTGAAAGTGGGAAAATTAACAACAAAGTGTGTTTGACAACTTAGTAAGCAAAAAATAAAAATATGTATTCTTTTATTTGAGCATAAATACAGAAAATAAAATAGCTTTACTATAAAATCTCCTTTTACATTAACAGTAAGCCACATTTACCCCTGTGACAGGGTTGTGCAACGACTTAAATGCGGCCAAACTGAATTAAATCAACAGTAAGTGGAGTTTGCTCTACTAAGACTTAGTCATGTACGCTAAGTGTGCACTAAGGAGAAACCCAAACGAAACCGCCTCGAAGAATGGGTGCACCTGTAATAGTAAGTTGGTACCAACAACAGCAGTAACAGTATCAATAACAGAATATCGCCTCGGGGTTTGAAAATAATATAATACATAATAACATCAAAATCATAATAAAAAATTATATTCAGCATAATGCAAAATATTTGAGGAAGAATTCAGAGCAGTAAATATAAAATAGATTTTAGTATGCTTTTAAATTTCCAAATTTATTTTCAGAATAACATAAGCTTGCAGTAAACCCCATTTTCTATAAAACCGCTTATAAAAACGTATCCATCATTTTTGAAGAAAAACGGTATAGTAGCTTCGCTTACTCGATTTGCTTCAACAATCTAACCACCCTAGAATCCACGTGTTGTAGTGACCCAAAAGAATCGAAGAAAATCGATAAACTCAACAATGACCGAAATTGACTTAGAGAGGGAGAGAGACTCAAAATGGAGAAAACTGGAAATTGAGTGGTGCGAATAACCTATGGGCGAAATGTCCCTTTTATAGGCGAGAGAGACTTGAATACTAGCAAAAAACCATCCAAATTAGAATACCATCTGACGTCATTATTGCCATTAGTCGTCAAAACACATAGAAACTCCGAGACATCATGAGAAATGAAAAGCCTCGAAAATCAAACGAAAATGTGCTAAAACGGACGAGAAATCTGTGAGCGAGAGAAGTTGTATAGTAGAAGAAATGCCGGTTTGAATAGTGAATTTCGAAAGTTTTAGGGTTTGAAGAAGAAGAGGACCAAAACACACCGTTTCATTAAAAATTCAATTCGGCGAAAACAAGTTGAAATAAAATAAAACTTCACCATAATAACTGAATGCACAAGGCGCCTCAGTGGTCCAACAGCGTCTCTCTTCTTCTACGCACACGGGTTTGAATCCCAGCATAGCAAAATGTTTTTATTAAAAAAAATCGGGTTATCACATTTGTGAATCTGTGTGTTTGAGTATTTTCTCATTTGAGTCCTAAATTATAACTTCCACATATTTTCAAAATCACTTTCGAAAATTGCAAATTTCTAGAACTCCCTAAAGCAAAAATCAACGTAGTCATTTTATGCTAGTGTGGTTGCAATTCAAGGTGGCCATGTTATGCATAATTTAATGTGGTCAACATTTATTTCTTCTAAAGTGAAACTTGTTTGTGACCATGAGTTTGTGCATATGAGATGTTGCACTCATATCTTAACTTAATTGTGCATGAGGGGTTAAAGAAGTTTGATGATTATGTGTCTCCGATGTGAGAACATTTTACTAGGCTACTAGTAAATGATCAAACAAACTATTGGTCAAATGCAACTATTTTGGTAACAAAACTGAGGTTCATAACAAAGACCAAGGGACCTCAACTATGAGGGCCACTTGAAAGGTTGTTTAACCTATAAGAGAAAGCAAAGTAAATTGGATTTCTCTCAACATAAATTGACTTTTGATAGCAAAGGGGTAATAAGTAGTGAAGATGCGGGGGTGGTAAAGCTAAACTCATATGATCCCAAGATTATTAGATGTTATAGTGCCTAGTTTATAATTGTGGGTGAATTTCCCTTTAGAAATAGTAAGGAATAATAGATTCAAGGATATAGTTCATACCCTCAAGTTGGCTCAAAGTGTCATCTCGAATCACAGTAATGAAGGATTGTATGAAACTTTATTTGAAAGAAAAGAACAAACTTAAGTCTTGTATTATACTTTTTGGGCCATGAGTTTGCTTTACTGCTGACACATGAACGCCAATCCAAAACATGAATTATATGTTTGTAATTGCACACTTTATTGATAGTAGTTGACATTTGCACAAACAAATCCTCTCCTTCTGTAGGGTGCCAGATCTAAAAAATTTGATGATTGAAAAGGAGTTGAAAATGCATCATCTATTGACACGACCATTGAGGAAGCGAAGAGTAGACAGTTAGACTTGGGGCTTCAACCTGAATAAATAGTTTGTGCATATGAGATGTTCCACACATATCTTGAACTTAATTGTGCAAGAGGGGTTGAGGGAGTTGGATGATTATGTGGCCAAAGTAAGGAACTCAGTCAAGTATGTTAAGTATTCTCCCCTCCAAATGGATGGGTTTAAGAAATGTGTAGTGAAAAGGAAGCCTTCACATTGAATTCAACATAATGTACGTTGAATTCGACGTACATTATGTTCCTACTCGATAGGAATTCAACGTATATTATGTTGAATACAGCTAAGAAAATATCATAGTCTTTGAGGATATGTTGGTAAAAGGTGAGATTTTGGTAAACTTTCTGCGTGAAAAGGGGCGTGGGAGGAGAGGAAATGAGCCAAATAAACAAAATTCACAAAAGGAGCCAAATAACATCCTTATTTTTGGTAAATAAGGCTTAAAAGGGTAAAAAATGTAGCCCAAAATTTTATAGAAATTTCGACATCCGATTCTGTCAAGTCCGACAATAGCCAACATGAAAATCGAATTATATTTTGGACATCTGATAGTTAGCGGACCGAAAGACATTGCCAAATTCCACTTCCGACATGTATGACTAACACCTATAATCAAGGTTTGGGGCATCTCATTATTTTCCTCTTATTCAATGCTTGTATAAGGCGCAAGAATGGAATCCTTATTTTTTCTTTATTGCAGTTGTTGGAACAAGAGTATTAGTATATATGCACCCATTTTTCCAATACAAGATTTACCTGCTGCATATATGAAAACACTGTTGAGAATCATATATAAAAGACCAATATGTATTAAAAATAACTACTGTGTTTTATAATAAAAAATTATATTTTTCAGCTATCAATTATTGGGGTTAGAACATTTTGCACTTCGAACTATCGCTTTTGTTATACTTCGTCCCACAAATACCAATAAATATTAGGCTTATGACAAAAAAAATTGATTTATGCCTAAATTAATAAAAAATTGTGCAAATTGTACACGATTAATAGTTAAGGAACAAAATGTATAATTAAATCAATAATTTAAGGTGTAAATTAAGTGATAAAACATGAATAATTACTGGGTGAAAAACTCTATTTTACATGATGTTAAGATATGGGGGGGGGGGGGGTTATCTTGCTAATTAGATGTAAAAGTCCCAACGAAATAAAGCATGTGCATTGTCCTTTCGAGATCTATTTGAAGCAGTTCAACAGATTAGTTAAAGGTCACCTTTCTTGAGGTTCCACTAGAAAAATGTACCTTTCAAACGAGTCTGAAGGCAGTGTGTTCTATGGGGAGTACTAAAGCTCCAGGGCCGGACGGATTTACGACATTATTTTTTCAGCGCTATTGGCATCAAATCAAATCTGAAGTGACGGATATGGTCAAGCATTTTTTTGCAACTGGTTTCTTACTTAAACAACTTAATCATTGCTTTATTACCTTGTTGCCTAAGGAAGATGCCTCCGCAAAAATTTCTCAATTTCATCCGATTAGTTTGTCTAATGTGAGTTATAAGATTAGTTCCAATATTTTAACATCTAGGCTTAAATCTGTGATGAGCAAGTTGATCTCTAATAATCAAGCTGCCTTTGTGCCTTCTCGTCATATTCAAGACAATTTGATCATAGTTCACGAGATTATGCAAAATGTTGAAGAGGAAGAAAGGGAGAGGAGGTTTGATGGCTCTCAAGGTAGACATGTCCAAAGCCTATGATAGGGTTAGTTGGCAGTTTCTCATGGAAATTATTTGGTGTTTTGGGTTTGGGGAAATGGCGCCGTTGGATTTACCAATGCATCTCTACGGTTTCTTTTTCAATCCTCTCAGTGGCAGCCCATATGGTTTTTTTAGCCGCAAAGAGGTCTACGTCAAGGCGACCCCTCTATCTCCATTTTTATTTGTTATGGTGACTGAAGTGTTAACTAGACTTATTAAATGAGAGGAGACTCGAAGCAATATCCATGGCATTTGTATTACGTGACATGCTCCTCCAGTTTCTAATATTCTTTTTGTAGATGATTTAATGCTCTTTTGTAGGGCTAATTTCCATGAGGTGGCACATCTCCAGCGTTGTTTACGCATGTGTTAGCCCAAGGTTGTTTTACAAACAATCTACAAATGATTTTGATGATAACAAAATATTCTAAGTTTCAAAGACTTTTAGATTTTACATTGTCAATCCACAATTTCCAAGTTATATTTCAAAGGATTGAGGTTAATTCCTTAAATTATTTTTAGGTAGACTTAAACACCATTACACAAGTTGATAAGATCAATTTTTCATATTGTAGGTGTTTAAAGAAGTATTGGAATGGTTTGGATGCTTTAAAGTTGAAATTGGAGTAGTTGCTGACAAAGAACAAATTTTTCTGACTAAGTGTTGGAAGTGTCGACACATTGGACCATAGTGTCGACACATTGAACTACTACCCGAGAGTTTTGGTTTTCTGGCATTCAAAGTGATTTTTTGACTAAGTGTTGGAAGTGTCGACACATTGGACCATAATGTCGACACATTGAACTAACACCCGAGAGTTTACATTTCAGGCAATTCAAAGTGATTTTTTGACTAAGTGTTGGAAGTGTCGACACATTGGACCATAGTGTCGACACATTGAACTAACACCCGAGAGTCTATTTCCAGACCAAGTTTAATGTGTCAGCACATGCAATCAATGTGTCGACACATTGTGGTATTTTGCAGAAAATCTGGAAACGACGCCAGCTCTTTCCAAAAAGGTTCAAATGTCTTCTAAACCCCTCCAATGGCTCTCTAACATTACAAGAAGACTCGTAATGACCGTTGAAGACCTTAGGGCTATAAGAAGAACAAGATGGAGAGAGAAACACAGAGCTCGACCAATATTGCAACATCTAGAGAGAGAAAGTCCAAGAATCAAAGTTTCCATTTGCTGATTTCTTCAAGTCCGGAGCTCTTATTGTCAAATCCCATTCTCTTGCTCATCATTGACAACCCATCCTTCAAAGGGAGAGAAATTTCTTGAAAAAGAGGAGGACTTGCTCATTATTCAAACACCACCTCCGATAGAGAGTGAAAGCAAGCAAAATCCAAAATTTTCATTTGCTGATTCTTCCAAGATCAAAGCTCCCATTGTCAAATCTTCTTCTCTTGCTCATCTTTGACAACCCAGCCTTTAAAGGAAGTGAGAGATTTCTTGAAAAAGGGACAATACACTTGCAATCAATCTTACCCTAATTTCTAGAGAGAGAAAAGTTTGTTGAAGAAGAGGGAAAACAACACCTACCGAGAGAGCTTGTGCTCCCACCTGCAAAACTTTAGGTTTCCTTCAATAATCTCATCTTATTGCATCTTATTGAGCTTTAAACTTGCTGATTTGGCTTAGAGAGTCATTCCATACGATTTGAGCTTTTCATTGGCATATTCGGCTTAGAGAGCCATTCATTGTAATTCCTTTGTATCCATCTTGTGGAAAACACTTGAGTGTTGTGTGAACACTTGTTGAGTGTTGGGAAAACACTTGTTCCTATTTGTGAGAGTAGAAGAAATCCTCTAGGTTGTGAGCATTTGTGAGAGTTGAAGCGTGAGCTCGTAAAACGCTTTGTAAAGGTTCCTTAGCACCCGGGAAGTTAAGGTGTTTTCGCTATTTGGAGAATAATGGAAGAAGTCCAAGGAAGTCAATTGCCTTGGGGGTGGACGTAGGCACGTGTTTGGCCGAACCACCTAAAAACTACGGTGTCATCTCTCTAACTCTATCTCTTTTTACATTTTAGTACTTATTCATACTTGTGGAGTTTTATGCTTTATCATTCCTTACTTATATTTGACATAGCATTAGACACATTTAGTTCAACATTATTATTTGTTAAAGAGGGGTAGTTTTCAGATCTGCTTGTTTAGCGAAAAAGTGATAAGTTTTTGTTAAACCCAATTCACCCCCCTTCTTGGGTTGTTATTTAGACTTTCAGCATGTTTGCAGATTGGTCGGGGCTAGAAATCAATTATTCGAAATCTTTTGTGCATTTTAACTCCAATATGGAGGTTGAACAAATGGAGCATTTATCTCACTTTCTTAGAATACAACCTGCACAAGTTTCGGGGAAGTACCTAGGCCTTCCAATAGAAGTTTCGCAGTCACGTCGTCAAGCATGTTCTGAGATTCTAAACAAAGTGGATAGAGGCTTGGCAGACTGGCATTCTCGATCATTATCCGAAACGGGTTGTACGGTACTCCTTAAATCTGTGGCAATGGCTCTTCCCTCATATTATATGTCTGTTTTCCTTTTACCAAAACAAGTGTATAGGAAGCTAGATGCTAAAATGAAAAACTTCTGGTGGGGTTTTGATGGGCTATGGCGTCGTTTTCATCCCAAAGCTTGGGATAATATTTGTAAGCCCAAAGAATGTGGTGGTTTGGGGCTTCGTCTGATGGAAGAAGTAAATCGCGCCTTGGTGGCTAAATTGGGGTGGCAAATAGCATTAAACAGTGACCGGATTTGGGTGTCGGCTCTCAAGGAAAAGTATTGTAGAGGACGACATTTTATGACAACATCTTTTTCTCCAGGGGCATTTTGGATATGGCAGGGAATTATGAAGACAAAGGAGATTTTGCAAGCGGGATTATGTTGGTGTGTCAAGGATAGCGCCACAATTAATATATGGTGTGATCCATGAGTGCCCGATCTTCCTAGGTTCATTCCTTCACTTCAACAAAATGTCCTGGTGGATCGATCGATCAATTATGTTAAAGATCTTATTGACCCCATCTCACATACATGGAGAACTATTATGATTCAATCCTTGTTTGAGAGGGGTTCGGCTGAGGCAATATTCAATATCCTACTGCCATCTTCTCCTCAAATCGATACTTTGAAATGAGTTTTGGACCCTAAAGGGGTGTTTACAGTGAGGGCTGCCTATCATCATGATAACAGAGCAAAACTTTTTGTCTCGGGAAACCTTCCCCCCGAGGTGTGGAAACGGCTATGGAAGTTAAAGGTGCAACACAGATTAAGATTATTATTATGGAAAGTGGCGTTTTATGCATTACCACTCCGAGGTTGTATGGGGCAAGTGAGTAGTCCCCAGGTAATACCGTCCATGTTATGTCCCATGTGTAAACTCTATCCTGAAACTATGGTGCATTTATTTTTGGAGTGTTCTATTAGTTCAATACTTTGGCAGCATGGTCCGTGGCCCATTAATGTGAATCGGTTTGTGCATTCCTTTATTGAAACGTGGGTTCAATTTCTTTTAGACCCGCAAAATTTGCTGGAAGTTAACAAGGACTCATGGCAGCATATGAGTTTGGCTGCCACTCTCACACTAGACACTATATGGAATACTATAAACAAATGTGTGCATGAAGGGATAGTCCGTCATATAATGGAGCTTATTGGCTCAGTTCATAGGCGATATGTAGCGCATAGAGAGGCCTGGAATGTATTTGTGGAAAGCATTGTTCAATGACAGCCTCCACCTGAAGGGATGGTCAAAGTTAATTTCGATGTTGCTGTAAGGAGTAATAATATGTGTGCTGCCGCCGTTGTTTGTGATTCAGAGAGATCAATCCTTAAAGTGCGTATCACTCATCTCCTCGGTATGGATCCCATGAAAGGCGAAGCTAGAGTTGCGCGACTGCTTGTAGTTTAGCTGCAGACTATGATGGGAGAAATATCTTGTTGGAGGGCGATTCCCTTGGAGTAATTAATCAAATTAAAGACCTGCAGGCTGCATCGGATTGGAGTATTGAAGGAGAAATCAACACTATTAGACAACTTCTTTTTCATCATCCTTCGTGGCCGATTGACTGGATTTCTCGTAGTGCAAATGACTTAGTTCATAATGTGGCTAAATGAGGGATATATTCGGGTAGTGTAGGAGATTTTCTTAGCACTGACCTGCCTCCTGTCATTAGGGACTCTGCGGATTCCTTAAGGGGTAGTCAATTTGTCTAATTTTAATTCCAGTTTACTTAAAAAAAAGACCGAAATACCAAACCGATAATTAATAAATAAATCGCCGTCTCATATTTTCCGGCGTTCGCGCCACCCAACGACATTGTTCACGAGCACAAGCCATTTAATCTGGTCCACAACCACAATCCCAATCCCAATCCCACTGAAATAAATAAATAAATTACTAGAGGGGCGCTTTCAGAGCTCGCACGAGGGAATTCTTCGGATTCACACTGCCCCGGGTTTGAACTCCGAACTTTGAAAGGGATGCTGGCGGCCACATTCCTCCCGTGTTGAAAGGGAAGTTACGGAAACAGTGTACCGCCGACGCAGAGTAACTTTTCTCATGGTCGACGCACAACGCACTTTGCACGTGATACGATGTACACTAGTTTGAATGAGAGAATTATGGAATCAAGAAGAATGTTGTCATCGGGCATCATACTGCCGACATGACTACTACGTGCTCTCAAGAAATCAAGAATAATGTTCAAATGGGTTGGGTACTGCTATTGACTTGAGCTTAGCTTCGTTGATTTTGAAAGGTGACTCTTCTTTAGTTGTTGATGCCTTGCAGAGCTCAACAGCCCCTTGCCCGTGGATTATTTCGATGGATGTGTGTAATGCTAGGATTCTGATAGATTCCTTACAGGCTTGTAAGGTTGTATTTTCTCCTCGTAGTGCGAACTCGCTTTCGCATGATTTGACTCGTTGGGCTGCATCCTCTTCTTTTGAGGGCTGCTTGTCCCCTTCTCATGAGCTTCTTTGTAATTACCCATGGGTTTTTGCAGGTTTTGATCCTCCTTGAGTCAATGAGTTCTTGCTTTGTATTTCGCTTTTATTAGTAATAAGAGTAGTTATTCTGAAAAAAAAAGGGTTGGCGTACGTTAAGGGCTCCCATTGGTTGGATATGAGATATGCTTACTCTTTTGGAATGAAAAAAATAATTAAATAAATAAAGATCTTATTTGTCCATAAGTCAGGGTTGACCCGGCTAGCAGTCTTTTACAGGCATATGTAAATCATATAAACATCTTATCTTTATTGTGTTGAATACATGCGGATTAATTGTAGCGCAGCGCATATAAGCAGTTTTTAATCTATAAAATTTAATATATATTGTGTATTTCTATTATCTAATTCTGATATTAAATTAGAGAAGATTTTATCCAATCCTAATTCTACCGAAGACATGCAAATCTTGCCACTTATAATTGTCGTCGTGATCTTTCACATATTAGAGTTTAGGATGTCTAATAATTAATAAGATTTAGAACATGTTTATATTTAAATCATGCAGTGGACAATAGAACCAAAGATAACTTTTAAGGGGTGATAAGTGTTCGTATATATATGACGTCACCCTAATAAAGTCGACATAATTGAGTTTTAAAAATATCCTTATTCCCATGTACGAAGATCACTCTCGTGTGAGACAATACGGGCACGAAATGGTATCATTACATTTATTTCTGAAGGGACGAAAAGTGTGAAAGAAAACAAAAAGGAAAAGAACGCAACGTTTCCATGCGCGGTAGAAGACCATCCATAGACAACAGGCGAAACTTCCAACCGCAGCTAAACGGAGAATAATATTCCTAGCCGTGTCTCGAAAGTCCAACCAGACTCTAAATTACGGCAAGCTATTTATAACCCCAAATCAGCGGGCTTAATTTTTTCACTGTTTGCTTTTTGTCACAGATTCTTCACTAAGAAACTCGATTTTACACGACTACTGTAGTCTCCATCTGCGCTTTGCATCCATATTCTAGACGCTGCCGGGTCAGAAGTACTCAGTGTGGCTGTCAAAGTCCGTAAAAGTAGGTAGTCTTTGGAGCGCCGGCGCCGGCGGGTTCAGGGCCGAACTTGGAACAAGCCAAGGCAGTCGTATTATACGTATATTTCTATATTGCCATTGAGAGGACACGAGTTTGAAAGTAGTATATTGAGGTTGGACTTGGTAATTTGTTGTTTGGCATTGTTTTGGTCTGGGGAGTGGGTGTGGATTTGAACGTTTCAGAGAGGCAGTGATCTGTGGATTGTGTCAAATAGGTACGCCTTTTAAAGAAACTTTCTCCATCTATCGTTTACTTTTCTCTATTTTCTTGTTTATTTATTGGTGAGGTAAGAGAGAATGCGTGTTTTCAGATAGAAACAGAGAGACAAAGATTGCCTTAGTTTCAGAGGAAGCGTGTGTGACATTTTAGGCAGAGAAACAGAGGGAGGTTTGCTAGTGGCATATAAATTATATGAAAACATATTTAGCTATATATATATATATATATATATATATATATATATATATATATACACACACACAGAGAGAGAGAGAGGTTTGTGTGTCTCTGGTTCTGTTCTAAAGACTCTGGGGCAGTGCCAGTAAGAAACCAGAGCGGAGAGGTCGGTTTAGGTTCAGAGGGCGGGGAAGAATTTTATATTTGTAGAGATTCGCGGTGTTTGAAAGATGGAGAATTGTGTTGCATTTATCCAATAAGGCATCCTTGTTTTTTCTTGTACTCTTGGAAAATTTGACTCATATTCTGTTCTTTATCCGAATTATTTTTTTAGTTTTCTTTTCTAAAATCGCTAACTTAGATAATCCATTACCGTTTTTGAGTGAATGTCAAGTTCTAGAGAGAGAGAGAGAGAGATTAGACTTATGTGCTGATGCATCCAACTTTTCTGTAGTCATCTATACGTCGGTCTTGGCCTTGGCTTCGTAGAGCTGGCGGCCAAGCAATTCTAATTTCCATCGTGTACTTGTAGGATCTTGTAGCTCGTAGTTTCAAATGGCCGCTGAATCCCATTTCTCAAGAACGCCCACAATTCACCACGTTAGTGATTCCAGCTATGATATGGACATCGAAGATGGAAATGTAGAGTTTGCTACCTACACAGTCCACATCCCGCTCACACCTGACAACCAGCCCGTGTCTATCTCTGTGGAACCATCCAGTTTGCGGAGGTTTGAAGACCGGCATGCATCAATGCAACGGTCTGCTTCTATGAGGCTTGAAGACCAGTTTGCATCGAGTTCTATGTTTACAGGCGGCTACAATTCCCTTACACGGGGCCAATTAAAGGAAAAAGTGATTGAGACTGATTCGAGCCATCCTCAGATGACGGGTGCTAGAGGATCAGTCTGCAAGGTGCCTGGATGTAATGGCAAGGTGATGGCTGATGAGCGGGGTTTAGATATCCTTCCTTGTTCATGTGAATTCAAGATTTGTAGGGACTGTCTGAGAGATACTCTAACAACTGGCGATGGGATATGTCCCGGATGTAAGAAGTCTTATGAAGGGCCGGATGGGACTGTTTCTCCATTTGCCTTGGCTGGGACTTCAAAGATGGAGAGGAGATTGTTGATGATGAATTCTCAAAATTCAGGGGCCTCCACTAGGGTCCAGAGCAAAGATTTTGATTCAGGACCTTGGTTGTTCGAAACAGAAACAGACTACGGGGTTGGAAATGCTATGAGGCCAAAGGATACTAGGAATGAGGACCCAGGTTGGTCTGATTTTAAAGACAAGCCCCGGGGCAATCTTACCACAAAAAAGAACATATCTGCTGCCATTCTCACTCCATATCGGTACAGCTTTCTTTGCATTGTTTTGTTATGTTCCATTTTTGCTGTTCCACTAGGTTGATTACTTCCAGCTTTTGTAACTTGTTTCTTGTGCCTGATTTATGAATTGTTTTTTGAAGTTCCAGGTAGAAACTTATGTAGGATAATTATATCTGGGTCTTGGAATTTCCAACAAAACCTCTTTTTTCCTAATGTATCTTCCATCACTGGTAGGTGTCCAATAGTTTGTTTTTATAGGAGTTAGTAAAGATGTAAAAAGGTCAGAGCAACATAAGACAGCTTATGGAATATGCTTCAATAATGTTAGGATGTCTAGGCTTTGTGATTGAACTGTTATTAAGTATACGTTCAGGTTATGCTTTATATTTGCTTCTGTCCTAATATTAGAGTGCAATGATACTTCATTTGTTGAGTTGCCACCTTGTGTTCTTTAAATATAAGTACGATGTGGACTACGGATTAGACGACGATGATGGCTCTTTTC
This sequence comes from Myrica gale, assembly GCA_963930655.1. Lineage (NCBI taxonomy): Eukaryota > Viridiplantae > Streptophyta > Magnoliopsida > Fagales > Myricaceae > Myrica > Myrica gale. Next base: position 14,318,992 of record OZ005620.1, read on the forward strand.
TACTGTACCATCCAAGACCTTTAAATGGTAACTGCAATTTGATTTTTATTTTTTTGTTTGATCCTTCAGTCTTTTTGTGATGATACCGTACCAGAGTTGGTCTTTCCATGTATTTTGTACTGCTTCAGCATGCTCTTGGAACAGCTCATACTCCATACGACGCTTAGATTTTTTTCTTTTGTTGAACATAATACTATTACTTTCAGGCTCCTGGTCCTTGTCCGGATGGTGGTTCTTGCATTGTTTATGGATTGGAGGGTCAGACATCCTAATGAGGATGCAATATGGTTGTGGGGTATGTCAGTGGTTTGTGAAATGTGGTTTGCCTTCTCTTGGCTGCTCGACCAGCTTCCTAAGCTCTGCCCCATTAATCGTACCACTGACCTCATCGTTTTGAGAGAGAAGTTTGAAACTCCGAACGCCAGCAACCCCACAGGAAAATCTGATCTTCCAGGCATAGATGTTTTCGTCTCTACCGCAGATCCAGAGAAAGAGCCACCACTTGTCACTGCAAATACCATTCTATCTATTCTAGCAGCTGACTACCCAGTTGAGAAGCTTTCATGTTATGTGTCCGATGATGGAGGTGCCCTTCTAACTTTTGAGGCTATGGCTGAAGCTGCTACTTTTGCCAACTTGTGGGTCCCGTTTTGCCGGAAGCATAATATTGAGCCAAGGAATCCGGAATCTTATTTCAATCTCAACAGTGATCCTTATAGAAACAAGGTACGCCCAGATTTTGTAAGAGATCGAAGAAGGGTAAAGCGTGAGTATGACGAGTTAAAAGTTCGAATCAATGGCCTTCCTGATTCAATCCGGCGTCGTTCCGAGGCTTATAATAGTTATGAGGAGATGAAGGCTTTGAAGCTTCGGAGAGAGAGGGAAATTGATGAACCACTGGAAACTCTGAAGATTCCAAGAGGTACTTGGATGGCTGATGGAACACACTGGCCTGGCACTTGGATAATTTCTGCACCTGAGCATTCAAGGGGTGATCATGCCAGTATCATACAGGTAATTATTTGATGAGCATCTTCTCATCTGTTGGCAAGCCACTGAATTAGATCAGGATTGATCAACCTGCTTCCTTAAATTTGGTGAACCATTAGCTTGTCTTAAAGCTAAATGGAGAAGCCTTAGCCTCGTCTGATTTATGATTCTCATCCATTGTCCAATAATAAGATTACTATTTTGATTACGGTCATTGAAACCTCATTGTTTCCACTAGTTTGTAGAATATGTTTTTGCATCCTTTTTTCCCACATTGGATCAAGTTTCCAAGGAATTACTTTGCCTTTAGTGCACCGCACTACATGTTCATTGGCTATAGCCTGTTTGGCTTCTTTTAATAGTAGCAAAGCTATCGTGCTGTTGGTGAGCTTTTATGTATTAACTAGTTTATATCTATTATGTGCAGGTCATGTCAAAACCTCCAAGTAATCAACCACTTAGAGGTGCAGCAGTAGATTCAAACTGTGTGGATCTGAGTGAAGTTGACATTCGTCTTCCTTTGCTTGTTTACCTTTCTCGAGAGAAGCGACCCGGCTATGACCACAACAAGAAGGCTGGGGCAATGAATGCCCTGGTTCGAGCATCAGCCATCATGTCCAATGGCCCCTTCATTCTTAACCTTGACTGTGATCACTATATCTACAATTCGCAGGCGCTGAGAGAAGGCATGTGCTTCATGATGGACCATGGTGGGGAGCGCATTTGTTATGTCCAGTTTCCTCAGAGGTTTGAAGGAATTGACCCTTCTGATCGGTATGCCAATAACAACACTGTTTTCTTCGATATCAACATGAGAGCCCTTGATGGGATTCAAGGTCCAGTGTATGTTGGAACAGGATGCCTCTTTCGGAGGACTGCCCTATATGGTTTTGATCCACCTTTGGCGAAAAAAGAGACTAGTTGTCCTGGTTTCTTTGGACGTCACAAAAAAAATGCATCTGTCGCTTCTGTCCCTGAAGGTGACAGTAGTGAGAGCCACTCAATTCGAATGGGAGACTCTGATCACGATGAAATGAATGTCGCTCTTATTCCTAAGAGTTTTGGAAACTCAACTTTGTTTGTTGAGTCTATCAAAATGGCAGAATTCCAAGGCCGGCTACTTCCTGAATACGCGGCTGGGAAAAATGGGCGACCGCCTGGAGCTCTCACTGTGCCTCGGACGCTTCTTGATGCACCCAGAGTTTCAGAGGCAATCAGTGTAATCTCATGCTGGTATGAAGATAAGACTGAATGGGGCCAACAAGTAGGATGGATTTATGGGTCTGTGACGGAGGATGTTGTCACCGGGTATAGGATGCATAATCGTGGATGGAAATCCATTTACTGTGTTACCAAGAGGGATGCATTTCGTGGGACTGCCCCCATCAATCTCACTGATCGGCTTCACCAAGTTCTCCGGTGGGCCACTGGCTCTGTGGAGATATTCTTCTCTCGGAACAACGCTTTTCTTGCCGGCACTAGGATGAAGTTTTTGCAGAGGATTGCTTACCTCAATGTTGGAATTTACCCTTTCACTTCTATATTTCTTATTGTCTATTGCTTCCTTCCTGCACTTTCCCTCTTTTCTGGTCAGTTCATTGTTCAGTCCCTCAATGTGACCTTTCTAGTATACCTCTTGGGAATCACCTTGACTCTTGTTCTTCTCGCCGTGCTTGAGATCAAATGGTCTGGCATTCATTTGGAAGAGTGGTGGAGGAATGAGCAGTTCTGGTTGATTGGAGGAACCAGTGCCCATATTGCTGCTGTGCTCCAAGGGCTGTTAAAAGTGTTGGCAGGAATTGAGATTTCATTCACTTTGACATCAAAATCTACAGGTGATGATGCAGATGACGACTTTGCTGACCTTTATATCTTCAAATGGACGGCTCTGATGGTACCACCAGTTACCATCATGATGATTAACTTGATTGGAATAGCCGTTGCATTTAGTCGAACGATCTATAGTGCTGACCCAGATTGGAGCACTTTGCTCGGAGGTGTATTCTTTAGCTTTTGGGTCCTGGTACATCTCTACCCCTTTGCAAAAGGGCTCATGGGAAGACGAGGGAAGACACCTGCTGTGGTGTTTATCTGGTCTGGCCTACTCGCAATCACTATATCTCTTCTATGGGTAGCTATTGATCCCCCATCAGGTAATTCCCAAATCGGAGGGTCATTCCAGTTCCCATGACTTTTTTCACGTAATGACATTTCTCCAGTCAGCACTCCATGTAGCCATGTTTCTGTTTTTAAGTTCATTGAGCACTGGTGAGGGAAGCGGATAAGGTCTTAGTGAGAGAAAACTCTGTAGCCATTGTTTATTCTTGATCTCCTTTGTATTGTGATGCAAGGGGAAAGGGCTACACTAATTTGTTCATTCTTTCGTGATGTAGAGATGTGAGTTGATTAACTCATACGTTGTGCCATTTTAACTCGTACATTGTGCCCTTTTTTTGGGGAAAACAAATACAAGAGGTGGGGGGATTCAGGCACATCGGACAGAATAACATTTTACGATGCAGCATAATATTTGACAAATTTGAGACATCTGCCACGACACTATTGACATGTGTGGCAGAAAATCCGCTGAAAGGTCTAATACAGTACCGACGGAAGGAATTGCTTGACCAATTTGAGAATATCTACGAAAATCTATAGAGCTTTTTGTCAAATCCTGAAAATATTCCAGTCGAAAGTCATCCAGAAAAGCAGCAGTTAAAAGTACAGTGAACAATATGGTACATAATCCTCTCGTCTAGTGATAAAAGTTTGAGTTTGGTGGTTTATTCTATTTTTTTTAAAAAAAAAACCTTAGAAATTTTAATATTACAATATTCACCAAGTTTTAACAAAAAAAAAATTGGAATCATTATCTCGTAAAGATTTTAAGAATGCATACCACATAATCCATGCCTAATAAGAATTTGAAATCTTGAATCTTAGATTATTAATGTTGCTAGGCAAGTGGCAATAGTAAGGGTGACGCTAGAATATAACTGTTGAAGGACTTGGAATTTTGGGGTAATGTAAATAAAAATAAAAATAAAGCCTAAATTTTTATATAAAAAAAGCTTAATTTTTAGGAGGTTTGGGGACCACGGGAAATCAATCGACACCTTGTGGTTATCATGATAACCACAGGAAAGTAATTTTAGGGACATCAATTAGCCCCTGTCGTGTCGTTTCATGGTGGTTCTTCATTTTTGGGATCGAGACCGTCGATGGATGTCATTCGATTTCACATAAAAACTTGTTGGGGTTTATAAAATTTACGGTGTTATCGAATTACCCTAAGCAAGTGTTGGTTCGATTGGTGACTGAAGATGATTTTGTTAAGAGTGATGGCTCGGGAGTCCCAAGAAATAAATTCTCATATTTTCAGAATGTCTAGGTGGACTACAGAAGTCTCGACGAAAGCTCATTCTTCGATCATTCCGATTTAGTTAATGCTTTCGGACTTAACCTATTCATTTTTTTGTTTCATGCATCTGCTTTGCATAATATTGTCGCTCCTTTGGGGAAGTTCTTGAAAAGGGATAAGCCCACGACGTGTCTGTCTTGTCCTGCTGGTACCCGAGTTTGTATTGAGATGGAAATTTTCAAACCTCCTCTCAAATCTTTTTCGATTTGGGTTGCCTAAGGAGTTGTGCCAAATGTTGATGCGAACAAACACCTTCAAAACAATTATCGTCCCGTTGTTATTAATTAGGGGCTAATGATTTGACTCGTTGGATAAAAACAGTTGGATGATGAAAATGATGTTAGTATTAATTTGGAGTTTGGGAAGAAACAAGAAGATGTTTCTATTGTTGTGGTTCAGGTGGTTAGTAATAATAGTGTTGGGGTTGTTCCACATTAGAAAATGATGTTAGTATTAATTTGGAGTTTGGGAAGAAACAAGAAGATATTTCTATTGTTGTGGTTCATGTGGTTAGTAATAATAGTGTTGGGGTTGTTCCACATTAGTTGTGGAATGAGCTGATCGTCAGTTTATAAGTATGATGAAAAACTATACCTCTTGAGCTAGCTTTTAGAGTTGATAAGGCCTAAGACCATCCAACACTCGTATTAGAACTCAGGTTTACCAACAAGTCTTGACCTCAATAATCTACGAGAGAAATTGGTTGTCGCCTCCTCAACCTAGAGCCCAATATGTGAGGGAGAGATTTGTTGGAGTTAGTCTCACATTGGTTATGGACGGGGCTGATGATCAATTTATAAGTATAAAGGAAAGTTTCACCTCTTGAACTACTTTTTAGGGTTGAGCAGGTCCAAGACCATCCAACACTTGCATTAGAGCTCAGGTTACCAACATGTCTTGTCCCAATAGTCCACGAGAGAAACGAGTTGTCACCTCTCTCACCCAGGGCCCAATGTGTGAGGGGTAGATTGTTGGGATTATCCTACATCGGTTGTAGAAAGGGCTAGTGGTAAATTTATAAGTATAAGTGAAAATCTCACTTCTTGAGCTAATTTTTGGGTTGAGATGGTCCAAAACCACTCAATAAATAGTAAGAATAATGAAGATCTTAATTATGTTTTGGGAATATGGTGAAGCAAACTTACTGTTAATTTCGGTTTAGTGTACTTGCAATTAGAATGATTGAAGCAAATGAATTTTTCTTAGACTTAAATGCACTTCATACCCCTGTGGTATTCAAAAGTTACATATATGCCCTAATTTATTCTTGAGAGAATTTGATAATTTTCCCTATTTTGATCAATCTCATTTCAAAGTCGACCCATTTTTCATGTTAGTATTTATAAAGTATTTATAAGTTGGTTCATGATTTTTAATTTTAGAAGCAAGTGTTTTATAATCGCTAATTCCTCCATTGCGTAACGGGTTAGCTCATGCAAAATGCTACACTTTTAACCAAATAATCTACAAAAAAAAAAGAAACGATATGCCTTATCCAAATCTTTTTTTTTATATATAATTTCTATCATACTTTCTCCACTTGGTAATTTGTGAATATTATATTTCATAGGAAAATAATTTTTATTTTCATATTTAGCGAAGTCAAATCAATATCGTCTCTTCTTTAGTGCATAGATTTAAATTTTATAAAATATAATTGGGATCCATTAAAAATTTCATTTGAGCAATATTATAAATCTGATTGTTAGTACTATTCTGTTAATATTTTAATGTTGTTTTCTAATTTTGTTGAAAAGAATATTGATTGTTCCTCAATTACTTCTTCAATTGAACTTGATGGTGTCACATTACCTGTTATTAAATAAGTATAGGTAGCTTCAAGAGCTCCCATAAGAGATTTTATACACTACAACAAAATTCATGTAAGATGACGGGTGGAGTGGTCGGGCAAAGTCCAGTTTTGGTCAGCTTTGGATGTTCGGAGACGACCTATAGTGGTTAGACGATGGTCACTCGAACCTTGTGATTTAAGATTTTTGTCCACCAAAATCAGTTTCGTCGTTATTGGCAACTATATTGACCGATCGTTTGGTCATTGGAGGCATGGAATCTTCCGTCATTAGAAGATACTGTAAAATCTTATCGGTCGTCGTTCTTTATGTTTGCTAACCAAATGTTTCTGGTCGCCATTTCTTTTCGTTGACAAAACATGTTTGGACGAGATCACAAAATTGGTGGTCTAATTTTTATTAGTCGTGACGAAATACCATTTGTTGAGAGTTTTTGGCTTTGACGCAATGTTGGTTGTCGTTTTATGTTTTATTTTAACGATTTGCCTTGGTTGAAAATTGACTTCTAGTAACACCTTGTACTGGTTAGTAATTTTTTATCATTGACCACAAAATCATACTTATAGCCTCGATATCAAATTGGTAGTTGTAGTTTTAAACATACAAAAAAATACCCTTCGTCACTATATCGTATTTTCCACCAGTTATTTAAGTGGCCTTTCGTTATGGCCAACAAAACAAAAATGGTTTTAACATGTTTTTTGTCACCCACAAACTGTCATCAGCAGATAGTTTTCACCACAAAGGCATATCCTGTTGTCATATAATTCTTGTCACCAACTATTATCTTCATAGCAAATATTTACTGTTTACGAAAATTCTGAATGTAAATATTGCGTGCTCTTGACAAAATGGATATCGTCATTTAATTGAAAATTCCTACAAACATTTTTTGAGCTAGTAATCCATAAATGAACTTTTAGCTAGTCATGCACCACCCGGAAAGGATTATCTAAATCCCAAAGCATTACTACAGAAAATTAAAATCAGAGTTCCACCATATAATTAAAATAAAAACTGGAAATTTAGAAAACATAATGTGCCAATCTATTCTGTCTCATCCCCATCTGCCTCATTCTGGTTATCACTTGGAAGTTGTTTGTACAAGTACTGCATCTCTCGGTAAATATCCTTGTGTACTCACTTGAATCTCCTCTTACATTTTCCTTGAAGCTAAGTGGAATCTTTGCAAGTTTTCTCAGTTTATCAAATTTTGTACCCTTCGCCGGACCACGACCTTTTCTCTTAGGTTGTTCTGGTACAAATTAAAACAAACACATACTGCTATACACACAACAATTTAAACTAAATAAGGAGAAAAAATTTACCCATATTTTTCATTCAGACTTCATTCAGAACAACCTTCAAATATAAATGATAATACCGTTTATTCGCTGCAGATCTGCTTTTAGTCCAACTATTTCAGTGTCGTCGGTGTCTGGAGCCGGAGTATCATCTACACAATCAGAAATCAAGTTACATCCTTTTCTCTTCTAACGGAAAATAGTTTATAACTTCATGAATGAACAATGGTACACTTACAGTCAAGTCCTTCGGTTTCGTCATCATCTATTGTCGAATCCAGAAGTCTGAAGCGATGTATTGATTGGTGAACATCATTTCCCTTCCCCTTACGAGCAGAATTTCCATTGTACGCAGAAGGACGTTGATGATTTCTAGAATATCCATTAGACTCAGAAGTACGTTGAGGATTTGATTCCTTACAACCAGAATTTTCATTGAACTCAGTAGGACGTCGAGGATTTGCGTTTACTCTAACGTTCCTGTTCATCGGGGTCAACCAACCGAACTGCTTCTGAACTGTTGAACAGCCTTTGTTCCCAGACGGAGCCATCTTCCATAAACAATCACAATAATAATAATAATAATAAAGAACAGATTAGTTCCTTAATCTTTCGTACACAAAGAGAACCTTAACAAAAAAAAATATGTGGCTAAGGAAGACGAATCAAACCTCTTCGTATACTCTGTTCTTCTACTATTTAAACAGAGATATGTTGAAGAGAAAAAGAAGAACAAATCTGTAGATGACGATTTAGAGGCTGCCGTAGGTCCCATATATACTATACTTCTGAAAATTTGTTTTGCGATGAGAGGCGCCATGTAGTCCCCGCCTATGGAAAATTTCAGGAGTATTTATGCGGGACTGAAAACTGCCCTCTGTCAGCATGCCTCTCTTGAAAAACCAAGCGCCAACCTCGAATGATTATCCTTGGGCGCCGTATCGTTTGATAAAAATTCAAACTTAATTACTTTTTAGGTTAATTATCGTTTCCCGATTTCTAGTAACAGGAATCGTGTTATTTGAATATTTATGACTATCTTTAGAAAAAAAAATATTTATGACTATCCTTTTCAGAATATTTTAAAGATGTTGTTCCTTTAAAATATTTAATGATGTTTAGCACACTTAATAATTAACGGAATTGCATAAACTTAAAAGATTACACATTAGATATGACCATACCTTATAATTTACTCCACCTACTGCTGCTCGTTTTAGAGATTTTCCGCAGACAAATAAATTAAAATGGATAAGGAGCTGCACCAAAGACTTAAGAGTGACCCATAAAAGAAAAAACATGGACCTCCTGTTTCCCAAGACTAGAAAATCCAGAACCACGGATAAAGAATCAAAGAGCAGGAGCTGCTCTCTTCATTCATTCATTGTAAGTTCTAATGTCCTACATATTAAAAGATACGGAAGTGCATATTCGTCATCAGCCAGTACATAACTTTTGGTCTAAATAAATTAAGATGGAAAAAGTCTTCACAGTTGAAATGACATATACATAAACAAAAAAAAACTGTGTGGAATAACTAATATAATTGTAAGAGTTTTGTAAGATGGAATTACTACTAACTGTAACTGAACACTTGTACCCTCTTGCCGTAACTGATTCAACCACATGCCAATTTCCTTTAGCATATTTCTTGGTATCCTTGAGGTAGAACACTTGTACTGCCTGACTTGCTAAGATGAAAGGATCTTCTGTAAACCAAGTTCGACTCATATCGATACTTGTACAATGCTTCTCAATTGAAATTCTCTTATTGTTACCATTACCATTGGTGTCCCACCAATCGCATCTCAGAAGAAATACATTTAGCCCCTCTAAGAAACGTACCTCTAATATGTCGACAACAGATCCGAAAAATAACATCGAGTTATCCTTGTAGGAACCACCAACTGAAACCCCACTATTTTGCGTACGCCTATAATTGTCACAGAATTTTGTATGGAACCTTGTCCCGTTTATGACACATTTTTCTAACAGCTCTGAGCTGTCAAAAAAATAAGCATTCATTCCATAATCTTAAACCATCTTCCCAGCCGTCTTAAAACTGTTCTTGAAATTCAAATGCACATACATATAGTATTAAAACTGTTGCATATATATTACAAATACTTACACAATGACAGAACCAAAAAGAAAAGAAAAGAAACAGAAGTGACAAATTCCGTTTGAATGTTTTACAAGATAAAACTTCAGACATTTCAAACTCTGTCAACTAGAGTAATTCTGGTGAACTAAAAGTCCACAACAGAAATCCTTCAGTTTTCAAGATGACAGCCTAGGAGCTAATATGTTACTACAGAAATGTCATATGTCCCCAGTTGATAAAAGCCATAGAAAGCTCAGAAAAACACAAGCCATTACTTACCACCTTGGTAGGCCCAAGGCTGCTTATAGGAGGCAGGTGAAGAAGGGGAACGGTGTTTTAAGGAGGGTAAGGAAAGATGTGAATTGACAGGCATTTAGAGGCTGTGGAAACAGGCCTTCAGTTTTAGTACCGAAAATTGTGCTGCTCTTTCAGACACCCACAAAACTTGGAGGTCCAAAGATAGTTGTTTTGCTTATATTATGGGGGCATGCCTGTATGAAACAAGAAAAGCAAAGCTAAAAACTGACAATTGACCGAGTCCTCCTTTAGGCAACTGGCTTGCGGAAAACCAATTTCAAACATGAACACTTCTCTAAAAACAAACAAGAAGCTGGCCCAAGCATTATCAAATATAATGGAGGGTCAATGTTATCATCCTATCAGGCAGAAAGCAGTCAATATAATGGAGGCTCAAAGTCGTGGGATGTGAAGTAGCAGAGGAGCAAAATCCATAAATAAAACAAGAGGGAAGGAGAATAGAGTTCTTACCAATGGGATACCTCTTGTCGCTCTTTCTTCCAAAAACCTTGATGGTCTAAAGAAATTGCCATATAGTTCTGAACATTTCTTCAGACTAGCATAAACATGGTTAGGCCCAACTGCATCTGCCCAGAAAACAATACCACCGCTGCAACATGGAAATGACTGCAATGAGATTTGAAATAACTACTAGCCAAAGGAAGTAGAAATTTGTAAGGTACCATACTACCAAGTATATGGACATGCAAAATCGTATCTGAATAGCTCATTTTGGATAAGAATATCGTTAAGATCTCTAAATCCTCATATCAGAAATACAACATGTCTCCAGAATAACTACTTTTATGATTAGTGCTCTGCCGCTGATCGCCTGTCCCCACAAACACTTCTCTAAAAGAAAACACAGATGCAACCACATTGGTAATGCGAACATGATTAAGGAAGGATCCGCGTCAATATCAAGCTACTCGTCAATCCAAATCCATATTTAACAATTTTGCCACTCGTACTTAGAAATAAAGCTATTACTACCGGGAAATAAGGCTCATGTGCCATCAAGCTCTACTTCGAATCACGCCAAAAGGAAAGGAGCCAAAACTTCAGACATTTCAAACTCTGTCAACTAGAGTAATTCTGGGTGAAGTAAAAGTCCACAACAGAAATCCTTCAGTTTTCAAGATGATAGCCTAGGAGCTATTATGTTACTACAGAAATGTCATATGTCCCCAATTGATAAAAGCCATAGAAAGCTCAGAAAAAGAGAGCAAATTTAAAGACCAGAAAAAAGTATAAAAAATAGTCTTCCATATTCGCTTAGAAAACACAAGCATGTTGGGAGGAACCTGTATAGAGCTTGAAAACTGTTGGGAGAGTCCTCTGCTTTATAACCCACCAAATCTGAGACTTATTGAAGCTATAGAATGCTGGGTCGATTATAATCGACTTGCATCTCTTGTTCCTGAAATATGAATTTGCTAAATCAGACATCTTTGTACAGCTGAGCTACACTATAATCGTCTAACAAATGATAACCAACAAAATCTCTTAAAAAATAATTCAAATTCTCACAATTTCCAATCCAAGCGACTACTGTGCTGTACGAAATTGTGGTCTCTTGGCAACTCAAACAAGGCATGAATTAGATCTGAAGGTAAGAAAAGGCAAAGAAGTTACATCATTTGAAATTCAAACACAAGCTCAGACAGACAACGACTGAGAGAGAGAAAGAGACCAGAACCAAGGGGGAAAAGACATTGGAAATAAAACTATTTGGGATGCAGAATTAAGAAGAAAATCGCGAAGCGTATTTCAAGAATTATAGGAAAACCGTAATTCCCAGGTTTGGGCACGAAACAGTTTCAAGTGGTTAGAATAAATCACCCTCAACGAATGTTAGGAATCAGATGCCCAATTTCATTTTTAATTTTCTGATCTTTCGCAACGGAGGAGGATCTCCTGTGGGCAAAAGTCTTCAACCATCAAACTAGAACAGAACCAGATATTTCGAATAATTTCGACGGTCAGAATTGTAGTTAAACACCACCTGATTCTGATGTTTCTTGACGGAGGAGAATCTCCTGTGGGCAGACGTCTTCAACCAACGAACTAGAACAAAACTTGACGGAAATTAATTATTCCGAAAAATTTCGACGACTCGTAGGTAAACACCATCTGATTCCGTCGGAATGTGAGTGGGAAAATGGCGACGACAGTCTCCGACGCACAAGCGGATGAGATTCGTCACTCCAGACCAGAATCACTCCTTTAACCACAATACTGCGTGACAAAGCAAATATCGTTGGGCTAGAAGAACATTAGAATGATTTCGAAGTTTTTGGTGGATAAAAACCCACTTAAGGCGACGACCCAATACCCGTTATAATAAAAATGGTCGCCTAAGTGGACTTTTGTTGTAGTGATATTAGTTTTTCCTTTTTTCAATCTGTTTGACCTTTTCAAATTCCAATTTCCTATTAGACTTATATAATTTCCAAAGAATTTCACAAATAGAATAAACACTAATACTATATATAAATGTACTAAAATTAAAAAAAAACTACAAAACTTAAAACATTGCATCGCAATCGTGACAATTCGTTTTTTTTTTGGTGAATACCATCGTGACTATTCAAAACTCAAAATAATGACTATTAAGAATAGTTCCATCTAATAGTAGGTTCAACATTTAAGAATGGACTGATTTTACATTTATCCCAATTATTATATATCACCTCATATATTATATATATATATATGTAAAATCAGTCCATGACAAAAACATAAAATTAGTCCATGTGATTTCACTTCCGTTTGTCGTTGGTCCTCTCATCAGGAACTGATTTTGTCCCTTTCAAAAACCAGAGGGACTAATTTTATGTTTTTGTTATCACAAGGAGTAATTTGATTTTTGCGTATACCACATTGACTAATTTTTTATTTATCCCTATATAATTTCTATAAAAAATATAAAATTCTATAATTGCAAAGAAAAGCATGGGAGTCGAAGGAATTAAAATTAAAAAAGAAAGAAAGAAAGAAAAAGAAAATGGAGGACTTTTTCTTACTTTGACTAGATGGGACAGATTTGTCTTTGTTTTCTCTATGGAGATTTGGTGAAGAAATTTGAGACCCCGACTTTATTTCTGTCATTTTGTAGTTTATGACTCCTAAGAAATGTTGTTTATGACTCCTTAAGTGTGTATTACTCAAATTATTGAAAAAGGCATGTATGGGTAAATTAATCTAAAATTATGTCTAGGTGGAATTTTTCCCCTAGCATTTTTATGCATCTTTAGCTATGATTTAAATGTTATATTGTTGCAATGTTTAATAACATTAAATTTTAGTACTTGGGATTAATTAAATTAATCATCTTAATTGTTGGAATATATCTCTAAGTTTGCAATATTTGGAAGAAATTGAATTAGGGACTTTGACTCTTGAAAAAAAATGTATAAAGGGCATGTTAGGGTTAGTTTATGAAGTAACAAAAATAAGATAAAAATAAAATAAAAGAGAAGTGAAGTGAAAGAGGGGGGGGGAACTCACTTGAGGAAGGGAAGGGGGGAAGGGCAGCTTTGTCTTTTCCTTCCCCCAAACCTTTTCACGCCTAACACACACCCTCCCTTCCGCACATCTCATTTCCCTTGCCCTAACCTGCACATTTCACTTGCCCTAAAACACCCAACCGAGGAGAAGAAGAAGAAGAAGAAGAAGAAGAAGAAGAAGAAGAAGAAGAAGAAGAAGAAGAAGAAAAGGAGAGGAAGAAGAAGAAGGAGAAAGAGAAGAAGAAGAAGAAGAAGAAGAAGAAGAAGAAGAAGAAGAAGAAGAAGAAGAAGAAAAGGAGAGGAAGAAGAAGAAGGAGAAAGAGAAGAAAAACAAAGGTAAACTCTGGCCCTTGCTATGAGAAATCTCTGCTGGCCGAATATACCCATTACCTCATTTCTCTCACATTTTTCTTGGTTGATAGCTTGTTGTGTGTTCGATTGTTTTCTCCTTGTGTATATGTTATTTATATGTTGATTTCTTTAAGAATAGTATAGATCTTACAAGAAACTTTAGAGAGTTGAATGGAGGAGAAGAAGTTTCGGTAATGGTGCTGCTCTTTTGTGAAAAATCTCATGAGAAAACCGTGGATCTATTGGTTTGTTGTTGAGTTCTATTGATTCTTTCTTTTCTTCGGTTTGCATTCTGAAATGATGAAGATCTTGGAGTCTTGGAAGATATGTACGGTTAGATCTTGGGTTATGGTTTCAAAGGCAACATTGATGCACCCTAAGTGTATGATAGAAAGCCTAAAAGAGGACTGAAATCTGTTTGTGCATGTATGGCCGGATCTATTGGTTTGATGTATTAGGTTGTATGCATGTTAGTCTTGTTGAGAACCACCAAGCCCTAAGTGTTTGATACATGGTCAGATCTGAAAGATGTTCAAGAAAACCATTTATGCACCCTAGGTGTTTGATAAAAAGATCAAGAGAAGAGGGATAAATGCAAAAGCTTAGTTTGAGGATGGAATCATGGTTTTGTTGTAAACTTTGAATTGAAGTTGTAGTAGGAAGAATGTGAGATAATGGTTGCTGTTAAGAGATGTTAAATTAGCCTTGGATGTTGGTTGTGACATGAAGAGATTGGGGTTTTGGTTGCTGGAGGTTTGGAAGCTTGAGAAGATCATTGTTGTTGCTGAAATTTACCTCTGCAGATTTCAAGGCTCGAATTAGGAGTGTATTATGATGTAATTGTGCTTATCCATTAATTTTAAGAGGATCCTAGATTGTAGGCCTAGGAAATAGGAAGATTTTAAGCCATACCTTGGATGATTCCGATAACTATGGAGTGAGTTATGCGTTGTTCAAGGCCCGGACGTCAAGCTGCCAGCAGCCTTGCACGTCCGGAATGTTAGCTAATTTCGAATACCTTTTGAGTAATCATTTTAAGTCCAAATTTTACGAGTTTGGTCTTGAACTTTAAGTTTATGAAAGAAGAAAATTTTAAGCAAAAATTCGTGTGATTTAGAGGTGTAATGATTGAGTTGTGGTATTTTGAAAAAGGAAGGACGAGCTGGAAACAGCAACAATGTTGTTGTAGGATTTTCGTCTAATATGAAGTGTTTGTGAGAATGTATAGCAAATTCTGCTGTTGTGAATTTTCCTCCAATCTTGACCTATGAAAACGGAATAGTTCAAAATAAATTTCATGTAATTTGGAGCCATGATTTTGAAGTTATGAATTTTTAAGTTGGAGACGTTGGGGCTGCCCGCTTAGACGTCCTCAGCAGCTTGTATTTTCGGGTAAATGTTTTGAGTGGCAAATGAGCTCCAAATTACTTAGAATTTTGATATGTCATGAAAATTATTATAAGGATCAGCTGGAATCCAAATTCTTATGGCTTCGACATCCTTAGGATAATATTTGCATTATAGGATCACCATTGAGAAGTCAAACAATATGGGTGATTTTGTATGATGAGTTGCCTGTAATTGAGTGATTATTCTTTACACTAGTGAACCCCCAAATGACATAAGTATGACTCAATTGTAGGCAAGGTGCTGCCATACGCTCAAATGGACGAAGGTAAGTGGAACTTACGTCCGTAAGTGGAAACTTACGCTTTTCCAAAAACTGGAATGTTACACAGCATGACATTTTCAAGCATGAACTCTCATTTTATCAAGCATGACATGACATGAGCATTTGCATGAAAGCACGAAAGAAGTCTTTATGCAAATGGAAGTATGCGAGTTTTTATGACAAGTTAAGTAAGGAGTTGTGGTCAGTACCGTACCACGTTAAGAAGGTACATCCATACTGAAGGACGTTTACGTGAAGGTTGGGTAAGTCCTTGAGGTCTGTGCAACCACACTGAAGGACGTTTACGTGAAAGTGTAGACCTCCAAGGGTCGTGTCTAGCTACTGAAGGATGAATGCGAGAAGGTGTGCTAACTCGACCAAATGTAAGGTCCCCAAGGGTAATAGGGGACAGTTCCAACGAGAATGAACAACCCTGACTTCAAGGGTTAAATGGAGCGTAAGTAGCCCACAAGTCAAGAATGAATTATTTTTCAAGGACCATAGGTCAATTTCAAGAACAAGAGCAAGTTTTAAGAGCAAGAGCATATGCATAACCATGAAACATGCATGTGCATCATGATTTACGAATTCTCATGATATTCAAGTTCAAGTTTTAAGATCATGTTTTCAAGTTATGTTTTTTTTTCTCTTACTGAGTCTTTTGACTCACAGTTTTAAATTTTATCATTCCAGACAATATTTCAGGTGAGGAAACCTAAGAAGAGAACTTTGAATCCTAGGTGAGGGGCTGGCGAGGATGTTCTCTCCCTTTTGTTATTTCAGTAAACGTTTAGATATAATTTTGAAAGAGCCGTCATGAGCCTCCGATGTGTGGTGGTCATGGGCTATTCGGCCTTGTAGGCTGAGAGCTGTTAACCAGCTTATTGTTTTGAGACTCTGGTGTAATTACAACTATTACTTCACGTTATCATTTGAGGAGCAGATTCTAATGTTCCGTATGCGCGTTAATTAATATAGAGTAAAAAAAAAATTTGCCGCTGGAAGAGGTTAGTAAGTACGCTGGAGCGTTCCTTGTTGGGAATGCTCGCGGCTGTCATTAGCCTCATCAAACTAACGTCTGGGGCGTGACAAGAAAATTATTTATACTTGATGAATATTTATCCTTGTTGACTTACTTTATTTATTATGCTTCTGTTCGATCGTTGTAATTGCCGATCGAATGGTAATAACAGAATCAGTTTTAAAAAAACAAAAATAATCAAAAATATTATATAACGTTTACTATTGGAATAACAATACAATACTCATATTAAGAAACATCAATAATAATACATAATGATCCGTAATTAAACTGAAAATAACATTGTAACACTACATAATCACAAAGTGATTACAACATACATGCATCTACCTTTTTGAGTCCCCAAACTGGCTGAATAATCGCTTTGACATGTCGTGCATTTTCTTCTTCATTACCGAGGACATGCGCTGCTCCAGCTCCTTTGTGTTGGATTTTGTGCACAATCGAGATTTTGATGATTTCAATAAATTGATCAAGTTTATAAAATGGACACCTTCAAAGACAAAGACGACTTGATGAAAGAGCCAAAGACTCGAAGAAAGAAGAACAAGAAGATGCAAGGAGCTCAAATTAAAGTTTCAAGACCTTAGGGTATAATCCTTGTAACTCTTTGTTTCACTTATGACAAAGATTATGAATCACACTTGCATATCTTTCAAAACATGCATAAACCGTTTTTATCCTTTTGTTTGAAAGATTAAAATATTTTTAAAGGTTTCAAAGCACCCGAAATATACTCCAAAACTTTTTATATAATTATGGGAAGTAAGCCTTTAAAATTGAGTGTTTAAAAGTGGTAAAAAACATGATTTTATATGAACCGGTCTATGAAAATGAATTGTAGCGTTCGACCGCTACATGAAGCGGTCGACCGGGCGCGTAGGACAAAAATTTGACAGCATTCAAATTTTATGACCGTTGGGCAACGACTAGTTGAAGCGGTCGACCGGTACAATGGTAAAATTATCAAATCGAACTCCCAACGGCTATAAACGACTAGTTTTCATATGTGGCCTATAAATTCACCTTCATTTCGTCTAAAATGCAGAACCAACGACCACATATCCTTTGTTTAGCTTGAGAAATATCTTAAACCTTCATATTCTATATTTCTCAAAGCATTCACACAAAACACACTTTCATATACTTGTCTTTGTGTGAATCAAGAGATAAAGCCTTCCATTTTCATATTCACTCTATCATGAGAGTTTTTGTTCTTCTATCTTCATATCCAAGAGAGGTGTTTCCTTTAGTGAGGTTGTTCACTAAAGAAGAAGCTTAGAGAGTGTATATCTCAAACTCGTTAGGTTGTGAATGGTGAGCCTGAAAAAAATCACTTGGATGGATTTGAGTGTTGAGCCTGGGAAAACACTTGTACGGTTCTCTAGCACCCGAAAGTTAGTGTGTAAAGTTATTGGAAGGTAGTGGAAAACCTCAAGGCTCGGTGAAAGAGCTTGAGGGGTGGATGTATGCGGGTTTGTCGAACCACCTAACAATCAAGTGTTTGCTTCTCTTAGCCTTATCTCTACTTTTAGCACTTAATTTATACTTGTTTTATAATTATATGTGTGCTAAAGTAGTATTTACTTGCAAACACGACTTTGGGGGTTAATAGCGAAAAGTTTTAGAAAACCAATTCACCCCTCTCTTAGGTTGCCTTAATCCTGAAAACTAGGACTCACACTTTGATATTTTTGCCCCGTTACTGCTCTTGCTCCTTTTGCATGTGCTTCTCGTGCTTCACTCGCATGTGCTGATGCCCCATTTTAATCCGCTCCTCTTGCTACAACTGAATGCGCTCCTACTCCACCCTCTGCTCCTCACAGTGGTCCCGTTGTTGGGGATTGTTGAATCAAAGCAGCTCAAGTGTTTTGCCTCCTTCAGATCCATGCACACATGTTTGAGAGAGAGAAATTATTTTAGAGAGAGAAACTCTCACGTTCAAATGATTTCATTATCTCTCAAATAAGTTTCTGAGCTATTTATAATGGCTGGCTCAGAACTCAACTGTGTTATAGCGTGAAATCTTTAGGGACCTCAAATCTTGGTCGTATGATCATCATAAAAAACTCCTTTTTCGTTAAGCCCCCTTATCTTCTATAATCCGAATTTATGAGCTTCTATAAATTGTGACTATGTCTATTAACATATCACAATTGACCCCCGAGATAATGAGATTATTTTTGTGAAATCCTTTTTGCTAACAATTATACGCTTATTTATCCTTCCATCATACTACATTCCACATGATCTAATAGGACCAGAATAATATTACCGATTAAATCCCTAACACATATAATTCATAATTCTTAGTCTGTACCTAGTTGGACTTCCAAAACTTGCCAAACTTATTTTCCCAAATATTTACTTAATATATAATATATGTAAAAATCGTGAAAACAATTTTCACAAAATCTTGCTGCGCAACGTTTTTATATGAGTCCAACAATATACAAACATAATGAATATACTGCCTCATCAAGAGACTGATGGATTTCATATTGAACAATTATACAAATTCACTTACTATGCACAAGGCCCAACTTTATCTGGAATATTTGATCTACGAAGATAATCACCAAATGACTCAGTCAAAGCACAAGCACACAACAAGTAAACCTGCATAACTCTCTCAGGTCTAAGGACAACATAAGCTAATTGTGCTGAATACCATTCTCTACATCAGTGATCATTTCCATAAGGTATTCATATTTGATCCGGTTCAGTGCATGTACTCTTACATTGCACTCACTCATCTGCTTAAGGTCATCACCTCAATAATAGTGTCCATCATTTTATTTTATTTGTACATTATCATATACCTCAGTCTAGAACAAAGTAGGTCAATAAGGATCCGAAAAAGTGGCATGATTTTTTCTACAATATTGCTGAATAATATGACATCTAATGTCATTATAAATATGACATCTTATGGCATTGTCCTCCTGATACATTTCATTCGTGATGGCTTGTTCCGATACGAATTTTACATCAACTTCTCCGTCCGGATCCTGGTAGGGAATGTTATATGCATTTCTACACGACAACTTCTGCATGACTCGCCACGTGGGTCCATGAAAATTATCAACTAGAAAAAACAATTGACTTACTTGATTTGCCAAAACAAATGGATCTTCCGAATACCACAGTCGGGAAGTGTTTATGCTCTTAGAGTTCTCGTCGATACGAATTCCATGGTAATCTCTAACGTCCCACCAATCAAACGTAAACAAATGTACTGTATTTTCCGGCAACTATTGCATGTCATAAATGTCTACAAGTCTCCCGTAAAATTCTATTGGATTTCCCTCATGTGATCTCGGTACTACAATATCACTGCTCTGAGCTCTCCGTCGTTCTTCCTGTTGTACTATATGATATCTACATACGTTCACAACACATGCAGAATAACGCATCACTTGTGTTTCAAGCCCATGCGCCAATGAATACAAATCATGGACCAATGTACATGGATTTTAAGAATGTAATGTTTGAACCTACAACAATATATTATAAGGTCATTAAAAACAAAGACATGATATTAATTAGAAACTTTTGTCAATAACACTTACTAGCCCTAAGAACCAATCCAAAAATTGTTCCTCATGCGTACAAGAAATATCAAAAACTCCTCGCGCAAAAAGTCTGTTCATGTGTTCACTGTAACGATAAAGTTAATCAACGACTACATAGTACAGAAAACTTACAAAATTTTGTTTTACTTACTTTAAGTAGTTTCTGATGCCTTTGCAATTGTTCAGCACATAACACCAAACTTTCTTGAACTTTGTTCTGTCTATGTCATGCCCTTTTGCAGCCTCTATCAATCTAATTTTCTGAGTGAACACATCCAATGACCTGTCTGGTACCTTCATCTCACCGTCAGAATCATAGTTTCGATTTCTGTGATTAAATATTGTTTTGACCCCTCAGAGGTACTGAGAACAAAATGTTGAATACTTGTTCTTAATATATGCTTCTAGAATCGACCCATCGGGATGCGACTTATTTTTCACATACCGTTTTGAGACACCCATCAACCGTTTAACTGGATACATCCATCTGTACTGTATTGGTCCAACATCATTACCATAAAAAAAGCTGGTGGAAAAATAATTTTCAACTTACATAAAATTATTCTGATATCTTCTGACATCCTCTACAATACACAAATCTTAAAATCTTAAATATCCGTGAGCACAACTCTAAAAACAAACAAACATAATTCGGTCACTATACCACCCACGTCTTCAACAACCCTCGAATCATGACTGTAAGATCCCTCTACAAGAACACATGACAATCATGACTTTTCATTACAGACACCTTCAACTCATCTAGATTCACACATCGTGAAATCTCAGTAGCATAACCATCGAGAAATCTCACATCTTCTAACAACTCACAAGTCCTCCTTCGCTCTTCCCAAGTTAAAGTATACGCTGTTTGAGGCATCAATTTGATCCGACTGTCATGAAACAAGTGCAAGTCTTTTTTAACCCTCATTTCAGCTAAATCTCTACGTGCACCCGCTGAATCCCTGTTCTTGATAATGTCTTTTTTAACCCTAATAAGATCTTAGCAACGTCTCCCCCACTGGCAACGCCTCCACAATCAACTGTAACATCATATCAAATGCCTTAACTGATAACTTATTCTCCGACATCACATGCAACAGTCGGACCATAAATGATAACTTACTAAACATGCTACATCCAAGATATAGTTCACGTTTTGCCTCTTCCCATAACTTATCAAATGGTGTCGAAGTCTTCGGTCCCGAAGTTGAGGTTTTTCTAATATCTGGGTTCTCTATTTGAACCTATGTCGCCCCACCTTCTAACCCTACACGAATATCAACTAAGATTTCCTTCATCCCATCAAAACTATCTCCCTCGAAATCCTCATCACTATTTGGTAAGGTCGCATCAGACTCTTGACTCAGATTTGAAGTAAGTTGAATACCCTCCCCTTGAAACAACCATAACATATAGCTCACATCAAATCCATTAATGTATATATGATCTTTCGTTTTATCCAACACTTGAAACATTACATCAATGCACTACCGACATAGACTTATAATCTAACTCCGATACTTTTCTTGTAAACCCAACTCCTATCCATCGCCACCAATCTAAAGCAATACACGGCATGAAGTAACTCATAAACATGCAATCATTGGAACTTGAATTTTTACTCAGCTGATAGGTTCTATCCCATTCAAGATTGTGCATTCGGAGTTGAATGTCAGTTCAACTTGTGTCCATCCGTACCTGGAAAAAATTTGGCAGCATCTCCCCTCAGTCTCCAAATACACACACCAGCGTTGGGCGAAGACGTCATCAACGATAATTTTATGACGTCATACACCAATGCTAATTGTATACTGAGAATACAAAAGGTAGATGATACCGAACATCCTCCAAGACTGGACATGACATAACTACCGAACTCATCCAACTAAGAATACACAATCTCAAACTGACCATATTTTGGATGATTGATTTCCGTTTACCCAAATTGATAAATACATATCAACCCTGCCCACACACTCAAATCCACACCCAAAGCACTCTCAAATCATCCTCATTCAATACCCATTCCAATGTACATATTAAAAATACCTACTAAACTCTAATCATCACAAATCATATTCATAATACCCACAAATACCCAAATCCAAAAATCACCAAACTAATCCTTCCAAAATCATAGTGTACGTCGATTATATTACCTCTTGTACGAAATCAACAGCAAAACAAACTAAATCCCCACCAAAATCCCAAAACTTTTGCCCAAAATTTTCAATATTTGCAGGTTAAAAAACTAATGAATTTGAGCTTGAGCTTACTCTTAAGCTATTCTAAATACTCTCCAAAACAAAAGGACGATATTTGGGCTAAGTTTGAGGGAGAAATAGCTCTTTGCCAGAAGCCTTCGATCTCTTCCTCCCTGTGGGTGTATTTTTTACTTCACCCATGACCTTAGAGCATTTTGGCTTTTGAAGCTCGATAAAGATTGATCGATCAACATTTTAGCTGATTGATTGTCTTTTCACCTTTAAAATTCCCGGTATGTTTTTCGACCGATCGATCATTAAGTTGCCATCATTTGGTGATCGATTGCCACAAACATAACGATCGATCGGAAAGCAAATTTAAAACGACGCCGTCCATTATTAATGATTGGTACATATAGACAATCAATTGGTTAAATACAACAAAATGACAACGTATGTAAGCCATCGATTGGCTTTTATAGACGTTCGATCATTGGAATATATCTAAAAGACACCGTCCAATACCGATGGATTGGTCCACCACCGATCAATCGGTAATCCTACTCATTAAAAAATGATTTTTAATTAGAAAATGACTTAATTATAAAAAAAAAGTAGTTATAATGTCATTTTAATGCATATCTCATACTAATAACTTATAATCATGTGCTAAATAAGCGTTATATCACTAGTTTATGACATCTTAACACATGCCTCATACTATCTCTATCAAAATATTTCTACGATGTAACATGTACAACTTAAACACGCTTGCCAAAATATTAATGATGTGTACTTGACATATTTTTATGTAATCTAAATAAATCCTAACATTCTTTGTCAGTATATATTTTGTGTTTGCAAACATTAAAATTCACAATATTCAATCACTAATTCTTGGAAACAAAACTTGACGATCGATTGTCTTATATTAACGATCGATCGCGTCGTATAACGAAAACGACGACTCATAAAGATGATTGATCGGTGTGGAATGTATGGATCGATCGGTTGAATATATCCAAATGACACCATCATGTATTGATCGATCACTTATAATACTGATGGATCAGTGATCCTAATTACTAAAAAAATATTTTTACTTAAATTCTTATATTACTTATTTGACCGATCGCTATAAATTTCTTAGGAATATATGTATGTACTTAATTATATTTAAATGCGTATTTTATTTATATGTTTAACTTCAAAAAAATTTTAATTTTGCCAATGAAAGGGTATTTTGGTCAAATTACATATCTAAATGTCAGGAAAATATAAAAATAAAAAATTTCATAAATTGTAAACAAAGTCTACATATGTACAAGTGAACAGATATGTCCCAAATAGGTAAATAAAAACTCAAATCCAAATAAACATGTGTCTGAAACAAAAAAAATAAAAGCACAAATCCAAATACATGCCCCAAATAGATAGTAAAAACGATAAAATTTCTATGACTGTCGAACAGCATCACAGAAAGTCGCCAAATCATCAGGAATATCCCTGGGAATCTTCTGTGGATCAACCTCTATCTTGTAATCATCGAGGGTCATGTAGATATCGAAATACTGTTCCCTAGCGTCCTTCATATAAGCTACGACCGATTTGGTGCGATGCATCATAAAAGTGCGCTCCCCATCAAAGTCATTTTGGAGCTTCTTAGAGACTTCCCGGAGCCACTGTATCTCCCGCTCCAATCTCTCCACATGCTCTGCAAGAGGCCGTAGAGCGGTCTCTTGACAATTGAGCTGACACGACTGTCAAGGTCCATAAAGAGCTAGCCACCCAGCGAGGGGGCACTGCAAGGTCTCCCGTCTCAAGAGGTGCCTCTGATCAAGACTGTCCGGCGTCAATGCTGCTTTACGAGTGAACAATCGAGTCAAAGCCCTCTCTTTCCCTTTGCTCCTAGACATGGTGACCTTGTTCAACACGCTCATGACCCCCTTACGAGAGGCTATGTTCCTTAAGTCCCAAGCCTCATCCATAATCAACTCAAACATGTACATCAGGAAATGTATCCACGTCTGTTGACCCAGCAAAAGCATGCACTGAGCTCTAGTGAACGAGCAGGCCATGGAATGAGTTCTACCATCGAAGTTCGACATCCAAATGAGGTTCACTATCCTCCAAAACAATAAGAACTCACTCTGCTTGATTATGCTACCAACAACTGCGATGTCTTCCTCGTCATTCATCAGGGGTACCGCCGGGAAGCATGGGGTCTTGGGCCGAGGGAAGTGTAAGCAATCGACAATGACATCTTCTGAGAACTTGAACTGCACAACTCGCAGTTAGGATCAATATTGATCAATCTTAAGGTCGAAACTCTTTTGAACAGCCAATGGTAGAAATGAGGACTAAGAGAGAGTCAAGGTGATAAATTGTAATTTCTCTAGACGTTTTGCCTCAATCCTATTAAGAGGAAATACTAATTATTTCAAAGATGCTGATATTGTTTGAAATTGTGAGAGGTAAAGTCATTGTGATTGAGAATTCTTTGGATTGACTGATTTGCTTGTGAATGAATTGTTGTCTCAATGCATTATTTTGTTCAATTACTTTTCGCTTTTTTTGCTAAGAGAATAGCAAAAAGCTAGTTAGGGGGTGTGATTGTATCACAATTTTGTTAATTAATCACTTGAAAAATTTCCAAAATTGCACCATTTCGACTAGAAAATGAGAAAAAGATGTTTTGGGCATTAGTAAGGGGTGAATTGTTAATTTTGACAAAAGCAAGTGCAATTCAGTAAATTTAACTGTTTTCTCTCCTTTCACCATAATTCATGTTTCCTTTTTCATATATGTATTGCATGAACAATGGAGATGAAGTGAGAGGGAGGCTGAAATCAAAGAAAAAAAGGTTTCGCTCGAGCGGTTGTCGCGCGGCGGTCGAGCGTGAAGAGTCTGTTTGAAAGTCTCCAAGGGCGCTCGAGCGGCATGTCGAGCGTGACGATTCTGTTTGAAAGTCTCCAAGGGCCTTCGAGCGAAGAGTCGAGCGCTGGTCGAGCGTGACGCGTCTGACATGTTAGACGTCCAGCCCGTTTTATTTTGAGTCTCCTTTACCAGGGCATTTTGGGGAAATCGAAAAAGGCACTAGGGCATTGCTGCTGAGTCTCCCAAAGACTTTTATCCCAAGACCTCTCGTCCATTGCTTTTCCAACTGCTCCCGTAGAGACCATTGAGAGCTTTTGGGTTTGTTTTCTCTCATAGCTTTTGGAGTAGTTTTTGTTGCTTTCGGTTCTTTTTCTTTTAGAGCTTTTTCATTGTTTTTCTCTTGTTGTTGTTTAGACCGAACTTCCATTTATTGTTGCACTTTCATTTCAGCTTTAGAACTTATTTGGACCGAATGCCCTCTTCCATTTATATTTCAGATCTAGGTTTTGCTTTCTTTGGATGATTAAATGTCATATTATATTTCCATTTCACTTCCTTAATGTCATAATAGTGTTTGGTTTTTTTTGTTAGTTGGATTGAGTATGGGTATGAATGGATTGTGACTAGCTAGAGATTGGGTACAAAGTGTTCGATGAAATGTCTCTTAGAGCAGGAAATCATGGTGTTGAGTATTTTCTTTGGGTGATTGGGTTAGATGATGTTGGTTTTTTACTTAGCTTTTCAAGCAAGGATAGTCTACATCATTTATCGCACGTCCATCGATTCGATCACTTTATTAGAAGACGTGGATTAACGCCAAACGATGTTTATTCGACAACTACTTGAGTTTATCTAGTTTCAACTCCATCTTATGCTACGTTTATTATCATGTTTTTCTTGTTAGCTCTTTATTAATCTTTTAGCATTTACATTGATCATAACTCAAAATCTCAGTAATCATAGATGGTATCCAAGAACCCGACATTTTCCTTTGTAAATACCATTTTAATTGTAAATAGAACATAGTTTTCTTTTATTGTAATGGTGGTTGGAATGAAAAATTGAACACATCGTTCCTTGTGGAGATGATCTAGGACTTCGCTAGTATTACTTGACAACCTCCTACGCTTGGGAGTAATTCACTAATCATTTTTAGTCGAGTCAAGTTTTTGGCGCCGTTGCCGTGGAATGGTAAGTTCAATTGACATTCTATTGTCATTATTTTTCTTTATTTCCTTTCTACATTATTAGTTGATGGTTCTTTATTTTATACACTGACACTTTATACACACATACACATGATATTACTCTCTTAGGCACTCATGTTTGATGAATTGGGCAAGAGATGATACACATAGACTATATAGAGTGAATTCTAATGATAGTGTGTATAGTGATAGTGTGCCAAGTGTTGAGTTGAACACTAATAGCATTGATTTAAACACTGATTTGGAAAATTTTGTTATTGTTGAAGATATGGCTGAACAAGCACCTAGAACATTAAGAGATTACTCGCAACCCGCTCGCACCACAACACCATCATGCATTGCTTTTCTTGATGATGCTTCTAATTTTTCAATTAAGCATGTCATGATGTCAATAGTACCTCAATTCCATGGGATGGATTCCGAGAGTCCATACCAACACTTGACGGATTTTGAGCTTGCCTGCACTACTTTTATTACTAGAGTTACTATAGATGAATTTGTTAAACTTCGTTTATTTCCTTTCTCTTTAAAGGATAAAGCGAAGATTTGGTTTAATTCTTTGAGACCAAATTCTATCTCTAGTTTGTTTGACATGCAACGTGAGTTCTTACATAAATTTTTGCAAGAGCAAATCAGCCAATTTATGCACAGAGGTGATGAGACCTTCCACGCTTGTTGGGAAAGGTTCAAGGATTTAATGAACATCTGTCCACATCATCGGTTTGAGTCTTGGAGGCTTGTCAACAAATTTTACACTACACTTACTCTTGAATGCAAACAGTTTGTTCAAACTATGTGCAACGGGGAATTCTTTAGCAAGGAACCTGATGAAGCATTGAAGTTCTTTGATTACCTTGCTGAAAGTGTCCAACAATGGAATACACGATCTGACCGAGCACCATTGGGAATACGACCTCTCAGAGCAATTGGTGGTGGGGGTAAATATGAAACAAAGAGGATACTGATGTCCAAGCTCATATTAGTGCTTTGACTACGAGGTTGGAGGTTATGGAATTAGAGAAGGTGAAGGTCGCGAAAGCAGTGGAGGTGTATTCTCCTATGCGTCGATTCTAGCCATAAGACTCAGGATTGTCTAATTATGCCAGTTTTACAGAAGATTCCACGCACTTTGGAAGACAATGCAATACTAAATGACTCGTAGAAAGTTGAGAGGATTTGTGATAATTTGTGGAGAAGTAACTAATAAAAATGACTTCGATTGTTTGATATAATAGTGCATGCAGATCGATCGGTTGTTTTTTGACGATCGATTGCTCGTTTTTTCAACACGTGGCACATTACCATTCGTTTAATCTCTGATCGATCGCTTATTTAACAATCGCATGGCGATTCGAAAAAGTGACGATTACGTTACACGTGGCACACTTCCATTTGTTGCATTACCGATCAATCAATATAATCGCACGATTGATCGTCGATTCTCATTTCCTTACTGTTATGTTGACCGATAAATCAGTGGTTTGAACTGATCAATCACTTAGCCAAGCCACGTGTGTATTGGCAAACGATCGATCAATTTATGTATTACCGATTGATCGATAATGGTGACAATGTAATTTCATCGCATAACAGTTTGCATTTAGTGACGGACCGTTTCGTCACAAAAGGTACGATCGATCGTGGATGGAATGATCGATTGCCTTGTGACGACACTTTTCATCACATAAAAATTCACTTTTAGTGACGAAATTTTATTTCATCACACATAGAACCTTTAGTAATGAAATTGGTGACAAAAAATATTTTTGTCACGAAAAGTCTATTTTTAGTGACGAAAGTACCATTCGTCACTAAAAATGGAATTTTAGTGATAAAATTCATTTCGTCACCAAATGTCAAATTTCTTGTAGTGAACGGTTTTCTGATTTCTTGACGAACTTCAATTTCTTTATGGTCCAGTTCTCTCTATTCGTTCGCTTGAAACTTGAGAACGTTTTCTCCAATGTGATAAAAAATTATTTTGTCATCAAAACCTCATGCGCACGGTTTAAAAACATGTCTGCAGGGACATTTCTTTTTTGACGAAATAGTTTTTTGTCACCTCACACATTGTGAGAACTGACCTTCATTACGTGCGAATGCTTAATGAATTGAACATGTAGGAATGTATGTAATTACGACGATCCTACATTTGTCACCCATTATATCGTTCGCACGAAGTTTCTTCCCATGCGAATGAATTTTAATATAGGCCCATGTGTACGGGGGGAAATACTCTGCAGACGAGTTTTCATACAATAGGTGCAAACAGTCGTGTATGTGTGCGCACATTTTACCAACACAACTGTGCGGATGTGATTGTTACCATTCGAACAGTTTATTATGTACTCGAATTAATTTAATTTAATATTCAAAAATAATTTGCAAATAATAATAAAATAAAGATATTCAATACTCATAATAATAATAAAAATAAAATGTCTACAAATATGTAATAGTCATAAGTAAACAAAATACATAATCAATAAGTGAGTTAGCGAAAATACATAGTCTACTCAAATCTTCGTATGAGCGTCAAATGGGAAGTGAGCTGTCTTATGTGCTCCATCATCTGCTTATGCATTTTTTGTTCCATTCGTTAGCCTCTGTTCTTGCTCTTGTTGTTGCTTCCATTGTTGCTCCTCCAAATACTGTTGATGCTATCACATTGTCTGCTTTATTTCTGTCGGCCCAACCAGAAGCTCTTCATATTCTATATGTCTAGCCCTCATCTCCACTATCTCTAATATGACCTCTTCCAATCTTCTAGACAGATCAACGAATGATACTGAAGACGATGATCCAATTTATCATACTGAACGGCCTAAACCACGCACGTAACCTGCTTTTGTCTCCAAGACCTCAGCAAAAATCTCCACTTCTGTGTATGGCTTTCCCTCGGACTCGTGCTGCAATTGAAAAACTACCATTTTTCCTACAAATTTAGAAAAGAAGATAAAGTTAATATATGAAACAGAAGATATAACAAATACATCATTAAATCTAATGTTATAACTTACAAAATTTTCTCGTGCATCTTCTGGTGTCCACACGCTATCCCAAAAGAAATATCCAACGTGCATACTAAAATATCTAAGTCATTTATTTAAGAAATATCTCTAAAATATTATAGATTTATTATTTACTAACAACGCTCTCGCGCGTTGGAAGAATCACGCTCCTTATGTGTGTACAATTGATCTGTCTGGATGGTACATAGACCTATCTGGATAGCAACAGTAGTTTTCAACCGTCTTCTTCATTAAACACGTGTAAGTCATGCGGCAATTATGTGAACGCCCGGACGCTTTTCAAAATGCTTTTAAATTGCAACCGTCGTCCTCAATAAATATGTGTAAGGCATGCGAAAGTTATGTAAACATCCAAACGTGTTTTTCAGGTTGCGTTCAAACGATGTCGTTTGAAACTAAGTGTTCGAACATGTTTTCCTTGCGTTCGGATGTATCTTAATCAAATT
This sequence comes from Myrica gale, assembly GCA_963930655.1. Taxonomy (NCBI): domain Eukaryota; kingdom Viridiplantae; phylum Streptophyta; class Magnoliopsida; order Fagales; family Myricaceae; genus Myrica; species Myrica gale. The sequence continues at coordinate 14,348,838 of OZ005620.1, forward strand.
TAGAATTAAGTAATTCATTAATTAATTAGTTATCCCAAATAATTGATTTAAATTATTTAATTAACTAAATGTAATTCACCACAAAATTTTTAACTTTATTTATTTATTTTGTACCCTATTTTGGCTACATAAATCATGCATATAATTAATCATAACTTTGTACTAATCGTCCGTTATAAATAATTGTACTAACTATCCTATTAACTTAATATTTGTACTAATCGTCTCTTTAAATTATAATAAATTAAACTATTGAAAAAGCATAATTAATATAAAATCTCAAAGATATAAATCTCAAACGAAAAATATAATCATAAAGTCTAGTACAAGATGGAGATAACAAAGCATAAGTAAATAATAGCAAAACTAGTCTAAATCACGAGAACGAGCTTGGCTCTTCGAGATCTTGTCTGATGGCATCAAGACATGCTCCAACCACTCCTCCATATTATCGACCAGTTTGAGGAGCTTTCGGAGTTGTATCGGAGCGATACTGAGAGATTGGTACGATTGAGATACGTGTCCTGTCACGGAAGTTAGTTCCTTTAACATAACAATCACCTCCTACCTCAAACATATCCCCATCAGAGCATAATTATTCTCTAGAGTGGTCAAGTGGGTATAGATATCTATGCACAACGTCTGCGTCGGCTACACCATCGTCCAGATCATGTCTACACCCCATTAGCATAACTCGTTCGCACGGGTCTCAAATGACGACGTTTCTGATGATTATATGTTTGAACGAAGAGTCACTTTGTCTAGAAGGATATCAACACAAGATGTTTTGAATAAAAACATTAGTTATTATCTGTACGTGTACTTACACCATGTGGACAAAATAAAAGATGACAACATTATCATATATATTCATCCAAACGGTTTAAAAGCCATATGGACAGAGCTTCAATGAACACAAAATTGACTCAGCCATAGCTATGCTCTATCCACCAATTATAATCAAAATGCGTGAAAATTGAAATAGAAAGGCACAAGGTATTACCTGAGTTTGTGAATATAGATATCAAAGTATAAAAAAAAAAATTGTGAAGTTTGGGAGAAAATAGAAATGGAATGGGTGAGAATTTGGTTTTGACGACTCTGTTTGCTACACATGGTCCAATCAAATTCAATCTCATTACATCACGTATCTAAAGCAGATTCAAAAATTTTCCAGAACCTACCAGCGTTCGGACGGTCTGGTAGTTGTTCGGACAATTTCGACATTACGTGTCTAAATTGTGGAACGTGGAACCACACAATTAGCTGAAGAAGCTTTCCTCAATATGCGGTTGACCTTTGAGTGTCCAAATGCAAATATTATTTTTGGCGTTGGGACATACTTGTTGGCGTCCGGACGTGTTTTACGTTTGCACGACAATTTTGAATGCGTCATTAACTGGTGAAGATCATTACCGTTACCTAAAGTTGGTTCAAACATTGTCAACAACTATCCGGATGGAGATGAAATATTTGTGATGATACTAATCATCACACATTTTCAACGGAGTAACTCTCGGATTTCATCCCAATAATCCAACAAAAACCACAACAAACAAGAAGCATGTGTAAGCCAAGAAACCACCAAACTAGAATCACACTCCACTACTAAATTCTCAATCTCCATTGTTGTACACATTCGTAGCACATCAAGCACAACACAAAGTTAAGCACAATTATTTGTCCCCATGTCGTAAGACCTAGCTTACCCAACAATAATATCACCCTTATTATTTTGGACTACACCACCTCCACCACTCATATCAAGATTACCAAAACTACTCACATCCGAATTAATTTTATAAAAATTATTTCTAGGTTTAATTCAAGACACAAATCTAGGCGAAGATATTTTCGGAATTGCAACAAGAAGAATAACATCTTGGAGAATACTTCTATCAATATTTGACAGATGAGAAACGAAGTGAATATGCTAAGAAATATAAAAAACGTATCCCTTAATCATATGGATAACAAGTACATTAAAAATGTCATTCTCCATCCTGACCAAAAAAGGACGACGCCAAAGCAACCAAGTAATAATAGAAAGAAGGAGTCCAATAAAAATACCAATTTGAGAACTATTTTTGTCCTTATGCCACCAAATAAAATTCGTGACCACTAAGAATAATTTTTCACAAAAGTCATCCCAGGTGCATTAGAAAAAGATTCATAAACTTAAGGATACCATAGCTGAGAACATGATCCTTATCTTCGACATTGTAACGCCCCGAACCCCGACGTTTAAGTGGTTACTTCTATGCGTAAAACCAATGAAAATCGGCGAAAATTTGGGGGTAGAAATCAGTTATCACAAAATAAGCAATTTTGAAAACAAACTCATGTTTAACACTTCGAAACAATTGAATACAAAAATACTTCATTTAAAACTCTTTAAATTGTAAGGGAACTCTCCTTTGTTGCCAGAAAGCTCACTAATCGAAAAATTACAAACAGAACACCCGATCTAACTGAAACTCTAAGCCTTCTCTCAGCTACCCACCCAGGCACCATCTATCATGACTCTCAGAACTCTCCTAAATATCATCTGAAAAGAGAGGACAGATAAGGGGGTGAGTTCGACAACTCAGTAAACAAAATCTTTATGCTAGAGTGCACTTCAAGAGGCACATTTAATAAGTAAAAATCAATAGAAAACGGTAAATCTCAATCCATAAAACTATAACTGTAAAAATAAATTTTATCTTACATAATAATACTATAGAAAATCCCTTTGAAAATAATTGTAGGCCACATTTACCCCCATGACAGGGTTGTGCAATCCGTAGACTCCTTGCGCACTCACTGTATCAATTAGTGTAACTTTGAACTTTGAGCCTCAGAGTTTAAAAACACATAACATATCATGCTATAAACATCACTTTCATGCACAAATCTTAAATAACAATGAACATCAAAAAACTTTGATTTAAACATTGAAAACATCATAAAATATCATTCGACATAAAAATAGGCTCATATTTATACATTCCATGCTATAATACTTAACAATTTTATCGAAACATAATGCACATAAAACTCCCCATGAAATTTCTCAAATATAACCTCGAAATTTTAGGAAAATCTAGCATAATAATCCCGCTTACCTCGCCCTTCATAACACTTGAACCTTTTATCAATTAATCTCTAAGACATCAAGAAGTTAGATTGGAACCTTCGAAAAGACGCTTGATTTCTCGTTCTCCCAATCAATATACAATATAGCAAAGACTAACAAAGTATTTATAAAAGACTAATTGTAATCCAATTTAAAGGACTCTAAATTTAAAAAGATAGCAAGAATGACTTTCTATCCATTTTAAGATCCAAACATATTCTGGAAGTATTCAAATTCAAAACTTTAAAATCTAAAGAGATAAAGATAAAACATCTCTTCTTCAAATTTCAAACACTTTTAAAAAGATAACATTTTCAAATCAAATCAATATTTCAAACTTTGAACACTTTTAAAACATGATAACTTTATCAAATAATTCGAAATTCAAAATTCAATAAAAATACTATTTAAATAATAACAAGAAAATCTGGGGGCTACAAACATGGCCTGCCAACAACAATTATATTTAGAAACAATGTGAATACCAAGATGATTAATACGAGCATCAACGTGTAAACAATTTTAAATTGATCTCCACATAACGAAAGACATCTTATTAGGAAGATGCTTATGCCATACCCAATGACGCCAATTAACTTTAGTAAATTCAAATTAGCTGCCAAGAGCTTTGGGTTAGAAATATACCTTTTGGGTTCTTTCAAATGAGAATATCCTAACAGTGGTGCAGATGGAGACAAGAGGAAATCATATTAGGTACAATAGTAGCACCAACATGATCTTCAAGCTAAACTGGGTCCCAATTTGGCTGCTGAAAATTTTCACTAAGATTTAAATTCGGATTCTGAATGGTAGACACCAAATCAGATAAACAATCATCTCCTATCCAATTATCAAACCAAAAATTCAAATGGTCATCTCCTTTCCTCCAAAAAGATGATTGCAAGATCCTAAGAAGGCAAAAACCTACCGCTTTCTAAAAAGCTGAATCACCTCGCTTAATCAAAATTGTAGAGGGCAAAGAATTTCGAATGCATCTTCCACAAAAAAGAGGTTTCTAATTGAAGATATTACTGAAAAAGGAGAGTTAAACCTCTTCAATCTTGCTAAGACTATATCTTGTTGACAATTGGGAGCAATTCTTTCCAAGTTGGTTCTCCGTAATTCAAGTTACAAGTTTGTCTTTGTCACTAGCTGTACAGAGTCACTAAAATCCCTGTAAATATGTGATTGTACCTTTGTAGATATAGCTTTCCTTATACTTGTTGATTATGGTCCAAGACTATGGGATCTGAATTGTATACAGTGGCTATTTATGACAATCGGGTACTAGTGAAATCTATCAGAGCCTTTCATACAAACTTCCTGTTTTTGTCTTGGTATCAAAAGCAAGTTCATCACCTCGTAGCCTTAATTCTCATATATCCCACGCATCATGACTAAAGATCAACCTGAATCATCTTCTTTACCAATTATTCATGTTCAATCAGAAAACCCAAGTTTCACCACCAATATCACCCTTACCGAAGTTAATTATGATGTCTGGTCCCAAATCATGGAGATGCAGATCGCAGGGCATGAGACGCTTGAATACTTCAGGTTACTGATGCATCCTATGCAAAGTGGTATGCTGAAAATCAAAAGGTCAAAGGATGGTTGCTGACTTCTATGTCACCGGAGATTATGAAGCGTTATCTTAGACTGTCTACTGCCCGTGACATCTGGACTACTCTTGCTAAAGCTTTCTATGATGGGTCAGATGAATCGCGACTCTTTACACTGAATCAACGGGCATTCTCCACCAAACAAGTTGGTCATCCTCTTTCCTCCTACTATGGTGATCTAGTAGAAATCTTCTAAGAACTAGATCATCGTGATATAATTGTCATGAAGGATCCCGAAGATATTTTCGCCTATAAAAAATCTGTTGAGAGACTGCGGGTGAATATCTTCTTGAATGGACTAGATGCATACTTTGAACAGATTCGAGGTGAGATTCTCAGAAAAGATCCTGCACTCGATCTTGAAACAACCTATGCATATGTTCATCGTGATGTCGTTCGCCGAGCTGCACTTCATGGTGAACCTGAACACTCTGAATCCGTGGCTATGGTGGATCGTCGAGTCAAGCCTTACCACTTGTAAACATATTCTAAACCAGATCGCACGTCTGGTTCACCGAATCACACAACTCACCAAAAGCAGTCATCTGGAGCACAACATAGTAGCTATGAGATAGAGGCTGCCAAATCAGACAGGGTATGTACTCACTGTGGAGAAACAGGGCATACAAAGTCACGTTGATATGAATTAATTGGATATCCAGAATGGTGGGATCCAGCCAAGGCCCCTCGCAAGTGAAACTCAAAGTCAAACCATCATGCTTCTGTCGCTGTGGCTGAGCCCTCCACCAACATCAATACTACTGAGGACGCCTATTCTTTCATAGCTATGTCTGGGAATGTTCGTTCGTGTCTTCATACCTCTGTACCTGTTACTCATAGTGAATGGATAATTGATTCAGGTGCCACAGATCACATGACTTTTGACAGGAAACATATTCAGTCCATGAAATCCTCAGACCAACATATAGTTTCCACAACCAATGGTACTCCCTCTCCCTTGGTTGGAGAAGTTTCAGTTTCTCTTACCCAAAATCTGAATTTGGAGTCTGTTTTAGTTGTTCTGTCTCTTAATCATAACTTATTGTCGGTTGCTCAAATAACCCTCACTTTGAACTGTATTGTGATATTTTAGCCTAACTCTTGTGTTTTTAAGGACATTCGGACTCGAAAGACAATTGGTTGTGGTACTAAGAGAGGAAAGCTATATTATCTTGATCTACTGCCGGCAAGCTCAAATCAGTTGGCTCAAGTTTTCTCAGCTAATTAGTCGGACACAAATCAGCATTCAAAAGTTTGGTTATGGCACAAAAGTTTAGGTCATGTTTCTTTTGGATATCTATAGAAATTGTTCCCTAAGCTCTTTTCTCACTTCAATGTTTCGGATTTTAAGTGTGACATTTTTTAAATGGCTAAGAGTCACCGAGTTCCATTATCCCATTAGTATGAATAAAAGTTCCGCTCCTTTTATAGTTATTCACTCTGATGTATGGGGACCTGCAAATATTTCTTCTTTGAGTGGGGCACATTGGTTTGTGTCTTTTATCAATGATCATACTCGCATGACGTGGGTTTTTTTAATGAAATCTAAGCATGAGGTTAGTTCCTTGTTTCAGCAATTTCACAAAGTAATAGCCACCCAATATCAATCAAATATTCAGGTTCTCCGTACTGATAATGGTGGCGAGTTTGTCAATCAAGACTTGAAGCAACACCTGAATTTACATGGCATTGTTCATCAGACGACTTGCCCTTACTCCCCTCAACAAAACGGGGTAGCAAAGCGAAAAATTCGCCACCTTCTTAAAGTGGTTCGTGCCACCTTGTTTGGGGCCCATATGTCTCTTAGTTATTGGGGAGAAGTCATTCTAGCCGCAGCCTATCTCATTAACAGTGTACCCTCTAGTTCACTACAATTTCATACTCCCTTTGATGTTCTCCATAATATTGTAAGTGCCCCTACCATACCGAATCTGTCCCCTATGGTTTTTGAGTGTTTGTGCACCTTCACAAACCATTGAGAAATAAGCTAGAACCCCATGCCCTTTCGGTGTGTCTTTGTTGGCTATGCCTTACATCAAAAAGGCTATCAGTGTTATCGCCCTCCTTCTCGTAAAATTTATGTTACACTTGATGTGGTCTTTTCACGAAGCTGATATGTATTATTCTATTTATGCCTCTCCACTTCAGGGGGAGAATCGAGATGAAATGGAGACTTTGCATCATTCTTTGGATTTTGATCTTATCCAGGGTGATAATTTGGACACTAGGGGTGAATGTGACCATTTGGAAATAGAAACTAGTGAGGACTGTCCAAGTGATGGTGACACTGTAACTCATGGAGGTGATGGTTCAGATAGGCCGCAAGTTTTGGAGAAGGAGGTTCCGGATCAACTCAATGTTGAAGGGTCGTTGGTGTCTTCCTTCGCTCACGATGTACCACCAAACCAATTGTCTTCTCCAGCCGAGTCCATGCGTGAGCCTCAAGTAAACTTTGAACCTACACCTCCCTTAAAATTGTTACCAGATCGAGTCACCAGAGGGAAACCCAAAGTTAGCTATGAACATGTTCTCAACTCCAAATCTAAGTATCCCATAATAAGCCATTATGTATCCTACCATAGACTTTCAAATGAGAATAAGGCATTTGCGAATCAATTATCCGTTGTAGCTATTCCTAACAGTGTGCAGGACGCTTTGAAAGATTCTAGATGGAGGGAGGCGATGAATGAAGAAATGAAATCTCTTCAGAAGAACTCAATGTGGGACGTGTTGACTTGCTTGAAGGGAAGATACTTGTTGGATGTAGGTGTGTATTCTCCATTAAATACAAAGCTGATGGAGCCATAGAACGGTTCAAAGAAAGACTTGTCGCGAATGGATATACTCAAACATATGGAATTGAGTATATGGAGATATTCGCACCAGTGGCCAAAATTAATACAGTCCGTATTTTACTATCTCTTGCGGTGAATTTTGACTCGCCTTTGCATCAATTCGATGTAAAGAATGCATTTTTGCATGGAGATCTCCAGGAAGAAGTATATATGGAGTTGCCCCTGGCTGTAAGTTGTAGACTAAAGGCAATAAGCAAGTTTGTAGATAGAAAATATCTCTATATGGCTTGAAGCAGTCTCCTAGAGCGTGGTTTTGAAGGTTCACAAGCTTTATGAGGTCTTTTGGTTACAAGCAAAGTAATTCATATCACACTCTCTTGTTTAAACATATTGGAGAATGAATCACAGCCCTCATTGTGTACGTTGATGATATGATAGTTACTGGTGATGATCCTGACGAAAGGAAAGCACTACAAGAGAAACTTACCCGTGAGTTTGAAATGAAGGATCTTGGAGAATTGAAGTATTTCCTTGGAATTGAAGTGTCAAGATCAAATAAAGGTATTTTTCTATCACAACGGAAATATGTCTTAGACTTATTAAAGGAAACTGGCATGACAGGTCCAGCTAGCACCTCTATGGAAGAAAATCTGAAGCTAGGTGTGCACCCGAACCAAGTTCCTACTAACAAGGAGCACTATCAGAGATTGGTTGGAAGATTAATGTATCTTGCACATACTCGACCGGATTTAGCTTATGCACTAAGTGTTGTCAGTCAATTCATGCACTCCCCAAGCGAAGAACATATGAATGATGTCATCCGGATCTTACACTATTTGAAGTCATCTCCAGGAAAATCAAGGAGAAGCTAGAAGCAAAGTTGATTGAAGTCCCTTATGTCTGATCTCAAGACCAGCTCGCTGATGTGCTGACCAAAGCAGTATCAAGCCAAGCATTTAATGCCTGTCTCAACAAACTTGGAATGAGTGATATCTACTTACCAACTTAAGGGGGAGTGTTGACAATTGGTACAATTCTTTCCAAGGTGGTTCTCTGTAATTCAAGTTCCAAGTTTGTCTCTGTCACTAGCTGTACAGAGTCACTAAAATCCCTGTAAATATGTGATTGTATCTCTGTAGATATAGCTTTCCTTATACTTGTTGATTGTGGTCCAAAACTATGGGATCTGAATTGTATATAGTGGCTATTTATGCCAATCGGGTACTAGTGAAAAATCTATCGAACATACAAACTTCCTGTTTTTGTCTTATCTCACCTATGGATCAGAGAATTTCGTTTTATAAATATATAACTACAGCCTTATATACAAAATATTTCCCCCCTAATAATTGTATAACCAAACATATATATCAAACTTCAAATCTTTTCTAAAAAAAGAGGTCTAACTTTCCATTTGGGATGATCATTACCAGATTTCCATGATTGATAGGTGTTATTAGTAAATAAAAGGTGGCAAATCTTTTTTTTATTAAATCTTCTTTTAATTTATGCATCTTTTATAAGGAAAAATAAATAAATACCATCAGTGAAATCAAAACCCAACTAGCAACCTCATTTCAATGTATATTATATATATATATATCACTAATTGATATTACACATCTGCATCAGAGCCTGAATTTGAAGCAACTGGAATTCGGCTTCGTCGTCTCGACTGGCGACGATGGCTCCCTCCGAACTTCTGTCTTCCAGTGTCCTTGAACCGCCGCTTCTCCGAAAGGGATCATGACACACTCCGGCGGAGGGATGGGGTAACGCAAGGTATCATAGCAATAGGAGTAGTACATGAGCCGTTGGCGGAACCTGCGCATGGCGAGGCGACGCTCAGGTGTCACAACCGCATAGTCGTGGCTGTCAATGAGAGAATCCGGTTGTATACAGACATCGGCTCCGGGTACTTGCTGGATTGGATCCGTGGGGCAACCCTCTAGAGCAAGGTCCCTAAATTCGGCCACAAAGGGCGCGTGCTTGTAGTTCACTTTGTATTTGCCGCCTGATGTGGCCCAATTCGAAGCGTCCCATACGGTGGCGTACAAAGACATCGGCTTTGACGGGAAGTCGCCGCCCATTGAAGCACTTCTTACAACCTCTCTTATAGGAACTTCATCAATGTAAAATCTGTTTATTCAAAAAAAAGAGAAATCGATATCAGAAAACCCACGACGTACAATCTTATTCCAATTTTCATGACTTATAGGGAAAAAAATTAAGAAAAAGGCTGTAAGATTGAATACAAACTCATCATGAATACGACAAAGCCCAAAAAAAAACCTTTATAGTAAATGGATGAGATTATGCGTACGTGCCAGCTAGCGAAATCAAAATTGTACGGTGAAGTCTAATTGGAAATAACAGAAGGTTGGAAATGTATTAAGTTTAAGGTGCTTGGATTTTGCCAGCTAATTTGATTATCTTGTTCAATGGGATAGAAATCTATGAGCTATCCTGGTTTTGGTAGCCTAATATATATATACTGTGTCAATTCACATGCTTCTTTATAACCCCTGGAACTTTCTTCTTCTTTTTCTCTCCTTCAGATAAGTTTCTTCTTACGTGGACCACAGCTACAGCTCTTAATTTCCGTGGTGTCTCATAATTTCAGTATGAAGGTGCCAATTGAGTTCCAAAGTCTCATCCATGAGTATTGAAAGCTGTACGTGTGGTCAAAATTTGGTAGCTCATTGAGCAATTCTCGACCTATATATAGAATTAATGGTCCACGTACAACTCAGTGCAAGAACAGTGACGCTACTTAACAGCGGACTAAGTGGTGCTATATTTGGCCTAGCTAAAAAGAAAGCTCCAATTTGACATGTAAGTTGTAACATAATACAAGTACAAGAGAAGAAAAGTTCAACATAGATGTCATGGCTTTAGACAAAAAAAATGGTATACAGTTTGAAAGATTCACCCAACTAGATGAAATCCAAAAGATTTGCCAAAGTCGACGAAAAGAATAGAGCATGAATAATTCAATATAAAAATATATAGTTCAGCAGGTAAGGAGTATATATATCTTTTTCAAGCTCAATGATGAAACCACGGTTGTCCAATGAAAACAATTCGCGATCCTATATAGCTACTCGTGACGTCAAACGAGATACACGAACAAATACAGACCGAGGTCCGACGACAAAGGACACAAAAGGTTTACCACATGTATTGACAATCTAGGTCGAAACAAAATCGCGTGAAAAATATATAGCAGAAATTAATTAACCACTCACATGATGTTCTTGGCCGTCCAAAGGATGCTATATCGGGGGAACTCCTTGCTGGGATCGAACCATAGGCGGTACCGTTCCTCACGGCCACGGCTTGTGCTACCACTGCCGTACAAGTTGGTCTGGAACTTCCACGGCTTCCCTTGAACGTTGCCTAAGAACTCGAAGTCTAGCTCATCGTGGGTCTTCTCAAATACGTCACCGTTTGATGTCTGTATTGAACATGGATATCCAGAAAAATCAACGACCATCATGAATTTTAATCATAAAAGATTATGGTTTTTCACGGCATGCATGTGCAGGTGAGGAGATGTCATTTTTTTTCTTTAATGAACAAAGATTCATGTACGAACTTTATGAGGAATGCCATCAATGTAATTGGAATCTTAACACACAAAAATAAGTGTTGGAAATTTTGTTTTCTAAAAAAACTGCTTCTTTTTTATAATAACTATTAGACACCAGTTGACAAGAAACGAAAATAAAAGATGTAATCACATACGTAGAAGGCAACACAGATTCCGGCCGTGTAATCCGATGGCAACTTGATGTTGGCGCTGAAGAACCCATGTTGGTATAGATTGGAGGAGATGAAGCCCGAACCTTGTAAAAAGGAAGAAGAAAAAGAGAAGGAAAAAGAACAACCATGAATTCTTTAGGCCAAGAAGAACAACTTCGGTTCTCACGCGTTTATAGATGAGAAGAAAAAGTTTCTTCGTGTATGTAAGGATATTAGATGTATACATAAGATACAAATGATATATACATACATACATGATACATGTATCATGTATGGGTGAAATGGTTACCTGTGAAGCGATCAAGGAGGAGGCGGACGCCTTTGCCGTCAGGGGAACGGACGAGGTTTCCATCGCCGAAGAGAGGTTGGAAGCCCTGGTTGAACGGAATAGTAGTGAGGTTGAAAGCTGCGTCGGCAAGGGAGAAAGCGAGAGGAAGAAGGAGAGCAAAGAGCAAAAACAACGACCAACGAGATGGTCCTAAACAACGTAAAAGATCCATGTTTTTTGCTTGATCTCTTTCTTAATCTCCTATGTTTTCTCTCTCCTCTCTTCGCTTTGCTTTCTCTGCAGCTTTATATATATGTACACACCACAACGGAAGGCATTCAATGCAAATAACTAAGGTTATGATAGAAAGAAGGGAAAGAATATGGCCTTTGGCTGCGGACTGCGGAGGTTTGTACGAGAATGCGTGTTGGGATAGTACTGTGAGGTGGCTCTGTGGAGAGCTGGAGATTATATAGCAGGGTAGTTGGAAATTTGAGATTATCTTTTTAAAAGGGGCTTGAATTATTTTTATTATTAGAAGTTAATTAATGATTGATGCTAATCTATATCCAATGCGGGAGTTGATAATATACATGCAATTTGCTATTTCCTGCAGTCACCAACAGTGAATTGGAGGGTCATGCATATGGGAGTCAGCAGTGTTAAGACTAAAATAAAAGAGAATAAAAATTTAGACTAAAAGAGAGCGAGGAGAAGTGAGACACAAGATTTAAGTGGTTCGGTCCATAGACCTACATCCACTGTGGGAAGGCCCAAATGGGCAGATGTATGTACTCACTGGTGTAAGGATGAGATTACAGAAAGACTTTATTTATAAGCCTTTGATTGCAATAGCCCACATTGCTTTAGCAATGTGGGACTAACTCTAATACTCCCCCGCAAACGCAAGGTGGATACACGTTGAGGTTGGACTAGAAAAAGAAATTCCTCATGAGAAAAAATGGCGCCGGAGGATGGCCGAAGAAGGGCAGACAGTCGCCGGAAGTTGGCCGGAATCTGACCGGAGAGGCCGACAATCGCCTGAAGATGGCCGGAGAGGGTCGCCGGAATGGGGAAGACGCCGGAAGGTCATCGGAGGAATGCCGGACGGGGCACCGGAAGGCCCGAGAGAAGAACTAAAATAGGCCGGACTGGACTAGGCCGAAACTAGGCCAAGCTAAGCCAACAAGAGTGCTGACCAGCCTGAGCCAAAATGGGCTACAGGATCGAAATGGCTCCGATACCATGTTAATCTACCACTCATCCTAAAAGCTTAAGCTGATAGGAAGAGAAAGATTTTATTATTTGAATTATATTCTCTAACAAGCAGAGAATGTGCATTATTGGTGGTTGGAATTTATTTATTTATTTAATGAAGCTTTATTTATTAATTGTTGGAGCTTCATGATTGATTATAATCTAATCTAAGATATTGGATAATAATATATAGAAAGTGATACATCATATGTGTTTGTCTCTGAGGGGGTTGAAAGTCAAGGGAAGGTGACAACTAAGATGATTTGGCCTATCATATGGGTCCTTGCGTGTAGTAAGAGCTTTCATGCAGAAAATGTGAATATACCACACATCCCAAATGTTTAAGGCGATAGAAAAAAGAAGATTTTATTATTTGAATTATATTCTCTAACACACTCTCTCACGTGTGGGTCGGACTCTCCTTTAATTGGGTGGTCCAACACGTGTAATATTTAATTAAAATTGGGGTATAGTACAGAATTAGGTCTCGAACTTAGAATCTTGACTCTGATACCTTGTATATCTACAACTTATCCCAAAAAAATAAGGTGATAGAAAAAGAAAGATTTTATTATTTGAATTATATTCTCTAACAGAAATGTAGATTGAATAACAAGCTTTTGAGACAAAATAATCAAAAGGGAAAAGGTGGCAACTAGGGCGAATGGAGCACCACAAAATGATTTGATATTCAAACATTAAAAAGAACAAAAAGAAAGTGATTTTTTTTTCGATACTTGAGAATTCCGAAAGCATGCTCGGTTTAGGGCTGCTCAGTGCCACCGAAATTTTCCGATGGCACCGGCACCGGGTTGCCGGTATCCGGCTTCACCGGTGCCGATTTGGACATTTTGCAAAAACCCAGGGATAATCCCAGGTCTCGGTTTACCCGGAAACTGGGATTTTATTTTTGTAAAAAAAAATTCCACAAAACGACGTCGTTTTGAACCCACCCACAACCCTATTTTCTTCTACCCCCCCCCCCAAATTTCTATCCCGACATCCCCGCACCTGTTGCCGTGCGGCCTGCCGCTCTGTCTCTCCCCCTACTTTCCCTCTCCTACGCACAGGCGGCACAGCCCTTCGCCGAGCACGTTTCTCACAGACTTGGGAAGGTTGTCGTCGGGGACTTGGTGCTGGTTCGCTCTCCCGTGGACCCCAGAAGTTCTTCATGCAGAGCAATGATGCTGAGTATGCCGGTGTTCAGTCGAGTGTTAACCCACTGCAAATAATGAAAAGGTAACATCTCTCTGGTCCAAATACAAGTGTGTTGCAATTGGCAGGGTGGAAATAAATTGAACGCGGAGATTAGGTTTTGAGTTCTATTTGACCAGGGAGATTAGCTGCTCTAGGGTTTTCTAACCTTAGAATTATTAAAATTGTATTGGTGAACTTGGTGAAGGTGCTGGTAAAATGACAACTTCTGGGTTGTATTGGCAGATCGAATGTAGGAAGCAATTGATAAGATAGCAGTGTATGGCTTTGTAGGGTTTTGATTGGATAATAGCATTGCTGATATTTTGCCTGTTGTGTCTATAACGTATAAGGGCTTTTTGGTTTTCGGTGGATAATAGCATTGCTTGATTGTTTTTGGTTGTGGATTCATTTCTTATAATGGGTTTCTTAGTGTTTTGTAAGCCTTTATGTAGACTTGTTTGGGTTTCTTCTTAAGCCTTTATGTAACAGAGGTGATTCAATCTGAATTTTGGTCAAATTTTCAGGGAAAGTACATTTTCCCGGCCTATTGTCACCCCAAAGGCAGTTGATGAGAATTCTGCACTTCTGCAACAATTGCCACACTGGGCTGCAACTCAAAGGAGTGATATATTTGCTCACATTCTTGTCTGGCATCTGCAGGTGAGGAGAATTTCCAATTTTGACTAAGACAGCTTTACCCAGATTGTTGAGTATTTGCTTGTTTACTTATTTATTTGGATCGAGCATGATCATTTGATTGTTGAGTATTTGGATAGAATTTCCAATGTTGTTCCACATTGGGTCAGTTTGCAAAGATAAATAAATCTGAAACATTTAAAAATTAAATTTTTATTCCTTTTCTGATCATTTGTACAGGCAACACAGAGAACATGTGTTGTATTCATTATCTATACCTAGACTAGCTTGTTCCCTCTAGCTGAGAAGTTTTTTAATTTGACTCCCATATTTGTTAGTCATTTGGTCTAGCTATACTGATGGCTTGGTTGTCACTATCATGCAGTTTGACTCATTGTGGAAACATTACTCTATTTTGCAATAAGCATTGTTTCAGTTGCCTTTTGCATTCTAGTAAAAAATTTCAACCCCCCTTCCTCTCCCCCTTTCATGCTGTTGCTTGCTGTCTTTCTATGCTTGAGCCTGTTGTTCATTTTGCTCACTACCACAAGAATTTAAAAGGTTATTGTGAATTCCACGGGAGGAAGGGTTTCTTTGTTTCATGTTGGAAAAATTCATTTGCTGGTCTAGAGAAATTATCATTCCTTGCACCTCCTGGATTTTGGAAATGCTAACTCAGTAGCATTTGTTTGGAATTGCTAACTCAGAACCATCTGTTTGGTCTGCAGTGGGTGAATGTAGGATAATCGGAAACCGCCACCACTAAACTGCCACCGTTAAGGGCCGGTTTTTGCCCCTAACGGTGTAGGTGTATGTGGCAATTTTTTGAAAACCGGCCTACCAAAACTGGCACCTACACCGGGGTTGTGCAGCCCTAGCTCGGTTTACTCTTTAATTATTAAATATTGGAATATTTTATGTTATATATTCTTACTGAGTTTATTATTTTCATATTTTTAACACAGAAATTACACATAATTTGACCCTTGAAGCCAGGAAGCAGCAAATGGTCGTTCTAGTCAATATTGGGCTGATTATTGCTGGAGGTTGATCAGACACTACAAAAAACAGGTATTTAGTGGCAGTTGCAAAAACCGCTTATAGCGGTGGTCGGTGACCGCCGCTAAAGACCAAAGTTAGCAACGTTTTTTGAAAAGTGTCGCTACACGTGTTACCTATAGTGGCGGTTGTTTTAACGGCGCTCATTGACCGCCACTATAGACCCAGCTCCGAATTTTGAAAAGCGCCGCTAAACGTGTTACGTTCTCTGCGCCCATATGAAAAATCATTCCTGCTCCCCGCGCCCATATGAAAAATCTCTTCCCGCTCCCCGCGCATATATGAAAAATCTAAAGTCTCCCGCCCCTCTTCGCCGAAGAAGATCCAGCCCGTCCGATCGCTGCTACAGAATTTCTGTTGTGGCTAGTGTCACGCCCCGAACGCCATCCCGCAGGGACCGTGACAGCCGCGAGCATTCCCCGGGAACACTCCAGCGCTTACACTAACTCTTACAGCGGAATTTTTTTTTTTTGTATACACATAGGATGGCTCACTCAGGATCCACATGTTGGTTGAGATACAAGCCCAATGATCATAACCTCTCGGTATACGCATCATAATTCATAAATGTCTATACATTGCATCTTGTTCGCAACTTATACAAAATGTACTAGGGCAACATACTGCCACTTGATCAAAACCAGCACTCCCAAGTGCTACCTCGGAGTTCACCAACTCCGGCTCCAATCCCCAAACTTCCAGGATTTCTACGAGAGATACTCCTCTGCTCCCCAATTATCTTGTGGATCTGGAATGATACGATTTACAAACTATTAGTCGAAAGACTCAGTAAGGAACAACAGTTGAAACATGAACTTTAATAAAACATAGCTTTAAAAGCATACTTACTTCAATACACTGTAGCGATAAGATAAGAAATGCAAAACTGTAAATCATGAGTTAGTGCATAAAAACCATGATGCATATGCATGCTCCGTGATGCACATGCCATGCACTAAAATCTCTTGCCACTCTTGGCCTTTTTAAATGCATTTCAAATCTCGGAATTGGCCCCAGGCCCTTGAAAATCTTTCTTTCATTCTTGCTTATAAAATTGGCCCTTGGCCCTTGAAAATCATTCATTTCATACTTGTGTCACTGTTGGCCTTTTCACAACCATTTCGTATCTCTTACTTGTGGGCTCGCTCCATTTGACCCCTGAAGTCAGGGTTGTGCGTTCCCTTCGGAACTGTCCCCGAATTCCCTTGGAGACCTTACATCTGGTCGAGCTAGCCCGTAGTTGCCCTAGGCCTGATGGCTAGACACGACCCTTGGAGGCCCACATCTTCTCATTGTCCTTCAGTGTGGTTGCACATACCTCACGGACTAACCCATCCTTCACGAACAACGTCCCTCGGTATGGGCGTCCATCCATCCATCCTTCACGAACAACGTCCCTCGGCATGGATGTCGAACCTCACTTAACTTAGTACGTGTTCAACCAAAGCCTCCGGGTTAATCATAACATACATTCTCTTTCATTTGCATAAAACAACTTTTCATGTTTCTATGAAATGAACATGCCATGCCACTCTTGAAAACATCGTAATTTCATTTGCATCAAAACGTCTCTCATGCGTTCATGCAAATGATCATGCTATGACATGTTCGAAACATCATGCGTACTTGAAACATTCTTCATGCAATACATTTCATATGTATTAAAAACATCTTGCCATGCACAATAAAACATGCAGTGTATCATTCCAGTTTTCCAAAAGGGGTAAGATTCACTTACAGTACTCCTCGCAAATTCTCCTTTGCTCACTAGGCTCCTCGCCTACAAGGAATAGGTTCAATCTTTCAATGTACTGCGTATAGATGAAACCATATCGGTACGTGTCGGTCCTACGAATTACCCGACAGTCCTATCTTGAAGTCCACTAAGGACAAGTAGCGATAATTCAACGCATTACTTAATTTAATGGTATAATATAGTTGTCGGATATTTCTCAATCCATCTCGAACTTCTCGTTCATCACTTGACTTCTTACCTTCCATTCATCGGAACGTTTCCGAATAGCAACTATATTATATCTTTCTGGATATCGTATATATATATTAATATAATCTTTTAATCATTAAACATTTTATTTAATCTTCTTTAACTAATATACAAAATTTAGGTTATTTAATTATTAACTCTATTACAATATATTTCTATTCTCGATTAGGGTTCTAACCAACAACTGACGGATTTAGGATTAAACCTAAGTCTCTCTTTTATTTCCTGTATTCGGTTAAATCTTTACCTGAATAAATCAATAACCTTAATCATTAACAACCCTTGGCTTGGATATTAAACCTTTATCAATCCGAGACATTAACCTTGATTAGGGTACATTTTTCTCCTCATAAGATCAATTTTAATCTGAGCCCTTTAAGCTTTCTTATCTTTGTTCTCTCTCACATACATGTAGTCTTTTACAATCGAACTTAGGCTCTCAACCTCTAATTCATTCGGTCATATTCTAACCTTACATCCACGACATATCAGTGTATTTTCATTTAGCATTTACTTACCATTAGGTTTCCTTTCTCTTACCTATTTGGCCATGACCTAAATTCCACTCATGCATCACATGCGATTGCATCACTTATTTGCTAATCCATTGGTCATTAGGGTTTCTTCACCAAATCATTCGGACATGCTTCAATTTAAAACATTTATTGTACAAGACTTCATCTCCAATTGTGACCTCATCCTCCATTATCATATTCACAACCTAGATCCTATAATTCATGGCACAAACATAAGGTTTCATGCAATACCCTATTCGGCCAACACCAACATGCATAACATTAACATGCATTTTCATTCTCTTATCACATGCATTCTTTTCTCTTCAAGCTTAGTCAAACCCATGGCTTCTGTGCACAATCTACCTAGCAAATCAGCCTACAAGATCCATACTTTAATCATTCCCAAGATATTTTACACATAGCATGCATTTCGGCCTAACATTGTATAACTACATCCGAAACTCCTCTTACATGCATTATCCATTTCCATTGCACTTTCCAACAACCAATTCATGTTCTTATGCATACAAGTTCAGATCCAACATCACATTACAACCTAAGAGTATTCTAAAACTCAAGAGTTGCAAGAACAAGGCATTCGGCCAACATCCATTTATCTCATATTTTTTTCCATTTAAATTCATGTATATTTAATCCATTCTCTCCATATACAACAACCATAACTGGACCTAACACTTAGGAACCTCAAAAGCAATAGATTTAAGGAAAAAAAATCCAACTTACAACCGGCCAAGTATAGTGTGAGTTTAGATCTAAACTTTCCTAACATGTATTTACCTTCTTTGCATTTTCTAACAATCAAGATAGGATCTTAAGCATGCATTTTCAATTCCAAGTTCACATTATACTCTATGGGTTGATTAAACTCCAGATCTAACTAAAATAGACATTCGGCCAAGCAAAACTCTCATGAAAATCTATTCTTAACATTTTCCAACTCTCATGCATACATGTCAAATCTTCATCTTCAATATAAATCTCTCCAGCAACCAATTTCACAACCTAGGATCTATAAATCATGAAATAACTTCAAGATCTAGCAAAATGGGATATTCGGCCAACACCATTATTCCTAGAACACCTAGACTTTTCTTATTTCTTTGATTGCTTGCAAACCTCCTTATTTCAAACCAAACTTACAAGTATTCTCCATTAACAACTTAGGATATCTCCACATACATTCTCACTCTTAGATCCAACACAAAACACAATAATAGATCACATGATGGGGTATAGGTTCGGCCTTCTCCAAAGACATGTATCCTTATCCCCTTCCTTTCCAAAACCATGACTATCAATTATATTTTCCATCTTTAATCCACAAGAATCATAACCAAAGATACTAGATCCATTTAGTATGAACTTTTACAAAACTAATGGACACAACAAGCAAGAGAAGGATTCTAAGAGATGCTGAAAATTACCTTCCAATTTTAGCTTTCTTTTCTCTCTTCCCCTTTTCTTTTCTTCTCCTTCCCCTTTTTTTTCTTCTTCTTCTTCCTTCTCCTTCTTCTCCTTGCACAAAATCCTCTTGGATCCAAGCTTGAAATCACTCTTGGTGGCTCAACCCATTCGGTTTACACCAAGTTCTCTCTTCCTCTCCCTTTCTCTCTTTCTTGGTTTTCTCTTCTCTCTCCCTTGTGTTGGACGACCAAATGAGAAGCAATGAGAGGGGAAACAACTTAGGTGAGAGGCAAGACAAAGTGAGGGCTGCACTTGGACTCATTCGGCCAAGAGTGAAATGTACATCAATTTTTCACTTTTTCTCACTTTTCAACTTTGTCATATCTTGTCTCCTTGTCTTGGTCGTCCATCTCCCTTAGCCACACAATTTCAAGTCTTCATTTAATGCTTGGCCAACTAGCTTGGTTCCTTTAGTTGAATTCCAACTACTTAGTTACTCCAAGGGCACTTAGTTGGTCTAATGTAGTTGTAAGGTAACTAGCCCAATAACATAGGGCTTGAAGCCCATAACATAAATCTTAAGGCCCATTTTCATGTGTATGTTGGCAGCCCAATACCATAGGTCTAGGCAGCCCAATAACATAAATCTAAAGGCCCCATTATCTTAGGTATTATGTCCAAATCCTAAGTCCAAGGGCTAAGGCCCAACATCACAAGCTTAAGCCCATTCCATAAGCTTAAAGGCTATAAGGCCTAATAACTTAATTCTCCAAGGCCCATTAACATTTCAAGGCCCATTAACATGGGTTTCATGGCAGCCCAATACCATGACTTTTAAGCCCATCTTTATGACTATTTTGGCAGCTCATTAGCATACATTTAAAGGCCCAATAATCACCTAATATTCCAAGCCTTATAGCAGCCCAATATCACAACTTCAAGGGCCCATCATCACATGTAATTGGGCAGCCCACTTGATTAAATTTCAAGGCCCATCATTCCTAATTTTCGGCCAAGCTTGGGCTATCCATTTTCAGCCCATTCTTTTAGGCTTTAAGTCCAACCATTTAAACCTTAATAGCCCAATAATATGGTCCATAACATAATCCTTCAAAAATTAATCAAGGATATAGAAAAGAAATACATTTAATCTTAGCAACTTAAATTGGCTACCTTAAAATTTAGACCTCATCCATTGATATTCCATGATGCTCATTAAATTTAGATCATACCATGAACTCCATTAATTCAAAACAAATCACTGAATCTTAAGCTTACAACGGAGTACGTACTGATTTTTCGGGGTCTCACAGCTAGAGATGTGTCTTCCAAAGGCGTTGGGTTCGTTTTCTTTCCCTGTATAGATGAAGGCTATGGAAACCGTCTTCCAAAAGCTCTGTTTTTTCATTTTTGTTTGGAGAAATTGCTTTACGGAGATTCTACCTTTGACTTTGCTGCGAGACTTCTATTTGAATATTTAGGTGTGAAGAATGTGCTACGGTACCTCGCACACATATGTCGGTTAGTACAATGTAATGTTGTTGGTTCTAGCTAGTTAATTCATCTTTATACAATCAGAATCTAGTAATGGCTTTGTTTCTCCAATGTTTCAGGTAGTGGAACTGCTACCATGACTTCTGAGTTTGGAAGGACCCATTGTATTTAAGCTATATACTTTGGTGATACTAGGACTTGGAGAATTGTGAAGTTTTGATCTTTCGAAATTCTATTTTCCTCTGAATAGGCAATTGTCTCTTCCTTGTGTATGTTTTTTGGTGAACTCTTTTGTATCAGGAATATTTGGATGAGACGCATCTGCGCGGACAATTGCCACATTTTGGCTTGTCGCGCCCGACAAGCCAATATTTTCGGTTCGGGTCTATAGCGGCAGTCGCGACCGCCGTTATATACTCGAGATCTTCACCAGCGGTTTCAAAAACCACTGTTATAACCTACTGCGACTATTATATAGCGGCGGTCTTGACCGCAGCTAAAAAAACGCTGTTAAAGATTTAGCAGTGGTTTTGACCTTTAGCAGCGATTTTCGACCGCCGCTAAAGGTCAATTTTTTTGTAGTGAGATCAACTATTCCATAAGGGAAATCATGGCCAAAAAGATGACATAATTGAATATTTCTCTCTTGATTTACATATGGAGTCCAAACGCCAGCTTTTGGGACATTGGATAATGCCCTTTGCGAATTGCATGCGACCCTTTCTAATAGTGTCCATACGGTTTTCTCATGAAGTTGTATGAACATTAATATAGATAGCTCTAATGGAGAATAATAAATAAAAAAAGGAAAAAACAATGTATTTCCATTGCTTGCTGAAATACGAAAGCTATAAGTACTTGTAAAAAGAAAAAAAATTAAAACGTATATATACTATGATTAAAGGCATTGTATATTTGGAAGCTTCTGCTACGATAGGGCAGTAACCTGCTCTCTTTGGGGTTTGGTTCTGGAATATACTCGAGCTTCTGGTAAAACAGGTGGCAGTAGGTGGGTAGTATTGTCCATTGAGGGTTTCCCCTATGAGTGGGCGGGTGAGAGGCTGTCTCGTAATTATGTTGGGGCATTGAGGGTAGTTTGGGAAACCGGGGTCTTGTTTGTGAACCGTCTGAAAGGACGGGAGGAGGAAAGCTTCGGTCATATTTGATTTAGATTTCAAAATAGTTTTTCATATTTGTATTTTTATGAAAATAGTATAGATTGTCTCGTGATTAATGATAAGTGTGAGAATATTTTAAAAAATCATGCAAACATAGCCGAATTTATATGCCGAAAAACCGAGTGCCGAGACAAACGGCGACGTTTGTAATGTGTGACCTTTGATTTTTCACGCTTTCTTCTCGTCCCTTCGCTCCCGTAGACAGGTAAAATAACTTCTGCTCTTTTTCCTCCAAGTGGCTAGGTGCCCTAATAATCCTTCCCCTATGCAGGATAAAAAATAATATGAACACTGGGTTTATAATGAGATTTAGTCATTAAATTTATTTTTTATATTATAATCATTGATACAAGTGTGACCATTAAATTTTTTCATCTATATTTCATCCATCTATTTAACGGAGGGATGCCGTTATTTAAACACGTCAATTTTAACTTATGTGAATCAACAGTTAAATCAGATAAAAGAATCAAAACACATAGTATAGTTTAAATGCTGTATACTATTTTGCCCAAATAACAAAATCAGGGTGATGTTCGTTTTGAGAAAAAATGTAGGATTTTAGAGAAGTTGTGAATTTTTATGTTGAATAGTATTTTATTGGTGTTTGTGTAAAGTGGAGAGAGAAATGATTTGATGTAATTGTTTAATAAAAAAGTATTAGAGTTATGTGAAAAAGTATAGAGAGAGAAAATTTATGTTGAATAAAAAATTAAAAAGTTGTTGGAGATTGTGTAAAATGTATTAGTTTTTGTGTTTGAATTCTGAATATGTTCGGTGGTAGAATTGTGAATATACTTAGAATCCTGAAAAAATTGGGTGAAAACGAGTTTTAGAAATGGTCATTAAAAGGAGCTTTGCGTTTTGATCACGGCGCCAGTGAGCTTCGAAATTCATCGTCCCCATTTTCAGCATGCCCTCTGCGACGCCGTCTACCACACTACTTGCATCAGTTGCAGAGAACTATAGATCTGCAAGTAAAAAGTTGGGTGAGCTTTCCACTATATTTATCTCGTCAGCGAATGCAGATAAGCCCAAAAGCTTCCGAAGAAGAGATCTGTTCTTTCCATGTTCTCTCTCTCAGATGCAATGAGTTCAACTCCAGATTAACCCTTAAGCTTCCGGAGAAGAAAGAGAAGAGCCTCATCCCTTCCCACTACGGCTTCTAGCACGTTCTCGCAGAGCTCGGAGAAGCTGCTTCAACAATGGTGGGGGCACGTGCTCCGAGGTATTAGACAAGCTTGAGGCCCACAGGAGCCTCATCCCTTCCCACTACGGCGAAATAAGAAAAAAGAACATGAAAATAGAGAGCGTATCTCGGTATTCTTGGATTTTGCATCCTCTGGTTGGGGAGAAGGATGGGGGATGAGGGGGAGAAGGTGAGGGAAAAAAGGGAATTTTTCCAGCAAAATGTGTTATTTCTTTGTCTCTTTTCCAGCAATTTTTTCTTCTTCTTCTTCTTCTTTTATGTAAGTGCTTTTATTTGATTTGGTAGTTAGAATGAGAAGATTGATGAAGAACTATGATATAGTTGCTTGAAAATTTCGTTGGAGATTTTCTTCCTTTTGGTTTGGTGAACTAGTGATCGAAATCGATCTTCATTTGAATAATCGACCACAAATTTGTTAGATGGCTATTTCTTTCCTTGGCATTTTTGTCATTCAATTGTATGTATTGAGATTAGAAGAAGTAATCTAAGATGTTTCATCTCTGTCTTCGAAATCAACGAATGTTCTAGGGCAAAAGTCGAAAATGGGGAAGATGAATTTCGAAGCTCACTGGTGCCGTAATCAAAACGCAAAGCTCTGTTTAATGACCATTTGACAAACTGTGTCGTTTTGTTCTTTTGGAAAAATTGTATCCAACATTTAAAAGTTGCGTTTTGATTCTTTCATGTGACTTGCTGTTGATTTACATTAAATGAGGTTGACGTGTTAAAATGCTGACGTGTTATGAGATTCTGTAAATATATTGACGAAATGACTCAATTATCACACACGTATGGATTCAGTGACCATAATATAAAAAAATAAAATTTAAAGGACTAAATCGTTATCGTGGTATAAACTTAGTGATTATATTGTCAATTTTTCAAAAATAAAAATTATACTTCCACTTTTGAATTGCATCTCGTTTTGTAACGTTCTCATTTAACATTGCAATTCATGCTATCGTTTCTATTCGACAGGGCACATAATTTTGCACTTTGACAAAACTATGAGACGAATCAATAGTTTTTAAGAGATAACTCTATAAGTGCAGTTTCTTAAAGGTAGAATTGACGAACTTTGTGGTTTAAAAAAAATATTGTTATCAATATACTAATTATAAGTATAAATCATGTTTTTATATTTTAAGGTTAAGATCCTTTTTCATTTTTTGTCCGAAGTATAATCTCTAACTTAGAAAAAGTGAGAGCATATGAACCCAATATCATTTCATATTGATCGAGGTAAGCCCCAAGAAAAGTGAAATGCACAACCTTTTATGCATAATCTATTGTATGTCTTTGTGAGTTAGAACAATCTAATTCCAATAAGAAATTAGAAAAAATGTTAATTCCTCTCTTTTTCCTATCAAGCTTATCTAAAATGTGAATTAACAATAAGATTCATGCACTTAAAGTGTTGGGCTCTTATTTTCTTCAGACATGAATTATATTATTCAATTTAGAGAAAAGAACACCATGCTCATTATACAACATTTAGCAATGCATGTTGAAGCCTTAAGAAGTTTGGGCTCTACTTTATTAAATGTTTTATATATATTTCCCTCTAAAATAGAGATTATGATCTTCTACAATTTATCGGTGTAATTCGGAGAGAGGGATAAACACACAAAGTTGACTCTACCCCATTTAATACTACCCATATAAAATTTCAAGCAGCATGATCCTATAATGAGGTCTACATGTTGTGTCTATTTTTTTTTGAATTGTACCGTGCAATCTGAGTAAGAAATTACAGAGGATCATCGTCCCTAAAATAGACCATCTAGCTTGGACGAAAGAATTGCAAATAATAATAATTGTACTCACCATTAATTACATTAGAGTTGGACAATAATAAATTATTACCAAATTGTCTTATTGCAATAATCAAAGGTTACGTGTAGGGGTACTCATTTGCACCTGCAGTGGCGATTACCGGTACCTTAATCAGTAAGGGAAGTTATTGTACCTTAGTGGTGCGGTGACGGTGTCAAATATGTAATTCCGTCAATTGCGGGGACGGTGACGGTTTTCACCAAACCACAACCTACACTACCGTTAACTACCCCTAATTGAGACACGAGATGATTATTGATTATGTAACATACTTTTGTTAGGCTTATGTTGGAATATGTTAATTGGTTTTTCGTCATATTGTTGAATACTTTTATTAGACTTTAGTCTTTCTATTCGAATATGATATTATATTGGACTTTTGAATAGCTTATTATACTTGTTATGAGTATTAATGATTATGATATTATGTTGAAAATTTAAACAGGGTATAATATTTGAATGATTATATTTGTTGCTTATATATGGACATCAAATGATCCTAATGGTTTAAAAAAGTCTAAGGAAAACAGCCCAAAACAGTGAAAAAATGAAAAGCAAGAAAAAGCTCTTTTTTTGGCCCAATTGTTACACGGTTTAAGCGGTTGCCGTCTAACCGTTACCGTTAATACCGTCACTGGTAAGAGCGGTTATTGTGCCTTAGCGGTGCGGTGGTGGTGTCAAATATATGATTTCGTCAATTGCGGTGATGGTGACGATTTTTCTCCAGACCATCACCTACATACGGTTAACCACTCCTAGTTAAATGACTAAACAAGATATGGACAGTAAAGAAAAGAGGGAATTAAAGGAGTGACATGGCATATGAATTAATTATGGTGAAAGTTGGAGGCTTCTATAAATTATTGTGATGATTAAATCTACTTATTGCCCAAGAAGAAGGTGTCATGCCCAAGATTAATGGACTTTACCAAACCTGATTAGCATTGAACGATTAGATTCGTTCAATCTTTTTGCTACTTCTTGTTGCTATCCTTATTAGTAGGTGTAGTATATTGTTCCTAATTAGGTAATTATCTTTGACTTAAGCTTAGGGTTATTGAAAGGCTCAGAGCAACGCGAATCGTCCTACTAAAAGAGGTCTGACATATCTCGTAGTATCATACTAAAATCAAGAGCCCTTGGACTTTTCTAACACCAAACTGATAATTGGTACAAACTTTATAAAATTGCATGCTACAACAACATCCAAGTAGAATGGGATCGATCTGAGATTAAAAAAAAAAGATTTGAGATAAAACCCCCCCAAAATCCAACTTGAGAAAGTACAAAGATTAGATCAAAGATCTGCTTTTCTCAGAGTGAGGACAAGCTTTACATGCGTAGGTTTAGCTGTAATTAGCTCCTGGGGATGTTTCTGGAATTGAAGAGTTCCTCAAATTTTACTAATACGATCTATATGAACATTAGCAAACCTAGCTGGACCCTGAGTCAAGCATTTGTCGTGTGTTTGTTGTTTCCTACTTGACGTGGTATAGAGTTACAGATGAGGAGCAAAAGAGACAAGGAATCTCGTCAAAAAGGAGTGAGGATATTAGATATCCATCCAATTTGTGGCGCTACCCAGTCAGCATTTTCCTAAAACTTTTATACTGAGAATTGCAATATTGGTCCAATTCTTTCTAGCGTGTATGGATTTTGGGGAATCAAAATTGAAGGTCTAATCTAACTAGAAAGGATTTTGTTCAAAAACAAATTATGCAAAGTCATGCAAAAGGACAATTGTTATTTAAAACCAATCCAATAGTCTAAGAATGACCACTTCATTTAATAAAAAGAATAAAAAACATTTGAATCATTTTGTCTTTTCTCACTTCATTAAATGACGTGATTATTCCTGAAACCTTGGATTAGTTCTTTAAATAATAACCTTCTCTTTGCATGGCGTTGCACAGAATCTGTTGTTTAATCTTAAAAAGATTGAAACAAAGAGGAATACATCCAACTGATGGGGTGAGGAAAGAACAAGCTAACCATATTGGCTAATTTGGCTTTGGCTCAAAATACAGAGTCCCACCTGTCTATAGGTATTCGAGAGAGGTCCAATATTTTATGACACGTGAGAATTGGAGGGTTGGTTCCGGGAAGGAATTACAACATCCGCCGTTTCTCTATTTGGTTCCATTTTCTGTAAATTTACATCTTCTGCCTATCTCAAAGCATTTGGGACAAGATTTTGACTTGTCACGACGTGCTCTAGATTTCGGTATCCTTCAAAAACAAACATTATGTACCCCTTGTAATACTGGACACCCTTTCCACCATCTGTTGTACTTTACAAACTATACGCCTCAATGAGCATTAATAGATCTGGACAGTATTGTCTTCAGCTTTTAACAAACGGGTACTTGGATTCAACGTAGCTTTCTGCATTCCATAGGAAAGATCCAAATGCAACTGCCTCCAATACTAACATCGTCAATCCACTGAAAGTAACTGCAAGTACTTCATCATTTGATGTATCGATTGAGCCATCCTCAGTGACCCTGATATCGGGCTGCCCAAACAGGGCCTGTGTCTGCTTTTCAATCAAAGAAATGGCTTCTTTCGATCTTATAGTAGCATATCTCTGAAGAGTCTCGGCATCCAAGTACATAACATAGGATCTCAGTAGGAATGTTTTGCCTTCACCACCATCCATGAAACCTCCCCCACCACTCTCACTGCCATCATTTGGTAACATCCAGATCAAGGAATCAGGATCCCAGAGCTGTTTTGTAGGAGCCGCATCTTCGAAACTTATCCGGTCTTTACTTAAACCAG
This sequence comes from Myrica gale, assembly GCA_963930655.1. Taxonomy (NCBI): domain Eukaryota; kingdom Viridiplantae; phylum Streptophyta; class Magnoliopsida; order Fagales; family Myricaceae; genus Myrica; species Myrica gale. The sequence continues at coordinate 14,377,002 of OZ005620.1, forward strand.
GAGGAAGGGTTTTCATCTTTCTTTCGAGTTGAAATCGTTCATCAACTCTTTTCAGAAAATATCCGTACATTATAGAAGCCGCATACAGCTTTCCAAGTTTGATTTTGCTGATCTGAACAGTTGTATCAAGGGGGCCAACAATGCGCTCCCCAAGGACGAGAGATAAGTGACTCTGTATCATTTCCAATGCTTCTGGAGAATGAATGGACTCTAGTTTTTGCTCTTGGTTTGGCCAAAAATCAACTCGACCAGTAGGATCTGGGGTTGCTGATATCTTGGGGATCATCAAAATGGCATTGTCCACAAATTTCTGCACAATTAAGCAGTATATTATCTCTTCCAGAGCCTTACGCCTGTCTTTCTCTCTGACTTCAGCAATTCTCCTAAACACCATTTTTATTTAAATTGGTTACTTCATATTACCAGCAATTGAAATATTTCATAGGCATCTTTTGGAAATTAAAAACAATGAGAACACAGATACAAGGAAGCTAATAGGCCTGTAAAATATATTGCATATTTTATACAGCTGTAACATATATGGTTTGCAGCATTCTTGCAGTGGTAAACTTAGTGCATGCCACAAATGTGGGAGGCCATGAATAGTGCTGACTATCTAATGCAACTTGTATGGTGGTGATGGGACAATGGTCGTATTGATGATGTCGAGGGCAAAGAACTTTCGGCCACCATTGGCTGTGGATGGAATGGTGCAGTGGTTGGGTGATGATGGTCGTACTTACGATTAACCACACAGAGCATTGTGTTTTTAAGCTCAGACTAATTATCTTACATCATATTCATCTGTCTCAATGAATTTTTAAGGTGACAATGCTGTGGCAACAATGAGGTACACAAATCCAGTTCATGTTCCATGTGCCATTGCAATTGATGAATAATTAAGATTAAGAGGAATAAGTTGACAACAAGCTAACCATACTCTGTAACAAAGTGCCCTAAGCTATTACAGGGGCAAGTGGTACAACGCGTTCTCTCACCTTTTTCTGTCACTTTTTTCTGCCAATGGTCGACCATTTGCTGACAATTAACTATATTCTACCTCAAAAGGAAAAATAACTTCTAAGTTACTTACCCAAAAAAAAAATAAACCTTAAGTTTTTATTGCCTATAAGGTTTAACATCATTGCTCATGTTAGCTTGAGCTATCTAAGCTATAGCATGAATTCTTGAGAAGCTATGATGCTTTATGCATGTTATAATCTTAACTACTCGATATGACACTTATCAGAAGCTAGGTACACTGTTCATTCCAATGTTATATCACATCGCTTTAAGGACAGATCATTAGAAGAAAGAAAAAATAGAGTGCAGCTTCGAGGCCAATGAAGCTCTACAGAATTGTTTACCAAGAGAGACGCCCTACTGAACATAAAACTCAGGACATAGAAACAATCGAGTAAGGGTATCCAGGGTAGTGACTACTATTCAGCTTGCCACTTAGGAAGCAGAAAAAGTACATGTTCTAAATGGAAAAACTGTTTATAATATCTAAGGTACCTGGAGCACTTTGTGCACCAATGTCTCAAATTTAAATCCACCCCAACATCAAATAAGCCTAGCTGCTTGGTACTATTGGGTCCTAGGGAAAGTTAGATGTCCCACAATATAATTCTCAGCATAGCAACCATTATATCAGCTTTGTGAACTTTCACATTCAATACACGACCATTATGAATTGAAGCTGTTATTGATAAAATCTCTTAAATTTTGCATTTCCAAACCATTGAATTTAAAATGACCATGAAAAGAAACTCTAAAACATCCCAGTGACGTCAAGTTGTACACATTAATGCTGAAATCATGATGGCAAATACTAATTTCTTGCAGCATTGGTTACTTATAGTCAAGTTTTTCGCGCCAGAAGTCAGCATCAAAATCAACATACATATACATTTGGAAGAAGTAAGAGTTGGATAAGATAAAACAAGTATTTAAGAGCTTATTGCACCACAAGGAGAAAACAATACTCCCACCATTTAGTGCAATGACTATAAATTATGGAATGACATGGCTCAAGGGCAAAGCAGAAAATGTTCTCAAAAAGATACTGTATATGGGAGACATGCGAAGCTTCATCACTTGTAAGATTCATTCATGATGTGGTTTTGTGATTGTGTTTCCAGGGCTAGGGAAATATACGAGAGGATGGTTCAACTGGGAAGGAGGAGAAGATTTCAACACTTAATGCCATGCTTGAAGTTTACTGTGTGAATGGCTTGCCCACTGGAAGGTAACATGCTTTTCAAGGGTGTGAAAGTTATAGGTTTATAACTCTGGCTTCATCAACATATAAACTTCTTTATAAAGCATACAACAAAGCCAGCCTAAAGGAGCTTTTACAGAATCTGTTGAGCAACTGGACAGAGATGGGTCTTTAGCAAAAAATAAAAAGACTGTAAGTGCCTTCACTGTTGTAGGAGTCCACTCAATAGTTCAGAAACTGATGTGGAAAAAGTTTCTAACCTGGTTTGTCAATTCTTCTGATTCTTATTTGGTTAAGTTGAATGAAGGAAAGTAAAGTAGATAAAAAATGGAATGGTTTCCAGATTTAGCACTAAATTACTAGAATTCTTAGTTGTTTCATCTTTTCCACATTGTGGTATGAGTGTTTCTTGCTTTCCCTATGTTCTTCATTATTATATTCTTGTATATGCCCATCAGTAGATCAAGGTCCTTTGTAATTCTCTGTCCGAATTGTATCGTCCAAATAGGACAAAGAAAGACACACTAAACATTAAACTATGTAAGACCCATGTAATACTTCAAAAAAAAAAGTTGAAAAAGTTAAAAGTTAAAACCGTGCGGAGGGATAAGTCTGACTTATCCCTTCCGCAGCGCCCGGTTCCCATTTGAAAACTGCCGAATGTTTTAAATTTTTAAAATTTGGATTTCTTTTCGAACGTTGAACGGATTTTTGCCCTTTTCAAAGTGATTTAGAGATTTTAAGTATGGATCTAGGTGATTTGCAAAATTTACAGAAGAGATTGAAGTTTTCTCTCATTTCAAGCTCTCTCTCTACCACAAAACTCCCTTTTTCTTACCTTAGAGACGCGATTTGCAGGGAACGTTGAGGTAAGTGGTCTTTCCATGAAATTTTTATGAAATTCTTACGTTGTGGAAAAATAATTGCACAATTGTTAAATATTTTGTTTTCTTATAAATCGAAACTGATTTTGGATGAGTTATTGTAAATTCTTGGAGTTTGGAAATGTTGGATTTAAAACGTGCACTGTATTTTTAAAGGATTTTGATGCGTTAGAGAAACTAAACGAATTTTGGTAAAAAAATGAGATTTTACAAACTCATTTGAAATGGTTGGCCTATTTTGTGAAATTAGAAGTCTGAGCTTATTATCAAAATATTCTGGTGCTTGTGAATGGAGGTCTGTGTGACCATGGAGGTCTGTGTGACCATTGAGGTCTGTGTGACCAGGGAGGTCTGTGTGACCATTGGGGTCTGTGTGACCATGGAGGTCTGTGTGACCATTGAGGTCTGTGTGACCATTGATAATTTCAATATGTTGGTTGGCGTGAGATATTTTGTTATAAATTTTGTTTTCAGTTAGTATTGCTCACTATTTTTCTTGAATCTCGGTTATGCTTATAAACTGTCATTTTCCCTACTCACATTGATTGCTACTTACTGAGTTAGTTATAGCTCACCACTTTACTTCCTATCTTTCAGATTTAGCGGTTGGTGGAAGCGAGTAGTAAGAATTCTTGAGTTATAGTTTCGAAGATTAGTTGCAAGATGCAGAATATTTGAATAAAGAGTCATCTGGAGACTCTAGTAATAATTGTTTTATTTCAAAGACTTTAGTAATTTTATTGTTTATTGAGACTCTTGTTAAGAGAAGTATTTAAGGATTTATGTTTTTAGTAGTGCTCTGACTAAACTGTTGGGATTCATTTTGACTATTGAAGATGTAATAAAGATTTTATGAATTTCTTTTTCTTGATTGAGATGATATTTTCAAGCGGTATGCTATCCGTTTAGAATTTTGGGTCGGGGTGTTACAACCCACCTTACTCGAACTTAATATTGACAGCATTAAATGTTGTCGGATTCACACAGGAAAAATCAAATTTGCTATGCCTCCAAAAAGGAACCTATAGTTCCCTCATGCTGTTCTATAAAAGATGTAATGGAGCATCGAAATATCCCCAAGTATTAGCAAATATCCATAAACTCCACATTGACTATGACTGGAAAAATGTATAGTCCATTCCCCAAAATGACCTCAGGCTGTTTTAAGTCATCGGCCAAGATCCCCTCATATTGTGCTTTACACAGTTTTTCCATGCATCCGACCCATCTAAATGATGTTGTAAGACTACAACACCAGCATCTCAATAGACATATATGACTTTGTTATACTTCCATCAAGGAGAGTGAAATTTCTTCTTTATATTTTTAATATATATTTAACCCTTGAAAAGCATGTTAGCTTCCTACTGCCCTTACCTATTCCATTATTACCTAGCCTACTTACTACTGCTAGTTTTGACTTCTCGCATTCTTCTTTTGAAATCAAAAGGCTTATTTTATTTACATAAAAATCATATCCAACACTTGAGCGAATAGTTTTTAGAAGTCTGATAAACTACACAATAACCATAAGCATTAAGGAGAAGACCCATGCACTCACTTGTAGAGGAGATCCTCAGGTAAAGTTACTTCTGTCTGGGCATCTTTATTAGTTTGAAGATTATCAAGTTGCTGATCAATGGCTGCAGGCAATAGATGAGGATGGGTTTGCAAAATTTGCACCAAAAGCTGGCCAACCGGAGATTCAAATTCAAGGGGAGCAACTGGCACCAAATCATCGCTTGAATCCCCCAAGGCTTTCACAGTGAAGCGTCTTGCCTGACATTTGTGCAGTCCGGTTCCAAGCTTAGGAGTGCAAAATGATGGACCGCTCTGGAAAAGAATTTATTATGCATGAGACACAGAAAGAAGAGTAGGAAAAGAAGAATAGCAAACATCAAGCACCGTATCATATACACTCCTGATACAACACATGAATCTGCAAACACTATAATAGGGAACTTATTATGAATGTTTTGACTTGCTCTGTGATGGACATTGTTGGTATACTTTGAACACCAAATATAATAAGAGCATGGTATAAAATGCAAGAAATTTCAACTCAAACCTTCTCTTGCTATTTTGTTGAATCTGAGGAGTTGTGCTTTCACCTCCAAAAGATGACAATCCTACCGTAATTAATAATAGCACATAAATGTATGTATCTTATAATAGGTAAGCCAAAGGAATCTATAGGTTATGTTTCAAAGAGAGAAATTTTTCTTGTTTTTTGTAATGGTTAGGCAAATTTCTAGGATGTATTTTTTTTAGGTGTTTGAAATTTTTTAAAGTATATTCTGTTGGAGCTTGAGAAAGTAGTGGAGTAAGTTTGGCAGAAAACTTTTTGTGAGAGGAGATGTTTACAGGTTTTCATGAAAATTATTTTAGTTTTTGTGTTGTTTTGTCACAATACACCGAGAACAATGATGAGATTGAAAATTTTATTGGAGATTGAACATGTTTTTAGTGTTAAAAAACATATTTGGATGAAAAAAATGGTTTTGAAAGAAAACGGATTTTAAAATGTCAAGCATAGTTATTTGTCAGGGGAATCTAAAATTAAAAGTACACAAAAGGTGAATTTTTAACTTTTCTGTTTTTCTTCAAAATATTTCCTCTGCAATAAAACATATAGATCTTCATAAAGTATGAGTTACACCACTTGTTTGAAGTATTCAACTAAATGCCTCATGTAAAAGTTATAACTTTGGTAATATGGTTTCCGACCTCAATCAAAATCTGACTATGGCATCTCCCAGTATCAACTTCAAATCATGATCAGGGTTCGCACTGAATTTATCTAAACAACAGCAAGTCAACCCTCAGGCAGCTAGAGGCCAACAAACAAGTTCTTACAGATACACATAGGGGTCCAAGAAATTAATTCACTCAAGTGAATTCATTGACTTTGTAGTCACTTTTTAAGGTTTCCTTTTTTTCCCCATTATTTGGTCAAACAGGACTCACCTAATTGGAAAAAGGAAAATCTTTGTTGAGGCTGAACTTATTGAAGAATATGTAAGAATGAAGCTTGAGGAGATTTTCGAAGTTAGGGGCTTGTCCCTAACCATGTCTTATTTTTGGGACACATAAATACTTAGCCAGTGGTGGAGCCAAACAATCTCACAAAGTGATATTACTACCAGAACTAATCAACATATTGAAACAGTGTAACGCAATTTAATTACACTCATCCAAAAGTTTCCACAAGTAGTCATATTTGTTATAGTTTTCTTTTGATTTGTTTCCCCTATCTTTCTTAATTACATCACTTGATGCGTATATACTGCATGCAAACAAAGAAGGTTTATCAAGAACCTATTTTCTTTTGGTTGTTATAGTCTTCCTATCAAAATTAAGTTTGGTTCGATGCTCAATAGAAGCTCAAATATTTAATTTGTCACCTTTAAATTTTAAGACGAAACCAATTAAGCACAGCAATTAAACCAATTAATCATAGCAATAAATTCCTTGTCCTAATAAAATAAAGGAAAGGAAGCTCGCTTGAACTCTTAGTGAGGGAAAGGTAAGGTTAATATATCGAAAAGAAGCATTTTTGTATGAAGCAGCCCTCTAGACGAGACTCACACACTTGTATTGGCGACTCAATTCTTATCCATTTCATCAGAAAATTATAAAAAAGGAAACCACATAGTACGTCCATCATATTACCAAATCTAATTTCTACTGAGCACTAATAAATTCATTTTTTTTCCTTAGTGGGGTAAGGGTTCATTTGTTTTGAATTCCACAAAAAGGCCAAAACAATGGATAAATTTTGAAATCTGTTCCGTTTCCCTTTAATTTCTCAGCAACCAATCAGATCATAACCCTCATTTCAACAGTCAAACCACCAAGGTTTCCTCCACTCCGAAAGTACCGAAACTTCAACCATCAAAACAGAGAGTACTTTTCTTCAACCAATCATAAACAAACATGTGTTAAGAATTAAGGATTAAGGAGCATACCCTGGTGAATCCAGCAGAAAAGAAGCTCCTGGAATCGGAGAGCGAGTGCAAGTGCCTGAATTCTTGGGACTTGAGACTGCTGGCCGAAGGAATTGCCACCAAAACGTAGCTGATAGCGCCTGGAATCTGCACGAGGTGGTGTTTATTTCGGGAAAGATTGGAGTTTTGAAAATTTTGGGTATTAGAGTTTGTAAAAAAATATTTATGGAAAAGTATGAAGAGAGAAGATTTAATTGAATAATATAATATTATTTTATAATTTAATAAGTAGAGAAATTATTATATGATTATTTAAAAATATTGACGAGCGTAAATATTGAAAACAAATGCCCTGAAAATCTAAGAGGGCAAGCTTCAAAAACTCACTCTACGAGAGAGGAAAGTTTTGGTGGTTGAAATAGTTGGGTCACTGTCGGGATATTTCGGGGCAGACAGATTCTAGGCTAAGTAAGTACCAATAAAAATTAAATTGATGACGGGTACTAATTTGAATTTTACATATATTTACGGGGCCTTATAAATATTTAGAGAATATTATCAAAATTGAGGAGATAGGAGTTTTATTGTGTTTTGTGAGAATATATGAAAAAAGTATAATTTTATAAGAGTTAGTGAAAAAATGAAGAGATAGATGATTTAAATAAATTTTTTATATTTATTTTGATGAAAGAGACGATTTGATGAGGAAAGATAGTAGTTTAAAGTTTTTATTATTATGTTTGGTGAGCCTCTTAATTGGTGTGGAAACCATAAAAGTTAAAATTTTGAGATAAAATTCTTGTTTGCATGTAAGAATTCTAATCAATTCATAGAGCTTAACTTTGCAAACGCATGTGTAACATAACTTGGAAGAGTTACATCTTTCCAAACAATTGAGTTGGATATTGTGAGTCCGAATATCAACCTAAGAGAAAGAGTGAATTGGGTTTATCAAAACTTTTAGCCATTTTTATTTATAAAAACACAAATATGAAAATTTAAAGTAATAATGACAAAATAACAATAAATGAAAGCAATAAGTACGATAGTAGGGAAGAGAGACAACACTGCGATTTTTAAGTGGTTCGACCAAAACTTGCCTACGTTCACCCACAAAGCTATTGCCTTCCTCGGGCTTCTCCACTATAATCCAATAGTGTCTACAACTTAGCTTCCGAGTGCTAAGTACCGTTACAAGAGTTTTCCCGAGCTCACTCTTCAACTCGTCGCCTATGAGTTTTCTTTTATCCTTCCGGGTAGGTCCAAATGTATCCGACACTTAAAAGTTTTTCAATGTTTAAAGATAGGAATGAATAAACAATAGCTCTCAAAACTAAATCAGCAAAGCAGAGCTCTATAAAGGGCTACAAGACAAGATCTGATGATGATGACAACAATGGCAGACCGGATCTTCTTGGAAAATGTGCAACCTTTGTCTTTTGCGTTTTCCTCTCACTTGAAGGAGGCTAGGTCAAAATTGATTATGTAGAGAGGCAAAAGTTGTGCAAAAGTCATCTTTTCTCTCTCCATAAGGTTCTCTTTATAGGTCTTTAGTCTTGAGGGTCCTGAGGGCCTTTTTGGAATGTTGTAAAGGTGCCCTAGTGCCATATCGTCTTGATTCGCATGTTGAGCGTCATTTTTAAAAATAGGGTCTTCGCAACATGTGTTGACACCTTCATCGAGTCTAGAACTAGTTCAATGGTGTTGTGGCATGTGTCAACACTTCTTTCACCATGTGTCGACACTTCTTTTCCCATGTGTCGACACCATCAAAAGGACAGTCTGGCTTCTGTGCTATGTGTCGACAAATCTTGGCAGATAGAGTTTTTCAGTGCTTTTTGATATCCAATCTTTTCTATTTCAACACGAAAACTCCTACAATGAAAAATATCATAGTTTAGGTTCAAGCCATGGTGTTTAAATCTAATATAGGGCATAAAAAATTAATGATAAATTTAAATACAATTGAGTACTCTTGATTGAATAGTGGATTGACAACCACGTATTCTAAAATACTTCCAAAGCTATTTTATCATTTGTTATCAACAAAATCGAGTCAGATAGCTCAAGATCAACCTTGGGCTAACAGATACCATAACTAGTAATATTTTGGATGAATAGGTTTGATCTTTTAGAAATATGTCTTCAAATCAGTTATTTAAAATAATTATGACATAATTATTTATCTTTTATTGTCACATGTAATTATTATTTACTGGGTATTATGTTGTAACACATTTATGTTGTTAACTGACATTGTAGAAGAGTCATGCAAGTAATTAATGAATCATAGGCGGTTAGTATGATTTTATGGTTACTTGTTTACTTGACGTTTGTTCTAAACCAAGGTATACACTAAGTGTGCCTCTATTAAATAGGATGATAGACTTCGTCATTGAGGTAGTGATCTTAAGTAGACGAATGAGTGCATTGTAGGAGTACATGCACTGAACGTGATCAAATATTAATATCTTCTAGAAATGATCACTGATGTTGGCTTTTAATTGCCAAAATTTCGGAAAATTTTCTCAAAATTTTGGCAATCTTCTGAATATTGAGGTTTATTGGGGTTTGTAATGTCGCTCGAAACATAGTGAACAGGTTGTTGTAGTGGTAGCGACTGGAGTGAGAGGCTAGAATGGATTTGATCTCATCAAATCTAGCCCACATGTCACAATGTACTAACAACACATGTTCCTTGAGATCTGAAATTGAAGCTTCTAGAAGGCCAATCCTAGCATCCTAAAATCCCAAAGACACTAATTTTCTGCTGCTAGAATGTCATCCTCTGCTCTACCTTCAGCCATTGGTTCTACTTCCCATGGATCCTCTTTTTCAGCTTCTTCTTCCTCTACTTCTTCTTGAATCTCTTGAGAAGGAGTTGCTACTGCCTTCTTCACCCACTTAACATCTTCATTTTGTACAATCCCATAAGATGCAACATCTTCTTATTGTATTCCCTGGAGACCTTTGGTTTATCTCTTTCTTCACCATTGGTCTCTACATCATGCAGGTAAAAAATATGAGTGAAGAGCATACCATAATGCAATCCTTGTCTTTTCTTTTCATAAGCTGCCTTCATGTGATTCAGTAGGAGTTGGCCAAGATTCATCTGACGCCTCGTAATCAGGCAGTACATCACAAACATAACAAGAAAATTAACACATTCAAACTTTCCTGTCTTGGGAAGAATGATGTTACACACTATGTGATGTAGTAGTCTCCTGTGGACATCAAATTCTCTAGCCACTGGCTTCACAATCTCATCCAATTCAGGGTTATCCAATACAACCATAAGGATTTCAATGGGCTCTACATTAGATAAACTAGCCTATGTATATGACTCAAAGAATTTTACCCCAAAATTGGGGGAAAGAGCCACGACTTTTAGTCCATTAACCAACAAGTCCAATTATTTTCCCCTCACAAACCTCGATGCAATCTTAGATAAATAAAAATAAAAATTGGCATATGATTGCTTCACTAAATAGGTAAAAGAGTCACATTTCAAACTCATGAAATTTGACCTGCCCTGAGCCTCAAATAGTTCTTGAAAATCAAATACATTCTCAGTAAACCATGGCAGTAAAACTCAACGTCCAGATATTACCTTGCGATGACGGAAATCATTATGAAATCGATGTTGATGGAGTCTAGAGTGGAATGGATTCACCTCTGAATGACCCGAAGCATTCTCTTCTCTGTCTCTGCCTCGGCCTCAAAGATTTCCCATGGTCGAAGATCTTCTTCCTTCTGCCACTGGACATCTAGTGTCACGCCCCGTGCTCGTACATACCCCCCTAGGCTCTCCTATAGTAATGAAATGCACACACGCGGAGATTACAACACAAAATAATCATCTCAAGGCCTGATACTTGCGTTGAAAATGCTTAGCAGAAACGTTTTATTGAAAATTAATAACTATATTAAGGAAGATAATAGTTTCAAGGATTTATCAAAATGGCGATATTTCAATTACGTCTAAAAAAATTTATGCATTGAATAAAACGAAAATAAATAGAAGATTACAAAAGCGTCCTTCCAAAGACACAAAAGGCTAGTTAACAAAAAGGTGAGCCTCTTGAAGTTCACAGAACCGAGATGTCTACAAACTAAAACGATTTGAAATACAAGCTAGGTGAAATCAAAGAAACTACTTTGTTTACCCCCATAGTTGGGTTGTGCGTCTCTCCTCTCCTCTGGGACTTGTCCAGTGCCAACTGCACCAGGACCCTTTCATAGTTAGGCACTTTGCCCCCATTAAGTTAAGAGCCCACCCTTTTTCTCATAGTGGTGGGTTGCACTCTCCCCTTAGTAAACGGTACTGTCACCCATCATTACGGAAAACACCTCGGTTAAGTTTGGTTTCCATCCCCCGATCTTGGTCCACTCAATGATTCATGATATGGATGCAATCATTGATGCTTAGTAATTTACATAAATCACGATTCATCTTTCATTATTTATTCATAGATTCTAATTGGCTCTTGCATGTGTACCCTTTCGAGCCTTTTCTTTTCTTTTGCCATTTCATGGCCTTTTAGCTCACTTTGAGCTTCATTAGGGCACTGCCGTGACCCCCTTTCATCAATCAATTTCATCTTTACATCTTTCAATTCATAGATCAAACATGCGCAAGCAACTCATAACATGTTGCATAAAACATATCAAAATATAGGAGATCAAGACCATGAACATTAAGCACATGATTTCTTCTTTTCGTTTATATTTGAGGCAAGTCCAACAACTTACACATATTTCTCTTTTATTTTATTGTTAAACCTAATAAGTACCGGATGTATGTAAAAGAAAGGATTTTAGGGCTCTTGACTAGTTTCAAAAAAAAAAAATCCTCCCGGGCATTTCAATTAAAAACCTCTTGGACATCATAAGAAAACACTTATAAAGCCTAAAAAGAACTTCCCGAGCATGTTTTATAAAATTCTCTCCGGGCACGCTTTATAAAAATCTCCCGAGTAGCTACCAAAAAGACTCATCGAGCACTTTTGCCAAAAATCTCCCCAGTAGCTAGCAAAAAGGCTCCCCGGGTACGTTTGTCAAAAATCTCCCGAGTAGCTAGCAAAGAGGCTCTTGGGGCACTTTTGTTAAAAATCTCATGAGTAGCTAGCAAAAAATGGCTCATCGGGCACATTTGTTAAAAATCTCCCGAGTAGCAAGCAAAAAGGCTTCCCGAGCACGTTTGTTAAAAATCTCCTGAGTAGCTAGCAAAAAGGCTTCCTGAGCACGTTTGTTAAAAAGCTCCCGAGTAGCTAGCAAAAGGCTCCTAGGGCAAAAATCTCTCGAATAGCTAGCAAAAAGGCTCCTCGGGCACGTTTGTTAAAAATCTCCCGAGTAGCTAGCATAAAAGCTTCTCGGGCACGTTTGTTAAAAATCTACCGAGTAGCTAGCAAAAAGGCTCATCGGGTACGTTTGTTAAAAATCTCCCGAGTAGCTAGCAAAAAGGCTCCGCGGGCACGTTTGTTAAAACTCTCCCGAGTAGCTAGCAAAAAGGCTCCCCGAGCACATTTGTTAAAAACTTCTCGAGCATGTTTTATAAAAGTTTCCCCTGGCACGCTTTATAAAAATCTCCCGAGTAGCTAGCAAAAAGGCTCCTCGGGCACTTTTCTTATTCTCGGTATTAAAACAAAAGTCTTTCTGAGCATGCAAAACACTTTCTTGGTAAAAACAAGTCCTTCCCGCATGTAAAAACAAAGCAATCCAACACAGTGATAATATTGGGTTACTTGTCTTTTCCCATCTCATGTCAAGACAAAAATCACATGTTTTAGGCATAAACCGAACATTCCAAATACCCTTATGTAAGACAAGCTATACACTCTTACATGCATGTGACTATCCCGAATACCCTGGTTGATTCTTTGTACCCTTACGTTGAGCTGCTTTCCTTGGATAAAACACCTAAATAACAAAACACAATGTTAGGAAAAGAAAGGACAAAACTGATTGGGAAGAAAAGGTATAGGCCGAACTCACTCTTTCTTATTATTATTATTATTATTATTATTATTATTATTTTCTCGGTCTCCTCTTCTTCCTTTCCTCATTCCTCTTTTGCTTCGGTCAGCGGGTCTCTCTCGCGTCACTCTCATCTTCTATTTTTTATCAGATAGGTGAAAGTGCTCGGTCTCTCCCTATGCCGCTAGTTTTAGTCGAGCAAGTCTCACTTTTATATATGCGACTAACTAAAGGTGAATTCCCCTTGGCCATTCTACGCACCCTAGGCTAGGTCTAGAGGAAATCATAAGAAAATTATGATGTAGCCGATCACATGCAGCTACCTACACTTCTCAAACCTCACGTATCTTTTGCAAGCAAGAAGTAAATATGTGAGCCAATAACAAAGCTCCACTTAGACGTCTAGATAAGAATGTATTGAATGTGCATCACATGGTTAAGACACGTAGAAAAAATAAACTTAAAAAGGAACTCGGGTCTATAGAGCACCAACCCGTGCATGACCAAAAAAAGCCCCGATTAGTGTTGCCCCGGGCATTTGCTAACAAAACTCTTGGGTCCAGGTCTCCCAATTAGTGCTCTGGTCTTAAACCTCCCGAGCAGTGCTCGGTGTCTCAGTTCCTTGGCACGATGCTCTCGGTAAGCCCGAGAGTTTTACCCAGAGACTCGGGCACTTACCACTTGGCTACCCGGCCATTTAGCTCTCACCTACGCCCGGCGATCTTCCTGGGTCTTCCCTGGGAATTCCCTAGTCAGCACTCCCGAGCATGCAGGGCTCAGCACACCCGGGAGTGCTGTTCTCGACAAGACCGGGAGTGCAGCTCTCGGCCATGTTGGGCAATCTCTACTCAGAGACCCGGGCTCTCACCACTCGAACAGCCCGGGAATGCAAGTCAGTCAACCCGGGAATTTTATTTTCTGCCCTGCCAGACCCTAGTACAAGCAAACCCAAGGAAGAAAAATATAACTTACACCAGCAACAAGAAATCTCGATGTGCACAGAAATAATAAAAGGAAGACATAATTGAAATGACGTAATTTAAATAAGATTGAGCAAGTTATTTAGAAAAATAAGGGAGAATGGTGGAAAACTCTTCAAGATCATTCGGCTATAAGCTGAAATTTTAGGTTAGGCAAAAATAATTAAATATGCCGAATCCTTTAATAACAAATATGAAGCTCATAAATATTATGCAAACAAAGGCAAACACTTACTTGAAGAATTGATTTTTAAGCTTAATAAAGTAATAATTTAGACTTATTTAGACTGAAAAACTCTAAAGAGTATATTATTTAATAAGTCAAACAACTAAAAATAAAGCGGGGTGTCACATCTAGGTTGAAGGCTAGGGTTTTTTGTGGAGGTGAGTGAAGGGAAAAGAGGTTCCGTGGTGAAGGAAAGTGGATTTGGTAGAGATTAAGGCATGGGAGATGGAGAAGGTAAGGTTCGGTGGTGAGAGAGATGCAACGTGGGAAAATTTAGGAAAATGAGGGAGAAAGGTTTTTAGGTAGAATGTGGTTAAGTATATGAGGTGTCGACTCATTAAACGTAAGATAAGTTAATGAGAGCAAATGAATTGACGTTTTAAAACTTGTCCATTCGAAACATATGTCGACACATTGCACATGGATAAGACTTATGTGTCGACACATATGAAAACATTTCTCGGCACATTGCTGAATAGTGTTGGCTTTTGTGCACAATCGATATTTTGATGATTTAAATAAATAGATTAAGTTTACAAAATGGACATCTTAAAAGTCACAGACAATTCTATCAAAACGAACCAAAGACTAAAAGATTGAATATCAAAAAGATGTAAGGAGCTCAAAAGTGAAGTTTCAAGATCTTAGGGTATAAACCTTGTAACTCTTAGTTTGAATTTTGACAAGAATTTGAATAAAAAACACTTGCATATCTTTCAAAAAGTTCATAAACCATTTTACCTCTTGCTTGAAATATCAAAACATTTTAAATGATTTTCAAAACACCTCAATCAAACACCCAAACCTTTTATATAATTATGGGAAGTTAATCTTTAAAATTGGGTGTTTCAAAGTGATCAAAAACATAGTTTTAAATCAACCAGATCATGTGCTTAAGTTGAGGAGGTCGACCGATTGGTCAAGCGTCAACTTGTCTTCGACTACTTTATATAGCGATTGACCGGTTTTTTTTTGAAAATATAGTCATTCTGAACTTTGACATATGTTCTTATGGTAACGGTAACTTTAAGCGGTCGACTCACTCGTTTTGAAAGACGACCCGCAACGGCTATAAATGCCTAATTTTCATATATGGCCTATAAAAAAAACCTTCCTAACGTTTTAAAACAAGAGAGAACAAACACATAGCATTTCTTTTGCTTGAGAAATATTTTAAACCTTATTATTCTATATTCCTCATATCATTCACACAAATCACACTTTCTTATCCATGTCATTGTGGGAATCAAGAGATAGAACTTTCCACTTTTATATCCACTCTTTGAGAGAGTTTATTCTTGTACCTTTATATTCAAGAGAGGTGATTCCTTTAGTGAGGTTCTTCACTAAAGAAGAAGCTTAGAGAGGGTATATCTCAAGCTTGGTTGGGTTGTGAGTGGTTTGAGCCCGAAAATCACTTGAGTTTTGAGTGTTGAGCTCGGGAAAATACTTATACGGTCCTCTAGCATCCGGAAGCTAAAGTGTACGCTATTTGGAAGATAGTGGGAAAACTTCAAGGTTCGGTAAAAGAGCTTGAGGAGTGGATGTAGGCAGGTTTGCCAAACAATTTAAAAATATTGTGTTTGCTTCTCTAACCCTATTGTTTACATTTAACACTTATTTACACTTGTTGCATTATATAATTGTGCTAAACTAGTCTTAACTTAGCAAACACGACTTTGGGGGTTAAAAGCGAAAAAGTTTGGAATCCCAAATCACCCCCTCTTGGTTTGCCTTAATCATAGGAATTACAAATAGTGTCGACACATATTTTCCAAACAAAATAGTCAAGAAAGTCCAGAAGTATCGACACTTGAGAACTCAAGTGCTTGCAAATGACATGCAAATCTATAAAATGACATGCTTTCAACCAGAGAATGTATGATGCAATACAATTATGCGTGAAAACATATAATCATCTCAATTTCCATCCAATCAACACAAGAATGATATAATAACTAATTCATATAAAAAAAATCAATCATTTGGGGGGAAAAACGTATACCAATCTATTGACAAATGAAGTAGAAATTATCCTCATTCCGAGGTTTCGTGAATATATCAGCAAGTTGAAGATTTGTGCTTACAAACTCAAGAATAATTTCACATATTTGAGCATGATCACACAGAAAATGATGCTTGATCTTAATATTTTTAGTCCTAGAGTGTTGAATGGGGGGTTTTTGGAAAGATTTATGGCACTTGTGTTGTTACACTTAATAGGGATGAGAGAAAAAAAAATGAAGATTAAAATCTTCCAGTTGTTTCATTCACAATACTTATGTGCAACAGTTATCAACAGTAGTATACTGGGCTTCTGTGATTGTAAAGCCACATAATTTTGTTTATTACAAAACCAAGATACTAAAGATGAGCCAAGAAACTGACACACACCACTAGTACTTTTTAAATCAAGTTTTCAACCAGTATAATCAACATCTGAGTATCCTTGAAAATTAAATTCAACGCTCTTGAGATAAAACAAACCAAGATCTTGTGTGCCAACAAGGTAACGAAATATCCTCTTAACTATAAGAAGGTGAGACTCCTTAGGGCAAGATTGAAATCTCGTGGCCATGCACACACTAAACAAGATATCAGGTCTACTTGTAGTAAGGTAAAGTAAAGAGGCAATCATACCTTGATACCTCGTTTTGTCAATATATTTACCTTTTTCATCTTTCTCCATTTTGGTTGATGGACTCATTGGTGTAGCCATCGATTTTGTTATCCATCCCAAATCTTTTGTGTAGTTCACTTGTGTACTTCGCTTGGTTAATGAATATGTAATCATGATTCTGCTTAATCTGAAGCCAGAGAAAGTAATTCAACTCTCTCATATGGCTCATCTCGAATTCACCTTTTATTACATTGGAAAATTCCTCACAAAAAGACTTATTAGTAGAACCAAATATGATATCATCAATATATATTTGAACTATAAGTAATTCATTATCTTTTTCCTTAGTAAAGAGAGTGGTATCGATAATACTAATTGAAAATCCGCTTTCAAAAAGGAAAGAATTCAATCGTTCATGTCATGCCCTACGTGCTTGCTTCAAGTCATATAAAGCTTTTGTGAGCTTGAACACATTATGTGGTAGCTTTTCATTTTCAAACCTCGGAGGTTGTTCTACATACATATACATTTGAAATAATTTGAAATCTTTAAAACAAACAAATGCAAGCAACATGCGAATAGATTCTAAACGAGCAACAGGTGCAAAGGCCTCATTAAAATTGATTCTCTTCTTGATTATAACCTTGGGCTATCAACCTTGCCTTGTTCCTTACCATAATTCTAGATTCATTCATTTTGTTTTGAAAAACACATTTAGTATCAATAACTGGATGATTGGTTTTTCTCAATCTGTTTTAATTCATCCTTCATGGCATGGATCAAACTTTCATCATCTTTTACCTCAGAAATATTCTTTGGCTCAATTTGAGAAAGTAGGTAAAAGTATTCTCTTGATTATAAAAGGGTCGAGTTCTTACATATTTCTTAACATTACCATTGACTTGATCCATAAGATGATTTCTGACAAATTTTCAAGCCTTAGGTAGATCTTTGTTGCTTTTAGGTGTTTCTTCATCATGATCTTGTTCATCTTTGTCTAGTTGCTCAGAAAATTCTTTCTCTTCACTTGTAACAGCTTTTTCACCATCTTTTTCAAGATCTGCAACATTCTCATCATCTATTTTTAGAGAAACGTTAGATTCATCAAATACTACTGTATATATTCCTCAACAACTAAAGTTTTCTTATTAAACACACGAAAAGCCTTATTGGAAATAGAATAGCCAAGAAATATACCTTCATTAGCTTTTGCATCAAACTTACCTAAGTTGCCTTTGCTATTATTGAGAATCAAACACTTGCAGCCAAACACATGAAAGAAGCCAATGTTAGGTTTTCTATTTTTTTATAGCTCATATGGAGTTTTCTTAAGAATTAACCTTATCATACATCGGTTTACGACATAACTAGTGTTAATAGCTTCTGCTCAAAAATAGTATGGCAAGTTGTTTTCACAAAGCATGGTCCGTGTCATTTCTTCAAGAGTCTTACTCTTCCTCTCAACAAGCTCGTTTTGTTGAGGAGTCTTAGGAGCCGAGAAGTTATAGTTTATACCAAAATCATCACAAAATTTTGCTAAGGTGGAGTTTTCAAATTCTTTTTCATGGTCACTCCTTATGCTAGAAATAGCAGAACCTTTTCATTTTGAATCTTTTGCTCAATTTTTTAAATGAATCAAAGGCCTTGTCCTTACAAGCTAAGAAAAGAACCCATGTAAATTTGCTATAATTATCAACCACAACAAAGCTATATCGTTTGCCACCCAAACAAGTCCATGTGTAGAAGTTGAAGTGACCTAGAAGTGGACACAATGTTTTTGGGTTTAATATATGTTCTAGTTTGTTTGTCTTTTTGACAAGTAGCACTTGAAAGAAGGTATTTTTTGGCTAATTTTGAAATAAGGTCCTTTCTCGCATGAGCAAGTGTTCTATGTCATAACCAACTATCCTTGTCACTTAGAGATAAAAGACATTTTACATTTTCAGAAGAGATGTTCTCTAAGTAAACAACATACACATTCGCTTGTTGATGTTCGACAAACAAGACTTTCTTGTCCACAATGTTTTCAACAATACATATTAATAATGTTGGTAAATCTAGTATACATGTCACTATGAACAAACATGTTGATTTTTGACTCTTTGACTTGACTTATTCCTGCATTAGTAATTTCTAGAGTATGTCTCATATCTCTAGAATTTGAGAAAGATAAAATTCTATGAAACTCTACTCTATCTAATGCACAATATAATATGTTCATGGCTTTTGCATCTAGAGAGATTTTTATTTTGCCATTAGCAATATATTCGTTTTCGCTCCTCAGAGACGCCATTGCTCCAACTTTTTTTGTAGGCATATGAAGGTCATGCAAAATGTATAACCACAAATTATAACCAATAGATTGAAAATAAATTCTCATCCAAACATTCCAATATGCATAATCACTACCATTAAAGAATGGTGGTCTAATTGTGGAAAGTCGTTCAACTTGAATGTTGAGGCTTAAAGTTGTCATTCTAACTCAAGATTGTTAAATATTGTATAATGAACACCAAGTTATGATACCAATTGTAAATTTCTAGGATTAAGGCAACCCAAGATGAGAGTGAATTGGGTTTCCAAATTTTTTCGCTTTTAACCCCCAATATTGTGTTTGCAAAGTAAAGATTAGTTTAGCACAAGTATAATTGTTAAATATTATATAATAAACACCAAGTAGGTAGGGCAACATTTGCCCCCACCTAGCCTAATAGTTGGGGTTTAAAAAAAAGAAGGTATTTTTGGGTTGTTTTAAAAAGTTTGGGCCAGAAAAAAAAAACTGTACTTTTTTTAGCAGGGCCCGTTTCTTGTCTTTTAAAAAATAATTTCGATCATCCTGTTATATTTAAAGAAAAATGGCGGGAAATGGGGGAAAGGACACCACACGGGTTGGGCCTAGTTGGACAAACCCATGGCTTGGACTAGGGATAGTCACGTGTGGCAACCCTAAAAGGTCACAGCCCAGGTTAGACATGGATTTGTTTCCCCAACCCAAGTTCAGGTTTGATCCGGACCAGGTTGGACCCGGATCGGTGTGTCAGCAGATTACCCCGATTTGAATGGGTTGACCGTTTTTTTCAAATTTTCTTTTTTTAACAGATTTAATGCAATTTTCAAATGTGATAGTTTAGAGGAAACAAATCTCATGCCCCCCATTGTTGGTAGATTGAAAATCTATTTTATTAGAGGGTTGGATAAAGCTAAAATTGGGAATTTCAAATTCATTATTTTATAATTTGTCCTATTTATTTCTTTGGAAGATAAGTGAGCATGTTTGAGTAGTGAGGTGTTGACTAAAATATCAATGCCAACCCGTTACAAAATGACATGTCATTTAGATGATGGTTGCACTTAACCAAATAAACATGTTTGCTAAAATAGTAAAGATTGTGTTTGTTTGGTGGCCAAAAGAAAATCAAGACTCACGAATATTTGTATACACATAGTATACGGCATGATATGGATTCGTGATGGATAATTGCTATCCACTTTTAGAAGTTGTTGCATGGTTACTAAAATAGGATCATGTTTACATAAGGTAAAAGTCTTTGATACCTATTATTGGCACTGAATCTAAATGTTATATTTGAGTATTTTATTTGATTGTTGTGTCATAGTGGAAGGTACCATTAGTTATGCGAAAACCTGAATCTAATGGATTTATATATACTTGTGAATTGACTTTCTATATTTTGTAGATTTATTATACCAAACCTATACCATGTGATGACTTTGGATTGGGCAAAGTTTTATTTATTTGGAAAAGGAATCCTACTGAATGTATTCTTATCATTAAATTTAATTTAGCAGATTGTCCATTAAATTCTTTGCATCTATTTAGGCACTACATCTCACATTTGCAATAGATTACAAGGGTTTAAGGTAACTTAGCTAGAAATTAAGTGAAAGGAAAGTTGTGCTAAAAATGGGGATGATTGCAAGTGTTGTAGCGACTGTCATCGGTTTTAACTCATTTGAGTCTACAAAGGATTTTATTTCGGTGTTAACTCATCGGTGTTAAAAAACATGAAAGATTTTATCAATTCTGGTAACATAATAGACAGTCTGTGTATTTTAAAATGTTGTAGACTCTATGAATACGGTTGAGAAATATGTTGATACCAGTGTTACAACTCTAATATAGTATGAAGAGGGATGTGAATCCCACTTATATGTGGCATCTGACATTTAGTAAGAGATGAGTCTTTGAACCTTATGAAAGTTGAACTTATATCCAATTTGCGAGTCTCGCTTGCCAAGAATTGTTAGAGTTGGTGCATAGTGATGTATGTGATGCTTTTAACCATATAGCCAAAGGAGGATTTTCCAATATTTTCATTTTTAGTGATGGTCATTCCAAGTATGATTATTTGTACCTGATAAATCACAAGTCTGAGTTTTTTGAAAAGTTCAAAAAATTTCTGATTGAAGTGGAGAACTAACTGGGAAAGAGTATTAAGATACTAAGATATCTAGATAGTTTTTGAACTTCTCTATATAGATATCTAGATATCTATATAAACGAAATCACCACAATTTGAGAGTCCACAATTTGACTCGAAACGAAATCAAATAGACTCGAAACGAAATCACCACAAGTTGAGAGTCCAACGGATTACCCATTGTGAATTAAGAATTATATGAGCTAGGGATTTAATCAGTGATATTATTCTTGTCTTATTAACACATATAGAATATAGTATGGTGACATTATAAATAAACAAATAATTATTAACAAAAGGGATTTCACGAAAATAGTCTCATTATCTCGGGTGTCAATTGTGAAATGGGTCAATTATGATATGTTAATAGACATGAATACAATTTGTAGAAGCCCATATAATCGAAATATTGAATATAAGGGTGTTATTTGAAAAATAGTTTTTTATCATGATCATACGGCCGAGATTTGAGATCCCTAAGGATCCCCCACAAAAGTACAGTTGAAGTTTTGGACTGAACCATTATATAAACTCAAAACTTCATTTGAAAGAGTTAGAATAATGATAAATGAATACTTTTGTCATTTTTATTTTTCTTAACATAGTGGGTTAAATGGATTTTAAATGTTAATTGAATGGTATTAGGATGATATACACATTAATTTATCACAACATGTGCAGTTCTATTTTTACACCTAATGGGCTCTTGTTATTCTTAAAATAGGTGAAAGCCCATTTCAGCCCACTGTAGCCCACTCAAAGTTTCAGCCCATTCTCCACTCTTTTTCAGCTGTTGTTGTCGTGCCCTTCCATTTTCTGTTTGACGTCATTTTCCATAGAAAGGGTCTCGCACATTTGGTGAAGGGCAGCTCTCCCTGATTTCGTTCAGCTCATCAAATTTGCGAATAAGTGGTTGCTATCTTACGTGACAATCAAGATTCGAGACTTGGGGACCATAGAATCTGCCGAAGAAAAACGGTTACGCAAAATGGAGGGTGAAACAGTGAAATGGAGAGAGAAGGAGGAAGGGAAAAAGGAGTATAAAAGGAGAAGGAGATTTCGAATCATGGGACGTTTTTCACTTAGTTTTATTTTTTTGCTATTTCCTGTTTGTTTTAGAGATGATTCTCCAAAAGTTTTAGGGTTTATTTTCATTTGGGTATTTTGCAAATCAAAGATGAAGATGATCGGCTAAGTTTTATAACTTGGGTTACGGGATAATTTTCTCTTGCTTCACGTCAATTACTACATATTGTTATGTTGGATTTTCACTTTCTTCTTGCTGATACCGAATGTTTGAAGATGAATACATGTTGAATCTCTTGCTCTATTTCCTGTTTTGTTGTTGACATTAGGCACAACAAAATCTTTATTTAATCAAGGATCTTCATTAGATACATGCTATATGAATTTGGTTGAGGTTTAGGAGAGTGTTAGCTTGTTAGAATCTGGTACAGTTACTCAAGTTTAGCCAAGTTTATTTCACTTTATTAATGCCTTGATTGGATTAATAAGAGAAGAGTAATGTTTAGAGAGGTAGAAAAGGGTGAAGCAATGGTAATTAGACATGTATCCTAAGTGTTTGTTAAATTGATTTTGTTAACTTTCTTGTTTGGCCTATAAATCAAAATATGCTTTCGAGTCTTGAAAACATTTGAGCACTTTAATTCATGTTGTTTATAATATTTCATCAAAAATCTGCTCTAACTCTCTACAAATACTTTGATAAACTCTTGTCCCTATGGAATACGATCTTGGATTTATCCTTGTTACAACTTTACACTTCTGCAATTGGAAGCACTTCCGAAACAAAATCAAATAACATTACTTGAGAATTGTTGTCTCTACATCTTCTCTCTATAGAAATTCTCTCTCAAGAACTGTGCACGAGAATCCGAAGGAGGCAACATGCTTGGCTACTTGATTTCAACGATCCACATTCCGCTGCAACTTTGATCGTTGAATCTATCATGTTCACTGTGAGTTCTAGTTTACAGGATTAAGGCAACTTAAAAGGGGGTGAATTAGTTTTCTAAAACTTTTCGGTATTGACCTCCAAATACGTGTTTGCTCGTACATACTACTTTAGCACAAGTATATAATATGCAATAAGAGTAAATACCTGCTAAAAGTAAAGATAAGGGTAAGAGAAGCAAACACTCGGTTTTTAAGTAGTTCGGCAAACCCTCCTACATTCACCCCTCAAGCTCCTTCACCGAGCCTTGAGGTTTTCCACTATCTTCAAATAGCTTACACTCTAGCTTTCGGGTGCTAGAGAACCGTACAAGTGTTTTCCCGGGCTCAACACTCAAACCCACCCAAGTAGTTTTCCTGGCTCACCACTCACAACCTCAATAAGCTTGAGATATACACTCTCAAAGCTTCTTCTTTAGTGAACAACCTCACTAAAGGGAACACCTCTTTTGATAGGTAGATTGAGGAACAAGACTCTCTCAAAGAGTAGATATAAAAATGGAAAGCTTTATCTCTTTATTCACACAAAGACAAGGATGTGAAAGTGTAATTTGTGCGAATGATATGAGAAATATGTAATAGGAAGGTTAAGAATATTTCTCAAGCTATACAAATGATATGTGGTCGTTCATTCTTTATTTTAGATGAAATGAAGGTGTATTTATATGCCACATGTGAAAACTAGCCATTTATAGCCGTTAGGGGTCGATTTGACAATTTTACAGTTGTACCGGTCGACCGGTTCAAGTAGTCGTTGCCCAACGGTCATAAATTTGAATGCTGTCAAGATCATCCGCTTCATGTAGAAGTCGACCGCTACAAAAAGTTCATCGACCGGTTCATTTAAAACCATGTTTTGACCACTTTTAAACACCCAATTTTAAAGACTTAATCTTTCAAACAAAACTTAAAACGGTATATGCACATTTTGAAAGATATGCAAGTGCGTGATTCAAATCCTTGTCAAAAGTGAAATAAAGAGTTACAAGGATTATACCCTAAGGTCTTGAATCTTCACTTTGATCTCCTTGCATCTTCTTTCTTCAAGTCTTTGGCTCTTTCATCAAGTCATCTTTGTCTTTGAAGATGTCCATTTTATAAACTTGATCCATTTATTGAAATCATCAAAATCTCGATTGTGCACAAAAGCCAACATTCACTGTAACTCTATGATATTTACCTATATGGCTTGGATTTTAACCCATTTTAATAAATAGTCCTCGGTTTTCAAACTGATCATAAAGTTTCTTGAATTTGCAATTTTTACCAACCAAGTCATTTGGCTAAACTTCTATCTATAAAGTTAATGATTCACACGTCACATGAATTGTAAGTCACATTATTTTAGTTTTGGGTGACATATGTCGACTTATTATTTGAACTGACATGTGAACTATTAGCTTTGGGAATGAAATTTTAAGAGAATAACTTCTTTGACAAAAATTATAAACTCAGGGACCTCTATGTTCAATATTTAAAAAAATTAATTCTGTGTTACTTTAGAAAATGTTGTATTCCTCTTTGTAAAGTCTGTTGGCATATTCGTGAAAGCCACTTAGGGGCATTTTTTTTCCAAGTGGCTATTTCTAGAAAAAAATAGAAATGGGCATCATTTCATTTTTGGCTTCACTCGTTATTGGCTTTAACGGAATGGGTTTTTCCTATAGAAGGCCAGATCTGCCCGATAGATGCAACTACTCTCTTCTCCCTCAAGATAGACTTCTCCAAGAAAGCCCCATCGTTTCTTGCTCCCTTGTTTCTTGAAAAACCCTTGAGTTTGTTGTAGATGTTCTAGCAAATCAAGTCTGAAGGCTATTCTTCTCTTTGATCACCATACACTCGATTTGTTAGTGTAATTGAAGCTTCTATAGGTTTTGGAAGATTGATTGCTGGAGAATCCAACAACGGCTGTTGATTACACAGGGTGTTGTGTGGAAAAATCAACCGGTGAGAGTCACGTTTTCAAACAGTCATGGAGTTCCATGTCCCCTGTGATGTGCATATCTTAATTGAGGCAATTTAGGTAAGATACACTATGTTTAGATTAGCTAGGTTATAGTAATCTCTTGATTACTGTGTAATCGAGTTTGAAAATAGTAGATTTAAAAATCATCTTCAGGCCGGAGAGTTTTTTCTCTTAAAGAAGTTCTTCAAGAGGGTTTATCTTCGTCTCCAAATCTTGTGTCAAGTGTGTGATTAAATTTCCTTTGATTTAATTATTATCATTTAACCTTTCTTGTGTTCCTGTTCTTGGAATATCAATCTTGGTGATATTGAATATTCTGTTCAAATAAGGTTGAAGACAAATGTAAAAGTGTATTTGATTAGATCTAATATATCTAATCTTGCAAGTATTAATACATTTATTGCGGATCAATTTAGTTTTTGATTCTGTAAATTTCGTAATCTGTAGTCTCTTTGGAGTCGCTTACAGTTAGTTTGGAATTGCTCTGTATTTCACATATTGTTCATACTTTTTTACAAATTCAATCTTACGTATTTTCTAGATATTATTGAGTCTTTGGATATTGACAGCATTTTATTTGGATTGATTTTATATAGGATAGGTTTTAGATTTAAAAAGATATTTGAGAATTTTTAAGTATACATATTCACCCCCCTCTAGGTATTTTGCACATTGTTTGGTTTTAAATTAGGCTGTTCACTCTTCATTTATGATTCCTAAATTGGGTGTTATGGATGTCCTAGAGCTTGAACCTGCAGACGAGTTAATTCTAAATATCGTTTAATTTTAAAAAATATAGCTTTTCTTATTGCTTAATCACGTATTAGTCTTGAGCTTGTTCTTAAAGATTGACTATGTTTAAGCTTGAGTGATTTAGTAGTGCTAACAGTATGTATCCTCTCATACCTCACGAGGGATTCACTATTTGGACTCCAAGACTTATTGTTCAAATATTCTATTAGGCTACTAAGGCCCCGTTTGAGATTGCTTGGAGCTCAAAAAGAGCTTTTAATACATGAAAAGCATTTTTTCACACAAAAATAGGTGTTTGGCTAAAAATAAACAAGTACATGTTTAATACCTAAAAAGTTGGAAATCCACATTAAGGAGAAGATTCAAAATTGAAGCTTTTTCCTTAACGCCGAAAAATAGCTTATGCGCGACGCACTTGAAGTTTAATGAAACTTTTTAAATGGCAAAAATGACCCCAACTATCCAACTTCCCATTCCACTTTCTTCTCCTTTCTTGATTCACTTCCCGTATATTTTTCCTATAATTTCTCACTTCCCTCAAACCATCCAACTTCCTAGTCCACTTTCTTCTCTTTTCTTGATTCACTTCCCGTACATTTTTCCTATAATTTCTCACTTTTCCTATAAAGCTGGTGGGAGAACAAAAATCAAGTTGAAAAATCGGTAAGTTTTATCAGCTTTCAATCAATTTTTATTTTTATGCCTTCGTTTATTTGATTTTTTATTTGATATTTTCGTCGTTAACTCATTTGTTTTTTTTTTATGCATTGTCCAAAGTTGTAACTCTTTACTTACTGATTAATATGTTTTTTTTCTGTTTTCTTTTTTTGCTTTGCCATTTTTTTAATGTTCTTTTGTATTATATTAGTTTATTTCAGTTTTGAATTATATTGTTTTCTGTTTATTTTTCGCGTACTTTTCTTGCTGATATATTTTTTTTTAATTCTCTTTTCTATTGTTTTGTTTCATATATGGTCTTTTGAGTTGAGTTTCTTTTCTTTTAGGCATGCTAATGTAATTGCAATTATTTATCTTTTTAACAATTGTGTTTGCTTATTCATTATTGCAACATGATGGTAGGAAATATGGTCAAGAAAAATCAAAGCAATGTTTTTGGTATGGCTGCACAGAGTCAAGAAACTCAGGTCACAAGGATAGTTTGGACGATATCACCTACCAGACTTTCGACGTGGTAGCCCACCAAGGGGTATGCATGAAATATTTAATCATGCACATTCGTCACTCAGATGCACTATTGAAAGAACATTTGGAGTTTGGAAAAGTAAATGGAAGTTATTGGATCACATGCCAAATTTTCCTTACGACAAACAAGTGAAAATTGTGGTAGCGTCTATGCAATTCACAATTTCATTAGGAATAATGCATTGAAAGATCTTGAGTTTCAACGATATGATGATGATGAAAATTTGCTACGTGATGATATGGAGGATGAGGAAGTACAAGAAGATTCAAGCTTACAACAATTTAGAACAGCCAGTGAAAATGCAATGAATGATGTTCGTGATCATATTGCTACTTTACTTATGAGTCATCAATAGGATTAGTTTCAATTTTCTGATTATATTTTTTATGTATTAAAAATTTGTAAGAACATCATGGTTGTCAATTTTTTTTTGCTAAACACATTGGTTTATTGTTATTGGATGGTTTTTTTTTGCTAAACAGGCCTTACAAGTCTCACACCAAAGGATCTCGTAATCTAATTATTCTATTCGGATTTGCAAAGAAACGACTAGTTGATGATTAATGGGAGAAAATCGTGGGATTTGGTTATAAAGTGCATGAAGAAATATTCTGTTAGGATTTCGAATCATTCACAAATCTCATATACACCGTGAATTTATTTGAAAATTAAATATTGATTTGCTAACAAAGTGAATTTATTTAGAAATTAAATACTGATTTGCTAGCTTGATTAGATACACGAAAGTAGTGGAGGAAGGGTACTTTCTCAATTACTTTTGAAAAAAACATATTATAATTGAATAAAATGAGATATAGGTACTTTTTGGTCATTTTTAACACCTAAAAGTACTTTTTATGTTTTGTTACCAAACATGTATAATAGATTCAAAGCACTTTAAAACATATAGTTGTCAAACAGTTAAACAGCTTTTTAATAAAGCTCTACAGGTAAAAGCTCTACAAGCAAAAGCTTTATGAATAAAAGCTCTTTTTTTCACAGTAATCCCAAACAGGGCCTAAGTACCGGGCTCGGCATGGTCAATTCTTGGAATGAGCTTTTCGGGCTTGACTTGAATAGCATAGATGCTAATTCTTAAAAATTAAGAACAAAAGAAAACCAACTTTTCTACTAGAGTTTGACTCTGATACCATGAGACACAAAAACTGATTCCAATAATTGGCCATGTCAAGCATAGTATTTACTAGCCTCATTGAGTATTTGAACAATAATTCCTAGAGTCCAAACAGTAAGTCTCTCGTGAGGCATGAGCGGATACGTACTGTTAGCACTACTAAGTCACTCAAGCTTAAAAACATGCAGTCAGTCTTGAAGAACAAGCTCAAGACTAAGAATTGATCAAGAAATCAGACAAGCTATGTTTTTTAACATTAAAAGATGTTTAGAACTAACTCGTCTCCAAGTTCAAGCTCTATGACATCCATATCATCCATTTCAGGAATCATAAATGAAGAGAAAAATAATATTTTTGAATTAAACACAAAACTACAAAATTGGAATATTCCAAAAATCCCAGTAAAAGAAATCTACAAAAACGTTTAGTTAATCCATGAACATTTTAGTTTGCTCTAATACATATATAATAAATTCTATACATTAAGGCCATTGGTGGACTTCTCTCCAACATTTCATATACTGAGGTTTAAACATTTAATGTTAGATCTTCAAATAGAGATTTTACTTACAAATGTTACTTGATACATGGAAGTAAGATCACTTGGATACATCGGTAGGATTAAAGAAATGGAGGAAAGATTAACTGAATGCTCAACAAATGATCTGCTAAGGCTAAAAGTACGTAGTGAGAAGTTTGGGAAGAAGAACTTTAAATACTCGTCATTTTTCTCCTTTTATAGATTCACAAATCTTCGTGCACGGAGATGCTTGCTTATTTCGTCTTCATGTTCTTCATGAATACCTTCTTGACTTCTTGTTCTTCGCGATTCACTTTTTTGACTAATTTCTTCACTTATCTTCTTGTTCTCCACGATATACTTTTTGACCATTTCTTCACTTATCTTCTTGCTCTCTTAAAATTCTAGTAAGTTGCTCCATTACTTGTTGGCTTGAATTATATAATTCTTACTTTGTCATGACTTTGTTGATGACTTAACTCATATTATTAGAAATCATCTAAATTCATAATAAATAAATAATGACTTGAAAATAAAACCTTCCATACAGACAGTAAGCATAAAAGCATAGAACCAGCCATAAATGTGGTATATTCTTCACCTTTCCTCTCATTATCTTAAAATTCTTATAACTTGCTCTATGACTTGTTGGCTCGGTTTTACTAATGCTTACTTTAACATGGCTTTGTTGATGACTCATATTATTAGATATCATTTGAATGCGTAATAAATAAATAATGACATAAAATAAAACCGTCCATATAGGCTGTAAGCAGAAAAGCATAGAACCAGCCATGAATGCGGTATATATTAAGAAATAAAGCAAACAGGCCAAGGAGGCGGTATTAATCAAGAAATTAATACTTGAAATAATACATGAAATAGAGATTTTACTAACAAATTTTACTTGAATACATTGAAGTCTGATCACTTGGATACATTGAATAGGACTAAGTGAATTGCTTCCTGAGTTTAAATTTTGTTTCCCTCAATTCAGTCCCACGAAATTGGCATGAACAAGGGTTCTATAAGCTCTCATATTCATTAATTGAATAGGACTAAGTGATTAAAATCATTTGTCTTTCAATAGCTCTCATATTCATTAGAACTCTTTTTCTAATAAAATACATCGATTGATCAATTTGATTAAAAATTAGGTTAAAGACCTTTTTAGTCCCACACCCTTTTAAAAAATCGTCTCCTAGTTTTCACTTTAGTAGCCACCAGTCTCTGAATTTTTTAATTTTATCAATACGGTCTTTCCGTCTCCTACCATTAGCTTCAAGTGCAATCATCTAGTGGGCCCTATACGTCAAACTTAGAACGACAACCATGTGTCGGAACTTGATTGTTCGTGATGTATATCACTGTTAGGTGGCTGGACTTAAAACTAATGGAAAGACTTGTTTAACAAAACGAAAAAACTTGGGGACTGTTGGTGATCATATTGAAAATTTGGGAACTAGTTTTAAATAAGGTGAAAACCCAGGGACGGAAATGGTCTTGGACCCTAAAAAGTAAATGCTAGTTTCATGAATTAACTTAAAATGAGCGTGAAATATTTTTAATAATAATGTAAATTGTCCCACAATGAATACTAGTCATATTTTGTGATTTATTGTGATCGTGTGATCAATTGCACAAAAATCCTCTCCAATTTATTGTTCGAATTAAATGGTTTAATTTTGAGAGGGTGTGACACCCTTCCTTATTTTCAAATACTTGACATCTTTAAGTTAGTTAATGACAATATTTGGGATTTTCTAGTCAAAATTATTTTCTGGTCAAATACTTGTCTTCTTGCTAAATATTTTATTTAGTTAAGTATTTATGTTTCTATATGGATCTTGATAATTCAAATATTTTTCTTTTATGAGCAATTCCATTTCTTGCATTTTATATTATTTCATTTTTACGTGCATAGTCAATTAGTAGAGAATTTAGTTTCATTATTAAAATTCTCATTATTATCTTGCTTTTTAATTAGACATATTCGAGAGGTTGTAATTACTCAAGTACTCATAGAGTATACATATATTCCATTAAATTATTTCTCCTTGCTTAATTTTTTTAGCTTACATCTAAAAATTTAAAATAATGCTACATGTATGATTTAAATTTTTCCCATCATTAGTTTTGGTACCTTCCTAGATTAATTTATTTTTTTCCCTTGGTGCACAGCTGCCCTTGAATTCCCATTGGCAGTTGTCTCTTTTTTGTGTCATTATACATTGCATCTCAAGTTAGAATGGTCAACACCGAAAAGTGCAAGTGGTTTTGTGATTTTGAAAGGTCAACATGACCTTGAATAGTAACTTGCTGCCCTTGCCGCCCATGTAGGCACATAAGAAGCTTGCTTCTTGCAGCTTCCGATGACTAAATTATGACTTAGGCTTTTTGATAAAACAAAACCGTGCAAGTCATTTGTGAAGAAAGAGAGAAGGGAGATAGTGTGGTAGGAGAAGAAGAAAGAAGAGGGGGAAGATGTGTTTTGCATGTATTTAGCATACTTTTTGAATCTATAGCATGTTTTAATCACTAGATGCAAGAAAGAAAGGTAGAGAAAAGATGAACAATATGAGATTATGTATGGGAAATGTTTTCATGTTAAAAAATTTGAATTTTTCTCATGATTCTTTGCTGAAAATGATCGTTGTGCATATGTGATATGATCTAAAAAGGTTGTAAGCCACCTCAGTTTCCAAAGCATTGACTTTTGGGTACAAGGGGCCACGAGTTGGTCATGGATGTTGCTGGAAGTTTTGCATGTAATATCTATTGGTCTAGTGATGTATACCTCATATGTTTGTTACTAAATAACGCAAAATGGAGGCCTTGATGATGGCCTAATAGAAAGTTTATATTTTTATCAAGGGATGGCGAGGTAAGGCCATAGAAGGGAGCTCAAAGAGCTCAATGATGAAGTTTACAAATTGTATATTTGCAAATGTCGTCACATGCATGATTTTGTGTGGATTGTGAAATTGATCATTGTTTGCATACATTTTTCTTGCTCTTTTCTTACCATATTATGTGTTGTGACTTTACCTATATGAGTAAGGTGAGTGGATCGTGGATTTAAAGACATATTGATGAAAGATCTATAACATGCAAGAGGTTATTTTAGTGTTTTCTTAAGAAAAATGCTTGCTGTCCAAAACGATCACAATATTTCCTTTGAATTTTTGTATGAAACTTTCCAGATAGGTTGTATAAGTACTGAGGACGTGTCTGTAAAATTTCAGCCAAAAATAATGTAAGGAAAGGGCAAAAATGCCCTTGTAGATATCTAAGGGCAATTTCAACATTTCACACAAAACGTTAGAGTAAAAAGGTCCAAACAGGAAAAATAAATTTCTGGATGTGTAGAGAATGAAAAATATATGGGTAATCCCAAATTTGAGTCTAAACCGAGTAAAATTAGAGGCTCAAATCACAAAGCCTGTTTAGCGGCCTAAATGGACATTAGGCTTGTTAACCCTAAATAAGCCCAAAACACTTTCAAACTTTAGGGATAGACTCAATATGGTCTAAGGAGGCCTAAGAAGCCTTAATTTGAAAATTTAGGGCATATTTATTATTTAATAATAAATTTCATGCTTAATCCTTTAATTAGTATTATAAAAGGAAAAATGTTATTAACTCTTATTCAAAGGAAGAAGGTAAATAAACTTAAAACTATAAGATAATGTCACTAATTTGGGAACTTAGTAGAATGCTTGTGATTGAGATAGTATGGGATTTTAACTTTCATACTTGAATGTATTCAAGCATATGAATTTCTAATAAACTTGTAAATGAAAAGAATAAAATGTTTACTTGGAGTTCATTAATATTATGAATGCCTTGGTTCGGTATGGATTTTTGAATCCATTGTGAGTCTAAATAACAACCCAAGAGGGGGGTGAATTGAGTTTTACATAAACTTGCCCTTTTTTCGATTAAAACACAGATCTGGAAAATGCTATTTCTCTAAGGATAAAAATGCAGATCTGAATATACTAGATGATAAGCTAAATAAGCAATGAATCATAAATCATAAAGCATCGCAAATACGAATATGAAACGAATAATAAGCGAGATAGAGTTAGAGAGATAACACTGTATTTTTAAGTGGTTCGGCCAACACTTGTCTACGTCCACCCCCAAGGCTATTGACTTCCTTGAGCTTCCTCCACTGTTCTCCAAATAGCGAATACACCTTAGCTTCCCGGGTGCTAAGGAACCTTTACAAAGTGTTTTCCGAGCTTACACTTTAACTCTCACAAATCCTCACAACCTAGAGGATTTCTTCTACTCTCACAAGTAGGACCAAGTGTTTTCCCAACACTCAACAAGTGTTCACACAACACTCAAAAGTTATACAAAGAATTAGTACACAGGTGAATAGCTCTCTTAGCCAAATAACCCAATGAAAAGCTCAAATCTTATGTAATGACTCTTTAAGCCAAATTAGCAAGTATAAAGCTCAATAAAGGTAAGAAGATAAGATTCTTGAAGGAAATCTAACGTTTAGCAGGTGTGAGCACAAGCTTCCTTGCTAGGTGTGGTTTTCCCTCTTCTTCAAATGACTTCTCTCTCTAGAAGTTAGGGCAAAGTGAGCTTGCAAGTGGGTTGTCCCTTCTTCAAGAAACCTCTCTCTCTTTGGAGGCTAGATCTTCGATGATGAGCAAGAAAGGAGGATTTGGCAATGAGAGCTTCTGGACTTGAAGGATTTAGCAAATGAATTTCTTTGAATCTTGGACTTTCTCTCTCTAGATGTTGCAATATTGGTCGAGCTCTCATTCTCTCTCTCCATCTTCTTCTTCTTATAGCTTCTAGGTCTTCAACGGTCATTAAGGGTCTTCTTGTAAAGTTAGAGAGTCGTTGGAGGGGTTTAGAAGACATTTGAACCATTTTGGAAAGAGCTGGCGTCGTTTCCAGATTTTCTGCAAAATAGCACAATGTGTCGACACATTGATTGCATGTGCTGACACATTAAACTTGGTCTGGAAATAGACTCTTGGGTGTTAGTTAAATGTGTCGACACTATGGTCCAATGTGTCGACACTTCCAACACTTAGTCAAAAATCACTTTGAATGCCAGAAAATCAAAACTCTCGGGTAGTAGTTCAATGTGTCGACACTATGGTCCAATGTGTCAACACATCCAACACTTAGTCAGAAAAATTTATTCTTTGTCAGAAACTACTCCAATTTCAACTTTAAAGCATTCAAACCATTCCAATACTTCTTTAAACACCTACAATATGAAAAATTGATCTTATCAACTTGTGTAATGGTGTTCAAGTCCACTTAAAAATATTTTAGTGAGTGAAACCTCAATCCTTTTGAAATACAAGTTGGAAATTGTGGATTGTTTGAAAAACAACCTTGGGCTAACATCTATGAATAAATGACGAATCATGAATCATGATTACGTGTTGTATTATTTATGCAAATGAATGAGTATCAATGGTTGCATTCATATCATGAATCATTGAGAGGACCAAGATTGGGGAATGAAAACCGCATTTATCCGAAGTGTTTTCCATAATAATGAGTGACGATAACATTCCCTAAGGGGAGAGTGCAACCCACAACTATGAGGAAAGGGTGGGCTCCTAATGGGGCAAAGTGCCTACTATGATCGAGTTTTGGTGCAGGTAGCACAGGACAAGTCCCGAAGGAGAGGAGGGACGCACAACCCAACTCTGGGGGTGAACAGAGCAAATGGCGGAAACACCTCAACCCCAAAGGAATGGATGGAAAGTGGGTGCACAGCATAATCTCATTGCATGTGCATCGTTATATGTCTTGATTGTATGAAAACACGCATACTCCATCACGTATTATATTATCATATACTACCTTTATTGATATGTGTTGTCATAATTGTCATATGTTATGTATTGTCATATCTTCACATGTTCTTTCCTTTTATGATTGTCATGTCCCCTCCCCAACCTTGCAGAGTCCGTATGACTTACTCTGTCTTTTGTATTGTTTGCTTGTACTCTAATTCTTTTAACTGGAGGTGAGACTGTGGCAAGAAGCGTGCTAGTTTTGTTTTCTTTTTACTTGATTTTACCCGGATTGTATTTCAAACGGTTTTATTTTGTGGATATCACGGTTGTATAGGCTTAGTGAGCATTAATAGGCTCACCTTTTGTAACTAGCCTTTTTGTCGTATTGGAAGGATGTTTTTGTCACCGTGGTGTATAAATCACATTTTGGGTTTTATTAAGCTTAATTTTTATCGCACTTTTCCCCACTCGTTTTCTAAAAATGATTTATTACACTAAATTAAGTAGTGCAGTTTTGCAAAAACCTGTACTAAAACTCTTAACTATTTTATGACCCATGTGGTTACCTTTTTAATTTGTAAGTCTTTCGCTAAGTTTTTTTCCCAATGGCAATTTAGTCTTCCATCAGCAAGTTCGGTTTCGTGTCGTAATTCCCGCCTTTTGTGCATGTTAATACTTTCAGTGAACCTTGGGGATAAGTACGAGCACGGGGTGTGACAAATGGATAGACACAATATATATATCCTACAACATTCAATATCGTACGTAGTAATTATCGAGTAATGTGGACGTACAACATTCAATGCATGTAATGTCTTTCCCTCTCTGAATAGACCATGCAATATTTGCAGTAAATTAGAGAAAGATCTCGATCGCACAAAAGACAGGAGCTAAGTTTGTTATTCTCCCAAAAGTAAACCGCATTACGAAAAGAAAAGTACAACAAATTTTATATGTAAAGATCAATTTCTATATATAGCATCAATTTTGCAGTGTTTGTTTCTGAATTACCTATAATGCCGCTCCCTGTAATTATTTGAAAACCATTAAATTCAGTAGGGTTAAGGTGTGGCTTTTCTCTCTTTTCTTGTTCATTTTATTTTGTTTTGTGGTTTTTTAATTCAATTTTATACTTTTTTATTTTTCATTTTAACGTGCTATATTTTATTTTAGTTTAATTTCTCATACATGGAAGCCATGTTTATAGACCTGGGAGATGTTGAAGATGTTCTTCCAAATTCATCTTTTGCCACAAACTACTACCACAGGACGTTGGTGTATTTAGGCCTAAAATCAATAAATAAATCTATGTTAGCTCAATTAAAATTTTATTTAAAAAAGTAAGGAAATTTTTTATAAGGAAAGATAGTTCTAGAACGTCAAAAGGAAATTTTTTTTAAAACACAGAACTTTAAATAAAAAATAATTTTAAAAACTTTTAACACTAAATAATAAATTAAGAAAAATAAGAAAAGTCTTAATTTTTTATTTTTTTTAAAAAAAAATCAGGGAGACCCTCTAGAACGCATGAAGCTAAGAAGGATTAATTGAGCCACGTTAGAATGTTTTGTGATCCGTGAGTAAGGCCTCGACTCTACAAACGGATCATAACACGGATCCCAAAAGCTAATTTACAAATTTTCCCTTCAATTTATGATATTTTGTCAGGAGGTTGGGACGTAGACGTGGTGCTCGAAAACAAGAAGTCAGTCGTTTTAGTCCAAGAAAACCATCAACCAACATGAAGATGGCAAGAGGGAGATACAGGCGGAGGAAATAGAAAGCTAGAAAAGCCGAGCATTAACTCAAAAGCATCTCAAGTTCATTAATTCCATCCAAGTTACACTTTCATTACCACAAGCTATTACAGAGATAAGTGTGGGACTACCCTTTTAAAACAGTTAAAAGGGTAGAGACACAAGCTTCACACTTGACACACCATCCGAGTCATAAAATTTGCAGGATAGGCCACCTTATCAATCGGGAATGATGTAAACAGACAGATCCTAACACTATAAAGGTCAGCTATAAAAAGTGCACACTACATGCTATGCAAAATAAGAACTTCCTGTGGCTAAAATTGGTTAGATTATGCTCCTGGAAAGTAGCATAAAAGCAAGGTAACTTCATCCTAGTGACTGCCCTGCACAAGCTTTGTTTGCTTAGTTTGTTGAGTGTCACTACTTGGATGTGGGTCAGTAGTCCTGCCAGACCTTGGATCTTCGTGCCCCGGACCTTCCCCAAGTCTCTCCTGCAGAAGCAGCATTATAAAAAATATGTTGGCCTGAATGATCAAATTCAAGAAAGCTTATAACTTTAATAACTTTAACAGCGCCGGGAGGAGAGAGGGGGAGGGGAGAGAATTTTGATGTAAGTAGCGTGAGTCCATCCACTTTCTGTCAGTCGCGATTCATTAAGGTGGGTAGTGATCTTCATCCAGTTTGGTCAATTTAGTCCTAATCGGTACTTCTGTGAGGTTCGGAAGCCTAGCATATTGCTGAGATTCATCCGAAAGGAGTTTTACCAAGAACACCCATCAAACCGAGACTCGAGTCTTTCTTTGGAAAATGGACATGACAGTAGGTGGAGGTTGGAAAACAACAAAAAGATTCCCCATCAAAACAAACGAAGACGCAACCATCACCTTCATTGAGGCATTTTCCGCTAGAAGCTGTTCATACTCGTGCCTGATCCGGGCCACTTCTGATCTAAGACAGGCATTTTCTTCTTTTAAGGCTTCGGCACGCTGGGCCAGATCATCGCATTCCGCCTGACTCAAAAGCATTCATATATAATCTGTAAATATGTGCCAACACGTAATCCAAGGTAGCCAGATAGGAAAAACAAAATATAAAAGACACTTATTTACCTGCTTACGTAACCTGGACCTACGAGCAGATTCTCTATTTGATTGCTTCCTTCTTTGTCTCTTAAGCTCTCTTTCATCCTGCATCCAAAAAAGCAATTCATAAACATTTAGTGCAATACACATGACAGCTGAGGCCTGCGAAAAAGAATATGCTGCAGTCTGAAGCAAAATGAGTCTCCATTCTGTGTAGATCTGATCCATGACCAAAATTTAAGGAATAACATGGCAAGAAAAGAAGAGGCACAACTGAGAGCTGTGTGCGCCAGAGAGAGAGAAAGAGATGGAAAGTCAAAACCAAGATATCCAACCCTTTCTTTGACTCAGAGATCATCACAGCAGTCCAAACTAGAATACCCAAGAAATAACCTTGAATTGGCAGTTAGAAGAAAAGATGCATTACGTGAAGAAATGCCAACTGTTTAAAATATAGACTTTGAAGTACATTTAACTTCTTTCAAAAAGTCAAAGCAGTTACCAAAGGACTTGATCACTTAGAGAGAGAAAAAAAAACCTGATGATCATTGTTGTTAAGAAGCATCAACTTTTAACAAGTCAAGTTATGGTACAGTGAAGATTTAAACAAAAAACAAGTATTAGCCAATAAAACAAACACTTCTACTAACATTTTAATCAGCTGGAACTCAACATTTTAGGGGACCGAATGCCATGCAAAATATTAAAAAATTGTATCAAATGCCTATGGAACATCAATCAGATTTAATTAATGATCCGAATGAGATTACCAATCTTGACCTGCAGCTTGGTTGGCAAAATATCTATACAACTGTGAATTTTTTAGCTCACTTTTTCTGTTAAATCTAACATAAAAGTTATAACCAACGTGGTAGTTTAAGCATGTCAATTGTCAAGAGCGGCATTTTGGGGGGTACATTGCAAATAGGGTGGTAGTTTAGGAACGTAAAGTAAATTTTTACTTTATTTTCTGTAATATTAATCTGTACTTTAAGATCCAGTAAAATAAGTCTAGAATCCAGCTTTGGCATCAACAATCTAGACCCGCAACTTGGTGAAGAGAAAGGCAGAATATTATACAAACAAACCTACAAATTCCAATGGTCATTATTATTTCTTAAAGCAAAAAACAGGCCCAGTCTCAGTCTAGCGACCACCAGAAATCAAAAATCAAAACTCATACATCACTATTTGCTTTCCCATGAGAAAATACAAAAACCAATATCTTAATGCCAACGCAACCAGAAATCAGACTACTGAGGACTCTACTTTATAGAAGCCTTCCAATAGGTACATTAATAAAGCTTGGCAAGACAGAATGGTTCAAAAAGAAACTCTGATAGATATGGATAGCAATAGCATAGGCAATACAGATATCATTAGTTCATTACAAGTCCCTTAAGTAGTGAACTCAATATTTGTACAATTATTTTTTATAACAGGTGCAATGATTGGATTCATGCTGTCATCTCATCACTGGTAATACATATGATACAAATATGTCTATTTACATTGATAACGATACTAAATGGCAGGTGAAGATCATGAGCAAACATGCTCGACCATAGGCTTGTCGAGCCTGCCTTCTAACCGATTTGTGGCTATGTGCTCACAAAAATTAAAACAGTCAAAAGAAAGTAAAATATATCCGTGCACCAATAGGACAATGATGAAAGCAATACATAAAAATACAAGGTGAATTGGCTAGAGTGATACTGGCATGGCAATGAGAATGAAAGATTGCAACACCAAGCTAAAGTAATTTGCTTTGTGTAAAAACAAGTACAAGATGCAGCCAAAAATGACCAAACAAATGTACCTTGCATGTCAGCTGTAGTTTGGTACATATCACCCACAATGAGCAACCACAGAATTTTATGGAAGACTAAAGGTAAGAAAATGATTTCTTCAGAGGTAGTTCACTAAATGCAAATCCCCAGACGTAAATTAACAAGATCACATTACCAAATAAACATAACTAAAGCAAGTTAGCTAAAGTTGTAATTAGAAAATTCGTGGACTCGGATTAACATTGCAAGCCATCTAGACACCTATTACGTTGATAGTTTTTAGTCATAACATGGTGAACCATGCTGAACTATTATAACTATTGTGTAAGATTAAGGTGGTGCCTCAGGATGCTGTGAGAGTGCGTTCTAACGTTTCCTACCCTAACACTGTTAAGTCCGGAATGTCTTTGGCGGTAGGGGCGAGAAAGGTCCTTTTTGCAGCAGTGATGAAGGTAAATTTTTGAAGGAAGGTGAAACGGCTTCAACCGTTGCAGAGGCTGGCGGCATACTGATGTCGCGTGCGAAGCCGAACGTCTTTATTGCATGCTAGAGAAAACAAAAAAGGAAACATCTCCTTTAAGAATCTCGCACCGCACCAACGATCCTTCCAGAAACAGACTCTCATGCCACTGCCCACCTCAAAAAGGGTTGTTCTCAGCAAAGGAATCTCATCCTTTGCTAATATTCTTCCAAAGACCCACACCATAAGAGCCATTGCATACAAGAGTGTTCCACCCACCCAAAGCACTACCGTATTTCTCCATGATAACAATCCGTCACAAGCTATCTCGCTCAACTCCGAACCGCCAAAGCCATTTCATAAGAAGGGCCCTATTAAACAAGGCAAGCCTTCTCAATCCCAACCCGCCACAACTAATAGGAGAACACACTTTTTCTCACTTCACGAGGTGAAATTTCTGCACGCTATCATCACTGCCCCATAAAAAATCTTGTTGAAGCTTCTCCAACCTATTAGCCACCGCAGCAGGAATAGGAAAGAGACAAAAACTAAGTGGGGAGACAAGAAAGAGTGAACTTGATCGACGTGATTCTACCACCCTTGGAGAGATAGCACCGTTTCCAACTCACCAGCCTCCTCTGAGTCCTCTCCATACGCTCCAAAATATCACTCCAAATGCGAGAACATTTGAAGGGAGGCCCAGATAAGTGATAGGCAAAGAAGCAACCCGACAGCCAAAAATAGTAGCCAAAACATGCACATTAACAACGTTACCAATAGGGATGGCTTCGGACTTGGAGAGATTAATCTTCAAACCCGACACCGCCTCAAAACAAAGGAGGTAGCGAAGATTGCGAAATTGACCCTCATCAGCCCCACAAAGAATGAGAGTGTCATCTGCAAATAATAAATGAGAAATGCACACCCCGCCTCTGCCACCAACACCAACATCGAACCCCTCAATGGAACGATTGTCAACCAACACCTACATCATTCTACTGAATGCTTCCATGACAATAACGAACAATAAAGGGGAAAGGGGATCACCTTGACACAACCCTTGAGACCCACCGAAAAAACCTTCGGGAGATCCATTCACAACCACCGAATGAGTTACAGTGGAGATGCAGAACTTGATCCAGCTGCACCACCGAGCCCCACAGCCACACCTCTATAAGAGGTATAAAAGGAAACTCCAATTCACGTGCTCATACACCTTGTGAACATCCAACTTGCAGATCATGCCTGGGATTTGGGAGCGCATCCTAGAGTCAACAGTGCGGGAGTTCTTCGTTGAATCTTCAATTTGTTAGGAGGGCTAATGATTGCGAGTTGGAGTTTTCGACACTCTTCTCTTTACTTTACTCTAAAGTTTTGAGGAGTCATGTTGAAGACAAGTTGAGATGGGTGAGATCCAAGAATGGTGTTTTCTCGGTGAAATCTTGGTATTCGTGTCTTGCTGGGGATTTTCATGAGAGATTCTCTTGGAGGCAGATTTGGAGGTTTTTAGCCCCGCCTAGGGCGTCTTTCTTTGTTTGGGAAGCCGCACATGGAAGAATCCTTACCACTGACAACTTGAGGAGGTGGGGAGTGAATGTGCTAGATTGGTGCTATCTTTGCAAATGTGATGGGGAGTCTGTTGCGCACATTTTACTGCACTGTTTGGTTGCTAGGGAGTTGTGGTCCTTTGTGCTCTCCATTATGGACTATGCTTGGGTGATGCCTAGGCGGGTAGCTGATGTCTTGTTGTGTTGGAAAAGGGATTTTAAAGACCCTTGGGCCTTAGCTATTTGGAGAATGTCCCTACTTGTCTTTGGTGGAATTTATGGAAAGAGAAATATGAGATGTTTTGAGGGTGTGGTTGTGTCCATAGAGGGTCTGAAGTGCATTTTGTTGCAGTCTTTGTTCTTGTGGGTGAATGCTATGTTGGGTTCTCCCTTTTCGGAGCTTTTAGATTTCATTACTTTTCTAGCTTGTTTGGTCTAGAGGTCTCAGTATATTCCTTTGTACTGTTCCTTCTATTCCTTTTTTCTTTTAATAAAATTGACTTATCAAAAAAAAAATTAGAGAAGACCCTTGATTTAAGCAAGTGAACCAAAGTTAATTCAAGAACTTAGATCAACCTGCAGCCAAAGCTGTGACTGAACATTGTCCCGCGATCCGGAAACAACTCCTGCAACCGGAGTAGATGGAACCTTCGCACGCATTGCAGGAATAGCTGATGAAGTTGGAGCACCCCAATAATCCATTCCAATATTTAAATTTGTGGTGGGACCAGTGGGACCAGCAACGGCTAAGGGAGCAGCACCAGCACCTGACATTGGCACCAAGGCCATTGCTTGATTCACCATTGCGTGAGCTGTATTTGGTCCTCCATTATGAGGAACATGCCCAGAATTGCCATTCTGAGATGCTTCAGCTGTAAAAACGCACGGATTTTTTTGTTAATAGATAATCATTACATCTATAGCAGAAAAGGTTGCCATCCCATATGCCTTTTATGGTAACTAAAAAAGATTATATTATTACTGAACCTTCAAAAGAATCTTGTGCACCCCCTGACTTTGGTTGTGAGCCCTACATAAACCAAAAAACTAAGATGTAAGACTTTTCTTTTAACTCGAAGGGAAGATAGAGCACAAAAAACAAACAATAACTGTTGAAGAGATTATCCATGCGGAGACGGCAAGATTAAATATTTTAATTTGGACAAGTAACACACAACCTTTAGTTAATCATCAGTAGAATGAATGTTTTCAGGCTCTCTTTAGACTACCCTCAACGCAAGGTAGTGAGAGAAGAATTGGATTATAAACTATTTGGCTTAGCCCATATCAATATATATAGCCAAGAGATCAATATCTCAAAACAATAAATAAGTTTCTTTTAGTCATTGCTGTGCTGCTGATTTCAGTTGTCAAAATATTGATCAGTTTGTATTGATTATTTCCTTGAACAACAGAATGAGGCACTCCGCATGCTTAAGATACTTATTCCTCTCCACATACTCAGCTTATAAAATATTTGATATCTGCCGTACTTCCTTCCACCTTTTGACAACTCTTCACTATTCATTGATTAATTCAGGATGTCTAAACCTCACAACTTCTTTTGAGAAGAGTACACCTCACCCCTCAATACTTGGCCTCCGACAAGTAGGGTGTAACACATCAATTTATAGTTTGCTTTCTAAGAACAAAGAATATAATATTATACATGAAATTGGTGTGGCAAAAAAGTCTGAAAAACAAAAGTTGAATGGGTAGTCTGAAGGACAAGCCAAAAACAAGTACTACTACTACAAAGCAGATCTCACATTAATAACCGTGCTGCAACTACAAGCTTAGAAAATCTGTAATCAGTTCTAGCAAGTCTTGCCCGGATCAAAGGTGGCATTGACAATTTCATTGTTTGACGCACATATACGCATTGGCAGTCTGCAAGCTTAAAACAAACTAATTTATAAATACCATTAGCCGTAATATGCAGCAACTAGGCCTTTTAACATAATCTACATCTTACGTTTCCTTGGTGGTTCAGAACATAAACGGTAGAAATGTGAAACAAGTAATACCCTTTTTTTCCATGGGTAAGAGAGACACATATTTCAGGATCAAAAAGCATGGCAAAGTATTCCCACTGGGTCAGCCATTCATCAAGGTAATTTATCAACACAATCACCCATCACGATGCAACACTACAAATACTTAAGGAAGAAAGACCATGGCAAAAGACTTACACTGGGTCAGATATTACAAATCCAAACTTAAATAATGCAACAAGACAGCAAGTTCTATATCGGAACAGGTAACAGTAACTAGTGTGGGCACCTAATCGCCCAAAGTCAATGAAAAAGGAAAGCCAATGTACAAAATTAAATGAACTGAGAGATATGGAACTCACACTCTCAGAATCTGCATCACTTCCTTCACTCGTACCTTCACTTGCACTCTCAGCACTGCATGTCCCAGATTATTACTCATCAGGTAAAGAACTTTGCCACAATATTGAATACACACCAAGTTATCTTGAAAAGTATGAAATGTATATAAACTTTATGATAACAATCATGAACTTTGATGAGCTCTATCGCAGATGAAACTTCAAATAGAAGCACCGAAGGGGGAAGAGAGCAAAAGCTCCACCAGCCCCTCATAGAAAAATTCTAGAAGAGGAAGCACAAAGCGCACAATAAACAATCTGCCTGGACACTGTAACAGCATTCAATAGTCATCATCATCTAACCACACTAGACATAAACTTGTTGACAAAAGACATTTGGCAACCATCCAATCAACAAGCATGGCGCCATACCTTTTAGAATAACCTCCATTAGCAGATGCACCTGATGATTTACCATGCTCATTATTCTTCCCTGTAATCATATTCAAACTTCCCAAACTTCCTTTTGATCTTTTGATGGGCAATTTCTCCTTCACCTCAGATGGTTTACCATCTGCTTCCATGTTGCCAGGTGTATTTCCCTA
The DNA here is from genome assembly GCA_963930655.1 of Myrica gale. Taxonomy (NCBI): domain Eukaryota; kingdom Viridiplantae; phylum Streptophyta; class Magnoliopsida; order Fagales; family Myricaceae; genus Myrica; species Myrica gale. Next base: position 14,421,218 of record OZ005620.1, read on the forward strand.
AGAACAAATTCAAAAGTTTCTCTTCATGTACTTCGAGAGAGAAATGAATGTCTTATGAATATCAAAACAAAAGCCACAATTGTATAGGCAACTTACAGAAGCCTCAACCATGCCGTTTGGGGAAGGCATAGCAAAAGGGCTAAAAGGATAAGATCCCTGTTTGAGATTAGCACATAGCAGTGTTACACATGTACAGAACATAAGTGACAATTTGAGACTGCGACAAAGCATGATGTACAAGAAAATACCGGAGGAATAGATGGGTGAGCATATATGCCACCATGGGGATACATTGCAACATAGGGATGTGGAGGGGTGCCATAAGGAGGCATGATATGCTGCAATAAAGAATTATAGCACACTCATTAATTTTGCAAACAGAAGGGGAACTTTAAGAGACTTTCTGCAATCTTGCCAAGACAAGAGATAGAGGCATATTATCCAAGTCATTAAAGTGAACAAGGAATGACTATGAACCATGTAAACTCTCGAAGCACATTATTCTCGAAAATCTCACTTGTTATAACACCAAAAGTGAACATTGAACTTGATGATAAATAAGCTCAGTATGGCATATTAACATAATCAAGCTCAGATATACAACCACACTAGTTTGTCCAGCATAGAGCGTGAAGCCAAGAACTTCCAAATGGCCTAGTCAGCTCATTTGGACCTCTAGATTCAAACATTAGAGACAATCAAACCTAATTTATTGTTAAGCTACTGCTGCTATTTCATTCTTAGAAATCTAAAAAGCAGTCTCAAAATTTAACCAACACTGATATCTAGCAATAATCTTAGTCAACGTAGAAGCTTTAAAAACCAGTCTCAAAGGTCAAGTACGTGACTCAAACTATTCCATTCAACACTACAAGCACATCATTCAATAATCGGAATCAATGTAAAATAGTTTAATAGCAATACAGAAAGACAAAGTACCTGAACACCCCACATATATGGAGGAGCCTGAGGACTTGAAGCCAAGAACCCGTGTGGAGGTATAGGAGAATATGCCTGACAAGAAAAACGATGACCATTCCCTATAAAATCTAAACACAATATGTAATAGAACTATCCAAATAACAGCTTGTCAATAGAACCTGAAATCCCGACCAGTCAGGATTAACTGCACTAGTACCAGTAGTCGAAGACTGCTCCTGAAAACACATTAATCCAACAGAAATGAGCAATCATCAATAAGAAATGAAGACTACCCTCAAACTTCCAATGAAAAATTCAGAATTACTAAGGTAAACCTGTGTAGTAGTAGTAGTAGCAGGAGCAGATGTAGCAGGAGGTGTCTTTGGCTCCTTCTCTTTTGCCTGTTTATCCACCCCTCCGCTACCCATTCTTCGATACCAACACTTCCCCAAAGTTCCTCAAACCGACTACAATATAAGCACCACCTACGTCATTAAGCACTATCTTCCTCCAGAATTCTCCTAGGAAACAAACAAAATCACTCCAAACAAAATAATTCACATCTTATGCTTCTACGTTGTATTTACTCTCTGGGAAACTGAAAGACACTCAACGATTGTCGCATGGTGTATCGCATTGACCACAATTAAATTGCAAAACAGCAAAACTAATTTGCTCCCAATAATCGAAACCCTAACATTAAAAGTTACATGATTCTATAGTTTCCTATTATTTCTCAACGACCAAGCAGATTATACAATAAAAATTTGATAAAGATTAAAATCAAGAAGAAGGAGAGGGCAAAATAAATTTTTATATGCAAATAATTGCTAAAACTCAGATTTAATGGCGTAAATCATATCGTAAAAGTATAATTTCACTTACCGCTTGTGAACTCCAAACACTGGAACACAAATCGGAATCTGATCCTCGGCGTAGTGCAGTACTTTGAAGCTGGAAGTACAGAAATCCGGGGATGAAGGAGGACACCGAGGTCAATTAGGGAAAAGGCTACGCCATGACGGGATGAAGATAATTAGCCCTTCTTTTTCCACCGAGACAAACTTTTCTTGGTCTGCTGGGACGATGAATTAGGGAAGAGGTCAGAAATTAGGGTTCATTTGGGTTATGGGTTCGCTTTGTGTTGTTTTCGGGGGGAGGATTCACGGCGTGGATTCTGTGTGTCGCAGTCCCGTGGGATTTTTCCCGTTTCGCTTCAAGTGAAATCTCATTTTTGTCCTTGGCGAGTGGATCTTTTTTTTTTTCTCTAAGTCCTTGGCTAGTGGATCCCTCCCCTCAAATGGAAAAAGTTATTGTGTGAGTGTGTAAGTGAACGGGTGAGATTAGAAGTTGAGAAATCTAATGGCTAAAATAATATCACGTCATTTAAAGAACCCGATCCACTAACCCGACCAGCGAAACCGACCCAATTTCATTAAATGACGTGTCATTTTTTCAACCATTAGATTTCTCAACTTCTAATCTCATCCGTCCACTCACACACTCACACAACAAGTTCACTTACACAATAACCAGACCCCCCTCAAATACCTCTGATTATCACGATAAGCCGTGATGGCCGATGATGTAGATGCCGAGCTCTATTATACAAATTAAATGATAATATACACGTGTAGAAAAAAAAAAGGTATACGTGTAGTATGAAATTCTCAATTGATTTTGAGAAAAAAAGGTCATTACGAGGAAGAGAGCCTATAAGATGATTTGGAGATGGAATTGGAAGATTTCGTCCAACATCAAGGGTGAAATTGCATGTAAGGCCTAGGTCAAGACTAGTACAAATGTTTTTTGAGAACGTTATGATGAATAGTTTTTCCCTCGATGATGAGACTTTGAGACGGATTTTAGGGATTCCCTTTAAGGGTCCCTGGTCCAAGACATATTCCTAGAAAGGATTTCTACCCTTCAGACATGGAATTCATCTCTCTAAGCAAATGTGTCCAAAAACACCTGAAGAAAGAGAGAAGATGAGTAACTGCCATTATGCTTCGGCTGTAGGGAGTCTCATGTATGTTATGCTTTGCACTAGGCCTGATATCAGTCACCCAGTTAGCGTTGTGAGTAGATATCAATCCTATCTAGGTCCAAAACATTGGTCAACAGTGAAACATATCCTCATGTATTTGAGAAATACAAAACATTATTTCTTAGTGTATGGCAATGAGGATCTGACTGTCCAGAGATATACAGATTCAGATTTTCAATCAGATATTGATGATAGAAGATCAATGTCCGAATTTGTGTTCCTTCTTGGCAAATGAACATTTAGTTGGAGAAGTTTCAAGCAAAGTACTGCTGTTGATTCTACAACTGAGGCATAATATGTTGCTGCAAGTGAAGCTGCAAAGAAAGTTGTGTGGATTCGCAAGTTCCTTCAAGAACATGAAGTTGTCCCTTCGATTGAGGTGTCTATTCCCTTATACTGCGATAACAATGATGCAATTGCACAGGCAGTGGAACCAAGGTCTCATCAAAAGACAAAGCACATAGAACGTCGTTTTCACCTAATACGTGATATCATATCCAGAGGTGATATCACAATGGTGAAGGTTGCATCAGCTGATAATTTAGCTGATTCATTTATAAAACCTTTATCTCAGAAAGTGTTTGAGAAACATATTAAGGATATGGGTTTGAGATATATGTATGATTAAGATTGACGTTTTGTTTCTTTATTATCTGATAATAAAAGTTTATTTGTTTCTTACATATATTATTGTTGTTATGGGTTTATACGTAATATGAGATGTTATGTATGTAAATTTATTCAGGTAACATTGTAGAAAAATCATGCTAGAGATTAATGAATCAAAGACAGGGAATAATGATTTTTCAGTCCCTTGTAAGCCTGAAATTGTTTTAGACTTTTGTAACATAAAGTCTGTGAGTTCTAGATTTCAGGATTAAAGCAACCCAAGAGAGGGGTGAATTAATTTTCTAAACTTTTCGATATTAACTCTCAAAGTTGTGTTTGCAAGTAAAGCCTATTTTAGTACAAGTATATAATATGCAATAAACGTAAATGAGTGCTAAATTAAGGAGAATGGTAAGAGAAACAAACACAGTATTTTTAGGTGGTTCGGCAAACCCGCCTACATCCACCCCTTAAGCTCCTTCACCGAGCCTTGAGGTTTTCCACTATCTTCAACCAATAGCTTACACACTAGCTTTCGGGTGCTAGTGAACCGTACAAGTATTTTCCCGGGATCAACACTCAAACCCACCCAAGTGGTTTTTTTGGATCACCACTCGCAACCTCACCAAGCTTGAGATATACATTCTCAAAGCTTCTTCTTTAGTGAATAACCTTACTAAAGGAAACACCTCTTTTGATAGGTATGTTGAAGAACAAAACTCTCTCAAATAGTAGATATAAAAATGGAAAACTCTATCTCTTTATTCACACAAAGACAAGGATATGAAAGTGTGTTTTGTGTGAATGATATGAGAAATATAGAATAGGAAGGTTTAGAATATTTCTCAAGTAGTAAAAATGATATGTGGTCGTTGGTTCTATATTTTAGACGAAATGAAGGTGTATTTATAGGCCACATATGAAAACTAATCGTTTATAGCCGTTGGAAGTTTTTGCTAAAACGAGCCGGTTGACCGCTATATGAACCGGTCCACCGCTTCAAGTTACCGTTACCCAACGGTCATATTGTCAGAAGCTTCAACGGCTCTTTTGTCAAAATCAACCGGTCGACCGCTACATGAGGCGGCCGAAGTACCGGTCGACCGCTTGAACAGCCGGTCGACCTCCTCAATTTAAGCATGATCCGGTTCTTTTAAAAACAAGGTTTTTGACTACTTTTAAACACTCAATTCTGAAGACATACTTCCTATAAGTATATCAAGGTTTGGAGGTTTGATTGAGATGTTTTGAAACCTATAAAAACATTTTAATCTTTCAAACAAAACTTAAAACGGTTTATGCACGTTTTTGAAAGATATGCAAGTGCGTGATTCAAATCCTTGTCAAAAGTGAATTAAAGAGTTACAAGGATTATACCCTAAGGTCTTGAGTCTTCACTTTAAGCTCCTTGCATCTTCTTGTTCTTCTTTCTTCAAGGTTTTGCTCTTTTCGTCAAATCGTCTTTGTTTTTGAAGATGTCCATTTTGTAAACTCCATCCATTTATTGAAATTGTCAAAATTTCGATTGTTCACAAAAGCCAACAATCTCCCCTTTTTTTATGATGACAATAAAGTGATAGTTTTAGGATGACTCCCCCTATCTTTTGCAATTGGACAAACATTTAAAACTTGGAGACAAAGTATTAGTAGTAGTCATTTGATTCATAAAGAGTAATACAATTAAAACATAATCCAATTAAAAAGGAGAATATATAGTTATCAAAACTATTAGCACATTTCTCCCCATTTGTCACATCAAAAAGACAAATGATACATATTTCCCCAAATATGCATTCTAAAAACAAAGGAAATCCAAACATGTAGACATTTAAAAATTCTCCCCCTTTGTCAATCAAAATGAGAATGCATGTATAGAATTCAAAAGTTTATTTTTAAACCAAAAGAACATGTTTGGGTTTTAAATGACAATTTCATTGAAATGGTATAGAAGATGTCTAACGGGGACTCAAGAGTCCATCACTATTACGATAGTAGCCCACCGAGTGAGTTTGTACCAACCTCTTAGCTACCAATGAAAATTTAAAGGTCATTCTCAACCAAAAAGGTTTAAGCTCACAAATATTTATCAAAGTACATGATTTTGTAAAAATGTTAGCTTATTGATGTTCCATTTTGATAAATGCAATAAAATATGTCAAAGATAAATATATTTGCATTTATAACATTAACAACCAAGAAAATATCGTAGAACATATTCTCAAACAAGGATTTAGATGTTACCAAAGGTTTTCCCTTTTAGCATATGTCCTCAAATGTCACAAGTCTTCTTAATAGGCAAGTTTCATCCAAGCACCGTTTGTTGCTCCAACCTACAAGAGAATCAAGAAACTATTTTTGGTACCCAAGCCTTTTTGGGTACTTCAATGTTAGTTTTGGTTCCTTTTGGAACTCATGCTTTCTTGAGAAACTTGCTCCCAAGTTTCTTTAATGCACAATAAAAAATAAGATGTTCATCTTTGTTGCAAAAATGACATGTTTGAGTAGGTACACAAAAAGACTTAGCCTTCACAAAATAATTCTTTAAATATTTTTTGTGAATCAAAGGCTTGTAGCCTATGCCACATTTGTCAAAGACACATCTTTGACTACCAAGAATCAAATCTAAGGATTTCTTTCCTTGAGTAAACTTCTCAAGGATTTTGCTTTGAGAAACGATTTTCTTGTTCAAAGTAACTTTCTCATTTTCAAAGTCTAAAGTTTTTTGTTGGAGCAAATCGTTTTCTAGCTTTAGAGTATCTCTCTCATTTTTTAGTAAATCAATTTCTTTTGAAATCAAAGAGTTTCTTTTTCAAGGATGTATATTTTGAACCAAATTTTTCAAATTGACATAAAAGTTCATCAAATGCATTTTGTAGTTCAATGTATGAAAGACCTAAGAGGTTTTTATTTATTCATGAATTGTTTACACAACTTTGATATTGTCAACCGGTGATGTTCATTCAGGACTATATCTAGACATGTTGGGTTGTATGCGTGATGATTGAGTGGTATGAATGCTCAACAAAGAATCCACCAGTCTTTTAGAAAGACAGTATATTCAGTTAGATTTCATGAAAGAGTTGCACCAAAAGAATCCGGCGGGAGTGTTTTACAAAACTATTTTATGAATACATAAAAGTATATGATATATATTTCAAAAAAAAATTGTGTGTGTGATGATTGAGTGGTATGAATGCTCAACAAGGAATCCACCAGTCTTTTGGAAATACAGTATATTCAGTTAGATTTCATGAAAGAGTTGCACCAAAAGAATCCGGCAGGAGTATTTTACAAAACTATTTTATGAATACATAAAAGTATATGATATATATTTTAAAAAAAAAAATTGTGGTCTAATTGAGTTATGAACTAAGAAATCAAGTTTACATAAGATAGAGACATGACGGTGATATTTGGTTCTGAGGGCAAGTGAGAGATTGTTAGAATTACGTGCCCTCGATAACCAAATTGATTAATCCAGTCTTAATATCTCATATGGAATTTAGTATGGTGGAAGGAATTAACTGTATGTAAAAGGGGCATATTTGCAATAATCTTAAATTCCAGGGTCAATTACAATATGTTGATGGACTTGATTGTAATTAGTAGAAGCCCTAATTGTATTAGAAGAAGAGTTCTTCAGTGTTATCCTACTGCTGGAATTTGATATCCCTAAGGATCCTATGTCTCATGGTCTTTCTAGGGTTTTCCAAGGCCTATAAATATAATTGTTATATTCAAGAGGTTGGCCATCAGAACCTATTAGGGAAATCCAGATAACGAGATAGTGACATAAATCCCTTAGGAGGCAACACATCTGAGTTGCTGTTCTGAATTGCTGGAGCTTTGGATTGGATCGTAAAGCGGCTTAAAGTTTATAAGCTCCTATATTTCTGTGTCAGGTATGGAATCAAATCTAAAATTGTAATCATAACCATAATCTTGGTTGATATTTTGTTGAAAACATGTTGTTTGTTTATAGTTTAATTCTGCATATCAACTATCAATGAGGCCTGACTTCAGCAACAACAGACTGTCACTCAGTCAACCGTTGAGCTCACTGTCAACGTTACTACTAAGCATCAGTCCTCTCCTCGTGGTGGTTGAGGAAGCCGCTACTCTCCGCGTGGCTCCCGAGGTCGTGGTAGTAGGGGTGGCCGCAACAATGGCTTCTCTCCCTCTTCGGGAGGCTACTCCAATGACTCGAAGATTATCTGTCAGGTGTGTGGCAAGCAAGGCCACAGTGCACTAGCCTGCTACAACCGCTTCAACCTTTCCTTCCAACAACAACAGACACTTGCTCCTACGGGTTGGTGATGGTAAGCCTCTCTCCATCTCTCATAGTGGTTCCTCTGTTTTTCCCACCCCCACCTCCTCCTTCCGTTTAACAAATCTTTTTCATGTTCCCGCCATTACCAAGAACCTTCTCACTGTCCGTCAGTTTTGTGCTGATAATAATGTTTATTTTCAATTTTCTCACATGGTTTTTCTGTCAAGGATTGTGTTTCTGGGACCCCTCTACTCCAAGGCCACACCCGTGATGGTCTCTATGTCTTCCCCGCCGTTTCATCGTCTTCTCAAGCCTTGTCCACCACGTCCATCTCCTCCACTGCCTCGTCTGACTGGCATGCTCGTTTGGGGCATCATGCTTTTCGTGTCGTCCGTCAAGTTTTGTCGTCTCACTCTCTCTCTGGTGTTTCTCCTCCTTCATTGGTGCTTTGCCCTGCTTGTTGCACCGCCAAGAGTCATCGCCTACCTCATCCTCCTTCTCCAAATCGATCGACGCAGCCTTTACAATTACTATTCCTTGATGTTTGGGGCCATCCCTTATAGTTTTAGTCTCTGGTTTTCAATATTACCTCAATATTGTTGACGACTTTAGTCGCTATTCGTGGCTTTTTCCAATACAATGCAAATCTGATGTTCTTTCAGTTTTTATTGCTTTTCAGCGTTTAGTCGAAAATTTATGTTCCTCTAAAATTATTTCCATTCAAACTGATGGGGGTGGGGAGTTTCGCTCCCTTCGTCCTCATCTTCTCTCTATGGGTATCACCCACTGTCTTTCCTGCCCTCACTCTCACGCCCAAAACGGCACCGTAGAACGCAAACATAGGCATATAGTGGAAACTAGCCTTACTCTCTTAGCCCACTCTACCCTTCATTTTAAATTCTGGCCCGAGGCTTTCACTACTTCTGCTTACTTAATCAATCGTCTCCCCTCCCCTTCCCTGGGTCATCAGTCTCCTTTTTCAACTCTTTTTCGTCGGGCCCCTAACTACAAGTTTCTTCGTGTATTTGGTTGTGAATGTTGGCCTCCTCTTCGGCCCTTCCATCAACACAAGATGGACTTTCGGTCATCTCGGTCTGTTTTTATTGGCTATAGCCCAGACCACAAAGGGTATAAGTGTTATGTCCTCTCTTCCAGAAAAATTGTAATTTCCCGTGATGTTCGGTTTAATGAAAGCTCATTCCCCTTTCAAGTTTCTTCCCTTACCGATCCATCTCAGCCCATTTCATCAACTCATACTCTTTTACCTTTGCTTGTCCCCGATCTCGGGCCTTCTTCTCCTCCTCTAACCCAGCCCACTTCTCTTTCTCCTTCAGTGTCATCTTCTCTGTTACCTTCTACTCCTCGGTCTGTCGACACTCCTCCTCGGTCACCCTCCTCTACTACTATGCCTTCTCCTCCACTCCCTCCTCCATGTATTGTAACTCGGTCTCAAGCTCATATTCGCTGCCCCAAGACCTTTACACTGATGGTACTATTCGCTGGCCTCTTCCCAAAACTTCCTGCATTGTCTCCCTTTCTCTCCCTACAGATCCCACATCCTACTCTGAGGCCTCTCGTTCTCCAGAATGGCGTGCTGCTATGCGTGAGGAATTTCAAGCCTTACTTGCCAACAAAACTTGGCATCTGGTTCCCTCTTCCTCTTTCCCAGAAACTGGTTGGATGCAAATGGGTCTTTCGCACCAAACAGAATGATTATGGCTCTCTTCAACGCCACAAAACCCGCCTTGTTGCCAAAGGCTACCACCAACATGAAGGCCTCTACTATGGTGAGACTTTCAGTCCGGTCGTTAAGCCCTCTACCATTCGATTGGTTCTTACTTCGGTTGTCTCTACTAGCTGGCGTCTGAAGCAATTTGACGTGCAAAATGCCTTTCTACACAGTGACTTAACAGAAGAGGTCTTTATGCAATAGCCGCCTGGTTTTATTCACCCCGAATATCCTGAGTATGTCTGCCACCTCAACAACGTCTTGTATGACCTTAAGCAGGCACCCCGTGCCTGGTTCCATCGTCTTCGGCGTCAACTTCTCCGTCTTGGTTTTGTGGCCTCTAAATCTGATGCTTCTCTTTTTATCTATTGCCACTCTTCCATAATTGCTTATATGCCGGTCTATGTTGATGATCTTTTGCTCACAAGATCGGACCCTGTCTTTCTTCAGCACATTATTGAGCAGCTCCACTCTGCCTTTCCTGTGAAAGATCTTGGTTCTGTGCATTACTTTCTTGGCCTTGAGTTTACCCCTCAACCTACTGGTCTTCTGCTCACTCAACAGAAGTACATCCGAGATTTGCTTGCAAAAACCAACATAGTTGAAGCCAAACCCGTGACCTCTCCAATGGTTGTTTCACCTCCTCTATCCAAACATGACATGCTTATGTTTGAGGATCTCACTCTTTTTCGTAGCACTGTTGGTAGTCTCCAGTATCTCTCCCTTACATGACCGAATGTGGCATTTGCAGTGAATCATGTTTGTCAATTTATGCAGTCCTCTCGACTCCTCATTGGCAAGCTGTGAAACGTATCTTACGCTATCAGAAGCATACTCTGCATTATGGTCTTTTTCTCCAGCGATCTCCCACTCAATCTCTCTTTGCCTATTCTGATGCCGATAGGGCTGGGTGCCCGGATGATCGCCAATCTACCAGCGGATTCTGTGTCTACTTTGGTCCTAATCTCATTTCCTGATGCTCAAAGAAACAAGTCATTGTTACTCACTCCAGCACTGAGGCTGAGTACAAAGCCCTTGCAAATGCCACTGCTGAGTTAATTTGGCTTCGTTCTCTATTGGCCGAACTTGGTGTTCCTCCTTCTCCTGCTCCTACACTTTGGTGCGATAACATTGGGGCTACTTATCTTTCTGCCAACCCCGTTTTACATTCACGCACGAAACATGTTGCTATTGATTTTCATTTCGTGCGTGATCGGGTTGTTGATCAATCTCTCAAAGTGGCCTTAATTTCGAGGAAAGATCAACTTGCCGATGTTCTGACTAAACCGCTTGTTGCTTCTCGTTTTCATCTGTTGCGCACAAGTCTTACGGTCCTTCCTGCCCCGTTGGACTTGCGGAGGGATAATAACGCATGTCCTCTGCAGCTCACCACCTCAGCAGTCACTTGAGCTTTTCACCATTGCACAAAAGCTGTACAAATATTCTAGAACAATTGTTTGTTAGGATTTGTACGTAGCAATGATTGGTCGGTTGTAACGACATAGTGATATTGTAATATGTGCTCAACCACAGATCTGGATCTGATGCACATCACCTACTTGTATAAATACCCAATTCATCGAAATGAGTGATAAGAAGAATTCTTTGATTTTGTCATGTTCCTTTACAAGCATGTGTAAGAACGTTTATGACGAACGAAAATCCTGGTCGTCGATTCTTCGATTGTGCTATGTTCTCGGCTAGAGTGGTGAGTCCTTCAATTTTTAACTAAGAATTGCATTTTTTTGATAAATTGAGAGATGGAGTCGAGACATCCAGAGATGGAGAAAGATGGAACATGGTATCTGGAGGGAGTGGAGGGCACAGGTAAAGGAGGAAAAAAACTTAGTTGGATTGTCTCGGTTAAAAATGTTAATTTTGAAACCTAATGTATGAAATATTTGGTAAAATGTGCAGGTGAATCAACGAGACATACACATGACTCAACCCACGCACGGTAGCAAAAGAGTTATGTGTCAACCTGTCATTAGGAGTACCCAGTGACTGAACTGGATATTGTTTTGTTTTTTATGGATTGGGTCTCTATGCAATCTATATGGACTCATGTATTTTGTGTCTTCATGGATTCCTTTGATGATCATGGAACTGTGTAATGGACTGATTTTGGATGCATGTATTTTGAGTACTGCTAGATGAGTCTATGTATTGGTGACTGGATGTATTTTAGACTTCAAAGTGGTTGGGTGTAATTTCTGTGTTGGCTGGACTAGATGTATTTTTGTGCATCTTTGATCTACAGGGACAAAATCTGATCCCAAACCACTTAGCTCGGTAAACCAACATCCAAGACTGAAAGACATTTCAACAAACAGCTTGCAGGCAACACAATTCTCACTGGAAATTGGGCTAGCTGGGAGGGAATTCAAAATGGGTGGGACGACGTAAACCAACATCCAAGACTGAAAGACATTTCAACAAATAGCTTGCAGGCAACACAATTCTCACTGGAAATTGGGCTAGCTGGGAGGGAATTCAAAATGGGTGGGACGACGTCGACCCTTTTAGTAATCACTTAGCTGGGACGACGTCGTCCCTTAGAGAATACAATTCTCACTTTCATGGGACAACGTCGTTCCTTTTTCCTCATTTAAGTTTTTTTTTAAAAAATTAACTTACGTGGCCCTTATTTGGCAAAAGGAAGGGAGAAAATTTATTTGTTTATTTGTTCTTTTTTATATACATGTGTCATCCTCCTATTGGTTGCTGAAGTGGCGTTTTTTGCCACATCAGCAACTGCCGTTAGTGCTCTAACGTGGAAGTGACGGAGGGACTTTTTTTTCAGAACATGTGATCTCAGGGATTAATTTGTAAAAACTCTTACCTCAGGGACTATTTTGTCAAAAGTTAATACCACATGGACCTACAGTACAATTAACCCTTAAAAAAAAGTCCATTGAATAACAGTGAAATCATAGAAAATGCAGTTGCAAAAAGTCTGAACAATGAGTACTCTCTATAGTACATTGCGGTATGCACTGTTGAACATACTTTCCTCCACGAAATCCACACACAACAACATTACGAAATAATGGTACTAATATGCATTAAAACAAAGTGCATATATTTTGTTAAAAATATTTAAAAAAACTTTTTGAAGCATATTTACCTCCTAATTTTTGTGGGATCGAGATCCTCTTTAATTTTCTACTCAAATTGCATAGTAAAATCAGAGAGAGTTAGACACAGATGAACCTAATTATAGATCCATGTTGTTCAAAATTTTATATGAGTAAATCATACTGTAAAATTCAACTATTGTGTTTATCTCTCTCCAAACTCTACTGTACAATTCGGGTATGAAATTGCAAAGAATCTTAATCCATTTTTGTGGACTTAGGATATCAAGACAAAATACTGCTGTTAGAAATTGATTAGATTAACTTTAAGGAGAAGCAGCCTCATGTCCTACAGACATCACAAAAAGTGGCTAACAATAATAATTAGCCACAACAGTTCTTGATGCACCTTTACATACAGCACATGAACTATAAACTAAAGAAAATCTATAGAGAAGTCAGGTTTCCGAGCCAGATTTATCTCTGCCAACCAATTGCAAGCAAATCTGGAGGAAGAGAAGCGGGATCAAGTTACCAACAGTCTTTCAAAAGCTCTGGAGCCTCCTGCCCAGATAGCTTCCTCGCAGGAATCTGATGTGAAAACAGCCGGACATCATCCTTTCCAAACCATCTAATAGCATGACACCCAATCTCCCTTCTCTTAAATACAGTCTTGAACCCATCAACCTTCTCAAGGTAAGCCAGACTTAAACCATGCATCTCACTGTAACTTGTCAAAGATATAACTATATCATAGCACCGTTTATCTTTAGAACATAATTTTTGCCCTTCAGCATCCAAAGCTGCATCATTATAAAGAGCCCACACAGAACCCTTCCTTGGATAAATTCTATACACCTCTCGTGCTGCTTGTTCACAATCAACAACATGAGAAAATATGTTCAATGAGCTAAGGGAAGTCTTCCTAGCAACCTTAAATCTGCCACAAGAAATATGGAATCTCATTTTCTCCAAACATATCAGTCCCTCATCCCCACTACTTTGAAGATCCAACCAACTCATTTTCACCTCAAAAGGATTGATCGAAACAACTTCATCGATCAAACCATAATGCCTTGGCATTCCATCATCATCATCATAGATAGCCCACACTTGACCTTTCTTAAAACTCCTCTCCACTCTATCCTTATCAAAATCATAGAAGTCAGAATCCTCCACCGACATAACCTCCACATCCCCACTTCTAGAACCCCAGCGCTTCTCAATTTCTACATGTGCACTTTTCTTCTTATACCTCTCAATTTCTGAATCCCCAGCCTTCCTTGAACTCCCCCGTTTCCCTCTCTCTAAACCCTTACACTTCTCCAATTTTTTTTGCTTCACCTTTTCCTTCCTCTCCATCTTCTCTCTTTCATCCTTCTCCTTCTCCTTTTCCTTCAACTTCAGCTTCATCCTCTCTTGTTGGACCTTCCGCCTTGCTTCCAACTGCATTTCTGCCAATGTCATCATCTCTTCCCCAGTCTTTGCCCTCTTTAGAGTTGACCTCTCTAAAACCTCCCCCACTGTCCTCATTCTCCTCCTCAACCTTCCACCGCTCCATTGCCCATCACCATCTCCACCATCCTCTTCCCCCTCCAACCCACTTCTCACTCTGTCTTCCGTCACTCCACTATCCATTTTTTCCTTCATGCTGACAGGTCTGAAATCCCCACCACTACCCATTTTCTGTTTCAACCCCAAATCTCCAAATTTCATAACACCACCTCTATTTCTCTCCCTCGACTTCTCACCCCTGACCCCTACCATAATTTCTCCGTCACCACATTCATCACCATCATTGACCTCAGCCGCAACAGCCTCAAAACTCTTCTTACAATTGGGACAAACTAAATTATGCCCCAAATATCTCCTCTCAAACTTGTGCAACAACCGGCACGTCGAACACGCCGTCCAAAACGTGTCCACAGATGCTAATTCCACCACATTCTCCTCCTGAATCCTAATCCTGAGCTTCATATCATACTCTTTCCTACGTATCTTATCCGACAAAAACCGAAATGCCTCGTTGGCGAGCTTAAACGCGTCTTCGGACCCTGCATAAGGGTTTTTGTCGGGGTGAAGGACCAGGGCAAGTTTCTTGTATTGTTTCTTAATGGTGTTGATGTGAGTGAAGGGTTCTACCTGGAGGATCTTGTACCAGTCGGGCATGGGATTGTCAGGGGCTCTAGCAGCAGCAACACAGAGGATCTTGAAGGAGGTTACCATTTCAGAAATTCCGTCGAGATGGGGGGCCAGACGCTGAGCTCGCTTGGCATACTTCAGGGCAGACTTGATCTTGGAGTTGTTGTATTTGATCTCTGAGAGCGCTTTGAGGCGCAGGGCTTCTTGTTCTTTGTCTTCCTCTTCCTCTGGTTCAGTGGTAGGACCAGCAACAGCTAAGGGAGAAGCAGCACCAGCACCTGACATTGGCACCATGGCCATTACTTGATTCACTGTTGCGTGAGGTGAATTTGGTCCTCCATTCTGAGGAACATGCACAGAATTTCCATTCTGAGACACTTGAGCTGTAAAAAGACGGGGAGTTTTTGTTAATAGATATCATTACATCTATAGCAGAAAAGAGTACTATCCCATGTCTTTTATGGTAACTAAAAAAGATCATAACTGAACCTTCAAAAGAATCTTGCCCATCCCCTGACTTCTGTTGTGAGCCCTGCATAAACCAAAAGGCTAACATGTAAGACTTTTCTTTTAACTCGAAGAGAAGAAAGCACAAAACACAAACAATAACAGTTGAAGGGACTATCCATGCAGAGATGGCAAGATTAATATTAGGTTAAGTACACTTTTCGTCCCCTGGCTATTAGGGTTCTGACATTTTGCACCTCAAACTACTAATTTCATTATATTTCACCCCTCAATTACCAACCGTTTACATTTTGCAACCCGCACCCTTCAATATTTGACCTCCGTCAAGTAGGGTCTAACACCTAAATTTACAGTTGCCCTCTAGGAATGATGAATATAATGTTATACATGAAATTGGTGTGGAAAAGAAATCCGAAAAAACAAATAGCCAAAAAAGTACTACTACCGAGCCGATCTCACATTAATAACCATGCTGCAACTAGAAGCTTAGAAAATCTGTAATCAGTTCTAGCAAGTCTTGCCTGGATCAAAGGTCGTATTGATGTTTTAAGTGTTTGACGAACGCATATGCTTTAGCGGTCTACAATTAGAACAAACTAATTGATGAATAACATTAGCCGTAACATGCAACAACTAGATCTTTAAACATAATCTACATCTTATGTTTTCTTGGTTCAAAGCACAACTGGTAGAAATGTGAAACAAGTAATACTCGTATTTTTTTTTCCTTGGGTACGATAGACGCACACATGCTTCAGGATCAAAGAGCATGGCAAAGTGTTCTCGCTGGGTCAGCCATTCAACAAGGTAATTTATCAGCATAATCACGATGCAACACTACAAATACTTGAATAAGAAAGACAATGGCAAAAGACAAACACTGGGTCAAATATTACAAATCCAAACTTAAATAATGCAGCAAGACAGCAAGTTCTATATCAAAACAGGTAACAGTAACTAGCATGGGCAACTAGTCTGTCCAGCATAGAGCTTGAAGCCAAGAACTTCCAATGGCCTAGTCAGCTCATTTGGACCTCCAGATTAAAACATTAGAAACAATCACGATTCCTACTGGTGCTATTCATTCTTACAAATCTAAAAAGTAGTCTCAAAGGTGACCTACCAGCAATAATCTTAGTCAATGTAAAAGTTAAAAACCAGTCTCAAAGGTCAACTACATTACTCGAACTATTCCATTCAACATTATAAGCACAGGATTCAATAATTGGAATCAAATTAAAATAGGTTAATAGCAATACAGAAAAAAAAAACCTGAACAACCCACATTAAGACTGCCCTAAAACTTCCAATGAAAAATTCAGAACTACTAAGTTAAACCTGTGTAGTAGTAGTAGTAGCAGCAGCAGCAGCTGTAGCAGGAGGAGTCTTTGGCTCCTTCTCTTTCGCCTGTTTATCCATCTCCCCGCTACCCATTCTTCGATATCACTACTTCCCCAAAGTTCCTCAAATCGCACTACATTATAACCACCACCTACATCATTAAGCACTTATCTTCCTCCAGAATTCTCCTAGAAAACAAACAAAATCACTCCAAGTAAAATAATCCACGTCTTATGCTTCTACGCTCAATTTATTCTCCGGGAAACTGAAAGACATTGAACGACTGTTGCATAGTATTGCATCGATCACAATTGAATTTCAAAACAGATAATAAAATAAGGGTTTGATATAAATTAAAATCCCAAAATAAAAGAGAGGGCAAAATGATTTTTTTTTTTTTGTCATCAGGGAAAAATGAATTTTTATATGCAAAAAATATCTGCAACTCAGATTTGATGGTGTAAACCATGTCGTAAAAGTAGAATTTCACTTACCGCTTTTGAACTCGCACCACTGGAAACCAAATCGGAATCTGATCTTCAGAGAAGTGCAGTACTTTGAAGCCGGAAGTACAGAAATCCGGGGATGAAGGAGGACACCGAGGTCAAATAGGAAAAGAGTTACGCCAAGATAGGGAGAAGATCATTATCCGTTCTTTTTTTCACCAAGATAAGCTTTTCTTAGTCTGCTGGGACGAAGCATCAGGGAAGAGGTCCGCATTAGGGTTCATTTTTTTTTCTAAGTCGAATTAGGGTTCATTTGGTTTTGGTTTTAACAAAATTGTGTTGTTTTCAAGGGGACGGATTCACGGCGCGGATTCTGTCGGTCGCCGTACGCTATCATTCCTGTCGGATCGTTCGTCTAAGGCTACGTTTGTAATCATAATTTTCTCCAAAATTTTATCACTCCTAATAAAATACTTTAATATAATCTCTCTCCTATTAAAAATATAAAAAAATATAAAAAAATTACCTATTTCTTCACCTTTTTACTAAACTCAATACCAACACATATTTTCATACCAAAAATATTACAACACAAACACAACCTAAATTTGCTAATATATTTTATGAAAATTTTGACACTTGTAAAAAATTGAAATGGAATAGAGTTTTGTTAAATTTTGAGAGTCTAGACCTAAAAAAATATTTTTTAATAAATTATTTATATTTATTAAAATATAAATAAATTATTTGATTAAAAGAGATTATTTTTAAATTATCTTATTTGACAAAATTTTAGCTTCGTTTGCAAATATGGGCGAATCATTTCATTTCAAGTGAAATCTCACTTTTTGTCCTTGTGGATTCCTCAAATTATCAAGGTGATGTTTAAGGATTGTGCATGCCGGTGTCTCCATCGGCACCGCCTGTCAGAGTCCCACAGGCACTGTCTATGTCGGTATCTCCCAAATGGGTACTGACACTAATCTCGTTTGGGCTATGCCTACCGGTACATGTGTTCGTCGCACCAGCGAGGGATAGAGAGATAGGGATCGACTGATTGGATTCAGGTGAAGGGGAAAAAAATTGTAAAAAGAGCCGAGCTTCAACGAAACGATGTCGTTGAAGGTCGGCTGGTTTTTTTTTTTTAAATGAAATCATTTGGTTTAAAAAAATTTAAATCTGGTGGAGGAGGTTCTTTCTTTTGGTCATCCCAAATTTTAGCGTAATCAAATCATTATAAATGATCTATTTTCATCCGATCATCTTTTTCTATTACAATAAATATAAAAAATTTATTTAAATAAATAAATATAAAAAATTATCTCTTCACTTTTCACCGACTACACAAATTAATTTTGTTTTGCAAACATCATCCAAAATGCCAATGATGCGTACATGCCAAATTTTAGAAAACAAATGAATTGCCAACGTAACCTGTTGCTTGCAGGATTTATCCCTCTTTTCTGATGTTTTGTATCAAGACATATTAAGGAGACATCCTTGGACAGCCTTATGGTTTGGTCCTCATTTAATAATTGACTTTTTAATTTTCTAAATAACAATTAAGTGAAATAAATTTATCACTGAAATAAAAACACACGCAGAACCCATGACAATGTGCGACATTATGCAAAATACAATAAAAAAACAGATCGGCAGTGGTTGTTACAAATTTTAGGTTTAGGCTCGCATTGAGTACTTAATAGCATCCTTACACAAGTGGGCACAGATGCCAATTTGGTTTGAGATCCTTATGTGCTAGTGTTTTAATGTTGGCTTAATTTCGTGTCAAGATTTAAATTCAAATTGAGTTGCATTTTAAGTTTGGCCAAAGTATTCAAAAGATGAATGTGTCTTTCAAACTTTAAAAGAATAAAGATATCATCAAGATGAAGAGCTAAATACAAGAAGATATGATTCAAATTCTTTAAGAAAATTTTGAAACTATTCCAAAATTTGAATTTTGAAATATTTTTTTCCTTTTAGAATTCTTTTTGAAATATAACTCAACAAATTTGAGAAAATCTTTTAGATATCCCTACTCATAAACATTTTAAATTTTCTCCAGTTATTAAGATTCAATCATCATTGAAACGAACCTTTCTATGGGAGTTTGGCTGGCAGAGTTTTCGGTGTTGAAAAATGAGGACATTATTGAAGAATTCATAAGAAGAACCTCATAGAGCTGAGGGTTAATCATAGGAAGCGGGTCTAGGTTGGATTACTTAGATTATTATATCAGGGTAGTCAGAGTCAAGCAATTGTATGTTAAATGTGCCTGAATCAACAGTTAAGATTTTCTCCAGTTATCTAGATTAAATTACCATTGAAACCAACCTTCCTGTGGGAGTTTGGCTGCTGGAATTTCCGGTGTTGAAGAACGAGGACGTTCTTGAAGAGTTCATAAGAAGAACATCAGAGAATTTAGGGTTAACATTAAAAAGTGGGTCTAGATTGGATTCCTTAGATTATTACATTGGGGTAGTCAGAGTCAATCAACTAGATGTTGCCCGTGTCTGAATCACCATTGTAACGTTTTACTTCGAGAATTTCTAGTGGCTACTAGCCCGGAGTGATTTTTCAGCTGACAAAATCCTTGTCTTTGTGTAATTGATATTTGCTTTATTATTCCGAGGCATATATATTTTGTTGATTAATTATTTAGATTTAGACTCAACAATTTTAGGACTTATTCTTCTAAAATTGTTATTAAATTTTTAAATAGAGGTAAAATACTTATTCTGCCCCTATAGGTGTTAATAGGGTCTAAATCTTGTTTTTCAATTGGTATCATCAAGTGCTCACAACCTGGCTTTAATACCGTATAAAAAAAATGAAAAAGAAAGCAATGTTTTTTGAAAAGGCACAAAATATTTCTTCTGTGGATTGCAACGTGAGCACTCGACATTACAATGACACCTACTTAAACTCATAACCACGGAAACAAACAGGATTCCATAAAATTAGCAAGGAGATATGCTCTCTAAGATGCTAGTCTAATGCACCTAGACTTGAAATAGTCTTTATGCATTCTTTTTGCTTGCTGAATGTTTCCTTATCTGTTGGACTCACATGTTGACTTGAATTTGTTACCGATGGAGCTCATTTGTCCCTCAACATATCTCCACTAATTTTGGCAATATTTTGAGAGTATGTTGCCTTTCCACTTCTAGAATCTTGGATCTCCTTATCTCTGCATTGATTCTCATAATTGTCAAATTGTTATGTGCTAATAGATCAATTCCATTAAACTAGTGAATGAATGGAGAAGAAGAAAGATAAATAATAGGTAGCCATCACACCTGTGGAAAGATCGCATTGTCAGTAACCCATAAGAGAAAAATTTGGACACTCGAACTTTAAGTGACTATTTTATTGGCTATCCAAAAAGGTCCAAGAATATATATTTTCTTGTCTGGAAAATTCTTTGAGAATTATTGAGACCAGAAATCAATGGGAGTCTTGAGAAATTAATTTTGAGGAAAATCAAACTCCAAACACTGAGAATGACCTAAATAAGTGGTCAATGATTCTTCCCATTATTGGTAGTAATGAATCAATTGACGATGAATTCACTATAAATATACCATCAGGGATTGAGCCAGTTATCATTGAGAATGTTGTTCAATTTTCACTATAGTGGGTCAAGAAGCAACATTAAGGAGATCATCAGGGGTTAAAAATCTCCAATTCCACATGACTATATTGTGTACCTCCAAAAGACTGAATATGATAGTGGACATAGTGACAATCTAACCATTTTTGCACAAGTTATGAACAATTTTAATTCTTCAAAATGGTATGATCTCATGAAGGAAGATATAGACTTAATGGCTAAAAGTAATGTTTAAAATTTGGTTGAACTAACTCCTAGAACTACAGTTGTTAGTTGTGAATGGGTCTCCAAGACCAAAAAAGACTCTAAAGAAAGTAGAACGACATAAGGCTAGACTTGTTGTCAAAGGTTTACTCAAAAGGAAGGTATCGAATATCATGAAACGTTTTTGCTTGTCTCGAAGAATGATTCTTTAATGATAATTATAGCTTTAGTGGCTTATTTTGACTTTGAGCTTCACTAGAAGGATTTGTGAACCACTTTTCTGAATGTTGATTTAAAAGTGAACGTGTATATGAAACAACCTGAGGGGTTTCTTTTTGATGGACATAGTTAACTTGTTTGCAAGATAAATAAATTCATCTATGGACTTAAGCAATCTTCCGGTGAATAGTATTTTAATTGAACAATATAATTTCTTTATATGATTTTGTAGAAAATGTTGTTGATTGTTGCATACACCTTAAAATTAATGAGAGTTGATTTAGTTTTATGGTTTTACATCTAGATGATATCTTACTTGCAAGTGGTGATTTTGCATTGTTTAGCGAGACTAAGCATTTTCTCTCCAATCATTTCAATACAAAGATATAGATGATGTCTCATTTGTAATTGTCATAGAGGTTCATAGAGATAGCTCTAATGGAAAAATTCATCTACCACAAAGAGTATATATTAAGAAAATGTTAGAGAGATATGGCATGAAAACGCTGTTAGAGGTTGACACAAACGCTGTTATAGGTCTAATTAAAAATAATAGTTTTATTTATTAATTATAAGTTAATTAATGTAAATATTATTTTTATATATTATTATATTATTTTTAATATATAATTTTATTTTGTCATGTATTTAAAAAAATTTATTTTAAAGGACTTACTTAATAAAATATGAATTGAGAGTGAGTATTGTGAAAATTGAAGTTGTTATATGATATATTGTAAATTATACACATGGTTGTTATGATCATTGCATATTTATTGACTAAATCTAAGTAATTTAGAAAACATCTATTATCCTACTTATAATGATCATATATATTTGAATAATTAGTAATATAATACTATTTAATTTGAACATTATTTAATTTCAAACAAATAGATATTATAAGATTAGATATGCAATTAAAATACATAACTTAATATTGTCTTAGAAGTTATGATTTAATCATTAGGTATATAAGTACATACATATAAAATACTTAGGTTAATTAGCACATATCGTGTTTATGATAAACACATATAACAAATCATGCAATGTTATATAAAAAGCATTATACTTTTAAATTATAAGTATTATATATTATTACTACCAACTTATTTTAGTTAAGATTATTATACTAGTTATAAAAAATAGTATAAAATAATATGATATGTATTTAATACTAAGTATAAAGATATTTAAATACTATTATAAATTACAACTAATTTTAATTTACTAAAAATATGTATATTACTTATTATTTAAAAAAATTGAAAAACAATGAGTTTAGAGTGTAATAACGAAATCAATTTTATATTATAATATAATATCGATTCACAGCTATAACTATTAGACAAAGAAAACATAAAAGACGAGAGATAAATTTTCATTTAGGGCCAAAGTTTTCCCTCACCGCCAAATTTTCATCAAAACCCCTAATTTTTTTCAATTCTCAATGTTGATCTTCTCCTTGACAACCACGCCCGACAAGGAGGATATTCAGACAAGAAGAATGGCTACCGACCTCGGCAACCTGGGGGAGCTCGTTTCCAAAGAGGACGCGTTGCAGACAAAACGAGCTCCCCCAGGTTGCCGAGGTCGGTAGCCAGAGCAGCGGCAAATCAAGCGTGCTCGAGGCCTTAGTCGGCCGCTACTTCCTTCCTCGAGAACTGATTGGAGGTGTGTGTGATCTTAACATTTTCATTAAAAAGGAGCATTTCATGAAGCCTTGACAAACTTTTCTAGTTACAATGAAATTTCCAGGTTCCAGAGGGCAACAACAATAGGTGGAAACAGGGGTAATGATTTGAGTTCAAACCCGTTTGCAGCACTTTTGGGAAACCAAGTTGGGACGCAAGGTGGGGCACAGGTAGGGGATATATGGTGCTAATTCCTCCTCTACTACTGGTCCTGACACAACTTCAGGGCTTATTTCTCTGAACAAACCCACTTCCAAACCCTTGGAGCAATACAATCGGTAAGCTTTGTCGTTCCTGACTCTTTCAAAGCTTCTATGTTCCAGCTTTGATATTCTTATGCACTCACTAACGTTCTAGAGAAGAAAATCAACAAATAACTGAGAGGCCTTTTGTTGATTATCAAAAAAAGGTGTAAGTGCAAAAACAACCCAAGAGGGGGGGGGTGAATTGAGTTTTTCAAAAACTTTTGAAACCTTTTGAAACAAACCCAAAAATGTTCAGATCTATTTCTAGGTAAACTAGAGGATAGATCTATACAATCAATGATATTAAAAATAAAAGATAAGAAAGTTCAACAAGCAATATCAGCAGCAAATAAAAAGGAGAGTGAAGAAGATGACACTAGTATTTTTAGGTGGTTCGGCCAACTCTTGCCTACGTCCACCCCCAAGGCTATTGACTTCCTTGGGCTTCCTCCACTATTCTCCAAGCGAATAGACCTTAGCTTCCGGGGTGCTAAGGAACCGTTACAAAGCGTTTTCCGAGCTCACGCTTCAACTCTTTTCACAAACCCCAAAACCTAGGGATTTCTTCTACCTCTCACAAGTAGGATACAATGTTCACTCAACACTTGAAAGTTTTACAAATAGTGGGTACAATGATTGAAGGCTCTCTAAGCCAGATATGCAAATGGATAGCTTAAGAAATGAAACAGCTCTCTAAGCCAGATATACAAGTGGGTAGCTCAAGAAATGAAACGGCTCTCTAAGCCAAATCTACAAGTTTAAGAACCTGAGGTGAACTAGAAGAATACGATCTTCAAGGAAAGCTTCTGGATTTGCAAGATTGAATGCAAGACTTCTTGGATAGAAGAGCTTCTCTCTTCTTCTTTGAACTTTGTCTCTCAAAAAGTTAGGGCAAGGATGTATTTCACGTGAGAGCTATGTGAGAGTTCTCTCTTCTCTTTCAATCTTCTTCTATTTATAGTCTCTAGGGCATCAGGGGTCTTCTGGTAAAGATTTGGAGCCGTTGGAGGTCATTTGGAGACATTTTTAAGTGAGTGACGTCGCTCCAGGATCTGAGAAATCGAAGCATGTGTCGACACCTTCCATGTATGTGTCGACACCTAGGAGTTTTGCCTGGAAACTCACTTTCGGGTGTATGACCAATGTGTCGACACTTATGTCCAATGTGTCGACACTTCTCTTCAAAGTGTTGACCCTTCAAAATGCCTTGGAAACATGCCTTCGGGTGCATGTGCAATGTGTCGACACCATCAGCTTGGCTTGGAAATCTGTTTTCTGTTGATAGTGCAATGTGTCGACACCTATTGGTCTATGTGTCGACACCTTCATCTTGGCCTGGGAACTTGCTTTCTGTTGAATGACCGATGTGTCGACACCTCTCCACTATGTGTCGACACCTTCACTTTGGCTTGAAACATGCCTTCTGGTGTATGATCGATGTGTCGACACCATTATGACATGTGTCGACACCTTCAACACTTAGGCTGAAAAGTGTTTCTCTTGGCACCTTTAAGCAATCCCAAAAACATCTACAATGTGAAGTTTAACAAGTAAGTTTATGTAGAGTATTCGATTATATCTAAGGCCGATTTACAACTAGAAAACTCTTGATATCATTTTCTTAAAACGGATTTTCAAATGTAGAATCTAAAGGTTTAAAAACTCGTTGGAAAACTTTGTTATCATCAAAATCAAAATAGATTGTTTATAAAACAACTTTGGGCTAACAAAAGGGTTGTAGCTCTGAAGTAAAAAACTTAGTTCTAATGTCCCAAAATGTTTGGTTCTGCACACTTAATTAATGAATCTGGAATGTCATATACTAATATATTGCTTGCCAATGCCACACAATGTAGTTGTATGAAAATCCTTCTGCTGTTATCTATGTGGTACATGTATATTCTTTGACCAATCTCAAATGCTATGTTATTGGATCTATCTTCTGTCATTTGTGCACAGAGTTAAAATACTGCAAAAAGATTTAATTTCCTGAATGTGTACTTGGTAAGCTGGATAATTATGTAGACAAAAATATCTTACTTTCCAAGAATAAAGTCAATGCTTTTATGTCAATCTTTTATTGGTATAGTTTGAAGATGTTAGACTTGTAATTGAAGGTAGTAATGATAAAGCTCATATTATTAATGCACAAAATGTCAGGAGGTACTCAGACAACAACTACAAGGCCAAATCCTGCTGGGGATACAAGGGCACTTGGTATTGTTGGTCTTGGAGGGCTTGGGCTTCCTGATATGGAACACATGGTTAATGGTGTCCTAGATGCTGCTGGACTGAAACAGTTTTTGCAAAATCCGGCAGTATCCCAGATGATGCAGAACTTGCTCTCTAATCCCCAATATATGAATCAGGTACTACAACTAAGAATATTATCTTACCTGAAATAGATTATATTTTAGATTTGGGCTCTTTAGTGATTTAATACTTTCTCTTAATTTTAGATTCTCAATCTCAACCCGCAACTTCGTGGCATGTTTGATATGAATCCTCAATTGAGAGAGATTATGCAAAGCCCAGATCTTCTACGTTAGTTAACTAACACAGAGACAATGCATGTATACGTTTACGCTTATGGTCTCAATCTTACTGTCTGCAAGATGTATTCATATTGTTTCTATGTTATATTTTTAAACTAAGTTGTTGACTCCATTTAATTTTAATTTTTATAGTTTTGACTTAGTCACGTAGACTTATGTTGATGTTTTGCTAAAGAGAGGCTTCTTGATCTAAAAGTCTTAGTGTAGTTCCAACTTTTGTTTCATGGGATGAGTAAATAGTAGTGCTTATATAGGCTATGTCTATTCATATAGTTGTAATTGTTTGCACAAGAAAATGACACCAGTCAGAAACCTTTTCCTTTGTTGCATTATCTTCTTGGGACTTGCGAAATTGGGCACAACCTATTGTTCTCTCTGACTCATCTCAATCTTTTCCTACTTGCAAAGGTTTTTTTATATTTGACTCGGATAGTACCCCAGACCTGATTCAATGAAAAGTGTTTTTACGGTTTAAAATGAGATTTTTTTTAGGCTTAGTCCATGAGCGCTCCAGCTTGGGCCGCCCCTGGAGAAAATATTTTGACCCAGAGAATCTAGAGTTGCTTATAGCCTTATATACAAGTAAATATTTTGTTTACATAAATATTTTGTTTATTTCTATTTCTCATGTGATATTTGTTTTCAGAGATAAATACACTTTGCCCCCTTATCTTTGTGGCATTTACACTTTGCACCCCGATCTTTTATTTTTGATACATTGGACCTATTAACTTCCAATTTTTTTCACATTGGACCCCGAACCCAAATTCACCTTTTAACTTGACGGGATTCGTCAAAACGTGAGAGGCACGTGACTGACCCGTATGTGAGTTTACGAAAATGCCCTCGTCGTCAAAACGTAATTTGCTTCAAAATAAACATGGTTAATTCGATTACTAAACTCCCCTTATATTGTAATTAGCTTCAAACTAAATATGCTCACCAAACCCACGTACAGACCTCATCAATCGCATACCTATTTCTTCTCCAATATTTGTCTAACCCACGAACAAACCAACTCTTGCTACCGAAGACGATCGTTCAAGCTTGGGTTGCTTTCTTGCTCCCAATCTTCATTTCTGCTGTAACCCACGAAGAAGACATTCGGGTGAGCACTGTGTAGCTTTGTGCAGAATACTCAGATCTCAACTCAGTACCTTTGTGAAGATGGCGTCAAACCGGTAGAGAAGCTAACCTTAACTCTGACATGTGGTTCTGCTCAACTTGTTCTTAATTGTTGGATAAGCATATGGCCTCGAAAATGGATGAATTGCCTAACCCTTTATGTTAATAACACCACCCATCCCTTACTCCAACTCCAATTTTTTACAATCACGGTTCATGCCACATAAATGGACCTACGTTTCCAGTTATTAGTTGTTGCTCTACATGAATGCGCCGATTCATTTGCCTTTGGTTGATAAGCAAACCAATTTCTGTGTGGATATTTTAGACGTGATGTTATTCTCTCGCTGTCTTCGAAAATGGATGAATGTCTTCTAATGTTTGAGAGGCTGGATGTCTCTTTATGGATTGAAGCTATTTAACTAATTTCTATCTCACATGATTACACTTTCAATCTTGGACAGAGATTTATCCCCCAGTAGTGGAAGCACGTGTACTGCTAGAAATGGATCATCGTTTAGATGCCCAATGTGTGACTGTTCAGTTGAAGCCTCTTTGAAAACTGTTTACACCGAAAGAAATTTCGGGTGAAGATTCTTTGGCTGTATCAATCACAAGGTACAGTAACCAATCAAACTACATATTGTTATCGAAACCCAAAGTCCTTGCTTCTGACGAAACTATTTTGGCTATAGAATGAGCGATCTTGTAATTTCTTTAGCTAGTATGATCCTCCTATGTGCAACCATGGAAGAAGAGTTTTAAGACGCTTACGGGAGAAACATGAAGGGGCGAACATGGAGGCCACCAGCAGCGTAGTAACTGCTGACCCAAATATTGCGAGCGAACACAAATCCTTAGTTCTTGAAGTGGCAGAACTTCGTCGTGATTTGGAATCTATGAAGAATAAACACCAGGAAGAAATTCGTCGTGAGATGGAATCCATGAAGTCTAGACACTAGCAAGAGCGACATTACTATAGGAGGGCCTTGGTGTTGTCATGGGCATGTTTTTTTTGTGTGTATTATTTCGGATTTCCTTGGTAGATTTCACTGTAATGAGAGGCCAGCTTTGATATGTCAACTTTGGTTCTGAAATGTTACTCTTAAGTATTTTGTTTTGAAATGTCAATGTTTTGAGTATGGATAATGTCAAAATCCTTCCAGACCTGAGTTACAAAAGCTATAATTTTCCTTTGCCGGTTGATATGCAAACCATGTGTTTGCACTCCCGTAGTTTTGCTCTCTTAGAGGATAAGATGAATGCTTTGAAAGAATAATAGTTGGGCATGGAAAGTCAGATTAAAATCAGAGACTATGAAGCTATGAAGCATTTGATGCTTGTTCGAAGATAAAACACTAAAAATTCATATATACTCCAAGCATAATGGTACCATAACCATATAATATAGAAGACGTGGAATCCGAGTCTCCACATGCCTTTACATCAACTGTTTAGCATCTACATTTCGACAACATATATACGTAGAAGAAGTTCTCAGAACAAAAGGACTAAAAAAAGTTAATTTGAGAGCTTCAAGTCAGCCCTATACAACAAGTCAAAATCCCATCCACCAACAAATAAGGGCAATTTACAAAACACCAATCTAGCACATCTTCAAAACATCAACACAAACTGATCAAACTGATTTTAATTTTGCCAAACAGGCAGCTTTTTCTTTTGCTTATCTTCTATCTGCTTCAGTCCTTGCTCTATGTTTGGGACAACAACCCGTGAAGTCTCTCCAGGTTTGGATCTTGAAGCAACAGATGCAGAGATTATTTGCGAGTCCCAGGCTCCAGGATTGCCCCATAAACATCTAACACTTGTTCGTGCTTCTTGGCTAGCTTCTTCAGTTGTCAGGTCAACCATAATTGGTTCTCTACCAGGCTGTCCACTACCCACGTTGCCCCTCAACCGTTCAGAGGCTCTCCTATCAGCTTGGTGTGCCCTTATCCGTGATGCAATCCCGGTTGCAGGTTGTGATGAACTGGCCCTGCGAGCAGCCTACAAGAATAATTGAATATGACATTAGTCTAACTATGGTTGTTAAGTATCACTGTGGGGCATAACAATGAATACAAAATAGACGTAGCTCTACCTTTGTGGTTTGAGTTGCTATCCCTCTAGCATTGCGCTGTGGCAGAGATGATATCCCTCTAGCGTTGCCCTTGCCTTTAGCTTTGCCTTGTTTAGCCTGTTTACCAAACATCACGGTCTATAAGGGTCAACTAAATCTAATAAATGTCTAAAAATATGTTAGTCATACCTTTGTTGTTTGTCCAGCAGGATGAGATGCACTTCCGCCAGCCTTGCCCATGCCCTTTTTAGTCTGTTTACGAAACGAATTAGAAATATCAAATATAATGACATGTGGCCAGCACAATTGAAATGAAATCATAACCATATATACGATTATATTCCAGATGCCCTTTTTAGGCTTACGATGATGGTTTCTGACTCCATTGCATGTTGACTAAACTGTGACTCAGTTGGGTTAGTTGTCACCTATACATAACATAAATTTAAAATCAGACGAATTGGAAACATTCACAATGATTAAGACAAATTAGAGATAAAAACTTACATTGTCGACATCCATGTGATGCACAGATGGCCCAGCACTATCCATAAATGGTACATTGGCAACAGTCATTGCTGCAAACCTCTGGGCAGCTGCCTTTCACCGAGGACAAGTCCTTGCATTATGGCCAGACTTCAAACATTTCGTGCACCGACGTCTCAATCATACTCTACTGAGTTTATGCGGGTTTCTTGCCTCATCGGGAGCCCGTACCCGAAGCTTCTTAGGTCGACCCGGTTGTGTCCTCACCACCGGAGGCTCCATTTCGTTGTACGTTGCCTTGACCCATTGTTCCTCACTTGGCATTAGGTAGATAATGGGGTCGTACGACAAGATATACATATATTTGCTGTAGTACGGATGTACATAGTCCTCTGGCTTGCCTCCATCATATAGAATGGCAGAAAAAGCGTAGGGACATGGAATCCCAGTCATCTGCCATTTTCTGCAACCACAGGTACGATTCTTGATATCAACCACCAGCTGTTGATGCCTATGTTCCACCTCGAACAGTCCCTGGCCAGCATATGTAGGAAGGCAGTGGCAAGATTCGAGTCCAATGGCATTGAGCTTTTCTAGAATCATTGGGCACAAAACGTGGTCGTGCTTCCGCATGCCATCCCTTTTCAGTTGATACCGTCTCATTAATTTTTTTCGAATCATCTCGAACATAGTTACAACTGGCTTGTCCCGAGCCTTCATAATATATGCATTGAAGCACTCACTAAGGTTGTTCACCAACAAGTCAGATTTGGAATAAGTATGAAACCAAGCTCTGGACCACATGCTTGGATCAATCTTGGACAGGTACTTCCATGCGCCTTCACTAAGTTTCTTCAGTTCTACCACTTCAATATTGAATTCTCTCTCAGTATACGTTGATGCTGCAGCCAGCCCAAAGTCTGCTTTTCAGTGCGACTCCCTTGTGACCAGCATCTCTGAAATTGGCATAGAGATGCCGGAGGCATATTCGATGGTCTGACAATGGCATCACAGCCTCAAAGCTAGGTATCAAACCCTACAAAAGCATCAACTCATTAACAGCCTCAATCATATAACAATATAAACAAAAACAAAGGAACCAAACCCAACAAGACTAACCTTCTGACGGTCTGAAATAAATGTCCATCCATGCGTAGGTTGTTCGCCCAAGTCCGATACAAGTGTCTCTAAGAACCATGTCCAGCTGTCTTTTGTCTCGGCCTCAACAGCCACGATGGCAATGGGGTACATATTGTCATTTGCATCTCTGCTGATAGCACTCAACAACTGACCCTTGAAAGGGCCCTTCAAATGGCACCCATCGAGACCGATTACTGGCCTGCACCCAATCTTAAAACCATCTCTCATTGCTGCCAGAGAGAGGTACATTCGTTCAAAAGTGGGTGGCATGTTGCAGCCCAAGGTTGATCGATCAACCTTACTCAGCACACAACTCCCTGGGTTTGTTTCTCTAATGGTTGCAGCATAGTCCCACAATCGACGATATTGCTCCTTATGCTTCCCAAATATGATAGACTGAGCCTTCCTTCTCGCTCTATAAACTTGACTATTATTAACATCAACCTTCCATTGTCTCTTAACGTCTCCAACAACGGCTTCAATTGGCATATTTGGTTGACTCTTGAATTGTTCAATGTACTTCTCAGCGATGAACTTGGAGTTCACGAGAGAACTCCTATATTTACGAGTACACCTATGATCGGGGTTCAAACTTCTTACTTGGAAGCTCTTCTCCTCTTTCATCCACCTCCCATAGACCCTATACTTGCGTCTAGGTGCATCCTAACATACGATGATTACCTTATCTCCATTGTTTTTTATGAACTTCACATCCTTCCCATTACTAATATTCAACTCCCGAACACAATCTCTAAATAGTGTTGCAGATGGAAATTTCATACCAAGCTTAAAAACCGGGTTGAGCATATCATGAATCAAGAATTCTTGGCCTGGGTATACATTTGGTCCCTCGACTTCGTCATCGGTCTTCGAAGGCGACTCCAGAATATCACTTCTATCCATACCTTCGTCATCACCTACATTTGGACACAACATAACAAATTACTCTTTAAATCGTATCCAATTGCACAAAGTTAAACCAACAACAATAAAAAGATTCTTAATGGAAATACCTCTATCTTGAAAAACCCTAACTCAGACACCAATTCTAACTAAGAAACATAATTGAAACTGATGGAACTTGGCTTGCCACGCTTCCTGCATTAAAAGAATAAAACAATGGGAAAAACATGCTTCAATTAAAAATTTACGCCTACTGCGTTTGAGAATAAGGCAGTCGAAGTTGGAACATGAAAACAATGACTAACACAACTTTGGAGTACAAAATCAGATTTTTGATTGCAACGGGTATATGATAGACACTTCTAATAAAAAAACAATCATAAAGCCTCAACCTTTTCGTCGGTCTGTAGCCAATCCTTTCCGTGGGTCTTTTGCTGCTCCTCGGTTAAGGTAAGAACGACACTTCAATCAGTGAGATTTTTTAGCTAAGTTCGGCTTCGGGAAGTCAGATTGGTGAAAAGGGAAGACATATTGCTGGGTATTCGTGTGTGGGTTAGGGCAAGAGAGAAAGTGAAGAATGGAAGAGATGACTTAGTCAAATGTTCGAAATAAGAATGGAAGAGATGATTTCATTGGACGGGGCTCACTCTGGCTAAGTGAAACGAGCGTATTGACGGACGGTTTTGAGGCAAATTACGTTTTGACGTCGAGGACATTTTCGTAAACTCACATACGGGTCAGTCACGTGCCTCTCACGTTTTGACGAATCCCGTCAAGTTAAACGGTGAATTTGGGTTCGGGGTCCAATGTGAAAAAATTGGAAGTTAATAGGTCCAATGTATCAAAAATAAAATATCGGGGTGCAAAGTGTAAATGCCCCCAAAGATAAGGGGGCAAAATGTATTTATCCCCTGTTTTCAATTACAGGAATTCAAGAGGACGTTGATGTGTCAAAGGAGGAAGATTTTAATTGGCCCTTGCTTATTGTGTTGTATTTGAATATTTTAGTTGGTCCTTGCTTATTGTTATTTTATATTAGAAATTTAATATTTTTTAGATTACTTGTAGAGATTCTTCTGTATGTTGTAAAATATTATTAATCAATGATGAAATATATTTTGTTTATTATCCTTGTTCTTTAAGTTTTTACATCCAATGAATTATGATTATTAAAATAAATTTGTATTACCGATTAAAAAAACAAGTATAAGAAAATATTAGTGGTGTTTTAAAAATACTTGCATATACCAAATACAAAAAATGCTGGCACAGACCTTTAGCTGTGGTCACAAAAACGCCACTAAAGGTCTCTACCAGTGTTTCACGAAAAGAACAAAATTGCTTTCGGATCTATAGTACCGCTGCTTAAAAATCGCTGCTAAAGTGATAGGAACAGTTTTTTTTACCTTAAAGGTCATTTTTTTTGGTTGTTGTGTGGATTCTATATTATATGACAAATGTCAAGACATCAAAAAATATGTCAGATTTCTTCCCACTGGGTTGGACCATCAACGTCGTCTGTGGTTTAAAGTCATTATGGTTAGCTAGGCGGTGTCATTGTCATCGGGGTATATACAAACAAGATCAATGCACTACTAATAAGAAAATTCTATCAGAATACGTACAAATGGGAAACTCGTGAGCTTCTTCCCTTACGATGAAATCTTCCAATACGCATGCTATTTTCAATTCCGCAGAATGGTCTAATGGCAAATATGATTTACCCCTTCCGAATCAACATTTTAATTATATATATGACTCGTCTGCGTCTCGCTTTCAACCTTTTTCTTTTTAACTAGCACGAAAAAAGGACCTTCCTTTTTAACCCTTCGCGCAAGATGCAACCACCACCCCCACAGTGTGTGAAGTCTATAACAGCGACAACAACAAATTCACCGATTTTTGACAAATTATTAGTCACAGTCCCCATCTCTCTCCCTCTCCACCGTCCAACTCTATTCTATTCTCCCTATCAATAATAAAATCACAGATCCTTATCCCCTCCCTTAGGGTTCCTCTGTCTCTCCCACTCTGTCTCTCCCGCTGTCTCCGATTCTAACCCAGAGACTTCATTGACAGAACAGATTTCCACCTCCTGGTCCTCAGAACCGTGTCATATTCCGTTGCCAGATCTTCTCATCTACTTCGTCCCATCTCAGAAGAAGCCTAGAGATATTGTTTCACTACAAGGGGTTCTTTGTTCGGCTTGTTGGGATTGAGATTATTGCATTTCTTTTCTTTGGATTTACTTGTTTGCTTTTAGGGTTTAGTATTTCTTGGTTTTGCTTCTACAATACGAAGTCAAAGTATCGGAGAGATGGATGAGTTTTTAAGTGGGGGTAGTATTGAAGAGCCTCCCAAATCTCAAGACCTTAAGCAGCTCGGAGACAATCAGAAAGGTCCTTTCTTCATCTTGTTAGCATCTATATGATCAGCTTCAATTTCTGTTTTGCTATCTTGCTTATCAGTAGATCTGCTTTTCCTCGATCGCCTGTTTGGTTACTGAAATAACAGAAAATCAAGATTTGTAATATTTATTTTGTGGTAACCAGCTATTAGTCATTGTTTTGTTTGGGGGAAGAAGAAATGGAAAATCTATGTGCTGAAAATTTTGGAACATCTGCACATTAAAAGAAATAAGTTAAGAGGAATCAGTAAAGTGAGCAGTGTTATAGTTAGCTAGAAAAAACATCTGCTTGGCCTACCCTTAAATCATGTGTGTGCTCTGTATTGGTCCCATTATGGTAAAAATGTTTATCATGCCAATGTGTTTCTGTGGTTTGTCTGCCTTACATCTGGAACTAAAATTTATTTTTATGGTGTATTTGGAGAAAGGAGGGATTTTTTTATATGCGTTCTTCCGTAATGCAGAAGGGGCAGTATTTGATGCATCGCAATATGCATTCTTTGGAAAAGATGTTGTTGAGGAAGTTGAACTTGGGGGATTAGAAGATGAGGAGCTCAGTTTGCCTGCAGTTGGAACCGATGAGGAGGAATTCCTGTACAATAGAGAAGAGGTGATGTCATTATTTTTTTTACATACTTTTCCTCTCTTCTGTGGCCCTTTTCTTTCTCCGGTTTTTGAATAATGGATATTATGCTGCAACTTATCAAAAAAAAAAAAGAATAATGGATATTATGCTGCAATTTGGAATGCAAAATTAATACGATAATCTTTGCTCTAGTCTTGGATTGAAACATGAGGAGCAATATTTTTTTCTAAGTTAAACTTTATTAGAAGAAGAACAAAAGAGATGGAGTCAACAATGCAAGAGACTATACTGAAAACACCTAAAACAAACAAACTAAAAAGCTAAGAAAATCTGGATAGCCCGAAAAGGGCGAACCCAACACCGCATAGGCCCAAAGGAAAAGGCACTGCAACAAAAGACCACTTAAACTATTCATAGACTGCTCCTTATCTTCAAAGCATCTATTGTTCCTCTCCCTTCACAAGCACCACCAAATACAAGAAGGAATAATTTTCCATACTACCAAAGCAATAGGGTCATTGACCACCTTAATCCAACACCTCAACACATCTATCACCCTTCTAGTCATAACTCAAGAAAAGTTCAAAATGCAAAGCATGTACGACCACAACCCTCTAGCCACTGAACAATGAAGAAAAAGATGATCCACCGACTCCCCCTCGCTTTTGTGCACAAGTAGCACCAATCAATCAAGTAGAAACCTTTCCTTCTTAAGTTATCAACAGTCAATACTTTCCCAAGAGACGCCTCCCAAACAAAGAAAGAGACTCTAGAGGGAGCCAAATTCTTCCAACACTGACGCCAAGGGAAGCCCTTGGAGGAACCTCTCATAAGGAGCCACGTACAACGATTTCAGCGTTCTTAATATCATTGTCTTAGCACATAGTTTATTCACACTCTTCTTCTTGCTGTTTTGTGGCAAGAATTGAGAGTTTTTTGTAATGCAAGGATTAGATAAGTAAGTTACCCAGAAAACACCTTGCTTACGCCCACAGCAATACATAATTGTCCTGGCTTTCTAGAAAGCCCCCTCTGTGTGAGGCCTTGATGCAGCCTGTGAAGCCTTTTTGTTGGACTGGGCATAGTGTAAGTGCCTCTCTCTGCACTGTTGAGGCCCTTTGCATGGATGGATGTCAAGGGTTCAAGATTTGTGCCTTTGTGTCACGGTGATTGGTGCAGTAAAAGGCTTGTCCATTTTCATACTTCTATTACCCTATGTTTTGCATTTTTCCCAGGGATTTTATTGTGTTTAGAAGCCCACCTAGTGCAATTCAAAGCGCCAAAGGAAAACACTTTTTGATAATAAGGCATAGTCAATATTATTTAAGGACAAACAGCCTTTTTTCTGTTTCTCAAAGCTCTGCCAGAAAATAGCACGCTTCTCGTAGAGTTACTAGAAAATAACATGATCCAGATATATGGTGATCTGGCCCAAATAAAAATGACTACTGATTTATGTACGCAGTATATTGATCTCTTATTGGATATATTTTTGTATAACCATATGGTTAGTTTTGGTAATTACTCCCATGGTTGGACGTGTCGATGATTGCATTGCTGCTCAGCTCTAATATTGGTAACTGATGATTGTTTTGTTGGAAAAGGAAGTTCATCAACCCGCTTGCCTCGAGGGTGTGGAAGATGATTCCTTTGTGTATTTGGTGGGTTATTTGGAGGGAGAGGAATGTGAGGTGTTTTGAGAACTCTTCCTTGTCTTCGAAGGGTTGAGGGGTTTGTTGTTGAGTTCCCGTTTTCTTTGGGCCAATGCTGTTTTGGGCTCTATTTTTTCTGATTTTGCTGATTTTCTCAGCTTTGTAGCTTGTTTGGAGTAGGTTTTCAGTATAGCTCTTTGTACTGTTACCTCTTTCTGTTTTTTCAATAAAGCTCCTTATCAAAAAAAAAAAAATTGCTAACTGATAGGTCAAATTATATAAAATTTAAATAGCCTACAGTGGACTCTATAGCTGCATAAGGCTCTAACCATATGAGCATATGCCCAAGTAAATCCTTGATTGATTTTTTCATCAGGTTTTTTAATTGTGCATTACTGGCATTTCTCTTGAAAAAAGTTCGACATAGTATATAAATCGTGTGGTTTTCTTCAATCAGGCATATCTATTCGTAACTTAAGTGCACATTGAGCTTATAACAGCATTGGTTTATTTGCTATACCTAGCTTAATGTGGTGGAAAACATGGAATGATATTCTTCTATATTTGCTTGAAAGTTCATTCATACTAATAGTTATAAAAGAATGCTTTGACATGAACAGGAAAAAGATCAAAGAGGGACTTTGTAATCCATTTGATCTTGTCTAGTTGAATATTTGACTGTGTAATTTATCAAAAAAAAAAAATATTTGACTGTGTAATTCCTACTTATTGGAAAATTTGTTTCTGGTCATTTCTTGGTTATTATCCTCATTGTTATGATGTCACTGGCATATACTTTTTCTTCCTATTCCGTTTGTCCTATTCTTGTTGTAACTTCATTGGTTTTGCCTCCTAAGTGCTGTTCCCTCCATTTTCTTTGTTGCAAATTTTAAAAGTGCTGTTTTATAATTTATTTCTCCTTAGAAAGAAAAAGGAAAAGAAATAAGATGGCTTTTGCTGTTTTTTTTTTTAAACTTTGGATGTTGTAGAAGTAGGTTCTATAAATTAAATAGTATTTTTACTCCTTTTGTTTTCTACACTTTTCGCAATTAGCTTGTGTGAGTTCTTGTTCTCTCCTTATTCCTCTCTTTTCTGTGTCATAATCAGCTTAAATTTCTTCAGTTGCATGCATTTATTTACGGTGGGAAAGTTTATTTTTGTTTCTTTTAAAGCTGAAACCTCTAAGGCTGAGAAGGTACTTTTGTTTCTTTGCGTGCATGATACTTAGCTTCGACATGCACCTTCTGCCACCTTTTGTGCCTAGGATTCGCATGGCCTTGGCAATTCAAATTAAAATTTGGGCCATTATCACCCCTGAATAACATTGGAATGAAGAGATAGTGATGGCTGTATTGATTAGCTTTTGAGATGGTTTTTCCAATTTTTTAAATTGTCATTCGTTAACATAACTTAAATCAGTTTTCTGTTGGTTCTTGTCTATAGTAGCTAAATGAAAATTCTCCCTCATTCTTTCAAACTTGAATTAGTGCAATTCAGACTCTATTTTGAAGGTTCAATGTCAATATGTTCTGTCTGTTTGAAACAGTTGTTAAGTTGAATGTAGTAGGTAAAATGATGTAAATGCCTCTAACAGAAAAAGATGCCCCTGTTTGGGGTACTTGTGTCATTTTACCTGATCTTCTATCCTTGGTAACTGCTGCTTTGAATGAGGGGGCAAACTGTTATCGAAGCTTTAGTGGTTTGAGTTGCACTGATTTAATGTTTAGAGGTTAACTGACACATTGCGATGATAGCCTATGAGAAATAGTCATTTACGCTGAAAGTTATTGATTTTTTTGGATGGAATGCATGTCATTTGTATACCATGTGTACAATGTTTTCAAGATAAGGCTGCATTGATTATAAGGGAAAACTTTTTATTATTATTTATAAGTAAGCTTTATTGAAAGAAAAAGAGGACGGAACAGTACAAAGGCTATACTGAACCGTCAAAAAAAAAGCCCAGCAACCCACAAAACAAAGTCTGCAACATATCCCCAGCATGCCCGGGATGCCTGGGAAGCCCTGTATGGACATTATAAGGGAAAAACTGGCACCCAAACTTTAAAATTGGGTTTGCATTGCGTCGATTTAAAATTTTATAGGTCAAGTGACCTTGGTATGTTAGTGTATGGTGCAGAAAATGTCTTTTAACCTGGAACATTTTAACTGTTTTTTCATGAGTGTGCCTTTTGGATACCACGAGTATAGTGTTTTTGTCAATTTCTTATTGGCCCCTAATGCTTGCTCCTTTAGGGTTAAGCATCAGATGGCTGTTTCTGATCTAGCCTTCGTGGCTTATCCCAAAGTATTAACGGGTTGCATTTTGCTATTCCTGCAATTAGAAGAAACTAGGATGGAAAGAGAAGATTGTGATGGTGGGGACCCAGCATGTTGTTCTTTCATTTTTCTCCAATCTGACGACAGAGATATGCTTACTAACCTCTTTTTTCCCTCCCCACACCTCACTTTGCACTTCAACAAAGGAAATGTGTTAATTTTGAGGGAATCACTCACTAAGGTAATTAATCTAGGGAAGTTTTAGCATTCATAATTTCCTAATAAGGTTTCGGGTTTGATGTCTTTTCATGAGGAAACAGTTGTTTAAGCTGTCAAGTACAAGAGTTTTCTACGTTGTAACTAACTCGTCTCTGGATTTGCAGGGTGAGGATTTGCGATCTCTATCCGATATTGATGATCTTGCTAGTACTTTTTCAAAGGTTAGATTACTGAGAATTGATAATAATTATGCTGGCACAGAAGACGGAACTGTTTAATGTGAATGTTTATGTTTATCTGTATCTGTCCTTCTGTTTGAGAAAGATGAACTTGAAATATTGTTAGCAACATTATTGCTTGTACCTGGAGATTAGTCCAAAACGTCTTCCTTTTTGAGGATTTTCTTTGTATACGTCGGCATACCTCTTGCAATTTCTGATGCAGAATATCTTGATTTAGGTGATGTTCGGTTGCAAAAAAAACCTCCAAATTTGTAGAAAATTTGATAGTGATATGAATATTTAGGTAGATTGGAGTTTTATTGGGGTTTGTAAAAAGTTGGTGAAATTTTTTTAAAGATATTTGATTGTAGATTGATTTGTATTGGAGTTTGTAAAAATGTGTAGAGAGAGATGATTTGTTAGAATTTTTTTAATAAAAAGTATTGGAGTTTGGTGAAAAAGTATGGAGAGGGAAGATTTAATATAATTTTTTTTCAAAGGTATTGGAGTTTGTGTTGAATTTTTTTG
The DNA here is from genome assembly GCA_963930655.1 of Myrica gale. Lineage (NCBI taxonomy): Eukaryota > Viridiplantae > Streptophyta > Magnoliopsida > Fagales > Myricaceae > Myrica > Myrica gale. The sequence continues at coordinate 14,460,431 of OZ005620.1, forward strand.
TGTTCAAAATTTTTGTCAAAAAGGTGAATTTGTTTAGTGGCCGAACATCACCTTAGTTTCTCTTGCCAATATTTAGCTAGTAGGTGGGATATGAAATTTCCAGCTTTGCTGTCGTAGGAGTGGCCAAGCAAATTAGGAATGGGGAGGAATATTTCATCTAATACTAGAGAAATGGCACTGCCAGAAACTTCTCACTGTTCATCAGCTGGTGTTATTGCGAGAGTTGGGCTTGTAAACTTTGAACTTTTTCTCAACAGGGCTCTGCAACATGGTTTTTTTTTGGGGGGGGGGGGTTCTAAGAAGTGTATGGTGCTAATGAATAGAGCGTTGGTGACTTCATTTTTGGAAGAATAAAATAGAGACGTCAACATTGGAGGAAAATTTTAGTTGATCTATTGTTTTAGAATCTGGTTTTTGTTATCTTAGTAGTGAGACTTCTCTGTCTATTTCCTTGTCTATTATGATGTTGCCTTCTTATAATTAGAAATAGCTTTTTCCCTTTGTTGATTTATGTGGCTGTCTTCTTGTGTATAATTTTCTTCTGTAATGTCAATTGATCAAGGTTGTCAGTGGACAAAGAAGCACGGGACTTATTGGTGATAGGGGATCCAGAGAAGGTGAGCATATTAGATGCCTCCATTAATCAAACTTGTTTATTTGAGTTACTATGACTTCTTTCTCAATTCTCTTTGCAAAAAATTTTAAACAACTTATAGGAACTCATTCTGTTTTATTCTCACTTTTGGGTGACTTTTTAATTTTTCTCACTTTTATGAGATGGTGTCTTATGGCTGCAATGATGGATGTTGCTAGGGATCTCCTCTAGAGACTCTATCGTTGGTTTGTGTTGTATTGGCACAATTCAAGCCCTTCTTTTGATTATGTGTTTGAGATGAGGTAACCAGGTAATGCACAGTGAAAGAACACAATGCAGAAGGGATTGAGTGCTCCATGGTCTTACTAATGATACAAGTCGGGGTTATGTGGAAAATAAAGATGATGAATTAAATCCGTTTTATGTTATAGCTAATAGAAGAGTAGGTCCAACACCAAGATGACTAGGTACCGAGGATGGAGATGCTCTTCAATTTCCTATTTAGATTTGATGATCCAATTCAGACTAAGAGAGAGAGACATGTCCAAAATTCAATAGGGTCTGCACTGTCCAGGACTTCTCATTCAGAGCATTCGATGTTGTAGGGCAGCATGTGTTATTTCTCTCTTTCTCTGAATTACCATCAAATTTGGGCAGGAATTTGGAAAGGGTCTTAATTTAGGCAAATATTGTAATCGGGGGATGTATGTCATCACAGAGCCATCCATGCATTGATTGGTTGTAAATTGCTCTGTCCACCATGCCAAACAAAAAGGTTAAAAACAGTGGGCCCTAGGCTAAGTAACTGGTGAAAGAGTTCCCCTACTACTCTACTAATTTGGAGCTAGCAAAGTCAAAAGCAAGCAAGTTTCTTCATGTCCCACACAGTGGCATAATTTTTTTGTTTAAATGAAGTCTGTTTGTCACCCAACTCAGCTAGTCGTAAGCGTTCCTATGGCCTCCATTTAATAGCACTTGCGTGGATCGGAGAGCACCATAAATGGCATCAAGCGAAGGCTTTCTTTGAACAGTTACTAGTCCTGTTTTAGGGAGGAATGAACAAGAGTTTTCCACCCTTAAAGAGAAGGAACAGAAAGAGTAGGCGGCATCTCATCATATTATCAGAATTTTTAGTATGAATGGCCGAAAACGAAAAGGTTCGACCGGTTAGGATCAAAGACCACCTACTGCCAATGCATCCACTAGGAAAACCCATCTCTTAGAAAGGATAGACACAAGGAATGCAAGGAAGAGGACAACACTAGAGGAAACATCTTTCTCAAGCTATTAGTGGACAGCTTTCAGCCACAACTGAAAACCATAGTACAAAGTTTACTAGTAACAAATAAATTAGCAAAAGGCATTGATCTTGGTTCATCAGCTTATTCAAATCTTCAGGCCTTTGTTTATCCTATATCCACTCTCCTTGTAACGTTAAGCCTAATATGCTTCCTCGATGCGTCCTTCCCCAAATCTATATGTGATTCTGATGCTTGGTGCTTGAACTTGTTTTATCCTTTGGGGCATCTGTTTTGGGGGTGGGAGGATAGGGATAATTTTTTATATATTAAGTAGGATCTAAATATATATATATATATAGCTCTTTTTATTTTTACACGTATATTATAGGTCTTTGCACCCATAGTCAAATACACAGGATATCTCCCAGTTTTCCATTGCTGAGGAGCAAGGGATGGAATTTGGAGACAAAGGATTAAAAAGTAGTTTCTATATGAAGTCCTCTTGAGTCATTATAGCTTTGGGGTCTTGTTAACAAAGGATCTACTCTAGGAGGAATTTTTTATGCAGTGTTGACAAGTTAATTGCTGTCGTTATAACTAGTGTTTTGTGGATCTAGTGGATGTAACAGAGGAGCCTAGAGAGGGGTGGGTGGTAGAAAGGAGCATTTTGATGATAGTCTGAGTTTTATTCAATTCATGTCCTTTTGTTTTTCTGGGAGGGAGGTTGGTCGCAGGATACGTGAAGGCTCAGTGATTTGTTTGCTGGAAGAAAATCGTGTCGACAAGAAGTAACAATTGCTGTTGGGGTTGAACAATTATTTATGTCAAAATAACACGAAAATAGATGTGCAAAAATGGTCAGAGTGGGTTGATTGGTCATAGCATTGATTGTGACTGAACAGGCCTGACCTATTATTGATCAGGCTGTAGTTGCTTCCAGCCCCAGCGGCCTCAAGATCTCCATGAAAGGCGAATACATCTGTGCTACTCGTTCTGAATGGGCTGCATCAGGCTCAGGCCTACTCTTCATTTATAATGTCTTTATTTCTTCCAAGAACTATGCTGTAATCATGTGGCCACTATTGTTGTCAGCAATGCTGAGACTATTGCTTCAGTTGTAGCATTGATTTTTCCTTCTATATTGGTAAATAGCATTTGAGGATTATGCACTAGGAGGGAGTTGATATCTTTCATTGCTAAAAAAAATCTTCCATTGCCCCTCTTTCACTAGTCCTGTGGTCATAACTGGGCTTAACCCATTTTTTATTTTATTTTATTTTTATAGGTAGGGCTTAACCCAACTTTATTCATAAGTAGTGCAATAGATAGAATGATGGCCTGCAGTAACGGGATTTGAATTGGTGTCTAAGAAATGTTGTTTGTTGGAAAGAGCACTCGATTGGAGTTTTGGTTTACCCGTGTTGCACACATTGGAATATGGGAGAGATTCTACCGTAAATTGGTTTGCTTTTTACACAGTTTTTATTGCTTTAGTAATTACCCAAAAATAAAAAGACACAAGATAGAAGACAAGAAAGATTTAGTTGATGATGAATCGAACTAGTCCAGAAAGAGTAGGAAGCACAAATACAGACAAAGAGACAATGCAACTCCTGCAATATTTTAGCATTTAAAAAGAGGGTCATAATTGGTCTATGAAATTCTGAGGAAGTTAACAATACAGTAGCTCTATATTGAAAGTTGTACAAAATCCCTAAAGCAATCAGGAAGATGCATTCACAATAGGAAGAGTTTACTATAATGAGTTGTATAACGATGACCATTGGAATTATACCAATGAACAAAGAAAGGAACAACATAAGCAACAAATTTATAAATAAAGACAAAATTCAAGATAGGAGACTCTTCCTCTTTTGTATAATCAAAAGACAGATCAGATTGGCTAGTAATAAGACCATATGAGAATATTTACCTAAAATAAGGATCTGTTGTTGAACAGACCTTGTTGGGGACAAGTCAAAAGTATTTTCATTTGAAATCCTTAAAAGAACCTGTATCAAATGTTACATAGACCCAATTTGGATGTATAATATTCAAGATATCCTTCTTAATACCGATCACACGGAATTTGACCAACGTTATTGGATCGGAAATCATCATCAAGAGCAATTAGTTTTTTTTTAAAACATAATAAGTTTGCTAAAATCAAGATCCAAAGACAAGTAGAAAGGTGCTTATTTAGTTCTGGAAATTCAAAGCAAATCAGCAAGACTGGATAGCTTGTGCCAGTCAGCCCTTATGAAGTGGAATTCTGCATCCATTCCCAAATACCAAATGGATTTATTGTGTTGAGTATTTATGCAGTTGTATTCTTTTGCTCCGTTCTTTCCTCTTCTATGAGATAGCTTTGTTCTTCACCCATTCTTTGTTGTAGCTATTCTTTACCAATTTCCGCATCAGCTTTTGTGGTAAAGCGAAGTCCTCGTGCTCCTTACCATGAGATAGTTTTGTTCACGGAGTTTTGTTTGCTGTCATTTATATCAGAAAGTGGCAACTACATTTTGAATCCTCCACTCGCTACCTTTGGAATATGGTCACAAAAATATCACTTTTCGACAAATGCAGCCCTGAACTGTAATTTTTTGTCAACGTGGTCTACCGTCTGGTAGGATTGATGTGGATGACGGATATAGTTGTATACACAATTTGTTTGTAATATCTATTCTCCGTTTAAGCAATTGAAGCTCAATGAGTCTCATAAGGATACCATTTTTCCATGTATTTGGTTGGTGATTGGTTTTTCTTTCTATTTGTATTGTCTTAAGGGGATTTCACCTCACTAATGGATTTCATTGCACTGTATTACCATTTAGTTGGACTAACTACATGCTCCATCTTTCTTACCATTTAAAATAACAGCATATTCATTTGTTGAACTAATAAGTAGGTAATGAAGCCTTCAGATTAGAAGAGAGGAACCTGTTTCTTCTCTGTTATCTCCGTGGTTCTGTCAAGTGAACTTCTTTTCCTTCTGTGTTCTCAGGTTCATCTGCTGCTGCTGAATGGGCACAAGCAGAGGATTTTCCTTACTGGTTGGATCCACATGTATTTGACTCAGAAAGCACTCAGGAAGGCAAACGATGGTCATCACAGCCATCTGGTCGCCTACCAGAATCAAAGCCTTTGTACAGAACATCTTCATACCCCGAGCAGCAACAGCAGCAGCAGCATCAACTCCAACAGCACTTCTCCAGCGAGCCAATTCCGGTGCCAAAATCATCTTTTACTTCGTATCCTCCCCCTGGTCAGGGTTCACCAAGCCGCCAGTCTGGACACCTGGATATGGCATATGATATGGGAATATCGTCACCAAACCTGTCTCCCTACACTAATTCTCATCCTCAGTTGGCTAGTTTACATTATGGTTCGAATTTTGGCAACAATATGCCTCAGTTTAACCACAGTCTCTCTGTTAATAGCCGTCCACCTAATCAATGGGTTAACCAGTCCAGCATCTATCCTGGAGATCGTTCTAGCCTTGTGAACAATTTGTTGCAACAACGGCTAAATCAGCAGAATGGTTTAATGCCGCCACATGTAATGCCACAACCACATCCACAAAAGCATAGACTTCCTCATCCTGTTCAGCCATCATTTGGCCATTTGTCGGGGTTTCAGTCTCAACTTTTGAATCCCCATCTTTCTCCAGGCCCACCCTTAATGGGCAAGTTTGAAGCTATGCTTGGCCTTTCTGATTTAATGAGAGATCAAAGACCAAAATCAGCTCAGAAAGGGAGACTGAATCTCCGGTTTCCCCATCAGGCCTTTGAGACCAGTAGCCATAACAGTGATAGTGGTTGGCCGCAGTTCAGATCAAAGTATATGACATGTGACGAGATTGAGAGTATCCTTAGAATGCAGCTCGCTGCAACCCACAGTAATGACCCATATGTAGATGACTATTATCACCAGGCTTGTCTTGCAAAAAAAACCGCTGGGGCAAGGATGAGACATCATTTCTGCCCAACTCAACTGAGGGACCTTCCTCCTCGAGCTCGTGCTATTGCTGAGCCACATGCTTTTCTCCAGGTTGATGCTCTTGGGAGGGTTCCATTTTCATCAATTCGTAGGCCTCGCCCACTTCTTGAAGTTGACCCACCAAATGTGTTGGTTGCTAGCAGCACGGAACAAATAGTTTTGGAGAAGCCCCTTGAACAAGAGCCAATGCTTGCAGCTAGAGTCACCGTCGAGGATGGCCTATGTCTTATTCTTGATGTAGATGATATTGACCGTTTCCTGCAGTTCAATCAGCGCCAAGACGGAGGGGTCCAGTTGAGACGGAGGCGGCAAGCTTTGTTGGAAGGGCTGGCAGCATCGCTTCAACTGGTTGATCCACTTGGCATAAATGGCAATACAGTTGGGCTTGCTCACGAGGATGATCTGGTTTTCTTACGGTTAGTTTCTCTACCCAAGGGGCGGAAGCTCCTTGCAAGGTATCTACAACTTCTCTTTCCAGGAGGCGAGCTCATGCGAATAGTCTGCATGGCAGTTTTCCGTCATTTAAGGTTCTTATTTGGTGGCTTACCGTCTGATCAAGCAGCGGCAGAAACGACAGAAAATCTTGCAAGGGTTGTTTCACAGTGTGTCCGCAACATGGATCTTACTGCAATCAGTGCCTGTCTAGCAGCAGTAGTTTGTTCCTCAGAGCAGCCCCCACTTCGTCCTCTTGGAAGTTCAGCTGGAGATGGGGCTTCCCTGATTCTAAAATCTGTCCTTGAGAGGGCAACTGAACTCCTAACTGATCCCCATGCTGCTAACAACTGCAATATTACGAACCGGTCACTTTGGCAAGCCTCATTTGATGAATTCTTTGGCCTTCTCACCAAGTACTGCATGAATAAATACGATAGTATCATGCAATCGTTGCTTATGCAAGCTCCATCAAATGTTGTTGCTATTGGAGCTGATGCTGTCAGAGCTATTAGTAAGGAAATGCCTGTTGAGCTGTTACGAACAAGTCTTCCTCACACTAATGATAACCAAAAAAGGCTGTTGTTGGATTTTGCACAGCGCTCTATGCCTGTAATGGGATTTAGCAGTAATGGTGGTGGTAGTGGCGATCACATGAATTCTGAGTCTCTGCTGGGCTGACATAAAGCTGCTTTCTAGTAGAGAAATGGGGACTGAACCTTGGAGAAAGGAAGTCATGGGTATGTTCATGGACCAGTGATCTCTTCTCATACTTCGGTGCTGCAAAGATTTTCATATGGTGGCAGCATGTAAAGTGGAAGCGTGAAGAGCATCTGCTTGTGAGAGTTTAGTCCATTATGGTTTGTGTAGTTGTTATTACCACCACATCATTCCATGCTGCAGCTGGGAGGAAACTGATGCTCTTTGGTATAATTATGTCATAGTCCGCTGTTATTTTCTCACTCAGTCTTTAGTTTTATTCGAATCTTTTTAATTGTCTTAATTATCGGTACGGTTCGTATGGTGTTGACTGTTAACAAATCAGTCTGAGGTACAATTTTGAAATGTCGGTTCCTGTAGTCCATTTTTTAGACATATAGATCTTGTCCACCAAACGTTAGCCTGCTAACTGAGACGGGATCTGGGATAGGCTATGCGACCCCAATCTCATAACGGTCTTCCGTTAGTTGGCAAATTTTTAGTAGATGCAAGGACCCATATATCTGAAAAATGGACCACAATGACCGGTTTATTCAAAATTGTACCTCTGAGACTGATTTGTTAAACGTCAATACTACAGAGCAAGGGTAATTAAGCCTTTTCAACTTGACAGTGGAGCTTATTTTTATGCTCTGTTGTGGTCCAGATGATAGTGAAGTTGTTGGAAATTAGTATGTACAGAATTTAGGGTGCAGGTTGATGTCCCATTTCCCTTCACTATTAAACGAGGATGTGGGATTAGCTTTATTGTCACATCACTTGTAAGGGGATGCATGCTATGCCTGAAATAAAATAGTGCTGGGGGGGGAACTGATGCTGGGCAACAGGTTTTTGATTTTCAGATGGGTTGGTGAACTTAAGACAGCCTGTGATAGTGGGTAATTGTTTTATTATGAGATGTTTCTGAAATGAGAAACTAAGCCTGTATAGGGGGTATTTTGTATTGTCCCTCAAATCTGTTCATTATTTTGTTGGCTTTACTATATTGTCTTTGTATCTTCCCAAGTTGTGAAAAATTGTTTATCGAGAGCTTTCACAATAATATCAGATGGTGGTTCGTGTAACCCGAGTCAATTGTTTATCCTTCTTCTGTTCCACAGTATATTGTCTGAGCTTAGTAGTAGAATGCACGAAATTATTCGGCCATTGATGTGTCTACTAACCTGCATAGAGCATATATATGTATATATATTTGGGTAAGTTAACATAGAGCATAATTATTGAGCCGTTGGTATGACTATTTTCAGAGATTTTTTGTTTTTTTTTCTCTTGTTTATGGATATTGAAAGAGACCCATCAAATTAGGTCTGGAACATACCATACGGAATCGTGCTGCCGTGACCAGGTTAGCCTGGAGCATGCCATAACTATGCGTATTACCCATTGCACCTCAAATTCTATCTCAAGCTATTATAGAGCATGTCTTTATCTATCCAACTTGAGAGTGCTCTTCAAGGAAACGAAATTACAAAAATATCATTAACCTTCAAGACTAAGGCTATTCAAGACTAAGCTATGTTTGCATACCAAAATTTTAACACCCTAAATTTTATCATCATTGCAAAACACTCTCCTCACTTTTTCATCAACTTTCATACATTTTTTCATTTTTTTACTAACTTTTTTACCAACTTTTTCATTGTCTCCTCACTTTTTCATCAACCCCAATATCTAAAATTTTACTTCTCAAACACAGCCTAAAGAAGCAAAAGACGAAATTACCCAAGTATCCGCAAACTTAGACGCTAAGGAAAGAAAAGGTAAAATTACCAAAATATCTTCAAATTTGGGCACTAAGCAAAATGATTCGCTGTGGGAGGTGGTCAGAGTGCCACCAGTGGACGGGGGTGGATTTGTGGAAGCTAGATGGGCTGGATTGAAATAGGCCGGAATTCAACTAGTTTGCACAAAGAATGATCGGATCTAGACTAGACTATCGAGGAACCAGGCTAGATCGAAACAATGGGTTAGATCGTGTGGCTAGCACGGGAACTGAGAGCAGGGCATCTGGCTGGTGATAGGGCCCTACAATAGCGAGCGGGGGGTGGCAGTGGCGGAGCCAGAAACCCAATTAATGGGGGGCAAACTTTTAAGGAAAAATGACAAATTTTTTTTACTACTTAATGCAAAAAAATGTCTTAAGAGTATAAATAAAAAAATTAAGGACTAAAAACACTAAAAATATTGAAATACACGTACCGTACTATTTGCTGATACTGAGAGGTGAAATTAAAGATTAAATTCTTGTTGTTCAAGACACCAATAGAGCACCAACTAATCACACAAACAAATATATATATATATTCTTGGTAAAACAAAACACATAAATGAAATAAAGTATTTTCAGCAATATAACTTTTTACTTCCATAAATGAAGTACTTATTTTTGTTGCCAGAAAGGATGTGCCATATGCTCAATAAGTCCTGCTGAATTTGTTGAGATCTGTAAAAAGAAAACATAACACATAAATGAGAAAAATAAACAATTACTGTATTTCTATTATTCTTGAAAGAAACAATAGCAAAACGAAGCATATTGGAAAAAGAAGCCAAATTATCCAAAGTTCATAAAGAATCCAGGTTCCAATGGCATAAAAATACTTCTCACCCTTGCTATAGTTTTTTTAGTGTGACATTACTATTGAACACGGGCTTCTCAAGAGTGGAATCTCTATCAACAATAAAATAACTCAAAATTGCAAGGAGGAAATACATACTTGGTAAATGATAATAGAAAAAAAAAATTGGACAAAAAGTTCAATTTTAACATCCAAATAACTATTCTACTCCCCTTACAAAATGAGAAAATAGAAAAATCGTAGTTTAAAGTGTCCATTACCTGACTAAATTAATGGCTAAAATTTTGAAGAAATAGATTTATAACTTGATCCAAATGTCACAAATTACAATGGAAAATAAGTTTCACCTTTAGAGAAAGACAATTAAAAACAAGTTAATCTCATGGGCTATGAAAAATCAAACCTAAACAAACAAAAGAAAGATGAAAAATGAGTCTTACTTCAACTTTGGATTTTCATAAATTGTGGAGAAGTCAGACATGTAAAATTAGATGATGATAGTGACAATAAAATGATATAACCAATGATTCTTAGTAAGTAAAGATGAACACATAGCATACTTGAATAATTGAATTATCACTTATCCAACAAAAGCACACCACCCCCTTTCTCAGTATTTGCGATATCCAAATTCTCAACCAAGTCCAACATAAAAGGCAAAAGAACAAAAAAAAACAGTACTAGAATAGTGAAAACATCTATTTCAATAATTACAACACACAACGATTATCAGGACTCATGAGAAGTATATGAAATATTCGTCGCAAAATTCACGACAACGTCGACAAGTTAATGTAGGATTTCAAGTTTTGACATAAATAAATATCTCTCTACTTATTCTTTTAATTTGATTTTGAGGTATTGGGCTGCTTGGGTTTTAAGGGGGGGCGGGCTGATTCATCTAGGCAGGTAAGGGGGCAAACATAATTTTTATTTGGCCAAGGGGGGCAAACCTAATAAAAATAAATAAAAAATAAAAAAATGCATGTAAAAATTTTTTTGGGGGCCAACCGGGGCAATGGCCCCGGTTCGCCCCCCTCCCTCCGCCTGTGGGTGGTGGTGATGATAGTATTCAATGAGTTACTTCGGTTGATATCAAAACATATATATATATATATATGAATAGGATGTTTAGGTCTTCCTCTTCCACCAGTTCTCGTTCTTCTGGTTCCATTCCTCCAATTCCAGGAATAGTAAATGAAGAAGAATTTGAAATCAATGAAGTCAACACCAGCCTTCAGGATTGGAATATCCCTAAGATTCCAAGTAGTGAAATCTACTCTAAGTCAAGTTTTAATCCTTTATCCTTCAAAGGTAATTACCATGTCAAAACCGTAGAGCAGGTATATGCTCTAAGTAAAACCCATGAAAAATGTCAACTTCTGTTGTCAAAAAACATAGGCAGCCGAAAGCAGCCGACACGCTCCTGTTCATCCACAGTCAAAGCACGCGTGATCCAACAGTACCCGCGTGATTCTACAGTTACCCCTCTGTCTTTAAATACAGAGGTCGAAGTCAGTTGTAATTAGAATTCCATTTCGGATTTCTGAACTCTCTCTCTCTCTCAAGTCTTTCTATCCTTAGTAACTCAAGCCTATCTAAGTCTAAGAACACGATGTATATGTCTTCTTACTTGATAGTTCTTGCTTGTAAGTCAACTGTATATATATATATATATATATATATATATATATATATCTTTTCCTATAAAAAAACCCAAGGTTGCTCCTTGAACAATCTAACTCGATATTAATGATGACAAATGACAAAATAGTTTTGGAGTATTTTAGATATTTTAGATTAAGCGATGGTCAATCCAAAATTTCGTTAAGGCAATTTAATTTGATTAAACATCTCTCAATGTTATATAGCCCTATAATTTGTATTAAACGCCATGACTCGAACTTAGATGATCATATTTTTTTATTGCAGGAGTTATCAATTAGTCAAAAGAGGAAATGAATGCATATCTCTATAGCACTGAAAAACTCCTCCAGCAGAGATGGTGTCGGCACATTGGAAATAAGTGTCGACACATCGAAAGTAAGTGTCGACATGTTGTACTGCAACTCGAGCGTCATTTTGATGGTGTCGACAGATGTGAAGATGGGGTCGACACGTGACACTGACACCAGAGAACATGTTTCCAGGCTTGAAGTTGATGTTGACACATAAGAGCAATGTGTCGACACATGTTGCGGAAAATCCTGTTTCATTAAAGATGACATCAGCTCGGATTTTAAGACGTTGTGATACTTAAGGGTAAGTACTGGAACGGATGGAACCAGAATGACCAATTCGGTTTTGTGTCGGTATTCACCGAAATGTAATTTTTTTTTATTCCAGCTCCATTGAGATATTTTACCGAATGGAACCGGAATTTTCGAAAACGGAACCGAAAATTCCGGTTCGGCATTTGGACTTTTTTGAACATATTTTTTTGGTGCCCTAACGAGCTAAAAATATTTTTCGTACCGAATTTTTTGAATGTTTTTCTATTATTCATCATTCAATCAAAATCTAGATTCTAAAATAAACATTTAAATAAATTCGATACGCATCATATGTTATACTTTTATTTTGAACCCTTTTTCTATAAAAAAACAGAATCGAAAATATCGGTATGTTTTAGTTATTCATCATAATAAATTAACAATAAATGTAAAATTTTCATAAAAAATCTAGATTATAAAATAAATATTCAATCAAATTACATATGTTATACTTTATTTTGAGCACTATTTTTATTTTATCTTTTTAGAAAAATAGGAACTGAAAAATTTCGGTAATTTCGCCGGAATTTTCTGTTCTAATGCCTATTTCGAGTGTGAGATACACTTGGGCCTACGAGTGAGAATAAAATAAATCTTACCAAGTGTAAAATTTGTTATAAGAGTTGAAGCATGACTTTGGCAAAACGCTTGTAAAGGTTACTTAGCACCCATAAACTAAGTTGTGATTACTATTGAAAGATAATAGAGAAAGCCCAAGGAAGGCAATAGACTTGGGAAGTTGACGTAGACAAATCTTGGCTGGACCACCTAAAAATATGTGTTATCTCTCTTCCTTAACTTTCTTAATTTATTGTTATTATTTATTATGTTACGGTTTATTATACTTGAAACATTTTGAGATCAGAGTTTTTATAAAAAAAAGTTTCAGTTTTGTTTTAAAACTCAATTTACCCCTTTTTGGGTCGTCACCCAGACTCACAAAAACAAATAGGTGAGGGAAAATGCTTATGTGAATGAGAGATACTTATCCTTTTTTTTAATACTTTCCTACATAAGTTTACTTTGCAAATAGTTTTTGTGCGATTTTTTTTAGGTTAATGACCAAAATAGTCCCTGGATTTTATGCCCTTTATCGATTTGGTCTCTGAGTTTTCAATTTGGTCACATAAGTCCTTAGGTTATCCTCATTTATCAATTTGGTCATTGAGTTTCCAATTTGGTCACATAAGTCCTTAAGTTATCCTCATTTATCAATTTGGTCCCTAGGTTTCCAATTTGGTCACATAAGTCCTTAGGTTATCCTCATCTATCGATTTGATCATTTCATCCAATTCCGTCTCCTCCGTGCACAGTCAGCTAACTGTGGGCCACGTCACCACCAATAACATCGCAACACGTTTATGCTTTTTTTATTATTTAAAAAAAAACTCACGTCCACCTGACATATTCGTAAAAAAGAAAAAAAAAACGAACGAGGGAGACCCCTCATTCGATCGACGAAGGGAGCCCAGATCCATGTTTTACCAAAAATCAGTCATGCCGGTCGTCTATTTTTCACGGAGTGAAGAGATATCCAATCTGAAGCCGTTGGTGATCTTTGAGATTTGAATCGTGTCGTAGATTTTCTATTTGTTGCTCTCTGTTTGCAGATTGACTTGGGGGTAGTAGCTCATTTTGATGAGACGTCAAAGTAGAAATTGGACGGAAGGACCAAATCGATAAATGAGGATAACCTAAGGACTTATGTGACCAAATTCGAAACTCAGGGACCAAATCGTTAAATGAGAATAACCTAAGGACTTATGTGACCAAATTGGAAACCCAGGGACCAAATTGATAAATGAGGATAACCTAAGGACTTATGTGACCAAATCGGAAACCCAGGGACCAAATTGATAAAGGGCATAAAACCCAGGGACTATTTTGGTCATTAACCCATTTTTTTTTCTAATATCTCAAATTGAATTTACGAATTCGCTCTTTCTTTTTTGTGGTTCTATTTTTTTTATGGCGCTTTCTTTTACTTTCCTAAATTTATTTTCAGTTTTTTTATTTATAATTTGCTCGAATTTTTTCGATTTCTTTTATTTGTAGTCATTTTTAATTATATTTTTCAATTAGTTTGCTGTTTTGTTATCTTTAATGTATAGGTTGAATTAGTTCATAAGCACATGTTTAGGCATTTTTATTCTTCTAAGTAAATAGTATTTATAAACTGCTTAAAAAGTGATATTAATAAACCTCCACAAGACCCATTTTAAATGGGTAAATACACTTTTTAACTACCATGATTTTTACATTTTGCACCCTAAATTACTTTCGAGACATTTTACTCTCTACCTACTAATGTTAGACACTTTGCACAATCAATCAAATTTTTAGACACTTTTACACCTTCAAACTATTAATTTTAGACACTTTGCACCATCTTTTTGATAATAACACCCTCGAGAATTTAATAAATTGATAAAAGAAAAATTTACAAACACCACACTAGGTTTTAACACCTTTTTAAAAAACTCACTGAGTTTTAAAAAATTTCAAAACGTCCACTAGTTTATCATTTTGGTATCAAAACCCACTGAACCTAATGTTGTTAGACCTGTTTAACGGAAAATACATCACATCCAATCACAATGTGACACGTGTCATTAAATGAATAAAAAATATTTTTTTAAAAAATAAAAGCATAAATATAAAATTAATAAAAAACATAAATATTTTTTAAAGAAAAGAAAAGATCGCCGTGGAGGGGGAATCCACCTCTGGCCGCCCAGAGCGAGGAGGGATCCCACCCTAGGCGGTGGTCTGAGGGAGGTCCCCCGACCGCCCTATAGCCGGGGCTGGAGGAGGGATTCCTCCTCCCTTCGCTGGCAGCCCAGTTCTAGACGGCCATGAGTGGAACCCTTTCACCTGTTGGGGCTTGGGGGACCTCCCCCCATCCCCCACCCAGACCACCGCTTGTGGTGGAGGCGCCCTCCCTCTGGACGCCCAGAATTGGGCGGCTAGAGGTGGAGGGGGGAGATCCTCCTCCCCCAGCGGCTAGAGGTGGAGGGAGGATTCACTGTTGATCCTTTCATTTTTTTCGTTTTGTTGTTTTTTAAAAATTTAATTATGTTTTTTTGTTAATTTTAGATTTATTTTTTATTTATTTAATGACATGTGTCACATTGTGATTGAACGAGATGAATTTTCAATTAAACAGGTCAAACGACATTGAGTTCAGTGAGTTTTGATACAAAAATGATTAACCTAGTGAGCTTTTTGAAATTTTTTAAAATCCAGTAAGTTTTTTAAAAAGACCTTAAAACCTAGTGTGATATTTGTAAATTCTCTTGATAAAAATAGTTTCAATATATGCAAAGTGGGTTGAGAACATTATCGTCATTTTAAGTATAAGAATTTGACAGAATGGACATAGTGTCTATGATCGATTGTAGAAGGTAGATAGTTTATGATAGAAAATATAAAAATTGTATTTACCTCAATTTTAAAATAGGGAAATTGATAGTTTAATCTCTGGGTTTTCCACCCTTTAACGGTTTGATCCTTAAAAAATAAACCCTAACAAATTACTCCACAAACTACCATCATTTGACATAATCATCCTTCCGTTACGTTCCCGTCTGATTTTTTAACGGGAGAATGTCACACCTGGCAATTTTTACACGTGAACCGCCCTTTAGCACTTGTGCTTGCCAGCATGGCCATGATTGCAAATGGACAAGAAACAAAAAAGTGTTTCTCAAAATAGGAAGCAAACCTACTCACCCCGCGTTTGTTTTTGCATTGCATCTCTCTCTCTCTCTCTTTAAAATGCTACTCCTTCATGCTCCATCTTCGCCATATCTCTCCCTCCTAAGCTCAAAATCAGGACCAAAAGCAGGTAACTTCTGACCCTACGCCCACGGTTTTCTGTTGTTCTCTAAGTTTATATAGTGACGTTCTTACCTGGTCTGTTTGGTGTCCTTCAACCTTTTTAAGCCAACCGTGAAGCTCACTGCAACTAGAAACAAAACGGTCAAGCAAGCTCATTACGGGAGAAGATACAGTCGTGAGATTGATAATTCGTTTGACTGCGGACTGGGGTAAGAAGTTACAGAATCCGCCTGATATTATTTGCTTCGCGTTTCGCGAGAAGAGATACCCATTTTTAACTTTCACAACGGTCAAGCTGGGCGAGTGCGTACGAACATCTCGCCTTGGCTACCCCTTTGTTCCAACATCTCCAGTTAATCATCTGGATTTCTTTTTTGAGCAATCATCTGGGTTTCAAGTCCACATTGGTTGGCCAAGTTTTGGCATTGTTGCGATAAGATCGTTCTACAAGTTATCGTTAATTGCCTTAGAAGCTGTAAAGGAAAAAAATTGCGTAGGCTCTTTAACCTGCCCGGTCATCGCACGATATAAAGCATCAAGCTGGTCTTTGTTCTTTTTCATGGAAATTTGGAAAATCTGTGCAACAAATATCCACCTTTTTGGACTCGATTAAGAAGGCTTCTTCACATGTCATACTTGTGCCTGAGATTGTGATGAGTTCCAGGAGCGAGTAGCCTCGTGTTTAAGGAAGACTGCAGAGAGTAGCTCATTCCATGCATCAGTTTCACCGAGGTTTGTATATGGCTCAAAGTTACAGAGCTTTATGGGTTTCAAAGAGAGAAGCAGTAAAAAAAAGACTTACACGACAACGTTTCAAAACTAATAGACATAGATTGTTGATTTGACTTGCACAGTGCCACGTGCGAAATTAGCCAGCATGAAACGTTCTCCCGTTATAAAATCTCACGAAATCTGACAGAAAGAGTATTTTGTCAAAAAATGATAGATGAAGGACTATTTTGTTAGGGTTTATTTCTTAAGGATCAAACTGTTACAAGGGATAAAGTGCCAATTTACCTTTAAAATATTACATTGAAATGTGAAAGTACAGCAAAAAAAAAAACATGGCAATGACAGTAACGGAGGGAAAACTGACGGAGAGCATGAGGATGGAAATTCTTCAGCGTGAAGTATCTGCCGTTAATCAGCGAAGCCGGCTCACCTCTCCGCCCTTCACTCCCTTTCTCTGCTAAAACCCTAATTCAGGCAAGGTCTCTGTTTCTCTGTCTGTACTCCGTTGTATATACGTATAGGTTTTGATATATTGTATGTATATCTGCTTTTGCTATAAAAATGGCTGATTGTCCTTACCCGAAAGACAACATCTGATTTCTGAATGTTTTGTGATACAGGGTGAATTTGGAATTATGGACGAGGGTAGTAGTCTCTTTTATTTCTTTTATGTCTTTCATCCTACTTTGTTGGCCTACTTAAAGGAGGTCCGAGAAATGGGTAAATGATTTTTGTTTTTGTCAGAGCAAACCACTTGGTCAACTGGTTACTTTTTTGCAATATTGAGAGCGTCCGTCGACTATGATGCATGAAAATGGTTCTGTATTTGCTCTTTTTTTCTAATTAAGGAAGAAGGCAGCTAATTCTAGACACATTATTGTTTTTGTTTGCCAACATTAGAAGCTGATGCAAGTAATGGATACTTACTGCAAAGATTTGAACTATTGGGTTTATTGTCTTTTGGTGGTTAAGCATAGTTAACTATTCTTTTGGGGCACAGCAAATTTTTGAAATTTGAAATTGGTGAACCAAGGGTGTATTTTTTCTTTGGTGTTGATTTAGAAAACAGAGGCCTTAGCAAATTTTTGGTGCACGATTCATACTTATAAGATTTTCATCAGTCAGCCTTTTCATGATATGACCAAATCCTCTAAGGCTGACTGATGAAAATCTTATCAAGTATGAAGTATAATACTTTCTATATAACATTACATGATCTATTATAAGTGTTTATCCTATACATGATATGTACTAATTAAACTAAGTATTTTATATGCATGTACATACAATTTTTATATGTTCATTATATGTACTCTAATTGCATAAATTAAATATTATGCAACAACCTTAATGTTCATAACACTCTCTCTAACTTAATATTTTATTAAGTATGTCTTTAAATTAAAATTTTTCACATACATGACAAACTAAATTATATATTAACATAAATACAATAATATTTAACATAAATATTAGCATTAAAAAAATTATAACTAATTAAAAATATATATTTCATCTTATACCTATAGCAGTGGTCAACACAAAACCGCTGCTATAGGTTATTTTTCAGCGGCGTTTGTCTATAGCGGCGGTCGTCCTGACCGCCGCTAGAGACCCTAATTTTTTAGCAGCGTTTTGAGTGAAACGCTGCGAAAGGGGGACCGCCGCTAAATGCCCCTCTTTCAGCGACGTTTTTCACAAAACGCTGCGAAAGGGGGGTCTATAGCGGCGGTCGGTGACCGCCGCTAAAAAGACCGCCTCTAAAGACCCCCTTTCGCAGCGCTTTTAGCGACCGCCGCTAAAGACCCTTTTTTTGTAGTGCTTGGTTAATAAGGGAAAGGGGAAACAATCCATACATGAAGGCTAAAGAAGTGTACTTATTGAGCTAACCTACATATCATCTTAAGTTAAAGAAAAATAAGGTCTTGTTAAAGATGGAAGAATAATTCCTTACTTCTCTTAAGAAAAGTTGGAAAAAAAACCGTGATTCTTTACTTCTATTTATTATTGAAAAAAGAAATAGAATAATCTTTTACTTTTTTTTAAGAAACAAAAATTATGCTTAAAAAAAGAAACACCATCTCCAATTAAAAAATAATAATGTCCAATTAAAGAGAAGAATAATTCTTCACTTCTCTTAAGAAAAGTAAAAAAATAAGACGGCGATTAATACCTCTATTTATTGTTGAAAACAATAAATGGAATAATCTTTTACTTTTATTATGAAACACAAATTATACTTAGAAGAAGAAAAAAAAGGAAGAATAACTCGTTACTTCTCTTTGGAAGAAAAGGACGTACAATAAGCAATTGTTTCTTTTTATTATTTCTCACCTTTACACTTTTTTACCCAAGATTGATCCTACCATTATAAGCATTCTTTTTTTGTCTAATTTTTATTTATTTATCCTTATGTTTTTTTCGGAGAACGTCCTTTAGCTTTAAAGTCTCGTCAATTACAATTTATTAATTATACTCCAATAAAAGCAGACTACATATTCTCCCCTTCAGTGTATTATAATAAGTGAAAAAGAAGCATCGGTTGCTTCTTTTACGAAAAATAAGAATAATTATTTACTTGACTTTATTATTTCTCTCTTGGTCATGTTAATAAGGGGAAAGGGAAAGGAATCTACACATGAGGGCAAAAACAATGAACTTATAACCTACACGTACACTATCTCCCGTTAAAGAAAAATAATGTCTAGTTAAAGATGGAAGAATAATTATTTATTTCTCTTAGAAAAAGTGAAAAGAAGAAAAAAAGATTCTTTACCTATATTTATTGTTGAAAAAAGAAATGTAATAATCTTTTACTTTTCTAAAGAAACACAAATTATGCTTAGAAGGAAAGAGTAATTCTTTACTTATCTATCAAATAGAAAGGACAATAAGCAATTGTTTCTCTTTTTCATTTCTCACATTTACACTTTTATTTCAAGATTGATCCTAACATTATAGGCATTCGCTTTTGTCCAATTTTTATTTGTGTAATTACCCTTATGTTTTTTTCCGATAACCTTTAGCATTACAGCCTCATCAATTACAATTAATTAATTATCCCCAAAAAATGATACTAAATATTATATACTTTAATGTATTGTAAAAAGTGTAAAGGGACCATGGCTTACTTCTTTTACGAATAAGATCAAGAAGAATTGTTTACTTGGCTTTATCATTTTTCTGCTTTTGTTCATGTTAATATATAAGAGGACAAGGAAAGGAATATTCTACACATGAGGGCCAAAAAAGTGGACTTATCGTGCTAACTTTTCACAGTACCATCTCCAGTACTAACAGAATAATAATGTCCAGTTAAAGATAGAAAAATAATTCTTTACTTATCTTAAAAAAATTTAAAAAAGAAAATGGAGATTCTTTAATTACCACTATTTATTGTTTAAAAAAGAAATGGAATACTCTTTTACTTTTCTTAAGAAATACAAATTACTAATAATTCTTTTACGTTTCTTTGTAAGAGAAAAGATGATAAGTAGTTGTTTCTTTGTATCATTAATTTCTCACATTTATACTTATTTGCCAAAGATTGATGTTAACATTATAATGATTCGCTTTTGTCCAATTTTATTTGTTTACCCTTATAATTTTTCGGAGAACCTTTAGCTTTACAGTCTCTTCCATTGCAATTAATTAATTATCGACCAAAAAGGAAGACTAAATATTCTCTACCATAGTGTATTTGTAAGAAGCGGAATAGAACCATCAGTTAACTTCTTTTTCGAAGAATAAGAATAATTCTTTACTTGGCTTTATTATTTATCTTTCTTTTGTTCATGTTAATAAGGGGAAAGGGAAAGTAATCCACACATGAGGCCAAAAAAATGGACTTAAAACCAGCACACCATCTTGAGTTAAAGAAAAATAATGTCCAGTTAAAGATGAAGAATAATTCTTTACTTCTATTAGGAAAAGTGGAAAAAAGAAAACGGGATACTTTACCTCTATTTATTATTGAAAAAATAAATGAATAATCTTTTACTAAACACAAATTATGCTTTGAAGAAAAAAAAAAGGAAAGAATAATTCTTTACTTATCTATCAAATAGAAAGGACAATAAGCAATTGTTTCTTTTTTTCATTTCATTTGAAATCGTTGAGAAAATTTGATATGATCGTACAAATCATAGCCTAAAAGAATTGGAGTCAAGAGACGACTTACACCCAATGCTGACTTCTACAACATGGAGGGGACTGGTTTTACTAATTACAGCGACTTAATATCGATCGTGCCATGCAAACTAACGGGGCCAGATAACTCTGAATCAACAACATTCAGCCTCGTCCCATGCTGTGCGTTAAATTACCAAGCACCAAGTCGCAGGAAGGAAGTCGCCCATGAATAAGTTTGTCAACAACTGGATCCTTCTATTCTTTTTCTTCTTCAGCAGCCATCAGTCATGGTATCTTTTAGAGAGGCTTTTGACTTGGCAATCAGAACCCTTTCAACTGCGAAATGGAGGTTGTTTTTCAAAAGGTAGCTCAATGAGTGTCGCATTGCCGTAAAATTCTTCCAAGTTGTAGAACGCTCTTTGTTGAGGAAGAAATATGTGGATTACAACATCACCTGACATCCATAAAGCCAATGGTTACCTGGATAAACAACTCCCAATCAAAAAATCCTAGAAGTTAAATCAGGTGTAGCTAGAACAAGGATCTAATCATTCAGCGATAGAAAGGCACATTATAACTGACAAGACTATCATATGCTGACAAATTCCATCCAACAACACACCCGTCTACATAGTGTCCTAGGCCATGTCAAATGGGTTGTGCCATAGAAGGCTGGGCATGTATTCACAAAGCCTTAACAGCCAATAATTGACCTTGTAATTTTAGGATGATAAGTGAACTTAGCCGCTTGGAAACTTGAACCTTAAGGTCTTAGATTCACCAAATCTTATAATCCTAGATATTTGAACCTAATCCTGATGTTCAACTTAGACACATTGAAACTAGAAAAGTTGCAACACGGGGAGGTGTTGAGGCAAACGGCCACAACCAACCAAAAATTTGACCAAAGACCAGAACAGATGAGAGCTTAATCATAATGCAAGATCCCTTACCAAAGTCCAACAAGGTCCATGAGTTGGGTTTTGTGTCCCCAGTTGGAACTTTCCCATACTTCTCCTCAGCTAGATCTCTTATCCTTGACCTGATTTGTGGGTCAGGCGAAACGGTCAGTTCAAGCATTAGTAACCATAATTAGGCTATTACCCCCCAAAAAACCATAATTAGTCTATCCACCCAAAAATATGAAGACCATTGTCAAAGTTGGAGCCATACGCAATAGCATCAATCTGTGGGCGAGAGAATGCTGTCACAATGATAAAAAATCGAGTCCAATATACAAGAGGTTTCACAAAGAGGACCCTTATATCAGCTGCCTTCACGTCACTTGCCACCTTAGCCATCGCCACGGCAACTATAGAGATCAGCAAACATGTTTAGCTTCATACGTTTGCGGTATAAGGTTCCAATTTTGCTTTCAGTACTTCAATTATGAAATTTAATGTGCACAACATAATAAGAGAGAGTTCCAAACAAAGGAATCAAGGGTGAAAGATTAACATCTAACACTCCTGCATAAATGTGTTATTTGATAGAGGAGGACAATGACCAGAAGAGAATCGGAATAATAGCTTCTCCGCCTCGAGTATTTCATTTCTCGAGGGTAGAAAAGAAGCAAAGAGGGTAACCAGAATCAAAATATTTTTCGCAGTTTTATTTCTTTTTTCTCGGTTTCACAGTTACAACATAGAGGGAAGCTCTGTTAAACAACCTCAGCACACTTGTAGAAATGCAGTACAACCACATTCAGAGTACTCACTTGTATAAACTGCATCTGAAATTTTCAATATTTCCCATTTCCATATCATTCCAAAGGAGCAAACTTGCATTTCATAGAATTTTCTGACATCATTCCATTTGTGGAGTTAAGAAACAAAGTCATTTCAGCTCTTCAGGAGGCGACAGCATAATGAGTTCAGAGAATTTACACTCTAGAACAACCTTTTGCTGAAGAAATGTGGAATGAAAAGTGACTGTAATTTCCGTAACAATTGTATCTGGCCTCTTATGAAACTAAATACCTCAAAGCCTTAACTAACTAAGCTCCTCTGATTACTTCTGCCAGCATCAGGTTTCAAGTTCATTGAAGCTTGCAGTCATATACATGAATTTAAGGTCAGTGCTTAGGAGCAGAATATATCCCTGGAGAGGTGCCGGGTGATAGATAGGATGAGGAAGCGAGAATCAGAGGAAGTTAGGCTATGTTTGCACACAAAAATTTTACACATCCTAAAATTTTAACACAATAAAAAATTACAAAATAATCTCTCTCTCTCCATCACATCATTACTTTTCACTATAATAAATATTAAAAATTATCTCTCCCTTCACTTTTTCACCAAATCCAATACACTAAAATTTTAACCTCCCCAAAATTTTAACACACAAACACAACCTTAGTACCCCAGGAAGTTTACCAATCCACGTAAAAGGGCAGTATTTAAACTTTAGGATCAAGCAGAAAATTAAGCCAACCCCTTATTAGAATTTTTTTTTTGGTTTCACAATAAATCATGGTTAGCTAACATTCTTTGCAGTACAACTTCTACACACTTTTTTTTAATGAAAATTCCCATGGGTAAAACAGTCCAGGGTGGAACCTTCTCTTAAAATAAGAGAACACCTGATATCAGCAACAACGGATTATAGGGCCCAAAATGAGGATTAGATTAGTTAACATTATGTCATTTCAGACACTAGAAGGTATCATGCTCTCTATTTGATTGAAATTATCTTACATGACAAGCTTTCAGCATCATCATCAACCTCTGCACTGAGAGGCTTTTGGTCATTCCTCTTGAATACAACCTTTCCAAACTTATTAAATAAGTCATCATACATATCATCTGCTTCTTCACTTACATTCTGCAAAACATATCACTTATGTTAGAGATGGATAACATCACCCTTCCACACAGAAAAAAAAAACAAAACAAAGGAAAAGAACGGGCCCTCAAATTTTAAGGCAAAATTTGAGATAAAAAAATAAAATAAGGAATCCTCCAGTTCTGCCGTATGTTTTCTACACAAACATTGTACATATGAATGGCTTTTCTTTTTCCAAGTGTCCTTACATAAGTCTTATGCATTAAGTAGAAAACATCATATTCTGGATTCATTATCACTTTAACATATCCAAGTCACCCCAATAATATCATTTTGACTTTGTTAGAATTTGCAAGGCAGAAAGCTGCTCCATCATACTAACCTCCATCCTAAAAGTATACTTTTTTTATCTGTATCAGATTATATGCAAGAAATAAAAAAGTGGATTCATCTCACCTCAAAGGATGTCGTGGGAAGCCTAGATAAGAAAGATGGTGTTCTCAAGGTAGCTACATGAAAATTAACTAGCAAGCCTTCATTAATATGCAGTCAAATAAGACATTTAACGTTTCTAACCCTAATTACCCCCCCCCCCCCAAAAAACACGTTTCTAACCCAAGGCCCAAGGTAGAAGCTATCCATACCACACCAGGGAGTATATACGCAATAATATCACATAAAATAAGCCAATACTAAACCCAAGGATAGTTCATTTGGCTGGGACCAATCCTTATGAAGCAAAGGTCTATAGTTCAACTCTCATCCTCCCACTTTCATTTTGGAGTTGCTCACTCACACCAAAAAAATGGAAAACAAAACACTCGGGCCATGCTTTGACTATATCAAGAATCCTTCTTACACTTCAAGGATGTGTTAACCATATCTGCACAATACACCAAAAGTATTAGTAATTATCAGAACCCAGTGATTACTTTCTGAGCCAGAGCGATCCAGTACGTGGCCCAAGTGAGGGCACAAGATATGATTGTGCACTGTCCTCAAACAATCCAAGGTATCACAACTTCTCATTGATAAGGAGTCTCCCTTGATTATGGCAGCTCTAGTGGTCAATACTCTAGCAAACTGGTGTACGTTAGTGTTGTCTACCTATCTCCTCACAATTGCAGAACAATTGTCATGGCCTCCAACCTTGAACTTATCTGCCATAATCAGCTATATCAGCTATAGGACAAGTGGTCACCCCTAAAAAGGCATAGTGATTAATGCCAATTAATGAGAGTATAGAAACACTCCCCTCATTACTCGATTATCCATGTATACAGGGCCCAAAAAATCATCCCAACAACTTGGAGTAGTATTTGAACACAAACACCGCTAAAAGGACAAATCCATTTGGTGATCTTGCCCTCTTTGAGGACAGGTCTATGTAGACTCAACTAAGGCATGTTTCGGAGACCTTGGGGGATCACTATCGTGCTGGAGACTAATGGGAATTGTGTCACTTTCCCATCTCACCACCTTCCCCTGTGTCTACACTACTGAATATGCACCTCTTTCACTCAACCCATACTCTCTAAATCGAATATTTTATTTACCTAAACAATCAGGTCCCAGAACACATAAGCAAAGTGAAGGGCTTACGTCATCCAATCTTCCTCTGCTAATGTAGGATATAGACAATTAGGAGGAGAGCATCTCAAATTTGTGATACATCTTTCCATCAGAGAAGACTTATATTGTTTGCCCCAGGTACACATGAGCTATAGGCTCCCGACTACTAAGAAGCGACTAAAATAAGGCTATATATTTCTAGAAGTGGTAACTAGCTGAGATGTAGTAGGAAAAGAAACAAATGAACCCTTATAGTTTATGAACTAAAACACTACGGTCGGATTGAAATGCATCGACAAAGATGATCAACTAAGGGAAGTATTTCCAAATTCAGCCACAATTTAACTAACTAACTACATTAACGCTTGGATCAATATTAATATTAAATCGAGGGCAATCTAACAAAGAAAATAGGCACATTGTGCGTAAAGGAACACATATTTGAGGTAAACATTGTTCAATGCGAGCCCTAATTCCACAAATATGAAATATACATTTAGAAAAAGACAGCAAGTTCTAATATAATCAGGGGCTCGCTTAGTGGTCGTTCCATTCATTAAGAACAATTTTTATTCATTAATATGAAATTTTAGCTTTGTTGTTTTCAAACTTGTCTTTCTTAAGTTTCTTTGGGTTGCACTTGCATTAGGAACAAATGCCATTTTGTATTTCTTCATTGACTTCCTGTAGTATCTCTAGCAATAGGACCTTGTATGAAGATAGCATTTATCTAATACAACCTGTTTATTCTTGTTCCTTTCCAGCTGGGTTCTTTTAACTCTATACTTCTTGTCAGGCTGGGTTTTTTTAACTCCCTACTAGAGACAATGTTGTTGCGGGACTATTGTCTAGTATTGCCGTTTGCTTTTCCGATTAATTTTTTTCGAGAACAATGACAACATTAAACCTCCGTTTCAAAACACATAAATGGTTTTTGCTACACTTTCTTCAGTTATCTCAGCACCCAGCCGAAGTTTTAATAACACAAATTAGTCTCATAACAGAAATAGAATTACCATTTGATAAAGGTTAGCTTAGTTATGCTTCCATATCCTTAACCCCAAAGCAGTACAAGACATAATCAGCTACAAGACCACAATTACCTTCATTTTCCTCATTCCCTCTTAGCAACCAGACGAGGAGCTTCCAGAAATGAAAGCGACCACAACAGGGGAAAAAAAGGAAGTTCAGATTGAGTACAACAAAATAAAACCTTCTCTTACCTCTTTGCCGACGGCAAGAACCAAAGAAGAGTTCCTTGATTTGATATTAAAGTTTCTGCTACTGGGTATCCTCCAAATGCAATCGTTGCGAGGAAAATGATGCCAGTTCATGCATGAGCACCCGAAAAGCTTTTTAGGTCTTTCACTGACCTTCGAGCCAACACGGCCCAGTCGCTGGAACTCGCCACTGAACTGAGTACCGGAGCTGCAGCCTGCCATAAATTGCACAATGGATACCGACATATTTGCGTCCGACAGAGAAGTCAAGAGAATGATACATACCCATGAAAATGAGAGGAGATAGAATGTGATAAACGATAGCGGGCAACCCAACCAGACTTCGAGTTTGACCCGAGTTTTTTTTTTTTTTCTCAGCTCTCTAAGCAAAGTTGGATTTCATTACACAAGGAATGACAAGTACTTAATCCAAAACCATCCAAGATAGGAGACGATCATAGGAGGCACAAAAGTCCATTACATCAATTTCAAATGCCCGAAAGGCCAAAGAACAACCGGGTCAACAGACCCACAATACCAATTCGGGGCATTACTCCACTTTGAAAACGGCAGAAACCGTTGTTGGAGGAGGAACCAAGTCAGCACCTGCAATAAAGCACCCGCAGAGGAGGAACTCGACAAAAAAGGAGGCAAAGATAGCTAGGCGCATCAGATACACGCGCCTTAAGAGTGGCGCATGGAGAGCCAATCACCGGAGGGGGGCTGTCGAACAGGGACAACGTTGAAGCACAAAAGCTGTTGAAGCTTACCAAGGGGCTTGAGCTCTCCAAAATATGACCTGTCATCGCCAAGATAACTCCACCAGGGAAAAACCCATGACACGAAACCACCAGATTTATTTAAAGAAAAACAAAACAACGAAAAAATAACTCTTGACTAGCCGACCTCGACCAAGAGGGGCTGACTCAGAAGGATCTCCTCCCGTCGCCCAGACGGTGAGGGAATGGGTCAGAAGAGCGAAAAATGGGGAAAGTCTAGAGAGAAGGAGGTCGATCTCTAGACTGTTTGAAAAGGTTAGTGAGTGAGTTTGACCCGAGGTAATGTTTAGATTCCACCTATTAACTCAAACTGGGTGATCGATCTGAGTCAGAGCTATAGCAAAAAGCCGATAGAATTCTCTTTGGGTGAGAACAAACCTCAAGTTGTATCATTAAAAATATGCTTAATTTTATTAACGCTTTAAGCAAAATTTAAATAAACAACTACTAACAACTTTTACTAAACTTAGGACTACAACTTCCTAAAATAAAGACAACATTTCCTAAAATAAAAGACAAAATAAATGACTGCAAATATTAGCTAACAAATGCTAAACAATCAACAACCCACTATGATCAAGTCTTCAATAGCCCATCACATCTATCCACGTAAATGAGTTGAGATCGTGGTTTATCAGTGGGCGTTTGCAAGCAAAAACTTAAAATTAGTGAAAATAATTTCAACAGATACAAATGCAGCCTTTTAGTCAGAATTTAAATTTGGGTTAATTATAATTTACTCCTTAAACTATCACTCGATTCTCAAATATTTCCACAAACTTTAACTTGTTGCAACTTACCCCCAAAAAATATACTTCTCATTGTAATTTTATCCCCCAACCGACTAAATTTTTTATATTGAACGGTTTTCGTCCCAAATAAACGACATATGACCTTCTCCTTATTTAAAAAGATAAATTTGACCAGCTTGATTGTTAGATACACTGTAAAATTTTATGGAAGAAATTGTAATTAACCGTTAAATTTTTGAATGAATTTAGTTACACTTCGAAAAAAGAAGAAGAACGGATTTAAGAAACATAAATAAACAAGGTAATGGTCATTATCTATATTCTTATACAACAACCAAAAAATATGGTGCAGTAGTCCAATTACTATTTAAAAGATACTTGTTTATGCAAAATTATTTACTGTGACAAATAATTTACAT
Source organism: Myrica gale (assembly GCA_963930655.1). NCBI lineage: Eukaryota > Viridiplantae > Streptophyta > Magnoliopsida > Fagales > Myricaceae > Myrica > Myrica gale. Next base: position 14,488,499 of record OZ005620.1, read on the forward strand.
TGTTTTCTTTTTTTATAATACAAATGTTATCCTATGTTCTACCTAGGGGTGGGTATGTTTTGCAAAAATATTTTCATACCTCTGTATGCTTGAGTGGTTAATAAAAATTTAGTTCAACTAAAGATTTTAAGTAGGAGCTATATAGAAAATTAGGTTTTTCAAGCCTAAAATGACATAGGTTTCTTTAAAAGAGTAAGTGATTTTAAGTCTCTTCTCTGTGTAGTAGTTTACTTTGAATAAAATTCCGACAAGACAAGATAGACATCATATATATCAAATCTCCCAACGACCAAAAACCGAAACATATTTATGATATCCTGAAAAATAATTTCCTGTGAAAATATTTTTCAGCCTAAAATTTATTTTTCTTATTTAACGTGGAAACAAAAACAGCCTTAATAATTTCTTTATTTGAGGTTATCTCAAATATTTTTGGCAATATTAAATAAAAAATAATATCGAAAATTTTATTCGAAGCAAATAGAATATGCAAAATCAAAAATAATAGCATCAAACATATATACCTCAGCCATGGTTTATTTTAGTGTGTTCTTCAATTTTCGGAATAATTAACCATACCCAAATTTTTTAGTGCATAAATGATTTCAGAAAAAAAAAAAACTCGTGAAAGTTTACCAGCATTTTTTACGGCCATTGATTTTTTTTTTTCCGTGTCTCAAGCTTATGACTTATAAGTATAGTAGCCAGCTATACATCCTTCTGATAAATTCATCATTTTTATTAGCTTAAATGTTAAAGATAATTGGTAGTAATTATGATACTAGAATAATTAATTGTAGAATTAAACTCCGCCTTCACTCCATTTTTCTTATAGTTGCTTATATATATATATTCTTTTAACGCATTGGATATATATCCTGTGGTTCTGCAACCCATTAGGTAAGAAAAAAGAGCAAAGAATGAGAAATTATATATAATTCTTTAGCAAAGAAGGACATTTGAATAAACAAAATGGTGAGAGCTAAATTTAATGTATATGTTAACAAATAAATAGAGGAAACTAAAGACTGACAGAAATTGGCATATTGTAGATCCAAAATGTTGAGAGAGAGAGAGAGCTAGGGCTTCACTACTAAGCGTAGTATGCATATATATATATATATAGCTGCTACATCTTATTTAGAAATGAGAAAAATCAGAAGAAGAAAAAAAGATCGTCATATTTAGAAATGCTTGAAGCAGTCTTTCATATGTATAGCGCAACGCATCTCATGAGCTCTGTCAGGCCTTTTGGCCATCTTATAACATGCATCTACCATCAGCCCTCTCAGCATAAAAGATGAGCTCGTTAATGTTCTTGCATTCTACTGCAATATCGCATCATAACTATAATCAACAACGATACAAATTAATATCAATGTAATTATGTAAGTGATCTCTTCAAATTAACCTAGCCATGCTCCCTCCAAAGCTAGCTAGCTTCTCTTGTTATCGTCTTGATTGAACACAAAACTACATTTAAAGAGAGTTGATGAATCTTCTACGTATATTATGTTAGAAATAATAATAAAAAATTACTTTAGATAAATGAGACACTCAATGGAAAAACCCAATTGAATTTGTTTACATCTCATTTATGAAATTAAAGGTTACAAGTGGTGGCTTATTTATAAGCCAAAATTCTCCGATACCCCACATTGCTAAGCAATGTGGGACTACCACATTTCAACACTCCCCCGCAAACTCAAGGTGGACAAACCGACAAACCTTGAGTTTGGAGTTACAAAAAATAATTACAGAAAAAAATAATAATAACAAAGATTGCCGGTACTAAGCCGGGAAGTCGCCGGTACTGCGCCGGGAGGATGCCGGTACTGAGCAGAGAGGTTGCCGGTACTGAGCCGGGAGGTTGCCGGTACTGAGCCGGGAAAGCTACCGGTATTGAGCCGGAAAAGTTGTCGGTACTGAGCCGGGAGAAAGTCGGTACTGAGCCGGAAAAGTTACCGGTGCTAAGCCGGGAGAAAGCCGATACTGAGCCGAAAAATTTGCCAGTACTAAGCCGGGAGAAAGCCGGTACTAAGCCGGGAGAAAAGCCGGTACTAAGCCGGATGGTCGTCAGGGGGTAACCAGACTAAAGCCGAAAACCTCGCTCCGATACCATGTTAGAAATAAAAAAAAAAAATTACTTTAGATAAATGAGACACCTAATGGAAAAACCCAATTGGATTTGTTTACATCTCATTTATGAAATTAAAGGTTACAAGGGGTGGCTTATTTATAAGCCAAAATTCTCCAATACCCCACATTGCTAAGCAATGTGGGACTACCACATTTCAACATTTCAAAATTTCAAAATTGTGGAAAACCTCGCTCTGATACCATGTTAGAAATAAAAAAAATTAAACTTTGATAAGTGAGACATCCATTAGGGGAATACCCAAATGGATTAATTGTGTTAACTCACTTATATTGAAAATGTTACATAGGTGGGCTATTTATAAGCTTAAAAACTAACTTGCCCACATTGCCTTAGCAATGTGATACTACAAATTTCAACACTCCCCCGCAAACTCAAGGTGGACAAACCGACAAACCTTGAGTTTGGAGTTACAAAAATAATTGCAGAAAAAAAATGATTACAGAAAAATAATTACAAAGATTGCCGGTACTAAGCCGGGAGGATGCCCCGATACTGAGCCGGGAGGATGCCGGTACTGAGCCGGAAAATTGATGGTACTAAGCCGGGAGAAAGCCGGTACTAAGCCGGAAGAAAGCCGGATGGTTGCCGGTACTGAGCCGGAAAAGTTGTCGGTACTAAGCCGAGAAGAAGCCGGTACTGAGCCGGGAAATTGCCGGTACTAAGCCGGGAGAAAGTCGGTGCTAAAGCCGGATGGTCACCAGGAGGTAACCGGACTAAACCGAAAACCTCGCTCTGATACTATGTTAGAAATAAAAAATTTTATACTTGATAAGTGAGACATACATTAGGGTAATACCCAAATGGATTTGTTGTGTTAACTCACTTATATTGAAAATGTTACATAGGTGGGCTATTTATAAGCTTAAAAATTAACTTGCCCACATTGCTAAGGCAACGTGGGTATACAAATTTCAACATATTACGTGTACGAACATTCTTCACTTTCCAGAAGGATATCTGATTAAATAATCAGCACTTGTATGATTGGCCGTAACCCTTTTTGACGCCACTATTAAGGCTTTAGAGATCATCTATTCACTTCCACCAAAATTTATACGCATTCAAAATGGTCATCAAAGCTGCTAAGGGAAGGAAAAGACGTACATTAATTAACCACAATTTATTAGATTTTTGGAAAAGCCATTTGGAAGCATGCATGCATGCGTTGCTGAATTTGTTGGTCTCACCAAAAGGCGGCCGTGCGGCGATAACTTTATGAAACATAAAGTTAGACTAATACATCAATAAAGCTCAAACAAAACGTTAAAAACGCCTACTCACAAACAGTAAGCACAATTAATTATGTTATTGATTCTAATAGCCAAAAAAATCTTTTTTGTTAGTCAAGACTATATAGGACATAAATTTTCCACTTAAAACCACAACAATCAACAAATTCAGCAACCAAATTTAACTCGTAATTTCAATGTTGACCAATATGGTAATTCGAAAGGCTATGTTTGAGAACTCAGAACATATTCATAGTTTGATGTTTTCGATCCTTGGATACCGTGTTCCAAGCTCAAACAGTTTGATCTCGCCCTTACGATGTCCAAATAATTTCTCCCGACCCAATGGGGAACTCGTTTTCAATACTCGGAGTGGACATTCTTGGACTAGCACAATAAACAACTCAGCCCACACTCTTCGGGCTCTGATATTCAACTCAGCCCCATTTCAACAACGGGTGGCTCTATCGTAATTGGGGCCTTGACAAAATCTTAAAGTGAGACATTTTATAATAAATTATAAAATAATATATTTAAAAATAAAATATTGATAAAAATTAGTTAAAAGTATTCTTATAGTTTTTTGGATGTAAAATTACTTACCAAAGTGTTATATTATAGATTTTTTAATATATTATTTTTAATTAATAATATTACTAATCATATAATCTTTCTTGAGTCATACGATCTTAAATAATATTTTATTAATTATAATGATAAATAAAATAAATACAACTTAAAATAAATTAAAGTAAAAAGTTTAGAATAATAGTACCTAAGACTTTAGTGAGGAAAGAAAAGAGTTGAGAAGCTCCAATAAATGATAAGAACAAAAAACATAATGGTTGAGAGATGATTTTTCTATATTTTTGGTACTTGACAGATACTGTCCCAAATAAGTTTAAGTAGCTAGTAATATCTAACAGTGAAAAATTAAATAAATAACGATATTGAATTAGAATTTATAGGGTTTCTTTGAATTAGTTATAATTATTCTCTTGAAATAATAAGATATTATAGGGTTGAACATAGAGTTTATAAATACCACAAAAAAGTGAAAAGTTAACTCTCCTTCGCTTAAGGAGATTTAATAGGACTCTTCAATCAATATGCTCTTTAAGTTAAGTTTTTTAGCCCTTATTATTATTATTTTTAATAAAAATTAAAGAAAATTTTGAACTGGGGCCTCCTAAATCAGGAAAAAAAGTTGATGCTCATTCAGTTAAGGAGATTTAATAGATCTCTTCAATTAATATACTCTTTAACGTTAAGTTTAAAAAATATACAATTACAAATAAATTTAAATTTGGGGCCTCCGAAATTTGGGGGTCTTAGGCAACCGCTTATGCTGCCTATAGCTATAGTCGGCCTTGATTCCAACCGTGCTCTTTGTTAAATAAAACTGTTACATCACATGTCCCACCAAATCCCTCTGCCTTTCACGATTTGGCTCACAGATGTTGGCTTTTAGTTACCATCAATGTTTTAATGATAACAATAAAAATACTTGAAATGAGAAGCAAAGAAAATTCATAATGAGCATGAAGCGATCAAGCAACATCTCTTTCAATAGAAGTGACTCTTAAAGCGAAGACTCAAGTTTCTAGGGTAATTTTTATAACTCTAGACTTCATCTTTAATAAGAATTTGAACCACCTTGCATAAGTCTTCAAAACTTGCATAAATCGTTTTAGCACTTTTTGGAATATTAAAAATATTTTTAATGCCTTCAATTTATCCCTAATGTAACTCTTAAACCTTATGTATACTTATGAGAAGTTAGTTTTTAAAATTTGGTGATTTAAGTTGATCAAAATCGTGGTTTTAAATGAACTTGATCACGTGCTAAACTGTAGAGGTCGACCAGCTGGTGAAGTGACCAGCTTGCGACCGCTTGGTATAGCGGTCGACCGGCCTAAGTTTCTAATAGGTCCGTTGAGTTTTGACATTGTGACTGTTGGGGTAACGACAACTTGCAGCGGTCGACAAGTTCATGTACCGTTCGACCGGCTCGTCATGAATTTTTGACAGATCGACTCTTGACGGTTATTTTTCTTATGAGGCCTATATAAAGCATCCCTAAGCCTTTTAAATGGTTGCTTAAAAACTAAAATTATTTTACTAATGCTAAGAGTGATAAAAAACTGTTCAATACTACTACTAACATCATTCACACATAATCATCACTTTCACATCCTTGTTATTGTGTGAAGCATTAGAGATATAAATCTTTCATTGTAACATATACTCCATCAAAAGAGTTTTAGATTGCATTTCGTTCATCCTTATACACTTTTAAAAGAGTGATTCTTTTGTTTCCTTTCAGTGAGAGTTGTTCATCGAAAGAAGGAGTTTGGAGAGGTTTGGAGAGGTTTGTTCTCAAACTCGATCTTGAGGCTTGAAGAGATGAGGAAGAAAACAAAAAAGGAGGAAAAACAAAACTGAAATCTATGCCTAAATAACCTAATATGCATAATTTTGACCTTTTTCACCTAGGATGATCTGATCTCCTTGAGATAATTCCAAATTATCCCCCAATTTGAAATTCATGGCCCATGGGACTTGCAGAAAGCTTATGGGAAGAGAAGCAACTAATTTATTTAGAAGTATTTCCGCCTAATGTTGATTATGGAAGTCATGAGGGAAGGACTACAGGCATCTAGTTGTTTTGTATTGTTACTACATAGTCCTTTCTTTTGTGGCTCTCCAATCTCATGCTTTCTCTTTTTTTTTTCTTTTTTATCTTTGTTAATATTCAATGTGTCTATTTTTTGTTCTTTGGGAGTTTGATTGAGGCCTAATTTTGGTGTTTTCTTTTGGTATGAATGTAAATATAATACATTCATTGGGGAATCCTTTAAATTTGGTCTTTTTGTTTACAATTTGACATTAGAACAAAACAGTTGGTTCAAAGGATTGAGGATTTGACAAAGGAGATCATTGATTTAGGTGGGGTTCTCTTTTGTTACTTTAGCTTTGCTAATAGAGGTGGTTAACGGTAGTGTAGGTGACGATTTGGTAAAAACAATCATCATCACCACAATTGACGGAATCACATATTGGACACTGCCACCGCACCGCTAAGACACAATTACCGCCCTTGCCTGTGACAGTATTAACGGTAACGTATACAAGTTAACTGCTTAAATCTTGTAATCGTTGGGCCCAAAAAAATGGGCTTTTTTTGGGCTTTTCATTTTTTTACTGTTTTGGGGTGTTTTCCTTGGACTTTTTTGGACCATTAAGACCATTTGACAAATATCATAACCTATTAAAACATAATATCATAATCATTAATACTCATAACAAATCTAATAAGTTGTCCAAAAGTCAAACATAATATCATATTCAAACATAAAGACTAAAGTCTAACAAAAGTGTCCAACAATGTGGCATAAATCAACTAACATATTCCAACAAAAGTCCAATAAAAGTATGTCACATAATCAATAATCATCTCAAGTCTCATCCGTCAACCTCTGAAAAAGTATGTTACATAGTGATAGTCATCATAGGCCTCTTCTCGGTATCAACCTCTGAAAAGTGCATAACAAAATATTAAATTCATATATAATTAGATAGATAAAATTATAAACTATTAAACAACAAATTATAAATTCATTACTTGCATCAAGCGTATAAATCATCGGATCCTCAGTAATACTAAATTCAATAACTCGCATCCGTTTTTGGTGCTGATCGAAACCAATTTTGAGCACATATAAGGGTCTCAACTGTTTTTGGGACTAAGGAACTTTGAAAAGCATCCAATACTCGACCTGAAGTGTTGAAAATAGACTCTAACGGTACGGTGGTAACGGGAATTTCCAACACATCTCTGGCTATGCAAGAGAGGATTGAGAACTTAGTTGAATACATCTTCCACCAATTTAAGCTGTCAAATGGAGATATTCTTGCTTTTCTTCCTTCTCCAACAAATATCTATCAACTTCAGACTTGTGATCTAATACACTTTGTCGTCCTTTCCTCATCAAGGTCTTCCCACAACCATATGTCATTAGTACCACGATTCTGATCAAGGTCTACATTGTAAGGATTATCTGTGGACATCCCAACATCACCAAGCCCAGAGCTGGCACTATACTCCAAATATAAACGGTCAATGGTAGCCCTCCACACGCTCGTCATCTCAACACCCCTTTTCACCCCAAGAACTCGTTTAAACCAAAATTCAAGCATAAACAATTTAAAACTAGGATCAAGCATCGTAACCATAAAAAGAAGCTTATTCCACGTCCCCCAAATACTTGTTAAATTTTAGCTTCATTCTTCGTGTCATATCCTCTAATAAAAGGTCGCCACTATCACAATATGTGACTAAATGCTTATGGACGCAAGCTCTTCGAAGTATGCATTTGCAGTAGAGGTATTTGATCCAGACCATCGTAATGTCACCTGAGAATTGAGATTGCAAACAAATTAAACATAATCTAATAAATTATAAACAACTAACCAAACTCTATGAAAAAAGTAATTCAGTGACTCACCTCACAAAATAACTTCATAAAATTTATGAAATGACGTACATGATCCCAATCATCAAGAGTATGTGATCCCAAGCCTCTCATACCATGTCCATCCTTACAAAGAAATGATATCAAATGACCATCATCCTCTAACATAAGCTCGAAGGCAGGTTGATACTTTTCAGCAACATCCAAAATCATGTAAGTCGAGTTTCACCCAATAGGAACATCAAGACTTAAGAAAGAACTCCACTGCATATTACATCGTTCAACATAGCCTTTAAAAATTTCAAGCCTACTTGGTGAAGATTTCACATACTTCACCAAGTTACGGATCTTGATAATTGAATTATCTACTTCTTTCAGCCCATCCCCCACAAAGTCAGTATATGAGCACATCTCATACGAATGAATTCATGTTCACAAACAATCTTTCCCGGAACAACTGGGGTTGTTGACAACTTCCTCCACTTCAATTGTTCAATGACACTATCATTTGCTAAAGCATTATTCATTGTTATTGTGAGAATTTTATTGGTGCCCCACTCCACCATACATTCCTCAAGCTCTCTTGCAATTGTCGTCCCTTTATTATCTGACACACAACGAAATTACAAGATTCTGTTTTGTAGTTTTCAACTAGAATTAACAAAGTGAGCAGTAACACATATATAATTCATATTCTGAATAGATGTCCAAGTATCAGTGGTGAAGCAACACCTGTAACTTTTGCTTCTCATGCAAGGTTTCAATGCATTCCTCTCCTCTAAATACAATCATATGCAATCTTTCACAATAGTGGAACGAGACGAAATTTTAAACCGAGGCTCAAGATCATGAATCAACTCCACAAACCCATCCTTCTCTACAATTCTAAATGGACACTCATCTAACATAATCATCCTAGTGACCTTTCGCCTAATCCACTTCTCATGAAACCTAACAACCCCCAAATCAACAACTGTATCGGACTTCGCACTTCTAATGTCATGACTCAAGAAAGATTGCCTTATATCGGCTCAAGACTCTTTTCTTTTATACATTATGCATGAATTCAAGTGTCGCTTTAGACCTGAAGTCCCATTTCGTCTATGATGACACCCAAATAGTGAACCACAATAGTTACATTTACATTGAGGCCAGTCCTGATCAACAACCTTCAATCTCGTATAGTGATTCCATATGTCTGATGGATTAGCAATTCTCCTTCTCTTAGGAAGAGGAGGATGACCCCTGGTAGTAGTAGTATTTTCCACACCTGCTACGGTTGATGGGGCTAGTGCCGATGTGTCAGCAGGGCTTGAGGTCCGAGCTGGTGGCATTGGTATAGACAGCTCTTCCGGTCCTGACATACCTTCAGGGATAGGAGCATGAGATGTGTTCGGTGTGCTCCCCGGTGTAGAGAGCTGTGTAGATCCCACAATATCGTCCGTGTCCATCCAAATCTGAGAAACTAAAATTCTAAAATCTGACGCCTATATTCCAAGAGTATGATTAACATGTATTTTGACATGCCCCTATCCATTAATTGTTTCTTACAACTTGTGACACGTTCTTAAGGGGCAATTTGCCTAATTCAGTCTTTCTCTCCCTGTTTTTAATGTTGCTTCGTTTTGCTTTTCAGAAGAATTGCAGGGCCAAAGCTTTTTTTGCCCTTCAGCTTGTGCATGGTCAAGGTCTTTTCCTTTTCAAGAACAATTGCATGGTGAATGTTCTTTGTTCTTAGGCAATGATTAAATGATCCCGCAACCCAACGCAAGAGGAGAATTACTAAATAATAATTAAAAAAACATTGTTAGTTTATTATTAGAAAAAAAACATAACTTCAAACCCCAACAACCAATAGGAGAACATGTTAATTTATTAATTTAGAAAAAAAAAAGTTAATTTATTACTAATGGGGCAGTGGGGCACCTCCACTCAATTGCCCAATAACTTTGCACCGAACAACTCAACAACATACTCAAAGAGTTAAAAGTCAAGTTAGACTGTTAGTTTGTATTATAGTAAGTAATAAAGGCCAATGAGCTTTAGCTCGACTGACACGTCCTCCCTCTTCAGCAGGCTAGGTCCTGCTCCACTATTTGCCCGCAAAAAAAGTAATAAAGAAGCAGAACTTCACGCCGAACAAATTCTGTGACTCACAATTCCAAAAACAACTAAAGGACAAACCAAACCATTCACAACTTCATGTCAAACAAATTCAGACTCACAATTTCACAAACAGTACAAACCAAAGGCTCAGAAAGTTCAAACGTTACAAAGGGAGGCTCAAACGTTTGTCCAAAGTACCAAATGGTGAATAAGAAAGGCTTGCGGGTAACGGACTCGATGGCATGCAGCGTACTGGTATGCCTGGTCTGCTGCCTGCTGGAAGGCAACGACGTGATTGCTGGTCTGGAAGAGGCTCGACCACGACGACTTGATGGGGAACGACATCACTTCTTCTGTGTGGGGGGGGAACTGGGTTACTGAGTGTCTGGTCTCTAGTCTGCCTATGCAAGGCATTTGCAACAGGGTTAGGGAGTTTTACCCTAATCTAGTAACCCTATAGAACGGCGTCGTTAAAGAACGATGCCTTTTATTTTTAAATTTGTATTTTTTTAATATATAAAAAACGACATCATTTTGTTAAAAAAACTTAAACGAGGCAGTTTTTCGCCAGATTAGTGGGCAGTTACTGTCACTGGTAATACCATCGCTAATTCTAAGATATATAGACTAGTAATCGGCGGTTTGCTAATTACCCGATTGCGATGGCGGTTAAGTAGGTGCATATGCGCACCTCTATTTTCTAATGTAAAGATTCGTTTGGACAATTTAATAAATTATTTTAGCTCTTATTATTCCGTGTTTTGGTATTATTTTGTTTTACCTTTCCTCAAAATCCCATGGAATGTTCGAATGAAACTTGTTGCTAATGGTATATATCTCCGTGTCTACAGATGGTGAAATGAACTAATTTGCCCAAGACCAAGACCAAGACCAAGTCCAAGATGAAGACCAAGACCAAGACCAATCCATCCAACCGACAAAACATAAATCTAACAAGTTTGACACTAATTAGTATGTTGATCATAAGGCTGAAAAACTCTTCAACAAATACTTTCAGAAGAAAGTTGTTCTTGTTGAGCATGGGGTTGCCCTCAATGATATTCGCTAAACATGTATTCCTGCTATATTCAAAGCTCGAGATTGGCAACCCTTTCTCAATCCTATTTCTCCTTCAGAACTGCTTGTACGAGAATTTTACGTTAACATCCATGCTATTAACAAGGCAACTAGATCATTCACTGTATATCAAAGGGGTCATTACCTTCATGTGACCCCTACTCTTATTGCCAACTTATACGACTTACGACATGTTCTTGACCTTATCTTTCCATATGCCTATGATGAGGCTCCTACCCTTGATGCTATGACCTCTCTATTATATCGTCGGCTCTATCTGTAGTTAAGGAAGACCTTAAAAAAGAACGAGTTTCCAACCAAAATTCATGTGTTTACTCGGATTATGTGCACTAATTTGTACCCTATGTCATATATGATCAGCTTAAGTTTGGATTGAGTCCATTTTCTTTATGCATTACTCAAATGGCGATTCAATTGATATCGCCTCGCACATTTGCAACTACATGCTCGAGGTGTATGGAATGTCTCTAGCAGTCAACGTCTTCCTTTCCCATGTCTTTTTAATCGGTTGGTCACCTCCTCCTCCCTACCGTCAATTGATGGTGAAGCAGCTATTGTTTTGCGCCAACCCATCAATTTACATACTTTATCTCAGAGCGAGGCACATCTAATTTGTAAGATTAAGAGTGCCTCTGCTAGGTTGAAAATCCTCAATCATCCACCCCAGTTCCTCCTTCTAATACACCATCCTCAGACACTTGCCGTTGTTGCCAAATTATTCTCATATATGGTGGACAAAGTCAATTTACTTATTGAGTACTCTGATGATTTTATGCGTCAGATAGATATTCTGAAAACATGATTCTGCACATATAAAATCTCAGATAAAGCTGATGCAAAACATCTTGGGATCACTATAGTTGTTCCTTTTGCAACTCCCCCCGAGACAGCTGCTCCTTCAGCAGCTCCTCCCAAGACATCTGCTTGCCACTTCTAGTGTCGGTAATGCCTCTATTAGAGACTCTGAGAGTCAGGAGGATCTTCCTCCCAACTACTTCTTGAATTTTTTGGTCATACGTGGTGGTATACAAAATATCAGCGGAACTTCCGGTGTCAATGAGTATTCGCCGAATTTTGTAATTTCCTATCATAGCGTTGATTACCAATGTGTCATCGTGTGGATACTCGATTCTCATTTTTTCTCTTGCTGTGAATGTGATTGGATTTTCTTCTTCTGACATTGGATGCTGAGATCTGCTGTTTATTTTTGCAACAAGTAATCACCTCACGTAGGTATTTCTCGAAGATTTAGACGATCCTGCTGCTGCAAGGCCTCGGGAAATGACCCTGATTTCGCCTATCGCTCTCGTGGCGAGCATCGTTCTTCTGGTCTCTCTCTCTGTTGTAGGGCTTCGTTGTCCCTTCGATCTTCACAAGATTCTCTCTCATCCCTTCGGTAGGGCCCCAAACGTCGGTTCTCAAGAATTCTTGGTTCTCTTCGGTATGACTCCCTAATATGGTCGTGGTGAACTCTCGAAGACGCCCTTGTTAAATGAAGACTTCTATCTGTCTTTTTAGATGTATGCATTCATCTGTGTCGCGGCAATGATCATTATGGAAGCGACATAATTTGCGGCCATCTCGTTTGACAGGGTCAGACCGCATTTTCGAGGGCCATTGTATCTCGGGATTGTTTCAAATTTCCATGAGAATTTTCGTGGTGATGTGTTGTAAATTGTAACCTCGAACGATCCGTACGTGGTTTGGTTCGCGAGTGCACTCTTTGTTCCCCTTCGGTTGTGGGGAGGTTGGTTGAAGCTCCTTCTTTTCTTCTTTTCGCTGACGTCCCTATTTGATCGACGACTTGTTGCCGGCGAGCTGTCACCCATATCTTCGGCATTCATATACTTTTGCGCTTTTTACATAAATTCTCTGACGGTCTCTGGCGGTATCTTCCCTAGCGAGAATGAAAATTTCTCGTTCCTTAAAATAGCTACTATGGCGATGAGCACCACTTTATCTTACGGGTCTTCCACATTGAGTTTTTCCTGGTTGAAGCAACGCCGCATAATCTTGCAGACTTTCCCCTTCCTTTTGCCGGGTGGAAATGAGGTAAATGACTGACTTTTTTTGTTTTTTACTTGCAATGAAGTGCTGATGAAGGCTCTCCTAAGATCTTTAAAACTTGAAATGGAGTTCGGTATTAACCTACTAAACCATACGCGTGCCGGTCCGGACAATGTTGAAGGGAACGCCTTACATTTGAAGGCGTCTTGGGTGTCCAGTAAGTCCATCTGTGATCAGTAACCTTCCAGGTAATCGAGCGGATCGGTCATCCCCGTGTATTTGTCAATCACTGGCATGCAAAATTTGGATGGCAGTCGGACTGCTAAAATATTTGAGGTGAACGGAGATTCCACCTGGTGCATCATATTTCTCAAGGAGGACGGTGGCAGCTTATCCAGTTTTTGTCTCATCCTCCCCAACTCGGCTAGAACTTCTTCTAGTATTGCGTTTACTCCGTTGGAATCTTCATTCTTTCCAGGTGGAGAGTGTGAATCTCTATTGTATGGTAGGATGTGGGCCTTTTCATTATGCTTTTCCGACATCGATATATGTGGTATGCGAGCCTCCCTGATACGTCTTCCTTGGATAGGCATTTCTCCTAGTTGTCTGTGGTTCTAGCTCGGCTCTCCTCCTGTGTTAGTATGAGATTCGTGGATGGTTTCCACTAACCCCTATATCTCCCGCAGAAGAGGTTCCAGAGGTGGCTCAGGATTGCCTCCGACCTTTCCCTTGCCTTTACACTTAGTAGTCACCATAACTCTTTTATCACAAGAACTTCAAACGATTCCCACAGACGGCACCAACTGATGAATCGTCCGAGTAAATGTGTCTCGATTTCACGTATTTTCCCTGTAAAACTATAAAAATAACCCCAAGCACCGAGTTTAAGAACCTCCGATGCTTAAGCCAGCTTCTCTCTTATATATATTTCGCAATTTTGTTACTCATAATTCACTTACCTTTTTCATCGTCAGCTCCTCCTTTTATAGCTTTTCTCCCACATTCCTTTCTTTCCTTTTGGCGGGAATTCTTACAGGAATTTTGTCCCATAAGGTTGTGTGCTCTCTGACGATTTTCTCACATCTTCACAACGGTTGTTTTCCTCCACCATGGGAATAGAGGGATCGTGGAGTCACGATTTATCGCGGGTTGTTAGAAAACCACTCATGACACGTATAACGGTTTCTCCTTCTGGATTTGCATGTGACTTGGGCTTGACTGTAGCCATTGGGCCTCACAAAGACGTAATCATGTTTGTCGGCCTAAATTGGTTTGGGCCGAACGTGATTCAGTATTGGTATCGTCAACTTGTATTATACTTGTTAATGTCTTGATTTTTGTGGTTAAGAAACGGTATAGGGAACATGCTTGTGCTTGGCAGAATAATGAAGTTGCGGGGTCTTGCTCCTGGGCTACTGTAGAGTTTTTTTTTTATAAATGTATAAAATAACTAGTCTATCACTGTAAGCACTTTGAATTATGAGATTACTTTATCACATTAAGCACTTTTAACTGAAAAAATTAGTTTATCACATTAAATACTTCTAACTAAGATTGTTTATATTTTAGGTGTATTTATCCTAGAAACGACATAAAAGTATATAGTATTAAGTGGTAATTGTCGGCGAGCAATTAGTTTATTGCTCACAAATCTCTTCAATTATGGAAATTTTTATAAGTCATATTGTTCGGATAAAAGTAATATAAATAACAAACCAAAAAAGTTAACTAATAAATGACTTTATAACCTTTAAATGAAGACTACGTTTTTATAGGTCATATTTTTTAGATAAATAACTACCTGGAGAGCATCTTCCAAAGTGAAAGATGGTCCTTATCTGACAAGCCCCGATGTGGCCACATACGTATGTACTCTAATGGAAAATGTACCTAAGAGAGAATGGGGTCATGTGATTGACTAGGGTAGTCTTGATTTGTAAAAATAGCGTTAATGAATGGTTGAGTGCATACATACGTATTTCAGAGTTTGCGCACTTCAAGGATAAATATCTGTGTCCAAGGCTCGGTGATATTGGTCTAGAAGAACCAAAATTTGAAAGACAAAAGTATGAGAGGGGGATGATGACGTAGCCAGTAACTACTCCGCGCAAATGATTAGACGTTCTTTGCCTTGGGGACCTAACACGAGCAAGAAAAAATACAGACACCTTGTACACGGAACAACTTTGTCCACGACACTTTCACCGTTTTCATAGCATGGTGATTTTTTCTTTAGCAAGAATAAAGGTAGGTGCATAGAGGACATCCTCGTAAAGGACAATGACTGAAATAAGGTGATTTAAATGTATCCAATATTCACAATTACCGTGGCACTTTTTGATGGAGCCTAATAAAGTGGGCATACACAAGTTATTTACACATCTACCTTGCAACCGCAGAAGAAAACTTTTCCATTGTCAGACGGATCCTTTTATGGGAGGTTGCATAATGTAAATGTCCCGCCTAGACGTGCTGCAGGGGTCAGTACGTTTGCGGTCGAGATGTTTACTCTCATGCAAGGTGTGCATTATTCCATTTGTGTTGTGATCTTCTGCCCTTTGTGTTATGATTTTCTCCCATTTGTGTTTCCAGCTCACGTAGCTCGCACGCGTAGGCGTCGAACTGAAACTACCAAGTACTTCAATCAATTCTCTCGCGCAGGGCGAGTGCAAACGTCTGCTTGAACTGGTCTTCTGTACCTAGCTTTATTGGCAATATACAACACGGGGGTGTGTGTTGTGATTTAATTGTATAGTGGATACATTTTTTTATGGTTATATATATTCTTGTTGTACAATATTGGATGGCGTATACAAAATTATAATAGTATTTCTTTCGGAAAATAATGGTATTTCTTTCATGTGGTGATAGTATAATTAAAGAGAAATTTGACATGGGTAAGTAATTGAAGATATATTTTTTATTTCTTAAATAAGCATATAAACACTTAATTAAAAAATCTTATGTTACGTGTCAGATCACATAAGTGCTTTGCATGCAACTTATAAAAATGAAAAGTGAGGCTTATTACTTAATTTGATCTGGAATAAATATGACTTTCTTCATATTTATCACTATGCTTGCCACTCAAGATAGTGCATTTTGTTCGAAATTGGGAGAAGGTTTGCCCATAACAAATTGTTAAAATTTTGGCGGGTGAAATAAGGTGCCCAAAGTTTTGCAATATATTGAAAATTCAAAAAAAAATGTGCCTAATTGTGACTATATGAACACTGATGCACACACTAATGCGCACTGGTGGTGCTCGACAGATATTAGTCCCGGACAATCACAAGTACAATACTCAATGGAATCGCCACCTAAATCCATTGAAAATGTGAGTTCGATCTGCAACGAGGTAGGTCCTAAATTCATTTACGTAAGCGATGACTTAAATCACAATCCACGAAGTGCCGACATGTAAAGCATCTCTACCATCGTAAAAGGCGAACATGTGGTGGGAAGACAATTGCACCCTCTCACACGTCAACTGAATTTAACGGGACATCCCATAAGCGCAAATGAGAACAAAATATTGGTGCGGCCAACAATACCACTGGGATTCTCATCGAAGATAGCGTTATTTGTATCTTTCCTATTGTATGGACCTTACTGGAGATTGAACTCTTGGTATTATAGGTAATGAGATTTTGGATAAGAAGCAATCCTTTTGTAATGCGTACGTATATGTTAATAGTGGTGTTTATATATGCTGCTGGAACAGTTCCTGGCCATTAACTGTTGGATCAGTTTCTGACTGTTAACTGTTTGTAACACAGTGTAAGTTGTAAATGAGCTCTGGGCAGTAGATCTCACACTTCGGTATAGTGTATGGGCATTTTCATGAACGGTATTAAGCTCTGCAAGTTATTACTGTAAGCGGTATGTCTTTGTATTTTGTAAATATATGTGCTGTCTAGATCTACAATTTACTGCAAGTTATTGTCCCTTTATTTTAGAGGTAAAATATATAATGCCACAATGGGGGATTGACACATTGCAATCAAATATATATGAAGACAGTAGCAGAATGTTGTGTTATTAACGTTGTCACATTGCCATCAAATATTATACGACGCGTTTGCGGAATGTTGTGTTATTCTTGTTGTTTTTTTGTTAGTAACAATAGTGGAGTTCCTAATTTAAGTCGTCCACCTCTTTTTGTGTACAGTCGTTTTTGTCAAACATTAGTAATGCATCAAGATATGTATGTTTGGAGTTCTTAATTTAAGTCCTCCGTCTATTTTTTTTGCAATCGTTTTGTCAAAAGCATAGACGCATTGCTGGAAAATGATAAATATGGACACTAATGCAAAACGATCTGAGTAGATCATGCAATTATGTAATAAGTAAAAGTAATCGCGTAGGTCACAAAATTGTAAAAACATCTATTAAATATATTATTAAATAAATTCTAACCATACCTAGTTTATGAGCTATGACACTGCGATGTTATTAGTTGACTAGGTAGCATGGCTGAAACATGGCGCGAGTGTTTACATGTTTGTATGATATATATGTAGATGAAAAAAATGGCTTGAGCTAATTTATATTATTATATTATATTCAGTTAACAATAACTTATAAATTAAACATACATTAACGAACATATATTGCTGAAATCAAAATGAGACGAGTGTTAAGTTACCGCGATCTCTACCTAGTTGAAATTAAAATAACAACTTTAGCTAACTAAAGGAGAGATTATTTAATGATAATCCAATACATATTTATCAAGAGTTTACAAATTTCAATCAATAAATATTTAATTAAAAATAATTTTCATAATAATTTTTTCATAAAATAGTTTCCAAATTAGTTTTTTTACAAACTCCAATATATAAATATGTACTTAAAAACAGATGCCAAACTAGTTTTAACCCTATAGATTTATGTTTACAAGCTCCAATAAAAATAATCTCAAAACAATTTTTGGAATCAAAATCATAAAATAAGAACAAAAGTAGCTCTCAAACATAGATATACTCTTCTTACTCCAATTCATCTCCTCTGGAGTACACTTTCGCTTCCTATCTGATGAAGTTTTTCCAAGTTGCAAATCTCTAATTTTCAAAAGTTGATCTAACACTTCCTTTCCAAACAAATCTGAAGGAGCATTTTCACGCTCTTCGGTGCCATCAAACAAAGAGTGTTTTTTTCGCCAAGAATGATTTCGCGGAACCACCGACAATGTGACATATAACAACTCTTCTTGTCATATTTCAACTGGACAAATAATGTAAATTTGTTGCATGTGGGACAAGTCAATTTACCTTTAGTGCTCCAACCAGAGAGATTTGCATACACAGGAGAGTCATTGATAGTCCATAGTAATGTTGCGTGCATGCGAAATGTTTGACCAACATGTGCATCATATGTTTCTACACTGAATAAGTAAGGTCATCATAAAGTGTGAACTCCTCATACATTTCCACAAAGGCTGATTATATGGCATAAGAACTACTGGCCATACACTATAAGATAAACTCATATCCCCAAATGGATTAAATCCATCACTTGCAAGTCTCAACCAAATATTTCGCATTTCTTGGGAAAACCAATCGTGATATTTATCAAATTCTTTCCATACTTGAAAGTCAGCTGGATGTCTCATGTTTGTCTGGACATCGATCCTTTGTTCTTTGTGTCACCGCATATCCCTAGCCGTTTTCTTTGACATAAATAACCTCTACAACCTTGGCTTCAGTGGAAAATACTGTGAAACCTTATTTGGAACTTTTTTGTATTTACCAACGTCTAATGACAATCTAGACTTATTGCACATAGGACATTCTTGCATATTACCATTTTCCTTCCAAAAATACACATAATCACTCTTGCATGCATGTATTTTCTCATAACTGAAACTCAAACCTTTCATAATCTACTTTGCCTCGTAGAAGGACTTAGGCAATTCTACTCCCACCGACTCAAATGCAGCTCTCAACAAAAGAATCAACATGTCGAAGGACTTGGTACTCCAGCTGTTTATAGTTTTAATGTGCAACAATTTAACTAAAAATGACAACTTCGAGAAGTTTGGACAGGTTGGATAAAGTGGTCTTTGAGCATTCTCCAATAGTTGGTAAAAGTCAGTTGGCAAGTTTCAGTTTGCTGATGGTCAAGGCTAGTACAAGGCACTTCATTATCAGGGTCAAAAAATGTGCCCATAAAAACATCATTCAAGAGCTCTTCCATCTCGTCGACATCTTCTATCGTGTCAGCTTCTTCAGAAAACAAATTCTCGTTTGGCCTGTTCACTTCATCCTCACCATGAAAAACCCCTTGTGTATAATTCTTAGGTGTAAAGTCATAGTCAGCTCTGTTTGTATGGGTAAAAATCAAATCAATACCCCTAATTATCCATTCGGTGATTTGTGACCGTTAACTTTCAAAACATATCAATCTTCGCCTCCGTCTAAATTCTCCGTTTAATCAAACGATTTTACATCCACGTGCGTCACACGTGCCTATATTCCATTTAAAATGACCAAGCAATACAAGGGTCAACGCAGTCAAAAGGTCATCTTCTTCTATGCATGTGCAGCCAAGATAGTCTCGTCCTCGGTTGGAGAGAACGACAGGTGCTATACACAGGGGCTCAGCCGGTTACACAGCTTGAGCCTGCAAGACTTGCCTGACCGGAGTCACATGTCAACCGCTGATACTCAACGCTGCTTTTATCCTCCACCTCGTTTTCATTCGAGTCAACTTAAACGGGGGAATATAAACACCACCACTCTTACCTAAATTTGATGCATCAACATTTACGTTGCCTTCTTGCAATCTTGGCTGTCTCTGAATTTTTGAATTTTTGTTGTTAAGTTCTATCCTTTCGCTGTTCTAATTTTCTGCGCTCTTCTCTGTCACTATCATCTCTAGAATCATGTCACGCATGTCGGTCCTTTTTTTCTCCTACCATTCTCAGTTTCCTGTTGCCTATGCCCTTGCTCACGCCGAATGTATCTCTCTCTTTTTCGCTTCTCTCTCTCAACTATCTCATCATTTTCATCATAACTTTGATGAGATTATTTAACGTTACCAAGCTCCCCAGTTTCTCGACGTCTATAACCCTCAAGTTGATGGGTTTTCTCTATTCCTTGTCTACCCCTTTCTTTCTCTACCCACTCTCCATCTTCTTTAGAACTTTGCCCGGATTCATTCTAGATAATCGTCAGTCCTCATCCACCTTAAGGTGTCCCGCTACTATGCGATATATATGGCATAAGATGATTGAATTTCGAGACGGTCACCTTCAACAAATTGAAACAGGCTACGTGATCTTTGTGGGTGTGTGTTACAAATTTCTACTTGATCGATCAAACTTGTAAGAATGAACTCAAAATATCTTAGAAACTTAATCTTACGCGTTAACGTCTTAATCAATCCAAAGTAGACTCGGAGAATAGACACTAAATAGTCCAACAATTCAAAAACTAACTGTAATAGCACAAAATACAAGAAATGCAAAATGAAACATATCAACAAAACACAGAAACATGACTCTTGACCATCTTTATGATTGAAGACCGCATACATCTCCAGAATCCACAGAGAGAGACAGGGAGGAGGAGAGCATTAGATGAAAATAACCAAAAGCCAAACACTAAAATATCAAAATCGACTCAAACGCTGAGAGAAAGAGAGAGCACTAGACGAAAATAAGAAAAACCCAGATGCCAAAACACTAGTTCAGGTTGTCCATCTTTAGAACTTTTGATGAGATTCTGCAAATTTATCAATAGTGGGTAGTTTGGCCATTTCAAATGGAAGTAACGGCGCGTGTGACGCGCGTGGATGCAAAATTGTTTGATTTAACTATGAATTTAGACGAGGGGCGTAGATTGAATTGTTTTGAAAGTTAAGGGTCTCAAATTGCTGAATTGATTTTTTTCCCATACATATGGGGCTAACTATGACTTTACTCATAATTCTTATCAAAGTTCTTTACCCACAAATGATCTTCTACCATACTTATTGACTTGTAGTATCGGTCACCTGTTCCATTTATTTCCAAGAGCGTGTTTGACATGATGTAACCATGTAAATAACACCCCTAACATTATATTGCCAACCTCAGAACTATTAGTTTCCACCTTGAAAGATAAATATTACTTGCAAAACAGGAAGAAAAAAACAATGAGAATAAAATATCCAAAGTCCTAGAAAAAAAATGACAATCGCAATGAAAATCATGCATTTTCAAATTGCATAAAAGAGAAACTTTGGACACACTAGGCTGGAAAGGGCATCGCTGGGTCAGACTCACTCAAACAACACCTACACCACAAACTAAAATCCATAAACTACCTCCCTGATTTTGTGTCTAGCACTAAAGTACAAAATCATAGGAATATCAGAAGATAAAACAAATTAGGAATATCATATCTGCACCACAGATAATAAAGAACATTGGAGATGACTAGAGATATACCCGGAAAGCAAGCTCCTCTACACTGGATGATGTCTCAACAGCAGCATGCCAAGCAACGTATCTAATTCTCTTCGCATGTTTTGAATTCTGAGGATATAATATGACCGGTCTTTTTGTACACCCAACCGCAAAATTTTAAACTTCAAACAAATTCAGAATAATTATTCAGTTGATTAAACATTAAAACTCCCACTACGTACAAGAAGGGAAACTACATTTTGTCCCGATGAAGACATAAATAGATGGCTTTTACATATTCAAATCAGAAAACAAAGCAAACCACTGACATTAAGAAATAGAAGGCTGAAGCTAATGGTTTTTTCTTGCTAACAGAGCCAGAGGGCAAAGAGAAAAAAACACAAATCTGCAGCGTTAAAGCAGGCACTCAATTAGCATTGAAACAATATAATTACAAAAGGCCTCATTGAACTTGAGGTTACGATGCAAATAGATATCAGAATACAAATATCACAAACCTGTTGTTGAAATGCGGTGACTACAATTTCTTCTACAAGAAGAGCCTCGATTCAATTTCTTTTACAATTTCTTCTACCATTTCTTTTAGTCGGGTGATTTCGCAAATGCCGACAACCCCAAAACTTCAGTCGGCAGATGTTATATTGGGAAGTGAGTGGGGCACGAACTGATGCTTCAATTCTGAAGAAAGACGGGCAAAGAGAACGAGAGAGATCAGAAAGAGGCGGAAGAGACGAGTTGTACATGTGCGATTCCTTTATTGTTATTATTTTTAATTGACTTTTGAATACGGCTTTAAAAAACAATTGAGGGGGATAGAGAGAAATTTTACATTGTCTCGTAAACTATCACAACTTTAAGGGTATTTTTGTTTGACAAAATGTGGAGGAGTATTTCTAAAATTTTAAGAATATTTATTTTATTTAGATTTATTGGAGTTTGTAAAAGATAAAGTGTGTATATAAAAGTTAAAAATGTTAGAATGTGTTTGTTTTGCTGAAAATTTTTATACCCAAAATATTGGAAAAACAAACATACAGTAAAGAATGCAACTTATTTCAACCAATAGTGCGAACTTTCACGTGTGGGTCCCAATTTATAAACTCTTATTTTTTATCTTTTTCTTTTTCTTTTTTTTGAAAGAAGGCAATGACAGTAGGGCTAACAAAGCCACCGGTAAAACCCGATGGCAACGGCACCGGGTTCCCGGTACCCGGTCTAACCGGTGCCCGTGACCTATTTTAGAAAAAGCCGGGGTTTTCCAGGATCCCGGTTTACCCGGCACGGGGTTCCGGTAAAATCGGGATTCACCTCCTGGCCTCCCTCCCATTTCTTCTACGACAGTCACCCTCTCCCTCCCATTTCTTCGACAGTCACCCCTGCCTCTCTCTATCCCTCCCTCTCCTGCGCACAGGCGATAATTAACCAACTGGTTTAGGCAAGTATCTTGCCCTGATTTTCAATTTTCATCTCTCTCTCTCTCTCCCAGGCTCTCTCTCACTCTATCTATCGTTTTGCCTTTTATTCTCGCTGCTTTTCCCTTTTTGCAAAATCCAAATCCAAGTTCCGCCCAGCATCCCTATGATATTCACCATTTTCATCTTTTCTGTCACCTATACTGCACACAATTTATTGAGATAGGTTGGTCATGACCTAGAGATTGGTTTGTTTGTAAGCTTGTATTTGCTTAACATTTTCACTTCATTTGGCCTGTTGTCCTGTATATTTTCCATTGAAAAAGCAATTGGTTCTGAAAGCAAACTTGTGTTTCATGTCTTTTCCCTGATACATGTGGCATTGTTCAGATATGTATCATGTTATGTGCCGACCATGGTCCCTGTGGGGAGTATGAGAGATGCACGCAGAGTGTTTGATAGAATGCAGGGAAGATCTCGCACACAGCAGTAGCAAGTGGTTCGTGAGGTGCTGTTGTCTATGCTCCCTCCAGGTGCGCCCACTCAGGTGGATAATGGATGACAATTCTCTGTTTTCTCACTTGGTTCAGCTACTCTTTTACTCATTTTTAATTGACGAGCTGCTACTAAATGGTAAATAAAATACTAATTTGGGCATGCTTGCCCTGGTTATATGTTGTCTAAATCATAAATGGAAGGTGCAGTGAGAATATGTGTAGGATAGAGCTTAACACAGCTATTGTTGCTGCAGTTTAGGAAATTGTTTCCTCCCACAAAGTGGGCTGCTGAATTCAATGCTGCATTGACAGTGCCCTTCTTCCACTGGTTAGTTGGCCCTTCCGAGGTAATTATACTGTCATCATCTCTTATAAATTGTCTTACATGTATTGCAAGGACGGGCCCTGACAAAGTTAGAAATGTGCACGATGGAAAACTTATGTAAGATGAACCAGTCACTGTATAGTTGAGATTTTTATCTGCATTGGCCAGCCTTGTGCTCCTAAAATTCTTTCCTCAGTGTAGGCTGGGGATTCTTTCCTGAAACTGCAAGCATTGTTTCCCTCTGCAAACGTTGAAGTAGTCACAAATATTGCATTACTGATACTGATTTCTCTTCCATGCGAGTTTGAAAGTTTCCCAGTCTGAATAGCTTGAGACAAACTATTTTGATCACAAACATCAGCTTTGTCTACATCTTTAAGGAAGACAAGGGAAAAGGGCTTCTTGCGTAACTCCCCAGCAAGATGATCAAGAAGAGTCTTCCCCCTGAAATGTAACTGAGATCAGCATTTGAGTTTGGATAGATCAGCATTTTAGT
The DNA here is from genome assembly GCA_963930655.1 of Myrica gale. Taxonomy (NCBI): domain Eukaryota; kingdom Viridiplantae; phylum Streptophyta; class Magnoliopsida; order Fagales; family Myricaceae; genus Myrica; species Myrica gale. The sequence goes on from OZ005620.1 coordinate 14,512,718, forward strand.
TTGGATAGATCATGCCATTTGGGAAACTGAGATCCAGAAAATGCTCCCGGCTGCCATATAATATCTCAGCGAGGGTAAGAGCAGTTTTCTTCGTAACAAACCTTTCAAGTCCCATAAAATGGAGCCATATATCTGCTCTCTGACTTGCTCCATGGCGTTTTCTAGTTCTTGTTTGGCAGTGGGCTATTGTTTTGCTAATAACACAAATGGCTTCATCTTGCCAGCTGACCCTCTCAGTCAGTGCTCTAAATAGTGTCTTGAGATCTCTTGATTCCAAAAATATACCTTCCTGGTTTTACATTCCAATTAGTTCATCTACCATTTTAGGTTTACCTTCCAATTACATGCATATCCAACTAGACTTACATGACCTCTCACATTTATGCTTTACTTCTTTCTGTGTTTTTTACTTAGTACTACTAATTTGATGGGCATCAACTAGGTTGTAGAAATTGAGTTCAAACTATGCAATTGGTTTGCAGTTATGCTTTTTGCCATTCCAATTAGAGAAAAGAGTGGATAAATATTAGATTTTGGTTTGGATGATTGATTTTGGATTGGATTTTATTAGTTTGGATTAGATTATTGATTTTGTATTGGATTGTATTAGTAGATTGTATTATTAATTTTGGATCGGATTGTATTATTGTAGAGTATATATTTTCTATGTGCATAATATGTTAAAAAATGGTTCAATATGAATGTAGGATTACCAGAAACCGCCACCGCTAAGGGCAGGTTTTTGCCCTTAACGGTGTAGGTGTAGGTGGCATTTTTTAAAAATCGGCATATTCGGTGTCGGTACCGGTTTTGGCCATGTAGATGACATTTTTTTAAAAACCGGCATATCCGGTGTCGGTGCCGGTTTTGGCCAAAACCAGCACCTACACCGGGGTTGAACAGCCCTAAATGACAGCTACTTTTTCTTACCGTCTGTTCTGTTGTTTAATTCTAGGACTTTTAGCAGTCATATTTTTTACTGATTGCAAAAGGTTATTATTTGTAACGATTAAATGTTAGTTCTTATTGTTAAATTTTTAGGAATCAATTATTTCATTGCTAATGTATATATTGCAATGAAAAATAACTACTAACTCGAATTCACAACAAAAAGTATTATTAGCAACGAAATCTAAAATTTTGTTGCAAAAAGTTAATTATTGACAACCACATTTAACTTGTGGCCAAAAACTTGGTTGCTATACCTATGAATATCAATTAATATTGTGCTGATGAGAAGAAGAATGAAACACAATTTACATAACATTTTAGATTAGTGAAAACAGAAAAAGAACGGGAGGGTTGGTGAGAAGGATATAATAGAAGACGTCATAAAAGTGAAGAGCGTTTAATCTTTAAAAAAACAGAGAATTTGGCAAGTGGCAAATAGAAAAAAAATAAAAAAATAAAAGGAGAATATTTAAGATTATATAATAAGTGAAGGATTTATTATTATCTTTTTTACCTCTGAAAAGCCTACTTTAATTTCAAAAACACTTGGGGAACTCTCCTTGACGGACCAAAGTACTACTCTATGGCCGGCCACAACAATGGGCCTTTGGGCTCAAATAACTCCAAAACTAAGCTCAATCTCCTATGATTCAAGGTCCAAATGAAACTAACAAGGTCTTAGTGACCTCTCTCTTAATGACCGGCCCAGTAAGGCATAAACTCTCTCAAATGAATCCCACAACCTATAATTAGAAAATATAGCAACCAAGGAAAGTTATTAGAAGCCAATGCATAAAAATTAATGGTATAAATTACTACTAAAATAGTTAGAACAAAAGAGTAGAACATCAAAGCTTAAATGGTCAAGATAGATGTAACATTACTAACACATCAAATCTAAAAATTTCTTTATAATAAATACTAAAAGAGATAATTAATTACTAAGGGTATTACACAAATTAACCCTCGCCCACACACCTTTTTTTCTGGGATATCAAATACTTCCCACTTCAAAGAACTACATCCTCAGAATTTATTAAGGCCGATAAAAAGTGCCTGGGGAATCCTCCTCGTCACTCTATAATTCTTTTGTAGGTCCTTCCTCATCAATTACATCTGGTATTTCGAAAGGTACTTCTTTAGATTCGGGAATCAATCACATTTGGTATTTTGAAGGATACTTCTTCAGATTGAACATAACCTCTCAACAAAGATACGTGAAAAATGATGTACACTCCTAAGAGATTGGGTGGTAGGGTGACTTGATATACCACTAGACCCTATCCACTGAAGATCTTAAAATGATCTAATATATCTTGGGCTCAGCTTACCCTTTTTTCCAAACCTCATTACCATGAAGTACCCCCCAAGAAAACCTTATCTCCTACCTCAAATTATAACTTCATTCGATGGCTATCAGCATAACTATTCTCTCCGCTTTGAGCGGCTTTCAACCTTACTTGAATACATATGACTTTCTCTGATATTTTTTTTTAACTATTTTTGGTCCCGAAATTTGTCTTTCCCCTACCCAACTTTAATATAGCGGTGACCGACATCTTCTTCCATATAAAACTTTGTATGCTTCCATCTTGATGCTCACTTTAAAACTATTATTATATGCAAACTCTACTAGGGATAAGTAGCATATCAAACTTCCCTTGAAATTAAGAATACAGGCCTTCAACATATCCTCCAAGGTCTTGATACTTCTTTTCATTTTACAGTCACTTGGCCTTATGCAAACATTTTTAAAAACTTCACAGTGAAGCTCAAATCTCGATTTGATACAATTGACAACAATACTCCATGCAGTCTAACTATCTTCTGCATATAAAGCTTTGATATCTTCGTCATAGATCGAATACCTAACTTTGATTAGTATGAAGTGAATACGTTTCGTCAACCTATCTATCACTACCCAAACGACATCTTGACCACTTAATGCTCGAGGCATGCATTACCGTGAAAAAATCCATAAAAATGTGCTTCCTCTTCCATTCTGGAGTTCGAAGCAGTTGCAATGGTCTAGCTAGCTAGCCTCTTGTGCTCGGTTTTGACTTGCTAATAAGTGAAACATTGTTCTACGAACTTCGCTATCTCTCCTTTTTTGTCGCATTCCACTTGGACTACTCCCGCAAGTTGTACTCTATTTCATGCTTGGAGCCTAAAATGTAGGATGAGCTAAACGTTACTTGCTTGTTGCTCTTTAAGGGATAAAATGTGAGTACATGGTTGGGATTCAAACAAGATGTGGTCATGATCCCCATTTAGGCGATATCCCAAACACAATTATACTATACTTCAACTGGTGCTATGTGACACCCCTCCCTTTTCACCATCTTTTAGGATATTATTGGAGGTATTTACTTATGATATTTGTGGTAGCCATTTTTACTCTTTTCCCTTTTAATTTTTCTTTGAGCTAAATTCATGCTTTTAGTGCATTAGTTATTACTCACAAATTTAATTATTTTGCTTGTTATTGAGGCATGTGATTATTTTATTTGATTTTTGACCTTCGATTAAATAATAATATCTCCTAAAATATTTAATTACTTCCATTTCTTGTAGAAAAATGATAAAATTTGATTTGATTTCTTTTCTTCCTTATTTACAATGCATTATCTTATGTTCATTTTTTTTTATTTTTTTCACCTCAAAGATCCTATAGCTTCCCTTATTTTATTATTGTGATACTTTTTGACCTAGATTATTTTTAATTTTATTACATTATTTATCTAGATTGGACTTTGGGGGCTTTGGGCTTGGAATTAGACCTAGAAATTTGCTTGGGTCGAACCTTAGAAGGCCTTGGAGGCCCACATAGCAACCCAAACCCAGTCCACAACCACTTGGCCGGCCATATCTTGGTCATTATGGCACCAACACTCTTCCCATGCACTCACTACCCAATCAAAAAATGGCCTTAACTTGTTAACTTTGTGTTAATGATTACAAGCCTTATAAAAATTAGTTACCCCTAGGAAATTAGGCAATGATGGCATTAGAAGGAGACAAAATGGCCGAGCTCCCTCTCCTTCTCACTCTTCTCATTGCCGTGAGTCTTAGAGAGAGAAAGGGGAAAGAGGAAGAGAGAGAAGGGAGAAGGAGGAAGAGAGAAATAAAAAGTGAGAAGGAGAGGGAGCTCGGCAAGCAGAAGAAAGAAGGAGAAAAGAGAAGAAAAAGCCAAGACTTTAGGTAAGGGGTGTTGTTTGAGTTGGGAAAAATCATGTTGCTTGTGCATTTTTGTTGCTGATATGTTAGATCTTAGTCTAAACACGTTGGATCCTAGAAGAAGTTGATATGTTCAGTTTTTGACATAAGATAATGTGTTATGAAAGATTGCACGTGGAAATATTGGTTTTTATTTGATTATTTGCAAAGATATGGTGCTATGTAGTGTAGTTCATGCACAAGATGTTTTTTGTTGTTGTGTCGGTAGACCACATCAGTGGCCTATTTGCATTTGGAGGAAGGGAAGGCCACGGTTGGCCATTGGATTGGATAAATGAGCTTTCATGTGTATTTTTATCTTCCATGATGCAATCTTACATGTATTATATTCAAGTTTATGCAATATTGGAAGTCTTGATGTTGGCTGAATGGCAAGTATGGCTATGAAATGGGAAATAGGCAAGGCAAGGCCTTGATTGGGAGTTTATGAGCTCAAAGGTTGAGATTTGGTGTTTACATAGTGCAAAAATAACATGCAATGGGTGTTTATATATGTCTTGATGAAGTTATGTATTTATGTTTCCATCTCTGATTGTCAAATATGTGCTATGTTATCTTGTAAATATGTGCAAGGATGATAGTTCATTGGTTTATAGTGTTTAAAAGATCCATAACATGCAACAATTGTAGTTAAGCTTAAACATGAAAATAGGCCACAGTCGAAAATGACCCCAAGAATTAATTGAAATTTTCGTGTGAAACTTTTCAGATAGGTACATTAGGTATACATGATATCACCCTAAAACTTTCAGCAAAAAATGATGTAAGGAATGGTCAAAAATGCCCCTGGAACCCTCTAAAGGCAGTTTCAACATCTCTGATAAATGATGGGGTAAAATTGTAAACAAGTAATTTGAATACATGCCAATGTAGAGCATAAAAAATTTATGAGGGAACCAAAATTTGAGTCCGATCCGAGTTGTTTACGGGGCCCAAAACACAAGGCCCGTTGAGGTTCTTAAATGGACTTTAGGCACAATACCACTAAATGGACTTATAAAATTTTATAGATAATAAGATTGACCCAATAGAGTCAAACAGAGCCCAAGAGGCCCAAATCGTACTCATTAATGGAGAATTATTAATTAATTTCTTGTATAATTAATGAGAAAATAAATTTTAATAAAAAGAAAAAGGGGGAATTAATTACAATTACTAGAAATTCATTGAAGGAATAAAGACATAAAAATAGCACATAAAAATCTCAGATAACCTAAAGAAATACTAAGAGATTATGGAATAGTCTAATAAAACCTTGAAGAAATAACACAAGTACAGATGTTGTTTAAGTACTAGAAACTATCCATTAATCTTTTCTTCAAGGATTTAATATATTGGATGCTTGAACTTTATTTCGCTAATGTTTGAGCATTCATATGCATTCACATCCTAAGAGAGAAAACAAGTGAGAGAAAACCCAACCTACAAGGTGATTCCCGAGAAAGGGTGACGGTACCAGGTACGTAGGGGGAGTGCAACCCTCCATTACATGGAGTGGGCGGGCTCCCAACAGGGCATTTATGCCAATTGAGTCCTAATGCAGGTGGCACAGGACAAGTCTCACGATAAGAGGAGGGACGCACAACCCGACTTCAGGGGTGAACAGAGCAGCCACAGAGAATGCCTCAAAACCGAAGCAAAGAGTGCATAGCATGGATAATCATAATCAGCGCACTTTCTTGTTCATTTTATTCATTGTATCTGCTTAGTGCATCCATGTTTATATATGTTCATAACTGTTGATATATGTGTGCATAGCATGCTCCCTCCCTGACCTTACTGAGTCTGTACGACTTGCCCCTCTCTTTTGTTCCATGGTTGTATATAAATTTGTAATTACAAGAAGATGAACTTTTTGAGAGCGAGCAGATACTTGATTGGACCTGTATGTGGTTGTGTTGAAGATCTGAGCTTGGGTCTCGTATAACTTCGAGATATTGGTGGAGCACGAGCCCCACTGGTATCTGAAAGACCTACCGCTATCCAAGATCGAGGATTTTGGCTTGGTGGATGTTCCACCCAAGCCTATCATTCCTTACCCATCTCCCCCAGCCCCGCCGACGGAGTGCAATAGGAGTACGCCGGACGATGGCGTGATTGACATCATCTCCGAGACCAAGGATGAGGATGAGGATTAGGGTCTAGGGGTATCTAGCCGTCTTTAGTTCTTTTCTTTTATCTTGATGTAGATGTTTAAAACTTGTATTTTGTCTTTCGAAACACGGTTAAATAAGCTATGTGAGCCTTAGCAAGCTCACACTTTTGTATTTATAGGCCTAATTTTTGTAGTCCTCGAGAAAGACATATTTCGAAACCATGTAAGTACCATTTTTACTTACAAGGTTTCTACTAAGCAAATTCAAGGGCACATGAGTGAACCCTAATAGGAGGATGAATCTTGTTATAATCTCCGCTTGTGTGCATACGATTACTATACGTGAGGTCAGGGGTGAGTACAAAGCACGGAGTGTGGCATGCTCCATAATGTTGCCCCGCTCTCTCTGAGTTTATAAAGTGGCTGATCAGCTTTTGATTGATTTTTTTTTTGTTATAAATAAAAATTTGTTTAGTTCATAATTTTAAGGTTGCAGGTAGATGACTCGATCCTTCATCTATAGTTTAGATTCTCATCTAGGTGTTGATCAAGTATTTCTATACCATTCTATTTTTTCCGAATTTGCGAGATTAGCAACCTTTTGGTACTTAGATTGGAAAAATTGAAGTTCACGTTGCATCATCTTGTCTGCCTCCTCTAACTATAAAAGGTGGCCTAAAAGCTTATCAAAAAATGAGGGAGTTACCCAAAAAAAACTTTCTTTAATCAAATAGGCCGCACAATCAATTGTCTACTTGGCACTTGGTCAAGAGACAAAACGAGTAAAACCATACTTTATGTGCAATTTGCCCCATTAAAGACTCGTGCCCTACACCAAGCGTCTAGCTGTAACATTAAAACCCAAACAGTAGAATATTTTTGTGGTAGATTTGCATTGTATAAGGCTAGAAGTTGAAAAAAAAAGGCTGTTTTATAAAGTTTCACTCATGTACGTGTACCACATATTGGGTTTATCAAGATAAAGGTTGGACCGATTCACTGGGCCTCGGAGATGGTCACCAATTACACTCTTTATTTAGTTATTTGTATGATCCTGGATCGACTCGGTTCGACGAGATTAATCTATACACTTAAGTGGAACAAATATCATTTGTAAATTTAATTTTTTCCCCATTAGGAAAATGAGATTCCTTATATTTATATAAGTAATAATCCATAGCAATGCCTAGTCAATGGAATGGGACATATTGTCATTTATAGAAAATCTATCCATAATTCCTATTAAAGTGCGAATAAGAGTGGATACAGCCAGCTTGCTCATGAATGAGACTCCTTTTTATGGCCCCCCATCTCTGTATAAACCCTCCCTTCCTCCAATTTTATATATGTTCTTAGATAGATAATGAATGGACCCAACATTGCCACTCCCCTAGATTTTCTTTTTATCTTGCGTAACCAGAAAAATAATTTAAACCCAAATTTTGTGCACTAGCTCAACTAAGAAATGTAGTGACAGGACTATAAGTGAAAGGAGAAACTCCGGACACTCGAATTGGTCGAACTCATGCCCACAAACTAAATACTGTTTGCCTAAGAGTGAAAGTACGTGGTTCCAACCATTGAGGTATTACCTTTAAGAGCAGAGCTATTGTACAAAACTTTCTACGAGGATTTCATTAGGGCCATGATGGACCAAAGAAAAAAAAGTTACTGGTCCATAATTCGTGGGTCCGAGACTCCGACCACGCCACAATTGGGTTGAGAATTTTCGACAACCAAACTTCATGCACTCCTGTAGTACTGGTGATAGTAGTACCAAAAGTAAGTTCCCCCCGTTTTATTTTGTCCAGAGCGAAAGCTCATTCTTTGTCACGTCACCTTCAGCGCTTAAGATCATGTTCGCTTCACTGCTGCAAGTATGTGCAACTTTCAGAAAGGAGGGAGAAAAGTTTTTTTAAAAAAATATAAAAATAAAGGAATGCAAGCGTTTTGAGTACAAATATCTCATCTTGGTTCTTCTTAGAGATCATTTCATGAGTCACTTTCAAAATTTAAAACCATACATGCGTCCAATCCCGTTCCTTCACATTCTATCCATCCACATAGAATTCCATTTCGTGTTGATGTTTGCCCACTTACCTCAACCAAACAGCAGGAATGATTATAATAGTAGTTGGCTAGCTAGTAGTAGTAGTATGGACAAGCAACTATTGCAGACACGTTTAGATAAAGTTTCCACTAATGAGATCAAGAAAAAAAAAATGAGAGAGAGAGATATCAGAGCAAAAGGCAATGCCATCACCTATGCCCAAATATGAAAGGAGGTGGGTGGTTTGCAACCACAATCTCCAAGAGCACATTAATGGGATGAGAGAGAAGACTTGATGGGACTTATAGCATGCACATGGAGCGCGCTGATTGTGGCAGTGGGAGAAGCTGATGTTTACTCTTCCTTTCCATCCATCTGTAAATCCGAGAGAAAGGATAGCCAGCTGCTACAGTTGCTCCTCCTTTTACTCTTGCCAGCTTTCTTTAATTCCCTCTTTTCCGCTGGTTCGTCCATAGTGGGAGGCTGTTTTCTGGATTCAAAAACGCATTGCATTATATCATGTCTCAATCTTTTGCGTTACTCCACCCTATCACACGGAATCCATCCTCGAAGACTCATGGCAGGAATCCAACATAAAGTAAATTCCACTGTGTACGATATGATTTCTTGGAGAATCGTTTCTGCCGGCCTCTAGTCCTTTCTTTTGGGACGTTGTGGGTACTTTTCTTGACCCCCATGTCTCTTTACAAATAAATTTCTTACGTACCCATCACAACATTGACAGTACATTCAGGGTCTGTTGTTCTCGATCTTTCATCTTTAAAAGGAGTGTATAATAAAAAAAATTCCCAATTAGCTCTGATTTCCAATTCTCTCCTCAAATAAGACAGCCATTACTCTCTTATACTATACATAGCGTCATAGCGTACGTCTTTTCAATCACAATAGACAAGACTAGACAAAACCCTAAATTATTTCAATGAAGTAAGGTAGGCTTCATGATAGTTCCTTCTAACTTATGATTCACATTATTAATTAATTAACACATGGTAGTTTACGGTCTTTTTAGTCCAAACATTAACGTGCCATCTAGCAAGGTCCCTAGGTTTTTACTTATATTTTTCTTAAAGTTATTTGTATACTACTTGTTGCTTATCAAGATTTTTTAAAAAAAAAATTGAAGAAAAAGCTTTTGATATGGCTGTGCGAGAGTCCGCATCGAATCGACATCATGTAGAGAAGAAAACAAAAGGAAGAAACCAAATCAATTCAAAGATGAGAAACTAGAACTAACATGATGAGTAACCCCCATCACAAGGTAAGAAAGTTGGATTCCCATCATGCCCCCATGCCTCTTAATTGGATCCATATTCTTCTATGCTTGTACTGCCCATTACTTTGGCAGCTGCCCCACACCCAACTGAAAAAAATGGAATATGGTTGAAATCACCGAAGTGGACAACTTATGCGACACAACTTTCCTCCCCCTCCTCCTTTACACCTTGAACCGGAAAGTTCATGAGCACAAAGCATGGGGGTAGATACTTGGGGTCTTGGGGCCTTTAGGTTCTCAAGAAAAAAAATGCCCTTCGGGTCAAGTGTCATTGTCCTCTACGTCGGCTTTTTGTTGGCCTAGGTGCGTGCTGTGTACGTGACAATGAATTGCAGCATGCTCTTAACCTGTTAAATACGATTAAATATCCAACAAAAAACGAAGGCACATTATTGGGTATAAAAAGAAGAAGCTGGCTGCTGCTGCTAGAGAGAGAGAGGAGAGATATGACCCACATGAAATGGATGTGTGATTCCATAGGGGAGGGGGCCAAAAGCTATGAATCAGGTTTAGTTTAATCACACATCTCTTTCTTGGGAGGGAGACATGGGTTTGTGTGAGTGTTGGGTGTTGCCTTTTACTTTGGCATTATCCAAATGTGTCTTTTCTATTCTCTTAAAGAACGTGTGTGTCTACATTGATGAATTGGGTCCGGCCATTTGAAAAAAGCTAGCTGAGGTTTGGTATCCCGAATGTGCAATGCACCACTCAACCAAAACACTCCTCTGTGATTTGCTCCATTCGACAAATTAAATTATTACTTGAAAGTCCCCCCTCTCCGTCGCCCTCCCTTTGACAATCCAAATTAACTCCAAAGATACCCCATTATTTAATCCCTTTTTATATTGGAATAAAATATGGGTAAGAAAAGTTACAAATGGCACATCCCGCCTGTCGAATAATTTCGATAATGCTTAAAATTGAGCCCACCAATATCATGAGTCCCCCCACTAATCGATCCGTGATGCTTGATCGGTGTAATCCACAACCCACTCTCCCAACTACAACTGCAATTTTGCTTCTTTTAATCATCATGAATTTGTAATGCTTCCCTCTTTTTGGTTTATGTTAGGCCGTGATTTGGGATCTTTTTTTTTTCTTCTTTATTCTTATTCTCCTTTTGTAATCATTATTTTTATCGGTTGATAAGAAAGTTTTAGAGCTTAATTTGCTCTGACAATTAATTAATTCTTTGGAAACACGTAGTTCTCAAGTCTCGATCGCCTGAAGCAGATACTTATTGGTCCTACTCTTACATTGGCCCCACTTGGCTAACGCATGGCTCTTGAATCAGGGGTGTCCAAAAAACCGGCCTGCCCGGACCGGACCGGCCAAACCGGCCCGGACCGGACCGGTTTTGACCCAAACCGGTTGACTAAATCAACCGGGTTGACCGGACTGGTAAACCGGTGTATTCCGGTCCGGTTCCGGGTTACCCTCATGAAAACCCGGGACCGGACCGGAGTATACCTCTCCAAACCGGCCCAAACCGGAAATTGGCCCAAAATGGCAAGGCCCAACCCAAAAATCGGCCCAAAATGGCATGACCCAACCCAAAACCGGCCCAAAATGGTATGACCCAACCCAAAACCGGCCCAAACCGACCCAGACCGGACCGGACCGGTCCGGTCATATAACCGGTCCGGTCTATATACTTTGAAAAAGTTCCGGTTTGGCCGGCCAAACCGGACCGGACCGGCTGTTGGACACCCCTACTCTTGATGATGAAATGAGAGTAGTACATGATAACTATTTTATGTACAATATCATGCAAAGCAGCTGTTTGACAAAATGCTTTTGAGTTCATGCAGCTTTAATTAAGCACAAACAACCCTAAAGGTTGAAGCAACTGAGGGAGAGTTATCTCATTTTGTCCCAATTTTCAAACAATAATATTCCTTGACATCTCAATCACTTTTAATTATATTAATCTTTAATAATTACGTACCCTCCTCCACTTTCATTAGCCAAAAGTTTTTCTAAAGGGGTTAAAGAAGAACTTCTTGTTCGCCACAATAGTAATTCCTTGTCAAATAAATAAAAGAATATATAATTAATTCGCTGTCAATGTGAGGTCCTGCATGCTAGCTAGCTCCATCGAGTGATGGGCATCTGACGTTGTGCGATTTGGACGTCCTAAATATATTTCTTGATAACGTACGTCCCAGCTGGATGCAAGGTACGAATGCATTCGCCCGCCCCACGCCAAAAAAAGAAAAGAAAAAATCCAAACCGGCATTTTTCGGATAGGAATGCGCCGCAACATGAACAAGGTTAGGAGAGCGATCTAGCCAGCTAGGCTAACTCTTCCTTCTTGTTCGATATGAAGGAGACAAACAAATGCTCCAGGAGCCTCAGTGGTTTTGCTTAAAAAAAAAAAGATATGGAGGAGACAAACTTTCTTAGCCAAAAAAAAAATTTTGAAGGAGACAAAAAGTGGGGGGACATCACGGGAAATTAACAGTAGACTTCTTTTAGAAAAAATTGCCTAAATGTTTGGTTTGGTTTCTTTATGTTATAAATTAGTTATTATAGTTTAACTTCAACAATTTAATTAGTTATTAATATGATACATGAGGGTCTCTCAATATATATATATATATATGCGCGCGCGATTCTCTTGACCAAATATGTTGATATATCAATTTTGTCAAAATATTTAAAAATAAATATGCCAGCGTATTTTATTAAAATATTAATGGAAGTATGGATGAAGGAATCTGTGTATCTTTGTGTATCTTATTGTTAACCACATGAGCCAAATCATTAAAATTCGAATCATAAAAATTAATTTTGTGACAGTGAAACCAGTAATTTTACCTCAGCTTTTAATCAATCATGAAAGAATATAAACAGCTAGAGTATTGTAGCGTACTGAGTGGGTGGGTTGATGATGGACGTACATCATGAAAGTTGATTTTAACAAAGATGAGGAGAGGGCAGGTAGTGAAGTCCACCTTTAATTAGGCTGTAGTTGGGACTAATTAAGGATGATTAGAGAATTAATGCTCTTCTACGTATATATATAATTTATATGTTGGAGGAGTTAACTTGATTTGTATATTCTCGATCTTGCTCATTAAAAAAGCTTTGTTTTACGAGATATCGACCCAAGATTTTGTTCATATTCAGCTTCTTCCTTTTACTAACCCAAAGGAAAATAAATAAATAAATAAATAAAGCAAATTACTTCCCACCGACCCCTCCCCAATTATTTCCATGAGTCGTGACTAATTAGTGACAATTAAAAATAAGCAACATGTTTTAATGCTATTATATAGCTTAAGAAAAAAAAAGACTGAGGCTGTTCGGTTGGAGTGTTTTTTGAGAATTTTTTATGTTTTGAAAATTTTTAGGTGATGTTAACTTTATTGGTATGCGTGTTTTAGTTATTTTTATGTAGCGTTAAGAATGATGTTTGGTTCTAGAATATTTTGTATTCTGAGAATTTAAAAAAATTCTGAGTATTTTATTACGCCGAACAGCCTCTAAAGCACCCATAAGGATCCTTTGTAATAACTTGACTTTAAGGAACATCTCACTTGGCTTTTCAAACATATATACGAATATAATTTGTCCAGGTAGTAAAGGTTTGTTCGTTAATTTACTAGATTATCGTACCCGGAATATTATTTAGTTTGACTGTTAGATATTTGATTGAATAATTCAAACTGGAATAAAAAGTGGGGTACGTTTCTTTTCCAGAGGTATAATGGAGATGAGATTCCTAGGCACAAAAGCCCTCCATAGTCGGCAAGCACCTGGTCCTCCTTCAGAATCCCACGCACCAATTTTATTTTTATTTTTTTAACTTTTCTTAGAGACCAAAAAAAAACTCACTTAATTGATAAACGAAGACATCGCTATCAATGCTTAGAAAAAAAAAAAGAAGACATCGCTATCAATAACAAAATCCATTTACCAATAATAAATACCAAATAAGTAAATAATAGAGATAATGTGACCAGGAGAAAGGGTGTGGGGAATAGGATTCACGTGAAAAGAGAGCATGCCGGTCATAAAGCGACAGATGGTCCAGATCCGGTGGGGGCCCACAAAGTCGGAGCCTCGAAGATTGTATCGTACAAGTTAAAAGGAGAAAAATCTACCTATTATTTTTGTGCTGTCCTTTCGTGGCGCTACTTTCCCCTCTTTAAAATGCTAACTCAGGGGGTTTGTTACCTATTTCGTGGGGCCCAGAGTTTTTGTCCCTCACGCAAATCTGACATTTGCTTTAAAATTGGCCCCTTTGTTACCTATTTGGGCGTTCGATTCTGAGTGCGATTATAATTGAATTGAATGCGACTTCTACACAATTGAGGCATCTTCCGAAATTAACTATTCCCAACTACTCTAATGCACCCAACATAGATGAGACCTCTAATCTTAGGGTCGATTCGATTCCAATGCGATTGCTACACCTCATTGGTAAATGTGACTTGTGAACCTTGTCTTTTATTCCGCTATTGACGGCCAATTAAATTCTGTACAATGTTAATTATGTTCAAGGTGTAAAACAAAGGATAATGATTCTTTATAATTTTTTTTGGTAATAAAATTTAGAGAAAAAAATATTTAATTAATTCGTGTGAACACGGGAATTACCACGGGAATATAAAATTAATATAATTTAAATCATAACCACGGGAATTACTTTCTTTCTGTTACATGAATGATGAATTTCCCTCTTGGACGGTCAGAAGTTGTGTCATTCCAACGGTAAAATTTTCTGGTTCTTCCCGAAAAAAGTCAGTAAAGCCCCACATATTACTCCACCTTATCATTCGCTCCTGATTTTTCCCCATCTCTACAAAAGGAAAGGACAACCGCAAATCACGTGGCCATCACGTGAAACAAACCAATATTTTTTGTGGACGATTTACACTTTTTTTTTTCACGTACCACAAGTGCTTAGTTGAACCATTCTTACTGACAAAGTAAAATACTACCCCGGCACCGTTTTAACCGTGGCAAGAAATCCTAACCGCCAAAAGTTTACTGCAAGCGTAATTAGTGGTCAAAAGGACGACCGTACCAACTCTACCTTCATTTAAGACGAGCATCAAATGCACAATCCCCACCCTGCCTGCCAATTTTAGCAGAACCCTCCTCGATTTCTTCAACCCTTTTACCTTCCCAAACTTACCTCACAAGCTCTTCATATATATTATATATATATATATATAAATGGTTTTTTTTGCTTGGCTCTAGATAAAATTGGTTAGTATAACAATGTACGTAAAATATACATCTCGGTATTCTTTTCTCTGGTCCCTATTTGACAACGACAGAAGAGGGCACACAAAGCTACACAATAACGTGCGTAGGAAATAACTCCCTGCACGAGTCCCAACCACTTTTTTTTTTAACAAAATCTACCAAATAAGATTAAAAGAAACGTCGCCGTCAACACTCAACAGTACGCACTGCGCGAGAGATGCGCTCAGACTTTTTCCCAACTTTGGGTTTGTTTCCTTTTAATGTTATTATTATTATTTTTTAATGTTATTAGTACTGCGACTTTTGGAATATTTTTATTTTAATTTGGGGATTCTTGTGTCGGTTTGTTCTCTGGCATTTGGTCCAAAAGGCTGAGCTCTAAAGCCGTGCGCCACAGTTCGCACGCAAGATAATTAGAGAGAGAGAGAGCGTTGGTACTGGGGTTCTCCACTGCTCCTAACAGCGACATTTGCGCGCGTCCTACGTGTCAGCTTTCACTACACACCCGTCGCTTTCTCCCTTCCTCGTTGACTCCACAACAACTTGAGTGCGCGTATCGTATACGCTCCTTTGTCGTACCCATAGGGGTAGTCGTAACGGACTGGTTGTCGGGAGGGATGCCGCCCTGTACTCCGCATAATAACCCTCCATGATCCATTCCCCTACGCTCTTGACCCTACCTTTTAGACATATCCAAGACCTTCCTCGGTAAGCTAAAATTGAGAATAAAGAACGATACGAGGAACGGAGAGTTTTAAGCCTTATACTTTTGGTTCTTGAACTTGGGTTAGGGCCTTTTGTAACTAAACTGTGAAGATTAACGTGAAGAACAAAAGTACTTACAAAAATCATTAGACTAACTGGACAAAAATTAAGATGAAAAAAGATTTTCTTTTCTTCATTTTCCATTTGCGGGCTATGGTAATTTCAAGACATGTTGACATGCACGCTGGCGTTCTTGGTGGATTTACAGACGGGGCAATTGTGGAGGGTAGATCCACAGAGGGTACACAGACAGAGGTGCCTGCAAGGCAACAGCAGCACGCATGACTCTTCTTTCCCACAGTTTATACACCACCGGTTCCCACATTCACTCCCATCCTTCATCCCATAATCTCTCTCTACTCTGCTCCTTGTTAACATGCGCAGTCCCTCGACCTCTTGCTGATCCTCCTCGTTCTCATCGCTGCTTCCACAGCAAGACTGAGCGTCGTCTAGGATTGCAGCCGCCTCGTCTAATCCAGAGACGTGGGTGCGCTCGGCCTTAACCTGAGCCAGCACCTGCTCGAGGTTTGTTCTGAGAGCATTGGCCGTGGCCTCGTTGGTCTGCGCCAGGTCTCGCCATATCTGGTTCTCTATGCACAGAGACTTAACCTTCTCTTCTAGAGCCCAGTTCAGTTTGCCAACCTTTTCTATCTCTTCCACTTTGGCTCTTAGCCTCTTCATCATCCCCAGCTCTAATGCCTCTATTATCCTCCTCGCTTGCATCTTTCTCTTATCCTCGATCTCCATCCTCACCTTCTCCATCTGTAACAACCAAAAAAACGAAAACATTCAGCCACCCCCAACATCTAATTGTAATACCAAAGCGAAATTAACAAATAAATGATGTAAAGATGACAGGCAGTTTAAATTATGGACGTACATGCTGGGAAATGAGGTGGTCGATATCGAGTTGCTGTTGTTGGATCTGAAAGCAAATATCTTCACCAAGAATCGAAAAGGAACCGCCATTCTTGTATTGTGGATTGGGGTTGGAGAGGAAAGGATTGATCGAATCTCTAGAGCGCTTTCTTGACATGGGTATGTTGTAGGTGAGGTCGCTATCTGATTTCATCGCGGCTTTAGGGGTAACTTGATCCATTATCACCGAACCGTATGTTGGGAGAAGAGTCTCCGCTGTGGTTGTTCCTGATAATGGAAGGGCGTAGCCCATCTGGGAGTTGTAGATATTTGTGTTCGTCTGGATGTGGTTCATCATCTCCCTGCAAATTCCTCGTCCCAATTATTTTCGATGCAAAATACGTGCAACAAAATGAAAGAATCAATGAAGAAAGGCAGGCAATTACCTGTTTTCTCTGAGTTGAGAAGGGAAAATATTAAGATGCCTAGCTTCAACAGCCATGAGGGTGGAATGGTTCTCTTGGCTATTTTTTTGTCAAAAACTCTCCCCCTACTTCTATATGTATGCGGTCCTGTTCTGGTAACAGGCTTTTTAGAGAGTAAGATGGGGAGAGAACGACAAGGGCGAGTAAATGAACAAAAAGACATGCAATAGAGGTGGCAAGGCCGTATGGTGGGGTTTATTTAGGGTTTGGTTTGGGTTAGTGAGAGAGACTTTCAAAGCAACGCTTTAAACAAAAATAAAACGCCCACTTTTCTAGAGAGAGAGAGAGTACAAGTAAAAAAAAAAAGATTGTTTTTGGATAGTTTTGATTTTGTCCGTGCCTGACGCCATTACCAGAAAGGCCCCTTGCTGGACTTTACTGCTATTTCTTAACCAACAGATATGGAATGACTCCCTTAATTCCAGGGACTTACCAGGGTCATATACGGAATACAGGCCGAAGTTATTTTAACCACCAGAGAAGTGAGTAGATACAAATAACTGCTATTTAAAAAAAAAAGATACAAATAACTGCTAGTCTAGGCATCTGCCACGTAGCACCTTCCGATTCCCCCTGCTAGAAACTGCCACGTAAACAGAGCTACATTCCAGCGCACAACCTTTACTCAATCCTTCCCCTCCTTTGAATCTGTTGTTGCAGCCGGAACAGAACAACGTGATGAGCGTGGGCCCAACTAAGCACTTGTGGGGGTAGAGTGAGGTTAAAAGGACAAGGTAGCCACCGTGTGTACTTTTCTGGATCGACCCACCACCCCTCGCCTGTCGAGAAAAGCGCCTAATGGGCGTTGTGGGGTGGGGAGGGGTGGGGGATGGGTCCTTTTGGCAGTTTCTCATAGTTCGAGACTTCGAGGACAGGTTAACTCATGCTGCTCGCATGGGAAGCGTTAAGTTTTGGGTGATGTTGGGTTTGAGGGTTTTTTTAAAGATCTGGACTATTTTGAGAATTTGTTTATAATATTAGGATTGGATCGATGTTTGTATAGAAGTGTAAAAAAAATTAAAGATAATGTTTAAAATTTTTTTATTATTAAAATTTAAATATTTTAAAAATATTAAAAAAAATACAAATCACATCACGGCGAAATAATATAAAATCAGAGAGAATTAGTTAGAGACTATCCCATGAATTCGACGTTAAAAAGCATTGGCGTAGGACACAAAGACAGGGACATGGCAGCTTTACGGTAGGCCGAATGTAGGGGTGGGCAAAAAATTCTCATTTTATCCCATGCTTTTTATGGTCTTTACGTCGTGTTGGAGTGATTTTTAGTCATTAAATATCAATTTTTGTAGGGCATAATTAGAAAATTTTATGCCGAATCTTTAACTGAAACTGAAATTCATTGAAAATAATAAAATTAGAATTCGAATACACCCATAAATCACAAAAGAAACATAGCCTTAGTTTTGGACGATCCCAACAATTTGCAAAACTCTTCCTTTAATTATCCATGCGGCGGAACAGTTTTAATTATATTAATAGATTAATTTGATATATTCTAAAACGTCAAATCTCTATAAAAAAATTATAATTTGTACTTCTGAATCATGGAACTGACAAACGAGCACGTAATCAAGAACAGAAGAGAAATTATTCTGATTAATTAGGCAAAATTGATGAGCTTTTAATGGCCTTACGGCGTCAAACTCCGTAACGAGCACGTACTAAGGCAATACAAGCCTGACACCTGCCCCGCCTGTTATCGTATAGGAGCGAAGATCTGAACAACTTTAAATGCTTTTGACAAATAAACACCTCATATGCATGTGACGTGAAGTCACGCTTCCTAACTCGTGAATTTTCGGTCACGTTTGGATCCAATGGCCCTTCTAGGCTTCTCCCCTATTATAAGTTGCATTTTTCCACCCCATCTTGGACCCCAAATGAAGCTGCATGAAATTATTGGTTCCCAAACAAAAGGAAGCATTAAATTCAACTTTCCTTGGTGTATTTTATTTGCTCAAAAACTTTTAAGGAATCCTCTAGAGAAGGCCTAAAAATTCTTGCCATTGAATGACCTCCATTTGACAATTGCAGAGCATTGACCCATCTGAAGTTTGACAATTGCAGAGCAATCCCGAGGATAAATGTAATTCACAGGTTTGGGTAGCAATCTTCTCAAACTAGTGGGTGAACATTCAATTTTTTCTTCAGTACATTCTGACTTTCAGCTAGGTGGTTGGTTGGCAATCGGTTCCCAGACATTTAAGCTGACAGCGATTTGTAATTTCGAACAAACAAAACGAAAGGAAAGCTGTCAGTGAATTACAATTTTAACTTTGTTAAAAAATATTAATAAAATTTTATTAACAAAGAGAGAGAGAAAATTGTAACGCTACGTTAC
Organism: Myrica gale; assembly: GCA_963930655.1. NCBI lineage: Eukaryota > Viridiplantae > Streptophyta > Magnoliopsida > Fagales > Myricaceae > Myrica > Myrica gale. The sequence goes on from OZ005620.1 coordinate 14,532,038, forward strand.
ATGGCGTTTATTTTGACAGGGCCAGAAAGTCATAGCAAATATTCAAATACATTGACGAGTCACGAAATATAAATGGGGTTTATTTTGGTAGCTGTCTGTCGTCCCACTTGTCATGATCTATTGCCGAAGTCCTACGCTCAAGTCCACTTTTTGATGTTATCAACTTTAGCAAGACATTGGGGAGGACGCACCTTCCCAGAACCACGTAGTTTAGGCAATACTTTTAAGGAGAAAGCACGAAGACAAAGGAGATTGCTAAATTTTTTCTAAAGTATTATTATAATCCTGAGTGCAGATACGGGATTTGACATTTCCAAGGCAAATCTAAAATAAAACTTAACCCTAGTCCACATTATTTACTATAATAATTTCTTCTCTCCCACCTAAAAAAAAAACGTTTCATCCCTTCTTACGTAAACTGCGGAATGTGGACAGATTATCTGCATTCACGGGGGACATCCTGACAGACGGACGACCCCGTTTCAGTAGTTTATGATAAACTCTGTTTCTTGTAATAAATTTAAGGTTTCTGGTCATTGGATGATTTCAGGACGACGAAATCCCATAAAATATATAATAATTATAAACAACCTTGTTAGCTAGCCAGCCGATATAATTTTTTTTTAAAGCCTCATACACCCACATGGTTAAAATTATCAAACTGATTCGAGTTTTGTGTAGGCCGTACAGTCCAGGTGTGGGTTTGCCCCCCATTAATTAACCAGCAAACAACAGAACATGCTGGTCCCCCCTCCCCCCGGCCCCGTATTGCTCTGTCCTGATCGACCTCGACGTCACAGAGATTGCTCCCAAAGCAATATATGTAAGTGTATATTATATGCATTATGCAGACGAGGAGTTGTATAATTTGGCTTTTGTCAGGAGTGGTTCAGATGATTATGCATGAGGATCATTAATATGCTCTCTATAATGTCGGCAGAAGATTTTCCCAGCTCGTATATTTTGGCCATCGTGAGAGAAGTCAAATCCAATTAGATAAGCATTTGAGACTATATATTAAGAATTGCCCGTTAGCTTTCTCGTGAAACTTCCTGACATAGACTGGGGAGGGAGAGAGGAATCGACTCAGATGAAAAGTAGGCAGGTGGATTCTCCATTCAGCCTTTTTCTCTGTTTTTTTCCCCCCCAATCTCTGTCTTTCTGCTCTGGTTTGGTATATTGATCACACCGCATCGACATGACCATACAAATCGTTTACCCACCCACCAAAAATAGAAAAAAAAAACCCATTAGAAGTAATCAGAAGTGGGGAAATGAGAAGAAAAACAAAAAAAAAGAAAGAGAGAAAAAGGGTTGGTGGTCACAACCCGTACTAGAGTTTGATGAGTTTTTTGTGTGTTAAAAAAAGATACTAAATGGACGGCCGGGATTGATGGGTGCATGTTGTCAGGATGAATTAGGACAGTAGTATTAGTTTAGAAAAAGGAATAAGAAGAGATGATAGGGTGGGTATCATGTGTGTTTGTGCTTCTCCCCCCTCTTTTAGGGGCATAATTTTTGCTTCGATGCACCGTGACTTGTGGAGAGAGTTTCTTTCTTTTTGATTTACCTTTGCTTCCATTCAATAAAGTTATACTGTTATGCTACATATCATGTGACCTCTACACTCTACTTTTTCTCCTCAAATCATGAGGATCTCTCTCATTCTTTCTACCTTCACTTCACAGCTTTGGGAATCTCATTCATGGCCTCCCATAGAGAGATATCAAACCAAACCTTTGAATATATCAATGCTCACTCTACCTGCTGGCCGCACAGAGAGATTAGAGAGAAAAGAATGAATAAGGTTCCTCACTGCTAGCCAAAAAAAAAAAGCACCGTTCAAAGCTTCAATTCTACTGCACGCAGATTGCGATGCTTCCTAATGGTGTCAGGTTCAGCTATCATTATTTCTTGCATTGGAAACATACCTTACTTCTTCTTAGGAGAAAAGTGATAACGCCTTAGCTGTTATAGTAGTGTCCTCGATTCGACTTAAAAGACTAATCAATTACTCCCTAAAATGTATATTTGTCTACAGAAAATTTGTTACTAATTTGGAACAAAATCAATCAGTGTAACCTAGAGTGTATGGACAACAACTGATGTATATGATATGTAATACAATTACACTATCTCGATCGCATCCAAACACTAGCTAGGTCGCCAATGAGCTATGGCTCAAGTGGCATCTTCTCCTCTATGGAAAGTCCTGAATTGGGGTTCTAATCTCCCCCATCCCCGACAGGCTTGACCTGCTTTGCCATAAAAAAAAGACACTAGCTAGGTCAGTTTGGGTAATTAAATAACATACTTTCTTATGATTATTAATAAATCAATTTATAATACAATACTGTCCATAGTTTTAAATAATAACATAAGATAAATAAAATAAGTCTCTGAAATACGATATATTTCAAAATATTTTGTGATTCGGAATCGATAGTATAACTTTCATATCGAATTTGCTCAATACCTTAACAAAGTTTTTCTAATTAGTTGTCCCCATCAATACAACAGGTGATAACCCCACTCAACGTCAAGTTAAGCCATCAAATTAACGATACCCAAACTACTGTTCACATACCCCCACAACAAGTGTCGAGGCATCACCTCGATCCTGCATAGTCCTTTGTGGTGAGGTTGAGTGACAAAATGCCCTTAGAAGAAGATGGATCTAGTCCTACCGTGGGTCCATTCAGATAAACTTCGACCTGATCATGAAAGCGTGCATGGCATGTAGGCCTGTCCCAATCTTCAATCAATTCCAACCGAAACTACAGAGATATTACAAGCAGAAATCCAAGTCACAGAAGTCTTTATCAAAATCTATCCCACCTAATGGGCCTCGTCGCCCTCATTTCCTCCGCTTTTCCATGCTCACCCTTCCCACCTCTCTGTGCTCTAATAAAGCTTATTTATCCCTCTGCACACCCTCTCATCGGTCCTATGGCTAAAAAAATGCTCAAAGCTGTGGAATCCTACAGAATGACCAAAACTGAAGCACTGATCTCTTAGAGTAACCTGTCCAACTGTCTTCTAAAACCAGCTTTAGACTTGATCCTTATATTTGCTTTCAGCAATTCCTTGTGGGAAAATCAGCTACAAAACGTCCTCTAAACAAGTCGGTCCTTGTCAACTTTGTGGACAGTATTTGACACTTTGCTAAAGGCATTCAGATTGAAAAATCTGGAATCACTATTTCTTTATCTGCAAACATGTGTCTTCAAATGACAACAGGACAAGGAAAGGGTGTTATAGGCAGCCCCATGGAACTTCAAGGGACACCCGAACATATGTTATACAATGGCCACTATAATAAACTTCAGACGAAAAGGCCATATCATGGGTCAAGCTATAAGGTATGGGTTCGGATTCCATCCCAACACTTAATTTCTAGATATGTGCCAATGGAAGGTCTGGATGAGCTGTAACAAATTTGACGCTCCTGAGGGTGCCACATCAATTAATGAAGGCCTGGGCACATGGCTTGGCTCAGCTCCTCAGTGTTTTGGCTTATCGCATCTTCACCCAGTAATACTTGTTGGACTGATAAAATTAAGCGAGCAAAGAGGTCCGACCGGTACGGCAAAAAAAAAAACTGCCTCTTTATATCTTCCCCAAAACATCCGAAATAAAAATAATCTTCAAATCTTCGTCTTGTCTCCCAAATCCCCACGAATCCCTCTCCCCAAATCATCCAAGCCTCGCCAAAATCCCAGGAATCCCTCTCCTAGTTTTAGGTTACACCTCTTCCTAGTGGGTCAGACCTCTTTGCTCAGAAGCTTGAGACATGTGAGGAACTTTATGGGTTTTCACGGTAAGCTATTTTTTTCAGGTATTTAAGGTTTTTGTTTATGTTGTGTGAAGGAATTTCTTTTTGTCAATTACACATTTAGCTACACACTCATGTAATAATCTTTTAGCAGTGGGTACGACCAGTAAGATAGAGTGATGCAAGTTGGAAAGAGATTTGCCCAAACCCCACTAATCATTCTCCCCAGTTTTCGGTTAGACCTCTTTGTAGTGAGTCGAACCCGTAAGATAGAGTGGCGCAAGTTGGAGAACTCAGTAGAGGTAAGTTCAAAAGATATTTGAGAACACAATTAGGGGATGAGAGAACACAACCCTCATACAGGGTATTGCCAATTTTTTACATTTCTTTGAGAAATTATCTTTATGTTTCTATCCATTCTTTTTTCTGAATTTGGTAATTCTTAGCATGAGATTGTATAACTTAAAACTTTGTGACAAAAATTCATGCCACATCAAAATTTTGAAAGATTGCAATGGAATTACGATGGAGGGATCAATTTTGTTGACCCACAAAATTGAGTTTTTCCTTTTTGGAGAAATTTGCATACTAATGTTATTTTTTTCCTTTTTGATTTTTTAGTAAAATGTGGAAGACTCTAGAAGTTTCAGCTGCCTAGTTGATTCCATATATTTCCCTTTTTGGTTGAAATGCGTGCAGTTTGTTTGTTGTAAATTATAATTCTCGTTTTTTGCTGATAGCTAAATGTTGAGGCCTAATTGAACATATTTGAGACTTCACTTACGTCTTGTTGGTTCCCCCATTACATATAAAATGGTTTTTTTGGGACTTTGTATATTATATATGTAGTCTTAACGGACACTGGGCCGGAGACATAGTCTCAATGATTTCATATGGGTCCAGAGGAGGATTTGCTGGAAAGGAGACCAGGGCTGAGTAGGTAGGTTTACCATAGTGACTTGTGAGGGTAAGGGTAGAGGAAGGTCAGACAGAAGGAGACCGAACTCTAGAACCTGGTTGACTGAGATTGCCTAAAACCTGGAAACGATTACTTGAAGCTTGACCTGGTGTGAGACCCCGATTTTTAAGTCTGTCAATTTATTGCTTATAACCTCTTAGGTATGTATTACTTTAATTAAATATGTATTATGGAGAAATGTACGTATGGTTATATTACTCTAAAGTTATGTCTAGGTGGAATTTCTTCCTAGCGTTTTATGAGTTTTAAGTTAGAATTTAATGTTATATTATTTGAAATTGTTACAATTGAGTGATTGAGATTTATTAGCCTAATTGTTTTAATTGATGGGATATGTTTCTAAGTTACAATATTTGGAGGAATTTAATCAGGGCTTTAACCTTGAATATATGTGTGTCAATATGTGGATCTTGGAACAAGAAATGAGGAGACATATTAGGGTTAGAATTGTGGAATGACAGAAAAAGAAAATAAATTTTCTTGAGGGGCAGAAAAGGAAAGAAGGGGGAAAAATGGTGGATAAGAAAAGAAAGTAGGGGGAGGGCAGTTTTGCCTTTTCCCTTCCCCCAAGCCCTTCCCATATAAGGCAACACCCCCGCCAAACCGCAGAACACCTTGCCCTAGCTCACCCGAACAAGAGAAGAGAAAGAAGAAGAAGAAGGAGAAAGAAGAAGAAAGAAGAAGAAGAGGGAGAAAGAAGAAGAAAGAAGAAAAAGAAGGAGAAGGAGAAAAGAAGAAGGAGAAAAGAAGAAGGAGAAAAGAAGAAGGAGAAAGAAAGAGAGAGAGAAGGAGGTGAGTGGTTTGGCCGGCCAAGCCATCCCCACTTTCACCCATTTTCTCTTTTTCCTTTGAATGGCTGTTGGTTGTTGTGTTTAATTGATTTTCTCCTTGTGATTCATGTGTATTTCTTTGAAGAAGTGTAGAACTAGTAGATTGTAAAGAGTAACATGGGTTGTACATGAAACCTAGGGAAATATGGCTAGATCTGAAATGAGAGTTCAAGAGAAATTGTTCTTGTGCTCTAAGTGTTTGATAAAAGGCCTAGGAGAGGATTGAAATCTATTTTGAGCATGTATGGTCGAATATATGGATTGAAGCCTTAGGTTGTATGTATGATAGTCTTGTTAAGAATCACTAAGCCCTAAATGTTAGAAATGACACCAGATCTGAGAAAATGTCAAGAGAACTATAAATACACACTAGGTGTTTGATAAAAGACCAAAGGAAGTAGAATAGATGCAATAACATTTGTTTGAGTAGTTGAGATCATGGTTTTATTGGAAGTTTTGATTTGTAATTGTAAAATAGAAGTCTGGAATGTGAGGTTATAAAAGGAGAGCATGTTAAGACAAATTTCGTGTGTTTTGGAAGTTTAATGGGTGACTTGTGTCTGAAAAATGGACTGACGCTCGACAGGCGCTCGAGCGTCCTTCAGGTATTTTGTACAGAAGGTTTACGTTCGACCGACGCTCGACAGTGCGCTCGAGCGTCCTTCGAAAAATTTTTCATGCAGAAACTTCGCGTTCGACCAACGCTCGACTTGCGCTCGAGCGTCACTCAACAGTTTCACAGAGAGTTACGCCCGACTAACGCTCGACAGGGCGCTCGAGCGTCCCTTAACACTTTCATACAGAGGCATAACGCTCGACAAGCGCTCGACCGACGCTAAAGCGGCTTCCTTTGAAGTTCAAGAAAATTTCAAGAATTTTTGTAGTTCCCTTTTTTTTAACTATTAGGAAACCTTACTAGGTTTTACTTAAGGAAATATCTTGTGTCATAAGATGACCAACTAGAGGTCAAGAAAATGGATGTTTTTGTATGACAAAGTATGAGTTATTGAATAACTACTCTATACGTCTAGTGAACCTTTGAATAACACTAGTATGACTCAATTGTAGGCAAGTGCAGTTCAAGCGCTCAAGGGAACAGAGGTAAGTGAAAATTGTAAGTGGAAACTTACGCTTTTTGAAAAAACTGGAATGATGCACAACATGAATTCTCATGATTTATTTCGACATGACATAAGCATTTGCATGAAAAAGAGAGTTCTGTGCAAATGAAAGTATGAGATGAATTTAAGGTTTCTCATCATCAAGCATGACATGAGCACACCATGAGCATTTGCATTCATTTTTCTCATGAGTAAGAAAGAGAAATTTTATACAAATGAAAGTACCATTTTATGCTACTTTATGACAAGTTAAGTTAATAAGCTAAAGTCGGTAGGTACCGTACCAAGTCAAGAAGGTGCATCCATACCGAAGGACGTTTACGTGAAGGGTGGATGTCACCTAGGGCACCCATACCGAAGGATGCTTGCAAGAAGGATGGGTAGTCCATGAGGTATGTGCAATCACACTGAAGGATGCTTGCAAGAAGGTGTGAACCTCCAAGGGTCGTGTCTAGCCGCTGAAGGACGAATGCGAGAAAGTGTGCTAGCTCGACCATATGTAAGGTCCCCAAGGGAAATAGGGGACAGTTCCAACGGGAACGCACAACCCTGATGTCAGGGGTAAATAGAGGGCAAGTAGCCCATCAGATAAGAATTGGAATGATTTTCCAAAAGTAAGAGTTTTACAAGTATAAGTGTCGATTTCAAGAGCATGTGCATGTGCATATGCAAACATGAGGCATATACGTGCATCAAAATTCATGATCATGCATGAATTACTTTATGTTTACATGAAGTGCATGCTTATGATTTCAGTTCAAGTGCACGCTTACGATTACAAGTTCATGATTATGAGTTCAAGTACAAGTTCATGTTTCCAAACCATGATTTCAAATCCATTTTTTAACTATAACTCCTTACTGAGTCTTTCGACTCATAGTTTTAAATTGTACCATTCCAGATAATGTTTCAGGGGAGGAAACTTAAAAAGAGGACTGGAACCCTAGAAGAAGGGTTGGCGAAAACGTCTTTTCCTTTTTGCTTATTTTAGTAAAGGTTTAGATAATTTTTGTCAGAGCCGGCATGAGCCTCCGTGGTGTGGTGGTCATGGGTTATTCGGCTTAGTAAGTTAAGGTTTTTAACTGATTGATATTTTGAGACCATGTTATAACTACTTCAAGTTATCGTTGAGGAGCATGTTCTAATCTTCGTAAGTGCGTTAAACGCTAGCGATATATGACTTCTTTTAAATATTGAGGCATTATGATATTTCCGCTGCAAGAATCCTCTGAATGAGTTATATATTCCGCTGCAAGAATTTTAGTAAATACGCTTGAGCGTTCCTTGTTGGGAATGCTCGCGGCTGTCATTAGCCTCGTCAAGCTAGCGTTCGGGGCGTGACACCTGAAGAACAAAATGGTACTAACAGATGGTCCGGGAGTAGTTTGGGGATAGACTTTGTTGACTTGACATGGTCATTTCCTTGGGGTATAGAGCCATGGGATTCCTGCAAGAATTCACTAGTAAGGAAGTCAGAGATACAATTTTGACTTCCTAGAATGTATGCAATGTCAAAATAAAAAATACTTAGAATTGCTTGCCAACGAGCAAAAGTCCGTTTTGATGCAATATTTTGAACATCTTTTTCTAAAATAAATTTTGCATTTTCGCAATCAACTCTTACTAAAAACTTACAATTTAATAAATCAGCTTGAAATTTACTTATACATAGAACTATGAACAAAATTTCTTTTTTTATAGTACTATAGTTCTGCTGAGCGGGATTCCAATTTCTAGAATGGAAACAGACAATCTGTTCAGGAGAATTGAGAGTGACTTGCTGTTTAAGAATGCCGCCATAACCAATATCAGGCATCAGTTTCAACAATTTTGAAAGCGGCAGGTAAAGGAATGTCAAGACAAGGAAGTGTCTTAACATGTGACTTGATGAGCCTTACTATGGAGGTATGTTCTTTCGTCCAGGGAGGAGGATTCTTCTGAAGATGATCAAACAAGGGTTTAAGTTGATGTCGGAGATTCTAATAAAATTCAGTAATATAGTTCAAGGAACCTAAGAACCGTTGAAGCTGGGTTTTATCAAGGATGACATCGAGAAACTTATCAGCAAATTGAATGTCTCTATCAATAGGCTAGATTTGACCTTGGTAAATATTAAAACCTAAAAATCTGACTTTATTTTGGAATAACTTGATCTTAAGGGCTGAGACCACTAAGCCGTTTGACTTAACAATATGGAGAAACTTATGGAGATGTTTCCAATGTTCGTCTATGAATTTGGAAAAAACTAGAACATCATCAATGTATACTATGGTAAAATGACTATATGGATTGAAAATATCATTCATGATATTTTGGAATTCACTTGGGGCATTCTTCAAGCCAAAAGACATTACATTCCATTCGTAATGACCAAAGGGTGTGGTGAATGCAGTTTTGTACCTGTCTGACTCGTGCACCAGAATTTGATAAAATTCAATTTTCATATCAAATTTACTAAACATAGTAGAGGCAAAGAGGTGGCTGATGAGATCCTGTTTATCAGGGATTGGGTACCGAATCCATTGAAGGACCTTGTTCAATGGCTTATAGTTGAAGACCATTCGAGGAGTTCCTCGCTCGATTTCAGCATTTTTATTGACATAAAAAGCTGCACAAGACCAAGGAGATTTACTTGGACGTAATCAAACCTTTACTTAAAAGTTAATGGATTTCCTTTTCGCAAAACTCCATGACTTCTTAGTTCATCTGGATAGGATGAACCGTAGTGGGAATATTTTACTCACTAAAATCAGGTTCATAAGGGAGTTTTACTATGTGTTGCTTTCTATGCCAAAAAGCATTTGGAACATCAGAACATATTTGTTGTTCTAATTTTACCTGAAATGACCTAATTTTTTGCTGGATGGATTGACTTAAGAGTTGTTTTTCAACTCGTTTGAATTTGATTTATTCTTTAAGAAAACCAAGATGTTAAGTTTTACATACAATAAAATTTAATGTTTTACTTATAGAGGCTTCCTGTAACAAGGTAAGTTCTCTAGGCCTGGGAGGACTAACGAATTCAAAAGTGACCTTTTGTCCTAAAATTGTGGTTGTAAGACTCTCGCTACTTGTGGTGAAGGGATACAATAGACAGATAAAAGGAGTACCTAAAATGACCTTTTGACCTGGCTAATTTTTTACTAAAACGAAAGATGACTTAAAACAAACATTATCTTTACAGATATGTGCTTTGGATAACTTGTATTGGATACCCATCGAGCTACCATTGGCAGAATGAAGAACGTTCATTTGTCTTCTCATAGTATTTGGTGGGTATAAGACATTCCTGGATACAATTGAGATCATCACTTGAGTCGATAAGAGCTATAACCTCAAAGGAGTATTCAGAATTTACTGTGATGGTTACTTTTGAATGCCATTTTTGGAAGTGCATTCTCTTGATGATACTAAAGAATTGTTGACTTTCATCTGGAGTATCTTGGAGAAGGGGAACTGTAGGCTGAACAGGTTCTGGTTCGGGTTCCTGATCATGATGTTCAGACTCTGAATTTTGACTTTGTTTTAACTCTTGATTAATTTTAAGAATTAAAACTTCTTGTTCGAGAGTTTTGTGTTGAACTTTTAACTCATGAAGTTCTTGTTTTACTTGTTGGACTTCAGTCTGCAAATCTTGTAATGTGACAGGTTTAGAGGTTTTCTTAAACTTGTCTAAGATTTTATTAAGACTGACTTGGGTTTCAGGAATTCTTAATTCACTTTCTTTTTTATTTAACGCATTCTTAAATTTGGAGAGATATTGAGCTTTGAGCTCTGGATCCCTCAACTTTGTCGATTAAATTGAACAAAAGTTCTTCTTGTTGACTTAAAACATTCAAAGTTTTACTTGGTTGACAACAACTATCTCGACATCTTAATTTCTGGTTAGGGGTGTCTGATTCTGTGTCAGTACTAGGGTCGGAACTACAATTAGAGGATGAGATGTCGTCTATTTCTAAGTCACTACCACTAGAATCTCTTAATTTTAAGATGACAAACAATTTTACTTTTTCACTTGCTGGAATGTCTAAAGAATTAATATTTTCTTTAACTCGACATTCAGAACTGTAATGACCTAGTTTTTTATTGAGCTTTGAGCTCTGGATCCCTCAACTTTGTCGATTAAATCGAACAAAAGTTCTTCTTGCTGACTTAAAACATTCAAAGTTTTACTTGGTTAACAACAACTATCTCGACATCTTAATTTCTGGTTAGGGGTGTCTGATTCTGTGTCGGTACTAGGGTCGGAACTACAATTAGAGGATGAGATGTCGTCTATTTCTAAGTCACTACCACTAGAATCTCTTAATTTTAAGATGACAAACAATTTTACTTTTTCACTTGCTGGAATGTCTAAAGAATTAATATTTTATTTAACTCGACATTCAGAACTGTAATGACCTAGTTTTTTACATTTGTAACATCTAATTTTACTTTTGTGTTTAGGAGTGGATTTTTTCCTAAAGGCTTTTTTGTAAAATTTAGGTTTACTAGGTCTACTATCTTTAGGAGGTGTGTACTTCCAGAAGGACTTCTTGTGGTATTTGTGTGACTTTTTAAAAGAAGACATTTCTTTATGGTGTTTTCTACGGGATGGTGCTATGAGAGGCAGACCATACTGTTTGTAGAAATTACTCATTTTCATACTTAGCTTTCTTTCTATCTTTGTTAAGTTGATTACTAATTTTCATGATAATACACATCTTCATACCTTCTTTGTTGATAGTACTAACAAGATCACCATAAGTCAGGGTAACATAATATATGATTCCTGAGGGCTGACTTAAGACTTCTCTAATCTTATGGGTAAAGAGATTAGGGAGGCCATTAATAAACTTTTCTTTCCAAAAAGGATTCTTACAATCATCCCTAAGCATGACACGAGAAATATATATATATATATATTAAATTATCTAATAAATATAGAATATATATATATTCAGGATGTTTAGACATCAATAATAGGAGGGACCATTGTTAGATGTATTGGATTATTTAATTTTCTTATGCTTGAATATTCAAATAGAATTTGTACTCCTATATAAGTGAGCAATAATATTTGTATATTTTATTAACTTTAAGTATTGAATTAATTTGATAGATGGCGAAGATGCATTGCGACATTTCCAAGAATATTAATAGGCGAGTATCTATCAGCACCTCAAACCACAAGGTTCGCTAATTTCTTTCCTTAGTGTCTTTGTAAATGAATACACACACACACACACACACACACATATATATATATTAATTTGCTTTGTTTTTATGTTTGGACCAAGTAGGTGATATGGTTCGGGCAGACAATCGGGATGTAGTAAATGTTTGGAGTTTGGAATTTAGAGACGATGAACATGCTTACGAATGTTACAACCATTATGCAATAAATGTTGTGTTTAACATCCGCAGGAATGACTGGCAAAAGAACAAAGAAAATGATATTTTACAAGCAAAATGTTTGTGTGTAGTAAAGAAGGGATGACAAAAAATAAAGACGAAAATGTGCTGGTACTGAAAGAACGACAAAATAGTAGAAGAGGGCGTTTGGCTTGTTTTACCATTTAGCGGTAGTAAAGGGGAAGTATTACACTTTTGATTGGTGTGCACAACATAACCACGAATTGGTTATGCCATCGAAAACTCACTTGCTCTGTTCACATAGACAAATCAACTAATTACAACGTCTCAAGGTTGATGATGCAAAAAGTGCTCGGATCAAGCCGAAGCTAGCACACGATTTGATGGCGGCCCAGGCTGGGGGTAGAGAGCAGTTGGGATTTACTCAAATGGAATTGAAAAATGATTTGAGTAGTAGAAGAAGTAAAGCAACGGAGGTTGGGGTAGCTGGTGTCATATTAAAAATGGTTTGACATTCAACAAAAAAAAGGATTTGCAATTCTTCGTTACAGTTATGTTGTACGATGATTATCATATAACTAACATCTTCTGGTGTGACCACGACAAGCGAAATGACTACGCAAATTTTTTGAGATTTTATTTCATTTTATAGCACATAGAGGACAAACAACGAGCACATGTCATTGAGTGTATTTGTGAGAATTAATCATCATAAGTGTAGTGTTCGAAGCATGTCTTTTGTTTGATGAGACACCCAATCATTTCAGTGGTTATTTGAGATGTTCGTCGAGTGTATGGAAGAGAAGATAGTCAATCTCTATTTATCGATCAGGATGCTATCATGCTTGCAGTAATGTCTATTGCCTTGCCAAACATGCATAATTTTCTTTGTGTATGACATATTCATCAAAATGCGTTGAAGAAACTTGGTCCACTATTTGGCAACAAGGACTTTAAGAGAGATTAGAATAAATTGTTGTTCGACAATGATGTGGACGATTTTGACGCTGCCTGGTGTAAGATGCTTGATGACTATGTTCTTGGTGGCAACGAATGGTTACATATAATCTATGAAAAGCGTGAGAAGTGGGCATCCACCTATGTAAGAAATATTTTTTGTGTTGGTAAGAGGACTACACAGTCAAGTGAAAAGTTTCAACGGGACCTTGCATCGGTACTTGAAAACTATAATGAATATGGCTCAATTTTTCCAACATTTCCAATAAACCATTGATGACATACGGTACAGGGAGATTAGATCTAATTTTGAGATGGTTGACAAATTTCCCAACCTAAAGTTGAATGACCCGCTTTGTCTCCACACATCAGAAATATACACCCCGAATGTTTTGGCCCCCTTTTTTTAGAACATACGGAAAAACATTTTTTGTGTGAATGATATGATAAATATAGAATATGAAGGTTTTGAATATTTCTCAAGTATTAGAAATGATATGTGATCGTTATATGTTTATTTTGGACGTTATGAAGATGAATTTATAGGCCACATATGAAAACTAGTTATTTTATAGCCGTTGAGAGTCGTCTGTTAAAACGAGCATGTCGACCACTACATGAATCGGTCGACCACTTCAAGTTACCGTTACCCAGCGGTCATATTGTCAGAAGCTCAATGGCTCTGTTTTAAAATTAACCGGTCGACCGCTATACCAAGCGGTCGAAGACCGGTCGACCACTTCACCAATCGGTTGACCTCCTCAACTTAAGCACATAGTCCGGTTCTTTTAAAGCCATATTTTTTACCAGTTTTAAACATCTAATTTTAAAGACTTACTTCTCACAAGTATACGAAAGGTTTGAGAGTTTGATTTGGGTGTTTTGAAACCTTTAAAAATATTTAATCTTTCAAACAAAAGGTAAAACAGTTTATGCATGTTTTGAAAGATATGCATGTGTGATTCATAATCCTTGTAAAAAATGAAACAAAGAGTTACAAGGTTATACCCTAAGGTCTCCAATCTTCACTTTTGAGCTTTTTTTCATCTTCTTGATCATATTTCTTCAAGTCTTTGGCTCTTTCATCAAAAGGTCTTTGTCTTTGAAGATGTTCGTTTTATAAACTTGATCCATTTATTAAAATCATCAAAATCTCAACTGTGCACAAAAGCCAACAATCTCCCCCTTTTTTATGTTGATAATAAATTGATAGTTTTGGAATGACTCCTCTTATCTTTTCCAATTGAACAACATTAGTAGTAGCTATTTGAATTCAGAAAGAGTAATACAATTAAAATATAATCCAATTCAAAATGAGAATATATAGTCATCATAACTATTAGCCATTTCTCTCCCTTTATCACATAAAAAAGATAAAGAATAAATCTGTATTCTATCAAAGTATTTAACACATTTCTACCAAACAAGAATTCTAACAAAATCCATCATATAATGAAAGGGAATACAAACAAATAGACATCTAAGAATTCTCCCCCTTTGTTAGTCAAAAAGTGAATACATGGATAGAATTCAATAGCTCATTTTTCGTTCAAAAGAACAATTTGGATTTTAAATGACAGTCTTATTGAATTGGTATAGAGGATGAATAATGGGACTCAAAAGTCCATCGCTATTACGATAGTAGCCCACCGATTGGGTTTGTACCAACCTCTTAGCTACCAATGATAATTTAAAAGGTGATTCTCAACCAAAAAATTTAAGCACACAAAAACTCATCAAAGTTCATGATTTTTGTAAAATGTTAGCTTATAGATGTTCCGTTTTGATAAATGCAAAAAATATGTCAAAGATAGATACATTTGAATTTATTAAATTAAGACATAAGAAATCATCCTCAACCAATAATTTAGAGCTTATTCTATATTAAAGATTTAGAAGTTACCAACGGTTTTCCCTTTAGCATGGCCTTAAATTTCACAAGCCTTCTTGATAGGCAGGTTTCATCCAAGCACTATTTGTTGTTTCATCCAACATGAGAATCAAGAAACTATTTTTGGTACCCGAGCCTTCTGGGATACTTCAATGTTAGTTTTTGTTCCTTTTGGAACCCATGTCTTTTTGAGAGTCTTCCTCCCAAGTTTCTTTAATGCACAATAAAAAATTAGATACTCATCTTTGTTGTAAAACTCACATGTTTGAGTAGGTGCATTAAAATACTTAGTCTTCACAAAATAATTCTTAAAATATTTTTGGTGAATAGAAGGCTTGTAGCCTATGCCACTTTTTTCAAAGACACGTCTTTGACTAGTAAGCAAGTTTTCCAATGTTTTACTTGCTTGAGTAAATTCTTCAATAATTTTGCTTTGAGAGATTATTTTCTTGTCGAAAGTAACTATTTCATTTTCAAATACTAAAACTTTTTGTTTGAATAAATCATTTTCTAGCTTTAGAGTATCTCGCTCATTTTTCAATAAATCAATTTCTTTTGAGATCAAAATGAGTTTCTTTTTCAATGATGTATATTTTGAACTTAATCTTTCAAATTAACCAAGAAGTTCATCAAAGAGATTTTGAAGTTCAACATAAGAAGGTTTAGGTTAATCATCTGAAAAATAAACCTCATCATCATCCTCAAATGCCATGAGGCACATATTGACTATTTCTCCATCTTCTTCTTCGGAGAAAAATGAGCTTTCATCTTTAACATTACTCTCTTGATGAGTAATCTCTAGAGCGTGCCAAATTTCCTTAGCATTTGTGCAAGAAGATATTCTATTAAAATCGCATTTATCTAAAGAACAATAAAGAATATTCATACTTCTAGCATCCGAAGAGATTTTCTTTTTGTCTACGTCACTATATTCATTTTTGTTTTTAAGAGTATCAACCTTTCCAACTTTCTTTGTAGGAATATGTGGACCATTTAATATGCATAACCATAGATCATAACCAATGGATTGAATAAAAAATTTCATCCTAGGTTTCCAATATGCATAATCATTTTAATCAATATAAGGTGGTCTAACAGTGGAAAGCCCTTCAACTTGTGTGTTGAAGTTTGAAGTTGTTATTCTAACTCAAGATTATTAAATCTTGTATAATGAGCACCTTGCTCTGATACCAATTGTGAGTCATAAGATTAATGCAACCCAAGAGGGGGGTGAATTGAGTTTCCAAACTTTTTCTCCTTTAACCCCCGAAAGACGTGTTTGCAAAGTAACTACTAATTAGCACAAATATATAATATGCAACAAGTGTAAATACGTGCTAAAAGTAAAGAGTAGAGATAGAAAAGAAAACACGTGATTTTTAGGTGGTTCGATAAACCGCTTCATCCACCCCTCAAGCTCCTTCACCGAGCCTTGAGGTTTTCCCACTATTCTTCAAATAGCATACACTCTAGCTTCCGGGTGCTAGAAAGTCGTACAAGTATTTTCTCGGGCTCAACACTCAAACCCAAAAAGTAGTTTTTCGGGCACACCATTCAAATCCCACCCAAGCTTGAGATATTCCCTCTCTAAGCTTCTTCTTTAGTAAACAACCCTCACTAAAGGAATCACCTCGTTTGATATGAAGATTACAAAAATACTGTGTTTGCTACTCTTACTAAAGTCATACACTCTAGTGTGTAAAGCTATTGGAAGATAGTGGAAAACCTCAAGGCTCGGTCAAGGAGCTTGAGGGGTGGATGTAGGCGGGTTTGCCGAACCACCTAAAAATACTGTGTTTGCTACTCTTACCCTTCTCCTTACTTTAGCACTTATTTACTGTTCTGCATATTATATATTTGTGCTAAAGTAGTATTTACTTGCAAACACAACTTTGGGGGTTTTAACCGAAAAAGTTTAGAAACCAATTCACCCCCTCTCTTGGGTTGCCTTAATCCTGATATCTAGGACTCACATTCTCATGTAGTAAAAATGATATGTGGTCAATGTATGTTTATTCTGGATGTTAGAAGGTGTATTTGTAGGCCACATATGAAAACTAGCAGTTTATAGTTGTTGGGAGTTGTCTGTTAAAACAAGTCGGTCGACCACTACACGAACCGGTCAACCGCTCCAAGTTACCGTTACCCAACGGTCATATTGTCAGAAGCTCAATGACTTTATCTTAAAATCAATCGGTCGACCACTATACCAAGCAGTCGAAGACAGGTCGACCGCTTCTTCAGCCGGTCGACCTCCTCAACTTAAGCACATAGTCCGGTTGTTTTAAAACCATGTTTTTTACCACGTTTATTCAATTATAAAGACTTACTTCTCATAAGTATATGAAAGGTTTGAGAGTTTGATTGAGGTGTTTTGTCAAAAGTGAAACAAAGAGTCACAAGGTTATACCCTAAAGTTTTGAATCTTCACTTTTGAGCTTCTTGCATCTTCTTGATCTTGTTTCTTCAAGTTTTTGGCTCTTTCATCAAAAGGACTTTGTCTTTGAAGATGTCTGTTTTATAATTTTGATCCATTTATTGAAATCATCAAAATCTCGATTGTACACAAAAGCCAACATTTAAATCCAACTCCAAGGTATTGATGCGGTCATCAACTGAGTGTACCGATTAGTTTATGATTCAGAATTCTCCCCATGAGTAGATGAGGAAGGAGGAACCACTGCATCCTCATCACCCTCGTTACCCTCATCACCACTACTATCATCCCTCTATATCCACTCTCCCTTTGTATTCTTCTTGTAACCCGTCTTCATGAAAGTGTGCATGTTAAAGGGATCGAGATGGATTACGATCTCAAGCTCCCTCATATCCTTCGAGATTGCAAAATGGGAAAAAAGCCAAGGATCTCACCAAGCTTCCTCTGGATGAGCTCATTGGATCCTTAATGACCCATGAGATCCAAATGCTCGAAAATGAAGATGAGAGCAAAAAGAAGATGTGGATCGCTCTCAAATCTTCCACAATTGAAGATTGAGATGAAGATGAGGAAGATATAGTCTTAATGACTAGAAAGTTCAAGAACTTCCTCAAAAGAAAGAAAGATGAAAGAAGCTTCAAATACAAGAAGACATCTTGGAAGGCTAACGATGAGGATGATGAGGATGACAATGAGGTATATTCTTCTGATGATGAATCTAAACCCTCTTATAGTGAGCTACAAAATGCATTTGAAGATCTTTTGTGTCAATTTGAAAACTTGGTTCAAAATATACATCATTGAAAAAGAAACTCATTTTGATCTCAAATGAAATTGAATCTTTGAAACATGAGAGAGGTACTCTAAAGCTAGAAAACGTTTTGTTCCAACAAAAAACTTTAGAATTTGAAAATGAAAAGGTTGATTTGAACAACAAAATTATTTCTCAAAGCAAAATCATTGAGAAATTTACTAAAGGGAGTAAAACTTTGGAAAACATGCTTAGTAGTCAAAGATGTGTCTTTGAAAAAAGTGGCTTAGGCTACAAGCCTTCTATTCACCAAAAATATTTTAAGAATTATTTTGTGAAGACTAAGAAGTCATTTAATGCACTAACTCAAACATGTCATTTTTGCAATAAAGATTGGCATCTTATCTTTGATTGTGCATTAAAGAAACTTGGGAGCAAAACTCTCAATAAAGCATGGGTTCCAAAAGGAACCAAAACTAACATTGAAGGACCCAAGAATGCTTGGGTACCAAAAACGATTTATTTATTCTCTTGTAGGATGGAGTAACAAACGGTGCTTGGATGAAACTTTCCTAACAAGAACGCTTGTGACATTTGAGGACAAATGCTAAGGGAAAACCTTTGGTAACATCTAAATTCTTATTTGAGAATAAGTTTTTAAATTGTTGGTCAATTATCTTCTATGATGATTCCTTGGTTGTTAATCTTACAAATGCAAATATTTTCACCTTTGACATAATTCTTGCATTTATCAAGATGAAACATCTGTGAGCTAACATTTTTTCGAAATCATGTACTGTTTATGAATTTTATGAGCTTTAACTTTTTTACATTGTCAATCCACTTTTTTAAATGATATATTTCAAGAGATCGAGGTTTTCTATTTAAAAATCTTCGAAATGGACTTGAACAACATTTCATAAGTGATGGATCAATTTTTCTATCGAAGGTGTTTAAGTTATGTTGAAATGGATTGGGCACTGTCAAAGCTGCAGTTTTTATTCTAAAGTACTGATAGTGTCAATACATTGAATTATGGTGTCGACACATTGCACTGCCTCCCGATAGCACATTTACAGGTCAAATTTTTTATGTGTTAACACATTGAATACTAGTTTTGACACATTGCACTGACTGCTGAGAGCTCAATTCCGGATCAAATTTTTTATGTGTCAACATATACCATGATTTTGAAGAAAATCTTGAACGAGGTCAATACATTCAAATTGCTCTAAAAAGACATGGGTGCCCTTCCAACCCGTTCTTTTGATGCCTTTGATGACCGTTGAAGTCAAAGAAGGTTTAAATAGAATAAGTTAAAGATAGCAATTGTGTGATTACATTTGTCATTTCTACTACCTAATTTTAGAGAGAGAAAGTATCTTGAAGAAGAAAGAAGACCGCACATACCAAGAAAGCTTGTGATTTCTCTGCCAAACTTCAGCTTTTTAGATAACTTTGTCTTCTTGCACACCTTTGTCCTTTACACTTGTATATTCGGCTTAGAGAGTTATTCATTTATATTCCATTATATCCATCTTTTCTAAAACCTTTGAGTATTGGGTAAACACTTAGTCCTATTTGTGTGAGTAGAAGAAATCCCTTAGGTTTTTAGATTTGTGACGTGAGTTAAAGCGTGAGCTTGAAAGATGCTTTGTAAAGGTTCCTTAGCACCCGAGAAGCTAAGGTGTATTTACTATTTGAAGGATAGTGAAAGAAGCTCAAGGAAGTCAATAACCTTGAGGATGGACGTTGGCAAGAGTTGGCCGAACCACCTAAAAACACAGTGTCATCTTTCTAACTCTATCTCTCTTTTTTGCTCATTTTATCTCTCTCTTTGTTGTACTTATGCCTTATGGTTATATTGCTTAAATTATCTTGAAATTTTTTTAATTTTTATTAAAACTCAATTCACCCCCTCTTGGGTTGTTATTTAGACTCTCATTATGGTTTATGAGGTGTTTGATAATATAAATGTCCATAAATGTTAGCACCTCTCTATCACCACCTCTAGGTAGTAAATTGTATGTGTAAATAAGATGAATGAACCTATAGAAGATGGCAAGGTCTTTGGCCTCAATTTTGCTCAGGATTTCTTGTGTTTCATCAAGATCGATAACAAACCTAACGACATCATTATATCTAAAGTCTAAAGCCCAAGGCACCCTCTTCAAATTATATATTGGTTGCGCATCGCAAGGAATCCCTAAAATCTTACCAAGTTTAGCGGGATCCATCTCAACCTCCTTCCTATTCAAAAAACTTTAATAGTTAAGATCTCACCCACATGTTTTAAAACTTTCATGTTAATAGAGAACATTTTGACATACTTTGGGCACACATTTTTTCTCATATCTAACAAATTCTTCCAACCCAGGTATTCAAAATGCTCAACAATCCTAAACTCACTCAACTCATATACATTAATATTTCTTTCCCTTATCACCTTCCTTACTTGAAAATTCATCCTTATGCTTAGACGCATACTCATCATCTCGAAAGTTAGAGGAGTTGTCATCTTCTAGAAGTTCCTTCCTCTTTCTTGATGTTTCAGTCTTTTCATTCCCCTTTTCTGCAAAATGCTTTATCCTAGCCATAAGTACTGGCTGAAACACATGCAACTAATATATATACAAACAACAAAGAAAGTTCAACTTCCTTATAAAAATATGAAAGCAAAAGTGTTATATTGACTGGAAAGGAAAAATGAATCATCGTGTAATTTGAAACTCACTATCATTGAATCAATATTTTTTTAAAAGCAAATGAAACATGTTCAATCATTTTCTTCTCCTTTATTATGATTTCCAAAGTTATAGTAATTGTAGGATTTCTAGACGTGTCTTTATAGTTAAAGCCTTTACAGTAAACATGCTTTATGTTCTGTCATCATAAACCACACACAATCCATAGATTCTACTAGGGAAACCAACATCATATACCCTCTCCAATTTGGACTCCTGGCATCCATCAAGATTCTCAACACTAGGGCACCCTTACTTCAATTATTTTTGTCTCACATATAATACATTACTCGCTAAGCTCCTTTTAACTTTCCTGGGAGACATTTTGAACCTTGGCTATAGAAAAAATGAAAAACTTGATTCTTACTATCTTTCTTTGTCTCATACGTTTATCTAGAAATTGCATGAACAATACTTTGAAGACGAAAATTAAGTTCCTATGAGGTGGCCAAGGGGAGAAAAAGTTTCTATATAGTGATAATTCCATTGCATGTTGTATGATGACATACAATAGTAAACTATAAATAAACAAAGTTATTTAAAAAAATAATGTTACATTAATCGGATCAATATTTCAAACTGCAAATACGACTAACAAAGTGTTTGCTATAGAGTGAAAAAGTACCTATTTAAAAGGCCAATTAGACCATAATCTAAAATTCTAGCAGTCCAAGGGAAGAATATGCTATCTTCTCCCTCTATATGAGTTTGAAGATAACATCAATCATAAGTTAGATAATAACAGATTCCCTGTCGTATTCTACTCTAACTAATTTTTTGAATTTTAAATCCATCTCCTTTTTAAACTTTCAACAGATGAATATAGTTTCAATTTGTAAAAGGATTTGACTATGTGCAAGATAAGGGTTTGACTATTTCAAATGAGATACCTCAAATTTTCAAATTTTATGAAAATAATTAGAATTTAAAGAGAATATTTTGAATTTAAAATACAAAACACAAGTTTAAATAATTTTATCTCTTTATTTGAAAAACCCGCAACTAAACAAATCAAACAACACATTCTTGTTAGCATTTTCCTACCAGCATACTTCCACATCTTAACAGGGTTCAATAGAGTAAGAAATTGTGACAACAACTAAACATAGATGACTTGCTCACAGATACACAATCAACAAATGAAAACATTATAACAAAATAAGATTGCAAATTTCATTACACTAAAGACTCACAGAACCAAACCTATGAAAAAATTCAAGCACAAATACTCGTGGTAATGAGATTTCATTAAACTAAAGAGTCACAAAAAATCCTTTATACAATATAAAAAAAAAACCTTGAATATCCGAACAAAAAAGAACTTCCGTGAAATCCCAACAAAGTTCCTCACATGTTTCAACCTTCTCAGCAAAGAGGTCCGACCCACTAGGAAGAGATGTAAAAAACTACGAGAGGGATTCTTGGGAATTGGGCGAGGCTTAGGTGATTTGGGAAGAGGGATTCATTGGGATTTGGGAGACACGGTGAAGATTTGGGGATTATTTTTTTTTTTGTATTGGTCAAACCTATATTTTATAGGTCTGACCGATACTACTAGGTGAAGGCTCGTTAAGCCAAAATAGTGAGGAGCTGAGCGGAACCATGCACCTAGGCCTTCATAAGTTGACGTGGTTCCCTCAGGAGCATTGGAACATAATACATTGCCTTTGGGTTTGATTGTCGAAAGAAGACATCTATATGTAGAAATTCTTCAGTGATACTAAAGCCTAAGATGAGAAGAAATTCAGAGAAAAATGGAAAGGCAATCCGAGCACCCATTAGCCAGAACTGTCAAGCAGCAGATTCTCAGACTCGCAACTTCAGTGCCTTTCTTCAATTATCTTCATGAGATTGCCTTTCTTCAATTATCTTCGTGAGATTTTTGCACCGAGATGTAAAATGTTTCAAGTCACTATTGGTAGTCTAAAATACATCGGTGATCTGAAATTTCTGCATTAATCATATGAGAAGGAGGTTTAATTAAAATTTGTCAAGACTAGTAGACGACAATCACAGGGTGCCATACCCCGAGCTTTTAACACAACATGCATATTGTCAATGATATTTTGTTTATGATTAGTAGTGCATTAGGGAGTACTTATTGACTAAGAGAGATTATTTAGTATTTAAGATATTAAGTTCGAAACCTTGTTTAGGACATGATTTAGTGAGAATTGGTGTTCACACGCAACTGAGTTATGATTCAGGAGGTTGAGGACCACGCATTGGCTCAATAAAAAATTTTAAGCAAGTAGGACGTTTTTTTTCTCGAAAATTGAACCATATGATTTTTATTAATTTGGGGAATCATCCACGAGATTATTGTTCCAATTTGGAGGTTTTTTATTTTTCGGAAGCAAGTAGTACGTTTTATGGAAGCACGACAAATCAATAGATTAGTGCTCATCGGTGGATTAGTGAGGATATTAGCAAAGCTTAGCCATTAAGAAAAAGGAATTTCGACTGCCCTATAGAGTGACACCTATGATGTCTAGGAGGCACAACAAATCGTAGCTAAAAGCACGACGAATCAATGCAAGAAGCATGACACAAAAGGCTAGGACCTAGGTAGGTTGAGGTGTCGACCACCAGTGGAACTAGGCGGCAACTCACCAAGGCTACTACGTGAATTCCAGCCATAGACATGCTCAACATCTACTTAGGGTTGTTGGGTGTCGTCGCATCGTCGATGTAGCCTTTTGTGTCACCTGAGCTAGCCTAGACACGTGTCGCGATGTGATGAATCAAGCTTGAAAATAAATAGGGGTGGGCGTCCATTTAAACTTACAACATCTCATCCTAAATTTGTGAGTTAAGCTTGAGATTAAGAAGGAAGTAAAGTAGAAGCAAGAATGAGGAAATCGCTTAGTGAAGACTAGTGAAGATCAAACACGCTTAGAGGTAAAGTTTAGCGTGGTTATCTTTGATTTCAATTCAAAAGTTTTTCAAGATCATTTATGAATCTCTTGTATTTCTTATTCTAGCATCTATTGATGTTGTTTACATTATTCATAATCTTGATGTTCAACGTGTTCTTGACAAAGAACAAGATCGTCCTTTCAAAATAGTACCATGTTCAAAGTTCGATTCGTTTTCAAAGTATTTTTCAACTTTGATCCATTTCTCTTCAAATTTTCTTCCAAAAAGTCATTTTTCAAAGTTTGAACATATTTCCTTTCAAATATTCCATCCGATTTCAATACTTTTTATATCAAAATTAGTATTTCCTACGTGGTGATTAAGCCGTTTTTTAATTGTAAAATCAAAGTGTTATTTTTTTCTTCACAACACTTTAGTTTGAGAAACGTTTTATAATGTTACGATGATGGAAACGAGTTAGGATTTTGCATTTCATAAATGAGATGTATGTGTTCGAACACGAGATTCTAGAGGAGAGGATCGTTGAATCAAAACAGCACGAGCACACAACAACAAAACCTGCATAACTCTCTCAGGTCTAAGAATAACATAAGCTATTTTGCTGAATATCGTTCTCTATATCAGTGATCGTTTCCAGAATTCATCTTTTATTCGGTTCAGTGCATGTACTCTTACATATCACCCACTAATCTGCCTAAGGTCACCACCTCGGTGACGGAGTTCATCATTCTATCTTATAGAGACACAACGAGTGTAGACCTATTATACATTACCATGTATCTCGATGTGGAACAAAGGTAGTCAACAAGGATCCGAAAATTCATACTCCCCGCCTCTGATTCATTAATCATTAGCCTAATTTTTCTACAATGTTGCTCAATAATATGACATCTAATGTCGTTGTATGTATCCAAAATAATATAGAAATGATAAAACAATAACAATAATTATCTCATAATTATGCAAAAGGATTGGTTTTGAGGGCATACATCTAACAATTTCTCACTTGCACTCGGAACCAATCAGACATATACTTGACATCCATAGACTCAAAATGCTTCTCAACCACTTTCTGAGTTAACGGTTTAGTGAACGAGTCTGCGATGTTCTCAGTTGATGCTATTTTAGCCATCACTACATCACCTTTGAGTTTTGGTTAGATGAAATGAAAAGTTCTTTCTATGTATTTTGTCATTTGATGAGCCCTAGGTTCCACCATCCATGCTTTAGCACCATTGTTATAATAATAAATGGTGATTGGGGACTCAATCTAGGGAAAACCTCAAGCACTTGTACGAATTTTCGTATCCACACAACTTCCTTTGCAGATTCGCTAGCAGCAACATATTCTGCCTCGGTGGTAGAATCAGCAGTGGTGTTCTGCTTGAAACATCTCCAACTCACTGCTCATTTACCCAATGTAAACACAAATCCAAATGTATATCGTTTATCATCAGTATCTGATTAAAAGTCTGAATCTGTGTATCCTTGAACAATCAGCATATCGTCTCCACAACACACTAGACAATAGTGTTTCGTTCTTCTCAAGTATTTAAGAATATGTTTGACTGTTATCCACTGCTCAGGGCCTGGGTCTGATTGATATCTATTCACAACAATAACTGCATGACTAATATCTGGGCTTGTACAGAGCTTTGCGTACATGAGGCTTCCTACAGCTGAAGCATAACGAAACTTTCACATCTTATCTCTCTCTTCCTATATCTTAGTAGACATCTTTTTTTAGAGATAAATATTATGCCTAAAGGGTAAGAACTCTTTCTTGGCATTCTACATGCTATACCGTGCCCAATATCTTATCAATGTAATCGGCTTGTGAAAGCCCTGAAAGCATATTTTCTCGGTTTCTAAACTCTTTGATCCCGAGAATGTATGATGCTTCCCCGAGGTTTTTTATTGAAAAATGTTCGCTAACCATATTTTCACTGATGACATTGCACCAATGTCATTCCCCATGAGTAGAATATCATCAACATAAAGAATAAGGAATATTATTGAACTCCCACTAATCCTCTTGTAAACACAAGATTTATCTATGTTTTGTGAGAAACCAAATGGTTTGATCATCTCATCAAAACGGATGTTCCAACAACATGATGCCTGTTTTAGTCCATATATGGACTTGTTCAATTTGCACACTTTAGATTCTTGTCAAGGAGAAAAGAAACCTTCAGGTTGTTCCATATAAATATCCTCTTGGATGTACCTATTAAAAAATGCGGTTTTCACATCCATCTGCCAGTATCTCGTAATCATAATGAGCCACGATTGACAACAGGATTCTAATGGACTACGTCATAGCTACTGGTGAAAAACTTTCCTCATAGTCAATACCATGTTTTTTACTATAACTTTTTGCAACCAGTTTAGCTTTGAAAGTCTCTACCTCTCCAGTAGGTCATCGTTTTCTTTTGAACAGTCATTTACAACCTATAGGCTTGATGCCTTTTGGTTGATCAACAAGGGTCCAGACCTCATTGGAGTACATGAAGTCCATTTCTGATTTCATTGCTAACTTCCAGTGTGGTGGATTATTGTCACTTACAACCTCTTGGTAAGTATATGGATCATCATCCAACCCCTCCGATTGCATTTGATCGTCATCCTTTCGGTATAGTATTCATCTTTCCAAGAGGAAAGAGAGGCCAAATATTAGTCATGTAGTCAGCATTATGTGGATATTAATTTTACATGGGCTTTGTAGCTGGACAACAGTTAAGCATATTCTCAAATACTTGAGAAGTACTAAACACAATTTTTTGGTGTTCATAGTTGAGAATTTGCGAACTGTCTAGAGATGCACACGTTCAGTTGTTATTGATAATTGATCAATTTTGAACTTGTGTGTATACATTGGGTAAATGTGCATGGAGTTGCAAGAGTTGTAATCAGAATACCACTGCTGACTACAGCACTGAAGGCAAATCACCAAGAAAGAAGATACTTGATATGGTGAATCAAAATGATATCGTAATGTTTGGTGTATTATCAACCTAGCACATTGCGGATCCGTTTTCATCGAATTGCTGACTCAAAAACGCTTGAGACACATTTATAGTCTGTCTGGGTATGAGATATCTAGATAAATGGTTTTGAGTGCAAGTGAGAGATGTTGGAAATATGCTCTCAAAACCAGTTATTAAAATAAGTATGAGACAATTATTTCTTTTATCTTCACATGTATTTATTACTTATTGAGTATAATGTTGTAACATGAGATGTTACACAGTAATATTGTTAAGTGAAATTGTAGAAAAGTCATGCCGATGATTAATGAATCAAAAAGCGAGTTTATGACTTTTTGGTTCCTTGTTCACTTGACCGTTGTTCTAGACCGAGATACATATTTATGTACAAATAGGTCTACACTCATTGTTCCTCTATTAAAATAGGCCAGTGGACTTTTGCGAAAATATTTTTCGAAATTAATATATATTTATTTGTAAAATTGTTTTAGAAACAATTTAAGAGTACAATGAGTTACAGATTGTGAATTAAGAATTATATGAGCTATGGACTTAATCGGTGATATTATTCTGGTCCTATTAGCTCATGTGGAATATAGTATGGTGGAATGATAAATAAACAAATAATTGTTAACAAAAAGGATTTCAAGAAAAATATAATCTCACTATCTCGGGGGGTCAATTGTGATATGTTAATGGATATGATCACAATTTGTAGATGCCCATAAATTTAGAATACAGAATATAAGGGAGTTAAATGAAAAAGAGTTTTTCATGATGATCTTACCGCCGATATTTGAGATCCATAAAGATTTAACGCATAAGCATAAGAGAAGCTATGAGGAAGCCATTATAAATAGCTCATAACTTCATTTAAGAAAGAGAAGAAAATTATTTACGAAAAACGTTCTAGCTCTACATTTTCTCTCTCTAGAATTATCTCTCTCAAGAACTGTGTGCGTGGATCTGAAAGAGGCAGAACGCTTGGGCTGCTAGTTTTCAACGACCCAGGATTTCCCGCTGCGCGATCCTTACAAGAACAACAAATCAACCAACAAGCATCAGATTATTTCTTTCAAAGAAAAATAAACATGCCAATTGACACACAAATCCACTCTTCAAAGAGAAAATGCATGGACATAAACACAGACCCAGGATTTCCCGCTGCTTTTTGTCCGATTCTCACCATTTCTCACACACGCAAATAAACACAAGTTACGGAAACACTTTCCATCCATCAGATTCCCAACAACCATTCAACAGATCACGAAGAACACGTGTGGGAGTTAGAGAGAGAAACACTAACCTGGAATAGTGAGATTTCACAAAACTGCCTCTGATACCACTTGTTGGAACGCGGGATGGCAGCAAATAGGATTGTTGAATCAAAACAGCCCAAGCGTGCTACCTCCTTCAGATCCACGCACACAGATTCTTGTAGAGAGAGAAAATCTCACGTTCAAAATGAATTCTCGTTTCTCAAATGAGTTTTTGAGCTATTTATAATGGTTTGACTCAGAACTCAATTGTGCTTATGCGTGTGATCTTTAGGGATCTCAAAATTCTGTCGTAGGATCATTATGAAAAACTCTTTTTCATTAAACGTCCTTTTATTTTTTAATTCAAATGTATGGGCTTCTAAAAATTGTGACAATGCCCATTAACATATAACAATTGACCCCCAAGATAATGAGATTGTTTTTGTGAAATCTTTTTTGCTAACAACTATATACTTATTTATACTCCCACCATACTATATTTCACATGAGCTAATATGACCGGAATAATATCACCGATTAAGTCCCTAGCTCATATAATTCTTAATTCTCAGTCTGTACCTAGTTGGGCTTCCAAAACTTTCCAAAATTATTTTCGCAAATATTTAATTAATATATAATATAAGTAAAAACCGTGAAAACAGATTTCACAAATTCTCGTTGTGTAGCGTTTTTATGTGAATCCAACAATATACAGAGACAATTAATATACTGCCTCATCAAGAGACTGGTGGATTTCATATTGAACAATTATACAAATTCACTTACTATGCACAAGACCCAACATTATCTGGAACATTTGATCTACGAAGATTATCACCAAATGACTCAGTCAAAGCACAAGCACACAACAAGCAAACATGCATAACTCTCTCAGGTCTAAGGACAACATAAGCTAATTGTGTTGAATACCGTTCTCTACATCAGTGATCGTTTCCAGAAGGTATTCATCTTTGATCCAATTCAGTGCATGTACTCTTACATATCACCCGTTCGTCTGCTTAAGGTCACTACCTCAATGAAAGAGTTCATGATTCTATCTCCTAGAGGCATAACAAGTGTAGACCTATTTGTACCATGTATCTCGATCTAAAACAAAGTGAGTCAACAAAGATCCGAAAAGTCATACTCCCCGCCTACAATTCATTAATCATTAGCTTGATTTTTCTATAATGTTGCTCAACAATATGACTTCTAATGTCATTGTATGTACCCAAAATAATATACAAATGATAAAACAATAACAATAATTATCTCATAATTATGCAAAAGGATTGATTTTGAGGGCATACATCTAACAGTATAGGCGTTGATATGAGACATGCATACTTAACTTGTACATTGAAAAGGAATATTTTGATGTTCAAGTATGATTAATGTGATGTATATCATGAATGATATGTATGGGCGTTGACATGAGACATGCATACTTAATGTGTACTGTGAAGTCGTGACAGTACTGTGCACAAGAGAATGTGTTCTCTTGCTGTGACATTCTGGCCTCTCCGTCGTACGCCGAAAGTTCTTTTGTTAGGATAACTCACTCTGGGAGTTTGAGACCATATTTTAAAGAAACTGAGTCTTTTCATTTACTTCCTTATTCTGTTGATATTTTATTGTTGAACGGGGTTTCTTCAATATTTCGTTCTTGTATCTGCTATTCTGTTGTACTAACCACTGACTTTAGCAGATGCATGAGGTTTATTTAGGCGAATTCATCAAAGCCATTAAGCGTGGCTTTATCACTTTGGAGTTGACTTTTCGTGTCTATGTCACACGTGACCTAGATGTTCTGATAGAGGGGCAAAGTCATAGGTGGATTACTCCGCACTCAGACAATTATGTCAATATCTCAGACCTGGATAACACTGATGATGAGGATTAGAGATCTTCGGTTTTTCTTATTTTTTTTGTTGTAGTCTTCCTTTTTGTAATGTAGTATATATATTATAGAAAGTTGATCCTCTTTTGTAATACCTTAGTATTAATAAAAGGTCCTACTTGTGGCTTTACTTAATATTTTGTTGCTATGTTAATCCTCCCATAGGCCGTAACCTCAATTATATAGCTGTGCTCATTACTATAAGACAACGCTTGAGGTCTTCACGGTCCGGGCTATTATACTGGGACATACTTTTGGTTTGGTTAAACCAAAGAAAGATGTGGTTGCACCACCACTGGGTTCTAAAGGTACCAGAGAGAGTTTTCAAATGTATTTTGAGTGTGGGCAGACATTGCAAGCGGCTGCAAAACCAGTTACACAGATGCTGGGTGCTGGGACCAAAATGGGTCTAGAGGTTGAAGATGATCAACATGACGTTCCTTTGTCAAACGGCAGAAAATTACAAATGCAAACTTTGTCATTTTTCCTTTGAAATTTTTAAATGAAACATGTTTTTTTTTCTTCTGCTTCTCCAAACCCTAAATCATTAATCGAGTTTTAGTTTCTGGCAGCCATTTTCAACGAATGTGTTTTCCCTCTTCTCAATTCCCTCTCTCCTTCTCTCTCACATTTTTACTCCTTTTTGACCATTTGTTATGGCGTTTCGTCTCTTAAAATATTTTCTTGAAGTTTCTTAATGATTTTATGCTCTTAATGTCCATTTTGGAGGGTGAGCGAAAGGACGTCGAGAGGATCTCGACCTAGAACGTTTAGACCAATCGTGAACCTTGTAAATACTGTTTTCTTTGAGAAATTATAAACAATGAAAATATAATTTTTTATTCAGTGAATATATTTTTCATAAACTATTTTGTGAAAATAAGGTTTTCTTGGAAGATTTTGTTATTCTGAAAACAAGTGTGGAATTTTGAAAGCATATTGAAATCCCTATATTTACCGTTATGAAATTATTTCTCAAAGATACTATGTTTTGCTGAATATAATTTTTGTTTTTTTTATTCTGTTATTATCTTTTATATTGTTTTCAAACCCCAATGCGATGTTCTGTTAATACTCTTGTTGGTATCAACGTACTATTTTTTAGTGCACCCATTTTTCAGAGTGGTTTCTGTGTGGGTTTCTCTCTAGTTGACAGTTAGCGTGCGTGACTAAGTCTTAGTTGGCTAAACTCCACTTACTATTGACTTAATCCGGTTGGGCGCTGATTAAGTAGTTGCAAAATTCTCCAACAATGATAAATGTGGCTTAATGTTAATGTCAATGGAGATTTTTCTATAATATTGGTAAAGCTATTCTATTTTCTGTATTTCTGATCAAAGAAAAAAAATATTTTTATTCGTTTATTTTATTCAGTTGTCGAACTCACTTCGTTATAATTTTTTCTAATTTTCAAAGATTTATGAAGAATGTGTTATGGGTCAGACTTAGATGGCATGCGAGTGTGAGTGGTTAAGAATATTATTATTTTGGAATTTGTTCAAATTTATGTTTTTAAGCATAAAATTCTTAATAATATTTTGTTTTGAATGAAGGAGATAAATTTATTTAAGCTGTTTTATTGAAAAGTCCGCTGCGCCACGTATAAAGACTGCTGACCGCGATTGAGCCCAATCGGAATGTTAATTCGTTCCTCTCTGACCCAGTTCATACTTACCCGTGCAGATTAGGAGTCCATATCCATGGCCCACATGCTCCAAAAGCCTAATTCGGCCGAAAGAAACTTGTCAGTAACAGGTTAGCATATTCTATTAAATCTTTAAATTTTAGATTTAATAAATTTTCATTTTTGAGATAATTAGGGCTGATAATTGTTCTAAAAATAAAATTTTGGATTAAAACCCTAAGGATTTATCAAAGGTTTAATTAGGCAAAGTCACGTCTTTTGCAAAAAGTGCACACCTCGTTGGATCATCGAGCTTATTAGAATAGTTCGAAATCATATCGTAGCTTGAGGCCTTAGAAGAATTTGTATAGTAGATATTAAATGTGTTGTGTAATAATCTAATTAGTTGTGACCTTTTTTACTTTATTTTTAAGTTTGTATTAGAACATATGTGTGTTTCGGTATATTTTTTATTTCTCTATTTTATGCATTTCATTTTTTAATAGATACATAGTTGTGTTTAATATTTATAATTGTTATCTCCACATTTTTAGAAGAAAAAAATGGCTATTAAAATCGGGATTGATGCCTCAAAAAAAAAAATATAGCATCAATTATAGAATGCAGAGACTACACATGTTAGATTGTGAAAGTAGCGGAAAATTCATTTTCAAAGTGAGTGGAGTAATTATATTATTTTTCTCGAAAAAATAACTAACAATGAAAATTGAAGAAAGCAGCGGAAAATTCATTTTCAAAGTTAGTGGAGTAATTATATTATGTTTCTCAAAAAAATTACTAACGTTGAAAATTGAAATTTTGAACGCAATTCATGGATTTACATTTACTATTCTGAAATATTGGTACAAGCTTACTGTATCTGAGTGCACTATTCAGGGAGTGGTTATTTTGTGTAGGTTTCTCTCTATCGTCAAGCGACTGCACGTTTGGGTTACGAACCCCAGATCTAGGTGATGTTCGTTTTGAGAAAAAATGTAGAATTTTAGATAAGTTGTGAATTTTTATGTTAAATAGTGTTTTATTGGTGTTTGTGTAAAGTGGAGAGAGAAATGATTTGGTGTAATTGTTTAATAAAAAAGTATTGAAGTTATGTGAAAAAATATAGAGAGAGAAAATTTATGTTGAATAAAAAATTAAAAAGTTGTTGGAGATTGTGTAAAATGTATTGATTTTTGTGTTTGAATTCGGAATATGTTCGGTGGTAGAATTGTGAATATACTTAGAATCTTGAAAAAATGGTGAAAACGAACATACCCCTAGTTGTACAAGAAGGAGAAAGCCAGTAAACTATACGCGACTTTTACACTTGGAAGTGCAATTTTATATTATATCTGTTTGTCGGTACCGAGTGGTGTATTCCGCAAGCTAAACAACTAGAGCACTGTGCTCATTTGATTAGCGAAGATAGCATTATCATATTTATGTATTTTGTTCGTCTGATTTTAAATTAAGTGAAACAACGCGTTTTATTTACTCGGAATGTAGTTAAATTCTTAGCTAATTTGATTACTGTTCTAAAATTAAGTTGTGAAAGTAGTGGGAAAATTTATTTTCAAAGCAAGTCAACTAACCGGATTATCGATAAAAAGTTCTCATAAAATTAATGAATGATGGAATTTGGAAGGCATACTGAAATATGTTTAATTCATGGATTTGCTGTTATGAAATTCTTTCGCAAAATATTGTTTTCTGCTGAATATAATTTCTCTGTTTCTGTTACTGAATTTTGTTATTATCTATTATACGATTTTCAAACCATGAGGCGATGTTCTATTACTAATACTGTTATAGTTGCTGTGTGGGTACCAACTTACTATTACTGAGTGCACCCATTCTACGGAGTGATTTTTGCATGAGTTTTCTCTCTAGTGCACACTTAGCGTTTGTTGCTAATTCTTAGTAAAGCAAACTCCACTTGTTGTTGGTTTAACCTGGTTGGCCACTAGTTAAGTATTCTGTAATATTGGTAAAATTATTCTTACAAATTTTTGCATTATTTTATTTAAATTGTTTATTTTATTCTCTGCTTACTGAGTCTTTGAACTTCTTTCGTTAATATTTTATTATATTCATAAAATTTTGAGGAGCATGTCGATGATCAAGCTTAGGTGCATGCGAGCGGGGATAGATTAGAAAAGTTTTATTAGATACAAGAACTTTGATTTGTTAAGAGATTCTATTTAAGTTATTGTTTTTAAACATGAAAACTATATTGGTGTTTATTTTTGAGTATATGAAATGGATTTTGTTTATTCCTTAAAAGTTATTTTAATTCTAAGAAAAAAGTCTATTGTTTTACCCTGTTGGGTCTGGGGTGTGACACTGAGTTTGTCTTTGACAAAAAGGGATATGAGGTAGTCAAATCGCGTATGTATTAGAAAATGTGATGTACATATAAAATCATAGTTTTATAAGAAAAATGTTTCTATTTCAGCTATTCACATGTCTTATGATAAATATATTTCTTATTTATGGCATTTGCGATTGGGTCACATAAATAAAAATAAAATGCTCAAAATGATTAATAATGGACTCATCCCTCAACCTAAGATTGATAATTTTGATATTTGTGAATCATGTATCAAAAGGGAAAATGATAAGTAAAGCATTTGCAAAGCATTGGAAAATCATGAGAATTACTTGAAGTCATTCATTCTGACATGTGTGGACCGTTGAGAATTAAAACACAGAGGAATAAAATATTTTAGCATCCACCTTATGCCTTGCGACATTGCAACTTACTTTCCGTTTTGATCCCTCGAATGGAAGCATGATACATACCATCACACAGTTTTGCTTTGGGTGACTTCTCCAAAATGACTTTTGATGTAGCAATTCTATCTTGTTTCTCCATGTTCGACTGCGGTTCTTTTCCACTCTAATGGAACTCCTTCGGAACGACGTGTTTTAGCTAGTTATTTAGGGTTTTTTCTTTTCTCCCCTCTTCAGCCTCCTGTCAGCCACTGCCCCTCCTCTCTTTGCTGCAGGTAGGCCCGCAGCTCTCCTTCAGCCGCACCACCCTTTGCAACAAACGGCTACAACACTTCATGTCTCTCTTTCTCTCTCTCTAGTTTTGTTGCGATTTGCTTTTGGGTTTGTGGATCACTGGATTTAGTTGAGATTTGTGACGATTTGGGTTTGTAGTTTGTGGCGATTTAGTTTGTGTATTATGGATTTGTTGTGATCTGTTTCGATTTGGATTGTTGATTTGTGCGATTTGTATTTTTTTTTGTGATTTATAGATCTCCGGTGTAGGTGGCGGTAACCGCTACAGCCACCGTTAGGAGCCGGTTTCTTCCCTTAACTGTGGCAGGGGCAGTGTCCATTTTTGGACAACCGCCCATAGCGGTGGTGGTGGCGGTGGAGGGCATAACCGTCACCGCCACCGGTTATGCACATCTCTATTCCGAAGTTTTCCTGCTACTCAACTATCAAGCTCCCTCGAGCTGATAATACTGTGGCTCATCAAGTCGCAGCCTCGGCTACCGCCCTTTCTTTTGTTGGCGAAGCCCCCCGCTCTTTTCTCATTGGTCTGTGGAAGTTTAATGGGACCAAAGAAAAAAATGTAACTTACACCTGTGGTGATAATTTCAGCGGTTGTGCAACAGAAAGATAGAGAAACACATGAATCAAGGGATCAACTATGGACCAAATATACAGAGCCGTCATATGTTGTTCTCGACGCGTGTAAAGGTCGTCTCAGCCGCCGCTAGAAAACCACCACATTAATTTTTGAGGACTTGTTCGTCTTTGTGACTCACCCGATCGCAAACATATTCATCCAGAGCATGTTTTGCAACTGCGAAGTATGAGAACATTGACGTATTTAGGAGGCAGTCTAAAGCTTCACGTTCGAATACACACTTCTTGCTCCATACAAAGGCAAAGACTAAAAAGCTTGCATGAACAGGGACTTATAATAATATACCTTTAAGAGTATAATTATGGCCACTATTAGAGTCCATGCGCACGGCACGATCAATGAGGGAGGGTAGTGGACAGTAATTATTACGGCTACGGCCTACGAACAGAGTTCATATGCCCACTGACATACACCTAGCAATTAGCATCACTTGTGGAAACAGAAGCACAACTACAATGAAATGAAACCATATACTTGCTCAACAACGTTCCCCCTCCCCCACCCCCAAGGATGTTAATCAAATGGTACGATCATCCCTCCGATGATGTTAGTCCACCGGGAATGAACTTGACCCTCGTGCAGATTCTCCTTTTCCACGCCCGCCAGTCTCAACTTTCAGAACGAAAGACGGACTAACCTACTATATAAATTTATGAAAAAAGTCGGTGGGATGTGACAAACATAAAGCAGATTTAGTGCGGTAAGGACGGACGCGTAAGATCATCCCTGGAAGTTCGTGACGGATGAAATGATTACAACAGCAACACCGTCGAGCAATGCAAAACATGCTACTCACTACTTTCTCCTCGAGGTTATATAAAGCTGTACAAGATATTTTAACACATTCTTCATTTTCTTTTTCCCTAAGCATATATCTAATTCAATCACAGACCACCGGTTCAAACAGTCATACCAAAACCTCGCCCTTGTACAACTTCTGATTAGTTAATGCGCTCAAGGAATTCAAAAGATATGTCGAAGTGGCACTTGTAATCAGCTTTATTTTGTGTGAAAATGCTATGTTTCCATACGCTCACCAACTTATATCACTGAAACGAATTGTTCTCCTATTTAGCATCAATAAAGGCACACCATTTGAGAATGTAAATTAAATAATCTCAAAAGACAAGCACAAAACAACCAAAAAATAAAAACAGCTCCAACATTACTCAA
Organism: Myrica gale; assembly: GCA_963930655.1. Classification (NCBI taxonomy): domain Eukaryota; kingdom Viridiplantae; phylum Streptophyta; class Magnoliopsida; order Fagales; family Myricaceae; genus Myrica; species Myrica gale. Next base: position 14,568,365 of record OZ005620.1, read on the forward strand.
AAGACAATCATACACGTCGAGATCTTTGGAGAGTATATTACAGCCATAACATCTTGTTTTCATTGTCGACTACACTGCCACATTACACTCAATCCACAACTACAGGATTCTAGTCCTTTGAGAAAGCAAGGGAGAGGTGTTAAATGGAAAGGGGGGGGGGGGGGCGCGAAGGAGAGTAAGAGATGCATGTCTTACCTATGGTTTACGAGGTGGTACTGGTGAACTACTACGGCTGCTGTTGCTAGTGCTTCTTTCTTTCATAGGCCTGCATATTTAGCGACCTCAAATCAAACTAAACTAAATCTATGAACGAATGAAATAGTTAAAGCTGCTAATAACAGCCCCAAATAGAGGTTACATTTAGCTTAAGAAAACATCTAATATGATCTATGTTTGCTGTAGCACAAGCCTTAATTAAAAACTAAGGATAAATTGAATGAGGGCAGCATCAATACAAGAGAAAGGTGCTTAAACAAACATCAAGTACCCCTTCCAGAGTAACATTATTGGTCTATTACTAGGCATGCACCAGTTAACTAATAAGTTAATTTACAATCTGACAACACGAATGCCATGCTGTGACTTTCTTTAAGTTGGTTCTTTTTTTTGGTTTTGAGTTTTTTTTTTCCAAGCTTGGTTTGAGTATTTTAATTTGATTATTTGTGAGTCAATTATTCCACTCCCAAAATATTGGTGTTACTACTCCCCCCCCCCCCCTCCCAGAAACGGGTAAAGAGGGACCTATTCTGATAAAAAGAAGGAAAGTGTGCGACGAATATTTCAACTAAAAATGCACCACATTCATTAATATATCCCACATTTGTACTGAACCAAACTTGTATCTAATTTTCATGCATAAGAGAATAGAAAGAAAGAAAAAAACACAAAATACCCCGGGCATAAAATGGGCACGCCAAAAGTGAGCAGTAATGTTCCATATTAGTATAGATCTAGCTCAAATAAAACCCCTCTCTCCACCGTAGTTGAACAATATTCTACTGCATGCAAGTCAAAAGATTTTGTTAAGGATTTTACAACATACATGTGTCCAACCACATTGGTGCCAACTTAGGATATTTGCTACTACTAAACTGACAAATGTCAACCAGGAGAGGAGGATTAGTGAACCAATGTACCTAAAACAACCGTAACTTTGACACTGTCAATGGGAACCCACTTATGATACTTCTTAGTTCTATTGATGTGGAATATTCACCAAAAATGATGCCAACTTAGGATCTCGTTTCAGCTATAACTAAAGTGGCTACTTTAAAATACACCAAGATGGGCAAAGCAACAATCAATTTCATGCAAACTTGAAAACAAAATCACACCGTATTATTGTTCACAACCTTTGGCGGCAGAAATGTATTCTTGAGTGAAAGCCATAAAAGACAGGCATAATCTCAATAAAAATAATGATGCCACTTGAAGACAAAAGACGGTTCAATATATACATAAAAAACAAAAGGAATAAAAAAAAACCTGACAGATTATGAAACTCCATTGCTAAAAGATTATGGAGCACCAATCCTAACCACCAGTTCCAGATCTACAGAAGTGTTGCCAAATAAAGGATGTTGGTGACACAAAAAACCGTGGAACGGACATTATGACTAAAGCATTCAAGGTTACAAACAGGTACACAAAGAAGAAAGGGATTTTTTCCTCTTTTTCCTATTTTTCAAAGACTTTTCGTATTTTCTTTTAGGGAGAGGGGGTTGATATTTTATTTACTGTACCACCAACGAATTTTGAGACTACTCTCGATTGTTTTTAAAGTTCCTTGGAACCATTATAAAGCTCAATTTCACCTAATGAGGTCTCAATGTGATATTTGGCTCTTATAAAGCTCATTCTTCATTCCTTCCTCTTTCACACTCCAAGAGGAATTTGGGGTACCATTGTCTCCCTTTTATACCTTTGACATCCTCAACAAGGCCACCATCCCCCCTTGGTAGTTACTAAACTTATGGCTTTGATGCCATCTTTAATGCCCCAAGGAAGCACTAGCAAATCTACAGTTTGACTTTGAAAGTACTAGAGGTTGCTTTTGAAACCCTTATAATCATTATAAGATCCAGTTCCACCTAATAAAATCTCAATGTGAGACTTGGCCCTTATAGAGCTCATTTCTAATTCGGTCTTCTCTCCCACGCCATGTAGAATTCAGGGTATGATAGATACCTCCACTTAGTTACTTCTCCAAGCACGTATCGACAAATTAGACTACCAAAACCATTGTACTCCCTCCATCTCAACTTGAGTTTCCTTAGAAAACTAACCTATGAATCACCTGAAAATAAAAGGAAAATCATCTTGCAAGATCTCTCTTCCACTCACACCAAAGACATTTAAAAGAATGATGACACTCCAGAATTTTATCTTGGACATACAACCAGATGGAAAATATTCAAAAGTCATGTATCTAAGTTCATAAGAAATGAACCAGAAAGAAATCAGATTCAACAAGATGGAAAAAAAAAATTACATGCATGAGATAACAAACACAACATGAAAAGGGTAAAGAAAATTCCATTCAAACAAAAGTCAAGCAAAACTATTCAGATGGAGAATAAAAGTAACATTCCATGGAGAGAAATTACCTTCTTGGACTGCGACTCCTTGATCTCCGGGCACCCTGTTATAGTTGGAAAGTATGAAGTTGTCCCAAATATTTAGCAATATATATACTATTTCAAACTAAAACTAACAGACACAAACCTTGCGTGGATTAGGTGATTCAGAGTAGGATGATGACCTCCTACGTCTTGTCACTGGTGCTCGACCTCTGTTTTAGACAAAACAACATTAAAAGACATGTTTAAGTAAATAAAAACTGGAAGAGCGCAATATAGCCTACAGGGCGTAACAGTACTTTACAATACTCAATTAGAATAAAGAGTGAGTTGGAGTTCAAATAATCTACCTCTCCACCTCAGCACCTAGAGCCTTATGTAAGACACAAAAATCAGCATAGCATCATAAAAACAAGACATGCAAATCTTAGAAAATTTGACACTAAATTCAGGACAGAAGAGCCTAGCTGTTAAAAAGAAACACTGGAATTGTCTGACGACAAAATAACATTAATCCCGACTGTCTTTTGGCTAGGCTGAGATTGGCCACTATCCCATACACTAGCCATGGCTAGAAGGCTGGAATAAATTTCCTACTCAAAGACATTCAAACTAGTGATAATACCGTACAAGGACACATCTCCACTATTTGCTCATGCACCCCAAATGCAGTAATTTGTTAAGATCGATTAGAGCTCCACAACTTAAGAACCCATAATTAGGTCATAAAAATTGTATCCTACTATAATGAGGCAAGTTCTGATTTAGAAGCTAGGAAACCACCCACTCACTCTTAGAACTCTTAAGAATTAGGGTATCTCGATAAAAGTTACCTCCGTGGGGAGACTGATCGTGAACGTGAGTTAGCTGGCCTGCGAATAGGAGAGCGACTACGTCTCCAACCAATAGGAGATCTTCTAGGAGGACTACGAGCTCGTCTTGGAGGTGTACTGAACAAAATCAGATGTTTTCAAAATACAAGAAAATAAATATATAACACCGATGTATATGTGCATTATGATTGTAGGAATAAAACCCTACAGACCTCAATGACTAAGAAAAGCCAAGAGGGAGGGGAATATCATTGATAGTCAACTGCAATTCATAGAGTGCTGCCCGTATTTTCCCATAACTTAAAAAATAAATAAAACCCTAACCCTAAGTTCAAATTAGAAGAGTTCTCCAGGGCATAAAGACAATAAAAATAATTAGTTGACAAAACATCATCTAAAAGAAGCCAAAATGTCCGTGTACTTCTTCACATTCTTCTAGTAAGGGTTGGCACCTCTGTTGGTGTGCATACAGGTATCAGATATGAAGGCATGTACAAGCATCTACAAAGCAATTATCATCAGGAAAGTACCCTAAATATGAAAAACTAAGTTCCATATAACCTGGACAATCTTTGGAATCTACACATATCTTACTATCTTACAAAAAAAAGATAGATTTAAGTCAGGAAAAGCTATAGCTAAAAGATTAATATATTCTTGTCCATACACTCTTTCTAGGTCTTTACCTACCCTCCCATCGATCTATATACATGTTTTTCAATGTTTCCAAAAGTATTGAACTTCAGGCGCTCTACACTTCCCCAGAAAACAGTTGGAACTCCTGGCAACTGAAACATCTCTTTTAATAGAACATTAGCACTGCTCGACGTCATTTGCATTAAATAGATGTAGGCTTATGGATTAAATGGAATCTCCTTCACCCGTAAACAAGAAGTGGAGGAGACATAATGGATCAGATTCCATATTGAAGTGAGGTGTGCTATAGTGCTTGGCAGAAGAAATGACCCATTACCAAACTATCCATCATGATAAATCAGCAAGGTAATACATGGATTGGACTACAGCAACATACACTTAATTTCTACTACTATTGCCTGAAGAATAGTATGAGCTTGGGTTTGCTTGCAATCTTTCTCGTCTTTAGTTTTTATAGTTTAGTGTAATTAGCAATTCACTAGCATCAAGAGAAAATCAATGCTATTGTCAAGATGGAGGTGCAAAATAAATTTTAGACCTGTAAATTAAAAGAAACAATTTTAGCAGATATCATTATGTTATTTCATTATGTAACCTGTGCAAGCACTGCTATCACTCAAAAAAATACAATAAATAAAATTTATAAGCACGATTACCGGCGCCTTGGAGGAAGTGGAGAACGTCTGCGAACAGGACTGCCACGCATCCTTCTGGGAGAGGTCATATCCAGATGGTATCAGTTGAATGCTATCAAATTCAATGAAGAAATTAAACCAGCAAAGTAGTAATTTGTAGTGGACCTTGGAGGGGACCTATTGCGCCTTGGTGGAGATGGGGAACGACCTCTTCCAGGAGACGTAGGCCTTCTCCTCGGAGGTGTATCACCACGACGATACGGAGACTCTACTCGACGACGAACAGGAGAATCCCCACGACGACGGATAGGAGAATCCACACGACGTCTAGGGGATCCACCCCTTCGAGCAACAGGAGATCTTCTTCGGGGTGAGACAGCAGGCTTCCGAGGGGGAGAAGCTAACATTATCACAGAAAGCACAATTAGAAAACAAATAATGTATCATGCACCGCTCAATGAACCTAGTGCAAGGGGAATACGTTCTCTCTGTCGCTTGGGTCCATCCTTATCACCATCAGCACTCACACCATCAGTTTTAGGAACACCACTCTTTGAAGCATTGGCAATGGCTTTTATGGGTGGTGACACCTTCTGTCGTGGAGGTAACGTGAACCTTGCTTGGACAACATTACCATCAATTTGGGCCTGCATTTAGTCAATTGAAAAAATCAGTTTCCACACAACAATTCCTATTATCACAACAAATTCCACACAACATTGCCATAACACCTACACCATCCATGTATAATTGTGCCTTTTCAGCATCCACTCTTGTCTTGAACTCCACATATCCATATCCTTTCGGGAGGTTGACCTTCAAACATGAAACAAGCTAAATTACTCTTAAGAGGAAAAAAAGGCCTCAAAACCATAATGGGACATCTACAATGAACTTACAATGCGATCCATTGCCAATTCGACATTTACCACTTCACCAAAGTTGTCTACAGCACACAAAAGCACATGTCAGCAGTTTCAAAATCGTCGTTTAAAATGTTAACAAATGAACACCATCTTAAAAGAGTCCTTAACGCTGATAGATAAAAGGCGTCCCTTACTTCTTTTTTTTTTTATAAATAACCAATCTTATTAGAAGCAGCGAAAAAAGTACAAGGATCTATACCAAAAACACTTAGTCTAAACATACAACAAAGCTAAGAAAATCAACAAAAGGGCAGCCTAGCACCGCATTAACCCAACTAAAAAGAGAAAGAAACACAAATCCTTGCAACTTCTCCAAAGACACGGAACAATCATCAAAACATCTACTATTCCGCTCCCTCCAAAGACACCACCATATGCATGAAGGAATCATTTGCCAAATAACCCTGGCAATTGGATTCAATAACCTCCTATTACAACTCCACAACACTCCCTCCACCTTCTCGGGCATCACCCAATGAAAATTCAAAATTCCAAGCACATGGTTCCATAGCCCCGCGCGAAAGGACAATGGAGAAGCACATGGTCAACAGACTCCCCATCACTGTGACAAAGGTAGCACCAATCAGCAATATCGATACCTCTTCTTCGAAGACTATTCGTAGTAAGAATTTTCTTGTGCATGGCCTCCCACACAAAGAAAGAAATCCTCAAAGGGCACTTTAACCTCCAAACCCCTTTCCAAGGAAAAGGCAAGCTGGTCCTACAAGCAACCATGCATGGCAGAAAAGGCGTCCCTTACATAAATTACTCATCCATGCGTGGCAGAAAAAGCCCGTTGCCTTTTAGGTGATCAACAGTCAAATTAATATTCTTTTTTACCACATAGAAGAGTCAAGACCGGGCTCGCTAACGAAATGTATTCCAGATCACCAGTTTAAGAATTAGCCAAGTATTTTTCCAAATATTTGTTAGTAAGTTACTAGATTTACATAAGTTGATTGCTAGCTACTTAGAAGAAAAATGGCTCTGCCATGAAGCACTTGATGGAAAGGAAAGACAGCTCTTTCTTAGCTAGCAGCTGGTTTGTCTAAAGAAGCTCGTGCCCCATCATGCTTTTCGCAAAAAGAGAGTGAATACTTCACTCTCCTATGTATCTCGCCACTGCTCTGTTAGTAGTGACTGAATGTCTAAGCTCAGTCTGTTTAAGTTGTACTCGAATAACCCCTCCTTTCCAAATCTCCTATCTTCCTATATAATCTTCTCTTTCCATCTGCTTATATTATAGTTAAAATTGCTCAGCATCCTCATCCATTTCTAGTGCCTTAAGCGATTTCCAACACATTCAGGTTAGTTGCCCTTGATATACCCACCCTAAGCTGCTATTCCTCTTTTCAAAATCAGCCTTACTTGATTCTCACCACCCCAGCAAGACAGCTATAACACACAAGTGTGACTTTTTTTTTCTTGGCTAAAATTCATTAATCATTGAAACTGAAAACAAATGTCCTATACCTAGACGTTACTCGCACACAAATTACAGCTTTTGTTTTAGATAACAAAGATGGGATCTGAAAAATAATGTAGAAACCAAAATTTTTTTAGCACAAAACTATTGTGGCAAAACACAGACCACATACATGGGTACAAAATCCCAAGCTCCACAGGTCGCAAATCCTGGAAAGAATCAATTTCTTCTACAAATAATTTTGAATAAAACCCTATGTCAAAGACAGTAAAGTTGTCCATGACACGACATGACAAGCTTCCATCAACTAATAAAATTGGACTATGACATTGAGAACTGCAATGCCTTCTCCATGCCATAGCCGACCAACTTGGTCTTAAAACTACCGTTCTCAACAAACTTGTAATTTTTCATTGTCAAGATAAATGGCTGCTGAAAAGCCATTGCAAAACTATTTTTTCATCCTTATCGAGCAACACTTCTTTCAGAAGGCTACCGAGAACCAATCCGAACCAAACCTTATATTTATGTGAGTTCAATGCCACTCTGAAACCAATTATGATATTATTCTAATTCCACGATAACTTCCTAAAGCCAGGATATATATATTGATAAATTGACAAGAAAAAGAAGATTGAGAGTTATTGAAGCCTTCATTTTAATGTCAAGGCTACAACTCAGCAATCGATGATGATGCCTTTGATTGTCCTGTTAAAGCTACAGCAGGGTGGTCTCAGGACTAGCATGGGTGGGGAGCTCCCAAATAGGAAAGGGCCATGTATTTTTTTTTTAAGGGGATGGGGGTGGGGCAGTTAAGGGTCTAGCAGACGATATTCCATTACCCCTGCCAGAAATTATTTTCAGTCTATAATATAGCTACAAGTACACAAATATTGCTGCTAAACTACCACAAGGTTGGAAATCGCAAAACATTTAAAATATGTAATCAACTTACTGAATATTTCTTTCAAATGGCCTTCATTCACATTCCGGCTGAGTTTATCGATGTGAAGAACAAGCGACTCTCGAATAGGAGAAGCCTTCCTGAAATTAATATGCATATATTAACACATGCACAAATTATGCAAGTAGCGGCTTTTCTTTTCTTTTTTGGGCAGGGGAAAGTAACAATGGGACTTTAAAGGGCATGACTTTGACGATCTTGACACGGTGACAAGAATCTATACAAACAACCAAAACATATAAAAACGAAATAAAAAAAATGTTTAATTTGTACCTCTATAGAGCTAGGGAGTTCAAGTGGGGCATGGCCAAAATAAACAAAGAATGGGACAAAAACATAGGGCACATAGATATAAATAATATCAAAGAATACTAAAATGGGATTCAGGGAAACGAGATGCTGGTACACAATTAAATTCCAGGATAACAATGACCAAGACGTTTATATAATATTTCAAATTGAAGAGTGTCTTTCCACAGCTGAGTATGCAATTGTAGGTTAGAGCAAATTTCATCATAGAAAATAAAGAGAGACACATCCCTGTACAAGAACATTTTCATTTGTTCAAAAATCATGTCATAATGCAGCTTACTTGCACTTTCTATCACAGGGACTAGCTGAAGTAACGAGCCTCCCACTATGGGGATGCTTGTTGCTTCAATTGAGATAATCTTGGGGCTAACATGGTATCCACCAGAAGGAACTCCCAGTTTAGGTAAATATATAATGCATTCATCGACTAGAGAAGAAATACCAAGTCATCCCATATCAAATTCAAAAAAAAATCAGAACTTTGATTCCACAGAATAAATATTCCCTTTTTCATCAAGTATGCAAAAGACTTAAATTAGGTAAATATATAATGCATTCATCGACTAGAGAAGAAATACCAAGTCATCCCATATCAAATTCAGAACTTTGGCCAAGAAAAAAAAATCAGAACTTTGATTCCACAGAATAAATATTCCCTTTTTCATCAAGTATGCAAAAGACTTAAATTATGTATATTATAATGCTGGAAAGGTTAGGTTCAAAAAGTAAGCTATTTTTCCAAAAAAAAAAAGAGTAGCAACTTTTCCTCTAAGATCAGGTATATGCTGAGTGGAGATTCCGATATTTGTACCAAATTTCATCACACCAATAATATGCTTGCATTCCACATCCTGTCCTTTTACCTACATATTATGTCGGATTTCAGTCTCATTTACTAAAAAAAGTATATAACAAATCTATGCCTTTTTTCAGCGATAACCTGAAAAGCTAGATTACATACCCCAAACAAATGGAAGTATGGTTCCCAAGTTATACTCAGAAAGTGCATACCCATTTCAAAATTCAAATCTGAATATTAAATTAATCAAACTAAAAAGTTCAGAAATAATTTCACCTTCGTGGTGGAGATATTCTTTTAGACAGTGGCGGTGGAGACCGATCTTGCCTAGCTACTTCTGTAGGACTGAAGATTATTTGCAAAATGAAAGAACCAAATAAATAAAGATGCGTGTGGCTTATGCTTTAGATAAACAAAGCTTTCTAGAGCAAAAAGTGTTGCAAGTTTATTTAGGTGCACAGGAAATATCAACGTGTTGCCAATGAATAGGGAAGTGCATGATGGTCAAAATATCAAAACTATCGTTATTCCGTTAAATTGCAGGCAAAACCTATCTAAAGTTCAACCCAATCTCTGCTCTCACTAATTGACCGCTCACTTTTTAAATTTTGCAGCTATTGTTATGCCACATCATCCCAAACCCGCTTTCTACAATTACTAGATTTTATCCTGAAAATCATTTAATCTTACTGTGTCTGCCCTCAAGAGTTTAAATATTCAACTCGCACAAAAAAATATAATCTTCATATATGCCTGTTCACACATGTCCTCAGCAGTCAAAAAAAGTGCACTTACCACTGTCCCTTGAATAAACGAAGAAATGGATGCAAATTATGACCTACTAACCCTCAGTAATCGAAGACGAAACAAGTTTCTAGAATTTCCTTTACAAAAAGAAAATGAACTCTAGCCTCCATCCTGTTCTTTTTTAACAGCAAACATTGTGAAAGCTAAACTCAGCTAATTGCAAAAATTGTCCATAAAAAAATGTAGATCAAAAGCAGAAGAGGAAATTACCTTTTCTTCGATGGAGGGGGGCTCGGGCTGCGAGAACTGACGCTCTTTGACGGAGAGGAAGACGAGGAGAAACTCCTTGAACGGGATGCAGAACGCGAGGGGGACAGAGAGACGGAGCGTGAACGAGAGCTGGAACGAGAGTCCGAGCCCGAGTAGGACCGGGAACGAGAGGACGACCCCGACAATGAACCAGACGGCGGCGACCGACGGCCTCGGCTTGGCTTCTTCGCCATGGCTATGGCCACCAAAAAGCTAGAGCGAGAGCTTGAGAACGAGACCCTAGATAAACCCTCTGGAGTTAGAATGAGGAAATAGGGCTAGCGTTTGGCGTTTATGTCATTACGTGCTGTACGTTTTGGGTTAAAAAAAATAAAATAAAGTTACATTTTACATGTATTATTTTTGACGCATTATCCCTCTTAACTTACACATTTTTTCAATTTGGACTCTATATCCTACTTGCCATTCAATTTAGACGGATTTCATCAAAATATTTACATATTATCTCACTTATCTTTAGGGATATGTACACATTGTCCCTCTTATCTTTGGAGGTATGTATACATTACTTCACTTATCTTTTGGGGAATTTTTATATTGCACCCCATATTTTGACGGAATATATCTAAAATGACGGTCAATTTGCGTATGGGGTCTAAATTGAAAAAATGTGTAAGTTAAAGAGTATAATGTGTCAAAAATAATACATCGGAGTACAAAGTGTAAATAAACCCAAAAATAAAGGGCAAAGTGTATTTAACCCAAAAAAAGAAAAAGTAACCAAACAGCACATGTGGTTTCAGTTGTGATTGGGGCAAGTTTGTTTTGGTAAGATTTTTAGGATTTGAAGTGTTTTGAGTATTTTTAGGTGATTTTAAGTTTTATTGGTATTTGTGTAGAAAGTATTGACTTTGTATTGATGTTTGTAAAAAAAAGTAATATTGTGTTGTATTGATATTAATATAGAAGTAATGTTAGAATTGTAATATTATAAAATTTGATGATATTAATATAGAAGTAAGGTTAGAATTGTAATATTATAAAATTTGATGATATTAATTTTTAAAATTTTTACAAAACAATTATATCCTTAATCCGCAACAAAAGGGTAGTCCTTCCTTTAAAACTATTAAAAAATGTCGTATTAATAATTTATCACGTGAATATTAATGGGCGGATAATTTTTAAAAGTGAAATGTCAATTCACATAAAAAAATTAAAAAGAAAAAATAAATATAAAATTAGTCCCTTATAAATTTACCCCTTCGCTCATTATTAAAAAAAAAAAAAAAGTTTTGCCCTAAATTTAACCCCAAATTACCTCCCCTTCGCCGAGAAACATTCCCTACGTACTTTCCCCCTTATCACCGGACCTCCAGTCCGCCTCCACTTCCGGTCGGTCATTTCTCCCCACATCAGCTTCCGTTTCGTTCGGCATTTTCCCTTGTGGTCTTTCCCCCAAATCACCGAAACAGTTCATCTCATCGCAAATCCTCTTTTCGTGCTGCGATCTTCGTCGCCCAAATATCCCAAACGAACTCGTTGAAGATCCCCACGGAGAACACCTTCGTGCTTCAAGAGCTTGAAATCACCGAGAACCCGTGAAGGAGCCCCTCCGAGAACCTCGTGCTGCCATTCTTTCGTTGGACTCAATTCGCAAATCCTCTTTTTGCCTTCCATTTGTGCTGTCATTGTCATGCTTTAGCCGTAGCAGCAGCAGCCCATTGTGCAGGTGGTTAATTATCAGTGAATTGTGGAGTAGATGTTCTAGTGATGTTAGTGCTGGTGAAAATCTTGGGGAGTCCTCAAAAGTGTAGATTTGAAATGCCATTAGTGGATTGCGTCTTACTTGTTTGTGTTTATTTTTGTTATTTATTTGTAACATGAAGTCCTCAAAACAAGATCTTAATTCAACGAAGATCTTGATTTTGACATTGATGTTGTGAAATCAGTTGTAATGGGCAGACTTGTTGAAAGCTTTTTGTGAAATCTGCAGATGTAGTGTTGGGCAGATTTTGATTGTGTTTGAACAGATTCCAGACGTATTTTGTGAACTCTGTCTAAACGCATTTTGATTGTGTTTTGTCATACTTTGTAATGGATACAGGTTTTGCAGAAATGAACTTTTATGTAATGGATACTGTATGTAACGCGAAGGAAAGAGTAGGTGAAGTGAGAGATTTTGGTGATTTGGGGGAACAGGAGTGGAGGCGGAGAAATCAATTTACAGTGTAAATGAGAAGTTTCTCAGGTCTGCTTGCTTCGTTAATAATTTTACTGTGATCGACGGAGGGCTTATGTTGTAAAGGTTTGCTGACTTCAAGGATTAATTTATTCAAATTAAAATTAGGGGATTATTTTGTCGGCAATATAAAACCAGAGACTAGGGCAATGTTCGGTTCGAAGAAAATTCACGTTCGGCATGTTGCAATCAAACTTCAGGATTTTTTTATTTTTATTTTTATTTTTTTTACATATTGTCGCTGTCCTATCCCCCTGCCGCAGCATGTGTTTTTTGTCGTTTTCTGTTTTTATTTTGTGTTTTTTATTTTTTTTATTTCTTAATATTTTTAAATATTCAGTTTTTAATAAAAAATTAATAAATTTTAAATATAAAAAAACAACTTTAAACATCATCATTACTTTTTTTACACCTCAACAACTTCTACACCAACACCAATACAACTCTAAAATCACCTAAAAATTCACAAAATACTCCAAATCCTACAAAAAAAACTTCAAAACGAACATCACCTAGAGATATTTTTTTCCAAAAAAATGGCATATTAGAATATGTGACCCCTTGCCAACCGGATTACAGCTCGCAGTAGCGGACCTACGATTTTTGCGCTTAGGAGTTAAATATTATTAAAACATTCATGTATTTTTCACATTGTTATATATTTAAAAAATCAGATATTTTTTAAACGTATAATTGTATATGAATTTTTATTTAGATATATATATATATATAATAGAAGATAAAACTCCACACGAACCCTAGGCGGGGAGAGCCCCTACGTCCGCCACTATCCACGACTCGGCTGGTCATTATGGTTGGGGTTTTTTTTTTTAAGATCATGGTAGGGTTTAGGGCTGAACAAAATCGGACCGGATTTGGGATCCGCTCCGATCTTGTTTATTTAAATCCGGTCCGGTCCATATTTTTTGACAAACCAGTCCAGACCAGACCGGATTTATTAATATAAATAAAAATATTTTTTATATTTTTAAAACAAATTACAAATTTAAAAAGTTTAGTTTTAACCTAAACTAAAACTCTACATTTTATATGTCCTTCCCTTTTGAAATTAACCTAAATTTTTTTTAAAAAAATTAAACCGATTCGACCATTTAAGTGGTCCGGAACAGACCGCATTTGACTGGATCGGAAATGGTCCGGTCCGGTCCTCCATATAAGCACAACCGGAAATTCAATCTGAAAATCATATCGAATTTTCGGTTTTGCAGCCCTAGTGGGGTTTTCTTTACCCACCCATTTTGCATTCTTTTTACAACATATGGTTCCTGATTGACGATTTTAATTTTAAAGATCATCTAGTTTATACGAAGTTAAATATTTTATGATCAATTAAAAAAAGTGATGTTCAACAGTTTCTTATTACTTTTTTAAGGAAATAAATATTTTTACACCCACCAATTTTTACTGGCGCAAAATGACAATTTTATAATTGATATTCTAAATGAATATTTAATCACACTTTAAAAGAAGTTTCAATACTTTCTTATTAACTTATAGTGAAATACTTGTAATTTAGAGATATTGCCGCTAAAAAAAATTGCAACCACAAATATGTCCATTAAAAAATTCTTCTCAAAATTGAGTATTGATGAGAATATGAGCTCCACCAATACTCAATTTTGTTTTTGCAATTGGTTGTTACAATATTGGAAAGAGACAGCTACTCTCATGATTTCTCTCATGACATGGGAGATCTAATTCAACTGCACAATAAATATTAGGAAATCAATCACAAATTATGTTTTATTGATAAAGAAGGATTTATTAAGAAAGCAAAAAAAAAATTCCTCTTGACCTTCAAAGTATACGAGTGAATTATGATAAGCCAAAATATTCTCAATGCATGCAAGATGTAAAAAACACATATTAATTTTCTTCCCTTATATAGGAAATAAGTAAAGAATTTGACTAAAATGTTCCACCGAATAAAAGTAAGAAAGAAAGAAAAAAAAAATTGCCCTCTAACTATTAAGATTCTTACACTTTCCGTTACATTTTGCTCATCAACTACTCATTGTTTATACTTTGCACCTCCACCGTTGATTTGAACGAAAATTAATATTTTTGTTATTACAATGTCAATTTTACTCTTTTAAGTTCTTTATAATTAGGCTTAATTACTATACAGGTCCCTGTGGTTTACACTTTTTGCATTTTAATCCTTGTTCTACCGATTTCAATAGCTGAGTCCCTAAGGTAAGCTTTTGAGACCATCCAAGTGTCGTTAACCAACTGATGGAATAGTGTCCATGTGTATTTTAAATGCCATCTCAACTACCTATAAGTGGTAGGGGTCGAGTTATTGATGTGAGATGGATCCAGAAAAAAGGGGCTTCCAGTTAGCCCCTTAGCCCGGTGCTCATGACGCACTACGGAACCTCCACTGTGCCAGGGGACCAAGCAGGGCATAGCTAGCAGCATAGGAGCCGACTCGGCGTCAGCAACTTCGTGCCGCACTGGAGTAACCCAATATGTGGTTCCGCACGTTCCACCACTTCTCCGTTCATTTCCAATACTAATAGTGAAAGACCATGAGCAGCAGGATGTTGAGGTCTGAAATTCAAAGTGAAAGATAATCTACTAGGGGAACATAACATAATAGATATAAATATAAAAATTAGGTATAAATAAAATATATATGATCTATAATAGTAAAAAAAGCTTAAGATCTTAGAGAGTTGCAACAAACAGGACGCCAATAGTAGGGTGGCATGAAATTTTTTCTCTTGCCAAGTCATTAAACAGGTCACGTGGACGTTATGACTTAATTACCGTACAGGCCCATGTGGTTAAAACTTTTAACATTTTAGTCCTTGGTGTACTTTTTTTTATAAAGGGGCGGAAAGTCATCCCCAACTTTTATTCACTAGAAAAAAAACTCCAACTGCGGGGTTGGAAACACGCGTACAACCAAGTTAATTTGTCTAACAGCTCAAAAACAAAAGGGTAATTGCCAACTTTCACACCTCTATGGATAAAGTTCGCCTTCAACGGGAATGTATTCTAAAGCATTCAGCGGATGTCTTGCACTATATCATCGATCCACCATTCAACACGAGAGGGAAATTAGTTGATAGCTGAAATTACCTTTGATGAATCCCCTTTGAAAATGACATCAGAGAAACCTCTTTTGCATGCCTCCAAAACCCCCAACTATACTGCCTGTGCTTCAGCTTCTACTAGTAGTATCGGGTCCAATTTGACAGTTGTAACTCCTTTAAAAACCCCTTGATAGTCTTGAAAAACCACAGCAACCAATGCAAAAGATTCTCGAACTGCACCATCTATATTACACTTCAAAGTATCCCTTGGAGGTGGTAACCAAACCTACGCTGGGAGGTCTCTATGTTTGACCTTCCACGCCTCCCAATGCTGCCTACTAACCCTCAGAACTTGTTCAGCAAAAGCCAAAGGGTCCTTAAAGACTTCCCATGTGCAGCAAGATTTCGATTGAACCATATAAGAGCCATCGCATTTGAAGCAAAAAGCTTGAAATAATGGCACTCATAAGTAGGAAATCCATGCATTGACGATGAAAAATCAGCTTTATCCAATCCACCATAGTAATATCCCCTACTGATTGAATATCCATTGGTCAGGGACTCATACGCTAGATTATTTGGGAGAAGTCACATTACAGGAACAAATGATGGATTGTCTCAGGGGTAGATTGACATAAGCTACAGAGCACC
Source organism: Myrica gale (assembly GCA_963930655.1). Lineage (NCBI taxonomy): Eukaryota > Viridiplantae > Streptophyta > Magnoliopsida > Fagales > Myricaceae > Myrica > Myrica gale. The sequence goes on from OZ005620.1 coordinate 14,584,468, forward strand.
TGATCATCCCATATAAATCCACACTGTTCAGCTATTCGCCCCATAGTAGGAACAATATTAGAGGCTATCTTCCATAAGAATAACTTCAATTTCTCATGAATTTTCATCTACCACGGAACCTTCTAAAAAGAATGGCCCGGGATCCTTATTCGGACAGCTTCTCCTTCGTACAATATCCCGATGCAATGATTTGATAGAAATTTTTCCAAAACCTTCAAGCAACCATAAAACACTATTAGCTACCTCAAGATAAGGTATTCGAAGGCGCAAAATAGCCTCCACAAAATCCCCATAAAAAATACGAGAAAGCTTAGAGCGATCCCATTCAGCAACTTCCCCGTTAATCAGCTCACAAACTTTTAGTGCAGGGTCGCACCACGCATCCGGGTTTCTAGGAATAAGTTGCAAATACAGGAGCCTTGTTAACCAGGGTCCCACCAAACCAAAATAGAGACACCATTACCCACTTCTTTAGCACACTTAACCAAGTCCCTTATTTTTAATATGCTACTTCAAGTCCATGAAGACTTTCAACTAGAAGACACAGACCACAAATCAGCATGCTTAACATATTTTGCTTTAAACATTTGGACCCATAAAAAATCTGGTTGTGTAAGCATCTTCCAACACAGCTTTGCAACCATAGGCAAATTGACTTCATGCATCATTCTTAAACTCAATCCCCCTTCACTCTTCGGAATGCATATAGAATGTCAAGATTTAAGTGTTAAATTGTGACATTTTTCTGGGTTAAAACCCCACCAAAAATCTTTCATGGCCTTATCTATGCGCTGACACCAAGTACGAGGCAACAAAAAGAAGTTGAACTGATAGGTGGGTACTGCAGTCGCAATAGCCTTAATCAAGGTTCCTCCTTGCTTGAGAAAGAATCTTTACCTTCCAACCTACAATTTTCTGGAACAAATTTTGTTTCAATTCTTCAACTGCTAAATGTCGAGGGCGAGATATGAGAAGGGGAAATCCTAAATGTTTTGCTTTGGAAGGAAGACGCTTCAAATTCAACGTGTTCATGATTTGAATAGCATGTTGCTAACAAAAATTCCCGTTGAAGTGAATAGATGACTTATCCCGATTGAGCTTTTGTCCAGACCACAACATGTATTTCTGCAAAATGCTATCCATATTGTTAAATCCCCCACTGTGGCTTTTCCAGATGATTTATTTTGGGAACCAAATAGCATATCTAGACCCTCATGGATGTACCCATTCAAAAATGCGATTTTTACATTCATCTGTCATATCTCATAATCATAGTATGCTGCAATTGCCAATAGAATCCTTATGGACTTTAGCATGGCTACCAGTGAAAAGGTTTCCTCATAATCAATATCAGTCTTTTGAGTATATCATTTTGCCATCAGCCTAGCTTTAAAGGTCTATACCTTTCTTGTAGGTCCAAGTTTCCTTTTTGTAGATCCATTTGCAACCTATAGGCTTAATGTCTTCTGGTTTTTCTACCAAGGTCCATACCTTGTTGGAATACATGGAGTCCATCTCTGACTGCATGGCCACATGCCAATGCTCAGCATCTATGTCTTTCACAGCCTCGGTATAATCACAAGGATCAATCTTCAGTCCCTCAGATTCCATTTGATAAATCTCATTTAACAAATTGAATTTTACTAGATGTCTTATAACCCTTTTACTACAACGAGGCTCCTGTGTCTCAACAAGTTCAGATTGATCAGTGGGAAAAACCATTTGATCCTCATTTTGCTCAATCATTGTATTATCTCTTTGCTCATCAAGAGCAACTCTACTCTCAGTTTCATTCAAACTATAATCCTCTTCAAGAAAAGTAACATTTCTTCTAACAAACACTTTGTTTTCATTAGTATTATAAAAATAGAAACCAGTAATCATTTTGGGATAGCCTACAAATAGGCATCTATCAGTCCTTGATCCCAGCTTATCCACATTAAAACTTTTTAACCTGAGCTGGACAACCTCATTTCTTAAAATGATTAAGACATGACTTTTTGCCAATCCATAACACATATGGGGTATTAGGAACTGATTTTGTAGGGATCATGTTTAACAAGTAAACAACAGTCTCCAAAGCATGTCCCCAAAATGATATGGGCAATTCAGATATGCTCATCATGGAACGAACCATATCCAATATGGTTCTATTCTTTCTCTCTGAAACACCATTGTGTTGCGGTGTGCCTGGTGGTGTGAGTAGGGATATTATTCCATGATTTTTAAAATAAACTTTAAAATCATCCAAGAGGTATTCGCCTCCCCTATCGGAGCGAATCATTTTAATGGACTTTTCAATCTGTTTCTCAACTTCATTGTGGAATTCCTTGAACTTTTCAAAAGATTCAAATTTATGCTTCATCAGGTATAGATAATCATATCTGGAATAATCATCAATGAAATAAGAGAAACCTCCTCTTGTCATGTGGTTGAAAGGATCACAAACATCAGTATGTATTCATTCTAATACTTTTGTTAGGGGTGAAAACCGAAAATGCATTGCGGTCCGGACCGCATTTCCGGTCCTCCAATATTAAAGGATCGGACCGGACCACTTATAAGTGGTCCAGTACGGTCCGGTTTTAAAAAATACGGTCCCACTTAAGTGGTCCAGACCGGATTTAAATTTTTTTTAAAATAAAAATATTTTTTTAAAAAAATTTCGCAGACTGCGCAGTGCAGAGCCGCCTGCAGAGTAGGCTCTGCACTGCGCAGAGATAGGGGGTCAAAATTCAAATTAGCTTTGTTGTATCGGCGGGGGCTGGACCGTAAATAAGTGTGGAAAGTTTAAAAGGCAATTGATTGCATTGCAGCTTCTCCTAAGCAAGAAAAGATAAAACAGCCCACGTCGCTCACGTAGTTTCAACTTTCAACGGCCAGGATTTTTCATCGCGTGCACGGAGTGTCGCTTCAGGGAACAAATCAGAAAACTCTCGAACCGCCTAGAGAGTTAAAGAGAGACCAAAGAAAAGCGGGAGAGTTCCTCCAATAAAGATCGCGAAAATTCTCTCGTGCCGTTGAAAAGTTTTGATCCGACAGTTCACAGGCCACGATCAGAACCTTTCAGAAATTAACTTCTTTTTATAAACCAGCCCTGTCCTGCTTTCTCCTCAATACAGCAAGAACTAGCAGTAGTCTCTGTGATCTTTCGCTCTCAAAAGTTTTCGTACTGCGCAGTGCGGCTCTGCACTGCGCAGTGCAGAGAGTTCCTCCAATAAAGATCGAGAAAATTCTCTCGTGCCGCTGAAAAGTTTTGATCCGACGGTTCACAAGCCACGATCAGAACCTTCCAGAAATTAACTTCTTTTTATAAACCAGCCCCGTCCTGCGCAGTAGAGTATTATTTTTAAAATAATTAATTTTTTTTAAAAAAAATTATGAAATGCGGTCCGGTCCGGTCCGGACCGCATGTCAAATATTTATAAACCGGACCGTATAAATCCGGTTTTTCAATCCGGTACGGACCGGACCGCTTTTTTAAAATTAAAACCGGACCGGACCGCAAATTCGGTCCGATTTTCCGATCTGCGGTCCGGTTTTGTTCAGCCCTAACTTTTGTAGATCTTATTCCATTTTAATGTAAAAGGACTTTTGTGATATTCTTAGTTTTCAGGATTAAGGCAACCCAAAAGGGGGTCAATTGGTTTTCTAAAACTTTTCGATATTAACCCCCAAAGATGTGTTTGCAAGTAAATACTACTTTAACACAAGTATATAATATGCAGAACTGTAAATAAGTGCTAAAGTAAGGAGAAGGGTAAGAGTAGCAAACACAGTATTTTTAGGTGGTTCGGCAAACCCGCCTACATCCACCCCTCAAGCTCCTTGACCGAGCCTTGAGGTTTTCCACTATCTTCAATAGCTTTACACACTAGCTTCCGGGTGCTAGTGAACCGTACAAGTGTTTTCCCGGGATCAACACTCAAACTCACCCAAGTGGTTTTTCTGGCTCACCACTCACAACCTCACCAAGCTTGAGATATACACTCTCAAAGCTTCTTCTTTAGTGAACAACCTCACTAAAGGAAACACCTCTTTTGATAGGTAGATTGAGGAACAAGACTCTGTCAAAGAGTAGATATAAAAAGGGAAAGCTCTATCTCTTTATTCACACAAAGACAAGGATATGAAAATGTGTTTTGTGTGAATGCTATGAGAAATATAGAATAGGAAGGTTTAGAATATTTCTCAAGTAGTAGAAATGATATGTTGTCGTTGGGTATTCATTTTAGACGAAATGAATGTGTATTTATAGGCCACATATGAAAACTAGCCGTTTATGGCCGTTGAGAATTTTTGCTAAAACGAGTCGGTCGACCGCTACATGAACCGGTCGACCGCTTCAAGTTACCGTTTCTCCAACGGTCATAATGTCAGAAGCTCAACAGCTCTTTTATAAAAGCAACCGGTCGACCGCTTGAACAGCCGGTCGACCTCCTCAACTTAAGCAAGATCCGGTTCTTTTAAAAACAAGGTTTTTAACCACTTTTAAACACCCAATTTCGAAGTCATACTTCCCATAAGTATATGAAGGTTTTGAGGTTTGATTGGGGTGTTTTTGAAACCTATAAAAACATTTTAATCCTTCAAATAATATTTAAAACGGTTTATGCATGTTTTGAAAGATATGCAAGTGCGTGATTCAAATCCTTATCAAATGTGAAATAAAGAGTTACAAGGATTATACCCTAAGGTCTTGAATCTTTACTTTAAGCTTCTTGCATCTTCTTGTTCTTCTTTCTTCAAGTCTTTGACTCTTTTCGTCAAGTGCCTTTGTCTTTGAAGATGTTCATTTTGTAAACTTCATCAATTTATTGAAATCATAAAAATCTCGATTGTGCACAAAAGCCAACATTTTTGTCATCTTTCCTTGTAAGCAGGGCTCACAGATTGGATAGGGCTCAATTTTCAAAAATTGCAATGGCTCATCTCTTACCAATCTATTGATCCTATCAATATTGGCATGATCAAGTCTTAGATGCCACAAGTACGTTGGATTAACATCCATTTTCCTCTTAAGGGATAACACACTAGAATCATCATTCTCAACATTATTCAAAGGATTATCAACATTCAAAAGATAAAGACCATCATAAATAATTCCAGAAGCAACAAATTTATTTTGAAACTTTATAACCAGTTTGGAAATGAAAATAAATGAATATCCAGATAAAATAAGTTTTGAAACATAAATCAAATTTCTACGAACTTCTGGAACATAAAGACAGTCTTCTAGAATCAAAATTTTATTATTAGATAATTCTAAACTAAAAAATCTGATGGCGGTCACTGCAACATTTGTACCCATCCTCATCTTAAGGATCAGCTCCCCTTCGTGAAGCCTTCTGGTCTCCTTGAACCCCTGCAACATATGACAGATGTGAGATATAGAACTAGAATTCACACACCATGAATTAAATTGATCATCCATTAAATTCAATTCAATTCAATTACAAGCATATTAGACACACCTTGAGAAGGTTTGCCCTTTTTAAGAGAAGCTAAGTAAACTCGGCAGTTTCTCTTCCAGTGATCGGGCTTGCCGCAATGGAAACAATTTCCTTTGTTTTTGTTATTGTCACCTCATTTGTTTCCTTGTCCACCTTAGACATTCTTAACTGCCTGAAACCCTTTATTATTTTTCTTGAATTTCTTAAACTTGGGTTTCAATTTCATAGAGGCATTAGATTTCTCTGTGACCATCACAATAAGTTTGTCCTTCTTGATGAGATCTTGAGCTGACTGTAACATATTGAGCAGCTCTGACAATGTCACACCCATCTTGTTCATATTGTAATTAAGGACAAATTGATTGAAAGAATCAGGCAGAGATGAAAGAACGACATCAACTTTTGTGTCACTATCCATCTCGGCTACCAAAAAGTCCAGTTCGTTGATGAAAGAAATCATCTTCAAAACCTGATCCCGAACTGGGCTACCTTTCACCATTTTGGTGGACATCAGATTCTTCATAGCAGTCTGCCTAGCAAATCTGCTCTGCTCTCCAAACATTTATTGGAAATGCAACATAATGCATGTAGCTGTATTTATGCCCTCACAATCTTTCTGCAAAACATTTCAGATTGAATTCATAATATAACATTTTGTCATATTATCATCATCATGCAACTTGTTAAAGACTTTCTTTTCTTCCTCAGTGGCATTGTTCAGGGTAAGCTCAGGTGTCTCAGAGGTTAGAACATAACCGATCTTATCGTTTGAGAGAACAATCATAAGATTTCTCTTCCAATCAACATAATTTGGTCTTGCCAACCGATTATCATCCAGAATCCTAGCCAAAAGATTAAAATTCATTTTGAATCTGCAAAATCATTCACATATATTTACATTAGATTCAGGTTTTTTAATAACTAATGGTACCACCCATTCGAACAATAAACATATATATCAAACATATCACAATAATGAGAAATATAACATTTCTATTTATGACATTCTAAATGGGTATCGAGAACCTCTACCTTACATGCAACAACAATTTCAATTTGGTAATCATTGTACAACACGCCCAGCCTTCCCATGGGTTGGACCCAGTCCAACACGCCCTCTTCTTCTTTTTTTATTCGACCCAACCCAACTTTTGGGCTAGGCTACTGGACCTGGTAGGGCAAAAATTCCCTACCCGTTTGAACCAAGAGTGTCACTCTGGTCCCACTGGACGCAGCTCCGACCAGTGGTGCGGTGGCTGCTGTCCTCATGGCCGCCAGCCACACTTAAGAAGAAAAGAACAAAAAAAATATTTTTAAAATGTTTTACTGTTGATAACTCTTTATGAAACAAATTTTATAAAAAAAAATTAAAAAAAAAAACATGAACAGTAAATCGGGTTTTAATAAAATTATGCATTGTTTATAATAGTGCGTGAACCGTAACCGGAAAGGTTCTTGGCTTTTGATTCTCAATCAAAATTCAGAAAGGTCCATATAATCCAACAATTGCAATCATGTGAACCCGCTCTGATGCTACTGACAGTTTATGCGGAATTAAACTAAAACAAACAACATGTTTTCAACAAAACGTCAATCAGGATTATAATTACAATTGTGAATTCAATTCCATACCTAACACTGGAATTTAGGAATCTACAAACCTTAAACCGCTTTACGATTAAATCCAAAACTCCAGCAATTCAGAAGAGCAACTCAGATGTGTTGTCTCCTAAGAGATTTATGTCACTCTCTCGTTATGAGATTTATCTTGTAGGTTTTGATGGCCAACCCATTGAATATAACAATTATATTTATTGGCCTTGGGAAACCCTAGAGAGAGCATGAGACATAGGATCCTCAGGGATCTCAAATTTCAGCCGTAGGATAAAACTGGAGAACTCTTCTTCTAATACAATTAGGGCTTCTACTAATTACAATCAATTTCATCAACATATTGTAATTGACTCTTGAAATTTGAGATTATTGTAAATATGCCCCTTTACATACAATTAATTCCTTCCACCAAACTATATTTCATATAAGATATTAGGACTGGATTAATTAATTTGGTTATTGAGGGCACATAATTCTAACAATTTGTAGGGTTGTTCAACCCCGGTGTAGGTGCCGGTACCGGCACCTACACCGGATATGCCGGTTTTTAAAAAAATGTCACCTACACCTACACCGTTAAGGGCAAAAACCGGCCCTTAACGGTGGCGGTTTCCGGTAATCCTATATTTATATTAAACAATTTTTTAAACATATTATGAATATAAAAAATATAAACTTTACACTAATACAACAAATACATAGAAAATCAAAGATTTAAGCAAAAATATTTTGAGAATATTTAAGCAAAGATTTAAGCATATTTAAAAATATATGACGGATATTTTACGTAACTAAATTTATCATGCTTTGGTCACATAGACTTATTTCATAACTTGCCCAGATAGTGGGTAGCTAAATTATGGTTCAAATAAGGGAAATGACTCCAACTAACTTTCAATCTAAAGTCAAACTTTGATGTCAGTGGAATATGTTTTGGCAATTTTAATTCGAGTGGCATTCCTTTTAATGTTTGGGTTCGGTATACTGCATACCGTTAACTAAATTTTGGAAGCCGTCCTTCTCGGGGTCCAAAACAAGCATTGATGGCAATATCGTTGTTGTCTAAAAATCTAGGGACTTTTTTCCTTTTGCGCCAACCATTGTATTTAAACAAACTCCATGCACAGTTCCCAAGATAGCCTTTTCTCCTTTGGAGTGGTCATCGTCTCCACATGTTGCTCTCTGTTGCGGAACTAACACAGATTCTTTTCGTCTCTGCCTTTTGAAAATTTTTTAACATTATAAAATTTCTGCCACATTACACGCGTCAAACAGATTTCCTTCCATGCGCAGGGCCAGGGAACACGCCGGGGGGAAGCGCAAGGCCAGGGAACACGCCGGGGGGGATCACGCTGGGGAGGGGGAATCGCGCTGGGGGGAATCCCGGTTCCCGGTCCCCCGGGTTCCCAGTGCCGGGGAACCCGGGAACCGGGAATACCCCCGGATTTTCCCCAAATAACTAAACCTGCACCTACACCGGGGTGCCAGTGCCAGTGCCGGTGCCACCGGAATTTTCCGGTGGCACTGAACAACCCTAACAATTTGTACTTGTTTACATAACATTGACAAGTCAAGATAGTATAGACTACGCTGGCGAGACTCCACAAAGATTCTATGAGGAAGCCGAAACATGTTCTGATAAACTAAACAATGACGTTAACCTGAAAGTTGATAATTATAACCTCAATTGGGTGTAACCCGCAAGGCACAAGATACTTTGAAGACCCAGTGTAGGGCATATGCTACCTAGCCTTCCTGGATGGTTCCCAGCGTAAAGGCAGGCCTCTATTTTCCAAGTCATTTGAGAGAATTCTCTTGCAATTTTCTAAGTGAGGGATAAATGCGTAGGAGTTAGGAATTCTTTCAAATTATTCTCGTCGTATTTCGCTTTTATTATTTGGAAAAAAAAAATTCAAAATCTTGAAAATATCTTGAATAGAAATTTGTTTGATATTTCTAGTACAAATTTGGGGTGATCTGTTATATTCAATTTATATGCTCATTGTTGTACTTAAGCATCTTCTATAAACAAGTAAATTGTATATCGAACAAGTAAACTCAGTAAACGATAAGTACAAAGTCATTTTTTTATCGCCGAAAAAAGTTGAAAAGTCAATACGACTAGTCACCTTTTCTTCTTTTGTTTACTTTTTCAGAAGTGGTATACCTTCAACAAAAGCTCAGGCAAAAGCAATCCAAAGAGCACGAGAACCCATCAACTCCAAGCCACAAAACGGTAATGTATGCACTTGTTTATAGGTGATGGGAAGGGAGTGCTAATGATGTTTACATTTGTTTATACGGGGTGGAAAGGGAGTGTCAATGACTCAAGAGTGTTTTTGAACTATGTCACGCAGCCCTCAAATAAGTTTCTATGACATTGAGAATGTGAATTTTCTCTAATTAACTTCGTTGTCATTACATTTTTTCTTCACCATTGGACGTTCTTCAACCATTAATATATATATATATATATATATATATATATATATATATATATATATATATATATATATATTATGGCTGGAATGTTGCTACTATCTGGAGGATGCAGGTTTTCCCATCACTTTGAGGTTCTTATCCCATACAAGAGCAAACGCTATCATCTTGCGAGTTTTCAAAGCAGTGGTTGTGTCCTAGGGAGCTCTTTAATTATTGACATTTGTCATTACGGATGGTGATTGAGCATTGCTTTAGCGTCTTGAAGAATCAGTTTCTATTGTTGGATACAATGTCCCGTTACAAACCAATTAGACAAGCATTGTTCCCAATCGCATGTTGTGTTCTCCATAATTAGATCTAGGTTTCCAACAATCTCCCTGCCGGTGACTCTCTTCGTTCAACTTCTGGCGACTGTCTACCACCATCCGACGTCTTTCTGACCATCTTCCAGCAACTTTCCATCTCAATTTTTTTCTTATTGAGGACCTTTTTTTTTAGTAAGTCCAAATTTAATATGTGTACATCTTGAGTTTACAATGAGTCTCAGATTCCCACATTGCTAAAGTAATGTGGGCTCTTGTAATCGAGAATTTATAAATAAAACTCCCTTGTAAACTCATCTTTACACCTTTGAGTATATAAGTGTGTCTCATGAGTTAGGCCTTCTCACAATAAATATATGTGTATAGATTGAACTACCTGAATCTCATCTCTCTCATTTCTCTCTTAGTTTGAATGACCATTTAGGATTGAAAAATTGGATTCGTGACACTTGTCCAAAGTTTTAAACATAACCACGTGATATTACTTGTACACTCGGCTTTTCTCCTTAAGTGGCCGGATTCCCTTGACATTGAGCTTGATTTTCAAGTCCAATTCCAAGCCTAGTCTCGATGAGCCCACTAAACCTTAATCAATTAAAACTTGGAGCCCAAAATTCAAAGCTTCTTGGAGATTAATGACATTTGTCAACCAAAATTATAACCCCTAAAATTTTATCATCATTACAATTCTTGCTATCTTCATTTTTTCAACAACTTTTTCATTTTTTCTCTTCACCTTTTTACAACTCTTAAAATTTTACTAAAATTTTGTTCTCGAACACCATGTAGAAAACACTGAGACAATAGTGTATGGGACAAAGAATTTCTTGCAGCATCCACTAAATGGCTGCAAAAATTAATTCTAACGCATAGACTTAAAACTCGCAAAAAAAGAAAAAAAAATTGTATGGTGTTTGGCTGCTTGCAAAACGTAGACAACATATATATATATATATACGTTTATCCAGAAAGGCCAGTTTACAGTGCCTATAGTTTCCTAACAATATATTTGGTTTTTTCAATTATCTTTTATCTCATATGTTTTGAACCCTTTTAATAATATTTAATATTAACTTGTCTACCCTAAAAGGAGACATTATAGAAAATGTAAACAAAATGGCCTTGTATCCAAAAACAAGATGGTAGTTCATTTGAAATGTATCAGGTAGTTCATTTGAAATGTATCAGGGTACCGGAATATATGGTACCGCTTCCTGTATCGAACTGGTATATACCAGAATTCAAAATCGGATGGAACTGGCATATATACCTTCATTCTCAAAACGACAACTTCGGATAACCCTCTTCCAATGTTCTCGAATGTCTTCCATCAAACACAGGGGCCAAGCTTTTAGATTTCCCTCTCCATCCTTTTCGACGAGGAGGTATCGCAATCCTTGGCACCGAAATAAGATTATGGGATTATATTCACTTACCATCATCCTCCTCTTCTGGCCAGTGCTTAGGTTGGTCAACTCCAGGTCTATATGCAGCTGGTTCTTCGCTCTCTCCTCCTTCATCATCGGTACTTTCGTCAGACGTCGACTTTTGATCTTCCCCATCCTCTTCCAAATTATACGATGATGCTAGGATTTCCCCTAATGTACTGGCCCCACCAGTGTTTGACTGTCTAGCTCCTTGCGTGTCTACCTCAACATCGAATAGCTCATCGTCACTACTCAATACTTGTCCCCAAAACTTGTCATGAAGTCCAACCCGACAAGCCTCTGCTACTTCATCCTCCTCGATTACGATATCATCACCTTCGGAAGCTGCTCAAAAGCTCACAACGTACAAAACAACAACACGCTCCCCGATGTACTCAGTCACCATCCGCAACACATCATGATCTGATGATAGCAAATGCAGTCATCCACTAAATATTTTCCAGACTCCTTGTAGTAGATAAGGTCTCCAGATTTATAGTCATATGTGTTTAGCATGTCCTCAATCTTAAAAAACGAGAGACAATCCAGGTTGTACAGTTTACCGTAAGCATTTACAGACCCTGAGTCATTGATGCATCCATTCTGCCTATTGAATCTTCCACCATGATGCACCTCAAAGTATATTAGACTATCAGTCATTAGGGACCGCTTGCAGGAACATAGTTTAGATGAGAAAAGACAAGTAAAGTAATGGTCAATCAAAAAAGTTCAACCTCGAGACCACTTCAAAAGCATAAAGTAATATGCATATATTATAACCTAACTTTAACACGGTGCCATGTTTGTTGGGAGCATATGGGACCACTTCAAAACAGAAACTCTTACTAATGCCAAAATGAAAGATGACTTGGGAGCACATGGGACCACTTCCACATGAAAGATGACATGAGGGTGTCGGCAACATCATATCGTGCAAAGAGTCAATCACATGCAATCTGCCCATAATTACTCACGATACATGCAACAAAATTACTCAATCATAGAAGCAACTAAATATGTCAAAAGATTAACCCAAAATGACGAAACCCCAGCTCACCACCAAAACAGAATCACTCACACACAATACCAACTACCAACAATGTTCACATTATGCAATCAAATCTATTCCTAAACACGCAAATAACCCAACAATTACGCATCATAAGACTTCCGATCTTTGAAGAATGCGGATTCGACGGCAACCCGTGGATTTCTGTTCGTGATTCGTCACCCGAATAATCGTTGCACTTGTTCGCTGGTTGCTTCTTTGTTACAGATTCGATGTTGCGAGACTTCCTCGTGAGAACGAACGACGATGGCAGTTGCAGAGGATGGTTTCAAAAGCTCTAATGAGAGTTGCTTGCAAGAGATGAGCAGAAATATTCGAGAAAGTTGGAGAGGGTTATTCGAAGTTGTCGTTTTGAGAATGAGGGTAAATGCGTCAATTTTTAATTAAAAATTGCACCTGCTGCGCATGTGACCACTGTTCAGTCAAATTGGACGGAAAAAGGACGGAGGGCTCAAATTGATAAATTAGGGAAGTTTGTGGGTTTAATGTGTCAAAATTGATTGTTCGGGGTCCTTTTTGACATTTGTGTGCAACTTCGAGTGCTCAAAGTGACTTTACCCCAAAAATTAATAAAAATACAGGAACAAGAAAATTCCACCGATTTCGACAAACAATTTTGGATCTTATTCCAATTTTGAAAATGAAACAAATAAGGAAATCCAATGAAACTAACGATCATCAAGCAAACAAAGCCCTATCTTTATTGGAATCCTCACAATTTTCTCCAATTGAAAAAGCGATCGAAAATGTCATTTATAAGAAAGAAAAAAAGTTATTATACTAAGATCATTGAACGTATTTAACCTAATCATTAAAACATTTAAGAGATCAAATAGTTATACTACTTATCGACCACACTTGAAACAACCAAGTATTAGAGATTAGCTAAGATCCTTTCGATACTAACCTCCTAGTGTACTGAAGCAAAAAGAAACAGGGGATGGACATAAGTACCTAATATTGATTCAACTTTTATCTAGACTTTTGCTTCGCCCTATTCTTCTGATAATTTGTTAATTCTAGAAACCTGGACATGTTAAAATCCCATAAAATTCTAGGCAGTGATTTTTAAATTTTCCAACAAAGAAATTACGCAGGGAGAGTGGAAAAGAGTTTTCCTATGATAAAACACTCTTAATACTCAGTCTCCTATGCTTTTTTCACATCCGCTTAACTCCTGAAAAACCACGTCTACCTTGCTTATTCTCAATCGCATAGCATACCTTTTGAGCCAAAATTGTATTCTCCTACATTCACAGAACAGATGCATCCTACAGGCCAAAATGATCTTTAACAAACGGAACCTGGAATATGAATGTTTGTAGGGCATCATCCCAAAGGTACACTTGGAAGCTCACTTCCAGATTTCCGCAGACTGCCCATTGTTTGAGCAGAAATTTACAATTCATTATGCAGTCGACGTTTAGCAAGTTCTGACATAATGCCATGGGCGTCCAAAATTTGATTCATTTGGGTTCTTCTGTACTAGTTGAAGCATCTGAACGCCTCCTCTTGACTTCATTGTCGCCCAAATGCAATGAAACAGAGATATCTTCATCGCAGTCACTCTTCAACGAGGAGAGATTCTCCCAAACAGCGCTAACCTTTATAATATTTTGATTCACAGGGGATTGTCTGGTGAAGCTTGGAATGAACTGATGTTCAATACTGGGAGCCACCTTGATCCCATCTTCAAGTTGAAATTCTGTTTCCATTAGTAATGGATTTGCTGTTGGGCTGCAGCGTTCTACTTCCAGAGGGATGTGCTGAAACCCCAGTGGTTCAAATTTATCCTCAGCTTTGTCCTTCAGAATCATTCCATCTGGAGGTGAGGAGTCCCCGACAGTAGACCCAATTGCTGTTGCTGACATAAATCTTTGTTCGTGCACTGCAACTACAAATAAAAAAAACACACCACACACACGGAATGATGTTAAAGCAATATAAGCAGGTATTTCTTACATTTCCCGCAAAATGTATAAAAGTCGAGTATTCTGTTTATGCTTCTCGTTTTCATTCATCTGATACACATGGCCCACAGTACCCATGTTTGTGTATGCTTGGGTGTTGTTCTATATGTGTATTATCTTCACCTGCTACTTCCAGGTACAAAAATGGATTGGTTTCTTTATGAGCCAAATAGACCACCCCAAACTTAGCTGAAGCTTTTTTCCTCATTTTATCTCTTAGAAGACGTAGCAAAATCACATTTCAACTACCCTAAAACACTTGTTTAAAGTTCTTAGATTTATCCTCACTAGCTGAGGGGTCCAGTGGTTTTTATGACGTGCGTGTAATTGCACTAAAAACTTTGACTTCAGGGCAAGACTGAAGACAATCAGAATACATCAGAAATCCACTAAATCCGCAGAAAAAGACAGAGAGATCAGATGTACAAAAACATATTGGCCCAAACAAAACAGGCCACTGTCAAAGCACAAACCTCTGAGTCCTTCATCCGATGTGATAAGATCAAGTTCAAGTAGATTGAGAAGGCGCCCAAGATCAACCCCACTTGTCCAATTTTCAGGAGGTAGGCCAACTTTTAGTTTAAGTCGACCTCGGTTAGCAGTTCCACCCCATATGATTCCAATTAGGCGTGGCTTCTCACCTTTCTCACCCTTTAACATGATGAGACTCCCACTATCTCCTTCAAGGTCAAAAGTCTGCTGGTTTTCACCCACAACAAGAAAATCAGTTAAGAAGCATATGCCTTTCTCGTCATTGTATTCGAGAGCATAGGCCAATACAGTTCCAGTGGTCAATCCAGAACTCCTTCCAACCTTCATCACCTGCTTCCCAATAAGGCTACTTATTGGAGACTGCAAGTCTATAATTCTGACATCACCAATATGTCCTACACCTTTCACAGATGTCGTAACAGTGTACATGTCAAAATCATCAGCAAAAGGAATGAATGCCCCATCGGCTCTTACGAATGTCTCTGCAGAGGCACCGAATGAGAATGTGAATATGTTAAGGGACTCAGAACAAAATGAAGTTATTAAATCAATCAAACATGTGGCATCAGGCCACAATAAGGTAATCAAATTAACGAAAACCTATGGCATCAATTGGTTAGATGCATTTGTAGCATAACAATGAAACAAAAAAAAAAACAATGAAATTGTACAACATTAGCCTGATGTCAGGTTCTACAGATCGAGCCACCAATATTCGACCCACTCAAGCTCAACCAGACAATCACCCCTAACAAGAGGAACTAAGGAAGGAGCCTTGGCAGCCTATGCGGATGATGGGGGAGTGAAAAAAAAAATATTAGACGGCAACATCTAAGAGCAGCAGAACCATATTAAAAATTTAAGGGAAAAGAAAAACTAAGAGAGCTGAAAGGCATATCTGAAGAGGGAAAAGAACCTAGCATAAAGAGATGAATATTGCAGGATGAGTCACAACCTGTATGCAGCAGAAAAAAGAGATAATACCTGACTCATGTTGGTACCACTAAGCCTTTGTTTTTTGTCCATCTCTATAAATTGATTACAGGAGGCCAAGGAAAGCCGTTGTGGGGTGCACCTACCAAGTTAGTTGAAGTATCGCCCGAATGGAGATGAGACAACTAAATTGTGGGAAGAACATAATTCCAGGCAATGTTTATCGGACAAACATAAAGTCTAGCTACAATAAAGTACAGCAAAAGAACGTAAAAATGGTGGTGAATATTAGCACAACACTCTCAGGTAACCTTGAGTTCAAGCAATATAATTGAGACCAATAAGCTCCAAGTCGGGTCAAATCACTGTAAGGTTACAATAAAATCTCTCCTTTCAGACATGGATACAAATAGACCGGGGTGCATGATGCAAGTTAATTAGGTAACACCATGGGGTTTAGTAGATAAAAAGAGTAATAAACTATGATGGAGATATACAATCGAAATTGAGGTGGTATGTGCATGGGTCAGTGGAGCCTGGCTATGATTGGGACACGCCTCGTACTAAAAATCCAACTGTATACATGATGGAGACAAGTGGCGGAAATATTATTTAAAGTTTATAAAGGCTTGAAAACATTGTTCCCAAGCCAAACTTTAATTTGGCCTAAGACGACGTGGAGCCTACTTGACTTGTATAATCCAATTGAGGTATAGTTGGGTTTCACTTTGTATTTTGACCTATGATTCCTATTGGGATTTATTCATGGATTCCACTCCTCAGTTGGTTTGAGCTTAATAGTTAACTCCCAAGGAGTCCAAATCCATTGGGGTTAGGAAATATATACTTACAGATATGGATGTGATGGTTTTACCCATCGTTAGTGAAAAAGAAAGCTATGGAATTCCCAGCAATTATTGCTTTGTGGATTGTGTGATCTGAGCTATGATGTCAAGGAAACCTAGGTGTACGACGTAGATAGTCTTTCTCATTTATGTTTCTGTTTGAAATTCAAAACAATGGTCTGGCAGACTCTAGATATTTACACTCAGTCTTCCAACAAAAAGTCCAATATGCAAACCCCTAAGCAACTCAATGCTTATAAGATATATAAACAAAAATAATGTTTTCCATACTGTTCACAAAGTGTTCGATCTATATCAACAAATTCTCTCTAGATGATAAAAATTCCAAATATGTCCCTTGTCAGTTTTGCTTAGCTACTTTAAACAATGTCGTAGCTACATCAATTACATAATTCCCAATATGCTCGTCATCAGTTTTGGATAGCTACATCACTTACATTAATCAGACTAGTAATGGATCCTAATTACCTGGATTTATCCCCGCAAAGATGCCATACCAAAGCTCATCTGTGATGAATGATGTAGCTCTCTCCACTGCACCAAGATACACCCCAGGTCCAAGTGTTGGAGGTAGCGGATGAAACATCTTCTGATTTGGGTAGTCTAAGTCAACTGCAACATGACGATTTGTAAGAAAACCAACTTGTCTGTTGCCCGTTTGGCTCCTCACAATAACACCCAAGGTTCCATACGTCTCCTGGCTAGCCACCTAAAATAAGTGGGAAAAGTAACTGAAAAAGTAAATGACATGAAGGAATTTCAAAAAACAAAGTGATGCGGTAGCAAGAAGAGAATATGAATTGACCACTGATGAAGTACCAGACTAGTGATATTACGGAGACTGTAATGTACATACTTTTAGGTGAAACAGCTTGAAAAACATTTTAATGTTTGTCAAATCAAACTGTAAGTTGGCCTTAGGTTCCTTCCCAAGGCGATTAAGTGAATACAATGGTCATCTGAAGCACAACTGCAAGAATCTTTGATACTAACGAAGGTTCCAACATAGAAATGTGTTTTTCATGGTTCATTGGGGAAAAACTGTGATTCGGTAATAATGGAAACTGGAAGGCTTATACTATCATGAAATCTTTTAAGGCCTCCGAAATGGAAAACAACAATTATTGTTGAGTTGGAATTGCAGCTCAAATATGATCTGGTCAAGATTCTTCGAGAGAGGTAAACAATTGCTTTTTTGGTCAATCCGCTCGCTCTATATAGGTTAAAACTCAGGCCATAACCTCTCCTCTCAAATTTCTTGATCTTATTCTTTCCAGGCATCCTCTTGCCCTTGCAAGAACTTCATGTATAATGGAGCAGTGTCTCCCACCATGAAAATGTATAGTCACTTATGAGCAAACTTATTTTCTTGCACCAAAACTTTACAGTTAATTGTTACGCTCATCTTATTTGAATCCCATTGGACAAGGAAGTTTAGTTAACGACGTGTCCTCAGAAGAAAAGGAATTGATATGATCTGGTCCAGATCGCATACTCTAGCTACAGGATTAATTGATAAAAACTGAACTGAGCTCAGCCCAAAAAGATCAAAACTAGTCAGTCTGGATTGAAAAGAGCTAGAAGAAATACCAAAAGGGTAATAAATTCTATAGATGCACATAACTGTTGTGCTGAAATAAACAAGCATAACATCAGCAGGAAAAATAGTGACCAGAAAGAATAAAAAGGTTCTAGGCCACTCACACATCCTCTCAAAAGCAAAGAAAGATTTAGTTAAGCACGAGAGGAAAAAATGAATTAAAAAATTGCGTCCACATGAAACAAGCCGATGCCTAAGCTAGTGAATATCACAGAATTGTGTTATGTTCCAGTTCAACAAGAGCCATCTTCCTAATCACCCACCACCCCTTTTATGAATTCAAAAGATAAAGAAAACATCTACTTCAATGTGGTTCCGGAGTCCAAACCGGATATGAATCCATGACAGGATTAAATAAAAACCACAACCAATTTTTATTTTCTGGATGAGGAAGGGAAATTCTTCAAAAAATTGAAATTCTAATTCTCTTCACCTGAAAATAAGACACTAAACAAAAGCACTATATTTGACAAAGTATAATCCCTAGCATCCTGAATTAGGAAATTACATTATTCACAAAGAATATTTTTTAAATGCCAAACTGTAGCAAATCCTATACGAGCAATTTGTGTTTTTTATTTTATCTGGTCACCTTAAAGAACTTTGAACCTTCACTCTCTTGAACTGAGAGCTTAAGTGGGAGTTCTAAGATGCCTATGAAGCATGCAAGTCACCAAGATTCAAAATGAAGCCAGGCAGCTATGGATTGTGCCCAGCTTAGAATAATGAAATCAACCTCAACAAACAAAATTGGTTAAAGAGAACCTATGAGAGACAATTTTATATAAGCTCAGAGAAATTATGATCATCAAATTAGCAATTAAGAAGATATTAACATCATATGCCCTGGGCTTCTTTTTGTTTTTTTGTAAGAACTCAAATGAATGAACACCGTAACATTTATTCTATTTGTTCTCACATGAATATAAATGAGGGCCCTAATACCAAACAACATCCATAACTTTAAAAGTTTAAGATTGTTGTTCTGTATTTTTGAGCTTTATCTAAAGTACCAATATAATAAGTTTCCCAAGAGCATCTCAGCCTTTAGCTTGAGGATATTAAGGCAAATATAAGCACCAAAAGATACAAAATGCAGTTAGCTGGACAGAGCAAGTCCTGTAGCTGTATGCCTTGATAGAAGTGAAAGCATAGCAGGGAAATTCAGCTGTCTGAACACAGAGTATATAAAATTAATGTCAGGAGAGACCAGCAAAGATTAGGCACTTTTTATGTTGTGCAATTAAAAGAGACCAGCAGAGAGTAGGCATTCTGCTGTTATGAAACACCTAAAGCAAATCATGGCCAATAAGCCCACCAAAATTATCGCCATTCTCTGCATAATCCTGATTGCCAATATCGCTCTACGAATAAACGACTGCTTCGAAATGTAAAGCAGATGAAAGAGTGGCGAACGTTGTTACCCAAAAAAACAGGAATGGTATAGGCCAGACATGGCTATTACTAAGCTTCACCTGGTGATTAGCCAGGTAAAATTATGCCACAGAATGGGGATCAACCATACAAAGACAACGAATAGGTTCCATCCATATAAACTAGTCTAGCAAAAAACATATGCAGGTCTGCATCCCACAAACAACAAGCATATGCATGGTCAGGAAAGTAAAAAATACCTGAGAACCTGAACCAATACATGGATCACCACCACGCAAGTCATCCACAATCTCAGTGTATAACTGCTCTTTCGGAGCAGGCTCAGGTGCGCCAAAATACGAGAACTCTACAACGTCGACATCGCACCACACACCACCAGGGCCCTGATTTAAAGATTCAAATGTCTCAATAATTAACAGTTAAAATTAAAGCAACCTGGGTCAAGCACGCATAGGAAAATGATCCACTCCCTCCCCCCCCCCCCCCCCAAGACACACCACACCCAAAAAAAAATTGGAAAAAGAATTGTAAGGGAAGTAATGGTCATATAGAAGTATTTAATAAGGAAGGTGAAATGAACAAGATTTCCTGACCTCTAGGGCGGTAGGAAGACACTGGATGGGGCTAAGCCATTGTTTGTGAACTTTCCTGGATACAAAAACAAGAATAGCTGGTATGTCAGTTAACACACCCCGTCGAATGCGAAATCCAATTGCTGTGCCAAGACTGTAACAACGCAAGATCTTGCTATGAAATGCCCTTATAGTCATGAGTTCAAGCAATGTTGTCGCCTGCTGGCCTTTGGGCAACCGGCCAAGAGTTCCAGGTTGCACCCCTTTCTGTAGATTTACAAAATAGTTTGCCCTCTCTTCAGCAGCAACATTTAGACGGCTTGAAGTTGGCCATGAGAAGTAAGCAGCACTATTCTCACAGTGCTGTCCAGCTGATGTAAAGGGTTGGAGCGTTGGCGGACTTAATGTAGGCATATTAGAATGACTGCAACAGTTTCTTTCAAGATCTAGAGCTGATTCCTCAGATAGTGTTGAAGCGGAGCAACGGAACCTCATAATAAGTCTATTCCGCTCCATAGTTACCTGTCAAAAAGAATCTAGTGAATAGTGACAAGAAACCAAAGTAGACAGATGATGATATAAGAAAACAAAAATTTAAGAAGCAAGGCAAACAACATAAAACTGAAAAAGAAAACATAATTGCATCCTCGTCCTTGATAAATACATCAAAACCAAAAGCAGCTTACATTAATTATTCCGGACACCATATCAAAAAGCTTGAACTGAGCTACAGAAAGGGAGAAAAGAAAATAAAAAGAGTATGTGAATGCAGCAACTCCATAATCAGCCAACACACTAACTGGAAATTAAAGAAAACAAAACCGCGAGTCGTAAGCTCTTCAGCTGGAATACCGAAAAAGAATTTGGAAGAACAAAGTGACTTCCACAAAAAAAGAAGGCATCAACATATTAAATCTGCATGTTAGCACGCATATTGTTTCCACAAATGTTTCAAAAACATAGAAAAGAAGTATTTGAAATGCATAATGAAGAGCGAAAGAAACACCAGAATAGATAAAAGTTGAAAAGAAGGCACTGCCAACACCTGTCAACCATTGTACAAAATTTCACCACAAATTAAAAGAAGTCACACATTACATGGGATATCTTCTTTCTATTAATTTTTCAATTATAGTGTATCTGACCCAACCAGTGTATTTTAGGCTTAATTAGTCCCACTAGTCCCTGAGGTATTTCTCAATCTCAAACTGGTCCCAAGAGTAAGTTTTATCCTAGACTAGTCTCAACTCGAGTGATCCCATAAATTGAACAAATCCAACTTAACTAATGGAACACATGATAACCAATTGCCAATAACTACGTGTCCCCTTTAATTTCTAAATCACCCAGCATGTCACGTATGACTAGTCCCCCTTTAATTTCTAGATCACCCAGCATGTCATATATGACTAGTCTCTATTAATGTTAATTCCACCTCAAATTCTCTACACAAGGAAAAAAATCTCCCTATCAACTCTCCCGTAAACACTGAGTTGGACCAACCTGGTGTAGAGAATTTAAAGTAGAATTAAAATTAATAGGAGCAGTCATACGTAGTATGCGGGGTGATTTGGCAATTAACGCAGTATAGGGTCACTCAATTTAACGCAATGACCACTTTAGGACAAGAAGAATTCCATAAGGACCAACTTACCTGAGAGATCAGTTTGAGATTAGGCAATACCCCAAGGACTAGTGAACTAATTGATCTTTATTTTTAACACAAGCTGGACAACTGAAGTTGCTGCATTTGCCACTCATACAGCAAAGATTCTCCATTTGTTTCTGGTTTCTTCTGATATAGTCCCTATATGCAGAAAAATATATTTCAAGTTTAATGGCATGTAGCAGTTTCAGCATTTCTAGTTGTTATCACAAAAAGTTCACAATTATCAGATAGCAAAGTTCATAACAACGCCATAATTTTTGGTTCTTCTGAGATAAGCAACTTATATAAAGCCCAATCTGGCATCAGACAATTCGGAACGTGGGTTGAGCTTGTACTTCCCCAACATTAAGTGAATAGTAAAGACAGAAGAATAATTTAAAAAGTGAGAGTAAAACCACTGGGGGCTCCGAGATGAAATCTGAAAACAGAGATGAACTTTGTCAAAAATCCTCCCTACACTAACTACGGGAATAATATATCTTAAAAAATTCCATAGTCATGACGTGTTCCACCAAAAATAAAGAGAAAGTAAGCTTTAACCCCCACAAAAGACAATTTTTATACAATAAGAACAAACAAAAGAAAGGAAAAGCATAATTAAGCGAAGGAAACCGAAAAGATGTGGTAGTGGTAAAGAAGGGGGCGGCGAAAAAAGCTGAGAAATTAAGCAAAAGCATCTGAAAAGGCATGGTAAAGTCACCTACTTGTTTGGTTACAAAGAAAAAACTGACAGAAGGAATTGGAAAATGAATCAACCCAAAACATAAATCTTCTTATTCGTAGCTCTCAGTAATCATAACCTCACTTCACTAAGTGTTTTCAAGAAGAAAACAAAACCAAGAATAAAACGTTAGTCTCAAATTTCTTCCATATTACAAAGATCATTCATGCAGGTTCCAGAAAATGGGTACCACGAATGATAACGCGAGAGAGAACAAAGAATAAAGTACTTAAAAATCACAGCGCCAATAGATGATAAGCGGTTCGTTCGAGAGCCCAAAGAAAAACTAGAGGAAAAAGCAAAATCACATTTTTACAGAGAAGCTCTAAAACTGACCATGCAGAAAAATATCCAATAAATCAGAGAGAATAGTAAGAAGTGGCAGACTCACTAATCAAAAAGGAAATGGTGAAGGTGTAAAATTTGAAGAGCCTCTATCTCTCGTGCCCCCAGTAGGAACGGAGTTGAAGGAAGAATTCATTTAAAAGCTGCAGAGATTGGCAGCTTGTGTTCTATGTAGCGGCACAACGGTGGTTGACATAGAAACCCATGAAAGCCAGAGTAGCTTATTGCGCCTACACATAAATATTCATAAATCTGGTAAAGTTAGCTGCGTACTAGCTTAGCCTGTCGTGAGTTGCCAATAATTTATCAAACACTTCGCTTTACTTTCATGGAAAAGAGCGTTGGTGGGAATTTATGTCAGGTGTACGCAGCTTCGTGATAAGGTCTTTGAGGACTCTTCTTCAAAGCCATTCGTTTGCACTGTATGCTGAATCTGCCGTGTATTGTGACATGCATGATGTATCTTGACAATCACAGATGTTACAGTTTGTGTGAAAGACATATTTTCATAAATCTGGACCTTTCTAAATACGAATATAGATCTTCTTTTAAAAGCCGGAGAGCTACAACAAGTTTAGCAATTCTCTCTAAGTCTGATCATAGAAACATCTCTTAGTGCACAATATTAATTTGAACTATGGCTATTGTTAATTCCGTAAGCCTATCACTATAACACTATCAAAATTACTCGTCAATGTCAATCTTATTCACTGATCCAAGAATATAGGCTTTCTATTTTTTTCTGAACAATAAAAGTCACTTTTCTTTTTTCTTTTTTTAAACAGTAAATACATTGTCTATACATTAACTATCAAAATTTTTAACTTTACTTCTAAAACTGATAATATGTTTAAATTTTACTTTTTTCTCAACAAATAAGAGCATAATGATATTTTTACACGAAGAAAGGATCACGAGTTCGGCATGTGTGATGGAATTCGTTCTAAATAACTTCCTTAGAACTTCCCAAGTTGATTGGGGATGAAACCGTAATAAAATAAAATTATAAAAGATTAGTAAGTTAAAGTTTACGAGAGATATTTAAGAGTGAAGTGATAATTTGAGGGGTTATCGTTATTTACCCTTTTTTATTACTAACAAAATCTAAAAGTGAACACAAGGTTGCTGCACGCGTCCGTGTAAATCTTCCGAATGCCATCAAATTAATCAGCCTCAGTACAAAAAAAAAAATGCCGTGAATTTCCTTCCTTAGGAAACAAAAAGCAAAAAAGAATCTGACTGTGAGGCGATAGTAGGAGACGGACGAATAATTATACAATATTTATAATTTCATTGGGAGATTAGCGTAAAGTGCATGATGCTTAGAATAATATATTGTCATGAGTATACTTACAAAATTGAAAAATATGTAAGAAATCCTAGTCTTCGTCGAATGAGATTACACAACGGTGTAACGTTAAACTCTATTTGTTATGTTAAGATGAGTCAACATTTCTTAATGGGACACATGCTTTTTTTTTTTTAATCTCCACACGTATTGTTGTAAATTCTCATCAATAAAAACCAACACGGACATGTTTTTACTTAGAAATGTGCTTGATTTTCTTCATGTGTTCTTCTCATGTTCTTTTGAAAAGAATATGACGGTTCAAAATTCATTTTAGAAGAGTACTCCTACACACCCAAAGATCTTAAGTCGTCAAATTCTTTTCAAAAAAAATCATGAAGAATTGTAGCATTTATCTCTACTTTATAAGTGCCAATCTAATAATATTTCTCAAAACAAATTATTTAACCTCTACTATATCAGGGGCTCAAGGGTAGGCAGTCTAATAAAAATCTCAATGGAGAGTGAAAAAAAAGATAACTACAATTTTTGTATGTTTATTTTATTCATGTGCAACTCGTAAATATCAATTCTAATTACAACCTACCACACTGAAACCAAAAAGTAAATTAAGTTGTTCTGAATCGAATGTGCACCAATCAACGTTCCGTGGATATCCTCATTCTATCAGTGACCAAAAGCCTACTTTCTTCTCCAATTTCTCTTACGTTAGAGTGCATCTACCCAATGGCTAATGATGCCTTGTCGTTTTCACTTCCCACATGCCACAAGTAGAGGGCCGGTCCCGATTCTGACGTCTTTTCACTTTCGGCACTTTTTTACCCTATGGCCCATGTCTCCTGGTACTTCATGCGACATCTTTTTTTTGGGGGGGGGGGGGGGGGGGCAAACAAAAAAAGTAGCCGGACTTCAAAATTCTTGTCTTTCAAAAAAAAATACGAGACTCGAAGCATTTGTCTTGTTATGGTTAGACTCCATGCGGTTTCACCCTCTCTTTAAGAGGCAGGTCCTTTCGGTGGCGGATCCAGGAATGTAATTTAAGGGGGGCAAACTTTTAAGGAAAAATGACCAAAAAAATTTTTACTACGTAATCCAAAAAAATGTCTTAAAAGTTTTTTAAAAAATGAATCTTGGAAAGACTAACACGAGGATTGAAATATTTACCATTTTGTGAATAAAAACAACATGATCTTGCAACAGATTTATTTTTCAAACAAGAAGAAACTAAAATTAAAATTAACAAAATTTCCATAAACTTCATACTACACTACATAGTAGAATAATAAATAAAAGCTAAGGAAAAATTACCAATTGAAAGGAACTAAACACGAAACACTTTTGAATTTAAGGCCTACGTGACAATTCAAAGATACTAAGATCTAATAGCAAATTAAAAGGAACTAAGTGTATTATAAGCTTATTAAGATAGTTCTACTAGGAAAATGAAACATAGCTTAAATATTCAAAAGCGCACATCAAATTCTTATAGGAAATAAGAAGAGCAAAAACGATGCCCTCCTTCTAATCTTGATGAGTAAGATAGCTCAATTCTCCTCTTGCCTTCTATAAGTTCCAAAAGATTAAATCTTGTTCCCTTCATAGTGAAGCAAACTATACAAAACCTGGTCAAATTTGCTAACATGCTACAGGTTTCAGTCAAAGCTTACTTTAATTTTTCTTTGGTTAATTGTCGCTGAGATTTCACCTTATTTCCATCTTGTTAGGATTCCAAATTCAGCATTACCGCCTACTAATAGAGTTATTCGCCCTAGTAACAAATTAGGAAATAAATATAGATAGGACTTCTCCCTAAATGCTGGAAAGAACGAGTGCTCAAGAAAGCTCTTACTTATTTTTTACTTTTCACTTTTCACTTTTCACTTTCTTCCCATGTCTTGATCAATGATATCTTCTTCTCTGTTGCTAATGATCTTGCAAGCACTATATCTTAAGTAACTTTAAAGGGTGCTTATTTACAATGAAAAGGAAGGTCCATTAAAATCTGGAAGCACGACGCTATCCTCATTTTCCGGCAAAATTAAATTCGATTAAATTACGGTGCTGCCATTGGATATTTTACTCTATACCCTTCAACTTATACTTTTTTACCTTGTCACCAACAAGAATATTAGTTATGAATGTACGACACTACGTAGCAAGGAAATTTTTTTTTAATATGGGTACGTACAGGTACTCCGCTTACAGAAGCTCCTGACCCAGACCTTGTATAGTTACTAAAAGGTCCTTGCTATCTTGACAATCATTCCTTGAGACAGAGTAAATATTAGTGGAGGTAGGGTTATTTTAGTCGTTAGGTGCGGATCAGGCCAAGCCGAAGCCGCCGAAAGTATCCAAAAAGTCGAGGAAGAAAGAGCAGTTGGTTACATTTGGGGTGAAGGAAGAAAAAAGCGAACGGATTCTCAACTAATGGCTGGCACTAGTGCTGGAGATTTTGTCAGAAGAAACGAGAAGTTTAAACGGAAATATGCTGTTTGGTTTCCAGGAAAACCAAGTTGCCAGGTTTCTTCTATGTTGGTGGAGAACTCCTAGGCACGAAGCAGAACTAAGTAACTAAGCAACATCTTTCTAATATGACTGTAGTTTTGCAAACCCTTTTCTACCCTTCTTACGTCCCGTTTTCTGAGCAAACGAAATGACTAGCACTTGAAAAAGTAACGAGGAACGTGAAGGGAGTATTTCGGTCTCCCCAAGAGCGTTGAAAAAGTAACGAGGAACTTAAATGGTCTTCAGCGTATGCCTAACGATTTCGTTTTTGAAGGGGGGCGGCCCATACAGAAAACAAAACAAAACAAAAAAATTGTAAGAGATTTTTCGGGCGATGGGGGGCGGTCCTCGCTAGATCCGCCTGTGGGTCCTTTTTTAAGATCGCGCATGAGTTAGATCAATAAAGTGGGCGTATTGTCTAATTAATGTAACAAGACAATACGCCCACTTTCATGTTGATTTGGGTTAGGTCCATCGACAGCCCAAACTTACAAGGTTTGGTCCTTAGAATAATAAGTTACTCAACCCAACTCAGTTAGGGTGATTTAACGAAATTTTTTTCACCCAATCACAACTCACCACATGTCATAAAATTAAAAAATAAATTTTTAAAAAATAAATTAAAGTCAAAATTTTAAATTAACTTTTTATTGACACGTGCAAAGTTGTGATTGGGGGAAAAAATTTCGTCAAATCAGTTGGGCAGAGTGATCTACTATATTAACGAAACAAATCTAGAAAGTTTTAAATTTTCTCTTTTCCGTTCAATTTTGGCACTAAATTTTTGCGTGCTTCAGGTTGTTTAAATAGCAATCATATTGAATTACCACAAAAGATAGGAATAATATTGTTTGAAGTCTTGGGCATGAGTTGTCTTCTATAGGGGTTTATTAGTAAAATGTTCTTAGCACAGTATATGTAGAAAAAAAAAATAATCTTTAAATTTTGGGGAAACATCACTTTGAGCCCTCTAACTACTAATACAATTTTAAATATGGGTCTAAACTATCACTTTTGACACATTGAGTTCACGAACTACCAAATTTCATAAAATTGTGTCCTTAAAAAAGATCAAATGATCAAACTCGTGTCACGTGTATTGTGAATGAGTCACGTGGTACGATTTTGATCTTTAGATTTTATTTCAAGTCATAATTTGATTAATTAAAAAAATTAGAAGGTTTAATGTGTCAAAATTGATAATTTATATTTATATTTAAAATTCTATTAATAATTAGAGGTTTAAAATTGACATGTTCCCTTACAATTTTTGGTGGATAGAGAAAGAGGCTTTTAAACAAAGGTGAAGGCCTTTTATTTTGTTCTAGCTGAAGAATAAAACTTGTAAGCAACAAATATATCAATAATAATAATAATAATCATTATAATAAAATCTCATTTCTTAGTTTTTTTTTCCTTTTTATCCTAAGCTAATGCTGAAACAGCTTCTAACGCAAAAGAGAATATCTGCTACACTTTTCCCTTCAGATATTATTCCCTACTTTGAAGCCATTTATATTTATATTTTATTTTTCAGGCTTGAAGGTCTTTGTATTAGCACGTTGTTTAAAATTATTTTGGTGAATAATTCAAGGGTTAATAATCTTTTTGACGCGATTTTAAGTTCGGTCCTTGTAACCAATCCTGAATTTTACCCTGAACATCAAAATAATTCTGACCTCAGTTTCTATTAAAAACATTTAAGACAGTGCTACATCACACTCAATAAAGAAATTACACGTGTCATTTTATGTTTAAAAAATTGTCAAGTCATTTCAACGTTTTTGAATAAAATTAAAACGGTTAAAACAGAAAGAAAAAAAAAACAAAATATTACAAAGAAAAGTAAAATAAAAATAAAAATAAACACAATAGTTAAAAAATTAAGGAAAATGTAAAATAAAAATAAAAATAAACACAATTTTTAAAAAATTAAGGAAAAAAATGTAAGAAAAAAAAATTAAACGGTTAGAAAACAGTGAAAGTAAAAATATAAAAATAACTAAAACTATGAGAAACTAAACGACCTATAAAAATAAAAAATAAAAAGAGAAGAAATGCAAAAAAATAAAATAATGAAACGCTTTAGAAAACTGTGAAAATAATAAAAATATAAAAAGGGCAACAAACTAAAAAAATAAACAATGTAGATGAAATGCAAACAAAAATAAACGGTGATTGTTTCTTTTTATATATATATTTATTTATTTTTTGAATTTTTTTATTTTTCTATTTTTAATTTTTAATGTATACGGTTTGAGTTGATGTTTAGTTTATTTTTCAGTATTTTTTATTTATATTTTTAGTTTTTTTAGTTCAATTTTACTGTTTTTAAAACCTTTTTTTTTGGCTAGCTTGTTTTAGTTTCTTATATTTTTAGTTGCCTGTTTATTATTTTAGTTTCACTGTTATTTAAAATCTCTTCATTTCATTTTTACCTTTTTTTGAATTTTTAACTATTAAGTGAATTTTTTAAAAAAAAAAATTGAAACTTTTAATTTTTTAACTATTTTTATTTTTCCAGAATTTTTTTTAAATGATGTGATACTTTTTAAATGCCTTGACTTGTAAAATGACACATATTGTTTTCCTATTAGGTGTGATGTGATCCTTAAATTTATTTATGGACACTAATGCATGACTATTTTGACTATCAGAGTAAAATTCAGGACATGTTGTAATTAAGAACTTAAGGATCGAACTTATAAAATTACGTCAAAACTTAAAGACTGACGTCTATGCCAGGAAGGATTGGTCATCGGCATCCATTGTTTAAGCTAGTCCTGTTATTTTGAATCCTCCTAGTCTATAATGAGTAAATATTGAATACAAGGCAATTGTGGTTCTCCCATTCGTTTAGAGAGAGAAGCTCTCCTTTGTCTTTAGACTCCTCCTTATCGGCCCCCTTTTTCCGATGGTGGGAGGAGCTATGACCCCTCATGCCTCGCTCTTCCTTTCTGTTTTGCTCTCAAGTGATCGAGTCTCTCAATAAATTCCCTCTCTCGACTCTTTTTTGAAGTTTTTTTTCCAGACGAAGTTTGAGCTCAGATCATGGCTCTTTCGGAGGTCACTGTCAGCCACGCCCGATATGGACGACTTCAACATCCTCAGGTACTTTCAACTGTCATAGCGCGGAGCAAAGACAGCAACGCGTGGATCTCACATCGATAAAATTTTCTTTATTTTCAAAGTATTGAATACAAGCTTAAGTAGTCAATACTTCATCTTTAGGTTGGGATCCCTTTTAATAAATTATCTTTGATTTTCAAATTGATCACAAAGGATGTTGAGTTTATAGTTTTTGTTAAAAAAAATCTCTTACAATTTTATTTTTAAAGTTAATGTTTCACACGTCAACTCTAATCATAAATTGACACGTGTTAAAAAGATTTAAATAATGTGACTTATAATTTTTTTCTCATTTTTACTTTTTAAAATGATTTAGTTTGTTTTATTTATTAAAAACAAAAAAAATTAAGGAAAAAAACTTTAAAAATTATTAGTGACATGATTTTATTTTTTTTGTGACACATGTTAACTTATGATTGAAATTGATGTGTGAATTATTAATTTTATAGATAAAAGTTTAACGAAAAACCTTCTATAATAAAAATTACAAATTCAAAGATGATCCATTTAAAAATTCAAAACTACCTATTAAAATGAATAAAAAATCATAGAACAAGTACCCTTTGACATTTTGGCTTCTTCTTTTTTTCTCTAAGAGGGTGTTCGGTTAAGAGTGTTGTGGGAATTTTTTATGTTTTGAGAATTTTTAGGTGATGTTAACTTTATTTGTATGTGAGGTTGAAAATGATGTTTGGTTGTAAGATTTTTGTATTGTGAGAATTCAAAAAAAATTTAGAATTTTTTTGTTAAACGAACATTCCCTAAGCCTTTAGTCCTGCAATGATTATCGTTCAAAATGATTGCCCGCGAAAAAAAAAGATTGCCCACCAAAAAAAATGATTATCCTTTATCCATGGAGTAATGGGCCATGTCAGCCTATCAGAGCATGAAGGTCCACCGGCTTCTTATTCAAATGGATAAAAAGAAAGACTTCTTATACAAATGAGTTAATATTGTTTATTAGTGCCTATACTGGCGTTCACGTCAGTGCCACATTCTTTAAATTCCCTATTACTCCGCCCTGAAAAAACACGATTTACCTTTCTGATTAAATAATGCAAAATAAAATTTGACACCATCCTGTTTCACATCAATATTGGGTTTAATGTATTACAGCTTTCCAATTATTTATGTCATATATTGTGCACCCTACATCAATATATTTACGTCCAATGGAACAAAAATTAGCCCACGGTCAGTGGCGGAAGGAAGGGGTAGCTGTCCTGGGCGGCCGCTACCCCTCACCCCACCCAAAAAAAAAAATCTACATTAAATTTTTTATTTTTATTTAAAAAAAAATAAGTAGGCCTGGGCCCGATACCCCTGAGGCTCAGGCCCAGGCCAATTATTTCCTGGACTAAAATTTCTTGTTTTCTAAACGACAAGAGCCAACGACACTAACATTCGTTTAGAATCATTTTCTGACTTTATTCCATTTTTCTCTATTACAGAGTCTATGCCGATTTACCTTTTTCGTTGTTGTTCTTCATCCTACCTTCTTTTGTTCTTTTTTTTTGTTTGATCTGGTTTGTTGCATTTAGAAGAAGATTTTTATATCCTTTTTATTTCCTGTTGGATATGATTCCTAGATTCCCTGGTGTTACTTTGGCCTGCCCTTCATGTTTGACGGACGTATGGGCTATGGCTCTCTCTCTCGCTTGCTGGTTAGCACTTAACTTGATTCTTCAACGTTTTTTCAACTTTTGTGTCGCACACGGAATGTGAGATAGGAAGTCGGTGGTAGGTTAGAGTTTGAAATTTCCCAAGACAACATTTGTTTCAAAGTTTTTTTTAAAAAAAAAAAATCAAGCACAGTAGCAATTAGTTGCAAGTGGGAAAAGATCACTAATATCATTAGAAGTTGTGGATATTTTCAATCTGATAACGGATAGAATTTGCCCCTTCATAAGATTTCCATTTTATTTCGTTCGCTTTTGTTGGGTATAATTAAAATATTTCCATTGAAAACCCAGAATTTCGACCTTTCTTTTGATCCTAATGGTTGATAGCAGCCTGGCACCCATTCGTTTACTCGATGGAATTTTCACAAACCATTACATCAAAACCCTGTTTGTGACAGGATATAATATCATACATATGCCTCCAAATAAAAAAAGGAAGAAACCATGACTTGGGAACTCCAATGATGAATGATGAGGGATCCCACTGGGCTGAATTGGACTAGAGCAAAATGGTTGTCCGTACAAAGTCGTCAGATCAATTATCAATTCATAAAATAATATGAAAAAAATGGTACTCTCAACAATTTTCATCTGTAGTGTTTCAAAGGAAAAAGAAATTACAAATTCCAATAATTTTCAAGACTAGCCTATTATTGAGCTTCTCAAAGTTCACTTCCTAAAATGTTTCCCTGTTGATGATGCATATTTAAACATATCAAAGAGTAAATTAGGTCAAAAGATTCCAGTCGTGGAGGCTATTTCAGTATACTATAATCCACTTATTTCATGACAAAACAAAGTTACGGGAACTGACATCAACCCTGCAAGGACTATATTTCCGTCTAGACTATGGACAATGCAGGATAGTATTTGAATCTAGGAAATTTTTTTATTCCCATAGAAGTCAAGAAGACTCTTTTGCTTTTATCTTCAAAATATCTTGTGAGGTGGCCTGTGATGATCTATATTTGCCTATATTGTCATATTGTGTTATAAGTGATTGACATCGTACTTGCTGGATAGTATCTGAGGCTCCTTGGTAAAACACTTGTACTGATCATCACATGGCCTTTCTCTCCCTTTTCACCTAGACAAACCAAAGAAATTTACTGTATGATGACTTGATTTTCCATATTGGCTGCCATTTTTGGAGAAACCTACCAAGTTGATGCACCATGTTGATGTACTGTTTTGCAACATTTTCAAAAGATGCAAAATCGTAGGATGCAATTGTCACTTCTCAGTCGCAGTACATAACACGCTACATGTATTGTAATATTTTTAATGCTTTTAGTCTTTATTTTTTGATATTGTAATTGTAAGACAAATTTTAGCATTATAAAAAAAAAATTGTCATTTCGTCTTTAGAATTCGACCCCCCTGAATTTTGGTCCTGGTTCCGCCACTGCCCACGGTCATTACTCCTAAATCACTTAATGAATTTATAAAAATACTCTTGGTCGGATATGAATATATACAAATAGGCCAATAGAGCATTATGCTTAGGTAAGATTAAAAAACCCACGTGCCCATGCATGTGACTTGATTTTTGTTTAATTTGAAAGAGAGAAAAAAAAGTCGAGAGAGGGAGCAAAGTGTCTGTAGTTGATATTTGGAGGGGTAATGTATCATATCTTATTTGTTTATGGTGCAGCACTTTATTTAGAGGTCAATTGTTGCTTGAAAAGTGTACTTCTTCTCAAAAATATATATATATAAAAGAATTTGCATCCTCTAACTACTACTTATTTTATAATTTACACCACAAACTATCACATTTGTTTACCTCACATTCACATGAAATATACAAAATGCAATGAATAAATATTCTACAAAGAGGTTGACCATCTAATCTCAAATTCTAATCGATTTGAAAGACTATGGGCGAAAAAAGTGCATTTTTATGGATCCACTCTTTAGTTTCTTTCTACCCAAAAGGGCATTTTCGTAGTGATATTAAAAACAGGGGAGTATAATGGACAACCACCTGGGACCTGTCGCACAAGGTTGTCTTGGTCACGTCCACGTCTTTTCCAAAAAGCATAAAAGCATCAAACTCAGTGGGATATACTCTGGAGGGCTAAGCGAAACGCCGCATGTAAGGGAATGGGGAGTGGGACCGGGACCGGTGGAAAGCTAAAGGTTAGGTTTAGGGTTACTTGAAACGCACCGTTTCAACTTACCCTAAAGATACCCGTTTTTGTTTTTTCTTTTTAAACTTAAGCTGTTGCGTTTGTTTGTCCAAAATTTTTAACAAAACAAAATATACTTCAAAATTTTCAACTTTTGTACATACACTTTAAACTTTTCACAAATTACAATAAATTTCAACCTTCAAAAGATTTTTAAAATATTAAGAATATTCTCTAAAAATTCGATAAACAAACGCCACCTAAAAAAATTGCAGACTATTGAGATTCGCGGTACTAGTATTCGTCGGTTCAACTGTTGAAACCGAAGTGGTGACAGTAGATTATATGTTTGTCTCTAAAAATTTTAAGATATTGAGATTAATAAAAAAGTGAAGAGTTAATGAAAATATAAAAATATAAAAAAATTATTATAAATTATTTTATAAAATTCTAATCTAATTTAAAATTTAAAAGTATTAATATTTCGACAGAAACACCACCTCAGCATCCGCGGCTTTATTCAACAGCCCCCAGGGCGTAGACAATCATCTCTGGAAAGCATAAAAATATTCAATTGGTCAGGATATATTATTATATAAACCACGAAGAACCAAAAAGAGTAAAAATAATGATTTAGCAATCGAGTTACTCAGACTTGGATGCCCAACATGCCCATCTACTGGGGGAAAAAGGCCAACAGCACATGGAAAACGACATAGGGTACTTGAGGTATTTCATGTAGCATTTAGTAGCGTGCAGCCAGGGGAGTTGTGGTGGCGCACAAGCAGGAGCGCCCTCGCATGCGCCATTCTACGTACGACAGTGATTAGTTTTTCTCTGCGTTGGCGCTGCTCACACATCCACGTGCTTATCGTGGCCGACGTGTCGCATCGTAAAATATCTCTAATGCATTATTGCCCTATCTTCCCCAACCGGCCAAACTGTAAAAGAGAAGAAATATCAAACCTTATAGTATATGAACGTATATATATATATATATATAATCCCATGTACATACGTATGGAACATGTATACGTGTTTATATATATTTTTTTTTGTGTTAGAGTTTTTTTTCATCTCATCGTTTGCTGTCGTCAATACTAATCTCATATGGTGCTTCGGAGTAAAAACTCAATTTTGTGTTTTGAGTAACATAAATTTTGAGTACGAGAGTCAGCGAAAATAACGAAGATAATTTATAAAAATTGATAAAAAATAAAAAGATAAAAAATTTAAATAAATATTATAATAAAAATGAATGATTTAATGAAAATATAGATTATTTTATAATACTTTCAATGAAGTCAAAATTTTTGAGTGGGCACCTAAATAATCTAAGTTACAGTAAGGATAAGCTCATATTATAATAATAGTAATTGGATTAGTTGGTATCTTGCGTCTCTTGCCAAGAGATTGATTTGTGTGATTTTAAACATGTAAATAACCCCATCGTGCTTTCCACTATTAGTTAAACCATAAATAGGGGATGTTTGTTTTATAAAAAAAATTGTAAGATTTTTAAAGGAATTGTGAATATTTATGTAGATAGGAGTTTTATAGATTTTTTTTTGTAAATGTTGTTAAAAAGTTTTAAAGATATTTAATGATTTTAAAAACTTTTTTTTTTTATTTTAACAATGTTTTCTATTCCAAACATGATTTTTTATTAAAAAAAATTCAATTTTAAATAAAATTTTATATCTAATCATTAGCCTTAATTTATGTGAAAAACAACACAAAAACTCATAAAAACATTATATCTAAAGATACTTTTTTGCTCTGACATTCTCTAAAAGAATAAATTTAAAAAAATTTCTCTTTCCAACCATCATTTTTGTGGGCTTCACCATTCTCACAAATAACTAAAAAAGCATATCTCAAATTTTTTCTTAATTATTACATAAAAACCGTTTTCAAAACCAAACCAAACATTGACTTAATTTTTATTGAAGTTTGTAAAATATTAGAGAAAGATGATTTGATGTAATTATTTAATTAAAAAGTATTGAAGTTAGGTGAAAAAGTATAGAAATAGAAGATTTATTATAATTTTTTTTGAACAGCTATTGAAATTTATGTAAAAGATTATTAAAATTTATATAAAAAGTATTTTAATTTGTATAATTATTTAGAATTTGAATTTAAGATGTTAATTTTATTTTTGCATACCATGCAAAAGAAATTAAAAAGATGACACTCGTGCTTCCCATCATGTAAATAGACTTTTGACTTAGGCTGCGTTTGTGTTATAAAATTTTACACCCTCTAAAATTTTAACACAATAAAATATTATAATATAATCCCTCTCTCCCCCATCAAATCATTACTTTTCACTACAAAAATATAAAAAATTACGTCTCTCTTCACTTTTTCACTAAATCCAATACCTATATTTTTTTTTTCCTTTTTCACTCAAGTTGCAAAAAGTTATGATATTCTAGGCCCCACAATTCGATAACAAAATTTTAGTTCCCATGTGTCAAAATTCTACTAAGGAACCGGTCGTCTAGATGAACAAGATTTCAAAAGCATAATCCACACTCTAGGTATACTTACAATAACTCTATATATACAATTAAGAAAAGACTAAAGTTAATAACGAGTTCTGCCCAAAAGAATAATATGATTGATAACCATGTTCTTGCGTTAAACCAAAGAGCACTTTTCTTTCTTCACAGTATCACTTTAAAATTATCTAAGTATTTTAAAGTTTATTGAATTACTAAAATTTTTGTAATATGGTAAATATGTACATGTGAGAATGTAAATAAATTGCATCTAACATTAAAAAAAGATCACAAGTGTAGGTGATTAATATATCATATTTATATCAAAACTCATAAACTTAAACTTTTAAGTTAAGTGGTGTCTCTACATATTATAATATGTGCCAATAGAAGACTCTCCAAAATTCTCATCTTTATAATAAAGTGATATTAGAGCTAATGGTGTAATTCATGGTGTCTACTCCTTAAACTTCTATTTCAATGTGTCTTTTCCAAAATCTTTGCCATGCCTTTTCCTTAATGGGAAAGTAAATAGGGAAATGTAGGGTTCATAGCCCATTGCCAAAGTAGCTGTAACACCCCAATCCTGAATAGGATCAGGAAAGTTATACTATATTATACATAATCATAAAAAGTTACAAGAATTATTAATCATTTTAAAATACTTATTCTAAAAGTACAATGTGATAATATCTTCTTTTAAAAAAGATCTTTAAAACTTTAAAAATATCCTTAAAACATTAAAAAAATCTTTAAACCATACTTACTTTAAAACATATTTAAAACATAATTTCATTCACATGCAAATTGAAAACAAAATTTGAAAATAGTTAGTCCAACACACATTAAGTCGTTCGCCTGTGTTGCAATCCTTGTACTCTCGACTCCATTTCCATGCCCATTCAAGTGGAATTGCGTCTAAAATATGGACATTACTCAACAAACAAAGGTGCACTCGGGTGAGCCAATCCTTGCGGACCTAGATGGCTGCATCCACACTTTAACAATGGTATCATTTCATATTCATTAAGTCATAAGGCCATAATATTTAAAAATATTTACATGCAATCATTCATCATTTCATTTTTTTTTCTTTCACTACAAAAAATGGTCTTTAGCCGTGGTCGAAAACCTGAAAATACGATTGCATGATCATGGGGTCATAGCCTGAAAATACAAGTAAAATCAAGACCTTCAATCTAGTCAACAAAAGACAAATTATGCACTAGATTCCACTAGAAAACATAACATTGTATCATTAATGCACATATATAAAAGGACAGACCAAAAGATACTAGAGAGAAAGGGACTATACTAGAGAGAAAGGATATCATTCAATCTCCCATTCAAATTTCATACTAGAGAGAAAGGGACTATACAACCTGCTCCTGTATTATGCTCCTAGCCTCAACAAGTTGAGCTTCAAGCTCCCTCTCAGTTGCTTCAGAAGTAACTTCAACACCTTTATGTGCATCTTGCAATTGAACCATTCTCTCCTTCAAAAGTTAAAGCACAAACAACAAAACCTTTCAACAGCTTATTATCCTTCAGAACAATAAGATGAAATGTTAAATAGAAAGCAAAAAAAAAAAAAACCAGATGCACCTTTATGGAAGTCATTTTAGTTATGAGACTTTCCTCTATTTTGTCTCTAGCCATGTGGAAGGGCAGGTCAAAGACATCCTGCTAGTGGAGAATTGTTAAGTATTTTTTACATAGACACCATAGGCAATGCAAGAGAACACAATAGACACCATAGGCAATGCAAGAGAACTTCTATTCTAAGATCTTTATGACATTCATAGATAACAGAATCCGACACCATTACTTGCTTGTCATGAGGAGTCATCTTGAAGATCTTCTGCACATCTCTCCTCATGTCTGTAAAAGATCCAAACATATGGAGAACCAAATTAAGCCACAAATGACATAAAACAAAAGCTAGCTGTAAGTCATGCCCTATGACATAAAAGCATTCTCACAAACAGTTGGAGTGCAAAAAGCAAAAATCAATAGTCCAAGCACTTCTAATTGGAATGCAAATCCACAACATAACTAACAAGCTTTTTTACAATCCAGCCTACCCCAACAACCAGAAACAACTAAGATATTTCGAAATGAACAATTGCAAGATAAATGGAACAGAAGTTAAAACAACCCCATCACATGAACAACGAGATTGCTAGAATTCAACCGCAGAAAAAAAAAAATCAAAACTTCACCTTTGCCAGGTCATGGGCAAGTTTCTTTGCAGTCATTGCCAACGAATCCCGTTCCCTCTAAAGCTTCATCTTCAATTAAAAAAAGAATAGCAACCAAGACCAGAATTCTTACCTTCTTCATTCACAGACGTTTGATATTTGCACACTCGGTATATTTTTCAATAAAAAAGCAGCCTTTATGGGTTCTATGAAACAAGGAGGTAGTACAGATGAAAGAGCCCACCTGGACAGTATCCAATATGGATTTCTTCACATCCTCGAACCCACCAACAACTTATGAGTGCTCCATTGGGTTCCAAACGAGCTGAATTTTGAAGACTGAGCAAACTTAACGCAGGAGTTGCAGTTTGTAGAATGAATCCCAAAGTTTGGAGAGAAATGATGAGGTTCGTAGAGTGAGTACACCTCTGTTTCCATTGCAACTACCTCGAATTTGATCAGAGAAAAGAGAGACTGATGGCGAGAAGGGTTAGAGAATTGAGAGAAAGAGGGAGGAGCACGGGAAAGGGGAATTTGGCACTGGGGCGGGAAAGGGGAATTTGGGGCTGGGCGGGAAAGCAAAGAAAAAAAAGGGTTGTTCTCGGAACAGGTGACTTCAATTTTTTTTCTTTCTAATTTGTAGTTTTTCAAATTTTTTAATAATAAGTTATATTTTGTAGCTATGTGATTTTAGTAAATTAAAATCAGTTATAAATTGTAATAGTATTTAAAAATATTTATATTTAGTATTAAATAAATATATAGTTATGTACATTCTTTACATTCTTTTTTATAATTAGTATAATAAACTTAATTAAAATAGGTTGGGAGTAGTTATATATTTTTAGTAAATTAAAAATATATGTAAATTATAATAATATTTGAAAATCTGTATACATAGTATTAAATACATAGCATATTATTTAATATTTTTTTGTAACTAGGTAATAATTTTAATTAAAACAAGTTCTACTAATATATAATATTTATAATTTAAAAATATAAACTATCATAACCACTATGACCAGATATTAAGTTATGAACTTTAATTGTATAAGCTAATTAATCTCACAAATCTTTCTGTTTGAAATTAAAAACTATGTCATAATTAAATATGATTATATTACTAATTCCATATAACTTTCATACCATTATTTCTAATTCCATATAACAACTTCAATTTTCATTAAACTCCTTTTAATTCTATATTTTATAATGTAGGTCTCCTAAAATATTTTTTAAACACATGAAAAAATAAAATTATGTATTAAAAGGAATAAAATAGTCTATAAAATAATTATTAACATTAAATAAAATATATTTTTGATTTTTTTTTCAAATTATACCTATAGCAACGGTTTTTCAAAAACTGCTGCTAAAGGTGAACTCTACAGCGGCGCTCATATTGACCGTTGCTGTAGATACCTGATTTTTAGCAGCGTTCTGCCGCTAAAGGCATTTTTTGCAAAACGTTGCTAAAGGGGGGGTCTATTCGCCGCTATAGACCCCCTTTCGCAATGTTTTTTGCTAAACGCCGCAAAAAACACCCCCTTTAGCGGCGTTTTTAGCGATCGCTGCTATAGACCTGTTTTTTTTATAGTGTTTGCTCTCGTTCTTTTTATCATAATAAAAAGCCTTCATAATAGGTATATTCTCACACATTAAAATGAGTCAAATCTCGTTCTTATAAAATATGGTGCATAAAAAAGGGTGGAGAAAGAAAGGATCATTATATATATCATATAACTTGAAATCCTTTTAAAAAAACATTTTGCTTGAAAAGAGAATGGCGTGCTCATATCTACTTACCTTACTCCAATGCTTTGCAAACTTCACCTAACAATTCTCAAATTTTCTATAGAAATCTTTGGTGACGGAAAGATAAATTGATTTTTGTAGAGGAAGAATATGATTTTTGAGTCTTGAAAGACTAGTAGTAGGGCTTGACCTTTTTTCTTTTGAATTCGAGGTCCTAAAAGGTCTTTTATGCCCAAGACTCAAAAAGAATCTTGAAATTTAGATAAAAGGGTAAGAAAGAAAAAGACTTATATTGAATGAAGTTTAGATCCACTATGATAAGTCTCTGTCTCCACAACTTTTAAATTTGAACACAATATTTCATCTCTTTATTTTCACTTTTAAATTCAAATATCGAATTAGATATTTTATCTCTATCTTTTAAATTCAAACCTCTATCCTTGGCCTTTAAATTTGAAAATCCCATCAACCATCAACCTTTATCCTTTAATCTTTTAAAATAAAAAAAATAGGATTATGTTTCACATTTTAAACTAAAAAATAGCCGTTTAACACATGTTTAAAATACAAAAAATATGGATTACAAAAATTTAAAATTTTAGAATAATAAATAAAATAAAAAGACATAAATAGGGATGCCTGCTTTAACCTTATTTTACAATAGGGATGCCAACTGAAAAATTATAGAATTTAAAACTAGGAAAACAAGTAATCTCTCTCTGCCGTGGAAAGTCAGGCACAGCCTCACCCTCACCCTCACCCTCACAGGCAACGACCGAAAACCTGAATACCTGATACGGTTTTTTTGTTTGTTTAATGGAACGAGTCATAGCTACTGTATCTGTTTATTAGGATCTACTCGTATTCTCAAAACGGGAATACTGTTTCTTGTACGTTTTAATCTCTATAACCTGCGAATATTCGTTATCCCTCTTCTTTCTCTCCCCATAAGAGAGCGAGAGAGGAAAGAAGAAAAAACAGAAGGAGAATAAGAGGATTAGCGACTCAACCTTCAACAAGAAGGGAGTGCATCCAAAGTAAACGAAGCGTATAAGGGTTCCCAATTCCCCTCCCTCTTTCCTTGGACAAAAGGGAAGGAAAATAAAAGGAAAGGGAAGGGACGGGAAGAAAAAGAAGGTTTTTTTTTTGGAGATGGGGAAGGGGGAGAAAAGCAATGGGGACTTGGAAGCTGTGGGATACAAGTTTCCCTTGAGCTTTTGGGAAGCGGCAGGGGCTTCCACCGTGCTCTTGGGTTTCGTGCTGGGCCTCCTCTGTGTTTACCTAACCTTACCCGCGTCGGATTACAGCTTCCTCAAGCTCCCTCGTTCTCTTGAAGACCTTCAAACGCTCCGGTAATTTTCTTATTATCGTCTTCTCCCTTTCCTTTTTTCGTCGCATATTGGACTGATGGGAACTTCTTTTTATTGCGTTTTGTATTTTGAGGATTGCCTGAGCCGTAATTGGTTCTATATGGATTGAAAACTTCCTTAGAGGCATATGGGATCTCAGTGAAAAGGGGAAAAAAAAAGAATTTCCGGGAAAATTTATTGGGGTGACAATGGGGTTTTAGAGGAAAACACCAGTTTTCAAGGGCAATTGATTTTGCATGAACTCGTTTTCTCTATAGAATGTTTGTGTGATTGAATCTGATTAAAGGAGCTAATTCTGTGCGCTCATTATGATTATATTATCATTGTGTAGAATGATTGGTATGGGATAGTAATATTTTTACGCATGGGCCTCATTTGGTTTTTTTGCATAAAGGACTGTAGGTCTGTTTCTGTTCTGTTTAGTTCTACATGTAAATTTTCTATCTGAAACTGAGTATAAATGCATTTGTCTTTGTTGTAGAGCTATTTTCTGTTTTGCCCGTAAGTGATGGTTTTTTCCTGGATTTCCAAACTATAACTTTCTTGATTTATTGGATTTGTGCAAGATTTGGCATTCTCTTGGGTCCTCATCATGCTACTTTAGAGTGAACCGAAATTGACTGTAAAACTAGCCAACTTAAGTGTTTATCTGATTCATGTAATTCTGGGGTTGTTAACTCCTGTTGAATAATTGTTCTTTGCGGTTACCTGGGACTTCTTGGCTTGCCACCTCCTCCCTACTACTATTTTTAAAATAAGAAACAGGAATGCAGGAGTATATTGGGTTGGCAAGCTTTAGACTTGTGCTCTAATTGTAGGTTTATTTATTTGTCTCTTAACTAGCTCTGTTTGGCTACAGAATCCCAGGATTTTATTATCCCAAAAAGTGTGCAAAATGTTAGAGCTTATACCTCCTTGGGTGGGATTCTTTGCCTTTGCCTGCTTAGGTTATGTTCGTGTTGGAAAATTTTTGGTATTGAGTTTAGTGAAAAAGTGAAGAGAGGTAATTTTTTATATTTTTTGATGGGAGAGAGAGAGATTATATTGTAGTATTTTATTGTGAGTTGGTGAAATATTTTGTGAAATTTTTGGTGCAAACGCACCCTTAGTTTTATGGATGTTGAACTTGATTTATAGGTACCAAACGTTCTGCTTGATGGGGCTATTGACCAGGTAACTGTGGTCAGATGCCAATGAACTCGTGGTGGATCATGGCAACTGCATTACGCATTTGTCATTTTTTTTGCTTCTGTTGAAAAGAACGACATTTGACTTTCATTACCTCTTGTGGTCCCTAAGTTGGCTGTTCGGAGGCTTGGTCTTTTTCCCAGTATTTCACATTGTTTCGCATGAACTGACCAATCTCATGATTCAAACCTCGCACTTGCGCTTGACAGCCTTAGACTTGAAGATTACACCAGACAATGGTCCATAGGATGTTACTGAAAGAGGAGAAAATTATGGAGTCAGTGAGTCACAAGCATCTTGTAGCTACTGACTGATTTGTTCTATTTTTGCTGCTAGCTATTTTCTTGATGTTCCTCTTTTGTTTATCCTGGTATTGTTCAGAACCGTTCTTAACTTTTCTCCTCACTGAACGAATATGTTTATACACTCTTGCGAGGCTTTGTTTTTGCCTAGATTTTGGAATAGTACATTGATTGTTCTTTTGTTTCCCCTCCTTTGTCTTGCAGAGATCACCTTGAGAGCTACACAAGTGACTACACTGCACAAGTTCTGGTTGGCTACTGCATGGTTTACATTTTTATGCAGACATTTATGATTCCTGGGACTGTGTTCATGTCATTGCTGGCTGGGGCCCTTTTTGGAGTATTCAAAGGTGTAGCTCTAGTTGTTTTCACTGCCACAGCTGGTGCTTCTTCTTGCTTTTTCCTATCGAAGATGATTGGCCGGCCCATTCTCTTCTCCCTTTGGCCTGACAAGCTACAGTTCTTTCAAGCCCAGGTGAATCTCGACTTTCTTGGTAACTGTCCTTGGCTTTAATATTCCCAACATGGAATAAATTATTATTTTATTTTACTTTCAGGTGGCTAAACGAAAAGAGCGGTTGTTGAACTACATGCTTTTTCTAAGATTGACTCCAACATTGCCAAATACGTTTATCAATTTTGCTTCACCTATTGTCGATGTGCCATATCATACATTTTTCCTGGCAACCTTAATCGGCATCATACCTGCTGCTTTTGTTACTGTCAAGGTACTGTATCTGTGGAATGCTAAAACTTGAATATTCGGATCTGATAATGATATTAGCAGGTGACAGTTTGTAGTTTAGCAGGTGACAGTTTGTAGTCAAAGCCAACTGAATTTAGGGCTGAAACACGTTCTTTTACATGCATGAATCCACTTCCGTAGAGAATGCTGGGACTTTGTTGGGAGATCGAATAATTAGTTCTTCCAGTATGATGTTGTTAGGATGCAGAAAGGTTTTTCCCGTTGTGTGCTAGCTCCGAGGAATTAAAGAATCTCACATGTAAATCTTTATATTATTCACAAGTGATTTTGGTTAAAAGGAATGTCTTGTTGTCCAATGTTGTTTGTGGGTATCCAGTTGACTTCAGTGCAAGAAGTGATGGATCTAAACCATCCATTGAATTTTCAGCACCGAGGTAGGATTAGCTCAAGAAGAAAAACTACCAATACCTTAAAATGACTCTTGAACTATTAGCTCTAGTATCAGGTATATGTAGGAATTGCTGTCTTACTTTTAGTGGCTAACTATTACGCTGTATACTTGTAGGCTGGACTAACTCTTGGAGAGTTGCAATCCATAGGGGATCTGTATGATTTCCAATCAATTGCCACACTCTTCCTCATTGGAGTTGTCTCTGTTACACCCACTCTGGTTGGCAAATCTTAGCAGTTCACTGGCCAAAACCGACTGACTATAAATGGGGCCCTTCTTCTCCTGGCAGCCACTTGGGTTTCATGTCATTTCTGTGCATACGATTGTCTAATAAAGCAATATATGGCTGTCTATATGCTTGTGCATTTCACTGGCAATGCTGTAGCCACTGGAGATGGTTATGTGGGGGAAGTTGCAGGCGGTGGATTTAGTTTTCAACGTTCTGTTATTTGTTATTTTTTCTTTTTCCTAATTTCG
Organism: Myrica gale; assembly: GCA_963930655.1. Classification (NCBI taxonomy): domain Eukaryota; kingdom Viridiplantae; phylum Streptophyta; class Magnoliopsida; order Fagales; family Myricaceae; genus Myrica; species Myrica gale. The sequence continues at coordinate 14,629,076 of OZ005620.1, forward strand.
TTATAGGCAACATTCTCGTATGTTGAATATCCTATTCTTGAGACAGGGTTTGGGAAAGGTGGGCGATGTAACATTGAAATTCAATTTCAATTCATGTATCAACCTGTAGCTTTATAGATCTGTATATTGTTGTTAGTGAAACATTTATCTAAAGATGCAGATTTATCTTTGTTTGTGTTAATATTTCTGCTTGAAGGTTGAATTTTACGTTAGGTTTCCCGAAGCCATTCTGGAACAAATATGTTGTGTTGGGTCACTTGGGGAGGTCTTCGAAGGCCATCAGAAATCTGGAACTCTTGAATAGACAGGAGGGTGGTTCGGTTGTGTGTATTGGGGGCTACCATATGTGATGCCATTACTTTAAGCCACCTTATCAAAAAGAGATGGGTTTGGCTTTTAAATCCAGTCTTGAAACCCAAAACTGAAACTCCACTTGAATTAGGTCTCTATTTAGTTTTGAGGCACGGGTCCCGAGGCCCAGCAAAAATTTGTAAAAAATAATTACAACATAAGAGGGCAACCACTCGAGAGAACAATAACAAAGCTTATCCGTATCCAGATGCAAATTCCATTAGATATTTATTATCACACTTATTAATTATTTGTTGGGTATTATGTTATAACATAAGATATTACACAATTATATAGTGGAGTGACAATGTAGAAAAATTATGTTAATGATTAATGAATCAGAGACAAGAAATATAATTTTTTGGTTCCTTGTTTACTTGACAATTGTTCTAGAGTGAGTACATATTTATGTATAAGTAGGTCTATACTCGTTGTGTTTCTACTAAATAGGATGATGGACTCATTGAGGTGATGACTTTAAGCAAACGAGTGGATGCAATGTAACAGTACATGCACTGAACGAGATCAAATATGAATACCTTCTGGAAATGATCATTGATGGTGGGAATGATATTCAACACAATCAGCGTATGATATCCTTAGACCTCAAAAGTTTATGCAAATCTGTTTGTGTACTTGTGCTTTAACTGAGACATTTGACGATGATCTTTCTAAATCAAATATTCCAGATAACGTTAGGTTTTGTGCATGATAAATGAATTTGTATGAATGTTCAACAATGAATCCACCAGTTTCTTTGTGAGACAGCAAATTCAATATATTTGTATAACATTGGACTCGAAAAGGAATCTCTGGCCAGAGAAGTTTTATGAAAATATTTATCAAAATTGTATATATTTGTGAAATTATTTTAGAAGCAATTCGAGAGTCCAATGAGTTATAGATTGTGAATTAAGAATTATATGAGCTAGAGATTTAATCAGTGATATTATTCCAATCCTATTGGCTCATATGGAATATAGCACGGTGGAAAGAAAATAAGCAAATAATTATTAGCAAAAGAGATTTCACAAAAATATTCTCCTTATCTCAGGGTCAATTGTGATATGTTAATGAAATAATATAATTTATAGAATCTCACAAATTCGGAATGCATAATATAAGAGTAATGAAACAAAAAATTCATGATGATTTTACGACTGAAATTTGAAATCTCTAAGGATCCCACGCAGAAGCACAATTGAAGTTTTGTAGTATGTCATTATAAAAAAGACTTTCATTTGAGAGAGAGAATGACATAACGCAATAAAATAGTTTCTCTCTCTACAATTTTTCTCTCAAGAACTTTATGTGTGCGTGAATCCAAAAAAGGTAGCACACTTGTACTGCTCTGATTTTAACGATCAATGATCCACTGCGTTTTTCAATCTTCGAATTTACAAAATCGACATATAGTTCCCTTTGTATTGCTTACGTAGAGACCGTTGTGGCTTTGTATCCTCTCGTGGACGAGACAATGACAGTGATCAGGGCTGTGGAATTAGCACTTGAGAGCGGGTGGCCTGGAGCAGTTGGAAACATACATTTTAGGTAAACCCAAGAGTAAAATTATGGATTAAATTAGGGTTGTTCAGTGCCACCGGAAAATTTTGGTGGCAACCCGGCACCGGCACCCCGGTGTAGGTGCTGGTTTAGCAGTTTGGGGGAACCCGGGGGTATTACTGGTTCCTGGGTTCCCCGGTACCGGGAACTCGGGGGACCAGGAAACCGAGTTTCCCACCTTTTTTTTTAATTAATAAAATCAAAACGGCGTAGTTAATGAGAAACTACGTCGTTTTCTTCCAGCAAATCCCCCCTGCGCGCTCCCCCCTTGCGTCACCCCCTCACCCCGGTTTTCTTTCCCCATTCAAATCCCTAAATGGCTAAATCCGCTCCTAAAGTGAGCCTCTTCAGTTTTCCCTTCAGCCGACAGCAACGCCGGCAAGCGTCTCTCTCCCCTCCCCTCCCTATCCTACGGACCTGCGCCTAGCCACTCACCGAGCTCCACTCCAGCAGCGGCAGTGTCTCTTTTTGCTTAAATATGCTTAAATCTTTGCTTAAATATGGTTTATAATATTTTATCTTTGCTAAAATATGGTTTCTAATATTCTAATATGCTTAAATATGCTCAAAATATTTTTGCTTAAATATGCTTAAATCTTTGCTTAAATATGCTCAAAATATTTTTGATTAAATATGGTTTATAATATTCTAATATTTAAATTTGGGGGAGTGGGCAAAGCAGCTTCTGTTGATATTGGATTCGATTGTATTAGTTTGAATTGTATTATTAATTTTGGATTGGATTGTATTAGTTTGGAATTTGAATTGTATTAGATTGGGTTGAATTATTGATTTTGGATTGGATTGTATTAGTTTGAAATTTGAATTGTATTAGATTGAGTGATTATTGATTTTGGATTGGATTGTATTAGTTTGAAATTTGGATTTTATTAGTTTGGATTGTATTAGTTTGGAATTTGGATTGTATTAATTTTGGTTGGATTATTGATTTTGGATTTGATTGTATTAGTTTGGATTAGATTATTGATTTTGGATTGGATTGTATTATTGATTTTGGATTGGATTGGATTGTATTAGTGTATAGTTTATATTTTCTATGTGCGTAATATGTTAAAAAAATGGCTCAATATGAATGTAGGATTACCGAAAACCACAACCGCTTAGGCCGATTTTTGCCCTTAACGGTGTAGGTGCAAGTGACATTTTTTTAAAAACCGGCATATCCAAAACCGGCACCTACACTGGAGTTGAACAACCCTAGATTAAATACACTTTTATCCCTGGATTATGAGGTCATTTACAATTTACACCTTAAATTACCAACTTTGAAACACTTGACCCCTAAACTATTAATTAATGTCACATTGCATCATAAATATGTAATTTTCTTTAAATTGAACCGCGAATTGGACAAAAAATCAACTATAGACATTATATTTATCTTTCTTGGGCTAGAGAATGATGACATTAAATTAATACACTATAAAAAGAAGCCAAATCGTGAACGAAAAGATAAAATAAAAAATAGAAAAAAATCAAATAACTTAAAAAAATAATGGTAATTTCATGGTTTATAATCTAAAAGAAAGTATATACAACGCATTTGGTTAATATTTTTTATGTCTAATTCTCGATTCAATTTAAGAAATTATAATTTAAAAGTGAAATATCTCAAAGTTTTTCGTTCATGGTGTAAAGTGTGAATGATTCCATAATTTAGAAGTAAAAAGTGTATTTAATGATCTAAAAATATTTCTGATGAGATAAATACTTGAGAAATTAAAAAAATAAATAAATACATTTTTCACAAATCAGGATTTGACACATTACACACTAAACTAATAGTCTCTTTCTTGATCTCCTTTTTTTTTTACACTTAGATTGCGGTTTATAGATTTCATTACTATTTAAAATTTTGCATTTGAGATTTGTTGCACGTCTACAAAATTTCAAATTTTGTGAGAAGATCAATTCAGAACAAACTTAATGTCAATTGAATATATAGAAATGCAAGAAACAAGTGGAGGGCTTTCTAGGTTGAGAAAGGGACAGCGCCTTTGTCACAGGGACGCAGAGTATTAGAATAAGAATGGAAACACAAATTCCCTCAGCACGCATGGCGCAAACTTCTTCAATTCTGCAGGCATTCTTAGCCCTTCGAGACCATGATCTCTTCCATTGCAAAAACAAAAGAATCCCCATTCAAGACTGTTATGAGTCTTGGTGAAGGTCAAAGTTTTTTCGAACATAAGGAGGCTAGGGTTCGTAAAAAGGGAAAAGCTCGAATAGTTGAGGAAGCTTCGGGAGTTTGAAGTTGCGAGTTGGGCATGTTGTTCTCACTCGAAGTGGTTAGTTTGACTGCTTAGTTATGTTTAACTGTGGACTGGGCCGGGTCATGGGTGGGTTGGTTGCCCATTAGTTAGGCCTTATGTTATCTGCTTTGGGCTGCCCTTTGTTTTAATAGGGCTTTATCTTACTTTCTGTTAGTACATTCGGAGGCCTCTTGACCAGTCTATTTTGTATAAGTTCACGAAGATGTCATGAGGGAATTTTCATGAAAAGAATTATACAAACCGAATATTGGAGAGTGACTCTCTCGAAACAGTCTGTTACAAAAATTCCTTACACAGTTCATTATCCAAACACTATCACCGATCATCCATTTCTACATTCTTACAACTATATTCAAGATTTCAAGGGTTACATTACATTTGGTATCAGAGCATTGATCCTTTCTCACTGATGGCAGAAGGCACAAGACTATCTACGATTGAAAAGGGGCTGTAAGGTCTTCAGGAACAGCAAGAACATCAGCAGAATGTGTTGGCAGATATGGCTCAACAGCTGCTGCTCATTACTGATACCCTGAAAAATTTAGCCAAACTGAAAGAGAAAACAACCGATATAGCTGGAGGTTTAGTGATTCATGATGGGGAAGATGAGGGAGGTTCAGGATCTCATGGGGCACCACAGATTAAACCATTGAAGTTGGAATTTCCCAGATTTGATGGGGAAAATCCAACCGCCTGGATTTATAAGGCAAATCAGTTCTACAACTATTATCAAACACCTAAGGGGCAGAAGCTTTTCTTGGCTTCTTTTCACATGGAGGGTGATGCCTTAACTTGGTTTCAGGATTAAGAGGAGGCTGGAGTATTTACAAGTTGGGAGGCCTTTACCAAGGCACTTTACATACGATTTGGGCCGATGGCTTATGACGATCCTATGGAAGACATGCATCGTCTAAGACAAACAGGTACTGTCTTAGAGTATAAATCTTAGTTTGAAGTGATTTCCAATAGAATCACTGGGTTGTCTGAAAAAAATAAACTGAGTTGCTTCATTAGTGGGTTGAAAGATGAAATCAGATTCCAAGTGAAATTGTTAAGTCCTGCTACTTTGAATATGGCCTTCGGGTTGGCAAAAATTCAAGAAGAAAATATCATGACTGTTAGGAAGAGCCTCAGGACAGGGTATACAGAAACCAAACAAACTTTTTCCCAAACAAACGGAAATACAAATCCACATTGGAGGGGGAGCCAGAAATATACAGACCAGAAATTTACCAACAATCCATTGTGGAGAGGGAACAACAAACCACCAGACCACAAACCTTTCCATAATCCTAAATTTCCAATACAAAGACTTACACCCGAGTAGATGAGAGAGAGAAGGGAAAAAGGTCTTTGCTATAATTGTGATGAAAAATGGAATTTAAAGCTTCAATGCACAGACAAAAAAATCTTTATGCTAGAAGAAGAAGAATGGGTTTCAGAAGAAGAGGAGGAAGGGTTGAATGAAGTATGTGTGCAGCAGGACAATGAGGAAGAAAAAGAAGACATACCAGCCATATCCTTACATGCCATTGCTGGAACACCTAATCCTAGAACTATGAGACTGTTGGGGAAGATTGGGAGAAGTGAGGTAGTGATACTTGTGGATACGGGTAGTACTCACAATTTCCTCGATCCAGCTATAGTAGTTGAAAATCATCTACCTCTACAACACACTAAAAGGTTAACAGTAAGAGTGGCAAATGGGGAAGCAATGTCGTGTGAAGGAAAATGTGAACATATCTCATTTCGGGTATAAGGCAGCAAGTTCACTACTGATTTTTATGCATTAACACTTGGGGGGTGTGATGTAATTTTGGGAGTCTATTGGCTGAAGACCTTAGGACCCATTTTGTGGGATTTCCTACACTTGAAGATGACATTTGAATACGAGAAGAGTAAAGTAGAATTATGTGGGTTACGACCTAAGGAGTGGATTGTTCAGGAGGCTCAGAATTTCAGCAATACTTCTACTACTGAAAAACGGGGTCTAGTGCTCCAACTTCTATGCCAAATAGAAGAAGCTGTGAAGCCAATAGTACCGGCTCAAATTTCAGAATTATTAAAGGAGTACAGATCAGTATTTGGCGAGCCTAAAGGTCTTCCTCCACTTAGAAGCCATGACCACCAGATTGTATTAAAAGATGGGGCAACATCTGTGTGTGTGAGACCATACCGCTATCCTTACTACCAAAAAGGAGAAATTAAGAAAATTGTCCGGGAGTTGTTGGAGTTAGGAGCTATTAGACATAGCCAATCTCCTTTCTCCTCTCTCGTGTTGTTGGTGAGGAAAGCCGACGATAGTTGGAGGATGTGCATCGATTATCGGGCTCTTAACAAGGAGACTATCAAGGACAAGTTTCCTATCCCTATTGTGGACGAGTTATTGGATGAATTGAATGGGGCAACGATTTTTTCAAAGCTGGACTTGAGGTCGGGATACCATCAGATTCGAATGAAGCCTGAAGACATCCCTAAAACGGCTTTTCGAACTCATGATGGCCATTATGAATTTCTGGTTATGCCCTTCGGGCTAACCAATGCCCCCTCTACGTTTCAAGGGCTAATGAATGATATTTTCAGAGAATACTTGAGGAAGTTTGTATTAGTCTTTTTTGATGATATTCTTGTTTATAGTACAGGATTGGAGGAGCACGTCCAGCACCTGAGAGTGGTTTTGGAGGTACTCAAAGCACATAAGCTTTTGGCAAAATTTTCTAAGTGTCGCTTTGGTTATAAAGAGATTGATTACTTGGGGCATTTAATATGGGCCCAAGGAGTGAAGGCCGACCCTACGAAGATAGAGGCTATGCTGAACTGGCCTATACCGAAGCACATTAAGTCCTTGAGGGGTTTCGTCGGACTTACGGGGTATTATCGAAAGTTTATAAGGGGATATGGAAAAATTGCAGCTCCACTAACTCAGCTATTGAAGAAGAATTCCTTCAGCTGGTCAGCAGAGTCAACTAGGGCTTTCCAACAGTTAAAGGAAGCTGTAACTTCACCTCCAGTTTTGACTCTACCTGATTTTTCAAAACCTTTCACCATTGAGTGTGATGTATGTGGAGTAGGGATCGGGGCTGTGCTCATGCAAGACAACAGGCCCATTGCTTATTTCAGTCAAGCATTGAAGGGAAGACTTTTACAGCTTTCTACTTATGAGAAAGAACTGTATGCGTTGGTGTGTGCCGTGCAAAAATGGAGGCCTTATTTGGTTGGGCAGACTTTTGAGATCAAAACTGATCAGCAAAGTCTCAAGTTTTTACTTGAGCAGAAAGTTGAGAATCCTATTCAGCAGAAATGGCTCAGTAAGTTGTTGGGATATGATTTTACTATCTTGTATAAACAAGGTAAAGAGAATAAGGCAGCAGATGCTCTCTCACGAAGGGATGAAGGGGAAAACTATCCCACATTAGCAGTGATATCACTTCCACATTCTTCATGGTTGGAGGAATTGAAAAGAAGTTATGCTACTGATCCTACTATGTGTGATATAATCTCAAAGGTTCAAGCTGGGACAATGCCTGACAGTAAGTTCACATTGAGGAATGGGATCCTACTACGTAAGGGTCGCATCTATTTCAGTAAAACAACAGATTTTAAGGATCGACTCTTGCAGCATATACACAATAGTCCCACAGCCGTTCATTCGGGTTACCACAAGACTTTACATAGAGCTAAGGCTGATTTTTACTGGCCAGGTATGAAAAAGGACATTAGGACCTATGTCAAAGAGTGTGATATTTGTCAAAGATACAAGTCTGAAAACCTAGCACCTGCAGGGTTGTTACAAAACTTACCGATTCCACATCAGAGTTGGACAGACGTATCTATGGACTTTATTGAGGGTTTACCTCGATCTAAAGGGAATACAGTGATTTATGTAGTAGTGGACAAATTCACTAAATATGCTCATTTCATTGGGACTGCTCACCCCTATTCAGCTTACTCAATTGCCCAACTTTTCTTATCATACATCTTCAAGCTCCATGGTATGCCTACTACTATAGTTTCTGACCGGGACACAGTCTTTCTAAGTAATTTTTGGCAAGAGCTATTTAGATTGCAAGACACAACTCTAGCTCACAACTCAGCATATTACCCTCTGAGTGATGGTCAGACAGAGATTGTCAATAAATGTGTGGGCCACTATTTAAGGTGCTACTGTGGTGAGAAACCTAAATCTTGGATGTAATGGTTGCCCCTAGCCGAATGGTGGTATAACACCAGCTACCACATGTCAACTAAATTGACTCCTTTTGAAGCCCTCTATGGTTATCCCCCACCTAAGCTTCTAAGCTACGTTTCTCAGACAACTTAAAATGCAGCAGTTGAATACGAATTAAGAACTAGAGAACAGATTATTGACATACTCAAACACAACCTAGCAGCTGCCCAAGAACGAGCTAAGCACCATTATGATAAGAGGCATACATAACGCAACTTTGCAGAAGGGGATTGGGTTTACCTGAGGCTTCAACCTTATCGCCAAAAGACTTTGGCTTTTCGCAAAAGTCTCAAGCTTTCTCCAAGATTTTTTGGTCCATTTCAGGTGCTCAAGAAAATTGGAGAGGTGGCTTACCGTTTGGCCTTACTAATCGAAGCCCGTATACATCCCGTGTTCCATGTCTCGTGCTTGAAAAAGAAGTTGGGTGCACATGTGACTCCTCTACCTCTCTTACCTCCAATCGACGAAGAGGATGCTCCATAACCAGAACCAGAACTAATCTTGGACAGGCGTGTACGCCGACAAGGGAATAGACCTTTGACTGAGGCCCTAGTGTAGTGGCGAGGTGCAGCACAAGAGGATGTCAGCTGGGTTCCTTACTGGCAACTTCGAGAAAGGTATCCACACCTTGTGGGCAAGGTTTTCGAAGGGGAAGAGAATGTTATGAGTCTTGGTGAAGGTCAAAGTTTTTTCGAACATAAGGAGGCTAGGGTTCGTAAAAGGGGAAAAGCTCGAATAGTTGAGGAAGCTTCGGGAGTTTGAAGTTGCGAGTTGGGCATGTTGTTCTCACTCGAAGTGGTTAGTTTGACTGCTTAGTTATGTTTAACTGTGGACTGGGCCAGGTCATGGGTGGGCTGGTTGCCCATTAGTTAGGCCTTATGTTATCTGCTTTGGGCTGCCCTTTGTTTTAATAGGGCTTTATCTTACTTTCTGTTAGTACATTCGGAGGCCTCTTGACCAGTCTATTTTGTATAAGTTCACGAAGATGTCATGAGAGAATTTTCATGAAAAGAATTATACAAACCGAATATTGGAGAGTGACTCTCTCGAAACAGTCTGTTACAAAAATTCCTTATACAGTTCATCATCCAAACACTATCACCGATCATCCATTTCTACATTCTTACAACTATATTCAAGATTTCAAGGGTTACATTACAAAGACCGTGAATCCTGCAACAATATGATTCTGCTCCATCAGCCCCATTACTCTCACGCTAACTTTCAGGCACACAAGGTGGATATTCCTGCTACCAACATAAAAGTTCTTTTCTGATCTCCATATGCTTCCTTTGATGAGTAGACTTTGCACTAATATGGAATCAAGCTCATCATTTTTGCACTAAAAAACTACATACTCAACTCCACATAGGCTTTTTGGTGTTGGAATCACCAGCCAAGTTTGTGTCACGAGGTTACAAAGAAACCAACTCTGGAAATCTTGTTTCCGTCTTGCGACAGAGAACCAAACCATTGCTTGATGCGAGGACCCTAGAAGTGTCCATCAAGAATTGGAGGTACACTTGCGGGGAACGCCCGAGGAGGGTTCCTCACTGGGCAGGGGTAGAATGGAAGATTCAGGCTGAAGGAAGAACCCGGTGTCATCCTTCAACTGTTAGTGTCGAGTTTGCTTCAACGCGAAAAAGGTTTATTCTGAGAATTCGAAGAAGGATTTGCAGACAGCTTTGAACCTGTGGGTTCGGTTATGGTGTTGGGGGTTATTGTGCTGGTAGATGCAGGTGGAAGATCGAGATCGAATTTTCAAGATCCAAGGGATGAGAACATGCCACATCAATTAATGAAATTTGACCCGCAGTTTGACCCGATTCGTTCCGTTTGCAAGTGCTGACCTGCGAACTGACCCGTTTGAAACCTTGCTTCTTCTTCGACAATCGCATAATTGCCTCCCTTCTTCGTTTCCGCACAGTCGCCACCCAGCCTCGCCCCACAACCGCCCCGCCTCAACAATAACATTCTCCCCCCGAAACGCACAGAGGAGAATAAGACAATTGGCTTACTTCACAATAAATCTCACCCACATACTAACAACCAAACTGAACATCAAGTTTTCATCACAGGATACATATATAAAAAACAAAAAAACTTTCTCAAGTTGGGCCCTGTCGAATGTAACATTTGATATCTGAAATGTTGCTGTCCCATTATAGTGTAACCTCCCGTATGGTGTTGGATAAGAAATAATTAATATAAGGAAGGCACCAAATATCTGCTACGAGAAACCGTGCACCCTAGAGTGAGGTAAAATCAGTCCTTGCTAACTGAATCCACAACATTAGGAGCCAAAGTGGATATCTTGCCCCAAGATTTCATTCTTAACTGACGAAATCATAAGACTTTTCAACAGGAAACACAACCATATGACTTTTCAAGACTTTTCCACTACAGTAAACATGATAATTTATTCAAGAGAAATCTCATTGACCGACTTACAGAATGCCAGCAAAATTTAGAAATATATTAGAAGTAGATTAGAAATTTAACTCAGTTCAGAGTTCAAAGCACATCCACAATGTCCATGGATAACTGAATAACAAGAAAGAAAATTTAACTCTCCCTAGGGTATACGAAAAATAGAACATAACATAATAATTTGAGCAACAAGCACAACCAGTGCGAAAAAGAACCAAAAAAACATCTAAATCCAGAAAGAAAAAGGCACCCAGAAAAATAAAAGCAAGGTTTTAGCAATGGGTCTAGCATCAAAATCAAGAAAATGTATTGAATAACCAACGAATAAGAACAATATATGAAATAGAAGGGGCAGATCAGTTTAGGGCTAGTGTTTGACGAGGAAATAAAAAACTAGAAAAAACACAATGTGAGAGCAATAGATTTTCTGGTCCTTATCTTCTTTCAGGCAGAGAATGTTATTGCTGAGCACTTGCTCTCCGATGGGGTGGCTGTGGGGTGAGGCTGGGCGGCGACTTTGCGGAAACGAAGAAGGGAGGAGATTATGCGATTGTCGAAGAAGAAGTAGGGTTTCAAACGGGTCAACTGGGTCAGTTCGCGGGTCAACACTTGCAAACGGGACGAATCAGGTCAAACCGTGGGTTGAATTTCATTAATTGATGTGGCGTGGTCTCATCCCTTAGATCGTGAAAATTCGATCTCGACCGTCCACCAGCATCTACCAGCACTATAACCGAACCCGAACTACAGAGTCTATTCGCATTAACGAAGAATGTATTTAAGTATTAGAGGCTAGAACTCAAGGTTTCTAATATTGGTGGGCGCTTCTGCAATAATTGTTTTATCTAGGGAAATTTTTCCGGTGAAGGAAGGAACTTGTGAGAATAGAGACATGCTTACCATATCTGGATTATAATCTCCTAGAATTACCAGATTGCCTTTTTGGTAAGGGTAGGATATTTGGGAACATCATCTGGGTAATCTAAGAAGTATATTTGAAATCTTCATTTTCAAATGTAAATACGATGACAAATATGAAGCCATAATAAGTGATAAAGTATCACTACAAAAAAAAAGGTCTTTAATGACGGTCTTTTTAGCGGCGGTCGCTAAAAACGCCGCTAAAGGGTGTTTTTTGCGGCGTTTTTTGACAAACGCTGCTAAAAGGGGTCTATAGCGGCGGTCTTTTTAGCAGCGGTCACCGACCGCCGCTATATACCCCCTTTAGCAGTGTTTTTCACAGCGGCAGTCTTTTTAGCGGCGGTCGGCATAGATCCCCATTTAGCAGCGTTTTGCAAAAAAACGCTGCTATAGACCCCCCTTTAGCTGCGGTTTTCCAAAACGCTGCTAGAAATCAGGTACCTACAGCGGCGTGCATTATGACCACCGCTGTAGAGTTCACCTTTAGCAGCGACTTTTTAAAAAACCGCTGCTATAGGTATAATTTGAAAAAAAAAAAATCAAAAAATCAAAAAATATTTTATTTAATGTTAATAATTATTTTATAGACTATTTTATTCCTTTTAATACATAATTTAATATCTGATCATAGTTGTTATGGTAATTTATATTTTAAATTATAAATATAATTAAAATCAAATATTTTTTTAATTAGTTGTAATTTTTTTAATGTTAATATTTATGTTAAATATTATTGTATTTATGTTAATATATAATTTAGTTTGTCATGTATGTGAAAAAGTTTAATTTAAACATATATTTAATAAAATATGAAGTTAGAAAGAGTGTTATGAACATTAAAGTACATAATTTAATATCTGGTCATAATTATTATAGTAATTGAATATTTTATTGATTATAATTACAATTATATTTCAATAATTTGTAAACTCCCCGCGCCTTACTTAAGAATTCCCCCGCGCGCGCCCTGAACTCAAAACTTCTAAGAAAATTCCCTTCCCCGCCCCCCCCCACCCCGCAGTCCTCACCCCCAAGTCCCCTGAGCCCCCTCTCCTTTTCTCCTTGCCGTCACTCACCACTCACCAGGCCACCATTCGGCCTCTCTCCCTCTCACCAGGCCACCATTCATCCTGATATTTGACTGCAAGCGCCGAATATTTCTTTCTTTTTCTGGTATATTACTTTCCCCCCTTCTTGCCCATTTGGTTAATGTTTTGCGAGGTATCATTTGTAATGTTTCCGTCCGCTGTGAGTTAGTGCTTGCAATTAGCTGTTTTGGGAAATGGGTTTGGGTTATGAAGCTAAAGTCAGGATTTTGGTTCAAATTTTTTCGCACGTTTGGTGTTCGTTTGCCCCGGGCTAGAGTTTGCTTTGAATTAGGTTTTCAGAGGGATTTTACTTGCCCTTTCTCTTTTTCTCTGTTTCTTTAGTTTAGCTTTTTGTATTTTTCAGAGGGATTTTGCGACGATGCTTTCGCTCGCCTCTACGCCTTCGTCGAATCTGAAATTGAAACGGCTCTTCGTGTTGGATTCTCCTCCCTCAACTTCCTATTTCTTTTATTCAGGATTTTGAATCTGATTGTTTTAATTATGCATGCAGAAATCTGAGATGGCTTCTACGGAGAAGAACAGGGCATCTGCAGCTGAGGAAATTGGCTCGATTGATGGATGAAATTCCTAAAATTTAGTGTGCTGTTATTTTAAAATTTAAAATTTAGTGTGCTGTTATTTGTTCCATCGACACGTCTTACTCATTTTCACATTGTGAAATTGCGGTTCATGAAGAATTACATCTCTTCATAGTTCTTTGCTTTCATTGAATCTTGTTCTGTTGCCTATTTCATTTACGAAATTCTGTTGGTCATTTGTGCCTTCAACATTGAGCAGCTTCAGCATCCCATAAGACTATCAGACTGGAGGATGGGCAGCTTCAGCATCCCATAAGACTATCAAGTTTGACTCATCAGGTGACCGGTGCTTCATGCAGATTCGTTAATGTCTTGATGTCTATCTTGTAATTGAAAGACATAAAGTTCATTATTTGATCAGGCTTCTACTTTTGTGTCATTTACAACTCTCCACTCTCATTTCATTAAGTCTGTAAATTGTGCAGGACCAAGGTCTTGATATCATATCAGAAGGTCTTGCTATTATCTGTCTTTGTTAATGTATTGGTTGTTTTTTCTTGGAAGGTTGGATTTTCACTTGGTGTATTCAGACCAAAATTCTTGTTGCTACCATTTATTCAACTTGAAAAATCATACGCAGACTTTTTTTTCTTGATAAGTAACATTAACAGATTGCTTTTAATACGCAGACTTGGAAATACGAATGACCAAATGGTTGTTTGTGTCTGTTTCTTTTAGCTGAAACCTGTTTCTGTTTGCATTTGATTGAATGTTCTTAAATTGTCTCATTTCATAGGCTATAATTGAAATGTTCTATGGCAGTTGTAGATCCTACAACAATCTCTTAACCTTTATTTTTTTGATGAGGTAAAACCTGTCTATTTGTATGTTCACGTTAGTCTGGTAGAGGAAAACTTGTCGCCATCTGTTGCTAATTTCATCTCTTACTTTCTCCAATAATTTCAGGTATCTCGTGGTTTAAATGAGAAAGATGGAGGAGGTTGATGTGTAAAATGAGGAAGATTTTAATTCGCCCTTGCTTATTGTATTGTATTTGAATATTTTAGTTGGTCCTTGCTTGTTGCTATTTTATTTTAGAAATTTGTTACTTTTTAAATTACTTGTAGAGATTTTTGTATTTGTTGTAAAACTGTATTAATCAATGATGAAGTATATTTTGTTTTATTATCCTTGGTCTTTAAGTTTTTACATCCAATAAATTATAATTATTAAAATAAATTGTATTACCGATTAAAAAATCATGTATATGAAAATATAGGAAAAAATTAGTAGTGCATTAAAATCCTAGTAAAAAAAAAAACGCTGGCAACCTATGCGATCGCTGCTAATCGATCGCCGCTAAAAGTCTATGCCAGCGTTTTCACGAAACGCTCCGAGGAAGCCAAAATTGCGTTGGGGTCTTCACCAGAGGTTTCGAAAACCGCCGCGATATATCTATCCGACGGAGCGATCACCGCTAAAAAACCGCTGCTATAGGCCAAAATGACCTATAGCAGCGTTTTTTCGGCGACCGCTACTATAGACCGTTTTTTTTTTGTAGTGTATGACAAAGCGCAATTTTGACTGTCAGAACTTAGGAAATCTACCTAATAGATTAACGAGGAATTTTAGGGATTTTAATTATTTTTTTCTAGTTAAGGGATGAAGAAGACAGATATATTGGAAGTCGCAAAGATTTTCACATCGGACGCAGAGAATTAACAAGAAAACAATGTTTTGTTCTCAGTTCAAACAACAAAGCTCTCATGTCCAAAGATTACTCTCTCCTGTTGCAAACTTGTTTCATATTTCGAACTAGGGTTCCCATTTTTTTTAGAGTAAAAAGAGCCTCAACGCACTTCATAAGTCTTGTTTGGTTGCCTGTGTTGCTGTTTCGGCAGCCTATTCCCCATAAGGTGAAATTCATATCCCCATATCCCGAGCCTTACTTTTACAAGTAATTTCTCATGGGCAGTAGAGCATGTTGAGTTCCCTATATTCTACTTATATGTAAAAGACAAAAAACCCACTTTCTATTCTAAAGACTACTAATTTCATATTTTGGATAACAAATACTCATCAGCCGATATAATCCATCAATTGAAATAAACTATTTGGGTAAAAAAAAATACCACTCAATTGCAATGTGACACGTGTCAGTAAAAATAAAAAATAAATATAAAATTAATAAAAAAATATTTTTTATTTTATTTTTTTAAAGAAAAAAAAAGAAAAAGGGAAGGATCGGAGTCCTTCCCCGGTGGAGGCCCTCCTCCACCAATCGCCGAGTAGTCTGGCCGCCCAGCGGAGGGAGGAATCCCTCCACCCAGGGTGGTGCTCTGGGGCGGCTGGGGGACCTCCCCCATCCCGCAACAGTGCGTCCTTCCTTTTTTCTTTTAAAAAAAATAAAATATTTTTTTATTAATTTTAGATTTTTTTATTTTTTATTTTACTGACATATGTCACATTGCGATTGAGCGGTATTTTTTTAAAATTGAGCTGTCAATTTCCACGTGTGCGTCGTCAGCCACGTGTGCATTTTTCGTCCATTAAGTTGACGGCATGACTCTTCTGGGAATAAGGCCAAACCCTATAATATTTTGTAGGAAAAAACATACCCTGAGGACGAAATTGAAAAATAATAATACCACAGAGACGTACGGAGCAATTTACCCCAACTATTTCACAACAAATAGCTTAATGTCCATTTGCAAAAAAATAATAAAAATCCTAATAGAGATAACTTGCAATTTATTAAAGAATATAAAGGTGCACAAAAGGGCAAAACTTTGCAAGGTATCGGAAATTAGCAATTTAGTCACTGAGTTTTAGTACCGCTGACAAAATGATCACTGGGTTTAGTTTTTTACGTTTTGGTCACTGAAAACATATCATTATGACTTTTCACAAATCCGTCAACTATCTGTCCAATTTTTAACCGAACAAATCAGCACTTCCTCCACGTCAGCCACTTGCAGTCAAGAGAGTTCATATCAAACGATGCAGAGTCACGTCATGCCATCTTCGTACAAGAAGTTTCAGGTGTTCCTGCGGGAGAGTCGGCTGGTGAAGCAGCTGCTCCTAATCAGTAGGTACAAGTTAGCAGAGACAAGATGATGTGCGATTAAGGAAGTTACCAGAAGATTTTTTCTTTTATTAGTGTCGTGAAGTGCACGTGAAGCAGAGAGAGGAGAATGTTTCTTTGCTGATGAAGGAGCTGGAGGTGAAGAGCGCTGCTCCGAGCAAAGCCCAGACAGATATTGTAGAAGAACGCAAGAAGACGGAATCTTTATCAAGGAGAATTGAGTGCCTGGAAATCATTGACCAGCAGCAGACTCTAATGCAGACAGAACTTGAGAGGTACAAGCAGTGGCGGATCCAGGAATGTAATGGAAGGGGGGCAAACCCTTAATGAAAAATGACAAAAAAATTTTTTTACTATGTAATGCAAAAAAATGTCTTAAAAGTTAAAAAAAAAAGAATCCTAGAAAGACTAACACGAGGACTGAAATATTTACCACTTTGTGTGAATAAAAATAACATGATCTCGCAACAGATTTATTTTTCAAACAAGAAGAAACTAAAATTAAAACTAACAAAATTTCTATAAATTCCATACTGCACTACATAGTAGAATAATGAATAAAAGCTAAGAAAAAAATTATCAATTGAAAGGAACTAAGCACATAACATTTTTGAATTGAAGGCCTACATGACAATTCAAAGATACTAAGACCTAATAGCAAATTAAAAGGAACTAAGTACATTATAAGCTTATTAAGACAATTCTACTAGGAAAATGAAACATAGCTTAAATATTCAAAAGCACAGATCAAGTACTTATAGGAAATAAAAAGAGCAAAAAACGATGGTCTCCTTCTAATCTTGATGAGTAAGATAGCCCAATTCTCCTCTTGCCTTCTATAAGCCCCAAAAGATCAAATCGTGTTTCCCTTTTTGCTTACATGAATCAGAATTCAGAAATTTGATTCGAGTTTGTATGTGAGTGATTGTATTGACTGTATCTAGGTTTTTACAACAAATATCTTCTGCTTAGAAAGATTGCAAATTCAAGAATTCTCTATCAGTACTTAATTCATCAAAATTTCATCACATGAATTCAATTAAAATTTCATCACAAATTCATGAATTTTCTATCCGGTTCAAAATATATTCAATAATCCTAATCTACTAATTAAATTTCATCACAAATTCATGAATTCTCTATCCGGTTCACAATAAATTCAATAATCCTAATCTGCTAATTAAATTTCATCACATAATTCATCAAAATTTAAAATAAATTTCATCACTAATTGAAAAATAAACAGAGTTACAAAGAGACTTGAGTTGAGAGAGTACTTGGAGGCTGGAGATGGAGAGAGAGAAAGAGTTGTGGTCCTGTTGAGGAGGAGAGAGGGACGGAGAGGGAGAGAGAGCTCAGCCGGCATTCTGTCGACTGTGGAGGTCCGGAGGAGGAGAGGCAGTCGGTAGAGTGATAGAGGACTAGAGGCTGGCGTTATGTGGAGGCAGAGTGAGAGGAGAGAGAGAGACGGAGGCTAGCATCGGGAGGTGGGGAGCAGAGTGAGAGAGGCTGGGCTGTAGGCGTCAGGGAGAAAAGGGGGGGGGGAATTGAAGTTGTTAGAGAGGGAGGGGAGGATGGCGCCGAATTAACTAAAAAAAAAGGCCAAGGTGAAATGCGTATTTTACCCTCTGTTGATTTTTTTAAAAAAAATTAGACCGACTAGGTTGGCCTGGGCGCCTGGGTTTGAAGGGGGGCTGGCTTCAGGGCCTGGGTCTAAGGGGGGCAGCCCATATAAAAAAATCCAAAAAAAAAATTTTTTTTAAGAGATTTTTCAGGCAATGGGGGCAGCTGCCCCTAGCTGGATCCGCCTGTGGGACGTGCTTGAGGAATTGTCCAGGTGTCAACTTCTCTTGGAAGAGAAAATTCTGCAGATGGAAAGCGGCTCACAGGAAAAATTTATAGAAGTTTGTGATGCCTTAGAAAGAGCAAATGTTGAATATGAGGAGAAATTCTGTGAAACAAATGAAATCGAATTTGAATTGCAGATGTGGATATCAACTGCTGAACGATTAAAAGTTGATCTTGAAGAAAATCATATGGTGCGGAAAGAGCTGGAAGCTTCTCTTCTCTCAGAAGTAGATCTTGAGTTAACAATCAAGCACGAGAAAAATGGCCTTATTGAGATGTTAAAACAGAGAGAAAGACGAATAGACAATCTCCAGCAACAGATTGTCACACTGGAGCAAGAGCTTAAAACAAGGGAAACAAAAGCTACTAGTTTGGCAAGAAGGGAGACTCCATTGTCCTCTGATTCAGAGAAGGCGAGCTTTTTCCAGACATTGAGAGAGAAGGACAAGATTTTAGAGCAACTTGAGACAGAGGTTGTGTGGCTGGAGCAAGAATCACTAAGAAGAGAATTCGAGAGTGCTGTGCTTTCCCAAATTGTCGCTGAGAGAACATCTGAGCATGAGAAAGAGAAACTTATCCACATTCTGGAAGATAGCAACAAGAGAATAGATGATCTCAGGCAGTTTGTAAAGTCTTTGGAACAGAAGTTTAATAGCTCAATGATCTCATTTTCTTCACAGCTAGCTGAGAAGCAGGCTGTGATTAATCCGGTCCATGAAGCTTGGGAGAGCATTGCCGCAGCTGAGATTCTGGCAGTACTAGAAGTTGAAGAGAAGAAGTTGATGATCACAGAACTTGAAGATGATATCCATAATATACAGCAGAAACTGGAATTACAGCTTGAGGATGTAGTTATTTCTTTTTACGATTACTGATGTATGCACAAACGCTACAATTAAAATTACATCTCTTTCGGCAGATGGGATTCCAATTTGCAGGGAAAGCTGTATACTCTGCAGTATGGGTTGCGGCTGTTTCATTGTTCATGGAGTTGCTGGGTTTCTCTACTCAGAAATGGCTGACTGCTGGAGGTCTTGGGACTGTCTTGTTGACTCTTGCCGGCCGTGAAGTGCATCCTTACCATTGCAGCGGCTGAGGGGTGGGGTCTGAACGTTACAAGCACCGGGTAAGGCTAGAGCTTGAGTTCTGTTGATGTTGAGCCCCAGAGACGAGCCACCACCATTAAGGACCGCACACAAATTACAATTTGAAGGCGTTCAAAGCAGGAGACTTCTGGAAAACTTGTTGTACGAAGATGGCATGACGTGACTCTGCATCGTTTGATATGAACTCTCTTGACTGCGAGTAGCTGACGTGGAGGAAGTGCTGATTTGTTCGGTTAAAAATTGGACGGATAGTTGACGGATTTGTGAAAAGTCACAATGATATGTTTTCAGTGACCAAAACGTAAAAAAACTAAACCCAGTGATCATTTTGTCAGCGGTACTAAAATCCAGTGACTAAATTGCTAATTTCCCTAAAAAAAACACCCATATTTTTTTAACTCCACAAACTTAAACTTTCCATTTCGATTAGAGAAATATTGAAATTTCAAATAATTTCGAGCAGAGTTATGACAATTCTAGTGGATCACACATGTATCACAATTCCCCAACCTCCAGTTATTGCAGTCTAACTGGAGTCATTCCTATAATCAAGAGAGTTCTTCCTTTGGTATTCCTACTAGAATTGTTTGGCCTTCTTCTGCTGCTGGAAGCTTTGGGGAGTTTGCCTATCCAGCTTGCGTTTAGTCCCTCCTTGTGTTGAAGAACCACCATCCTTGAGCACATTCGCTTTTGCCTTTCTGGCAGCAACTGCCGGTCTTTTCCCCTTCCGTTCTTTCAACTTCTCTCCACTCTGGCTTTTAGAGTTCGTATCGGCTGACCTAATGCTTTTAGGATGATGAACTTTCTTTTGGACGCCAGATTTGCTTGCACGCAATCCCTGATAGGATAGGGGAGCCTTTGCATTTGCCCTAGCATTGCTATCTGAAGTCCTGGGACGCAGAGCTAGCCTCTTGGCTGGAGAGTTAGCAGTCTGAGCAGGATATGTACTCTGTCTCTTTAATGGTGTGGCAGATGGAGTGGTATCTCTTCTTGCATGAGAGACTCTCAGCTCCCGGTCTCGTAGCTTCAATTTCCGTTTCTTAACAGCCAGATTTGCAGCTTCCTGCAAATACAAATTACACGTAATGCAGTTGCAACCCAAGTGACAAGTAAGTTAATGGCTGTACAAAATCCTAAATATGTCATTGGAACAAACATTTCATGATCATAATTTGAATTCCGTTACAGGTTTATAGGCTTTTGCTGTTTCTCAATCTCTCTCTGCCCCCAAATTGGTCAAAGTTCTTTCAACTAGCTTCAACCATTATCAAAGCATTTCAACTGTCCTTCAAAAACATATAGCAAGCTCTCCTAGAGCAGCCCTTTTAGCTAAGTATGCCAATGCAATATATATGGATGAAAAATCAAGAAATCTAATTACAGTAGTCAAATATTGCCCAGCTAATAGAGAATCGACATTGTCAAAACGAACACTCCTACAGGAGAGGAACCCAACTCAAATCACGTGTTTGTCTGAATAAAGCTTCGGAAAGAGGGCAAGAAAGACTTGCAAAGATGTGCACCGGAAATTATTTTAACAACTTAGTGGTAACGAAAATATCACAAAGGAAAAAAAGGTTGCCAAAAAAATGAGATTGAGAAACATGATCAGAAGTAGCTCTCAACTTATTGCAATCCACATAAAAATAAATCCAGGAGTAACTCAAAAATTGAGCTAACAAGCCGCAATTCCATCTAATTCCCACTATCCTGGTTTTAGACATTTGAAGACACAATGAGAATTCAAAAATAGAGAAAAGGAAGTCCATTTGAAGTAACAGAGGAGTTTGGAGAGTAGAAGACTATACCCTTGTTTTCAACAAGACATAGGCAATACCCTTTCCAAGACTTATATGAGGATGCCTAATGACCCTAATGGCTTCAATGCTGGATCCCAGATTGTCGATACCAGAAAACAGCTGATAGAGTTCTTCATCCTGCAACATTAGAAAAGGAAAAAAATCCAGATTACAGCGATAACATTTGTCAAACTAGAAGAGCGCAAAAAAATCAAGACTAGCAAGTTACCTTCACATCATATGGGAGGTTACCCACAAAAACAGTTCTTTTGATATCATAAAGTGAAACACTCTCCCCTTTAAGCTTCTTCCGAGGTGGGCACGCCCGGTCAACACGAATGTGATTTCCTCCAAACTAGAATCAGTTAAAGAGACACCAACACATATCACCTCAAAATTAAGATAGTACAAAATCAAACTTGCTATAGAACCACGCTGATTACCAAGAATCGATAAGAACATACCAGAGCCATGTTATGGGACAAGGAAGCCTGGGCGGATTCTTCAGTTTTAAAAACAATGTAAGCATGGACACTGTAATAAGAAGCTTTCTCATCAACAAACAAAGTGACACAGATTGAAGGGAAAAAAAAAAGGAATCTGCAGTAGGCTTTAACTGTCATCATAGCAGTATTGAACAATTATCAACTGAATGACGAGAAGAAAAAAGACTTCCTTCTTTCACTTAATTATAACTTCTGTCTAGAAGCCATCAATGAGGAAAATACTATTGCCTCACATATAAAGATAGTCATATATATTGGTAACTGAGAGAGATACCTAAAAATCAGAAAAATTATACAACCAACCAACCAGCACAAGATTAATGGGCAAATAAATGAGTACCAGAAAGTTCAAAAGATTATAGAGGAACATACTCAGAGAAGATAAATCAATCGAACTCGGGAAATTCCAAACAACAATGTCATTCAAACTTATCACCTGTCAACAGCTTCATTGAATTGCCTCGTAAGTATAGCTTCCTTCCTTGGTTTTTTGGTCTGCAAAAAAAAATATAACAATCATAATTGCTTCTCATATATCAATACAAACATATATTTGTTGAATATTGTAAAAAACGGAAACCAAATAATCATGCAACACTCACATCCACGATCGGCACGGAACGGATCCTCACAGACTCCACCTCCCCAAACTGTTTGAATTCCTTAATCAAAGCTTTCTTCTTCACCTTCAGCGTCAAGTTCCCTACAAACACAGTCCTCAAAAGCTTGCTCTCGTCGTCAAAGCCATCCGGGGAAATAACCATATGTTCTAAATTTTCCATTGTTTTTCTCTTCTCCCCCACAACTTTCTTCTTCTCTTTCAATAATTCCTTTCCTTCTCCTCTTTCGTTCTCCGCCGCACCATATTTCTTCATCTCGTACTCCCTCTCAAGCTCATCCCGTTTCCTCTTCTTTTGCTTCTTCATATTCTTATCCATACTTCTTGACTCCGAACCCAAATCAGGGTTTTCTCCATTCGACACGTGACCCAATTCAGTGGGTTGCCCTTCTTCTTTCACCGCTTGCCGATTCGACTCAGAGCCCAAACTGGGGTTTCCACCTTTGTCTTTCTGCATTTCGCCCTCTGAAGCTGCTCCAAGATTAGGGTTTGGGAGTTTCTCTTCCTTCGATTTCTTCGTCCCCACCAGAGTCTCGGAAGCTTCTGCCATAGGATCCGCCTCAATATCAGGCAGCTTCTCCTTGCTCCTCTTCCTCTTCTTCTGCTCCAGATCATAAGCAGAATTAGGGTTTCCACATCTGACATTGTTAGCGCTTCTGAATGATTCAGCTTCAGCAAACCCCTGTGCCGGTGCCAACGATGCTTGGGGCTTGCTTCTAAAAGGGTTGTCATCAGAGAAGATGGAATCGGTGGCATTTTGGTCCGGGGCGTCACCAAAAAGGGTCTTGAAAATCCCAGAGGAGGACGGAACGGCGTCGCCCTGGGGAGTTTGGTCTGGTTCCCAAGATTTGTGTTTAACTGATCTCCCCATTTCCTTTAGGTTTTAGGGACGAACGAGGGTGCCAAAAGAGACGTTAGATTTGAATTGAGGGACCAAGGGGGTAGTCTTAGGAGGGATAACGTAAAGTCTATATTAAGGACTTGCGTGTGTGTGTATAATATATATATATACACGTGCTGTTTTGCTGTAAACGGGTTTAAGTTTTTTCCCTCTTTTTTTTCCTTAACAAAAATATAAAAAAATAGATTCAACTCCAAGGAATAGATTTTCAAAATATAGAAAGCATTTAATTATTCAAATAATTTTATTTCTTCTAAAAGAAGGCAATTTTGTTTTTGAAACTTAAAGTCGGACAAGAGAAGAAAACTTCTTGGGGAATAAAAGACGAAAGTGCAGTTCAGGGAAATCAAGAGAATTGTTTATTTATGCAAGTTATAAGGGAGGTTGAACCAAATAAATTGAACATTCTTTATTGCAAAAACATATTATACAATTTTTGTTTTCCAGGGCGTGGATATCACGTGTGTTATTTTCTATATTGTGAATGTTAATAATATCATTAAATTATTATTATTATTTGCTTCAAAGCCTTGTATATCAAAGACATAGAGTAAATTGGCTATTTACCAATCCTCAAACCTAGTAGGTTCACCCATTTAGTTGTGTGCTAGTCTTTCTACTCTAAGAAAAAGAAAAATAAATATTGGAAAAACTTCACTTTTCACCTCTAAATTAGCAATCAATGTCAGGTAAGAATACAAACTATCGATTTCGTCACATTGTGCCTTTTAATATGACTCAATTGTTAAGATTTTGCTATTTAACCTATTTTTCGCTCATTTCAATAGTAGAATCTAGTTAAAGGGCACAAATGGATGAATTTTAATAGTTTGAAGGTGCAATGTGACTTTTTTGAAATGTTCTTAATAATAGTTTTTTTTATAAATAAGACAATTTTATTGAAAGAAAAGAGAATAAAAGAAACGGTACAAAATACTATAATGAAGCCCCTAGACCAAACAAACTAGAAAACTAATGAAATCCAAAAACTCCGAAAAGGGAGAGCCCAACAACACATTCACCCACAAGAATAAAGACTGCAAAAAATTGCCCCTCAAACACTCCATGAACACTACCACATCCTCAAAACATCTCTCATTTCTCTCTTTCCAAATATTCTAACAAATACAAGTAGGGATCACTCTCCAAATAGCTAAGGCCGAAGGTCTTTAAAATCTCTTTTCCAGCATAACAAAACTTCATCTATCCTCCTAGGCATCACCCAGTTGTAGTCCATAATAAAGAGCACTAGGGACAACAACTCCCTAGCAACCAAGCAATGAAGCAAAATGTGCTCAATGGATTTTCCATCACTTTTGCAAAGGTAGCACCATTCAAGAAAATTCACTCCCCTCCTCCTCAAATTATCAGTGGTTAGGATTCTTCCGTAAGTGGCTTCCCAAACAAAGAAGGACACTCTAGGCAGGGCTAAAGACCTCCAAATATGTTTCCAAGGAAAGCTTACATCAAAGCCCCCAATAATGAGCGAATTATAAGATTTCACCGAGAACACACCATTCTTGGATCTCACCCATCTAATCTTGTCTTCAGCCCGACTCTTTAGAACTTTAGAATAAAGTAAAGTGAAGAGCGTCGAAAACACCTAAAACTCCCAATCTTAGCCCTCCTAACAAACTGAATATTCCACAAAGCACTCCCAGATCCCCACTCTAAACAATCCGCTACCATATCATTCTTATTACGTGCTAGAGAAAACAAAAGAGGGAACATATCCTTTAAGGTTCTCTCACCACACCAACGATCGTTTCAGAAACGGACTTTAATGCCACTCCCAACCTCAAAATTGATGTTCTCAGCAAAAGAAGCTCATCCATTGTTGATGTTCTAACAAAGACCAACTCCATAAGAGCCATTGCACTCAAGAGTGCTCCACCCTCCCAAACAACAACCGTACTTCTCCATGATAACAATTCTCCACAAGTTGTCACGCTCAACCCCAAACCGCTGAAGCCATTTCCAAATGAGGGACTTATTAAACAAAGCAAGCCTTCTCAAACCCAACCCATCAGATCTAATAGGAATACAAATTTTATCCCAGTTCACAAGATGAAATTTATGCACACTTTCATCACTACCCGACAGAAAATCCCTCTGAATCTTCTCCAACCTATTTGTCATTGCAGAAGGAATAAGTAAGAGTGACAAAAAATAAGTGGGAAGGAAAGACAGGGTGGACTTGATCAACGTGATTCTACCACCCTTAGAGAGATAACATCGTTTCCACCTTGCCAACCTCATTTTCGTTCTCTCAATAATATCACTCCAAATGCGAGAACATTTGTAGGTAGCCCCCTAAGGGAAGACCTAAATAGGTAATAGGCAAAAAAGCAACCCGACAATCCAAAATAGTAGCCAAATTATGCATATTGCCAACGGTACCAATAAGGATAGCTTCAGACTTGGAGAGATTAATATTCAAACCCGATATCGCCTCAAAACAAAGGAAAGAGTGTCATCCACAAATAATAAATTGACCTTCATCAGTCCCACACAGAATGATAGTGTCATCCACAAATAAAATAAATGAGAGATGCTCACACCCCACCTCTACCTCCAACTACTACATCAAACCCTTCAAAGGAACCATTTTCAACCAACACCTTCATCGTCCTACTGAACGCTTCCATGACAAGAACAAACAGTAAAGGTGAAAAGGGGATCACCTTAACGCAACCCACGAGAACCAAAAAATAAATCTTCGAGAGATCCATTCACAATAATCAAATACTTAGCAATGGAGATGCAGAAATCGATTCAGCTACACCACCTATGTAACACCCGAGATTTCTATTTTAAAACTATTTGAATTTATTATTTGATATTTGAAATGTCTTTTTTAAATTTGAAATTTGAGCTTAAGTCATTTAAAAGATTTTATGATTATTTATAATTTAAAAATTTTAGAGTTCAAAAGTGACTCTATTATTAGTGTGAGTCTATATATAGATTTACACATTGGTTTTAATTTTTACACACCACATTTTTATGCCAAAAAAGAGGAAAAATAAGACTTTTCTTACTTTCAATAATCTAGATGAATTTTCTTGAAGCAAATTCAGGTATTTCGAATTTCCTGATATTTTATTGTATTCTTTTTATGAAAGATCAAAACTATAGGGTGTCTATACCTAGCCCTAATTATTTCGAGATTTTCGAAATAGTTTAATGGGTTTCTTGGAGTAATTGAAATTTGGGTTCAAGATTTGTTCAGAAACATTCAGGTTCTAGATCTGAGCAGTAGATAGAATTATTTTTTTATAGCCGACCATAGAAGAATTGAGTTAAAGTTTTGTAATTTTTGGAGATATATTGGTATGGTTTTGAAAATCTGGAATTTAGGCATAGAGAAATTGGAATTGTTGAGAAAGATCCTTGATATAGATTGAAGTTTTGAACCGGATGACATATATAGGCTTCGAATTTCGGCATGAAATTTTATAGATTTCTTTACAACACACATATATATTTTTGTTATAAATTTCGGGATTTTTGGATATCTTAATAGATCTTTATAAATTTTGGAAGTGATGAGTACCGAATTTTCATGGTATAGTTTGACTCCGTGAACATAGTTGAATGTCGATTTTATATACTCAGTTATACGAGGAATCTGGATATAAAATTTTACAGGTGTATATTTAACATCTTAGGGAGGAACATATGTTAATTTGAAGATTTTATGGAAACCCGAGATAGATAAATTATATTCTAGAATCTGACCAGTGAATTTGAGATTTAATCATGTCGGGAAGATTTAGAGTTTCACTTATGTTTCCGTTTGAGCATATTATAATAAGTTAAATGTTGTATTTATAGGTGTTATGTCAAAGGCTTATTTACTTGAAGATTCAGGTAAATGAGGTTATTATGCTAGATTTTTCTAAAAGACCGATGTGATATTCGAGAAATTGCATGATTTATTGAAAACCCTCAGAGTTTTATGTGCATTACGTTTTGATAAAATTGTTAAAAATTCTAACATGAAATGTGTAAACATTAGCCTATTTTTTTGTCCAATGATTTTACATGATGTTTTCATTTATTGAAATCAAAGCTTTTTGATATTTATCGTTATTCAAGATTTGTGCACAATATTTTATGAAAAGAAGAGAAATTTGCAAAGTTTCAAAGTGATGTTTATTTTATGATATGTTATGTATTTTCAAACCCTGAAGCCCAGAATTACAGAGACAGTGCATTGGTACCAATTGCAACCCATTGAGTGCACCCATTTTAGAAAGGAAATGCATGAATTCTTGGAAAAAGAGGGAGCGAGTTTATATAAAAAATGTAATAAAGTAAATTCAATGAATAGATAGAGTTAAGACAGTGCTGCCTACACGCGAATTAGCTTCTGAGGTCGAGTAGTCTCAATTTCACCATAGGATTTGCGAATGAATGCTGGGTTAGGCCACCTTGAATGGCGTGATAAAAAACCGGTCGACGCCCACCCAACTAGAGGGACTGAGAAATTGATAGAGTACAAAACTTATCTTCAAGCTTTACCTTATTTTGATCGTTCAGAGAGCGATCGAGGAGTCACGTTTTTTTCGAAGGTGCTGCCCGTAGACCAAAAGGAAGAGTATCTTCTCTTAGGTTTCTTCCTCTCGCACCTGGCCCCGCTTGGCCTACGTTAAAGGGGAAGATTAGTAGATATACCAAGTTATTGCTGCAAACCCCAAGATATTATTACAACTACGGATAAATAAAAATCTATTGTTCTTATTCGAAATTATATTGATTCATCCCTGTGATGAATTCCAAAACATTTGACCCTTCATCCATTCCAATATAAAGGATTAGTCAATCATATAGTAGATAGATGTAGAATATTATTTTCGTCATACTTAAACTTAATTCAAATTAAAAATAAAATAACAAAATAAAGGTTCTGACAATTTTTCCCCTTTCGTCTAAGCAAAAGGACCTAGGGAAGTAAATAGTTTGATACGAGTATTTTTCATTCCCTATTATCCACTCTTTCCAACATCATTTTTTTTGTGCTACGAAAATTAGGAATAAAGAATCTATATCAAAATCAAAGAGAGGTCTAATTTACTTTTGGAATAATGATATCCATTGTTATTTGCTTTGATAGGCACGAGTGTCACATCTAAGCCCACAGTAAACATATGATGAGCCCAAATAAGAAATTCAAGAACACCTATACTCATCATGGCCTAAATCATGCCTAGATTCCCGAAGACCGATTTAAAGGGTTACTCGGTTTAAATAGTAACTATTGGGCAGGACCCTATTGGGCTTCTTGTTGGTTTTTTTTGGAGCATATTTGAACTGTTTTTGTGCTCATTTTAAGTATTTCTTTCGATCTTTTAGAGCTTATTTGTTAGGAATTTTTAAGGATTTCGAAATTTGCCCTAATTTGATTCTAACAATGAAAATCTAACATTTTTTTATTTTTATTTTTCTATACTCTTACGTACTACGAAAAAGTGAAGCTCAACATTTACGTGGAAAAAATATTCAATATGTATAATACATTAAAAATGTAGGCTATTTTAGCAAGTTCATCTTGTCTTATAAAATCATATTAGACTATCTAATTCATCTCTTTCAAATTCAAATATAAGCAATATAATATCATAATCATATCAAATATAATAATCTGTAGGGCTGCACAACCGAAAATTCGGTCGGACTAAATTTCTGATTGTGCCTAAATTGAAGGACCGGATTGCCGGTCCAAAACGGTCCAGCTAGACCACTTAAATGGTCAAAACCGATTTTTTTTTCTATGTTTTTTTTCCCATTTTCAGCTCACATCTTAAGATACAAAATTAGTTTTAAGTTTGTATAAAAAACTCAAAACGCATAATTTTAGTGTAAAAGTTTTAATTTTGTATAAAAAAATAAAAAAATATTTATTATTTTTATTAATAAATTCGGTTCGATCCGATCCAAACTGTTTCCCAAAAGGCCTGGACCGAACCGAACTGGATATAACTGATTTTTGCAAATTCGATCCGGTCCAATCTGCGGTCCGATTTTGTTCAGCCCTAATAATATGTCCAAAATTGCAACATAATACCATATCAAATATTTAAACATAAAGTCCAACTGTCCAAGTTACATATTCAAACATAAAACCAACAAGTAAATATTATCATCAAACATTCAAAATCAATACAAGTCCAACAAAAGTAATATAATCAAAATTATCCATATTCCTAAACCTTATGCACGAGAGGTTCACGTCCTAGTTAACCGTTTGAACGAGTCCTAATGAACATTCGCACGGCTTCGCTCACCTAACATCGCACAACGTTTTTTTGTCTCCTAAAATAAATCGGACAGTCAGGACATGAATAAATGACACGTCCGCACGCTTATAGCTGATGTATGTTAAGATCACGTGCAGAGTGTTCGAACTCTCCTAACGCGCGTTCACACGGTTAACGAAGCACATCGTTTTCTAAAAGCCTAACTCAAGGCGTCGGGATGATGCTGCCGAATTACCATGCGAACTCAGACTGTATTTGATTCGTAAAATTTTAATATAATAAAATAATTACATTATAATCTCTTTCCTTATTAAATTATTACTTTTTACTCTAAAAAATATAAAAAATTCATTCAAATTACTTATCACTCAAACACAAGCTCAGTATTGTTGTCCGCTTCCCCTCTTTGACAACCACCCAAAACACAACCAGCTTTTACAAAATCACAACCCAAAAATTCTTAAACTAAAATGCAACAAAATGATACAAAATTATCTTTTTGGCCACCAACCGTCCGTGGTGACAGAAAAGATAATTTCAAATTCTATGCACAAAAATTATTAAAATCTAAGATTTTTACACTACAAACTAAAATATAAGGAAATGTGAGTTACTTGGATGTGATGTACCCTTCAAATTAAAGAGAAAATGGATTTTCTTTGTGGTTTACGGTGAGGATTTTTTTTTGTGTGAAACGGTTATGGCATTCGAGCGGTATGCGTTCTGTTTTAAATCCTTAAACCGTTCAAACGAATTTTAAACCTCGTCCGGATGTGATTGTCTACACATGATGTTTTTTAATTCGCCGACAGTAAATTTCAAGAACTCAGCCTGTTATATGGCCTCTCTCACCTTGGGCTCTAAATGTGGAATTTTTTCAACAAAGTTCCATTTGAATTCAATATATTTTAGAACCCTCAAAATTTCTTGTTATTCCAACCAGTAATACTCGTCCTGAACCCTTGTCTCTTCTTCAGCAAATCTTGCGCTCATAAAAGACACCTAGTAGCATGAAAAATTTCCCACGTTAGAGATAATCGTGCACACTTTAATATTGTACACAAATGACATCCAGTCGTGTTTTGGTAACGAAACGTGCGTTGGTCACCCCTTTGAAACCGTCTCACAATAAAATGCGACATCCGGACGGCATTATTTGATAATACCGGCTTTTAGTGACGAAATTGATGTTTCTGTCACGAAGGAATTTTGATTTGTCAGCTAGATCACTAGAAGGGACATTCTTGCAATTATGAAACCGGCTAAGTCCATCCAACAAAGTAGAAGACACTCATGGATGCAATTGAAGGCAGTCGGCAAAGATTGGAATCATTGGATGTTGTGTTGTAGTACATAATCTAAAGCGATAAACTGATTAGATTCATTTACTACAATTACACTGTACAACAAAGCAAAGTGCGAAACGACACTAGCTCTCAGCTATGCACCTACTGCATAACGACAGAAATTTTTATTTGATCTTTTGTATCACGTGGGATAAGATATTTTCTACTACTATCATTATCATTACCAAAGTTGCTTATTTTCCTGGTTATCGAGGTCAGCAGACATAGTTTTACACATAAGACGTACATTAAATATCCTCGAAAATGCTCTCTCCAAACTGCTACCTGCTAAAAAGCCGCAACCAGAGCCGGCGACGCCTCAGCTCTATCCTTGATTTCATTGGTGTCATCCTCCTCCTCCTCCGCTTCCCAAATAAACTGCGCATACGACCCCAACACCATGCTACAAAGAGGGAACACTAATGTTATAGAACCGAACGTCGAGACGAAGCTGTTACCTAAAAAAAAAGGAAAAAAAAACAGCGAGAGAAAAGTTCCAAGTACCAGTCATCAGGGGAGGCATAAACGGCCTGATCGAAGTAAGACTTTGCCCTATCTCCGTCTCTCTGTGTATCCCATATTAGCTTCCCATACAGAGACAGTAATTCTCCGTCTCCGGGGCTCGCCAATATCGCTCTCCCGTAATATTCTTCCGCTCTCACTGTGTCCTTCTCCACCTATTAAGTTCGGTAATTACAGTGAAAGAATCAGATTGTGATCGGCGCGAATTTCCATTATAATACTAACTAGAAAAATAGTCCGAGAAAGTCGTAGTACCTCGTGCAAGAATTTGCCGTAGTTTCTAAGCAACAGTGAATCTCCCGGGTCTGACTTCAGCATCTCTAGATAGTACGCTCCGATCTTGCTCCTGTCATCGCAGCTTCCAATTTCGTCGTCGCCGCCAGACTTTCCTCCTCCTCCACCAAATCCTCCGCCGGCGAAACCCAGCTCCTTCAAAGGAAATCCGATTTCCGGCCAGATTTCGGGGCCGTTTGAAACCAATCCCTCTCCCTCGTCGTCGCTTTTTGAGAGGTACACATCCTCGGGTATTCTCGCAGGGAAAGACAGAGATCCGGATCCGCTCAGTTTGGATACTCCGATTTCGGATTGGATGATATCACTTTCCGAGAAAACTCTACGGATCCCCCTAGCCGGGGCCGGAGAGTCTTTCCGGTGATTGATATCAAAATGCAGAGAAATCCTCGGGGAACCGACGCAGCCTTTTGCGCCGGAGAAAGCGCAGCCCGTGGAGTCGTGTCGAGAGAGTGAAACTCGTGGCGAGCCAGCGCTGGCCGTACGAGACAGGACCGGAACCGAACCAGTTCTCGGAAGAACAGCTCTCATGGCAAGTAATCGGCACCTTTTTCAATTTTGATTCAGAGCAGACTTTTGCGTGGGTGAGCGAGTTGGGGTGTGTGATATATATAGGTGATTCCACACCGTTGGATGTACTGACTTGGTTAACTTTGTAAGATCAAGGATTTGGAGACACGTGTATTAGTGCACGTGAGGGTGGCTGAAGGGTAGGCACGTCCAGTGGGGTTGGCGCTGGTGAGCTTTTTATGGGGAAGAGTCACAAGAGGAGCATGACAGGTTGACGAGATCTGGCCGTGTAGAGAAATACGTGGGTCCCACAGCCCACTTCGGACTTGGGAGGTTTTTTTTTTCTTTCTTTTTATGATTGGTTTAAACTGAAATTAGTTTAAATATCTGTTCTTATTATTTACTTCCTTTTGTGGGGCCAAAATATATTATGGCAAACTCAATAAGCAGTTCAATTTATTTAAAAATAAAAAACGTGTTTTACAATTTTTATAAAATAAATAATTGAGAAATGACTGAACTGTTTGTTATTATGGTGAGTGTCAAATAAAAGAATGATAAAAAATAACTTAAATTTATTTTTCAAAAATAAGTTTATTTTTATAAACCCGTTCAAAATAATACGTGAAATAAATAAGAAGGTTAAAAACTCAAAATTCGTTGAACCTATTTTAAACTATGTGAAAAATTGGCTAATTATAAATTAATAAATAAAAGAAAACCTACGTTCTGGAAAACCGCGATCAAGGGCAAAGCGCATGTGGTTTTGGTCGTTTCGATGTTCCCGGGCCGTTTGTAGCGAAGGCGAGATGTGATACGTAGCTCTCCTTGTATTATTGTGTGGGGTAGCCTTTTTCTTGGATAATGTCTTCACTATTTTTCCTTTTGAATAATTTTTAATTCCACATTTTAAGGGTTCATCTCCCTCTGCCCGCTTAGCCTCCTCTTCCCATACAGTTCCCGTACATTCTGTCTGACTATTTGTGGGGTTACCCGTTACCCCTTTACTTGGGACGGGGGCCTCTGCCCCACGTGATGCCAGTTGGGGTCCTGGGGACCATTCGGCGAATCCCACACTTGACTTGGGAGGTAAGAGTACGGCGAATCTTATTTTGGTGCACTTGGATATCGGCCTCTTCATTACAAACACCTAAGAGACATTCTCTGGATATCATCTTTGAGCCAATGAAATTAAAGGGAGAAATCACTA
Organism: Myrica gale; assembly: GCA_963930655.1. Taxonomy (NCBI): domain Eukaryota; kingdom Viridiplantae; phylum Streptophyta; class Magnoliopsida; order Fagales; family Myricaceae; genus Myrica; species Myrica gale. The sequence continues at coordinate 14,662,496 of OZ005620.1, forward strand.
CAAAAAAATAACCTATAGACCGCTGCTATAGGTCAAAAACCGCTGCTATAGGTTATAGCACCGGTTTTTTAGCGGCAGTTGCGACCGCCGCTATAGCTCTGTCGGCATAGATCTATCGCGCCGGTTTCGGTGACCGTTGGTGAAGACCTCGGGTCTATAGCGGCGATCACGTAGCAGCGGTCGAAACCGCTGCTATAAACCCGAGCGCAGTTGCGCTGAAGGTCTGTAGCGGCGGTCACTGACCGCTGCTATATACCTATCAGCTAACACATCGTTAGCTGATAATAAGATCGTCCCTAAAAAACTAACTCAAGACTACGAATTATCAAAATTTACTCTAGTTGAAGGGTAAACCATCAGCTAACACATCGGAGGTAGAATGCAGGGGTTGCTGCAGAAATAGAGGCTGCACACCAACAAACTTCAATAAGACAAATAAGATAAAATCACAAAACTTCAACAGACCAAGATTTCCTTCAACTCAAAAGGTCTTGCAAGACTTCCATTACATTCTCCCTACTATGCGAACTCCATTCTCACAAAATATTGTGAGCTTTTTTTTTTCACATTCATTCAATCACATACAACGCTCCGTCAATGCCTATGCATGACATTCCTAAACACACACAAGCAAAGGCACCATTCAATCTACACAAAGGCTGCATTAAAGAGATCAAATAACAATACTGAATGGGACAACTCAAGAGTCACAAACATTGGCATGGAAAGTTTGAAACAAGGAAAAAAAAAAGGCAACTTATCCCATCTATCACATGGATAGCTCCAACTTCTTTTATGTCTGATCCTAGATGATGGTGATAATGACTGACTATAGACGGTATGAAAGAGGCCTTTAATTCACTGACAAACAGACAAGCCCCTAAACTTTACAATATTAATTTTTGTTTTGTGAGCTCCGGTAGCAGTCCTCAATATGTACTTTCAGGCAATTTCAGAAATATCTATGGCATATAGTTGAATATATGCAAATTTGGTAACATCAAAATTGTACCCCTCAGCAGACAGCCCTCCAGCATTCCACGTTTCACTCCCTGCTGATGATCCCGCCCCCTGCATCCGATCTATAAAATGGATACAAGGTCATAATTCAGATCGGTATCCATAAACAGCCAGGTTTATGAACTTGAATAAGAAAGCTATGATTCACAGAAACTATTGGTCTCAAAATGAAACAGAAATGATAGATGAAAATATAAGACAGTTCTATCCATAATCTGCTATGCAAACCTTCATGTTATACATAAAGATTCTTCTCCCATGTGAAATTTCAATAACGTGAAGGTATAAAATTTCATGAATAAGTTGTCCTAATTTTCAAACTTAGAGAATAACAGGTCCTCACCTCGAACCTCAGAAAGATGCTCGCTACTAACTGCAAGAAGACCAACACAAGCAGATATATCATGACAGTGAAAAATCACAAGCAATAAAATAAGAGTAGGGCATCATTAACCAACCTGTAAGAACCTTGTGCTGAGAATCAAGCTTCACTGTAATAGCAGAATAACGTATGGCTAAAACACGGCAGAGGTATCCCTTTAGAGGACCAACACGGATTCGTAAAGTTTGACCACTAGCAACCTTTTCATCGCCCATCGATAACTTGACTTTCTCACACACTTGAGATTTAGCACAGAAATAGCCCCCATTTTCTGTTTCATTCTCGTCATAAAAAAAGATGATGCCCCTGTAGATTTGCCTAACAATCCCTTGCCTACCCTGCAAAATAAGTAGCAAAACAAAAAACAAATGGAAAGCAGTTTGTGAAATACAGCAATATGCACATCATCATGAATGCTACATAAGTTTGTATAGGACTCACGCAAAACAAACATGATCATGCAGTTCGAAGCTGTTCACACCACCAGATCCTGAGGAGCCCTCTCCTTTCCTAACCCCTTTATCACTTTTTATGACCTGCTTTATCTTTTTTTCACCATAAAGCTGTGAAAGCCACTCCAAATCATCAGATTCACCGTTCTCAGAAGGCTTAAACTTCAAAAGCTCCTCTTCTGATGGCTCAACTCCCCAGCAGCTTAAAGAATCTATTGATACTTTCTTGTATAAATATCCATCCTTGAGCATCAGACCATCAAGAATCTCAAAAACCTTGTTGGTGTCACGATCACGTCTACATTGAATGAGAGGCTGGAACTCGCTACAAAGGTGGAAGAAACATACACACAAAAACACACATATAAGAAGCTGAGACATTCAGAGAACGAATTATGAAAGACAAGCCAAGCATCTCACTCAAGTTCATTTGTGCTTATCAATCTTGGTGCTGGAGTGGAATTTTTCTTGAGGCTAACTCCCCCACCCTGTAAGAATGACATGACTATATACATAAATAATGATAACATGTACCATCTCCATTACTCCAAAACAGAAAAGAAGAAAGGATGCTCTGCCTGCAACACACAGAGCACCACAACTTCTCACAATATAAATTCCATAACTGACACAACTCTGCAACAGTAAATTTCTGGAAATAACAAATGGAACTATCCAACGTTTTCAACACATACAAAAATAACAAGTAGTTTTAGTAGGCATTTATGACATAGATAATTTCTACCCAACTCGATCTCAAAGGAAGAAAGAAAAGCCCTAGAATTTTCAATTCCACTTGCAGACCTAAGTACTCCTGAACCATTCTTTTCTTTTTTGAGATATCTCCTGATCTTACTCTAGGTAGAGAACTACCTCCGCTTTCAAGATCTTCAGGATAGAACTACCTCCGCTAGGTAGTAAGACTGAGATAGTGACAATAAGAAGCTTAGTCCGGTTCGAAACCAACAACCAAGGACAGAAGAAGTGAAGAAAACCCTAGGAATGTCTTTGGGCTCTTTGGTGCCTCGAGAAAGACTGAGGCGGCGAGAGAAGGCTAGAGAGGGCGTGAGAGCGAGAGAAGGGGAGAGATGGAGTTCACGAGATTTTTCAAAGGGGGACTTAGAGATAGGGAGACATAGAGAGAGACGGGAAAGGGGGGATTTGGGGTTGGGCGGGAAAAGGGGATTTGGAGGGGGAATTTGGGAGGGGAAAGGAAAGGGGGTGGAGTTCACGGGGGCCTTAAAGAAAATTGCAAACATAAAACTGAGTTTCCCGCCGAGTGCCAAAAAAGAACACAGGCCCAGTTCTTATTTTCGGTCATAAGTGTAGGTGTTCTTTTTTGTTTCTCATAATTATAAGTGTTAGTGTTCCATTATAAATTTGTTTCACATTTTGTAGTTATGTGTTTTTAGTAAATTAAAATCAGTTGTAATGTTTTAATAATAAGTTGTATTTTGTAGTTACATTTACTTTAATTTTTAACTAGTGTAATAATTTTAATTAAAACAAGTTCAGAGTAATAATATATAATATTTATAATTTAAAAATATAAACTACCATAAAAATTATGATCAGATATCAAGTTATGTACTTTAATTGTATAAGCTAATTAATCTCACAATAACGAATTCAAAATAATCGTGTATGTCCAAAAAAAAAACTACAAACCGAGCAAAATTAGCTAAAAATAGGTTTTTGAGAGGGAAAACAGCGGATTTAGGGCTCGAAAAGAGGCACATCGAAGCATAGCTGGATGCCCATGACGTGCGTGCCGAAAAGAGCTTTCCGAATTGGGGTCATGGGCGCAAATCGGGTACTTGTAGCCAAAGTCATGACAAAAAAACGACACGTGAGCGAAAAGTGCCCTAATTCTATATAACAACTTCAATATTCATAACACTCTCTCTAATTTCATATTTTATTAAGTAGGTCTCTTAAAATTTTTTTAAAACATGTGACAAAAATAAAATTATGTATAAAAAGGAATAAATAGTCAATAAAATAATTATTCACCTTAAATAACACATAAAATTTTATTTTTCTATTTTATTTTTCATTTTTTTAAAATTATACCTATAGCGGCGGTCATGACAAAGACTGCCGCTATAGGTATACCTGTAGCAGCGGTTTGTATTAAAACCGCTGCTACAGGTACAGCTGTAGACCCTGTTTCTATGACCGCCGCTATAGACACCCTATAGCGGCGGTTAGTGACCGCCGCTATCGAGACCGCCGCTAAAGACCCTCCTTTCGCGGCGGTTTGAAAAAAAACGCGACTAAATGAGGGTCTATAGCGGCGGTCAGTGACCGCCGCTACAAAGACCGCCGCTAAAGACCCTCCTTTGGCGGCGGTTTAAAAAAAACCGCGAGTACAGAGGTCTATAGCGGCGGTCAGTGGACGACCGCCGTTACAGACCTTTTTTAGCCGCGGTTTATTTGAAAACGCTGCGAAAAAGGACCTATAGCGGTGGTTTTAGCGACCGCTGCTAAAAAGACCGCCGCTATAGGTCCTTTTTTTGTAGTGAATTACGCAGTCTAGGGTTTATACGAAAAGGGAAAATTTCCAATCTATTCAAACTATAGGGGATAGCCCAAAACAGTGTGCAGCAAACTTAACCAAAATGAAGTTGTTTTGAGATAAAAGGGAAAAGGCAGCAAGGTTGTGGTTTTGGAAGGGCGGCTTAGATGGCTGCTGACGTGCCGTTAACAGGATTGACAGATGTATGAAGGAAGAATATTTTTGTCAAAATTTGATAAGTTAAGGATTGAAATCTTAATGTTTAAAATTGAAGGACCAATCTGTAAAATAGTATAAAATTTAGGGGGCTACAATTCAAATTTCTCTATCTATGGACAAATACATCATAATGTTGTCTTCTCTAATGAGTTCCTATTGGAGGAGAGTTACGCAAGGTCGTGTCGTTGTGTGCGTGGAGAAAGAGGAAAACTATGTTAACTTGGAGCTTGAAGATTTATTTAAGAACCGTAATCTAGAGTGGCACATGAGCTGTTGAAGTAACTAAGGAAAATTTATAAGGGTAGGATACCTCTCTCCGCCCCTGAGTGCCACCGGTGGAAAGTGGTGTATGGTGTGATTGCCGGGCAAACAAGATGATAATGAGTGGTGCTAGGGAGTGTCCGAAAGTTTACGGACGGTTGGGAAAGCATCGGGAGTGGCTAGATGTTGGCTGAAAGATCGCCGAAGGATGGTCGAATGGGTGTTGGGAAGTGGTGAGAATTGACCATAAGGCATTATAGAAGTAAGTGATTCTGATACTGTGTTGAAAATATTAAACTGGAGAACATTTAAATTAGAAAGAAAGCAAAAGAGAGAAAAAATTTATTGAAGTTTATATATCACTTGTTCTTATCTTATCTTCTATAGATTCAGCAAAAGTACTAATTCTTAGTGCCATCAAAAGTTGTCATCAAAATCAAACTCTGATAGGATGAAAGTTTGTCCTTATCAGGAAATTAACAAAGCATGTCGAAAAAATATGAATATTTTAAACCATCATTTGGTAATGTCTTTGAGTCAAGCTATATCTATTAATTCTTGACTATTAGGTGACTACGAACCGTATAAAGAAAAAAGTGACTACGAACATCATTAATCAAACATTTAAATCTTATCCTTTCTTTTCTTCTGCACATCTAATTAAAAGATCCTAGCTAGAGCCATTCTTTGGATGGGGGGCATTTTGAGTAAAGTTGAATGGCAAGAATCACAATTCCTTAGTTTGGGAGATTCTCTTTTAAGGAAATGAATGAAACAGATACCATTGAAAAAGAACTGTTCAAAGGAGTGTTAGTCATCATGATGTGAACCTCGCCAAGAATAACGAGACCCAACAACAATAGAGAACCCAAGATCATTCTTGGACAGATCCTAATGGAAACCTCGACCCGTTGTTTATTATAAACAAGAACCTCGGTATAAGGAAGACGTCACAAACGGTGGTGGAATTCCGTTTGATAAGTTGGGTTGAACGCCTCGGGAAATCTTGATAAGTTCGAATAGTTCTTCAAAGAATCAAAGAGAATCACAAGACCTCTAAAATAATATTAACCTCAGAGTTGTGTTCTTTCTACATGCCCAAAGGCCTTATAAATATACTTGGAACATCCCTCCAAGAATAGGATTCTAGTTAAAATAGGAAACTAATTCAAATTTGAAAGAAATTAAATGCTCCTAATAATCCGGCTAAGGAAAAGGGATAAACCAACATTTTGAAAAGTGATTCAAATGCAAATTCAAACATTCCTAAAAATACGGCTAAGGAAAAAGGATAAACTAGCATTTGATTTGAATTCAAATTCAAATCAAATATTCCTAAAAATTAGGAAAAATGGATAAGCTAGCATTTGATTTGAATTCAAATTCAAATCAAATATTCCTAAAAATTAGGAAAATGGATAAGTCAGCATTTGAAAGCTCAATCTGGACTGGATTCTTCTAGAACTTGGATCAAGTTGACAAGCCTTTGTTGTTCACGTGGATCTTGTTCAATGAGCATCCACGAATTGGCTTGAGCCCATGCCTCTCGAATTAGCCCGTTGAGTACCTCTTGAAACTTCTTGGCTCGTGCCCTTGTAACCGGCCCAATGGAAACTTGAACTAGATCCTTCGAAGATGTGCCTTGATTTTCATCACATCATATTTACACTTTTGACTTAAGTTAAAATTACTTTTGAAGTCACTTAAAATCATTATAAAAGCTAATTCTATCAAATAAACATCTAATTTGAGACTTGAACATCTTTTACTATTCATTTATTGTTCTTTCTCTTCTCTCACTCAAGATAGAACTCACAGTGTGACAATCTCCCCCTTTAATAACTGGTGTCCTCGTCAGAGCCCACTAAGCCAATATTGGTGATTACTAAGACCGGTCTGACACCACAACTGTCACAAGCCAAACCCATAAAAGCCAACTAGTGGAGATTCGCTCAAAAATAAATAACTCAAAACGTATAAATTATTGTAATGCATTGCATGAAATTACAACCATTAGAATTCACATATTTTGAAAACACATACTTAAATAAAACTCTTAATATTCTAAAATTTTAACTCCAAAACTTATTCTCATCTAATCTCGCCTGCTATCTAAGCCTAGTCCTTAACAAGCTTCTTAAAGTCCTCCCAAAGTAAGAAAATATTAATGAAACATGTCTTGAAAACAAAAACTTAAATAAAACTTAATTTTTTAAATTTTTTAGTCTCCAATATTTTATTCTCATCTAATCCCGTCCTCGTGCCATATTCTCAACACGCTCCAAGTCTTCTATAAGTAAGAAACTATTAAGGGAATGAATTCGACAATACAGTAAACATAGATTAAAAATAAACAAATAAAAATATGATTTTTTATGGTCATATATTCAGAAATTGTTAATAAATAAAATAACTTTATTAATATTATAAAAATCTCCTTTGACATTAACAGAAAGCCTCATTTACTCCCGTAACAGGGTTTGGCACGACTTAATCGACAGTCAATCAAACTAAATCCACTAAAAGTAGAATTTGTCCTAATAAGACGGTGACATCCCGCTTTATTTTCAGTTGTTTAACTTATTTCCATATTATTCTCTTTGGAGTTTTTGTGTCTAAATTATTACATTATTAAGCTTAAAATCAATTCTCTTATTATTCAAGTACGTGTTTGGATTTGTTTGCATATTATTTCTTTATGATATTTGTTATTAAAGGATTCGACATATGTATTATTTTTTCCTAACCTTCAATTATTTTTCAGTTTACAGTCGACTATAGGGTAAGAGATTATAATCTTGTATATTTTTCCATCATCCTCTCTTGTTTTCTAATATACGTCGCTAATGAGAGTTTTCTTGTTTAAATTATGTCTTCCTTTTATTATTTCTTTGCACATTGTGATTTCCTTGTAAGTTTGAACATTTCGTAGTGCAATTTAATTTGATACTGATTGGTAGTCTATGTGTAGCCTGGTTTTATCCTGACCCTGTAGTACCCAACCAGAGCGTGCGTAGTTTATGACAGGGGAAACGAGGGTACCTGCGCTGTCAGGGTACCTGGGATGACCGGGGATAAGCTAAGTGAGTCAGGAGAGACGTGGAGGCCTGGACTGCCCGGGATGACTGGGGATAAATACCCGGGGTAATTTAGTTATGATGACTTAAATGTTAGAATATACGAACATGAAAGAGAAAAAATAAGGGCTTTTTAGTGAAAAACCATTACTGTTCAAAACGTCTCCATGACATACTTGAATTTTTGGCCTGAAAATTTGTGGACATGTAGTATATGGTCACAGGAGGTCCCAGTAAAAATTTTAGGTCAATCGGAGGTCGGAAAAAATTGAAAATACCCCTTGGAGGTCTTTAAGGGCAGTCTCGGCATTTCACACAAAACGTTAGGGTAAAAAGTTCCTAACTGGAAAAATAGATGGGGAAGCCCAAATTTGAGTCCAAACCGAGTAGACGTTTAGCGACCTAAATGGACTTTAGGCCCGTTAACTCTAAACAAGCCTAGAATATTTTGAAATGCATGCAAGGTTACACATATTGCATGATTCTTTGAAATAGTTTGATTACTTCTATGCTTGTGCACATTTGATCTATGAGCTAAAAGATGGAATTGATTGATAAAAGGGGGTCACGATAGTACCCTAAGGATGCTCAAAGTGAGCAAAAAGGGCCATGGACTGGAAAAGGAAAGAAAAGGCCCAAAAGGGTAAACATGCGAGAACTTGTGAAAAAGGGTGCTCATGTGTTCATTATTACGTGACTTTATTTTAATCTTGTTTCATCACTCATATCATCTAATATGTGCTTATGCGAATGAATGAGCATCAATAATTGCATTCATATCATGAATCATTGAGTGAACCAAGACTAGGGAATGAAAACCGAATTTACCCGAGGTGTTTTATGTAATTATGGGTGACGGTACCGTTCACTAGGGGGAGAGTGCAACCCACCGCTACGAGAAAAGGGTTGGCTCCTAATGAATGGGGCAAAGTGCCTACTATGAAAGGGTCCTGGTGCAGTTGGCACGGGATAAGTCCTGGAGGAGAAGAGGGACGCACAACCCAACTATGAGGGGTAAACAGAGCAAACGACGGAAACACCTCAATCCCAAAGGAATGGATGGACCTTGGGTGCATAATATTATCTCATTTCATGTGCATTGACATATGTCTTGATTGTGTAAAAGCACGCATACTCTATCATTGAAAGGACACTAACAACCCAAGAGGGGGGGTGAATTGAGTTTTATAAAAACTTTTGTCTACTTTTAAGAATAAAATCGAATGTCCAAAGATCCCCTATCTAAAGAGCAAGAGATTAAGTAAAATATATATATAAACAATCACAACAAAAGAAAAACAACAATAAAAAGGAGATAGGGTTAGAGAGATAACACCTCGACTTTTAGGTGGTTCGGCTAACACTTGCCTACGTCCACCCCCAAGGCTATTGACTTCCTTGGGCTTCCTTCACTATTCTCCTAATAGTAAATACACCTTAGCTTCCGGGGTGCTAAGGAACCGTTACAAAGTGTTTTCCGAGCTTACACTTTAACTCACTCTCACAAATCCTCACAACCTAGAGGATTTCTTCTACCCAACAAGTAGGACAAGTGTTTTTCACAAACACTCACGTGTTTTTCAAGGATGGGTACAAAAAGGAATCTAATGAAATAACTCTTTAAACCAAATAAGCAAGTGTAAAGTACTGAGGTGTGCAAAGAGACAAGATATACAAGAAAGGCAACAGTTAATTGCAGGTGAGGACAAGCTTTCTTGGATGATGTAGCTTCTTTCTTCTTTAAAGCGTTTCTCCTTCTAGAAAGTTAGGTCAGAGTAAATGTCGCACAACTACGCCCGTTTCTCTCCCCATGTTCTTCAATTTAAAGCGTCTAGGGCACCAAGGGTCTTCTGGTAAAGCTTTGGAGCCGTTGGAGGTCATTTGAGACATTTTGAGAAAGTTTTGAAGTGATGACGACGTTTCTAGAAATTCTGCAAAATAACACAATGTGTTGACACATAAGTTGTATGTGCTGACACATTAAACTAGATCTGGAAATGGAGTCTCGGGTGCTAGTTCAATGTGTCGACACCATAATACAATGTGTCGACACCTCCAACACTTAGTCAAAAATCAACTTGAAACGTTTGAAAAGTGAAGTCTCGGGTGTTAGTTCAATGTGTCGACACCTCCAACACTTAGTCAAAAATCAACTTGAAATGTTTGAAATGTAAAGTTTCGGGTGTTAGTGTAATGTGTCGACACCATGGTCCTATGTGTCGACACCTTCAACACTTAGCAAAAAAAAATCAAGTTGAAATGTTTGAAATGTAAAGTTTCGGGTGTTAGTGCAATGTGTCGACACCATGGTCCTATGTGTCGACACCTTCAACACTTAGCCAAAAAATCAAGTTGAATGGATTGAAATGCAAAATCTCATGTGTTAGTACAATGTGTCGACACCATGATCCTATGTGTCGACACCTTCAACACTTAGCCAAAAAATCAAGTTGAATGGATTGAAATGCAAAATCTCGGGTGTTAGTGCAATGTGTCGACACCATGGTCCTATGTATCGACACCTTCAACACTTAGCCAAAAAAATCAAGTTCTTTAACAACATCTATTCCAATTCAAAGATTCTCAAAACCATTTGCAATATAAAAGGTGATCTTTTAATGAGAATAAATAGGATCAAAAAGATTGGAGAGTTTTTGTATAGAGAGAACCTTGATACTAGAAGGAAAATCATTTTAAGAGAAGGATGTAATAAGTAAAATCTAAAGTCCATCAAAACCTAGAAACTTTGTTATCATCAAAATCATTTATAGATTGTTTGAAAAACATCCTTGGGCTAACAATCATGTATCATATTGTCATATGTTATGTATTGTCATGTCTCCATATGTTCTTTCTTTCATGATTGTCATGTCCCCTCCCCGACCTTAATGAGTCCGTACGACTCACCCCGTCTTTTGTATTGTTTGTTTGTTATCAAATTCTTTTAACATGAGGTGAAACTGAGGCGAGGCGTAGGCTGGTTCCGTTTTCTTAATTTTACCCAGATTTTATTTCAAATGGTTTTATTTTGTGGACATCTCGGTTGTATAGGCTCTGGAAGCATCGGTAGGCTCACCTTTTTGTTAATTAGCCTTAGTCCTCGGAAGAACGTCTTTGTAACCATGGTGTCTATATCACGTTTTGGGTTTTATTAAGTCAAATTTTATCATACTTTTCCCCCACTCATTTTCTAAAAATACTTTATTCACTACTTATAGTGATGTGCATCTTTGCAAAAACATGTACTAAATCTCTAACTATTTTTGTGACCCTTGTGGTTACCCTTTTTAATTTATGAGTTTTCCGCTGAGTTTTTCCCAAAGGCAAGTTAGACTTCCATCAATTAGGTTCGTGCCGTAATCTCCGCTTGTGTGTATTTCATTACTATAGGAGAGCCTAAGAGGTACGTACGAGCACGGAGCGTGACAAAGACTTAGCAACGAACACCAAATATACACTAATAAATTTTTACCAAGAATAACCACTTTATTCTCATAATGGGGGCACTTAAAATCAACAAATTGGTACTAATAATGCAGTCCTAACACTAACACCACCTCAGGATTTTAAAAGTAATATAATAAGCGATAACAAGATAAATTCCAATAACAGATATCGTAATTAATTAAGTTCAGCAGAAAGCAGATTCCTAGAAAACAACAATTATATATGTATATTCTGAGAATTAAGAATAATAAATATAAATTGATACATAACAAAATAACCGAGATTGATAATCCATTTTACTCGTACCAATATGGCATTTAAAGTTCTATATTTGCGTACAAATTAAAAAGACGACAACATTTGATAAACTAATTTTGTAATTAATAGTAACTATATATATTTGCACATAAAAATAATATTTATAATTATGAAGGAGTAATATTCCAACAAATTAAAATTATATTTTACCATTTGCCAACTTTCAAAGAAATTAGTAAAACTATACTCTGCTTACCTAATTCGTTTTCAAATAATTCGCTTGGAAATAGAAATTCTTTGATACTTTAACAAATTTAATTCAAAATCATAATCAATTTCAAAATTTATAAAGAAAAGAACAAATATCGATCTTGCCTGGTTATTGATTGAATCCTTTTGCAATTTTACATTAGGCGAGCGATTTTATAATATTTTTGATAAATTAATCCTCTGTAAAGATATTATCCGTAAGATATACAAAACTTAAATGTTAAATCACATGTTTGTCTCAAACTACTGATCCAAATTAAATCCTTACTTTGTCTGATCTGGTACGGGGATCCCCTCTGATCTTTCCTCCGCAGCTGGCCTATTGGTTATCATTATGAAACTGCTGTCCTTGCTTTACTTCTAAGAGTAGTAACAATGCCTTCGTGAAATTGAGCTTGGAAAATCTGTTTTTCATTACTTCTGTGTTTTATTGGAGACAAGCAGAGTTTCATGCATAGTTGGATGTCCATTAAATTGTAGCTGACCTGTTGGCCCGTCGTTTGCTTTGCTTTGCTTTGTTGTCCTTGTTTTTGTTGTTGTTGTAGTTACCTTCGGAACTGAGCTTAGAAGGGAAATTGGTTGATCCAGTAACTTTGAATTTCTGTTTGGAGATCTGTGAAACAAGAGCCTCCACTAAATTTCAAATTTTGGGACACGGAAAGAACATGAAACATATGCAATTCTTTTCGTTTATTGATAATATGAGCAATAAAAAAAAAGTTGGATATCCATTTTATATTGACTGTGTTTTTTTAGTTTTCTACAAATCTGTGTTAGACGGTTTTTGTTACCAGTTTGGAAGTAATAAGCCAGGAATTAGAGGCAGAGAATGCGCAGCTGTCATCTCAACTTTCAAGTTGTTGCTGTCACACAGTTCGCAATTCTAAATTTTTAGTATATGGATAAATTATGGTTTTGGTTCCTGAATTATGACACAAGCTCGAATTTAGTCCTTGAAATTGAGAAGATCCTTTCTGTCCCTATGCAATTTGAAAGAGAGCAATGCCATCCTTCTCACCTTCTGTCACTACAAGAACTGCTACACATGTCAGCTTTTTCATGTGGCTTATTACCACCTATATGCCATGCACACAATTTCTGTGCCCCTATGGTTGACTGATGAAGGGATAAGATACCTATTCCAAATTCATTAGGGACAGAAATTGTTTTGATCTGGGGATCAAATTCAAGCTTGTGTTAAATTGCTGACCCCCGAAGGTGGTTGCACAATTGAACTTTTCTACTGGGGAAAAAGGGGAAACACTAGAAGGAAAAAGAAACTATTTTCTTATGCTATTGCTAGGTTTTGTTCATTTGATGGTGAGCATGTGCTTTAGAAGTTAAATGTGTAATTATGACGCAGACAGAGAAGCGTGTGAGAGAGCTACTCATAATAGTTTTGTCGAGGAAAGAACCGAAACAAAAACAGGTGGTAATAGGACTGTAAAGAAGAATGCAATAGAGGAGATTCTAGGTTTTGTTTGCTCCTCTCAATTGATCCATTGATACTTGAATATTGTCAGTATTGCAAATTATTCATGATTCATGTGCTTGCTATTGTCCTTTTGGAAGGCATCCTGAATATTGTTGGCAACGTGACAATGTCTGCAGCTAAATTCCCCAATAAGTTATTTTTCGTGAGTTAAAAAGGTTCATATATAAATTTCCTTTTACCTGTGGGTACAGGTTCTAATACAAGGATCATGGAACACCATTCCAAGTGATATTTTTGGCTTACCATTGTAGTTGGTTACCTAGTTGTTTTACTTGTGGAGTATTGTAGAGAAGAAACCAATAATTCACTTTTTTGGCTTAGAGATGCAATTCTTAAGCGAACAAGATGGTTATCTCTTGGACAAGTAAGTTAACACAAAAAGAATCTTTTTGTTTTCCTGTGTATTTTGTTGATAGATTACAGACTGCACAAGTTATAACAATTCAAGTTCTTTACTTAATATTTTGATGCTTTGGCAAGTCTTACACTGACTTGGAGGTCGTATTGATGAAACTTGTACAACTGCTATTAACTCCTTTTCTCTTCCGGTGTGACCTGTTTCCTGCAATTTTCTTTAGTCTGTATGATGTTCAATGCTGTTGTTTTTTAGTATTTTCTATGCTTGCATGTCTAGATTTACGCTGAAGAACATAAATGCAAATAATTTGGATGGTGAAGATGAGGTGGAAGTGACTGTTTATGATTATTTTGTTAATCATCGTCATATAGAATTGCGTTATTCTAGGGATCTATCATGTATCAATGTCGGGAAGCCAAAGTGCTCAACTTATTTTCCTCTTAAGGTGAATTATGGTTATATTTTATAACCAAGTTGTAAACATATGACTAGTGGATTTTATGAGGTTTCACCAGTTTTGTATAGCGTACTTATCTATACGAAGAGATTGTAAAATTCTTGCTACGTGTCAATATCAATCTTATTGCTAGGACTGTAAAATGCATCTATGTTTATGAATTTTGGAGTGCTTCTAAAATCCTTCTATGTATTCTATATCTTTCTCTGTTTCTTCTGTTCAAGCTATTGACATATTGTTCATTTTTTCTTATCTCGTTTATCCTTTTCAATGACAGAGTTACTACTTGGTGAAGATGGTGTTGGTGCTGATGGTGTATTGACACTGCTTTTGCTAATGCTGAGATTAAAGTTATTTTATTTTATGTTAGAAACACGTATAGACTCTTGTGTTGTAAAACTTGTAAGACTTGTTATTTAATCAATGATGAATTATATTTGTTTTACTATCCTTATTCTTAGCTTTTTACATCAATGAATTATGATATTAAAATAAATTTGTATTACAAATTAAAAATTCAGGTGTTTTTATAAATAAAGTTGTTGTAATGTTTTTCTAAAAAAAAAACGCTGGGTCTATATCGGCGTTTTAGATCGACATTTTCTAAAACGCCGCTAAAAACCTGTAGCATCGTTTTAAGGAAACGTTGCTAAAAAAATTTAAAAAAAGAACTTCGAGTCTTTAGCGTCGATAGTAACCACTGCTAACTGACTGCCACAATGGGGCCGGGCCACACCTTCCTCTCACCAATTGCACTGTAATCCGGACAGCTGAATTGCAGGCGATCGTGATCTAAAGAAGGTTGCCCCAGTTATTACGGTTGAAAATTGGGAGAAGACATACACGGAAAATAGTGACGCAGAAGAAATAGACACTATGATCCTCGAGGCCTCTCCACGTGTTTCAAAGTTGGTACTTGTGTTACGAGCTCATGAGAAAGGATAATTAACGGGTTGCTACTTCGCTTTAAAAAGAGAATAGAAGAATGTAGTAAGTCAATATCCGCTCTCACTAAACTTTCTCTGCATCCTCGAACCCAACGCCTCCTTGGAGGAGGGTGGGTGCTTTTGACTCCCCTCCTTCCTCCTCTTTCCTTTTTTTTACCTATTCCTGCTTCCCTCTATCCTCCTTCCTGGTTCAATTGGCCAGTGTTGTGGTTGCTTTTTTGGTTTACTTAGCAGGTGGCATACGAGCAGCTGACAGTAGATTTGACAAACTTCGATGGGCATGCACCTCGTAGTTGAATTCAGACGGCCCATATTTACGCAACAAAGTGTTTCCCGCGAGATAGAGACAATGCACATAGATTCACACGCCCCACGTGGTGCGCCTGGATCTCACATACCGAGCACTCTGGCCGAGGCAGACGGCTCATTCGCCTCCCGTGACTTATCTCTCTTCTCAGTACTGTCCTTTGCGGCTCTTATCCTCCCTTCTAGGCTGTGGACCTCCTCAGATCGCCACCACGCACCACCTTTGCCACCACCCTTTCTAGTCAAGCTCTGGCCTACGGCTTAGATCTGGCTAGTCTGCTCGGCTTAAGTCCATTGCCTATGTTAGCTTTTTGCTCGTTTGGGCTTGCCTCCTTGTTTAAGGCATATTTAGGTGTTTTTTTCTTGGCATTTAGGTGTTTTAATTTGTTTATCTGTAGCTTGTTGTCAGTCCCTCCTTCAGCGGTAATTGCCACTGCCTTGTGCGGTGGTTATTACTTTCAAGGAGCCTCCATGCTCATTTTTTGCAGGTCTTCCCGTGTTCCATGGACCTTAGGGTCCTCTTGCTTTGAGCTTCTCACCAGCCTCATTCGAAGACCTTGTGTCCTCAGGGGTGGAACGACATTGGGGGGGGGGGGGGGTGCTCTGGGTGGTTGCTCTCTCTCTTCGGTAAAATAAAAGGATTTTTTTAATGTCTTTGCCAGGCCTAGCCTGCCCCTTTAGCTGTATGTACCCTTATGTGGGAGAAAGGGATAGAAAGTAAACCCAAAGGGTTTAGTCTAATTGCTTCTTCGACTTGGGCTTAGTGTGGGTCTAACTTGTAGCAGTGATTGCTTTGTTACACATCCTAACACTGACTCATATGATGTAGCTCTATTAGAAGGTTGCACAATAATGTTCTATTCTCCCATATTTATAGGACATAAAAATTATTGGTACAATTTGAAGAGATGAATATAATAATTAAATAATAAATAACTAAATATAAACTAGTTTTCATTTTTTAGTGGTAGTAATAATTGCAGCTAACCTGTATCGTATATATGTTTTAACGTTCGATATTCTCATTTTAACTCTAAGGCACTTTTACATTGCGTACGAAATTTTTTTGAAATATCATTTCGCTTAACAATTTGCCCCCCTTAACTAAAATCTTGGTTTTGCCACTGTGTCCTCATATATAGGCTTTGGCCCCCAAACTTGTCGCTAACCCTTTGAATTATTCCTATTGTAAGTTCACGACTGAAATTCTATACTTTCAATAAAAGTGAGTTGTTAGAGAGAAAAAAAGAGAATAGAAGAATTAAATTCACACCTCTATGAAAGTGGAAATATGGAATATGTTATTCTAAGGGAATTATTTATACACTTACTTTCTAAAACGATCTGAAACAGGACATTCTTAAACGCTTGTGTCCTTGGGAAATAAACATACATAACCTGAGTTTGTGGTAAGTGATGTAAAAGGAAATCCCCGGTGTAAAGATTTTGAGGTTCCCGAATCAAAGCTTGAGTTCATCCAACCAGAAAATGTACTAAAATTAGCATCATAGAAAGCTTGACATCCCTTCAACTCTCTCTATCTTTCTCTCTTCCATTTTATTTTTGGACAGCGATTTGGTTACCAATGAGAGAATGGTCAACGCCGGCACAGATGATATACCAGAAACAAAAACAACAGAGAGACTGCCTATACATAGAATACAAGCTTGAGGAGGAGAGAGTATAGGGTCCCATATTTTGCCAAGATCTCTTGATCCCATTATTTTGCTGATTTCCCTTTACAGGGTCTCATACCCTTGAAAATGAGGAGCAACATGATATGGAAAGCTGTGAGTGAACTGGTCCAATGCTCAGGAAAAAGTGAAAAAGAGAAAGTAAACTTGATTAGTATTGCCAAAAGTACGAGATTGGAAACAAAGCTCGTAAAGTCTATTGATTCTTCTTTAGCTCGGGAGCAGAAGACGAAGATCTAAGATCTTTCCTGGAAGTTGTAATTATGAAAAGAAGTGTTTCTACAAGCATACCACCAACCAATCCAAGAATGCCTCCTGCAGCATTCTGCCACAAAAAGATTCAAAATTCAGTACTGTGCTGAAAGGAAGATCATGCTTGAAGTCATCATGAGCTATAAAAAATTTAATATCTAACAGTGGCAAGAGATACAGGAAAAGATGGCTTTTCGGAAGCTACCATAGCAGGGCTGTGGTTAAATAACGCTCTGAATGCAGCATATCCAACCAAATAGCCGGTAAACATTGTAACCGCCACATGCAAACCTGTAAAAGTTCCAGACTGATTTTAACTTCAGAGCACAAATGAAATACATATATTTGGGTAACAAAAGATCTTAAAAGTCACAAAAAGAAGGTATATTCATGTAAACCAAAATTAGTGTTATTCTCAAACATAATTGCTTCTTTCTTGAACATACATTAGTGCTTCTTTCTCTCTCTCACAAACATTATACATTATGTTACCTAGAAACAGGAACACGCATGTGATTTTCCCCCTAGAATGTGGAACAATGACAGTAGCAAGGCACACAATTTTAGAGCTAACGTACAAGAACTGAAAGTTTTGAAACCTATACGGATCTTATTCTTATTATAATATTTGATAATTATAATAGCTGAATTACGAAAACTATACAATTTAGAATAAAGGTGATGGATATATGTCATCTCTATGCTGCGTGCGCTCATGAGGTGGTAGTAATACTTGAGATGGTAGTTAAGACAAAATTGCAGTGCTAGAGGTGGAGGCAGAGAGGGCAGCAAGAAAGTGATGGCGTTGGAACTAGTCACTCTATGATTATGATGGCGACACTGTTCTTAATGGCTGCGGAGAGGTGATGGGGGTGAAACTATCAATTTTAATGGTGACTTCAAAGACAGCGGTTCAGCAGCAGTGGGCCCAATATCATGGTCAGTGCAGCCATACAAGATGTAAGTTGATGCTTCGTGTCTTCATAGATTCCAAGATTTCTTCTGCCTCCTGTGCAAAATAATAATAGTTACCGAGTGTCTCACTTCTTGGAGTTTCGGTAATTACCCCCTTGGTCGATCACACTATTGCCAAATTTGACCCCTGGTGGCAGTCAGTTTGACCGTTGCGAAGGGCTAAAACCACAATAACCACCCTAAGGGGTCGGTGCATGCTAAACCTAGTTTGTACACCTAGATGCTGCCACCTGAAACAACCCTCTTGGAACATTCCCAGAATCCCAATAACTCTATCCATCCATGCATGTCAATAGAGAACTTTAATTACCTCAAATCCCAATTGGGAAAGAGATGGTACAATTTTCCCATCCTCCTATATCTTAGGAATTGCAGTAAAAGCAAGGAAGTGAAACGGTTTCAGATGTCCTACTTCCATATTTGCCGGAAAAGAACTTAGGCAACCAAGCAAAAGCCTTAATCAGTAGAAAATCTAAAACAATTTGGCGACATCCAGACCACAAAAGGAACATCCTTTTGGAATAGATGACATTCAATAGCTAGATCCAGCTTTGAACAATCAGAAAAATCACCTCCTCCTAAGAACATTGAAGAGCGAAGAGATTATTTGAAGACAAAACTCCAAAATAACCTGGCTCATGTCGTCAAATCTTAACACTACATTGTTTCACCTCTCGACTACTATCAGAGGAAAAATGCAGTGGATAGTCTAAAACGTCAGACAGAAACTTGGACCTTAGAAAGGAACAAAATAGTCATAACCTCACAATCATTTACAGTCTCTTTCAACAACCTACCCATCCCTGCCTTTTGGAAGTGTTCAACGAATAATTCCAGCACATATTCTCTAATGAGGACGCCAAATGGGCTCTCCAAAGGCCCTTGGACCAGATGGTGTTTTAGCTTTATTCTACAACCTTTCTTGGCAAATTGTCATACACTGTAGGGCTCAGAGGCAGCTTTCTTTTAAAGCAGCTCAACCAGACTAACAGGGTTCTTCCGAAGAATGTACCCCCACTTCTGCCTCACACTGCTGTCTTACAGCTTACGCAACATCATCATATCCAAATTATGGCCGACCAACTTAGACTGGTATTGCATAAACTTATTTCTGCAAAACAAGATACACTAAATCTAGCGAGACTAATCCAAGACAACCAAATCCTACAACAAGAACCCTACCGCGTGATGATACACAAACAATGAACGGGTATTTAGATGGCTCATAAAATTGACTTCTAATTGCACGGAATGGAACCTTAGTCTCAGTATCCTGGAAGACCTAGGTTTACACCAAACGTGGCTCCATTAGACTGGTTTATGCATCTCCACTTCAACCTTCTGAGTTTTTCTAAATTAGAGCCTGATGGCATTTCTCAATTCATTAAGAGGTATGCTATCTTTCTCCATTTCAGTCTATAGGCATGTAAGTCCTATTGAAACACATTTCCAAAGAAGAGAACATAGGTAATATTACGGGCATCAGAGTGAGCATGCAAAACCACTCTTTCTCCCATTAACTTTTTTTAAGATGTATCTCATCCTTCTCTGGAAAGCAACACAAAATGAATCTCAATGGATAGCTTCTTGTTCAAAGGGTTATTTGAGCAAGCTAGCGCAATCAGTAATGAGATGCAAATTACCATATTCCTCTGCAAAATCTCTCAGCTCAACTCCCCACACAATCTCAGACCATTTCAACCTCAAGAAATCCACATCTAAAATGAGGCACCAACAACCCCCCCCCCCCCCCCCCCCCCGGATCAAAAATAGAAACAATGGAAGCTCCTACCTCATTAAGGAGGGAAGACAACTCAAGACATGGTCCCTGGACCCTTCTCTCCCAAGATTCCAAATAAGTCCCCAATGAATGGATCATCCTTCTCATAGGGCTAACTACATCGTCTAAATGAATTACCAAACTCATCACCCTCCAACCGGAACTATTCTGGAAGCAAAAGGTCCATGAAAGGCTGAAGCTGCTTCTGTGGAAGCATCTCCAGAAAACATTACCAACAAGGGTGAGAATCAACCAATTTTTCGGTTAATTGTGTCCTGCACAAATCAGATAATGAGACCTGGAATACCTATTCCTCAGTGGTCCTTTTTCTAGAATCACCTAGAGACTACATGTTCACTCATAATCTGTATATTACGAAATCTCAATGTAGCTAGTTAGATCCAACTATGTTAAGTCCTCACCAATCCTTTAACATCAATCTGAAGGAATCCCGTGCCTTCGTAATCTTCTCTCCCATTATGAAGGATATCATTCCACAAACACATCCATAGGAAAGGCTCTAGCCGCTCTTTTTGTTGCCACAGAGGCAAACAAAGTTGGTAGCAAAAGGAGAACTATAGAAGCTGATTCAGTGATGGTTTGTGGACAAAGCCATAGAAAGAATTTCTTCTTTAGTTGAGTGCAACTATGTTCTATTGCCAAGAAGGAGAAAAAGACAATCTAGCAGGACCCTCATTGGACCTTCTCCATTTAGTACAAACTCTGGTGCGCACGGTTTGGCTAAATGGGCCTCCTCAACTCCACAGACAAGAAGCGTCTACTTATCCTTGCTTTTCCAGTTTCCCCTTTAGTTTGATAGCGACAAGAACCTTCCCCCTCTCCTCCCAATCCCCATCTCTGCCTCTCATGTACCTCCCCAACTATATAGTTCTTATGGCAAACAAAAAAAGGAAAAAGTACTTCCATGGCAGTGAGGGAAGTGTTGACCAACAAATGTGACATGCTTTTGGTGTGGAGGTTCAAGGTTAGGTTAATTTAGGTAGTCAAATCACAACAAAAACTCACGGCAAAAACCCTGGGATTCCAAAAACACCACACAGCTGGATGCAATCTCCACATGAACCAATCAAAGACAAACATTAGTCTCATCATTCAACTCACTTGAATTGCTGAAGAATGACATTGTATCATGGTTGGATGAGTGGGGATTTCTCTTTACTTTCTACATTTTAGACAAACCTGAACTCCAAGGTTTAAATAGGCTGAACCAGACAGCCAAGAAACCTGAAATGCGGGCGTCTGATTACTTACCCAAAATCAGAAAAATCGTGCTTGTGACATTATGGGCAAATGGCAAACAAAAGGTCCATGAAACCAAACAGCATTTATGGTCAGCGTGGCAAATGTATGACAACGCATAGCATCGGATTGCTCATAATCCAGGACAAACCAACTGAATGTCTCAGTTGAAACCCATATTAACAGTTTGATGTCATAATGAAACACACTCACGGCACAATAGCACTTGATAACCCAATCCTTGATATGCTTTGTTTTTTTGTTTTCTACCAACATTATAGTCCATACTATCTGCACTTAACCTTTTCTTCTTCTTTATCGTAACCTACACACGAATTATGCTTCCATTACCTTCAAATGCATTGCTGTAAACTATAAAATGCATTAAAATCAGGATATGTTTGTGTTACTTGGAGTGAGTATTCACAGAATAAAAAGACGCTCAAGTCAGTCCTTAAACAAGGGAAAAATGGAGCTATGCAAGTTGAAATAAGGGTTAAAACCATATAGAAATTTTTGACAGGGTGATATATGAGACAGCATAATGGGAATTTAATGAAAACTGAAACAAAACTATCATAAAATCTGTAACTTAATGCATCAAATCCAGTAAGAAAGAGAGATCCAGTTAAATGATTTTTGGCCAATTTTGCAAATATGGGATTATGACTTCCAGAAATTCACGAATACATAAATTATAATTCAATCCAATTTAAACTCCAATGTGTTTCTCCATTCACGCTTTATCGGGAATATACAAGCTCTTCACTTGAGCAAAGTTTAACCACAAAAAAGCCGAACACAAAATCTTACCGAAGCCTAGTTGATCCTTGTAAGAAGAGAAAGGCTCAGCATCCTTCTTCGGTGTAATATCCTTAACAAGCTCCTGATAAGCATTCCTCTCCGCTAATTCTGCAAGCTTTGTCAGCCTCGCTTTCAGTTCTTCACTCTAAAAGTGAAACAAAAACCCGAAACACATAAAACAATAAGTTTTGCGCCCATTAGTTTATCTTACACATTAAAAAAAAAAATCTCAAGCTTTTCGCTTAAAATTCGTTCTAGATTCAACGAAAATCTTCCAATTTGACACACTTAACTACACCACATTTTATATCTTTCTTCCTTTTGTCAGCTCCAATTACTCAGACAAATAAAGAAGAAAAAACAACTCAATAAGGAATCTCTCGTCAGTTTTCTCAGCAACGAAACCTAAACTTATGATCCCTACTGGTTGCGGAGAACATGCAAACAGTAAAACAAAAGCGAAAATTTGCAAACCTACGCCTTCTTCTCCTGTAATCACGTTTAATGCAAAATTGCCAAGAGACTTTCCCAGTAGTCGTACAAGCAGTTACCTTCTCTCTAGGTTTGGGACTGGTGAAGACGAACTCGCAGCCGGACAAGAGTTGGGTCAAAGCAGGTCGGGTCGATGGCCGGCACGCGAACCACAGAGCTCGGAGCGACTTATAAGGCACATCGCCTTGCGAGGAAAGATCCGAGGCAATCTGTTGGAGCTCCGCAGAGAGATGCGGGTCTTTGGAGGCCGTGGAGAGGAAGGAGCAGATCGATTCGGTGGCGGATATGACGAGCCCGGGCTCTGTCTTCATTTCGGGCTGTTGTTTCCCGGTGTTTGAAAGAGGGTCGGGTTGAGATCGTGTAACTTATTTAAATAGTTCGGTAGTTCCTGCGGGATTATGTTGCGTTTCATATTTAAAGCCAAATACAAACATTATCACTTTGGAAAAAAAATAGAAACTTTAGAAGCATCAAAAGCCTTATAAATTATGCCTAGAAAAAAAAACTCAATAAAGTGGGCATTGCAGAATGGCCGGAATCCAACCCGACAAAACCAAACTTGAGCAACTTTTAAGGTGATGTTTGATATGGTCAAACTTTTCAACTTTTAAAAAATACAAATTTTAAGTCAAACAATACAAATTTACGAGGTTTCCTTTGATGCTTGTTTGTAGGGGTAAATAGCGGATTAGTCGGAAGTAGAATTTGACATTCCGACATCCGGTCTGCTAACTAGCGGATGGCCAAAAAAGAGTCTGTTTCCGCTTCCAACTCTTAGCGGACTTAGCGAAAACGGATAGCGGAATTCGGCTAAGTCCGCTAAGATATAACTCACAAAATAAAATCCTAAAACATGTAATTGACAAACAAATGTAAAAATAAATCTAAAAACATACAATTCACAAAATCTCATATTAAATAAATCTTAAATCAAACTTGAAACTAACTTAAAATAAAAAAAATATTACAATACAAAGGATAAACTGAATCTGAATTATTTGATATCATTAACTATTGATAGTAATCTGAATTACCATGAATCTATAATTCCACCTTGAGCCTCTTTTTTATTCAAAAAGGACAAACTGAATCAAGACATTGGTTTTCACTCAGTATGATTTACATTCACTAGCAATTCAGCCACACTAAGTGAGAAATTATTTAATATTGTTAACTGTTGATAGTGACCTGAATTGCCCTGAATCAATGCTCTCTCGAGTGCAATTGATCATGGTTATCTAATCAATTAATTTTTTTTTCACCACTGCCGGAGTTTAAAAGGTTTAAAAATATATTGTCCTCAACTATGTACGTAACAAGCGCTTTCAAACCATAAAAGATCGTTGATTTTAAACCTGATTAAAGATAACTAGATAAGCCCTCCCTTAATCTATTCTAATGTCATGTATGCAGGCTATTACGAAAACGAAGCAACCAATAAATAAGCACTCTAAACAACTACAGAAATTTACCATCAGGAAAATCTACAGAAATTTACTAAATAAGCACTCTACAGAAAATTTACTAAATAATCTTTCTCGAACCTAAGCACTCTGATCTTTAGGATAGGTAATCAAAGAAATTTACCATCATGAAAATCAATTAGCACAATTCACGAATCACAATACAAGCCTCACAATTCTCACTTGTCTCACAATTCACGAATCACAATCAAGCCTCACAAGTTACAAGCCTCATATATGCAAAATGCAAACAATCAAGCCTCACAAATTAATTCACATGAATCATGATATATCTCAGATAAGTCATGAGAGAGAGAGAGGAAGAGTGAGAAAGAGAGAGACATACGGAGACTCGGAGAGAGAGCAACAGCCAAGCTCGCCGGCTCGGGGTCGAGGGGAGGGCAACAGCAGCGGCTCAGGGTGAGAGCAGCAGCAGCGGCTGTGACAGGGAAGGGGTCGGGGAATCGGGGGGAGGGCTTACTGGCTTAGGGGCTTAGGGCATCAGGCGTGTATGCAGTATGCGTGGATCAAAACGCGGCGTTTTGATCCACGCATACCGCATACGTTTTTTTTACCAAAGGCAAGTTAAACGACGTCGTCCTACTTAAGGTAAGACGACGTCGTTTTAAATTGGGGGGGAAAAATTAAAAAAAAAAAAACCCGGAACCGGATTTCTGCCTAGACCGGCGGAAAACTCCGGTTCCGGTTCCGCTTCCGCCGGATCTCCTCTTCCCGGAATCGGTGCCGGAAATGGAGCCGGAGCTCCGTCGGACGCCGAACCGGAATTACACCCCTACTTGTTTGTAGTCTAATTAGAGGTAGTGAATTTTTTCCTGTGGTCCGCATATACTTTTGGGTTCCGATTTTGGCACGTACTGAAACTGGAATTGGAATGTATTTTCGGTTCCGATTTTTTTTTTTGTTTTTAAAAAAACATGGTTTAAAACCTTGAAATTGTAATTTAGATTTTGGATGAAAGTTTATTCAATTTTAGATAGGGTTTAAAATATTGTAATTTTAAAATAGGGCTCAAAACCTTTTTTGATGCTCATAATTTTAGAATAAATATTTATTTATTGTTAATTTATGATGTATAAGAAAATAATTTGTGCAAATTCCATCCCAAAATGCCTAATGAGCTTGATAGTAAGGGTGATAATTTTATCCTGTGTAAACTAGAAATTTCGGTTCTAGAACCCAATTTAGAAAAATTCTAGACGTACTATAACTGGGCTACCCTTTTCCTTTTGCATCAATATTATGCTTCGACCATGTGATTAGAACTTGGGCACATGATCTAACCGTGAGCCATCTAGAAGGAACTGATCTAATCAACGGATAATGTAAAGATCCACGGCTCTGGGTATACTGGATAAGATTCAAAGCTTCGACTATGTATTCACTTTGCATTTGTTGAGAAATATAATGAGAATTACAAATGAATTGTCACAGGTAATCACAAACACTACTAATTTTTATTCAAAAGTATTCATTATGCATTTGTTGAGAAATATAATGAGAATTACAAATGAATTGTCATAGGTCTTACAACGAAATGATCAAGAGATTGTTAATGAGATGAATTTGGTTGTAATTGTGAAGCGTCGGTTGCAGGATTTGAGGGAGAATGAATGAGATGATTTTTTGGTCTAGCTCGGTATGGAGGGCAAACAATTACTTATTTGCATTGTTTTCGTGTGGAAGTGTTTTGTCATGTTATTGATTCGACCGCTCAAGAGATGGATAATCGTTTCACAGAAGCAAGTAAGGAGTTACTTATTTGTATATCATGTCTTGATCCGAGAAGCTCATTCTTAACGTGTGATCATGCGAAGTTACTTTGTCTTGCTGAGCTTTATCCTGAAGATTTCTAAGAAATTGATCGTGTTATACTTAGAGATATGAGAAGTCATGATGTTTTTTCTGAGCTTCAAGATATTGGAGGTCTTGTTGTAAAGATGGTTAAGACAAGAAAACATACTCTATATCCGTTGGTTTATTAGCTGATTGAGTTATCATTGGTCTTATCAGTTGCGATTGCAACTGTTGAGAGAGTGTTATTTGCAGTGAAGTTAATTAAACTGACTTGCGTAATAAGATGAGAGACAAATGAATGAATGATAGTTTGGTGGTATACATCGAAAGAGAAATTTTTGAAACTATTGAGAACAAAGTTATTTTACAACGTTTTCAGAATATGCAATCCTGTAGGATCCAATTGCCACCTCTCACTATTAGCAAATAGTACGGTACATGTATTTAAATATTTTTAGTATTTTTAATCCTTAATTTTTGATATTTTAACTCTTAAGATATTTTAAAAATTTATCATTTTTCGTTAGGAGTTCGACTCCTTTTGATTGGATTTCTGGTTCCGCCACTGGTTGGGGGACCCCACCTATGAGGATTGTCATTGCACGAGCAATAATCAAAAAGCCTAGAATCCTTCTCCTTGACGAAGCCACAAGCACATTAGACTCAAGTTGTGTTTGTATGTTAAAATTTTAGGGTATTGGATTTGATGAAAAAGTGATGAGATAAATTATTTTTAATAGTTGTTATAGTGAAAAGTAATGATGTGACCGAGAAAGAAAGATTAGATTATAATTTTTTTTATTGTGTTAAAAATTAGTAAACAAACCCACCCTCAGAATCGGAACGTATTGTCCAAGAAGCCCTTGACATGGCACCTGTTGGGCGCACCACCATTACCCTTGTCATTGCTCACCGCCTGTCCACTACGCGTAATGCCGATGTGATTGCTGTGGTCCAAAAATAGTAATGGAGACAGGGTCTCACACGAGTTGATCCAAAGCAAAGATGACCTTTACACTTCCCTTGCTCGCCTTCAACAAACCGAGAAACAGAAACCTCCAGAAGAATTCAATTATGCTTTCAAATTGTTTTTTTTTTGTATTAAAGATTTTAAAATTTAACTTTAGTATTAAATTATAAGTTTTTAACTATTTTAGATTTTAGATTTTAATTTTTTAAAATATTTTTATTTATTTTTATTTTAATAACATGTGTCACGTTACGATTGGACGTGAATTTTTTTTGTTAAATGCTTCTAATGGCGTTGTATTGGGTCTAATGAGATTTGATATTAAAATGATAAATTTATTTTTTAATTTTTAAAAAAATTTAATGATTTTTTTTTAAAAAATCACTAAAATTTAAGTGAATTATTTATCATTTTCGCTTAAGTAAAAAAGGCTTGGAACTAAACCTCTTCTTGGATTTATATTTCACAGCTTCTGTCTCATATCTCGAGCCAAAAGACAGTAGCATTAGTATACTTGACAGAACACAATCAGAAGTCAGTCTGCTTATTACTGTCAAAACGTTGGACAGAGCTTTTATGATGGCATTCCTTCCATGTATAAGTGGGAGAACCAGGCAATGAACACGCATGCTCCATTTAGAGAAGTGCGCTACACCTTTCCTGTAATCTTTTTCCTGGCCAGTGAATCTTAGCCTGACACTGAAAGGGGAAAAGCTGGACCCAAAGAGAAATTCTTGCAGGTCATTCACCGGAGAGTGACTGAACGTTTCAATAAACTCAAACTCACTTAAAATTAGGACATGTCCGGTTATAAAAGTATTTTAAACTATAATAAATATTTAAAGTATACAAATACTAATATTTTTAACATAAATTTTAATAATTTTTCATACAAATTCCAATATATTTTTTAAAAATACAATTCTAACAAATATTTTCATATTTTTTCACCAAACACTAATACTTTTTTATTAAAAAATTATATCAAACCACCTCTCTACACCTTTTTATAAACTCCAATAAAAATTAAATATTTTTAAAACTTTTCACTCACTTTTACTTAAAAACCTATAAAACTCATTTCTACGTGCTTCTATAAAAAAATCCTAACAATTTTTATAAAAGAAAAATCCCCTAAAAAAAAGCTTTTTAAACACAATTCCAGCTCGCACTGCTCAACCTGGAAAACAAACGTTAATTCACACATAGATCTATACAAAAAAGCAACATAGAACAGACAAGTTGATCATCTCAATTTTTGTAACTAGTTTTTCCTGTGGTCCATGTGGTCATGCGATTAGTGAGATCGTATAGCAAGTAGGTTTGACAACGTGTGGCTGCTGCGAAGCTAGAGGAAACACGTTCCCACCAAACACTTTCAAACAGACATATATCTAATCTCTACGTCTCTCTCTATGTTCTATTAATCATCATTTGCAAGCCATCTACTTACCACGATCTTTGAATGCTAGCAACCCTTCTTTGTAAATTATGCACTAATTCAACGGTCTCCCCACACCCACAAGTCTTAACAAGTTAGAAGCTCAGTTCTTCCGTTAGCTCTTTAAAGCCCGTAAGTTTCGTCTCACTCCCTCTCAGGAGCGCGCTACACACACGGACACACACAAATGGCACCGTCTTCTTTCAAGGAAACCTCAAAGACGGTGTGCGTTGTGGACGCCTCTGGGAAACTAGGCTCGAGCCTTGTCGAGCGCCTTCTTGAAAGAGGCTACACTGTTCACGCTGCAGTTCACCACCAAGGTTCGCTCAAGCACCATGTCATTTGCTTATACTTCTTCTTAATTATACTTGTTCCTTTTTGTAATTTCTCTTATGGTGGTCGATCATTTTTGGATTCTACAGATGACGTGCAGTTCAGTGGGCTTTCTTGTGATGACAAGAATCTGAAGGTTTTCCGCTCGGATCCCTTCGATTATCAGAGCATCCTTGATGCTTTGAAAGGCTGCTGTGGGTTGTTTTACACATTCGAGCCGCCTCAAGACCAACCCACCTATGATGTAAGCGCATCGATCTCTTCTTGAATTGCTCTTTCTGTTATATATCTCGGATCTATGAAATTGCGTGGTTAATTGCATAACACAATAATTGATTACTGGTCACTGAACTGTTTGCTTCATGTAGTATTTTTCCATATATAGTGCAATTCCAACTTTCTCAATTTCTGAGCTTCTTCGTCTTCTTCTTCTCTCTTTTATATGCAAGTAGAAACGCTATTAGGTGATAGTTACAGGACCTCTATATGATAAACTTTCTCTGAACAATTAATTAGCATGAAATTAATTAGGAAATTGTGATGAATAACGTGTAAAATTACACCAAGGGCCCACCACGTGGTAGCCTCAGAATATGGGTCAGTCCCGTTGCCCTAATGATCCTTTGGGTGGGAAAACAGTGTTCATCCCCTAAATTATATCCTGCAATGGAAAAATTGCATTCAGCCACTTTAATGCTCTAAATTGGACCATAATTTGGAATATTCGAATTAATCAATTTTTTTAAGCTCCTCATATTTCTGTCATTCTAAATCCTAAAGTATCTGGTTGTAGGAACATATGGTGGAAGTGGAGATAAGGGCAGCCCACAATGTCCTAGAAGCTTGTGCACAAACGGAAACAATTGACAAAGTGGTTTTCACATCCTCGGCCACAGCTGTTGTTTGGAGAGATGATCTGAAGTCGATGGAATCAGATCTAGAGGAAAGACATTGGAGCAATGTTAATCTTTGTCGTAAATTTAAGGTAATATTAGTTTTACATGTTTCATGCAATAATAATGTCAATTCCAGTGGGTCCTCCGTCCTCTAATTTTGTTCTAATTCCGAAGAATTAAAATCCCATTAATTAAGCTGTGGTTGAACCTCCACTTAATGAAATGGCAAGGACAGTTGTGGCATGCTTTGTCAAAGACACTGGCTGAGAAGACCGCATGGGCCCTGGCGATGGACCGTGGGGTCAACATGGTATCCATCAATGCCGGGTTAATGATGGGCCCTGATCTGTCTATCAGTAACCCGTACCTGAAAGGAGCGGCTGAGATGTATGAAGATGGTGTGTTCGTGACGGTCGATCTGAATTTCTTGGTGGATGCCCAAATTTGTGTCTTCGAAGCAATCTCTTCTTACGGGCGTTATTTGTGTTTCAACCATGTGGTCAATCGCCATGAAGATGCTCTGAAGTTGGCCCAAATGTTAACTCCTTCTGCTCCCACGCTACCTCATAGGTAAGAATATTACGATATAGGGATTTGTTGGATTATAGAGCATTAATAGTACTGTACATTCATTCACCTTTTACATATCTATCTTGTTACTTTAATTTTATCCGTTTGCTTCCTATAAATAGGGCCTAGTATATATGCTATATTATTAATATCTATTTGAATTAGCTTGTTATTGAGCTGAAAAAATTGACTATTACCTTGTTCAAATCATGGGTTCTCCCATTTTTTATGATGTTTTTTCACTTTCAACAGCTATGAAGAGGATATGAGGATCATTCAGCAGAGGATAAGCAACAAGAAATTGAACCAATTGATGGTGGATTTTAAGAGTACTGAATCCCATCATGTGGACTCATGCCCTACCAGCTGAAGATGCCCATGGTTTAAAGCTTAAGCTTCATTGTCTGTATTTCTAAACCAAATTGAAGTAAACATTTAGATATATTCCGCTTGAATATATCTGATTATTGTTTTTTTTTCCTTTTTAAATGAGTATGTATTATTCCTTGTCTTGTGATTCATATTCACAACATCAGTATTTCACGTTTATATTTTTAGATAAGAATACCTTTCAACTATGAAAGGTCTGCAACTCAAACTTTTTTTTTCCACATTACACATACTAACTATTGATTTTAGATAATTTGCACCATCAGAAAAAAATTTCTTCAATTTGAAAGGAAATTGTTGTAAAATAAAGAGAAGATACCAATACCATCTTAAAAGTCTAATAAAAGAAAATATGATAAGAGAGAAGAGAGGAATAATTCTTCGAGGCTATATTAATTCAATTTTTGGGTAAGGTCACTTTGAGCCCTCCAACTTCCACAATGAATCAAATTGCATCCTGAAATAAAATATGGCAGTCAAAACCATATCACATGACTCGTTTATAATACATGTGGCACGAGTTTGATGGTTGGATCTTTTTAAGATGCACAAGTTGATGAAATTTGGTAGTTCTTGGTCTCAAACTGTCAAAGGTAATATTTGAGACCCTGTTTGAGATTGTTTTGGTAGTTTGAGGACTCAAAATGACTTTTCCTTGTCATATTTTTTGTGTGTTTGTAATTCATCTCAAAACTATTATATAGAATTCAAAAGGTACATAAATGTTGGGAAAACCAAGAGGTGGAAAAAATCAATAGTTAGGGAAACTCAAGGGTTAGAAGCTTAATGGATGAAAATACACAATGAATATGCCTTGTTGGAACCTTGCCAGGGAAAAACATAGTGGGAAAAAACTAATAGAGAATGAAAAAGAGTACAATATTCTTGTGTACCTTTGGGTATTAGAAGATTACCTTATTAAAACCTTGCAAAGGAAAACCCAATGGGGGAAAACCATAGTGAAGGAAAAAGAGTACAATTTGTACTAGTATAAAAGATTCTCCTTCAAAAGGACAACTAGCTTCACTTTGAATCTTTGCATTCCAATGTTGTGTACAATCTTCTTGAATGTTGTAGTTGATAATGGTTTGGTTAATAAATCTATCAAATTATCACTTGAAGTATCTGCTTGACATCAATTTCACCTCTCTTCTGGAGTTCATGAGTACAAAAGAATTTAGGTGAAATATGCTTGGTTCTATCACCTTTAACGTAAACTCCTCTAATTTGTGTGATTAAAGCAACATTGTCATCATACAAAATTATAAGAATGCTCGTATTAATCAATATTCGATTGATTGGTCTGAGGCTATCGACAAAAAAAATTTGTGTAGTATCTTGTTGACCAATTTTTTATTTTGTTTTTCCAAGTTTCTATGATTACGGTTGTGTTTGAGTGTTAAAATTTTAGATGATTGAATTTAGTAAAAATGTAAAGAGAGGAATGATTTTTAATATTTTATTATAGTAAAAATTAATGATGTGATGGAGAAAGAGAGATTATATTGTAATTTTTTATTGGGTTAAAATTTTAAGAATTGTAATATTTTACTACACAAACGCACCCGTAGACAATCAAAACCTTTAAAATTTCCTATTGTAAAAAAAAATTAAGTGTCGCCAAACATGTTTTTTAAGCATTGTTGCTATGGTTTAACGTATCTGACTCGTGATGAGCCCTGAAAAAGGTCACCCGCTTTCACCGCAGATGCATAAAATGTTGGCTTTTGTGCACAATCGAGATTTTGATGATTTCAATAAATAGATCAAGTTTATAAAATGGACATCTTCAAAGATAAAGACGACCTGATGAAAGAGCCAAAGACTTGAAGAAAGAAGAACAAGAAGATGCAAGGAGCTCAAAGTAAAGTTTCAAGACCTTAGGGTATAATACTTGTAACTCTTTGTTTCACTTTTGATAAGGATTATGAATCACACTTGCATATCTTTCAAAACGTGCATAAACAGTTTTACCTTTTGTTTGAAAGATTAAAATGTTTTTAAAGGTTTCAAAACACCCCAAATATATTCTCAAACCTTTCATATACTTATGGGAAGTAAGCCTTTAAAATTGGGTGTTTAAAAGTGGTCAAAAAATTGAGTGTTTAACCGGTCGATGAAATTATTTGTAGCGGTCGACCGCTACATGAAGCGGATGATGTTGATAGCATTCAAATTTATGACCGTTGGGCAACAGCTAGTTGAAACGGTCGACCGGTACATGAAGCGGTTGACCGGTACAATGGTAAAATTGTCAAATCGACCCCTAACGGCTATAAACGACTAGTTTTCACATATGGCCTATAAATACACATCCATAACGACTAAAATGAAGAACCAACGACCACATATCATTTGTATAGATTGAGAAATATTTCAAACCTTCTTATTTCATATTTCTCATATCATTCACACAAAACACACTTTCATATCTTTGTCTTTGCGTGAACCAAGAGATAGAACCTTCCATTTTCATATCTACTCTCTCAAGAGAGTTTTTGTTCTTCTATCTTCATATCCAAGAAAGATGTTTTCTTTAGTGAGGTTGTTCACTAAAGAAGAAACTTAGAGAGTGTATATCTCAAGCTTGTTAGGTTGTGAGTGGTGAGCCCGAAAAAACCACTTGAGTGAGTTTGAGTGTAGACCCGGGAAAACACTTGTACGGTTCTCTAGCACGCGGAGGCTAGTGTGTAAAGCTATTGGAAGATAGTGGAAAACCTCAAGGCTCGGTGAAGGAGCTTGAGGGGTGGATGTAGGCAGGTTTGCCAAACCACCTAAAAATCGAGTGTTTGCTTCTTTTGTCCTTACTCTTTACTTTCAGTACATACTTACTCTTATTGCGTATTATACTTGTGCTAAAGTAGTATCTACTAGCAAACACGTATTTGGGGGTCAATACAGAAAATTTTTAGAAAACCAACTCAACCCCCTCTTGAGTTGCTTTAATCCTAAAAACTAGGACTCACATAAAATTTTCTCACCCGTTTTTTTTAATTTATTTTAAAAAATTTTCCTCATTCTCTATTCTCTCCCCTACTCATGTAAAAACCATCTTCAGTTATTCCAAATCTAATCCTCTGGTTTCTTTTTCAAATCAAAATAGAAGACCACACTTTTCTTGAATATGTTGAATCACTGATTTCAACCAAACACATTCTCGGCTTGTCTCATAAATTTTAATTATTTTTGAGTGATTCGAATGTGAGTTCCAAGACTAAGGCAACCCAAGAGGGGGGTGACTTGGTTTTCTAAACTTTTAGCTTTTAACCCCCAAAGACGTGTTTGCAAAGTAACTACTAATTTAGCACAAGTAAATAATAGGCAATAAGTGTAAATACGTGTTAAAAGTAAAGAGTAGGGATAGAGAAGCAAACGCGTTATTTGTAGGTGGTTCGGGAAACCCGCATACATCCACCCCTCAAGCTCCTTCACCGAGCCTTGAGGTTTTCCCACTATTCTTCAATAGCATACACTCTAGCTTATGAGTGCTTGAGAACCGTACAAGTGGTTTTCCTGAGCTCAACACTCAAACCCTTACAAGTGATTTTGGGCTCACCACTCACAACCCCACCAAGCTTGAGATACACTCTTTCTAGGCTTCTTCTTTAGCGAACAACCTCACTAAAGGAATCACCTCTATTGATATGAAGATTGAAGAACAAAACTCTCCCGAAGAGTAGATATGAAATTAGAAGGCTCTATCTCTTGATTCACACAAAGACAATGATATGAAAGTGTGTTTTGTGTGAATGATATGAGAAACATAGAATATGAAGGTTTGAAATATATCTCAAGTGATCTGAATGATATGCGGTCGTTGTGTATTGATTTTGGACGTTATGGATTTGTATTTATAGGCCACATATGAAAACTAGTCGTTTATAGCCGTTGAGAGTCGTCTGTTAAAACGAGTCGATCGACCGCTACATGAATCGGTCGATCACTTCAAGTTACCATTACCCGACGGTCATATTGTCAGAAGCACAACGACTCTATTTTAAACCAACCGGTCGACCGCTATACCAAGCGGTCGAAGACCGGTCGACCTTTTCAACTTAAGCACATAGTCCGGTTCTTTTGAAACCATGTTTTTGATCACTTTTAAACATCTAATTTTAAATACTAACTTCCCATAAGTATATGAAGGTTTGAGAGTTTGATTGAGGTGTTTTGAAACCTTTTAAAAAAATTAATCTTTCAAACAAAAGGTAAAACGGTTTATGCACGTTTTGAAAGATATGCAAGTGCGTGATTCAAATCTTTGTCAAAAGTTAAACAAAGAGTTACAAGGTTATACCCTAAGGTCTTGAATCTTCACTTTTGAGCTTCCTGCATCTTCTTGATCTTCTTTCTTCAAAACTTTAGCTCTTTCATCAAATCATCTTTGTATTTGAATATGTTCATTTTATAAACTTAATCTATTTATTGAAATAATCAAAATCTCGATTGTGCACAAAAGCCAACATCGAAGTGGTAGCAGGTATCGTTTCTATGATATATTTTCATGAAATGGCAGTACCTCCATAGGTAAACAAAAATTTGTTTTGTGATCGTCCTTTATAAGGATCAAATGAATAGCCTACATCTGCAAAATCAACCAATTGAGTAGTTTAGTCTTTTGGATAAAATAATCGCATGTCAATTGTGCCTCGGAGATAACGTAATACGTGTTTAATTCCATTCTAGTGTCTCCAAATTGGTACAGAACTATAACTGGCAAGCAAGTTAACTGCAATAATTATGAATTCATATTTTGATTTCTTGATTAAAAATACATGAGCAAATTATATTATTCTCATATCCCTACTTCATGAGGTATTCAATAAGACGATACATGCATTCGGATTGCAGGTCAATAGAATACATCATTCTGGATGTAGAATTACATGCTTCATGCATTTTAAATCCTTTAGGGACTTATATATGATCTAATGAACCATATAAGTATGCAATCACAACATCTATTAATCACATATCTAATAATAACCATATAACGAATGGTGCAAAGTGTTTTAAGTCAATAATTGGTGGGTATAATGCGACAAAAATAATAACATGATGTCCAATTTAAATATCAAGACTCTCAAAATTAGAGAGTGCAAAGTTTAATCTCTTTAAGATATGAGTAAATAGCTTGGTATATGTGATTCAAACTAGTTGTCTAACTATATAGCTTGGTATATATGATTCAAGTTTAACCATAATTCAACGGTTTGAAAAGCACACATTTAATATTAGGTCGGTGTTGTTTTAACCTCAAATAAATCCTCCAAATTATACTACTAGTCCAATTGCCAAATATCCATACTTGAATAGTAATGAACTTCCAAGTTAATGTTTGGTAAATTTTGATGGCTAATTTTATCGTATTTGGCGATTAGTGTTGGCTTTTGTTCACAATTGAGATTTTTATAATTTCAATAAATTGATTAAGTTTACAAAATGGACATCTTCAAAGACAAGAAGTTTGAAGATTAAAAAGATGCAAGAAGCTCAAAAGTGAAAATTGAAGAACATAAGGTATAATCTTGTAACTCTTAATTGACAAGGATTTGAATCACAATATTTTTCAAAACCAAGCGTAAACCTTTTTTTTATCTCAAGTTTGGTCAACAAAATATGTCTCGAAGTATTTTTAAATCATATCTTTATAACTTCCAAATCTCTTTTGTATCCTTGTGGAGTTAGGTTTCGAGATAGAGTATTAAAATAGTTAAAATCGTATTTTATAATAAACAAATGATGCCTTTTTTAGATATAGTGGTGGGCCAGGTTCATATACCGGTCGACCAGAACAGTCTTCCTAACGTTAGCGTGCCTGCATTTATGACTGTTGGGAAAACGGACACTTTCAGTAGTCGAATGCTACAAATACTGGTCGGCTGAGACAACTGGAGTTTTGACATACTCGTCCTAAATGGCTAGAAACGGTTATTTTACCTTGGAGACTTATATATAGACTACTTTTAAGCTTGTAAAACGGGGGAGAACGACCATATATCATTTCTATAGCTTGAGAAAGATTAAAAAAATATTCTTATTCATATTTCTCATATCATTCACACAAATTATACATTCTTATTCTTGTCATTGTGTGATGTAAAGAGATAGAGTTTTTTACTTTCTTATCCACTCTTTGAGAGAGTTAATCTCTTGCATCTCTTCATTCTAAGAGATACGATTCCTTTAGTGAGATTGTTCACTAAAGAAGAAGCTTAGAGAGGGTATATCTCAAACTTGGTTAGGTTGTGAGTGGTTAGCTCGAAAAACTACTTGAGTTGTGAGTGTTGAGCCTGAGAAAGCAGTTGTAAGATTCTCTAGTATCCGGAAGCTAGAGTGTACATTATTGAGAAGATTGTGGAGAAAACCTCAAGGATTGAAAAGAAACTTGAGGGGTAGATGTAGGTGAGGTTTGTCGAACCACCTAAAACTCATATTGTTTGATTTTCTAACCCTACTTTTTACATTCAACATTTATTTACCTATTGCATCAACATACTTGTGCTAAACTAGTATTTATTTTGCAAACACGTTTTGGGGGTTAAAATTGAAAAAAGTTTAGAAACTCAAAATTCAAATTAAGTAAAATCAATTCATGTAACTAAATTGTTTTGGTTCACTTTCTAAAAAAAACTAATTATTCTATTTAAATGTCAAATTTATCATTTACATAATCTAATTGGTCGTTTTATCGTTTACATCATCAAAATATCACCTTAGTTTTCTTGAGGTTTTTTTGGTATTTTTTACATTTTAACCCTCCTACATTATTTTTAAGTATAGTTGATCCACACAAAATTATATTGTTGACTTTGTTACTAGTCACATCCTCACCTATTCATGAATATGAGATGTGGGCTATGTTATAAGGCTACTTACTTCAAGGATCTCAAAACTGATAACTAAAACTTTAGTCAAAGGGGAGTGTTCAAATTTTTCTTTGAATAATAAGAAAAACAGGAGTCCTCGATATTAAGAGATGATAAAATGAACATCACATGATATATTCAAACTACTAATATGAACCTTACAGTTGGGGTGATGGGCAAAAGGTAGATGTATGCTGAAATGTTATAGCAAATGGCACTAACAACAACCTTCATCATCATTCACAATGTGAAGGGTAGACTTCCTTATAGAGCCCTAGCAAGGTCCATTCACTATCATCCAAGGACTCAGTGGAAGTTTTTTGAGTTGTTTTTGAAAAAAATTTACAACTCAATTCATCCCCCTTAGGTTTCCTTAATCCTTGGAATTTCGATTACTTCGGCCCTTTACTTTTCCTAGTGGAAGGACATGGATTCCTACCGAGGCAACCTCTACACAATGAGCTCCTTCTACTCTCTTAGGGCATGTTGCTTGACAACATCTGCATGTAGTCTTCCAAGGCCTAGACTTGAATGTTTATGCTAGAGCCTACAACATGAGTATCGTTGGGCTTGTTGGTATTAACGGGTAGGGCTGTACAACTCCGGTGTAGGTACCGGTTTTGGCCAAAACCGGCACCTACACCGGGTAGGCCGGTTTTGAAAAAATTACCACCTACACCTACACCGTTAAGGGTAAAAACCGGCCCTTAGCGGTGGCGGTTTAGCGGTGGCGGTTTCCGGTTATCCTACATTAATATTGAGCCATTTTTTTAGCATTTTACGTACTTGGCCCAATATATTTTTTCTTTTTTCTTTTGGTCCATTAATCACATATCAATAAAATCTAAACTAATGAAATCCAAATTCCAAAATCAATAAAATTAAAGATCATCTTAAAAGATAAGATGAGAATTTAAAGTCCAAAGTAATAGAGACGTCACTGTAAATAGAAACTATTATCTTTTGAAAAATCCAGTTTAGACCCTAACAACACTTAGATGGGAGAATATGTGTTTTCCCTCTAATTAAAAAATCAATAACAATTTTAAAACATGTTCAAAACCTAATAGGGTTTCCCTTGGTTTCACAAGGAAAATAAAAAAATTCGGCAATTTTTAAGGCGCTCGAGCGCGGGTCAAACGCTCGTCGAGCGCTTATGTTTCTATCTGAAATTTGCACTGAGCACTCGAGCGCTTGTCTAACGTTAGTCAAACGTGATGACTCTGTCTGAATTTTTTCAAAGGGCACTCGAGCGTTTGTCAAACACTGGTCAAACTTGATGACTCTATATGAATTTTTGAACTAAAATGTATTAGAAATTTGAACTAAAATGTAATTGAATGACTGATTTTGCAAGCATGATATAAATTTAATAGTGATTTGTCAATTTTAAAATTTAGACAATTTGTTAATATTTCATAAAAACTCTTAAACTAATACATTGATTTAAAATTTTTTGTGGTAGAATCTCGACGTCTTGATTTATATTATGCGATGTACTTACCAAAGTTTGACATTAAACTCTTTAATTATGATTTCAATGCCTTCATATATACCCTTTTAAATACAATAAATTTGTAATTTTTCTACCAAAATTCTAAATAACTAGTTCATTCACCTAACAAGCTTCTTGGTAACTTGAATGTAAGCATTTGATTAGACAAAACCAACAACAAATCTCAAATATTCAAGTAAAACTAAACTATTGAGTAAACCTTGTCATGCTTCTAGAATATTATGTCTTGAGGTAAAACTAAAGTTTAAATTATTGAGTAGAAATTAAAATAAAAAAACTAAAAAAAAAAATCCCGGTTTATCCTATACCGGGAAACCCGGTGCCGGTTTAAACCGGGAACCGCCGGTTTTTTCAAAAAACCAAACCTACACCGGCACCGGTTAGACAAAAAACCGGAAACCCGGTGCCGGTACCGGTGCCGGTGCCGGTGCCACCGGAATTTCCCGGTGGCATTGTACAGCCCTATTAACGGGTGGTACCATTTAGGTATGAGATTGAGAAGTTATTAGCTGCTTTTGCCTTCATTCTAGATATGAATTATCAACTGTTTGGATCCTCAGATGAGTAGATGATCCACGAACTCAATACTCAAATCCTCTAAAACTCAAATTCTACAAAGAAATGAATGACCCTCCGAAACGTTCTAGAGAGAGAGACTCCTCCCTCTCTCTAGAACCTCTCCTCTTTGCCTGACCAGCACCCTCCCGCAGCTGCTATTGGTGGGGAGGAGCTCAGCTCCGAGCTCCTCCCCTCCCTCTCCTCTCCTCCCCTCCAGCACCGTTCCTGGTGGCCGGAGGCTCCCTGCTTTCTCCGGTTTTCTCGCTTTTTTGTGTGTTTTTTCTTAGTTGTTTTGGATGCTAGATCCCGGCTTCTCCGGTGTTCTTTGGCATGCACGGCCCCCGTGAATTGCTTCCTGTCCTCCCGGCGTTCGGTCTGGCCAAGAGCGGCGGCTCGCGGTCGGCGCGTGAGTTCTCACGCGCGCCCACGCGCGCGCGTGAATCTCACGCGCTCGACCTCTTTCGGCTCCCCTCTTGCGGTTTTGCTATTTTCTTGGAGATCTGGCCCCACCCCGCCGTGCTTGGCCGTTTCTGACGGTCCCCGTCCAGCCTCCCATTGCTGGCGCCCAGCCGTCACGCGCGGCCTTGCGCGCGTGTGCCGCCTGGGAGCTCGGCGGTTTTGGTTCCTGCCGCCCCTACTGGGTCTATGAGGCTTCCTCTTCCTCCCTTGCATGCAGCTAATCGTTACCTGAAGCTCGCCACAAAGGAGTCGGATCGTTGCTCGGTTTGCCCCTCCTCCAGTGGATGCCGCCATCACCTTGTGTGTTGGTTTTGTTGTGTTTGTGTTCTGGTTCTTGTGACCAGGTTGGCCGGTTTTGTTCCGGTTATGTTGTGTTTGTGTTTTGTTGTATTTGTGGCCCTTGTGGCTGATTGCTCGGTTGTGTTTATTGTGGTTGTTCGTTACAGCCCTTGTGGCTGTTGGTGGTCCCGGCTGCGTACGGTTATTGTAGGACCTTTTGGTCCGTTTAGGTTTTCTGCTGGCCTTTTGGTCGGTTTTTGGTTCTGTATTGGCTGTATGCTTCTCGGTTTTTAATGTATTATCCTTGCTTAGAAAAAAATACAAAGAAATGAATGAACGGGGGCATCGGAGACAGACTCTCGAAATTCTAAGTCAGTGGGTGACATATTTAGGTTATAACAAATGCATCATAAAATAGTATGGGCGTACCTCTTCATTTTATAGACTCAGGTTAGCTAGAAAATATGAATATGCAAGGTCGGGGACGGGGACTGGGACGGGACATGACCTTCGCAAATTTTCCTAGCTGGCCCACGAAGATATGATACTTGTCATTCTATGATTACACCTATCCTCCAGTGTGTGTTGTAGGCGGCCTATTCTAAGGTGGTGTCATGGCTTTCGATGGGTCGGTGGGCATATTTTCTTTTTCACTTCAACCACGTGTGTGACGATCGTTTCCCTTTATCCATATCAAATACAATGATCAAGACAAAAATAATTTACTTCTTTTCCAATTGAACGATAGAAAAAATTACGAGTATAATACACTTAAATACCAAAGTTGATGTCAGTGTCATTCAATAGTTTGGACGTAAAGTAGTCATCACTAAAACATAACCATCTCAGACGAAATGTTGGTCTTGTATGACAAAAAAAATAAGATAAGTCTAAAAAAAAAAAAATGAAATTCAACATTAAAATCTCATTATGGTAGTGCTAGTTAGAATCTATTGATATCAGTCCTGGCTTGACATGGAAAGAATAACAAAGCACAGTTGGAAGTGAGGCTAAAGGGGAATAGTTCATCTGTAATTTTTTTGCCTGAATTGAACCTTATAATGTAGAGATAGATAGAAACAACAAGTGGACCCCTCACAGTAGGGTTCATATTACCCAAATTTTTACACTAAGATTATTAAATTTTGTTGAATCCACCTATCTATCTATTGATATCTAATGATATATCTCTCTCCAAATTGCATCATACAATTCGAAAAATCTTGGTCTGGATAAGTGCTAGAGTACAAGTTAATGAAAATTGATTGGAAAGGAGATTGTGGTTGAGGACAAGAAGAGGTGTGTTAGTGCTGGCGAGAGGAAATGTAGTGTTATAATAGATTTTGTCTTGATTGCAAAATCGTGCTGGCTAAGCTTTAAAAGTGCCATATAAAGAAGGTGCAGGCTAGATCCCAAAAAAGAGAAGAAGATGTAAGACAAGTTCTGAGCCCAAGGTTGTTTCTTAAACAATTCGTTTTTCATTTTTTGATGATAACAAAATTTTCAATTGTTTTGACGAAATTTAGAACTCTAAAATGTCAATCCACAAGTACTAGATTGATTTTCAAAAGGATTGAAAGTCTCTATTTATAAAAGGTTTTATATGTGTATTAATATCATTGCATAAGCTAAAATGTTCACGTTTTTCATTGTAGGTGTTTAAAGATGAATTGGAGTCGAATCGACACTTTCAAGTTGCTGAAAAATCTCTCCAGCATTAATGGTGTCGACATATCAATGACACCCGATTGCAGTTTTGATGGTGTCGACACATTGAAGGATGTTGTCTATACATTGCACTAGCACCGGAAAGCACAAAATTCCAGACCAAGTTTATGAGTGTCGACACATGCTGCAATTTTGCAGAAAATCTTAGAACGTTGCCAACTCATCTTTTTAAGTTTAAAAAGCCTAGGCATCTCTCCAACGGTATAATAAAATCATCTCGGGGACCACTCAAGCCTAGAAGACTATAAATAGAACAAGATAGAAAGAGAAAGATAAGAATTTGTATCATCATTCAAGATTTACCTCTAAGAGAGAGAAAAAGCTTGAAAGTGGGAGAAAAAGCTAAATCCCAATAAATCCTCTGTTGATTCCTTCAAAACCAATTCTTCATTTTTGAATCTTTTTCTCTTGCTAATCGTTTATGACCTAGCATCCAAAGATTCTCTCTTGTATTATTAATTTTTTGGCAAAGAATATGACCCAAATAACCCTTGCAACCCCTCCGCCAAGCCTCTTCAACCACTCGGAAGCTTATATTGTATTTCTCCTAAAAAGCTTTAAAAGGAAATCCTTTTAGACCAGCCTACTTTACACCCTCCATATTAAGTATCATTAGGTCATGATTCAAATCATATCTAGGGAGATGCTTCACTAGTGCTCTCGAAAATAATAGCCTCCATTGTCTATTTGCCATACCTTTGTCAAGCAGTTCTTGAATAGTTTGACTGTCAGGCCTCCTGTATGACCAAGTATAACCAGTGAAATCTAAATCAATAAGGCCATGTTGCGTAGTCAGCTAGAACAATCTGTTGGAGGATGAGGACACCCATTGTCGAGACCCTCTTTTATCCACCTATTAAGCAGCTGCATTAAAATCTCCTACAATCCCCTAAGGGCCGTGAAAGTTGTCTCCAATCCCCTACTCATTTTCCTCGATAATATTGCTTCTTTTTATGCCAATAAATGGCAGCGTTAGCATCCACAGTTGACACGATGGATAGAAATAAATAAAAAGATTAAAAATAGGAGAAATTATTCCTCTTTGCACCACAAAGTACCACTTTTATTATATTTTTCACCCTCAAACAACCATGCCCCAACAGTTTGTACCCTTCGTTCATAATTTCTATGAATTTAGACGGAAAACCAATCACGTGCATCTCACGTGACTTTTTTCCACCTGAACTTCCCCTTTTGCCCTTCGTTTGATTTACCGCCAACATCTCAATCAAAGGGTGCAAAGTGAAAAAGGCATGATAGTTTGAAGGTGATAAGTGTAAAGCAAATGAAGGGCAAAAAGGGAAGATCAAGTGGGAAAAAGTCACGCGAGAAGCACGTGATTGGTTTTCCACCTAAATTGACAGAAATTATGGACAGAAGGTGCAAACTGTTGGAGCATGGTAGTTTGAGGCTGAAATGTAACAAAAGTGGTACTTTAGGGTGCAAAGTGAAAAAAGTATGGTAGTTTGAGGGTAATTAGCCCTTAAAAATATTTGCGTCCATGTATTGGGGTTACAAATCAACCTCCCCTCTCCACACCAGCACCAAACCACCTATATTGCCTCTAGTTAGTGTTTCCATCATTATAGAGAATCCTACTCTTTGAAAATGTAGTCGCATATGAAATATTTGTTTATGTCGGACACAAATTTCCAGGTATTGGCTTGTAGTCGACGAATTATCGCAGCCTGGGCCAAGCCACGACAATTCCATAATTGGACAGTAATGATGAGACTTGAGCACCCTCCTGTCATTGATGGAAATATCATTTAATCCCCCTTGAGAAATTAGTGAGAAATTAGGAAAGTGTATATCAGTAGACAGGAAGACTTCTCTCAATGTTCCCAGATGGGCGAACTTCCATAAGCTTTGCGTTTTTTTTGGCTTAATTCTACCTGGGGCCCCTGTGGTATTGGAATGTTACAAATAGGCTCCCGAGGTAACGTTTTCAACAATTAAGCCCCCGAGGTCGAGTTTTAAGAAAAAA
Organism: Myrica gale; assembly: GCA_963930655.1. Taxonomy (NCBI): domain Eukaryota; kingdom Viridiplantae; phylum Streptophyta; class Magnoliopsida; order Fagales; family Myricaceae; genus Myrica; species Myrica gale. Next base: position 14,706,494 of record OZ005620.1, read on the forward strand.
TAAACTTCTTCGTCCATTTTCCGTTAGATATGTTAACGCTCATCGCTGATGTGGCTTTAAAATTCACATCATAGCGAATCCTTTAATGATACCTGTCCAGTTAAATTTAGCTTACCACGTATGTGTCAACGTTTTGCCACCTCACTTTGTCTTTTAAAAAAAGAAAGAAAACAAATACTCAAGACGACGTCGTTCACTCATCTTCTACCCTTAATTTTCTACATTTACTCCCCATTTTCTATCGACACTAAACATAGAACCCTAGCTCCCAAATCCCCTCTCCTACCCAATCGCACAAAGAATCCCCATCCTCCTCGCCAATTCCTACTCGACAAGTGAAGGGAAATATGGATACCATTTCTAACTCATCTTGTCGGCGTTCTGGTCTATCACAACGTCCGCTTTCCTCAAAATGTTGTCATCTCCTACCCGAAGACTTCATTGATAGATGGAAACCCGGGACGAATATTCTATGGGTGTCCCATGTTTAGTGGAAGCTCGGTAAGATTAATTCAATTAGATGGTCTAAAAGAATTTGTTGATCTTTATATTCAATAAGCTTAAGCTTTCAGTTAAATGTCTTCTGCCGCAGCCCACAAACACCGCTATTCTCCAAGTCTCGAAATAGAAAAAGGAGAAGCGTTCAGTAAGGAGATCTGCGACAATGTTGCGTGAATCACTCGAATTCTGTGACTGGCAATGTTCTATTTAGGGCTTGTAAAATTTGGCTAAGATGAGGACAAACCTTCAACGAGGATTCTATGTGGGAAATTTCCCAAGTGTCGAAGATACCGTTTTTTAATTGGTAGAAGACGTCATTATTTGTAATTGGATTTTTGTTTGATTAAAGACAGTGCGATGTGAAGAAGATGAGTGAATGACATCGTCTTGAGTATTTGTTTTCCCTTTTTTTTTTAAGACAAAGTGAGGTGGCAGACAGCTGGCGCATACGTGGGAAGCTAAATTTAAGTGGACAGGTATCGTTAAAGGATTCGCTATGATGTGGATTTTAAAGTCATGTCAGAGATTGACATTAACGAATCTGACGGCAAATGGATGAAGGAGTTTCTTTTTTCTTAAAACTCGACCTCAGAGCTCAGACGCTTAATTGTTGGAAACATTATCTTGGGGGCCTATTTGCAACTTTCGAATACCATAGGAGCCCCCGGTGGCATTAAGCCTTTTTTTAATTGCTCTTGTGGGCCCTTTGCTTCTCCAATTTCATCTAGCCCAACGGGCTCATCAATTAAGGATAATGAGGCCTTATTGATATTCATCGGATGAGATATTTAATACTCCTAGTTGATCATCGAGGATCAGAAGCTCGAGGAGGATTGGGGAACATTAGGAAGATTGTCCTTTTTTTGGTCATTGAGTTGGGTTAGTTGATTTGAGTCTTCTCTATCTCGTTGTCGTCAAACATAGGGCTGCACAAAATCGCGCAAACCGAATTGGACCACAAAATCAGACCGAATTTATGCTCTTAATGGTCCAAATCCGGCCCGAATTTGTAAAACTGGTTATATCCGGTCCGGTCCATGCCTTTTGGGATCCGGTCCGGACTGGACAGGACCAGATTTCTTAATATAATTAAGAAATATATTTTTTAATACAAACATAACACTTTTATAAATTTTTTATTTTGACTTATGGTACTGAATTTTTTTTTATGACATTTGCAACTAATTTTTTATCTTAAAATGTGAGCTAAAAATGAAAAAAAAAATAAAAGCTTAAGAAAAAAAGGTGAAACTGGTCTGGACCACTTATGTGGTCCAACCGGACGGGTTTGGACCGAACTAGACCGCTTGTAAGGGGTTCGGTCCGGTCCTTAATTTAAAGTACAACAAAAAATCCGGTCCGACCGGATTCCGATCCAAAAAGGACCTATTTCTGATTGTTGACCCCTAGTTAAAAGTCTCATGGTATGACTTCAGAAACAGTGAGAAACAGGTGTATTCGCATTAATAGCAAAACAATATTCAAACGTCAACTACAATTTTTAGAAAAAAAATTAAGCATAGAAAATTTATAAGTCAATTGGTGCACTTCTTAATACGGAATATTGGCAAGAAAAAAAAAAGAGAGTTGTACTCTTCCAATTGGAGTCCAATAATGTGTAAATCATTTGGCAAGAAGCTTTTTGACGAAGTCTCATATGTTATTATTTCGAAAAAATATCATATTACACATCATATATTTGCATGTTCGGATTCCGTCTTAATAGTAAGGTATATTTTGCGGGTTTGCATTCAGTCTTCATTGTAAAATCCTAATAGGTTTTAATAAATTGTTAAATTTAGCCATCGCATTAATAACTTCTATGGACAGTCTAAATTAAATTATAACAAAAATAATAATAATAAAAATAGAGTGGATGAATCCTTGAATGGGCTAACTAATTCGATTTGAAACGTCAATGTACCTCATTAATGCAGTTAAGGAATGAAAGTTGTTTTATTACGAGCTATTAGGATTCTAATTCAGATCGATATTATGCTCGCCTCAAGTTTCAATTTGTCACGTCTTATTAAGGTTGTGTTTACACTAAATATTTCACAAAATATTTCACCAATTCCCAGTAAAATACTACAATATAATCTCTCTCCTATAAAAAAATACAAACAATTACCTTTCTTCACTTTTTCACTAAACCCAATATCAAAAAAATTTACAATACAAACATAACATAAGTTGCAAAACAAAATTAAAGGAAAATATCATAGTAAATTAATATACAATAAATATAAATAAATATATTCATTTATTTATATTTAGAAAATGATACTTTTAATTTATATATTTTTTAATTTTTTAATATTTTTAGATGATTGATGTCTTTTAAAACTTACACAGCATAATTAGACAAATTAAAAGTTAAGGGTCCAATTTGACCATGTTTCTAAAAAAAAAACAGTTAATTGTTTCTCACCATTCGATTTGATCTTTAAACCAAACAGAAATGGCTTCACATGTGCCTCACACAGATCTCCCCACCATGTAGATAGACCGAAAATACCCTTCTAAGTAACATTCGAAATGTAAAAAAAACTAGGGGTATGTTCGTTTTGAAGGTTTTTGTAGGATTTGGAGAATTTTGTGAATTTTTAGGTGATATTAAAGTTGTGTTGGTGTTTGTGTAGAAGTTGGTGAGGTGTAAAAAATAAATGATGATGTTTATAGTTTTTTTATTTTTTTCGAATTTATTATTATTTTTATTAAAATAATAATATTTCTAATAAAAATTTAAACAAAAAATGAAATAAAGCATAAAAAAACATAAAAACAGATGTACGAGTCATGCTGCAGCCAGCCTGTCAGCCCCTGGTATGTCGCTTGGCGCAAAAAGAAGAACGAAATGAGCTATTAAAATGCTGTAAAAATGGGAAAGTGCAACTAAAAGTCTACCGTGCGCAGGGGGGAAGCAGTGACACAGCCTGCCATTTGCAGGGGGAAAGACATTGGAATTCTAACTTTGTTTGGTTCTTTGCCGAACGTGAATGTAGGCAGAAATTGAATCCTCCGTTTTTTCAAAAAACGAACATCACCTAGGCATCTGAAAAGAGTATGTTGCCGTAAGATGGGGGAGATCGCGTGTGGGGGAACTTGAAGCCATATCCGTCTGTTTCCAAGGACAAATACAACAAGGGACACTTGATTTTTGTTTGCAACTTTAGGAGCGCAATCAAATGAATTCAAGCTTGAGGAGATATTTTGATTTTGTCTCAACTATAGAGCATACTGTAATGTTTTTACTATTATTCTGCTTGCTAGTTCAATGTTTCAATCTTTACTAATGTACCGATTAGCAGTAATGAAGCTATTTTCACTCCCCAAAAAGGAAAGCACACGTAACTCCTTTCCTCTTCAATCTTCTTAAACAATTAACCTTTAATCTCGCCCGAGAACAAAAATTTATCTTTAATTGCCTCCTCTTGCGACCAAATAAAAGGCTACCCAATTGGATCCGGGCCAGCACAACCAATTTGAAGGTTGGACTTTTACTTTTTTTCGGATAATTTGTAAGTTTGGACTTGGACAGCAGAGCGGCAGACCAATGACACTGCAGTTCTGACAAACTCATTGAAACCTGCCCAAGTTTCAACAATGCACTAATATACGCCACGTCCTCCTCCTCCACAGAAAAAGCCAGGAACTAATGAGAGCAGTAAATCTATCTCCTCCTTTCGGGGGTGCTCTCTTTAATTTCTCAGTCGCTTCCTCGACCAAATGGTCCAAACTCCAAAATCTATCTCTAAATCTCGAAACTCCTCTCCTATTTATAACTTCATCATCCATGTTTCGATTGATAATTTCCCCCCTCTTGTCAATACGTTGTAGGTGGCTTCCAGATTTCTTCTTCTTAGCTTTGATGCTGTAGATCTAACTCCATTTCCAATTTGGGAACTTTCTTTTGGGTTGTGTGTTTCTATCTTTCATAATCCATTAGAGTTGTTTGAAATGAGTTTCAGCTTCCTTTCGCTTTCTTCCTTTCCTTTTTCTTTTTGTTTGGGAAGCTCAAAGGACTGAAAAAAATCTCATGTTTTCTCTAAATTTCTATTTGTTCTTTTCTTAAGAGACCCATTTCTCAGATTCTTCAAATTCGGCTCGATCCGGCTCAAGTTTTTGAAATTTTTTTTACTCAAATTAGCAATTTAGGGTTTCCTTCAAAAACTGTTGTACCTTCTTCTTTTGCTAATGGATTTCTCGGGTGGCAACGTGGTCCAAGTAATCACCGGAAGTAGTCCTGACAGCTGGTCCGGCGGTGACCACTCCATGTGGGCGACGGAGGACGATTACCGAGCCTGGAACAACAACGGCGACGACACGCCGTCGACCAACTCGAATTACGACCAGAGGCAATCCCAAAGTCGCTCCGGAAGTGAACCCCCCAACAAGAAAACGAGGAATTCCCAGGATGTGACCTCTTCCAATCGATCTAAAGCTATTGGGAAAATGTTCTTCAAGACCAAGCTTTGTTGCAAGTTCCGTGCCGGGACGTGCCCGTACATAACCAACTGTAATTTCGCTCACAGCATCGAAGAGCTTCGGCGGCCGCCTCAGAATTGGCAGGAGATCGTGGCGGCGCACGAGGAGGAGAAGGCGGTTGTCACATCGGCGGAGCCGAGGGAAGAGTATCAGATACCATCATTGGGGTCTTCGACTTTCGTGGGGGAGACGCAGAGGTCTTATAAGGGGAGGCACTGCAAGAAGTTTTACACGGAGGAGGGGTGTCCCTATGGGGAGAATTGCACGTTCCTTCATGACGAGCAGTCGAAGAATCGGGAGAGTGTGGCCATAAGCTTGGGGCCAGGTGGCTACGGTGGTGGTGGCAGTGGTGGGGGCGGTGGTGGGGGTGGCGGCAGTGGTGGCGGCAGTGGTGGCAGTGCTACTGCTAGTGCCAGCGGGGCGAATGTGAAGCCGTCGAATTGGAAAACCAGGATTTGCAATAAGTGGGAATTGACGGGGTACTGCCCTTTTGGCAGCAAATGCCATTTTGCTCATGGTGCGGCAGGTACGAGTGATTTCCTTTTTTCCCTTTGTAACATTTAAGGAAACTTTTTGTCGTAATTTTGTTATTCGCTAGAATTTTGTACTTGCTGTTGAGTGATGTTCGAATGTAGTTAGAAATTCTTTCCCCAGTTTCAGAAAGAAGAAAAAAGTAATCATTACATCTTCTAGAATCATTTTAAGTAACCCTATGGTTGTTTACATTGCCAACATTGACTCGAAGAACTATTCTGTTTCCACTTCCCATCTTAAGATAAAATGTCTGATATAGTCATAGGGTTATCTTTGTTGTTGTCCTGTATTTCTTCTTGACTGGAAAATGATTTGACGCTAGGACATATTGACCTTAAACATTTGAGTTTTGGATACATGTTTAGACACGACTCTGTCAATTGATTTTTACTTGAACTGAGGACATCTGTAGGGATGCATAATTACTACAGATTCTTTGATAGTTTAGATTTTATGATTTGCCTAACTTTTCCTACTTTGTTTTCATATTTACGGTTGTACTTTTAGACAAATGCCTGTTGATTTTCTCGTTCCTGCTGACTAGAACCATGACCATGCAAATAACCATGCATTTGGGTTATCACTGTCCTTATTTCATTGTCTTGGCAGGCCCAAAATGTATCAGCTTGAAGTGCTAAAATCATGTTTTTGTCAACAAATCTAGTGTGTAATTCAACATCTAAGATTTCCTTGCAAGCTGCATCTAACTTTAGGTTGTTTATGAGGGATACTTTCTCTTTCCCTCAGCCATTTTCCTTTTTATTTGGGAGGTTTGAAAGCTGAGATCCATCCAGTCCATTCCTAACCCAACTTATCCCGCCTGGCTTAACTACCTATGAGGGCTAGGGGAACTTTGATGATGTTTCATAAAGCTTGCAATACACCTTATAGGTTGAATTAACATTCTAGAGTGGCCTCTCATATCCAGTTACTAGCAAGGTTCTTACAAACCGTGTGAGGAGGGATCTCTCTCCCCACGCACCCCCCCTCCACCCGGGCGCATTCTCCCTCTCTCCCACCACTTCCCACCTCAGTGTTTACAAATGATGGTGTGTTGAAATTTTGCTCTGAATTGCTAAGGGCATCTTCTGAAGCAATCTACATGTCTGGAGTTAGGAATTTTACTTGACAAAAGGTCACGTGACAAGTGAAAAGTCGCATGGCAGAATGAACGTGTATTACCTTTTTTTTAATCGAACGTGTATTACTTACCTGAAAGAAAACATGTATATTGTTTTACTAGGTTTGTGGAAGTTTCTTGAAACTGCTAGGTTGTTTTGTCAAATCATTTGTCTTTTCAGACTATTTTTGTCGTGAAAGGAAGATGGAATGTAGAGTCTCAAAGTCTCGAGAAAGATGCTTGAGATGTTTTTATGTAGTTTGTTAAGACAATAAGAAGCCTTTGATCACTGGAAAAACATGACTTAGAGTAGGATACCTGATTGATTATGTAGTTTGTTAAGACAATAAGAAGTCATGTTTTTATGTAGTTTGTCGAGAAAGATGCTTGAGTGGTTGATTATGTAGTTTGTTAAGACAATAAGAAGCCTTTGATCACTGGAAAAACATGACTTAGAGTAGGATACCTGATTGATTATGTAGTTTGTTAAGACAATAAGAAGTCATGTTTTTCCAGTGATCAAAGGCTTCTTATTGTCTTAACAAACTACATAATCAACCACTCAAGCATCTTTCTCGACAAGTTGAATACTGGTCTGCAACAACTTTGAGATACAGTGTGCAGACCGTCACCTAGAGTCATTTTGCTCTTGGGTTGCTCATACTGGCTGTCACTTTTGTTTTAAGCGTAGGTGAATATACACCGTTATTCTGAGAGGCAGACATGGTACATGCATCTTAACAGATAAACCTTGTCTGTTTGATTAAGGGCCTAAGCTTTTATTGATTCAGAATATTTTTCAGAGGGTGTACTTCTTCTCAAGCTAAACAATGCTCTTATAGTGGTAAATTAAGTTTCTTTAGCAAGGATATTCTCTTTCTGTAATCTGCATCCAAGTGTTTTTTCTGTTGCAAAGCATGACAGATGTCAGGAGGTATGTTTGTTAGGTTTATGCCTTATAGTTTACATGTCTCACTTTACCTTATGCCTTTACTTCTTGATGGCACTCATCTACTGTTTGGCTAGGATTGTTTGGCATTGAAGAGTAGGATACCTGATTGATTGCTGTAGATATATCTTCAAAGACTACTAGGTGCTTCCCAATATTCATATATCCATATACATGAGATATTTTTGTCTTTGCATATTAAGATCAGATAGGGAGGGGCAATTTTGTTCTGTTGTTGACTTTGGAGAATTTTGTTTGACCACAGAATTGCACCGATATGGTGGTGGGCTTGTGGAGGGGGATGCTAGAGATTCTTCCATGGCTCCACTCGACTCAAAGCAGGGAGTACCTTCAAAATCTCCAGCAGATACTCTGGTAGCATCGGTTGCATCAGCTCCACATTCTGATGTTTATCATATTGGAGTTCCATCTCAAAGGTCATCTATTGTCATTCAGAGGTCAGGGCAGAGAGCTCTGCAGAAGTGGAAGGGTCCAGACAAAATCAGTAGGATATATGGTGACTGGATTGATGACATCGAATAGAAATTGGAATCCCTTGTGTTCAAATTTTGAAGATGGACAGCGAAGACTCAATCTCCTTCTTGGAGTACTTTAATCCCCTTGGATGAGAAAAGGATGTCAACGTGTAGCTTCAGCCACTGGGTTAAAGAAGTTCATGTTTCTTTGATGCTTCAAGTTTCAGTAGAAGCCTCGTCTTTGCGAATCGCAGCACCATCATCTCTTTGGAAATGCCAAACTTGTATTGCATCTGTATTTTATCTTAATTGCCTCATGTAATAACGGGATGATCTTCTTCATCCAAAGAAAATGACAACGATCTTTGTACCACTTTGCTAGATTTGCTGTTGATGTTCTTACCGTCGCTTTCTGTTTATATCCTGTCCTTTTGTCGTGCTATTTCTCTCTTGCAGAACCACATCGAGACAACATTTATTTTTGGAGGGGGAATTGTTGCTTCCACTAGGCGGTCTGTAATCTTTTTTTTTTTTTTGGGTAAACTAAGAGACTTAACATATACAGAATAGAGCATATGTGCAAATAACAGTCAAGGAGGGTCAAAGCCCTTGTAAACCCAAGGATACGAAGAAGACGGCTTGGCTTGCGGGGAAGGGGAATGCATCCCTTAAAATTTGAGGAAGTGGCCCATTGAGCAATTTGGTGCGGAAATGAATTCACACTATGAGGGACATACTGATAGCAACAAGACCGAAACTGGCTCGCAATATGTCTCATGTTCAGAATAAGATTTGCAAGACACCAAGGAGAGGGAACATGCGAACGAGATCGAAAAGAACAGGAGTAATAGAAAAATTGAGGCTATTACTTACCAAAACAAAAAAACAAATTAAGGCTACGTATGTTTGTTGTTTTTAAAAACATTTCTTGGGTCTAAAAACAAACTTTTGATCCAAACATATATTTCAAGACTACAATTCTTCCCAATCTCAAATAAAAATTTCATTTCATCATTAGCAGCTTGTTGTCATTGCAAAAAACAATAGAATCAAAACAACTTTGATATAGTTGTGATTGAAATGATATCAAAACAACCAAAACCCTAAGTTTTTTTTAATACCAAAAGTAGAGCAATTAGTTGAACGTTTATTTTGGAACAATTACATAAAATTCTATGAAAAAAGAGAGGGAGAAATTAATACAAAACCGGCACTTCACATGCAAGGGTCGACATTGGACCAGCTACTTGACAATAGGTCGCGCCTCGCTTAGCGTTAATGTTCACAAGAAGCTCCTCATTCTCCTCACAATGACTCGTTCAATTCCTAAAAACCAACACTCCACATCACCATCCCAAATTAAGCCCACCATTTCATATCAAACACATTGACATGCCTCCTTGTTTCTCTCTTTTCTTGTCCCCTCAAAACAAGTTGAACGATCCAACGAAGAAAATCCCATTCTTTCTCCAAGCGTCATAATTGGCTTCTGGTCAATTCCTCTCATCGATGCAAAGAACCAAAGGCCGGAACGAGCTAAAACTTCGGCCACCCGGCTGAACTATTCGATCGCTTTTGTATAAGCAACGTCGTCAATGACTCCCAAACCACCTTTAGGAAACTATGCATCGTGCCCGCCTATCACCGTGATTCTGACAATAATCCTCCTTGTTTTCTTTTTCCTGGGCTTCTTCTCTGTATACTTCTGCAGGTGTTTCCTTGAAAACCTTTCTAATACATGGAATATGCGACGATCACCTTCCCGCAACGTTGAATCAGCCGATGCATCTGCGGCCACCACTGGTCTTCAACCTGCACTAATACAAGCCTTCCCAACATTTGAATATTCCAGTGTCAAAGATTTCCGCAAGGAAAAATACGGTCTGGAATGTGCAATATGCTTGGCGGAGTTCGAGGACGATAGTCTGCTTCGTCTTTTGACGGTTTGTTACCACGTTTTTCATCAAGAATGCATCGACCTTTGGCTAGAATCCCATAAAACATGCCCGGTTTGTCGTGGGAACCTCGATTTGCAACCTGACTCATTGGAGAAGCCTCTGGAACTCGTCGAGCATACCGCCACGCACGATATTCGTCGTAGTAATGAGTCATTAGAAGCTGCCGTACTCATTGACATCCAAGAACATGAGAACGAGATAGCAGAACGTGAAGGAGCAATCCAGGAATATGCTTTCAATACGCACCGAAATGATAAAGATATAGAGGTGCAAAGGTTTCCGAGGTCGCACTCTACCGGGCATTCCATAGTCAGAACGAGAGAAGATGAGGATAGGTATACGCTGAGATTGCCAGAGGATGTAAGGGGAAGGCTTATACGAAGGCACAACTTCGCCAGAAGTTGTACAGCTTTCGGGGAATACTCAGACCATAAAGCGGCGGGCAATGGAGGTTTTGGCTAGGCGTGTGAGGGCTCCGGCTGAAATATCACCAAAATCTTCTCTTTTTGTTGTTTTTATTGGCCTGCATTTTAGTTTAATTTGCTCATTTTTCTTTTTCTCTCCACATATACATGAATCTCGATTTTGCAAACACTAGGTATTCGACATTATCTGTGGTAGTTAATTTTTGTATAAAGCTAGAAGAATACTTCAATTCTTCTGACTTCTGGACCCTTTCTTTTGTTTTCCTTTTTGAAGTTTTATGGGTCTTACAAAGCGTCCTTTTACGTGCAGTGAGAAATATATTATTGACTTCTTTGTCCTGCCTTTGGCTCAGTGAAACAGACTTATTATTGAGAGAAAACTGCATACTCAACTGTAAGAAATTCCACAATATAGAGCCTAAAGTAACCAGCTATTGGATCTCAAGAACTAACTTACAACTAGCAAAGGGCTAGACAACAAAGTCAATGTTAAAAAGGTACCATTAGAGCCGGTTGCTTTAGACACTATATTGTGGAATTTATTGTAGTTGAGTATGCAGTTTTCTCTCAATAGTAAGTCTGTTTCACTGAGGTATGCAACCTAAGGAAATTTTTGTTGTAGGTTATAGTGAGTGTGATTGTATGCAGCCTTTGCCTATTCCAACTTCGCCATGGATTGATTTGGCTATAGATTTTATAGAAGGTTTGCCTTACTTTCAAGGATATAATTGCATACCGACAGGTTAACTAACTATGCTCATTTCATTGTTATTTCACATCCTTATGCAACTCTTAAACTCGCTGGCATATTTTTTTTTATTAATGTTGTCAGATTACATGGTTTTCCTAATTACTAGTGTCTCTTATAAAGTCATGGTTTTCTTAAGACTAGTGTTTCTGATAGAGAAGTCACATTCCAAAGTTCTTTTTGGAAGGAATTGTCAAGTTGCAGGGAACTAAATTGGCCTTCAGTATTGCTTATGTTTTTATGTGGGTGATAAACCAGGATGCACAAAATAGGTGGTCGAGAGTAATACTTATTTTGTTATGTGGGTGATAAATCAAGGTTGTGGAATAAGTGGTTCATTTTAGCTAAATGATGGTATAATACCAACCACCATACTTCTACAGAAATTACTCCTTATGAGGTTGTGTAGAGGGTGTCGAAATTACTCCTTATGAGGTTGTGTAGAGGGTGTCTCCTCCTAGATAGATTAGTGCAGTATGCACCTTGGACTACAGTTGAGGTAGTTGATGAATTTTTTTTTGGGTTACAATTTCTCTCCTCAAACAACCACTCGATTCTCAAATACCCCCTTAACAAACTTTAACTCGATCGTTGCAACTCAACCCCATAAACTATAATTTTCATTGTGATTTCATCACTCAATTGATAAGAGCCATGTTATTGAACGATTTCTATCCCATATAATAGACACATCACCTTCTCCTTACGTGAAAAGATAATTTTACCCTCTTTTGAGTCCTCTATAGCCTTTTGCCGTGTTTCTAGCAATTCGTAGGTCCAAAAAATAATATGTAGTTAGCTGATTTTTTTATATATAAAAAAAGATGACTCAATTAGAATCAAACTGGTCAAAGTTTTTTCAAGTAAGAAAAAGGTCACGTGTTTTTTAAGTGTATCGAAAATTGTTCGATACAACAACTTCAGTAGGTTAGGGTATGAAATCGCAACGAGAAGTATAGTTTGTGAGACTAAGTCGTAACGAGTGAAAGTTTATGAGGGTATTTAAAAATTAGGTGATAGTTTGAGGAGAGAAATTGTAATTAATCTTTTTTTTCTAAGTAGTGGATGACTTTTTAAGAATATGTGATCAGATATTAGCTCTATAGAAACACAATTTACTACAGCTCAAGCAATCATGAACAACAATATGACAAGCATCATTCTAAAAATGAGTTTCAAGTGGGTTATTTTGTATATTTGAAGCTTCAACCACTAATAAAAACATAAGTTCCATTTTGTAGATATGTTAAACTTGCACCTAGATTTTGTGGGCCTTATAGAATTCTACAAAGGATTGAAAATTTAGCTCATAAGTTGGAACTTCATCCTCTTGCTTGTATTCATCTTATTTTCTATATTTCTTATCAGAGATTGTACTCAACTATTGAAAAACTGCCTCAGTGACCAATTCAAGAGAGATTCAACCTGAACATGAGGAGATCCTTGCGTAGAAAATAAAAAAGTTAGGGGATCAAACAGTAACAAAGGTATTAGTGAAATGGAGAGGAACATGTGAGGAGGATTGTACTTAATAACAATTGCATTAGCTACAACATGAGTCACTACAAGAAAACAAACATTGGGTGACAAAAAAAAAAATTGTCACCCAAAGTCCCCAGCTCGTCACCTATTGTTTTGGGTGACAAAACCGGTTTGTCACCTAAAGCCAGTCAGACAATGTTTTAGGTGACGATTTTTGCGTTATGTTGCTCGAAACCATTCCGACGGTTTGCCACACTATTCGAACAGTTTTGTCTCATAGCGACGAAATTGAAAATCATCATGCCCAGTATAGTCCATCTGTTCCCATGAGTTGTGCGAACGTACTCTCTACACTTTCGGACCACTCATGCGAACGGTTCGTCCAAGGTGACGAAATGAATTTTGTCATGTACAATCTGTGTGCACGATTATATAAAATGGTCCGAACGGGATTACATAGTGTCCGGACGTAGTCAAAAAGAAGTTCACACCGTTGTTTCATTTATGACGAAATACCTATTTGTCATCCTCAGAACCCGTTCAAACTACTACATATACGATTCATAATCTTCGTCAGACGAACACCTTCAGACCGTGTGCACGCCTTTATAACCGTTCAGATGGAGTAATTAAACGCGAAGAGTTCGGACGGGTAGTTATGCATGTGCATGTTATCGAGGCCAAATAACCGTTCGGACCACCTTTGTTACCGTTCGAATGATTTGCTTCGTATTTAAATTAATTTAATTAAAATAATTTAAAATAATTTAAAAGTAATATAAATAGAAACATATTCGATGCTCAGAATATAATAAAATATCTACAAATATGCAATCATTATCAAAAAATTAAATAAAATATATAATCGATAACTATTGACAAGCTAGTAAAAATACAATATAAATCTACCCAATTTTTCGTTTGGGTGTCGAACGAGATTTGCGACTGTCTGATCTGCTCCATCATCTGCTTCGCCATTAGTTGCATCCTCCGTTCTTGTTGTTCCACTAGGGTCCTTTGCTGCTCCTGCATCATCTTCTGGTGCTTTTCGTCTTTTTTCGTTGTTGCTCTGCCATCATCTGCATCAGCTCTTCGTCTTTCTTTCATTGCTGCTCCTCCATCATCTGCAGATGTTCTCGCATAGTCTGCTCCATATCTGATGAAGATGATCCAACAGACCGTACGGAACGGCCTAAACCTCGCATGTAACCCGCTTTCATCCCCAACACCTCAGCGAAGATCTCCACTTTGGTGTATGATTTTCCCTTTAACTCGTGCTGCAATTGTAACTCCTCCATTTTTCCTACAAAATTATAAAATAAGATAAAACTAGTACATTTGAAACATAAACGTAAAAGAATGCATCATTAAATCTAACGTTACAACTTACAAATTTTCTCGTGCATCTTCTAAAGTCCACACGTCATCCTTATTAGTATGCGTCTTTTTATAAAGCAACGAAGGACTAATTTCATCAGATTCTGGATTTTTTTTCTTACGTCGCTACAAATGAAGAGCAATCAATTTAAAATTCAATTAAGCATAGAAATTTAAAAAGTCATAATATTTAATAAAGATTGACGGGGTAAGATACTTACATGCACAACTACTCTGGGTGCCACTGGTTGTGGTAGGGGACGGTAATTCATTCTTATCCCTAAGCGAGGGACCCGACACTGCTAGCGTTATCCGAACTTCGTGTAATTCTTAAATGGGGGCTAGGTCTACTAAATGAATGCTAAACATAACAGCAAGAACCTTACGAACGCAACAAAACGTCCGAACAATACATATAACAGTTCGGACGTTTTCTCAAAGCCACAGAACCAAAAATAGAGTCTGGACGGGCTATATGTCCGGACTGCAATTGTCGAATAAGACAATTATTCGCCACACAAACTCTATTTTTACAACAAATTTATGCCAAAATCAACCCAAATCACAAACACTTCAAAAAGAAATTTTAAAACTCACTAACCTAAAATGAAATCCAATGCGAAATCTCAAATGAATTGCTCATTTCACACCCTTTTCAATGAGATTGACGTCAAAAATCAGCTCCTCTTTTCTCCTCTTGCTCAAATCTCTCTAATTTTCTATGTTTTTTTTTACATTTTGGCTATACTGTCTGCAATTCCCGTCCTTTAAATGAATACAGCCGTTCGGATGCTTTTAATGTAGTTGGAATCGTTGCCGCCTAAAATTTCACACAGTCCGAATGATATCAAACCAACTGTCCGAACTGAATCTTTAATTTCAAGCATCTCGATCAAATAAACTAGTGTTCAGACGGTTTGTTTTACATAATACGACACCATTCAAGTTTACAGTAAACAGTTCGGACGGTAACCTTAACGTCCGAATGGTTATTGATGTTTTTTTTTCATTTTTTTAAAAAAAACTTATACAATGAAATTTATTAGCAAGTATTAAATAGCCAAAGTTAGTTAATAATATAAAAAACCTTAAGTCTGTTAAGTTCTAAAAACAATATTTGTTTGAATGAGTTTACCGAAATTAGAAATGTAACATTATTTAAAATATTATATTAAGTTAATAAATACAAATAACATAAATATATCAAATATCGTCAAAACATAATATGAACAAAATAACATCAAATAAATATCAATACATGTCCACAAAACATAATATAAAAGTAACATGTCCTCAAAACATAAAAAAAATCCAAATAAAACAAAACTAATAGATGTCCACAAAGCAGCTAGACTACTGCTCATCATCATCATCAGTGAGTTTCAGAACGTGAAAGACTTGGCGAAGGTACTCCTCTATCAGCACGACCTGCTCACTCAAGGGAAAGAGCTATACATCTGTTGCCACGCCCTTTAAGACCTCTTTAAGTACAAAGACCTCCTTCCTCCACCCAACGTCCATATCTGCGACCTTCTGCTCCAAAGCCGTCAGACGACGACTGATATCACTAACCATGACAAGGGTGGGCTGCAAGACCAACTCCATCCGCTGAGTCAGCTCTGTCATCATACCGTCCATCCAACTCTGCCTCTGTGCCCCAAGCCCCTGGATTGAGCCCTGTCCAGGATCCTGCCTCTCCATTGCCTCCTCAGGTTGCTCCTGTCGTCTAACTCTAGCAGCCCGAGCAGCTTGCAGCTTGCAGCGCTCGGCGTGTATGAGTCATCGATTTGGAGAGTGTTGTCTTGTTGATCCCTTCACCTCACTTTCTAGAGGAGAACTGAGTTAACTCATACACTTAATTTAATTGTAATTGCAATTGAATTACATTACCCGTTATAATCTAATTACACTAACTGTTCCGTTAACATATCACTCGTACTAATCACCATTTTAATTTTACTAATTATCCGTTTAAATTGTAACAAATTTAATCTAATGAAAAAATATAATTAATATAAAATATAAAAAATAATCCAAATACCGAATGAAAAACACAATCATAATGTCTAATACAAGTCGTAAATAAATAATAATGATAAAGCATAAATAGGAGACTACTCCAAATCACGAGCTGCCTCTAACTCGTCCATATCTTGTCCGAGGGCATCACGAACATGCGCCAAACTCTGCTAAAAAAGCGTTTTCCCAAGTTGGTCGCTCTGTTTGTCCCCCGACATTGGTGATGCTTCTCCTAGAGCGTTCCATCGTTAACCTAGCAAAATCGTTCGAACACAAGCAGAAACCGTTAGCACAAATGTCAAACTGCGTCGCTTAAATTTTTAGACGTCTGCACGTAACAATACTGTCTGAACCATACGTAAAGGGTTCGGACGGTGTACCGTTCGGACTGTATTTATTGGTCCAGACGGTATCGATGTCACGGGTTTGAAGTTTTGCAACGTAGAACCACACAATTCGCGGAAAAAACGCTCATAACTGTGCAGAGCTTTTTATTACCGTTCGAACTCTGTTATTTTTTTCCGTTTGAACGCGGTTTGTAACGTTTGGACTGCATTTTGAAGTTTTGCAACGTAGAACCACACAATTCGCAGAAAAAACGCTCATAACTGTGCAGAGCTTTTTATTACCGTTCGAACTCGGTTATTTTTTTCCGTTTGAACGCGGTTTGTAACGTTTGGACTGCATTTTGTGTTCATGATGATTTTTAATTTGTCAGTATATCCTGACGATTATGATTCGTTAGGTAATGTACGTTCGGACTTTGTATAAAACGCGTCTAGACGACATTGTAAAAATTTTGATGATTATAATAGTCACACAGTTTCGAAGATTTGGAATTTGTCACCTTGCATAGAGTCCAAACGGTTTTCTTGTTCGTTCGGACGTACAAATACCGTCTGGACAATACGTACAGGATTCGGACGGTGTACCGTCCAGACTATATTTATTGGTCCAGACGGTATCGATGTCACGGGCCTAAAGTTTTGCAACGTGGAACCATACGATTTGCTGAAGAAGCACTCATAACTGTGCGGGCCTTTTTATTACCGTCCGGAAGTTGTTATTTTTTTCCGTTGGAACGCGGTTTGTAACGTCCGGACTGTGTTTTGTGTTCATGACAATTTTAAATTTGTCACTGTATCCTTACGATTATGATTCGTTAGGTAATGTACGTTCGGACTTTGTATAAAACGTGTCTGGACGACATTATAAAAGTTGTGACGATTCTAATGGTCACTCAATTATGACGATTTGAAAATTTTCACCCTGCATAAAGTCTGAATGGGTTTCTTGTTTGTCCAGACACGATTTTGTTTTTGTGACGATTTTTATCTTCACTCATTCGCGATGCGTGTATGTCGTCATACTAGAAATACGTCCGAACGTGTTTTTGACTGGTCCGGACGGTTTTGGCTTTCCTGGATGGTTTTGGGTGACGAAATTAATATTTTGTCATGAAAAGTTTACTTTAGGTGACAAAATGTGGTTTGACACCCAAAATAATGTCACCTAAAACTATATTTCTTGTAGTGAGTGTCTTCACCTTGTGGGCATGGTGCTTTGATTGAGGGGTATTGTCATGAGCTAAAGCTAAGCTAGAACTTAGTCAAGAAATGAAGGGCAAAAGGGTTGTAAAAATGGAGGCTAAGAGTAGAGAGAAAGGGTGACGAGCTTGAGAATGAGGGTAGTTGTAGAGTGAAGTAGCAAGGGTTATGAATTGGGGAGAGTTAGAAGGATTGAAAGACGAGGGAGTTTTGGGTCAAGATTGCTCCAATGGTTGAAATGTGTCTAGATAACTTATAAAAAGATGAACTTTTGATTAAGTAATAAGCTAGTTGGACAAAGGCCTTCTTTTTTTTTTTTTTTTTTTTTTTTTGATAAGTAAGCAAATTATAATTATATTAAGAATAAGATGTATTAGAAGAACAATGAAACTGTACCGAAAGCACATAAACCATACAAGTTATGAAGCTAAGAAAATCCTGAAAGTCTAAAAAGGGAAACCCAACACTGCATTAGCCCAAAAAAAATAGGGATTGTAACATATTGTCCCTCAACAAACCATCAACAAAGCCAAATCTCCAAAACACCTACTATTTCTCTCCCTCCATAAGCACCGCCAAATGTAAGAATGAATCATCTTCTAAATTTTCAATGACAAAGGTTCATCAAACTTCCTCTTCCAACGCAACAACACATCAACCACCCACTCAGGTATTATCTAAGAAAGATTCAAAATACAAAACATGTAAGTCCACAACCCTTTAGCCACACATCTATCCAATCATGATCCACACACATCTATCACATCTATCCAATCATTGAGGTTTTCTTTCGTAGCGTAACTAGCAATGATGGTTTGAACGTCAAGAGTATGAATCTACCACTCATCCCAAAGCTTAAGCTAACAGGAAGATAAAGATTTTATTATTTGAATTATATTCTCTAACATTCCCCCTCGAGTGTGGTTCGAACTCTCCTTTAGTTTGGAGGCCCAATACGTGAATTATTTAATTGAAATTGGGGTGAGGTACGGAGTCAAGTCTCAAACTTTGGACCTTGTCTCAGATACCATGTGAATCTACAGCTTATCCCAAAAGCTTACGCTGACAGGAAGATTAGATTTTATTATTTGAATTATATTGTGTTAGAGGGAGGTAGGGAAGTCGATTGGCTTCACATATTTTGATGATGGTTGCTTTTGCCTTTTCATTTTTTATTGTATGATTTGTTGCCTTTTGTGCACAATCAAGATTTTGATGATTTCAATGAATGGATCAAGTTTATAAAATGGACATCTTCAAAGACAAAGGCGACTTGATGTAAAAGCCAAATACTTGAAGAAAGAAGAACAAGAAGATTCAAGGAGCTCAAAGTGAAAATTCAAGACCTTAGGGTATAATCCTTGTAACTCTTTGTTTCACTTTTGACAAGGATTATGAATCACACTTGCATATCTTTCAAAACGTGCATAAACCGTTTTACCTTTTGTTTGAAAGATTAAAATATTTTTAAAAGTTTCAAAACACCCCAAATATATTCCCAAACCTTTAATATACTTATGGGAAGTGGTCATAAACATGGTTTTAAATGAACTAGTCTATGAAAATGAATTATAGCAGTCGACCGTCTGTAACGGATGATGAAAATGATTTATAACGGTTGACCACGAGCGTAGGACAAAAATTTGACAGCATTCAAATTTTATGACTGTTGGGCAACGACTACTTGAACCGATCGACCGGTATATGAAGCGGTCGACCGGTACAACGGTAAAATTGTCAAATCGACCCCTAACGGCTATAAACGGCTAGTTTTCATATGTGGCCTATAAATACACCTTTATTTCGTCTAAAATGAATACCCAACGACCACATTTCATTTCTACTACTTGAGAAATATTCTAAACCTTCATATTCTATATTTCTCATAGCATTCACACAAAACACACTTTCATATCCTTGTCTTTGTGTGAATCAAGAGATAGAGCCTTCCATTTTCATATCTACTCTATCAAGAGAGTTTTTGTTCTTCCTTCTACCTATCAAAAGAGGTGTTTCCTTTAGTGAGGTTGTTCACTAAAGAAGAAGCTTAGAGAGGGTATATCTCAAGTTTGGTTAGGTTGTGAGTGGTGAGCCCAAAAACCACTTGGGAGAGTTTGAGTGTTGATCCCGGGAAAACACTTGTACTGTTCGCTAGCACCCGGAAGCTAGTGTGTAAGCTATTGGTTGAAGATAGTGGAAAACCTCAAGGCACGGTGAAGGAACTTGAGGGGTGGATGTAGGCGGGTTTGCCGAACCACCTAAAAATACTGTGTTTGCTTCTCTTATCCCTACTCCTTACTTTAACACTTATTTACAGTTCCGCATATTATATACTTGTGCTAAAGTAGTATTTACTTGCAAATACATCTTTCGGGGTTTTAACCGAAAATTTTAGAAAACCAATTCACCCCCCTCTTGGGTTGCCTTAATCCTGTAAACTAGGAATAACATGATTGTCTTTTGATAGGTGTTGCTACAGAAAATTTTTGTAGATGATACAAAATGTATAAATTCAATAGTTGATGGAAATGAGCATAATCCAACATGCAAAGCACCCATTTTCATTTCATTACCAAATTGTTCTGCTTTACCCAATTACAATACTTTTTCCATCAAAACTCACAAGTAACAATATAGGCTCTCAAATATTCAATAAGTTTATAGATTCAATCATGCATCAACTTATTTTTGAAGAAAAATCATGGATATAACATGCAATCACTCAATTTTCTTTATCCTAGCCAACCCTACAAGAAAAACTACAAACTACACATTTACCATGAATATTTCGGCTAGAGTACTTGGAGGGTTGAAATAAACCTATATTAAACAAGCTAGGGTGAGAGAGACTAAGAGAAAAATTGGAAGCTAAAAGAAAAATAGCTCATGGGAGAGATTTCTCCCATGGCCGAAGGGTTCATAACCCTCACCTTGGTCTTCCTATTCCTTTTTTTTCTTCGTTCTCCTCCTTCTTTTTCACTGAAATCTCTTATCTTCCTCACTTTTCTTTCCTTTTCTATCTTTCTCTCCTCTCTCTTTTTCAAAACTAACTTTGCAAAATGGCGTGTGCATGTGTTGTCATGCCAAAAAGTAGGCTTTTGTACTACTTTGCTTTCTAACAAAATTTGTCTTTTAAACTATTCTGGTGTGATTTCTTGTAAGGAAACTGAAGTCAATATTTGCAACAGTGCGTGTGAGAGAAAAAGTAGGTGGACTATGGGACACAACAACCACATCCAAAAAAGAAGAAGAAGAGTCGTGTATTCTACTACCTTCTAAAACTAGGAAAGGATAAAAATGCATCTTTCTCTATAGTATGCAACACTAAGAACTATTGGCTTTTATCTTTCGGTCGTCAGTGTGTGTTCACACGGTCAGTCTCCATTAGCAACAAGTATCACTCGTTTGTTTCTAGGCTTATAAGTTTTTCTTCAACTTGTGGACTTGACCAAGAGATTTAGTCATTACTTTTGGTTCTTTCCTACCTTTGCATCAAGGAAGGTACTAGGAGGCGTGGGGGGCCTAAGTTTAGGCCCCCCACCCAAAAAATTATTTCATAAAAAAATAAAAATCTTCGTATTTTTTCAAATTTGAAACCAGTCAAACAGTATAATTTTAATTCCTTGTTCTGTCTCACTTCGAGGAACATGCATTGCAAGTGACTAGAAAACTGATGCATTTTGTGGCGACATCTAGTGGAGTTTTGCTTTCTCCATGTTGGTGTCATGGTCGATGAATACTATAAATTGCTAATGATTAATGGAGCTAACAGTGTGAAATGTGAACCATCGCGTGCTAAATGACAAAGCTATGGTACAACTCAATACTTTATACAATTTGAAAATATATTTTGATATTCTCACTTTGGCAGGGAGAGAGATGTAAATGTACCAACTGCCTAGGAGTCGAGGTAAAAGGTTATCGCTTTTGATTTTATTGCCTTATTAGGATATCACTGATAGAATTCAGAGTTTTTCACGTAATACTAAAAGGGAAAAGCGTGTAAGGTAAAAGTTTGTTTAGATTTTGCCAAAATGAAAGATTGGTTTTCATTTTGTCTTGCTTTTTTTTTAAACATCTTTGAATCTTTTTTCTTTGGACACAATCTTTTCCCTTTTTTCTTTACCAACGTGGTACTTTTTCTAGCCGTGTAGGGTGACAGTCATGTGTCACAAGGAAGTTGATGAGTAAAGGTTTTCTCCACACATTAAACAGCTTCTCTCTCTTCCTCCCTCTCTCTAAAATTTTGTCTCCCATCATTGAGCATTTAAGTTGTGGAATTATAGGGTGATTAACATAATTGAATCTAGTTGCATTTCAATTATAGTTGTCAATGGCTTGGCCTTTAGTCCAGTCTCTAATATGGTTTTTACTCTTTTTTTTTTCAAATTCATGGGCACAAAGGTTGTTTGGAAAAAGAGAGGATGGATCTGCTAAGCTTGAAGAAAGCATTTATAAAATCTCATTCTTACATCTACGGTTTTGCCTTATCGATTGAGGACTCTAAGAACGAGTGTTTTGCTTGGGATTTGATCACTTGCGACTCCCCTGGCATTCTACATTCTCTTAGTGCTATCACGTCACTCATGTCTCTAGATCTCTCTAACAATGTCTTGGAAGGATACTTTCCTGCGAAAAACAGTATTTTCTAGCTTGCTTTTTTGGGGGGGGGGATTTGCAGCTCTGACCTAATTTATATTTTGATATTGTTAATTTTGTGATGCAGAGTTAATTGGACCAAGAAACTTAAAGGAGCAAACAATTATTACAATGGTTGCCTTCCAATGCAAGGCAAGTGTTCCGTTTACAATTGGATATGAAAGACTCTTTTTGACCAATATATCTAATAAATGGGTTGGAATCATATATCTATATATGTATGTTGTAGTTAGGCTGAGAAGCATGAAAATGAATTCTAATTAGATTACTTTGGGCTCGAGAATTTTCTTGCAAGTTTTGAAAGTCTATCGGTATGAAGAAAATTGGAGACATTGAACCTCCAATGGAATAAGTTTGAGGACAACATTATATCTTCTATAACTTCACTTACCTCCTTTCAGACTTTACGTATTGCTGCTGGATGTATACTATGCACGTATACTTGCCTATATGCCAATTATTATCATTCGTCTTAATCATATCGCCAAAGGTAACAAACTAGTCTTTGTGGCAATATAATCGCCTCCTTAAATTATCTATTGTTAATATTTTCCAATGAGAAGCCTCCCACACAAAGAAAGATACTCTCGAAGGAACATTTGTCCTCCAAACCCAACACCATAGAAATGAATCAGCAAAACCACACACAAGGAAGCCATACATCGACTTAACTGAGAAAGCATCATTTTTATCATCATCCCCTCTCCTTAACACCTTCAAATAAAGTAATTAGAAGAAAGCAGAGAATTCATCCAACTTCCCATCATTGACAGTTCTAGCAAACTAAACATATCCAAACTAAATTTCTGAAACCTCTCTTCAAGCATTCTGCCACCAGAAATTTCTTTGCACTGAGATAATGAAAACAATAAGGGAAAACTAAACCTCAAGTGTCTATATCCATACTAACAATCATGTCAGGACTGAACTTTGAGACCAAATCCCACCACAAACTAAAGGTTTTCTCGGAAAAAGTCTAATCATTACTAATGTGCTTCCATAAACTCACGCCATAAGAGTCATGGAACTCAAAAGTATTCCAACCACAAACTAAGCTACCGTACTTTTCTGAAAATGATAATCTTCCATAGGATATCTCTTTCTATAACCAAACGCCACAACCATTTTCCTAACAAAATTTTATTGAGCAAGGGAAGATACTTAGGGCCCAACCCTCCATATTGGATGAGAGAGAGCAAACCTTAGCCAAATTTAAAAAATGAAACTTATACTCATTCCCACCGCTACCCCACAGATAATCCCTATGTAATTTCTCTAATCTATTTGCCACCGCAATAAGGATTGAAAAATAGAGATAAAAAATATTTTGGAAAACTTGAGAGTGCGAATTTGATCAAAGTAGCCCTCCCCCCTTAGAGAGATGCATACTCTTCCACCCGCCAACCTTCTCTCCATTTTTTCAATAATTTCATCCCAAATATGAACACTTTTAAATCTAGCACCTAAACGAAACCTAAGGTAAGTCATAAGTAGAGAATAAACTTTACAACCCAAAATATATGCCAACACATGAACATTTCCAATACATTCAATTAGAACCATCTTCAATTTGGAAAGATTAATCTTTAACCTTGGAACTACCTCAAAGCATAATAGCAAGTACCAAAGGCTACAAAATTTGTTTGCATCGCTCCACACAAAATTAAAGTGTCTTCAGCAAGCAACAAGTGCAAACTACACACCTCTCCTCCACTACCACCTCCAACGTTAAACTCCACAATGAAACCTCTCAAAACCAACTCCCACATCATCTTAAAAGCTTCCATAACAATTACAAACAAAAGAGGTGAAAGGATCACTTTGGAGCAACCCACGAGAGCCACTAAACCTTAGGGGAACCCTTCATAATCATAGAAAACTTAACTGTTGAAATGTAAAAGTCAATCCACCTACACATTTTTTACCAAGCACACACCTCCTTAAAAGGTACAACAAAAAGTTACAGTTTACATGATCATACACTTTATGGATATCCAACTTGCATAACATACCTGGCTCATTTGACCTCAATCTTGAGTCAATGCATTCATTAGCAATCAACACCGAATCCAATATCTAGTTGCCCCTCACAAAGGCATTCTGGAAGGATAAATTTTCTTTTTTAGCATTAACTTCAACATATTAGCCAACATCTTCACTAAAATCTTATGAACACCACCCAAAAGGCTAATAGGATGGAAAACCTTCAGCTTAACCGCTCTCAGCTTCTTCAAAATAAGAACAATGAAGGTATCATTCAAACTTCTAACAAATTTTCCCTGCTGAAATAACTCATTGAAAATAGATCATAACATCCCCTTTAATCACGTCCCAACAAGATTGGAAGAAAGTTAAAGAGAGACCATCTGTTTCCGGTGCTTATCCCATTGAGAATACGAACCACGTATAACTTTTTATGTCTAGAAACACACTTAAGTTAATGAAATTACCAACACAATAATTTATACGTAATTGTTGACCTTAAGTAAGATCTATAATACTTATACGCACAATTTTTTTAAGAATCTAAGAGTTTTAGATTCAAAGTCCTAAACTTACATTTTCTTAATAAATGTAAGCTAAAGAAGAATTCTATGAATAGAAGACCATATATTGCCATATTTTAGATTCATAGTCCTAAACTTACCTTTTCTTAATAAATGTAAGCTAAAGAAGACTTCTATGAATAGAGGACCATATATTGCCATATGAAGTTAGTCTTTTTTCTTTTGGGAAAATATGCTTTGGACCCCTTTCTTCCAATTTCGTGACATTGAGCCTGTAAAATTTCAATATTCATCTATTTTTACCCCACAATCCAATTAACCGTTAAGTGTGACGATTAACTCTATCACATGTCATCCAAATAATTCACTCCCGCTTGTTATGCTCATTTTACCCTTCCTTACGTCTAAATAATCAAGAACTTCTTGATCAAATCCAATACTCCAACAATTAGCCTCTTTCCATTCTCGATTCAACACTCTAGCACTTACCGTTCTCTTCAGCATTCACCAATCGAATCCAGTTGAAATCGAACCTAGGAGGAACACCTTGAGTTATGGTGTCAAGGCTGGGTATAGACCAGTCTAGTGACACCCCTTTGTACACATTTTCATATCCTCCCTTTCAAATTATGCTATCCCTAGAGAAATTCTTGGTAGCTTTTGTAATTTCATCAAATGTAAACCTCATAAGAGTAATACTTTAACAGATTGACTCAGGCTAGATCCCAATTCCATCTCAATTTTACCAAGTTGTGCTATGTTCTTCTTCGTGTTCATGTTCAACCTCTTTCTTCTACATCTTCGCCAAAAAACCCAAACTGCTCCAATCTTAAGTTAAATCCTGACACCATTATAGATCAAGACCACCAAGACCTTCTGCTGATGGCTTTCAGAGCTTGAGGGCATGAAATCGAGGGAGAAGAGGCACTTGGTAGGGTCCTTGTCGGTGGGGCTTATTGAAGATGCTCATGCAACCCTCGACGATCTAGTTTGTCTAAAAGTTGCAGGAGGAGCGAATGCCGATGTTGGGGATGAAATCGTTGATCAGGGCTTGGTAGGTGGACCAACATGAGTCAGATGTGTTGAGCAAGGGAAGGAATGAGTTGGTGAGTTTAGCCTGTTTCTTTTATTTAGACATAAGGGAGGACAAAATGAACATCACAAGCAAGAATGAATCACGTGGACGACAGGTGATAGAGTTATTGTCACATTTAATGGTCAAATAGCTTATGGGGTGCAAATCGAAGAATATTGAAATTTTATGGGCTCAATGTCACAAAATTAGAAGACTTAAGTGCAAAGTGTCGATACCCATAATTTGGGATGCTGAGTGTATTTTTTCTTTACTTATATTTATGTAGGGTTAACCCCTTTTTTTTCTAAGTAGGGTTAACCCTTTCAAAAGGTAAAAATTTACTTAGAATGCAAAAAAAATAAAATAACAAAACGAAGTAGAAGAACGGAAGATGTACAAAATTCTTTTTGTCATTCGTATTGGAACTTCGACACGTGGATCGTCTCAGTTTCAAATCCTCCTTTTCAAGAGCTAGAGGAAACGGAAGTGTCCAAGCGGGAGGGGGCCGTTTCTGAGTACATACGAGTGCCGGAAATTTTGAACATCAATTCGCTCTTCCTCGTCCATGGATTCGCTCCCAAACTTCTTCAATCCCGGCAAGCGCCTCAAAAAAGAGTTACTCTCTATCTCTCGCTCTCTGTTTTCTCTTTCGATTTGTTCGAGTCCTCAACTTCTTTTTCTGATTTTATATATTTTTCAAGTTTTCAGATTCGTGAGCAACTTGACTGGATCTTCCATACTCGAAATCGTCGCTCTTTCAACAAATGTCTCAGTAAGTCCTCTTATTTTTGTTTCATAGTCGGATCTGTTTCCCATTCTCTCTACATTATTGCAAAAACTTATAATTGTGGCAATAATAAGATTTCCTGATTACTGCTTTCAGATTCTGATTCTTCTGCGCCACTGTTTTGCCTCCAATCACCTTATCGATAACGCCACTGACACTTTTGTTTTCCCTTCAAGTTTTCTACAAATTTACTCTCTGTCCCATAGTTTTTGTACGTTTAAATTATTTAACTTTTCGATGAATATTTCACCTGTCGTTCACCTAGGCCACTGTATATGATATTGATTTTGCTTAAGACATAAACTTACTCCATGTTTAGCGACTTGGTTCCCTGAGTTTTGAGTGCCGAACCATGTGATACTTGATATAGATATTGCGTTTGTTGTCTTAATGTTAATTTTACGTGTTCAATCTTGATGCCGCAGATGTGTCATTGAAGAAAAGTGATAATGAGATTGTTTGTCCTAAGGATTGGAGGGCTTACATGGCTTCAATGGCCATTGACTTTCTCGTCATTGTTTTCCCTATGGTCTTATTTTTGACTGTGAGTCTTCTCTTGTACTTGTGAAAATTATTGTTCCAAGCTAGCCAATGTGCCTTTGGAGAGTAACATGCTATTATTCAAACTTTTCTTTGGTCAGGGTATGTGTTGCCTTGTAGGACCACCAATGAGAATTTTTTGTTAATTTTTTTTCTTGTTATCATAAATTGACAGGTTCTAACTGATTGGACATATATGTGCACAGTTTTGTTGACGATGTTACTGTTTTAAGTATGGCAGCCAAAAGGTTAAACTTGTATGTGCATGCTACTCTGTTTTTTGTTTTTAACTGGGGAAGTCATTATATGTTACCATAACCTGTTCTTCAAGCCATAAGCATAAATTCAGCTTCTATATTTCATATGCTAAGGAAAATTTGTTTGCTCTCCACTACAGATCTGGTTCTTATTCTCCTACTTTGGAAGGAGGAATCGATTCTCTTAAGACAATTATTTTGCCGTACAGGTTTTCTGTGGTATGCAGTACCAATTTATTTACACACTTTGTTAATTACTTATTTGGGTTGATTATATTTCGTCTATCCAAATTATATAGTGACTCGTGGTTGAAATGATTTTGGTGCAGATGATTGTGACGTGCTTGAGTATCTTGGCTGTTGACTTTAGAATATTTCCCAGAAAGTATGCCAAGGTTGAGACTTATAGTACTGGTTTGGTAGGCTCTTGTTTTCATTGCTTTTATCAATTGTTTTTTTATAATAGAAATCCATATAATTGCTTTAATTGTAGTGTAGATTTATTTAGGTTTTTATTCTTGAGCTGGATAAATACAAAATCAATCCCTGTGATATACTCAAAAATCGAATTAGTCCTCATGATAAGAAAAGCATAAAATTATGTCCTTTGATTCCATTTTCGTTTGCCGTTGGCCCTCCATCAGGGACTGATTTTATTCCTTTCTGAAATTACAGAGACTAATTTTATGATTTTCTTATCATGAGGGCTAATTTGATTTTCGGGTATATCACAGGGATTGATTTTGTATTTATCCCTTTTTGAGCAGAACCTTTCAGGAAGACGTCTCATAAGAATTCTTTTTTTCTCAAAATCTCATAAGAATGCTTGATTGTGTGGACACGCATCATTTTATTCTTTGGAGAAGCCAATTGACCAATAAAAATTAGTTAGAGAGTTCTCTGTGGTGTCCATCAAGTTTAAGGAAGTTTAATTGTAATAGAGTGAATATAAAGTGTAAAAGGACTTCTAATCTAATAAATCATGCTTATTGAAATAAGGAGAAAATACACTTTTCACTTACGAACTACTATGTGTTTTGTACTTTGCACCCACAAATTATCCATCCCTAATACATTGCACCCTCCATTTATATTTTTCGTCAAATTGGACTAAAATTTACCTTTTTAATGCGAAATGTCAATTATGCCCTTAAAAAAATCAAATAACAGGTTACCTTTACAGAGCTAAGCCCCCCTTCTATTTCTTGGAATAACAACAAACTGAAAATGTGTACTACAAGGGGGAAGGGGTCATGTTTTAAGGGATAGGTTAGCACACCAAATTTCGGTCAAAGGTATGCCGTAATTCAGACACAAAAATCCCATTTTGTGTTATTAGTGGCAAGGGTACATGGCCTGCAATTTCCATCAGACTCAACCAAGATAAATAACAAAGTGATTCCTTTACCTTAAAAGTCGCATTTTACTTATAGATTGACAAACAACGAATGGGTTAATATAATATACCTAAAACTAAAAGAGAGAACTCGTGATATTTTGCATTGAGCACCTGGTGTTACAGTTTGAATTGGGACTAAGCACTTGGTACATCTACAGTTCTTTGCGGTCTTCGGTTGCTTTGTCTTTGTATTTTGTTCTTTTAAGCTCCTTCAAGTTGCTTGCTTTACAATTCTCTCTTACATTTATATGAAGACTATGAAGACTAAATGTTAGTCAAACTTATGGGAAATAACTTAAGAGAAATGAAGTTCTTAATATGATTTTTGAAATTTCGGTGTGGCCAAATATTTTGGGCATAAGTATATGTCTCGATTATGGAATACATAGTTCAGACTTTCATATTCCTTATGCTTTCCTTAATGCTTACAAATATCAGGTTGTAGATTCTCTCTCTCCCTTTCTCTGTCTAGCATATTTTTTATTTTCGTTTCACTTTGAACTCTACATATGCTATTTTGTTTGTGATTGTAGTAAGCTGAAGTTGTTCATTGAACTAATAAAATTCAAAATTTGATTTCATACCAGATGGATCTTGGTGTTGGCAGTTTTGTGCTGGTAAATTCCTTAGTTTCACGAAAAGCAAGAAATATCTCGTCTATGTAAGTCCTATTATGCTTTTGTTCCTCTGAGATGTTGGCACTACCTTCTTGACATATGAATACATGAAGGAGAAACTTGGGCATCTTAAAAGAAAACGGGTATCATTCTTACTTTTTTTTTTCCCCTTTCTTTTTCAAGTGTATTTTTTATGGAATGAAGTGATCCATGTCACTGCAAAGGACAAAAAACGAAAGCCTGTTTGGTGTTAAAACTGTAGGAGGACATTAGAAGTTGTCTCCTTTTTAGGAGGTTAAGTACTCCTAGTCTTAGTTGTCTCTCTCCAAGCTTTTCTGGTCTGAAGCCAACTTGGGCTGCATTTTGAATTTGTTCCGGAGAATTGGTCCCAGTCCTTACACCAAACATTACACACATTTAACACAATTGAATAACCTGAACTGTAAGATTGGGTACGCTTTTACAATATAGTATAATGACTATGATAAGAATATATCCACAGGTACCCATGATATTAATGTCTTACTTTTCCATGCCTTTTTAGGAGTTGGACTGGACTTCAATCTACTAGTCCACTAATCGTTCTAGGATTTGTTCGTCTTGTTTCTACAGCAGGTGTGGACTATCAGGTAGTATTTTTTACCTTAAGTTGATGTGTTTGCCTGTAATATAAAAACAGATATATGCTGAGACGTAGTGGTAGTTGTGTAACATATATTTGCAACATCACATGTTGATGTAGATCAAGAAATCTAAGTGAGTCACATCACAAAGAATAGGTAGGGGATAAATTTTGTGGTAGTAACATTACAAAAACCAGACAGTACATGAAGATGGATGAGAATGCATGTCAACTCACTGCATGCAAGTGTGGGTCCCTTTGAGTTAATTTTAGCATCTTTGCTCTTGATTTGTTGGATGATTCTGAAGCTTTTCCGAGAAATCATAGTTGAGAGTGTAAGTTACTTACAGCACATGGTACACACATGTACTCAACTCAGCTAAGCTTATATTTTCAACTATGTGGTAGCAGTATACCCTTTTGATGCTCAGATTGTCTAAGAAAAGAAATTGAATTAAAGATTGACATGTTAAACAACATATTGTCTAAATGGATTTGTCTATATAGGAAGTTGCATTGTTTCTAGTTATTATTTTGATATGAGGAAGACAAAGTCAAAACTTTTGTAGGTTGTAACACATGGAAGTCGTATTTCAAACTTTTTAGAACTTCTGGTTGTAAGAGTTTCCGTTGGAGAAAATTGTCATTTTCACTTAAAATGTTTAGAATTTAAATGAAAAAAAATCATAATGAGCTATGTGATGGAAGGAAAAAACCATAATGAGCTATGTGACGAAAGGATGGTGTGTTATACTCACATTAACACACATGGCTTATGCACAGGATGTAGACCCAACATTTGTTTTGCTATCAATGAAATAAATTTAAGGGGAAATACGTTTTGCTCCCTGAAACTACCACACTTTTGGGAATTTGCAGCCTAAACTATCAAACTTGACACATTGTACTCTAAACTGCCAATCGGTTTATACTTTGCACCCCATGTCACAATCTTGTTAAAGTATTGATAGTTTAGGATGCAATGTGTCATGTTTTATACATTGGACTACAAATTCCCAAAAGTTAGGTACGCTATATTTTATTTTAATATTATCCAACCAACTGAAGGCCATTTTCTCTATTATGTCTTTGGCATTGTGTCCTATACTTGTTATTTTCCTGTCTGCCCTTGGCATCTTTTATTGTGCAGCTTGTACTAAATAACTTCTTGAAACTGATTAGCGAACGTTAATCCTTTGAAAAAAACATACTGCACAGACAATATATGAATTTCTCAAGCCAAAACTTCCCTGTAAATTGTTGGGTGCACTTCCTCGTATCAGTTGGATTGCACCCTAGTATTCTATCTTTGTAATAACAAATACCTATGTATATGAATGTCTCTGTTTATGGTTTTCCTTTTATCTTGATGACGAACACCTCTGGATAAAAACTCAAGATCTGATGCTCCTGAACAAATAATCTGGGTTCAAAGAAGGGCATTAGTTTGTAATCATCTTAAAGATATAAATGTGAAGTTGTAAAGGCGTGGAAACCATTACTCTGAATGATAAAAAATAGAGAATGGAATCGCTGGATTTGAAGTAGAGAGCTATACAAAACTCAATTGGATTCGCTGAAGAAATGACATATAATATTCTAAAGGACTTGTATTTTTTCCGGTGCGTTATATCTTTTACGTGTTCTTACTACAACTAATCTAAAATTTATTCATGGGTTGATAACTTTATTCCCAGGATATTGGGGTTTGTACCTTCTAGGTGTTCAGTTGGGTAACTATCTATTTTTCGGAAAGCATTCATCTGCTGGGATGAGAAGAAATAGATGGGCAACGATAAGAGTCTGGATTCTGTCTCTTCTGTTCTGGTATAGCCCATTTTGCGAGTAGTTTCTAGCATCCTTAGAACAACTTTGGACTGAATTCCTAACTCTTTCTCTAATACCTGTTTTAGGACGGTAACTGTGCTTCTTGACAGACACGTTGAAAGGGTTTCCCGCAGAATGGTTCGATATCATGCTCTGTCGAATTTTCTTAGTTATATAACTCTTACAGTACAAATAGCATTAATTGTGTGGACAAATACTAAGGTAAATTCATTGTGCAGTGCAATGTGGCTTACGTTACAATGGTATTGGCTCAAAACTTCCAGGTAATCTCACGCCCTTTTGATCTTTTTATACAGAGTCAACTTATCACTTCCCTCTAGTGTTGGAGTCATCACATGCCGTAGCTTTTTGCTAACACAGCATTCCACACACTTTGAAAACTCACCGAAGAGAAAGATCAGATATCTGGTGGATGACGTATACTGACATAATGAGGACAGCATTAGATGGACGACATGTATGCGTGTGTTGTGTTCACTGAATTTACTTTTTCTTGAACCTATCTCAGATAGTTGTGGTTAGGTCTTTAATTCACTGTAGCGAATGAAATAGATGTCCTATTGCATTCGCTATTCGTGCTAATGTCAGCCTGTTAGAGTTAACTTTTTATGCAGACTCTTTTCATACTTACATGTCTGCCAATGGATGCAAAAGTTAAAAGGTAACTGTTGAGGGTATTAATCTCTCATAAAGGAGGAAGGCAACCACCACAGCAAAAAGGGAAAAGGCAAAAAAACTTCTAGGCAGAGAGCTGCTTTTGGTAGATAGTTGTCCAATTGACCACAGATTTAGGTCCAAAAGGGTATGTAGCTAAAAGTTTGACTGTGTGAATACAATAGGTGAGACGATCAATTATTCCTTGTATGGGATCTTAAAATGGACAGTTGTGGGCTAAAGTCTGGACAATTGTGATGTTGGGATGGTGGAGGAAAAAGTTCAGGTTTCTTCATTGATTAGATTTGGCTAAGCTAAGCTTGAGGTCTAAAGACAAAAAGTGGCTAGGTTTTCAGAATCCTATTGCAGACATTTTTCCTGGTACTATAATCAATAGACATATGTTGTGGGGTTGAAGAGGTTAAATGTTGAGTTTCATAGTTTGTAAAAAGGATGAAGGGCTCAATTTTAATTCTCCTAAGTTTTATGAACCATAAGTCGTCTTTGCTGATGTAGCCCTGATATCACTTATGCAATAGGTGTAATAAGTTAGTTCATGGAGATACCTAGGACTCCCCATTTATCCCTTTGGATGCATTTATCCGAATAGGGTGATATCTAAAGAGATCTCCTGGTGCAGTCTAATAGTTAGAATCTGTTAGAGTCTCACATTGATTAGGGACCATTTAATCTTGTGCTTCATATACCTGTTGGGCCACCTCTTCCCATTACCAATTGGTTATGAGATGAAACTTGACATGGTATCGAAGCCAACTATTTCTGGGCTTGGCCCACTTATTTGTGTTCCCCATTTGTTGTCCACGTGCATGGACCATGTTCATTCAGCCTGCATGTGAGAGGGAGTCTTAGAATCTGTTAGAGTCCCACATTGATTAGGGACCATTTAATCTTGTGCTTAATATACCTGTTGGACCACCTCTTCCTATTGCCAATTGGTTATGGGATGAAACTTGACACTAATATGCAGGAAGAACTGCCATTTGAAAGATGAAGGATTGATGGGTGCAGAGTTGGTAGGATCTCCCTCGATAGGAGATCGACCACAGGACATTATACATTTAAAGGATGTAACTTTGTCTCTTGGAGGAGCAACAAACAGAGTTATTGCTCGATCTAGTGCAGAGTCGAAGTATAGAACAATGACTTATACTACTAGTAAACTAACATTGTTGCAGGATTTTCTCCAAGAGACAGGTGTTGCATTACCATCTCCTGTCTTTATTTCATGACAATCAGACATCCTTGTATATTACCCCTAATTCTGTGTATCATGAAAAGACGGTGATTGTCATTTTATTCAAGAAAAGATATTGAGTTGGGATCTCACAAATAAATACTTGTGGACAAGAGAACAACTTGCACATATGTTCACCAAGTCTCTACATTGCAACTTCTTTCAGCATACCTGTTCCAAGTTGCGGGGTTTATATGATATCTATGCTCTATCTTGAAGGAGAGTACTAGAAAAGGAAATATATGTGTGCTGAGAATTATTTGGTCTGTATAATTTTGGCATTCCTTTTAGAGCATTGTAAATTGTCTAGGTGTCCCATGCCAGCTTATAGACTAGGAATATTCCATAGGTTGTCCTCTCTATTCAAAGAGCATTGTACTCGTACCAACTGTGAGAATTTATTCCCACTCCATTTCTTCCCGCTTATTCTCTATTTATTTCAATAGTAATCCTCTACAAAGGTGACAAACTAGTGAAATTTATTCACAGAAATCTTAAAAAATCTCATATATCATAGTGAACTACTTCAAAGGACTCGATACTGGATCACGACAGTGCTTGCTAAATAGACAAGCTTCACACTGCGAAGGTAGAGTTATTATTAATGCCAACAACTTGACACTGGGAGGTAGATAGAGAAGGGTGGCCTAGATGATATTGCCACTGAAAAGGAGTAAAAGATGTCCAAAGGGCTCAAAAAGGAGGTGTAGGTGCGAATTCCAAATAGTGGAGGCTTTCAACTTCATGCCCCATACCAATTATCTATTGAGTCACAAGATCTTGAATTATACAAATAGAAGGGTAAAAGCTTACTGAGTAGTGAATATTTTAGTACTTCTATTGATATATAAAGAATTTAATAGAAAAGCAGGAACACCTAAAAAAAGAAAACAACTCATGGTCGAGGGCATGACTAGTAATTCCCAAGCCATTGACCTTAGCAAGAGAACTATTGGCCAGGGTAACACTTTACGAACGCGTAGTAGGATGATAGTCATCCAAGTGAGTGGACACACTAGTCCTTTGTTCATTGGCACTAGGAGTGATGATTGAAAGATTGGTAGTGGATGTGGATGAAAAAGACAATGAAGAGCTATACCTGACTATGGCATAGTAGTAGTGGAAATGGTTACAATAGCCCGTTGACGGGCTAGGTACTGAACATTCTCATGTCAAGAGATATAAATCATATTAAGAAATGGATTGGGATGACAGATAACATCAGATTTTTTTTTTTTACATTCAATGTGGTCTTAGTTCTTTTTATGAAGAGAGAGAGAAAGCCTATGGAATATTCATACTCATTTAGCTGGCATGTGATACCTTAACGAATGGCAATCCTCTAGAAGGTATGGGAATATACAAGATATACTTCTCTGCACATACTCACCTTTTCTTTCTCTAATAGTGAGTAATGAGGAGCTGTAATGATGGGCTCTATGTTTGACTGGTTCTTCTGCATTCTAAGGAGATGTAGCATCTTTTAGACCTCATACTCAGATGCTATGCTCTTTTTCTATCCAATGTCATCAGAGAACCTTTAAGCCCATTACCTAGGTGGTAAGAGGCCACCAACAACTGCTTTGCCAAGACTGTCAAGTGGGGGGGGGGGGGGCACTGGATATACTCAAGCTGTATCAGTGGTCTGACATTTGCAGACGAAGAGAAGATTTTGAACTGAAGTTTAAATACCATTGTGATGACTAGATCAGCAACTCAAAGATCATGGTCCATTTGGGCTAGAGGGTTTGATTCCATCCTTCTGAGAATGCATCCACGGCCCTTCTTACCAGGCTCAATCCTTTTATAAGCTAGAACTGGAGATGGATTTAAGGCAGGAGTTGAAATGCGTATTGACTCTACTTGTGGTAAGTTATTTGGTCTCAATGTCTTTATCCACGTAGTCTAGCTCCAGTTGAGTTCTTCTAGCAGAGTTTTGCTTTTGTCTGGGTTGGATCTTTACACTCAAGCTTCTTCGGTCTCTCATCAGTTTGCCCGTTAATGAGATTTAGTGTTTTCCTACTATGGGGGATCACTGGAAGAAAATATTTGGTAGTCTGTTGAAATCAGCACTTCTGTTTTGATTTATTTTTTTTACATAGGAAACAGTTGCACATCATGACATGTCTGAGTATGAAAAGCGTACCGAAATTTATGTATCTGAGGTGACCTACTAAGGATAGCAATTTTACCGTGGAGTTAACAAGTTTGTTTCTCCAACTATTTATCCCTGTCATATGCAACTGGACTTTGGAGAAGTTGGCTGATGTTTCCCGTCTACCAAGAACTCATGATAGGAGGGAAGATTTTGACGTTGCTATATTCATGATAACAGGACAATAGCACAGGTATAGAGAATATGACTGAGATTCTGGATGACGTGAACCAAATCTTTCCGACTCAGGCTACAGCTTCTCAAGGGGATAAGGGCATCTAATAGTAGAAGACAAATGACTCAGATTCTGGTGACATTCTGTACGGCACTACAGAGCTGCACTGGCCAGATTTGCCTGTGGTCTCAGGTTTTTCTTGCGTGGGATGAAATAGACATTTGTTCAACTGAGAGGGGATAATGGTGCCCATAGCCATATTGGCCAAACTTAGTCAAGCCGTTATGAGAAAGGTGTGGTAGGATCTTAGTTTTGTTGTCAATCAAAAGGCTCAGGTGGAAAAAAAAGAAAGCAAATTCTTCATCTTTCCTTAGCTTAAAGTTTGCATGTTCCCCTACCAATGAAAAGGTGAAAAAGAAAAGAAAAAGAAAAAGGATGTGCCTGTTACCGTGAACCTCAAACCGTATTTTTTTTTAAAAAAAATTAGGCCTGGTAGTTATTAATAGAGATTGCCTCTTAACAGGATTTCAAATTAAGAAAGAACTTTTGATCATTTTGTTGGAGTTTCTGGTCGGTAATCGGCTACCATCTTTCGAGTCTATAATGTTGATATGGCATGTTTCGACCATTATGCATGTTTTTATTTAGTTTTGGTACGCCAACTGCTCTGTACTTCAGCTTCTATTATACACACACATTGTTCCCAACGAAAATGCCTCCTTTTTTTGTCAGGTGATGTCAATAATAATGCTTTCTGCTTACGTTCCTAGAAGTAAAACTTCAGTACTTCAGGAAGCATTTAACCGGAACTTACTGGGTGCCTTTCTTCTTGGTAAACATGATATCTAGCTATACTCACTATGTATTTCCCTCTCAGGCTCAAGGAAATTGTTCTTTTGTGCACTTTTTCTTTGCGCAACAGACTAATAGTCAATTTGTCGTTTTAATTTGCAGGCTAACGTGCTTACTGGGCTGGTAAACTTGTCTGTAGATACCCTGTCTGCGTCCTCCGTTGCAGCCCTTTTTATCTTGGTCGTCTATGCTTCTGTTTTGTCAGCTGTTGGAATTACAGATTTTAACGGCATTAGGCTGAAGTTTTGGTAAGGCAACCATTTGTCTGTAGCTTTTTCTTTTGGTCAAGGATAATCATTTGAATTGTCTAAAAAAAATTCATCTCCTTGCCAGTTTAGGTTACGTTCCCAAAAAGATCAAAAGAATTACATAGAAGATTATGATGCAAATCAATTTATGGAGACATTTTTTTGAGGTAATGAGGGAATTCAGACACTAGGTTCGCACAAACCTGACCTAATTTCCACGTGTTCAACGCCACATTTTGAGTGTGTAGCTAACCTACGTGAGCTACCCGGGTGGGTTAACCGCTCGGAGACATTGCTGAAACTGATCCCTGAGAGTTGAGGTTCCCAAAGGCAAAGGCAACATTTGTGATCACTGTTTCCATTATTTTTCTTTCCTTTTCTGTAATTCATAAGAGAAGTTGTTCATGTTGGGAATACATATATCCCTTTGTGATAAAGCATTAGGATTGCAGAAGCCAATGATGGAAAACCATGGTCCCTATGGCACGTGACATCGGCCTGGCAATCCCCATCTCATGCACATGAAGATGCACGTTGTTTTCACATCACCATATTCCCGTATATCCTCAAAACCGGAAGAAAACAATCTACGACTCGCACTCTGGTTTCTTTCTTTCTTTCGTGTATAAATGGCGTAGATTTGCCTCGCATGTTCCACTTGCACGGAGGAAATAGTGTACTAAGAGATGAACAAGGATCCTGAAAGCTTATGGAAAAAAGAAAGAGGAGCTTGAAACTGTTTTCCAAAACAAACAGGGAGAAAGGAAAGTTGGAAATGGTGTATGAGATTCGGACGCGGTTAATTGCTGGTAAAAAAATGTACTTTTACAAGGGGTGAAGCTGCTAGTCACATGGATTACACTGCAGAGAATCTGACACCTCGGACCCTTCAACTTCGACCGCGGCCGCCTTGTTCATATGTCCTCGTCACTAGATTCGTCTACACATTTCACAGATTTATATGTTTCTTCTCTCTCAACCACGCAACTCCGAGCAACTGAGTTTATTATACATAATGGAAGACCAAAGAGGCCCACAAACGAAAAGGGAATCAAAATGCTTGATGAGAGATGCAATATAAGCTATAGAATTTAAACGTCCAAATTAATCGGCTTGTTTTTTTTCTAGTTGAGCAAATATTGAAGTTCTGAAGGTTGAAAATTGTAGCTTTAGGGTTTAGTAAGTAGCTTATCATTTTTTTTATTAGGGCTACGACCTATTCTGGTTTTGCTATAATTTTGCTATCTAAGTGGGAAAGTACTGTCTTTTTGAGGATAATGTAGGAGTTTGTGATTACCGTGGGGCTCCAGGCACCGATTATTGTATTAAAGGACTACGTCCTTTGTGTTGGAGGTAGTAAGCAAGCTTCCTTGTACATGTCGCATGAGGACTAAGAAACGCAACCCAATTCCTGAAATCAGAGGCTTAGTAGTCCTTATCTTGCTCAGTGCTTCCACCTTCTGGACAACTCATTTTCAGTACCAGTGTTGATTCTGACTTCCCCTGTGTGGTTTTTGATGATTATATATGTATATGGTAAACCTGTTAAATGTTAAAAAATACCAATTCCCATGATAATACGTCTGTCAACCCAAATAATTATCTATGACTAGAGGCGGAACGAAGGGGTAGCGACCGCTCCCCTCACGCCACAAAATTTTTTTTTCCATTACTTTATTATTTTTTTAAAAAAAAAAATTAAATTGGCCTGGGTCCGATACCCCTGAAGCTCAAGCTCAGACCAACTATACATATATTTTACACATAAAGCCTGGGTCCGATACCCCTGACCCAGAAAACTGCAATAACATCGTCTGACATTTTCTATCAGTCCACACAGCAGAAATGAGCTAAACTGGCACCATCAGTCCTCACACCTCTCACTCTCTCATTTGTTTGCTTTTTTTTTCCTTATTTTTGCATATTATATTAAAAAAAACTTAAAAGCTCCTATTGTAACTTTTTGCAAAAACAAATATTGTTCAATTATTTGGATAGTATGGTTGCAGGTTGTTCCCGCGACCCACTTTTTTTCTTCCCTGGGTATACCCTCGCTGGGTGTCTGTGAAAGTCTCGATGTCTGATCATAAGAGCCAGATGTTGTTTCCTCTATTCAGAGGTACAATATTATGTGGACTTAGATATCCACTATGTATGGACGTTAACTTAGTCAAAGAATGAAAGAAAAAAAAACGAAGAAAAAGTTGATTGCCAAAATTTGCAGAACAAAGTTGATTGCCAAAATATCATGAGGCGGGTGAGTATTTTGCACTTCTAGGTAGACAAATGTGTCATTGCATGGAGCAAAGGGAAGCACTAATTTTAGAACTTCAGCAATTGTTGTTTTTATATTTTGACAACTGTTGTACTGTTTTGCTTTTGTGGAATTGGCTGCCATCTATTTTTCACTGTTTATTTGAATCTCCACATGTGTTTATGAACATGAGACTTCACTTTGCATCTCCACATGACTTTTAGTAACTGGAATATAATATATTGATACATTCATTTTATTTTATTTTATTTAGATAATGGATAAGTTTGTCACAAGAGAACGAAGCCGTTTTGTAACATTTTCAAAATATGTAAAATCGTAGGATGCAATTGTCACCTCTCAGTCGCAGTACATAGCACGGTACATGTATTGTAATATTTTTAATACTTTTAGTCTTTAATTTTTGATATTGTAATTGTAAGACAATTTTTAGCATTATAAAGGAAAAAAAAATTTATCATTTCGTCTTTAGAATTCGACCCCCCTAAATTTTTGTCCTGGTTCCACCACTGTCTATGACGGACACTTATTGTGTAAAGTGACCCTCGCAGATTCATCAAGATCCACCGCCGGATCATACAAATCACATTGTGAAAGGCCCCTTGATTAGAAAGTTTCCAATTCTCCAACCTGATCAAGATCTGAATTTAGAGTCCATGCATGACATGTAGAGTGCACAATGCCTTGTCAACCACATGTTACACTTACTGACTAAATTACGTGTGCGAGAATCTAGGGTACGTGAGCCAGTCATTTCCTGCAAAACCCAACACAGATTTGAATGTGAGGGTAGCTATTGCACAGCTTGTTCTGTTGGTTGTATGCCTATTTCTATATAGATTTGGGTCCCACACACCGTCTGCTTTGCAGAAACTGTGCCGGTCTTCAACTATCTATATGAAATCGGGAAGGAAGACAGAAAAAAGGGATGAGAGAGGAACCGATTTCTTTTTCCTTCACTTTTTGAAGCAGAAAAGCACGACTCCTTTTCTGGCCTCTCACGTGTACTGTATCCCTCACTCCACATTACCCTCCCCCAAAAGTTTAACCTTCTCTCTTTTCAGAAGTTCAGCAATAGGGTTCTGCTGACTGCTATAAAATGATTGCTAAGTATGAATTGGAACTAGTAACAGTGTTGGGTCATAAAAGTTCAAGTCCATTTTGAAGGCCGGGGCAGAAACTAGAGAAAAACTTGGATAAAAATGTCTTTAGAAGCTCTTTCTTCCAATGAGCTTTTCAACTTCATAATCTACGACACACTCTCTGCAACCCCGTATAGCAGCCATGTCTCGTCAGAGACTAGTTTTTTATTAACTAATTCAACCGCACCTCAAAACCAAGGTGGTATTTTGGAGAAGTCTTCACTGATGACGCAAAAGCGTCTCTCGAGCAGGCCAGAGGTGGTTGAACGGAGGCCGAATTTGGCGGTTCAAGGGAGGAGGAAGAGGAGGAGAAAACCAAGAATATGCAAGAACAAGGAAGAAGCTGAGACACAAAGGATGACACACATTGCTGTAGAAAGAAACCGCCGGAAACAGATGAATGAGCACCTCGCCGTCTTGCGCTCCCTCATGCCTGAATCATATGCCCCAAGGGTGTGCAGTGTGCTCTCATTCTTTCTTTCCTCTCCTTTCTCTTCGTGTCCCTCTCCTATGGAATGCATGGGTAGTACTGAACTTCCATGGGGAATTGCTGTTTTGTCATGTCTATAGGGTTTATACAATTATAAGGAACTTTGGCTTACAATCTAACCGCCATAAAAGCCTTTACATTAAATAATGGAGGCAAATTAAAGCTTTGGAATATGGTTCAACTTTTAAACATGGTGTTTGTTTTAGTATGACGCCTA
The DNA here is from genome assembly GCA_963930655.1 of Myrica gale. Classification (NCBI taxonomy): domain Eukaryota; kingdom Viridiplantae; phylum Streptophyta; class Magnoliopsida; order Fagales; family Myricaceae; genus Myrica; species Myrica gale. The sequence continues at coordinate 14,747,892 of OZ005620.1, forward strand.
AATAGTCTATAGCTGTTTCACTACTTAGATTTTTCATGCCTTGAAGAGACTTGGAGATCAAACTTATCCGGTAAATTGCTCTGAAAATTTATACCGAATTAAACAACTTGAAATTGAGGAATTATTTTTTCGGCAAAGTTCAGCTTAAAGGCGGGTGGTAATGCTGCAGAAGTCAGAAACCAGTCATGTCTAGTTTAGGTGAAAATTGTCATTTTTGACACCATGTCCCTACTACTGCATTTTGCTACTCTTTAGATTCTTCCTTGTTTGTCACGTGGGAACGGAAGCATTATGGGAACCTACGGTACTACTCTGGCTGAATTAAAGAAGAATCTTGAATGCAGAGCTCACATGCATATGTTCCAATAACGACGCGTTGGTTTAGAGCTCTCCTTACCGAAGTTTAATATACCAAGAGATACAAATTAGTTATTCATTTTCATCAACATCAATGTGAAATATAGGCCCTCGTTCTCTCTCTGAGCTTATAAGAGGAACTACAGGAACTATTCCAATTAATCTTCAGGTCAGAAGAACTAGAAATGATTAGCACCTTAAATCTAGAATTTTCTTGTTTGTGTAGGGTGACCAGGCATCTATAGTGGGTGGTGCTATAGAATTTGTGAAGGAACTTGAACACCGCTTTCAGTCTCTTGAAGCTCAGAAGCTCCAACCTATACATGAACCGGCCGGAGCAAGAGGAATTAATGAAGACACCACGACCTCAAAGTTCCTGCAACCCCCGTTCTCCCAGTTTTTTCTGTATCCACAGTACACCTGGTCTCAGATTCCTAACAAATATAATTCAAAGACGAAGGCTGCTATTGCAGATATCGAGGTGACTTTGATCGAAACCCACGCAAACCTTCGAATTCTATCTCGAAGAAGCCCTAGACAGCTCTCAAAGTTGGTTGCTGGTTTTCAGACACTTTATCTGCCCATCCTTCACCTCAATGTGACCACCATGGACCCAATGGTCCTCTACTCTATCAGCGCCAAGGTACGTAACAATATACTTCTTTTGAACCAACGTGTTTGTACTTTTGTTCTTAGGTTATTGCAATGCACTTGGACCCAAAGAGCTTCCGAAAGGGGAACAGCGAGGGCAGGGGGAGTGTCATTAGTGCCCCTGGTTGACCATGCAAATGTTTTTAATCACATGATCACAACCAGGCAACAAGTTCGTAATTAGCTATGTTCTTTTGTTTCACCAATATTCAAGGTATTCAACCATATATATTAATTTGAAAATATTCCGTACCTGTATATGAAGGGCATTTTATTGGATTACAAGTAATATGGATTGGTCACTAATTAAGATCAAGTGCTGCATGGACACTAATCTTGAGCTCTTATCATGCCTTCCCCCCAGACGAAAATCCTAGCGATCCGCTGCCATTTATAATACAGGGAAGAATTATATATCTATTGCGTTTGGAGAAAAATCATACGTACACATTTTCCCTTGTCCGCAATTCAAAAGATCATTGATCTGCATACCCACCCATATGTACAAATTTCACTCAGAGTGTAAGGATCTTAGAGATAGATCAAATTGTGGGTCTTCAATTATTGACTGAAGGAAAGCATTGGCAGACAGATAGATCAGAGAGAGCGTCTTTCTCCAACATTCGTAGGGCTCTCTATGGCTGGAAGGAACTCTTTGCTCCTAGTTTTTCAAAAAGCAAAGAGTTTTCCGCTAAAACTCGAGAATCAATTCTGAATGCAGGTTGATGAAGGATGCCAACTCAGTTCAGTAAATGACATAGCAGCAGCAGTTCACCACATGCTTAGAATAATTGAGGACGAAGCTACCTTTTGCTGAAGAATCCTAGCTTCCTCATATATCCTTAGAGTTGAGGAGGAAATCACCAGAATGCCACCCTCTTTTTTGTTTGCTTCAGTAAAGCAATTCTCTTGCAGCTTGTATGTAGTTCTTTCCCCCCCCAACCCTCTGAGTATGTAGTTAATGTCATGTAGATGCATGTGTCTATGTTTCCCCTAGAAGTTGTTAGGATCTGGTTTCTACCAAAAACAAAAAAGAGGACCTACGGTGTAGTGGTTTTGTTGTCGATCCATATATGATCAGTTTGGAAAATATGTTAATTAATGTGGTTTTATGGGGAATGTGGTTGTTTGCTATTTCCAGTAATATTTGATGTACTAGTACCAATGGACGAGAAGGGGACGGAAAAAACTATTCATTAGTGATTATTTTAGCAAGACGGATATCATTTAATTTAGGGAAAAAACCAGTTTGTACTCCAAACTATGGTCCAAATGACCAAGATCATAATTAAGTCAGTCTCTAACTACTAAAATTCATCAATGTGCACCCCTCTCATAGAATCTCATCATTGAAATAGTGTCCATCCATGTGGCTCATTTCTTACACAGTTCTTTTAGATCACTGGATGAAATTATGCTTTAGGTGACAAAATTTTGGGTGTCAAACCAAATTTTGTCACTTATAGTGAACTTTCCATGACAAAATATTAATTTCGTCACCCAAAGCCATCTAGGAACGCCAAAACCGTCCAGAACGGTCACAACCACGTTCGGACGTATTTATGGTGTGATGACATACACTCGTCGCAAATTTTGTGACGATAAAAATCGTCACAAAACAAACCCAAGTTCGGACGTACAGGAAACTGTTCAGACACTCAGCAGGGTGACAAATTTCATATCATCGTAACTGAGTGACAATTAAAATCGTCACAATTTTGAAAATACCGTCCGGACGCTTTTTACACAAAGTCCGAACGGACATTACCTAACGAATAATAATCGTCAGGTTAGAGTGACAAATTAAAAATCGTCATAAACACTCTATTCAGTCCGGATTATACTGGGCATGAAAATTTCTAATTTCGTCAGTATGACACCAAACCGTTCAACCGTCCGAATAGTTTTGAGTGACAACACGAAAATCGTCAACTAAAACATTGGCTGACGGGCTTTAGATGACAAACCGGGTGACAACCCCTTTTTGTCACCCAAAACCTTAGCTGACGAAATTAGTACTTTGGGTGACAAATTTTTTTGTCACCCAAAGTATTTTTTCTTGTAGTGGATACTCTAAAAAATCATTCAGGTTAGATTGTAGAATAATCGTGCTGATGATTAATGAATCAGAAGTAAGGAGTGATGGTTTTTTAGTTCCTTAAATCCAAAATAATCTTATAGGGTTAATAAGGTCTTATGTCTACACTTGTTGTGCCACTGTATGATAACATAATATACTCGATCATTAAGGTGACCTTATACCGACAAGTGGGTATTGTCTAAGTTGTACACGCTATAAATGAAATTAGATCAAGAACGTCTTAAAGTGATCACTTACTAGTTGAAGGCAATTATAACTAAAATTTACTCATTGTCCCTTGACTTAAGAGGTTGTACGTTTTTGTTTACTGATGCATGTATAAATTTTGATTGTGTCAAATGGTGATAATATATATTTGAAGATTTTGGTTGTGTGTATAATAGTAATGCATGTGTATGAATGTTTCTGACTCATGTGGCTTTCTTCTTATTTTTGATAAGATTAAGATCTTTCTTATGATTTTTATTAGAGTTATTTTTACTCTATTAGTATAAGTTAAGCATTGATGAGCTGTGAAGTTAATTTGTTCCTTAGAAGCTGTTAGTTAGATAGTAAGCTGGACGTTGGTTTGTTATCCAACTGGCTTGGCTATGTAATATATAAGGACTCTTGTATAACTTTTTTTCATTACTTGAATACATACATAAATTCCACAACTTCTTCTCTCACTCTATCTTCTCTCTCGATTACTTTGCTTCTCATTTGCAAAGTTGACATAATGTCAGAACTTTTATAAATGGCTATTGAAATATCATCTTCTCTGATCTCTTCAATCCCAAACAGTCTTCATAATCAATCAAGCCCGTTATTTCTCAATAATAACTATAATCCTAGTAAGATCCTCATCTCTCTGATTCTCAATGGAGAAAATTACTCAAGCTGGCGCATGTCCATGCAAAAGGCTCTATGTTCAAAATGGCCGTTATTGGCACAATGTGTATTTCCCCTCACATCCTATTGACAAATGTTCTTGTTGTCCCTTCATTCTCCTTTAATCTCATAACAGTAAGTTCCTTGCTTAGATAGAATTCTTGTTGTATTATTATACTTAACCAGCATTTATTTATCCAGGACCTACACATTTGGACAATGATTGATTTGGCTAAAGAGTCACGTGGGCTACATTTTTTTGTTTCCAAATTTTCCTGGTGGTTTCAAGTTCTCTTGCAATGTGGTTTCTGTCAATAAATTTTCTGCATTATGGCCTCATAGGGCATCCTTCTTTGTCTAAAATTTCTTAGTTGCAAGACTCTATTAGTGATGTAAATAATTCTAAATTTCATCATTGCACATTACTGTTTTTGGAAAGCGTTTCAGGAAACACTGTGATCTTTGGGGACCATTTTCGGTTCCTGATCATAATGGAATTATATTTTTTCCCCACATTAACTAGAAGAGTGGCAAGAAAGCACCACCATACCAGTCGCAGCATCCGGAAACGAGGAAGGCGGTGGAGGATAATCAATGTGTTGAGGATCATCAGCATGCGCCTTAGACGAAGGGGGCAGACGTGCCAGGAGAAGCAGAAGACTCCAATGAAGAAGAAATATTTGACGGCAGAGCATCACCACCAATAAGAGGCCGAATCAAGCAATGAAGCTCAGAGATCGCCGTGGTGCTTGAGCTTTTGCTAATGACGCATGACAACCTTAATAAGGTTTTTGGAATAAGTGGCAAGTGAGGCAATCCGGTCCAACACGAGAAGCGGGGAAGGATAAGTACTGGCTGAAGAGGAAGGGCAACCGATGAGGACGAAATCGATGAAGGAGGTATAGAAGACGAAGGAACAAGGGGAGGAATAGAGTAAGGCAGAAGGAAATAGTTGTGGCACCAATAGTAAAATGAGTTGGAGGAAAGAGACCGTTAGGAGCGAAATCAATGCTATGGGCACGATAGAAGCGTTGAATTAAAAAGGCATATTAAAGGCCCATAGTACTAGTAGTGGATTGAAAGACCTCCATCATATACGAGCAGATAACAGAACAAATATCAATGGTATCACCAATCAACATAACATATAAAAAACGAACTCGAGAAAGCGAAATAGACCAAAGGTGAGCGACAGGGAAGAGATTGGTCATAGCAATGCGACTGACCACATGATTCTCCACAAAGAAATTAGAAGTGTAGAGAGTACCACCCGCAGACGGATAAAGACGCCCAAAGAGAAGAAGCGACATGGCTTCAAAAGAAGGAGGCTCATGAAGAGACTCAACAAAAGGGTAAAAAGGGTCATGCACCGGGCAACACCAAATAAAGAAGCAATACCATCGGGAGAAACCAAATAGAGGATTTACCTATGGGTTGCTTACATTTCACCATCTGAGAAACAAAAGCAAAAGAGAGGTCAGATGCAAGTAACATCAGAGAAACCCAAAGGTGAAAGTAACTGTCCTTGAAACAATGAACATGCATGCATAAGAAGATGACCAAGGCAACTAACAATGGATTGACAAACAAATATGAAGGAAAATAAATAACTAAATAAAGTAACAACACAATGCACAACTAGGCAACAAAGATGCAATAAGAATAGACTTAGAAGTAATCCAAAGCACAAGAACAATATAACCAAATAGGAGAAAGAGAATAAGACAAGTTCTAAGAAAGTAAAGTGAAAAGACCAAGAAGGGAGAAAAAGGGGCTTTGGAAAAAAGTGGCAAAGAGCAATAAGGCATAACCATAAGAAACATCAAGTATCCCAAGAAGGATAACAAGACACAACAAACAAGACCAAACAACAAACAAGAACAAAGGAAATCGAAAATACAAGAGGAAATGGGCAAAACAACCTAAAACCCCAAATATGAGAACATAACGAAAATCAAAGAAAATAGTTTGTGGGTTACTTGGAAAGAGACGAAGAACATGATTTTAGAGAAAAAAAAAATGAAATGCATGGGTCAATCGAGAGATGTGGTGAGGAAAATGAAGAGTTTGAAAAAGAGAGTGTCGCGGGAGAGAACAATGAAGAAAAGAGAAGATTTGGAGAGAAGATGTGGTGACGAATGTCAATGTCAGCATTACTACATCTTAAATTTGAAATGAGACTAATACAATAACAGTTATCGGACGTGCGAGTACCTTTCACAAGACAGTCACCATCATAATCAAACACGGAACAATAATTCTTACCAAAGCGGACATCAAATCTAGAGTCACAAATCTGACTTATACTCAGCAAATTTGCCTTTAAGCCACCAACAAACAACACATTCTTGAAAGGAGACATACCTGAAATTTCAACAATACCTTTTCAAAAGTCACAGATCCAACTTTGTGATCCATGAGTGTAATGAATAATGATCTTTCACCACACATGTGCCTATAACAAACACTATCCAAATACCACATTAATTGACTTTTAGCTTTAAAACTACAAGAGAACTAAAACAATTTTCCTCATCTTTCTTAATTCAAACCTTTTTGCTATCGTCATAATTTTTGGATAATTGTTGGAACTTCTTGTTTAACAGTAATGTATGCTCAATTAAGACTTTGGCTAGATGATCTAGACTCTCATGATTGTCATTAAACAAAGATTGATTCAAAAAAATTTCTTGTCTGTGCAATTTTAAATATCTCGGTCTAATGTAACCAATCTTTCCACAAAAATGACATGTAGGAACAAATTTTCATGGTGTGTGAGTCCTAACATTTTTCTTTTGTGGCCTAGAGTCAAAAAATTTAGAACTAATTTGTTTACCTTTGCTTACCTGTGGTGCGGGTCTACTCACTTCCGAAATTTTCCAAGTATAGAAGCTGAACAAATACTGTTTTTGAAGTTGTAGCACCATTAGAGTCAATGTAACCAAGACCTTTCATATCTCCAGCTGGAATTCCAAGACTCAACATATGTTCAAGGTTCCTTGTTCCACTGGAGAATTTTTGAAGTTGACTATTGGACTTGTCCAGTGCACACTTCAGCATTTTCACTTTAGCTTCAAGTTCAACATTTCTTGCACTGACTTCCTCAAACTTTTCATAAGTTCACCTTTTTCACTTTGCACTTCGTGCATTTTCTTGAGAAATATTTGTTTGTCTTTTGAAGTTTTAGACTTTCCTCGAACAGTTTGTTATAAGCTTCTTGAAGACTTTCTTCAACATTACCATCATCTTTTGAAATCCCAAAAATTATCATCAATTTCCTACAAAACAAAACCATCAGTACTAGCTACAAATGCCATGAAATTTACAAGTTCTTCTTCATCACTGCTGGAATTTGAGTCGTCTTCACTCGCATTCATAGCTTTTCCTTTCGACTTGAGATATGTTGGGCACTGTGATCTGACATGACCAAACTCTTGACACTCAAAACAAGTCAATTTTTTATTCTTGGTCTCATTAGTCACTTGGTCGTCTTTCTTGTCCTTTCTGAAACTACTAGAACTACCTTGATTCTTTTCAAATTTCTTCAATTTTTGCTGACCACCTTTCAATTTCAAGAATTTCTTGAATTGTTTGAAAAATATATTTAACTATACATCATCAAAAACTTGTTCATCTGAATTAGCTAAGACATCTTCTTTGATTGTTCTTAAAGCAATGAACTAGTTCTTCTTAGGATGGGGCAATGACACCTCATAAGTCTGTAAAGATCCCACTAATTCTTCAATCTTTACTGAGTCAAGATCCTTGCTTTCCTTAATAGCAGTGACTTTGGATCTGAATCTTTCAGGTAGACTCTCATAACTTTCTTGACTACTCGGTGTTATGGAATCATTCCACCTAGATTATGCAATCCCGAGGGAAAGCTCCAGCTTGCTTAAACATACATACATCGGAAAAATAGGATCGAGAGAGAGACGGGCCAAACTCAACTAATTTTACATAACTGCATGTTCCAGAGAAATAGCTGCTTAATTACATAACACATGAAGTAACATGATCCAAGTAGCAGACCACAACGGTCAACAAACTCCATAACAAAATACATAAATCTTCTCTCTAAGTCAGATAGTCCTCCTGACTTCTTTGACCTGAGGCATCTGGAATGATACAGTTTTGAAAACGTGAATAAAAAAGACTTAGTAAGGGAAAACTTAAACTTAAAATCATGAACTTATAATTTGAACGTGAATATCATGAGAAATCATAAATATTGATGCACATGCATGTTTCATGGTTATGCATATGCTCTTAATCTTAAAACATGTTCTTGTTCTTGAAATTGACACAAGGTCCTTGGAAATATTTTATTCTTGACTTGTGGGCTAGTTACGCTCCATTTAACCCCTGAAGTCAGGGTTGTGCGTTCCCATCGGAACTGTCTCCCTTACCCTTGGGGACATTTCATTTGGTCGAACTAGCCCTTGAAGTGGCCCCAGGCCTGATGGCTAGATACGACCCTTGGAGGTCCACACCTTCTCACATTGTCCTTCAGTGTGGTTGCACTTACCTCTTAGGATTCACCCAACCTTCTCGCATTCGTCCTTCGGTATGGGAGTCCATCTTGATGGTATGGTACCGACCAGAGCTCTTAACTTGACTTGACTTATCATAAAACTTCTCATATGTCATTGCATAAAAATCTCTTTAGAAAATCATGCAATGCTCGTGCCATGACATGTTTGCTTATGATGCCATGCTTGTTCATGTAAAGCTATGCAGTGTATCATTCCAGTTTTGCAAAAATGTAAGTTTATACTTACAATCCACTTACCTTGATCTCCTTTGAGTATTGGTATGAAGTTCGCCTACAAGCCACTGCAGCCCTCACGCCTCCGGCCTCTCTCTCATTCATTGCTGCCGCTGCCATTGCCCCGCCCGGCGCCCACCAGCCATCTCCAGTAAACCGCCGACGCTGCTGGATCCCAACCCAGCCCCAGCCCCCAGGTAAGCCCACCTGTTGTTCTGCCCAGTGCCCACCATCTCTCTCGACTCTCATTCTCTTGTTTCATTTTTTTATTCCCAATAATCTCATAGTCACATCTCGCCTTTGATCTCAGGTGCCGCCCACAGGTCTGGCCAGCACCACTGGCGGCGGTCAACCAGCCACTGGAACTCTCTCCCCGTCTGTCGACTGCCTCTCAACTCCAGGTATGTACAAGCGGTTTTACCGTTTTAGAATTTCTCATGATTAAAGGACAAAAGCCTGCCTGTTAATGACCGAAATTGAGGTAACTATTATCCACTATCTACATAGGATTAATGTTCATTACCTCATAAAAGTGTGCTCTATAAGTTATGATAGTTGTAATGTACTCTGTGATTTGGCATCAGCTTTTTAGTTTCATTGTAGACATTATCGAGTTTTCCTTTCACCATTACATTAAAGGAATCCATAATGAAGTTATTTACTGACTGTTTTCAGCTCTTGCTTTATAGAGAGCAAGTTGTCTACTGTTTGTTAATGTTATTTGTCCAGTGCATGGAATTTGTTTGATTCTTTAATTAGTGGCCATTTTCTACATGTAGAGTTCTTGAGCGGTTGGTTGTAGCCAATGTTGTGCTAGAATGTAAGCTTGTTTTGGGGTGAATGCTAGTGCAGTGGTGTGTCTAGGCGAATTTGTTAAGTATCTGCTGTTGACCCCTTTGGATAACATACATTGATTATAGGCCAAGTCCAAATTTGTTTCCACAAACTATTGTGAGGTATTTGGAGAAGTAGCTACTCTCTCCCGTTTGCAGCATCTACATGTTGTCTTTAGAAAAAGAATACCTCGCATCTACATGTTGCGAGGTATTTAGAGAAGTAGCTACTGTATATTAGATACTTGTCTTTATCATCCTGATGGGTTAACAAGATGGGCAGTACGAATCTACTGAAAGTTGTTTTCTATGTTAATTTTCTAAGCCATTCATAGGCAATATTTATATTTTCTTGAGAGAAACTACTGTATATTAGATACTTATTGAGATAGTGTTTTTTGCAATAAAGATTATTAAGACTGATTTGCGGAATATGATAAGAGATGAATGGATGAATAATATCATGATAGTATACATTGAGAGAAAATTTTTTGATACTATTGAGAACGAAGTAATTTACAACGTTTTCAAAAGATGAAGGCCCGAGGATCCAATTACCGTCTCTCAGTATTAGCAAATAGTTCAGTAAGTGTATTTTATTATTTTTAATGTTTTTAGTACTTAATTTGCGATATTGTAATTTTAAGACACTTTTTACATTATGTGAAATTTTTTTTGATAATTTTTCCTTAAAAATTCAACCACACTCATTTTATATCCTAGATATGCCACTGCACCAAATACAAAATAACTAATGACAACAAACCCCTCTCTGTCGACATACAGAGACAGAGGGAAGTACACAGGTTTTTCAGCATCATCTTCTTGGTAAAGAAAGGAAACATGTCATTGTTTTGGGGTGCGGTGGGCATTGGGACAAGTGAAATGTTTTGTAGTTTAGAAGAAAAGCTGCGGAGGACTGAGGAGGGTTTGTGCGGGATCGATGCTTTTTTTTTTCCTCTGGTGTTGATTCTGAGCCCCCCCAGGTTTGTTGCTTTGTGAGAGATAAATTGGTATCCTCATTAAGATTCTCGTCCTCTTGCGCATAACCGGACAGGGACGTGCATGGATGGCACCAGACCCTACCTAGCGGCTAGCATGTTTGTTTGTGTATCATGTACGTACCGATGTACGTTTGAGATAAAGACGACCGAATAATTAGTCCAATAAAGCATTGTGGTTTTATTAACCAAAATAGTCCACGTAAGTCGCTGTAGGAATCCACCATAATTTTAGCTAAGATAGCTGTTGGATATGCCATGGGAATATGGGATGAAACTTCGAGGTCACTATGCCATTTTGATGCAAGTAGCTAGCGACCAGCTATGGCCCTATGGGCCCCAAAACGCCCAAAACAAAAGATCTGTTTTCTTCTTGCCTTATGATACCTTCAATTTCAACAACATATTCTGTCTTCGTATTTTTTGTTCTGTGTCCAATGGTTGGGCTATTGAATAGGGTTAACTATCACCGGTGGCTTAGTAGTAGTGTTGGACTATGATTAGATTTCCGAACGAAGGTTCGACCCTTAGCACGCCCTTCTGCTCTGGAGGTACCAGGGTCATGTGGATGTTTCCTAATTTCAGTGGAGGGCTTCAATTTGACTAGATGATGGTTCACTCTTGACGAGTCTTTCTTTCTTTAAAACAAAAAAAAAAAAATAGGAAAACTCTCCCACCCCTATCTTTAGTTCGCTTTATCCCAAGGCCCAAGTTGTGCTTCATGTCCATGTGAATAAAGTTGCATGTGATATAGAAATTTCATCCCGAGCCCTTAATTCTAGAAGTGGGGACGCATAAATTAGGGGCCTCGTTCGCATGTTTGAACAATGGATTCGGAGTGAAACCGAATGCCCATAGCTTACGCGAAGAAAAAAAAAGACTGCCCATAACTTACAAGCATTTTTATAGTGGGTTGGCACCAAAATTAACACTATTTTTTTTCTAAGTCACAAAAATTAATACTAAAAAGAAATAATTTAGTGAAAGTCTCTACTTATCTTATAGAAGTTCATTGGATGTCAGAATTTGCATAGACATTCAGCAAGTTAGGCCACAATTATTGTCTTTTTAATTTTTGGGGTCTTTTCGGAACCCACCACTCAACCAGAATTATTAATTATACAAGCTGAAGCCGTGCACGACACTGTCATTGTAAATGGACCTTTTGTTGTAAAACAAGATATTGTGGTCATGTCATACATTTTATTACTTGTACCCTTTCCTCGGATATTGGCCAGACATATTTAAAACTTTGCCCTCCAATTTGAATCTCGTGTAGTGAGACTCGTTTAGGGGTAAGGAACCACTCCATGTAACCTTGCAATCAAGGAGATTTCTCCCTTCCAGGAAACAAAAAGACAAAAAATAATAGGAATTCGGCTCTGTATAACCTAACTAATAATGGAGGAGCCTTCTGCTAGGCCCATCATGCCAAAATATGGAGAAAAGACCCCATCCCCTATTATGATGTTCTGTAAAACTGGCATGTGGACCCATTGATTGAGAGACTGGAGACAGATAGAGTGGCAATATGGTATGGCGAAACACATGGAATAGGGAACAAAAAGCTTGTTATAATCTATGCCAGAACCAGAAACAGAACGCATGAAGGAAAAACGTTCAAAGAACGTAGCAACTAATGGAACAATGGAGAAGGATTTTTAGCAGGACTTCGTCTTACGTACGTACTTAATTAATCCTATATGGTATATCTGATTTTCGGTCCAACATGAACCCAGAAACCAGGAAAGCTTCTTTTTTTTGTTTGGGACTTGAAAGGGTCAACAAAACATTAAGACATTCAACTTTCCACCAAAATTTCAACAGACAATTCTCTCAACTGATAGACACCACAAAGGAGAATGAATGATCGATTCCACTATCGGTCTCAAACCAAAATGTTCTGATCTCTTCAAGAATGTTACTAAATTTCGCCCTTTTTTTTCAGACGGGAAGAGTTGTGGGCCGTCTTCTCCCATGCCTTGTGAGAAAGAATCTCCCACTTGAGAATGACCTCTTCATTGCAATAGGACTCGTTACAAAATGCAAGACCCTGCTTTTATTGCTAGACTTGTCGACTTCTCCTGCTAATTGTTTCGATGAGCTAGCCTCATCTGGGAACTCTTGTACTTGAACATCTTCATCTTGACTCTCCTGCAAAATATCAGCAACAGAAGGGTGGCTTTGGGGCGAAAAATCCATAGAAAACGATCTTCTTATTTGTTGATCTCCTCCATCTCTAATCTCAATTATGGTATCTCTTTCTTCCGAACTTCTCAAATCACTAGAAGCTCGGAATGAGTTCTTTGGAACAGTTTCACTCTCCATCAGTTCTTCTTCACTAACACAGCTTTCCATGTCCTGAGCGACAGCTACATTTTCATTATCCTGTTGCGTTCCTGGCAGATTTTCACTACTCGGAGCTACTTCTGACAGTGGAAGAGCTGGCAGTGGAAGCGGCGTAGGACCGAAAGATACTATATTGGCACGACATAAAGGGCAACTCGAATGAGATTTGAGCCATGTGTCGATGCATGGGAGATGGAAAACATGGCTACATTTTGGCAAGAGCCTTACTGTTTCATCTTCTTGAAACTCACCGAGACAAACAGAGCAATCAGTGCCTTCGACCAACCCTGCTTCCTTCTTGTACTTGAAAGCTGTAATAGTCTTTATAAGAGCCTCATCTAAGCCGGTAGTGGCAACATGCCATGGTTCATGGAGGGAAGGGTTATGATTGTCTTCCGATTCTTCATTCGAGTCATGATCTTCTCTACTTCTCGCCGATTCCCCGTTGCCACAATACTTGGATATTAAGGTGTAGTAACTTACAAGAAGAAAAGCACTTGCCAAAATGCCAATGATTGCAATAACAAGAGGGGAGAAATTTGGACTAGAACTCTCATCAGGGAATTCAAAAGGGGGTGGAGGAGGGTAAATGATGTAGCACCACTGTGGACAGTATATACTACAAAGGCCTTCAGAACAGTCTTTGTTATCCATATATGGTATCCAAGTTTTCGGGTTATCTAGAGTACCCATGACTAATGTCAAAACTGCAGGCTTTTAATCTATTGGCGTTTCGGACATTATGTTTCTTTTTCTTGCTGCTAAGCCAGTGGGTATTCCAAGAACAAAGGTGGGAGCTGGTAAAGAGGTAGAGAATGAAAAATCATTTGAAACAGTTGCACTGGACACGACCTTCAAGTATACTAGCTGCGAATTTCCAGAACGGCAAGGATTTCGTCTTATAGCTATTGATATCAAAATAGAAAAAAGAAAATCAAAGTATTACCTGAACACAGCGTATAGATTGGTTTGAAAAGGAATTCCCTCCTAAGAATTCGAACATATGAGAGATAGAAAACACTGCTGTGTTTGCAGATTAGCAGTGGTTGTGTAGGCAACAATAGCAAGGAAAGGGGAGGAGAGAGATGGTAGAATGGAAATTTCTCCGAAGAGATCAGATCATGGGGTGGGAGTGTTGCCAAAGGGGCATAGATAGAAAACAAAGGCAGGAACATAGGGAGTTCATAGGTGTTCTTTTTCTTTTTCTTTTCTTGTTCCCATCTTTTCTTTTATTTAGGTATCTTTTTTCTCGAGATAGTGGTTTGTTGACTAAGGTGATGTTGTTGGTTGGGCAATTCATTAAAGCAATGAATGCATTTGTTTTCTCTTTGTTGTTCAAGCCGATTAAAGTGAGAATCCCAGAAGAACTTTACACGTCTTCAATGGTGAAAGCTTACATTGACTTGCACTTGTGTACCCCACAAAGTTGAGTGAACAAGATTTAACCCAAAATTTTCTATGCTCATTAAAATGGGTTGCCATGTTAGGTGTAACAGGCCTGTGGTTAAAAGTCTACTTTGGTATGACTCCCTTTTGTTTTGTACCAGCGAGGCTAAACCATGGTGTTGATCTGTACGTAGTACCTTACTTTGATGTTTGGTTATCTGTTAGACTGTTACGGGCCTTTTCCAGTAACGTGCCTTAAGGATGTTCAGAGCAAAAGCAAACATGTTCTATTTAGATTAGAAAAGAAAAGAAAAGAAAGAGAAAGAGAATCACAAAATGAATTGGAAGAATATATATGATGGGAATTGGGAACACTTATTAAAGAAAATGGAATGCTCCATTGTCTTCTCAATGCATCATCAAACTGCAGGTCCGAAGCCTCATTAAATTGCCTATAAATTCCAAGTTGATGAAGCATCTATTCTCGCTAGATTCGAGGGGATACTTTTCCATGCAATTAAGCAAGTGATGAGACTAAAATTCTTCTTAATTAAATATGCCTTCCACATGAACACTATATCAGCAGTCAAACTCAAACCCATTGCGCTCAGAAAACAGAAAACAAAAAACAAAAACTCAAACCCATAGCAAGTTACCGTAATCCCCATAAGAGTAAAGACAATCAAGTATTATGCCGAGACTTTCACAAAGTGCCAGAATGTTCTTTGCATTATGCCATGCATATATGAACCATTTGACATAAGGTCCTTTGTAATCTGCCACTAAATTGGCATTTTTTTTATAATTAATCCTCCTAAACTATCATTTCTTGTAAGAATATCCATTTTCGGTTAATATTTTCACTACTGAGATTACTATTTGTCACAATGATCGAATCTTTAACGAAAGAAAAAAAAAGAACTACCATAAAAAAACTATTTGTTATAATGATTGGATCTTAACCAAACGAAAAATTACATAAAAAAGAACGAAGGATTCGTGTTGACAAACTTGGTATTTTTAATATTTAAACGTAAATTTTTGAATTTTTTCTCGTGGTTTATAGGTTTTTGCTGTTTTAGTATCTAGTTTGATTTCAGATGTACCGTCCTCTTTCTTTGATATAGAAAAGAGAAAAAAAACAGAGCACTTCCTCACACTTTCTTAAACACTACTACTTTCTGTGCTCTGGTCTCCCGATGTCACTCCAGCACTACACCTTTCTTCCATTATAATAGTCTAGCAGGTTATTGATTATAAGAGAGGGCGGGGCGAAAACTTCTGATTCACATTACCAACTTGAAGGTTTTTTATAACTACGATACCCTCACATAAAATCTTCAAACGACATGGTTCCGATCTCCCTGCAGGAAATTTTGAATGACAGGGAACAACAACCCATATTTACTTTCTCTTCCTTTGATGTGCTTTTCCTAGATGACTGCTAATTGGCTGACATGCCCCCTCAACCAAAACCTGCCTGTCGAGTAGCCTATCATCGGCTTTGACCTTTATAGACACCATCTTTTGAGAGCGAATAAGATTCCCAATTAGCCAAAATACTCGAATTATAAATTTCTACCAATATATACCCCAAGCATCAAATTTAAATTTTTACCAAGATATACTTCAAGCGTCAAAAACGTAGTTGACATCCTTTATGGCACGTTAGTGAGGTGGAAAAGATATCACTAAACTTTTTACTTCGAAATATGATTTTTCCGTCTCAGGCGGTAGCCGTACCACCCTATATTCATTAGCTCTCAGGTTAAGAATTCAAGTGACATACGTTGAAAACTTGAAATTATTTGCGAAAGTGAAGTCTGATCTTGAGCGTAGTGGATGGATTAAGACTGGTTGGTGCTGTGGTGATAGACTCGCTAATAAACAGTAATTATAGCTCAAACCGAACATTCTGCAACGAAGATGCTTTATATGGTCACCTGTAGAGAGGTTGCTACGCTGCATTCACCTTCTTAACCAAAAAAATTAATTAATTCCATAATAAACAATCATCGATGGCCAAGTTCATCCGAGTTACATGCACAACAATGAGTGCTAACGGATTTTCCTCCTAATTAAAATATTGGGTCGAATCTAGAAGATATATTTTGGGTGTGTTTGTGTTGTAAAATTTTAGTGTTGTTAAAATTTTAGGTATTGGGTTTAGTGAAAAAGTGAAGAGAGATGTAATTTTTTATATTTTTTGTAGTGAATAGTAGTGATTTGATGGGGGAGAGAGAGATTATATTATAATTTTTTATTGTGTTAAAATTTTAGGACGCAAACGCAGCAAAATATGAGGCCCTAAAACGCTAGAAGATGAAAATCACATTAAAAAGGGTAGCACCGACCGGCATTTATATCACTTTAACGTCACACCAATCCAGTTAGAAGCCACTATAAATTTATGATACATATTACTTTTCAGTCAAGTGTCGAGAAAGGGCTTCCAAAACCTCTTCCGACCACATTGTTCATGTCAGTTGCTCAGGCATATCGGTCTCACCTTTCTCAAAAGTCAGGAGCATGTGCTTCCCATTTACCCAGTCCGAACGAACACTTACCTCGCTCCCTTGAAGAAATATAAAGATGGAGAAGAGAACAATTCAATCACTAACTTTGATGAACTTCATTGTATGCTAAACTTGCGAGAATTTTTAAAGCATAAGGCGGGGGGCAGTGGTCCACAAAACGTGTTCACTAACCCAATGCTGTTCTAGAATTGGTTCTTCTTTTCCGTTTTGTTGTTTTCCATCTCCGCCAGTTCTTTGACAGGTGATAAAGCAGGCTTTTCTTTTGGTGTATGCTTTCTGTAACCCAAACCTAATTGCATCTGTTTTGTTTCTTTCTGAGCATCTATAATACATTATATCATCCCAACCATGCTTCTCTGTCCATAGTTTCCGGGAAGCACTCTTCACCAACTACCTAAAGGTAATTAATACGACAGATAATGCACCTACTATTGGCTTAACAGTGAAAGGCAGAATGCAGAGGGAGCCAAACATGAAGTAATTAAGTATATTCAGGAGATTCATGATCTGCTCCAGAAGTTGGTCTTTTGGAGATGTCAGCACACCAAAAGGGGTGCCAACAATGCTGCGCATTGTTTTGTTCGTTGGGCCGTCTCTGAATTTAGTTCAGAAGGCTCCCCTATGTTATTGAGCAATCTAATTTTCTGAACTGACTATGCAGTAGTTAAACTCCCTGATGATGTTGTTTCTGCTACTTGAATGGGATGCCCTATGCCTTGATTTAAAAAAAAAAGTCTATACGCTAAATGGGAAGAGAGCAAAGGGAGTGAGAAGCCAATTGAAGGTGTAGAACAATTAATTTCACCAAATCATTAGACAAAGCAAACTGATCTGGTTGAACAAACCCGACCATCTTATGTTCTTACAAAGCAGAGAAGATATGATCAAAATGTTAATCCAAAGCACAGCAGATGATGAAAAATTATGACTGTTGACAACCTGACGACCATAAAATCATAAAGTATCTGGCGTAAAATGAAATACTTCATTTTACGCCATATACATATTATACGCACAAGTAGGATAGAATTAAACAAAACACAGCATAAAAGGCAACAACAAAAATATAATAATTGCAACAGTTGCAATACATGATATGTTGTAAATTTCTAATTTCACTTGGAACTAATTGGAAGAATGGATATCAATCAGAAGATTGGCTTTTTCTTGTTATCGCGATCTAGTGTGATTGACAATGCTGAACTGCACTTGGCCTCCTCCATTGATCTTATTAATTTATTGGAATTCAACTTTTAACTTCTTCTAGCTAGACTTTTAGTTCCCAAGAAAGGGAAATCCCTCCCCCGCTATTTGTGGCTGGGGATGCACGACCAGGCTGGCTTAGCTTCCTCTCTGGCAGCCCCTTTCCTTTCCTTTCCCATTCTACACTTCAACTCAAGCAAAGGCCGCTGAGCATATATGCCTTGTGATTTTCTCTTTCTGTGGATGTGCTTCCACGTTATTCGGGGTAGGAAGAGAGATTTCTTAACAAACTCGAAAATGAGCTAAGATTTCTTGTGCCTACTTCTAAGAATGACAGAATGCTCTCTAGTTCAGATCTGCCAACAAAAACCAGATAAGGTAAGCTTGGATATAGTCACCATTCGAAGTAGTAACCCAGTACCCACTTCAAACAACTTTATTTACCTCAAGTTGTTCTCCAAAAATTACAATGGGCGCTAACTCTTGCAGCTTACTTGAAATGTCTTTACTCAAGGCAATCAAGGTAGCTGCTTCACAATTTGAGTACTCGAGTCTTGCTCAAAAGGTACACAAAAGAATAATATGAATATTTAATGCAAGGAAAGTGCTTTGTTTGAAACAAGCATAATATGCAGAACAGCTTTCTACTTATAAATCTTCGATAAGGTAAGTAAAATGTAAGTCAGCAAGTGGACCAAATTAAGAAGATACAGGAAAAAAAGTTACTATTTGTATACAGTACTCATAAAAATAAATGAAAATAATATCGAATGGAAAAATGTACAGACCAAAGATAAGACCTTCCATCATCCCATGACAGTTGAGGTCAAAATTTCTGGCTTCTACCACATTAGTGTAGATTGGCAGCAACAAAGGATCTAGATGACCAGAGGATATCTATGGATCTACAGCTCTTCCCGTTGACCCTCAGATGGGTCTTCTTCCTTTTCACTTCCAGCTTCATCAACATTTTTTTCACTGAGTTTCAGACGAAGTGGTCTTTCCATTAGTTCCTGCAAGAGGGAGAATCATTTATTGCTCCTCAATCAGACGTGCCCTAGTAGTCAATATATGGATAAAATACTATCTGATGCAACTGAAATTAGGTATGGCGCACAAAAATGAAACTGAAATTAGCTATGATTTATGAATCAAATGCAAAGATTGGCACGTGAATAGAAAAACAAAAACTAATATCTCTAGTAGTTCCTTAGTAGCATCTTTTTCAGCCTTAGAACTAATGGAGATTCTTGGTTTCTGATATTTTTATTTCTTTCAATACACACTTAATAGGAACATGATAAGTGATTAGAAATGCCTAATATTTTCTGTCAACTTCAGTACATATTTGTCAACTTTCATAAATATCTTCATTTGTGCTCTTGGCTATGGGAAAAGTAATTGACTTGACAAATGACTATCAAATATATCACCAGAGTTTCTCAATGAACTTTGGTCTTCCTCTAATCAAAGAGGGGGACATAAAAAAAAAACCAGAAATTCACTCATCACTCCCAAATTACGGGACAATATGAAATAGGAGTCCGTCCAACTTACCAATTTTGTCATATTATGCTCCCAAACTACAAATACTTCTTCAATGTTCACCCCCGGTTACGATCTGACTATTAAAACAGATTACACGACAGAATCTCAGAATCTTAATAGTTAAATCTTAGCAAAAGGTGCACAGTTGCACAAAAAATATTAGTCAGAGAGCAGGGGCGAATCAGGGATTTAGCTTTAGGGGGGCAAAGTATAATATTCTAATTTTTGAGAGGCCAATGTAAACAAAATTTAAAAAATAAGGGTTACATTAAAAAATTCCAATTTTTGGTGCCCCATCTCTCTCTCTCTCCCACCCACCTGGTTTCGCCCCATGGAGAGTCGATGTCACAAACTGAAAATGCCAAAAGACTTAGGTAGCGTTTGTAAACCTAAAATATGGGAAATTTTTTATGAATGCAAAAATAACCAACTCAAAATTTTGGTTAAGAAAAAAATAAAAATAATTAGAAAAAATATATTTTTCACCCATAAACTACGTGTTTTACACTTTGCATTCTAAACTAACGCGTTTGAGACATTTCACCCACAAACTACCAATCTCTAACACATTGCACCCTTCGTCTATTTTTTCTATCAAATTGGACGGAAATTGACCTTTTTTTAAAAAAAAATGACGAATACTCCCTTAAATGTAACTTATTATTTACGTGATTTTGATTTTTTAAGGGTATAATCGTAATTTTGTTTTAAAAAATAAATTTCCGTATATTTTGACAGAAAAATTAAATGGAAGGTGCAACGTGTTATAGATGGGTAGTTTGTTGGTGAACAATGTATTTTCCCCAAAATGATTTCTATTTCCATCAAATCATCTCTTTCTATTACAATTAACATAAAAAAGGCTTAATTGCACTCAGGGCCCCTAAGGTATATGAAGGTTGCAAATGAGCCCCTGAGGTAACGTTTTTAACAAATAGACCCCTGAGGTAGGGTTTAAGTCAAATCGAGGCCCCTCCGTCCATTTCCCGTGAGTCCCGTTAAAAGCCATTGCTGACGGGGCTTTAAAATCCACATCATAAAGAATTAGAAAACGTCACCAGTCCAATTAAAACGTCCACGCCACATCTGCACCAGGTGTCTGCAATGGGGAGAACGATATCATCTCATTAAGCTGTTTTTCTTTTTTTAACCAGGCACGGTGACCTGGCAGACACCTGGCGCATATGTGGTTTTGGATGTTTTAATTGGACAGGTGGTGCTTTCTAATTCATTATGATGTGGATTTTAAAGCCCTGTCAGCAATGGTTGTTAACGGAGTTGACGGGAAATAGACGGAGGGGCCTCGATTTGACTTAAACTATACCTCAGAGGTCTATTTATTGAAAACGTTACCTCAGGGGCTCAATTGCAACCTTTGTATACCTCAGAGGCTCTGGGTGCAATTAAGCCTAAAAAATATTCACTCAAATCATCTGTCTTTACTTTTTTACCCACTCCCACAAAATTCGATTTTTCATTACTTTTTCTCAAAATCCAACAAAACTCTAATGTACCTCAATTTTCATAACATTTCCAAAATTTCCAAAAAAATCTTGGTTTGCAAATACTACTTTGATTAGGACTCTTATCCTTCAATCTGCACTATTTTCCCTACATGAATTCTTTGAAGTAATCATGCAATCAGACAATTATCAGACATGTTGTTGAAGTGTTGAACCGAAAAGCTAAAACTCAGTTGCAGAGACTCAACTAGTACGAAAGTCAATAGCAAGTATCAGAACCAACGAATGTGGGATTGCTTCAGCACCCTTTCACATATCGGCAGAGCTAGAATTTTTGCTTTTTTGGTTGGTTCGGGTGGGGGGGGGGGGGCAATTGTTATATGTGGTCACTTTTTTATTATAAATCTTCATATAAACACAATACCTTATAATAAAAATTGTAACTGAACAAAAAAATCACTATTAAAAGAACATGAATATAGATGCTGACGAAAGCTAAATCAATGTCTAGTCTTTTACATTTATATAGAACGCTAAATATTCATTAAGTTAATACCTTGTATTGAGCTTAGGAAAAAAATACCATGTATTGATATGATAAAGAAGAAATAGCTTACTAGTAGAATTGGGAGTGTTTCTTTTCTTATTTTTTACTCGCTGCTTAGTTCAATAGCGGCATATTTGGTGATAAAAACATAAAGAAAATTTGAGAAGATTATCACATAGTTGAGTTTGTACTTTGGACAAAAATTCAATCTTCTCCAAAGATTGTGACAATTAGCAAGAAGAAAAGAATAAAAGAATTTAAAATAGAATACCAATGGGAAAGAGAGAAAAAAAAAGAGAAAGAGAAACAGAGACTTGGATGCCATATATATTCAGTGAATTGGGAAAGCTTAAAGAAAAATGTAGTGGCTTGGGACATATCTTTTTCGTTTTTGGGAAAGAAAAATCTAATTTTAATCTGTTTCACTTGAAAAGAAATGCAAAAAGATGTTTGTGAGGTTATGTGCGTGGGCACTCATAATATTTCACTGTAAAGTGCATTGGCACTTCAAAATCAGAACAAATGGGTTTCCTTGTTTTTGTTGTGTGGTGACTTGGGGGGGGGGGGGGGGGGGCATTGAGTTTCACTTCTATGGCATTTAATTTTTTTGGGACTGCCATGGCCCCTGCCTGCAAACCTTATCTCCGCCACTGCTTTCACATCCCCCAATTGAAAGAGAAAAAAAGACAAACACCCTAATAGCTCAACCAAAAACAAAACAAAGACAAACCATTCTGGCACGAGGAGTTAAAAAATGAACAAGTAGAGCCTTGATATTATGTTGAAACACTCAACAAAAAAAAGATTAAGCACATATATAGAGTCCCAACCCGTAAAAAAAAACATATAGCTTAAGAGGAAGTAAAAATGCCAAAAAATCAGTTATTTTTTTTACCTTCCCATCCAGAGCAGAAATTGCAGCTTCTGCTTCCTCCTTTGTAGCAAAAGAGACAAAACCATAACCAGCAGATCTTCCTAAAGGGGCATCAAAGACAACCCTAGCTGAAACAGGTTTGAAATTTTCAGAGACAAAATCTCTGAGATGCGTTGATCGCACTTTGTGAGATTTGACACATAAAGTCTATGGCGTGTCTCTCCAGAAGGGGGACCTTGAGGACGTGGTGGAGAAGGTTTCTTGAATTTCTTTGCAAAATCTATCCTTATTATCCGTCCCGATATTTCCTGCACCAAAAAAGTTAAAGTTGATACATGTGTATCCAGGTAGAAGTAATTTGAGATGGAAACCTGAAATTTCAATTTCAGTCATCATGATCATTTACCTTCACGAATATTGGATATTGGTATATGTGATCCAAAGACATTAATATTTACACCACCACATTTAAGTTTATAAAACCTAAAATGAGGAAAAAGAACAGGGGAAAGAGAAAGCAACACCAACGATGCCAAAGAAACAACATTGCTATGTCCAGTTTGGAGGAGAACAGACTAATCCGTGTATGTGCCACTTCTGTTATAAAAGTCTTCTAACTGTCTCATTTGTTTCACACTAAACTTTCAGATTACAAAACTCTATCCCTAACTTTGAATAGGCCATAAGCTAGGAGGATCAAAGGAGTGAGGGGGCCAATCTGATTTAGGTAAAAGTCCCTAAAAGGAAAATATGAGACCCCAGCAGAGAAAAAGCATTCATGTGGCCACACTTGTATGTTGGTTTTGGGACATACGTTTCTCTTGATTTAACTCAGTTTTCACTAGTTGGCTAAGGTGAACATGCTCTGGTATATCTTTCATGACTCAAAACTTGTGCAAGAAAATCTAATTGAACTGTACAAATCAACGTTGCTGTTAGAAAGAAAGAATCCTTTATGTTAACCACGCCCACAGAGTTGCCATATAACAGAAAGTGTCAGCAAATGAACCGAACATAAATCAAATTACATAATCAACACATATTTGAGAACATGCACCAAAACTTTAAAGTTTTTTTTTGATGACGAGGAAATTCCCCAAAGCCGGACCCTTTTGGTCCAACCCTGAAGTACGAACCCCGGCCCCCTGGACCGACCCCACAACCCAGGGAGCAGGCAAGTCAAGGGCGATAATGGGGGTGTTGGGGCTCGAACTTGGGACATGTTAGAACCCAAGCCGAAGCCTTACCACCACACCAAACCCTTGGGGGTACTTCACATAAAAACGTTTCTTCATGGGCCAAATTTTGGATTCCTTTCATTTATATGTAGGTACGTAGTATATGAGGTTTTTATGAGGTGTAGTTGATATCTGTACCGAATCATGGATTTGTAAACAACTTACATGAGAGTCAAATTTATCAATTACAGCCTGAGATTCTTCAGGAGCTATTACAGATTACGAATTCTCACTTAGTTCACTTAAGTTCCATGTCAGCATCAGTTATACAAGTAGTTCATTGATGTAACTATTATAACTTACTACCAGATTCAGTTACGTAGAACTAAGTGGAATTAGCTTGATAGTTCTAGAAGTATCTCATATACTTCTATATAAGGAGACTCTTTGTACAATTGTAAACACACTGAATATATACAAGTTTTCTCCGCATACTCTGTTTTCATATTTTGTCATGGTATCAGAGGAATTCTTTGTTCTTTGATTACCAACTGCGTTTTTGATCACTACATAAATGAGCTCTCCTAATACACTTACTGCCACACCTGCAATGTCCTCTATCAATCCTACAGAAGATGCATCCAGTCCATATTTTCTTCACCATGGAGACAATCCGGGAATTCAATTGGTTACTCAACGATTGAATAATGACAATTATCATACCTGGCGTCGATCAATCACCATGGCACTCAGAGCCAAAAATAAGATCGGCTTCATTGATGGATCTTTGCTGAAACCTTTGAGTTCTTCAGATAAGAATTTTAATTCATGGATGCGTTGCAATGACATGATACTGTCTTGGCTCCTAAATTCACTTTCTGCAGAAATTGCCTCTAGTGTAATTTTCATTAACACTGCTCGTGATGTTTGGATAGATTTAGAGGCTCGTTTTTCTCAAGGCAATGCACCTAGGATTTTTCAACTGAAGAAAGATATTTCTTTTCTATCTCAGAATCAGTCATCTGTAACTACATACTTCACAAAACTGAAAACTTATTGGGATGAATTAGGTAACTTTCGGCCTATCCCTCAGTGTGCATGTGGTACTGCTTGTAATGCTTGGAAGACTTTCATTGACTTTCAAGAATCAGATTATGTGATGCATTTTCTCATGGGGTTAAATGAAAGTTATGCACAAATTAGAGGACAGATTTTGTTGTCAGATCCTCTACCTCCAATTAATAAGGTGTTTGCTTTGGTCTTGCAAGAGGAACGCCAAAGGGAGATTTACTCTGCTCAGCATCCTAACCTTGATTCAGCAGCCTTGTTAGCATCCAAACCTAGCTACAATCCTCGACCTGGTTTTCATAAAACCAAACCCGTTTGTAGTCATTGTGGCATTATTGGACATATTGCTGACAAATGTTACAAACTACATGGTTTTCCACCAGGATATCGCAATAATAAGTCCAAAGCTGCATTTCATAGTACTGCTCATCAAGTTACTGCTGATTTGACTGCCACTTCTCCAGCAAATCCCACTCTTTCAATCACCCAAGATCAATGTCAACAGTTGTTGGCTCTGTTAAAGTCTCCATCACATCAATTTTCTCAATCTTCATCATCTCCGAATGTTGCAAATCAGACCAGTTCTGATTGTCTAACATCTTCCTTTGCCAATATGACAGGTAGCACTTGGTGCTTGACTAGTTACTCTTCTTCATTTTCACTTCCTCATGCTCCTTGGATAATTGATACAGGAGCTACTGATCATATGATCAACTCTCCTTTATATTTTTTTCATATTACTTCTGAAATATCAGCTTCTGTCAGGTTAACCAATTCTCAAATTGCTGCTGTTACTCATATTGGTAGCATTCGGTTGTCTGATGATCTTATCTTGCACAATGTTTTGTGTGTTCCATCTTTTAATTTCAATCTCATTTCAGCTTCAAAACTCATTCAACAATTTCCTTGTTGTCTCATTTTTCTTGCTCATCATTGTTTCATACAGGACCTGTCATCATGGAAAACGATTGGGATGGGTGAAGAAAAGGCAGGGCTGTATCATCTTGTGTCTCCTTCTTCTGTCACTTCTCATGTAGCTGCAGTTTCCCATAATTTTTTTGATATCTGGCACTATAGACTAGGACATCCTTCTTTTAACAGACTTTCATTGTTAAATAATGTAGTGCCCGAGGTCAAATCCTCTTCACAGCAACCTTGTGATGTTTGTCATTTTGCCAAACAGCACAAGCCTCCTTTTCCTATAAGTACTTCCAGTTCTACATGTTGCTTTGAGCTTGTTCATAGTGATATTTGGGGCCCATTTTCTGTCCCCACACTTGATGGTTCCAAATACTTTCTTACTATTGTAGACGACTATTCAAAATGTACTTGGTTGTTCTTAATGAATCACAAATCCCAAACTCAGTCTTACCTACAATCTTTTTTCTCTTTAATTGATACTCAATTTCATTTGAAAATCAAGACTATTAGAACTGACAATGGACTTGAATTTCAAATGCCTTCCTTTTATTCAGCTCATGGTGTCATTCATCAAAAGAGTTGTGTTTACACTCCACAACAAAATGGTGTTGTGGAGCGTAAACATCAACATATTTTGAATGTGGCAAGGGCTCTTCGGTTTCAAGCCTCTTTACCTCTTAAATTCTGGGGTGATTGTGTACTTATAGCAACCTATCTCATCAACAGAACACCTACTCCTCTTCTATTCAATAAATGTCCTTTTGAAGTTCTTTTTAACAAACCACCTTCATATGCTCATCTTAGGGTATTCGGGTGTCTTTGTTATGCCTCCAATACTTCACCTCATCATCACAAATTTGATCCTAAGGCTCGAAAATGTGTTTTCTTAGGATATCCATATGCTATCAAAGGCTACAAACTCTATGATTTAACTACTCACTCTACTTTTATTTCTAGAAATGTAGTCTTTCATGAGCATGTCTTTCCTTATCATTCTGATCTCTCTACTCTTTCCAACTCTTTTTCTGTTTTGCCATATCCTGTTTCAGATATTTCTTCTCATTCTTTCCCTTCCTCTTCTACATCTCTTCCTGTTACAGACAATATTTCATCTTCAATTCAGCCTTCTGCAGACTCCTCTTCTTCAGACTCTCATATTCCTCCTCTTCCTGTTAGAAGGTCTTCACGCATTAGCAGATTTCCTTCTTATCTCCAAAGTTATCACTGTCATCTTGCTAATTCTCTCAACCTCCCATCTGCCTCCATGAATGACAGTTCTTCTCCATCTTTTGGTTCAGGTAAACCTCATTCCATCTCTTCTGCTTTATCTTATCATCATCTTTCTCCTTCCTATCGAGTTTTTGCATTGACTATCTCTTCCACTGTTGAGCCTAAAACTTTTACTCAAGCTGTACAAGTACCTGAATGGCAAGCTGCTATGGATGCTGAAATCAAAGCCCTTGAATTGAATCACACCTGGGTTCTTACCACGCTACCTCCTGATAAACAACCCATTGGATGTAAATGGGTTTATAAGATCAAATACCGAGCTGATGGCAGTATTGAGAGGTATAAAGCTAGGCTAGTTGCAAAGGGCTACACTCAAGTTGAAGGTTTGGATTTTCAGGAAACCTTTTCTCCAGTGACTAAATTGGTTACTGTCAGAACTCTATTGGCTGTTGCAGCAATCAAAAACTGGCATTTGCATCAGTTAGATGTTAATAATGCTTTCCTCCATGGAGATTTAAATGAAGAGGTTTATATGGAGCTTCCTCCAGGGTTTCATAGCAAGGGGGAGCATCAAGTGTGTCGATTACAGAAGTCATTGTATGGTTTAAGACAAGCTTCTCGGCAATGGTTTTCCAAGCTGTCATCTGCTCTCTCTTCTTTTGGATATCAGGCTTCACACTCTGACCCTTCTTTGTTTACTCACATTACAGCATCTTCATTTACTGCACTCCTTGTGTATGTAGATGATATTATTGTGGCTAGCAATGATTTGCATTCGGTTGAAGCTGTTAAGACTTTTCTTGATGATCAGTTTAGAATCAAAGATTTGGGGGATGTTAAATTTTTCTTAGGCCTTGAGGTTGCTCGGTCTACTTCAGGAATCAGTTTAAATCAAAGAAAGTATACATTAGAATTGTTACAAGATGCTGGTCTTCTTGGAGGTAGACATGTTAAGACCCCTATGGAACAAAATTCTAAGTTTACTGGCCTTGATTCCTCTGCCCCTTTAACAGATTCTTCTAGTTATAGAAGACTCATTGGTCGATTATTATATTTGACCATCACTAGGCCTGATATTACATATGCAGTTCATGTATTAAGTCAGTTTCTTGATAAGCCTACGAATTCTCACTTAGATGCTGCTACTCGGGTTCTGAGGTATCTGAAGAGTTCCCCTGGTCAAGGTCTCTTCTTCTCAGCCAATTCTTCTCTCCATTTGAAGGCCTTCTGTGATGCTGATTGGGCCTCATGTCCTGATACCAGGCGCTCTGTCACAGGCTATTGTGTTTTCCTTGGAGATTCTCTCATTTCCTGGAAGTCCAAGAAGCAATCCACCGTGTCTAGATCTTCTGCTGAGGCCGAATATCGTGCCATGGTCACTGTCACTTGTGAGCTTACTTGGCTTCGAACTTTGCCTCAAGACTTACAGATTTCTCATCCTCAACCTTCCTTGCTATTTTGTGATAATCAGGCGGCTCTACACATTGCTCAAAATCCTGTTTTTCATGAGAGAACCAAACATCTTGACATAGATTGTCATATTGTTCGTGAGAAATTTCAGGCTGGTCTTCTTCGACCCTTACATGTTCGGTCTTCTCTTCAGTTGGCTGACCTCTTCACTAAAGCACTTGGCTCTTCTCAGTTTATTCATCTCTTATCCAAGATGGGTGTACTCAATATCTACACTCCATCTTGAGGGGGAGTATTACAGATTACGAATTCTCACTTAGTTCACTTAAGTTCCATGTCAGCATCAGTTATACAAGTAGTTCATTGATGTAACTATTATAACTTACTACCAGATTCAGTTACGTAGAACTAAGTGGAATTAGCTTGATAGTTCTAGAAGTATCTCATATACTTCTATATAAGGAGACTCTTTGTACAATTGTAAACACACTGAATATATACAAGTTTTCTCCGCATACTCTGTTTTCATATTTTGTCAGGAGCCGCCATTGTGACGAAGGCGAAGCCTCTATGCCTCCCATCTTTCTGCTTTATTATCTGTAAAGAATATCCTTGAGTCAAATTTAATCATCAATCAAAATATAAACTACGACATTTTTAAACCCCATTATCAATAATTACGCTACTACAAAACTGATGAACCTAATTTGTATCCAATTGAAAGAAGATTTAAGAACCTCAACGTCCTTCACAGTTCCGCATTGGCCAAAGAGTTCTTTGATGTCTGCCACAGAGAGGGACCAAGGAAGATTAACCACGTAAAGCTTCCTTTTCGGATACGGTTCCAGGGTCTGCTCTGGGTTTTCTTCTACGACAACCTCCTGCAGCGCAGAGAATAACTCACATGTGGTGTTTCTTGCAGGGTGGTTGAGGACAAGGGGGAGAGGAGAAAGTGCGATATTGGGAAAAAGATTAGGAACAGAACCGGAAATATTGAGTTTAATGGATGGGAATTGTTTAGGGAAAATTTTAGAGGAAGAAGAAGAGTACACTGAGAAGATGGGCAGTGCAGCTTTAAATGCCGCCATTGTCTCCCGGTCAAGAGAGGGAGGAAAGGATACCGAAGGACTTCATCTTTGATGGATAAAGCGGTTTTTCTCTAAAACAACCTTGCTTTGATTTACGCTTGGCGAGGCCGTTAAAATATAAAAAGAGCTTAATTGCACCCTAAGCCCAAGCCCCTTTGGTATGCAACGGTTGTAAATAGTCTCCGACATAAAGATTTCGACGATTAGGTCCATGAGGTTGAGTTTTAAAAAAAATAAATCCTTCAGTCAATTTTCCGTCAGATTCGTTAATGTTCATTGTTGACGTGATTTTAAAATATACATCATAACGAATCATAAATCGACACTTGTCCACTTAACAATAGTTCACCCATCATCGCCACGTGTCTGCAACGTCAGCTTATTTTCAAACAAAACAAAAAACCATACGTAACGGAGGTACCTCCACGACCGCGAGGTTACCGTACAATGGGAATTTGGTTCTGCTCACCCACGAAGGTACTGTCTCCTGGCCAATTGTACTGGCTTGGTCACACCATAAACGAAGATAAGACTTGTAAGACTGTAAGAGAAAACAAAATAAACACAAACATGGAACAAAATGAAGCTCTATCATTTAAAGACTTGGAAAAAAAGTAATACGATTGAATATATCTTTACTGGCTGTAGACAACTGAGGAGTTGGACCAAGCGGTCGTGGAGGTACAACCAATGCGGTAGGTAATAATCGCACCTTCGTCATGTCCGGTTCAACCCATAGGCAAAGGTCCCACTTTGAGTAAGAGGCCCCAAAACTTAAAAGAAAAAGAAAATAAAAAGACCCTTAAATGCATGATGAACAAATAAATTAAAAACAAATGACATTTAGGCCCACTTAATTCGTAATTTTATATCTGAAAAATTATTTTAAATATTTTTTAAAAAATTTATATAAAAGACCTAATTTTTAGTATGACCTTAGGCCTCATTTTTTATTGAGGCGGTCTTGACCTTCATCTGTTTGAACTGCGAGCGGTGTTTTCGAGGAGAGGCTTGTTCCTGACTGTGGAGACGAGCATGATGCATCATTAGCTGTGGCCGGTGACCCGGAATTATCTTTGTCTTTAGAATTATGGGAAGTGGAGCATTTGTTGCGGGTACTGCCCGCGAGTGAATTTCGGTGGGTGGGGCGAGGGTGGGTGTGCTCGCCGGTGTAGGTGACGATGAAGATGTTGGGATCGATGTTGCTTCGCTCAACTTGTTTTCTTGCTGCACAGCCTTTTGAGCTGCTGCACTGGTAGTAGTTTCTGTGTTTTCAGAAGTCCGACTATTAGAGAAAAATTGACTCCGAAAAAGAAAAATATTTCAGAAGGGGTCAGCGACAAAAGTGTACATATGAACTAAACCTTGGATTTGAAGCAAAGGGACCATTTTAGGCTCCGAAAACATAATCATAAAGATTTCAATTTTACCGTGTTAGGTTTGTTTGTACATGAGCAAAAATATTACCTTTTTCTCGATCTTGGCGCTTGGGATTGCATGGTTGGCAAAGACATGGCAGTATTGACTTGAGGTCTTTGGAACTGCTATTTTTTTTTTTCTACGTCTTTGGAACTGCTATTGATGGACTTGTTGTCGTGGTTGATAGGGTTGATTTTGTTGTAGTTGTGGTTGTTGCTGCGCTTGTCTCCGTTGTTGCTGCTCTTGGACTCCTCCAAAACCAGACGACGAAGAGGAATCGGGTTTGAAATGAGACTTGACTGTAGTACTTGAACTAGAAGGCCGTACTGGATGGCGTCGTCTCTGTAAATCTGAAATGGCGGAATCATGATCGACGCCATGACTGCTTGTGGCAGTCGGGAAAAAGGACTTGCAAAGTTCCTGCAACTCTTGGAAAGCATTGTTTCTCGGCTGTACAAGATGGGGAAAAGAAAATGAGTCATTCTCCTCCTCAAAAGCCGTTCACTTCAACGATCATCGGCAGGTTGTACCCGTCTACCAGGCTCACGTCGTAAAAGTCCTGTGAGCCAGAACCAAGGGTGAACTCCGCTAGGGTGGCTGGTGGGGTTGCTCCGGCCCCGTTACACTGGACTGTGCCGGAGCCACAATCCCCTGTGGAGCAGGATCCCTGGCCTTGCTGTCAAAGTTGCAGCCAGTTCGGCCCCAGAAGTAGTCGGACCAGCCGGTTGGTGCTTGGAAAGTGCGAGAGCTGCTCTTCGTGAGCTGGAAACCGGTGCTGTCTGGTTTTGGACTGCCCGCACTGGACAGAATTCCGGGCCCAACTGCTAAATCGCACTTGTTTACGAATGTGAATGTAGCCCCTGAAGCCCCTGTAAAAGAACACGTATCTCAGCTACGGCAGTCTATTAGGAAATTATGAGAGTACAGTGGATACTCCCACTGCAGTTCCCGCCTTCCATTCGGTGTCGAAATGGGGACTGCAGTGGGAGTAGTAGACGTAAACTACAGTCGGCACGACTTCGTCTGAATAATTTAAAGCCACGTCAGCTTCTGGCGTTAAAGAATTTTACGGGTAATGGATGGAGGGCTACTTTTTTTAAAAAAAAAATTGACCTCAGGGTCTTAATTGTTAAAATCGTTATCTCGAGGGCCCATTTGCAACTTTCGAATACCACAGGGGCCTCAGATGTAATTAAGCCAAAAAAATTACATGTATTCATTAAATAGTCGAATTCTTAGAAATATATTTTGGAAAAAACCGAAAACGACCAGGTTCCTTAAAGGGATAAATGTCAAATTGGTCTCTGTAATATACGAGAAAATCGATTTGATCCCCATGATAAGAAAACCATAAATTTAGTCCCCATGATTCTCCTTTTGTTTTGTCGTTCATCCCTCCTCCGCATTCCGTTAGGTCACTCACAGAATTCACTAAACATCAACTCAAAACCCCTTCTCTTTATCACATATTTTACCCTACCTCCATGCGAGAACTCAAAGAAGACTGACGTCACCATTCCTGTGTAATGCCATGGTTTTCTTGATGGCTGAATAAAGACTGTTGTTGCTCGATTTCTGCTCAAACGGAACTCTAGAGAAGTTCCAAGTCGATGAGCTACTGTGGTTTGGTGAGGCAATACTTCTTAACGTGGCCATGGCTTCTTCTTCAGAGTTCGGTTAGAATATGGTGGTGATAAAATGCTGGGTTATGGGGGAACGACCCGGATTAAATCCCGAGAATCCAACGGTCCTCAGCGGCAGCTCATTAATGATAAAATCCGGACCAGGTGACCCGCGTGATTTACCGAATGGCTGCCGACGACCCAGTTTTCAGCATCTTCTTGAACACGCTCTTGTCAAAATGTTTTCTGCGTGTTGAG
The DNA here is from genome assembly GCA_963930655.1 of Myrica gale. Taxonomy (NCBI): domain Eukaryota; kingdom Viridiplantae; phylum Streptophyta; class Magnoliopsida; order Fagales; family Myricaceae; genus Myrica; species Myrica gale. The sequence goes on from OZ005620.1 coordinate 14,780,574, forward strand.
AATTTAAATTTGAATACGGTTTTCAGCATCTTCGGAAAACTTGCGAAGGGCTCTGCCGTCGAAGAAGGGAAGTTGCAGAAGGGCTCTGTTTCTTCTTCCACTTTTAGTTCGGCAAGATATGTTTGGGGTTTTGTTTGTACTTGGCTGAAATGTTTGGATTTGTGCAAGATTCAATCGTTTGGCTTTGCTTGTTTAGATGAACAAGTGGTTCTTGCTCAGTGGAGTAGTTCGGCACGTAGTTATTTAGATTTTGTATAAGGTTTTGACATAATAGAAGTCAGTTAACTGGACTATTTTTCCTTTTTAGAAAGTAGTTATTTAGATACGTACTTATCGTAAAAAGCATTGCACATTTGGGAAATTGAGTGCCTCCATATGAAAAGATATTCAGCTAGTTTTTTCACTTGATATGGTTTCATTAGTCATTTACATATTTTATGCTGCAAATTACTATAAAATAAATATACTAATACGTGGGAACATGACAGAAGCCTCATCAATATAAAAAGGATGGAGCAATTGATGGCCATCACAGTTTATCCCTCGATGTTGCAAGCCTTTGTAACCCCTGAGAACAATCGTTTATGAGAAGCATGTTTGAAAAACCTAAATTTGGACTCTGTTAGAATTTATACTTCGTACATGCAGAGTCATGTGGAACACTCATGCAAGTTTGCCATTTCACAAGAGGCCTTCTTGTCTTTATACTACATTATGGTGCTAGATAGTATGGACTATCAGCAAGAAATAGCTTCATGAGCTTTTCTTTGCTACTAGAGTATGTATTGTCCTTGGGTAATGAAATGTAGCAATCACACATGTAAATTTTCAGGTGATTGGATCTGATGGCTTTTGTTGTTGATTTTCATTTTGGAATGATATTAGTTTTAGGACATCCGAGAAAATAGTACTGAATTTAAGAGTAAATTTTCCTTTTAGCGCTTGTCTTCTACCCAATACTTGTAATGTGAATGTTTAGGTCCCTCAAGTTCATATCCTTGTAATAACTTCTATAGTAGTTTTGTATTTCCTACATACTCGGTAATAACTGTTCTCAGAATTGGCTAATCTTCTCAAAGTTAATGCTTGTAATTAGATTTTGTATCAGGTTTTGACATATAAGAAGTCAGTTAACTGGACTATTTGATCTTGGGGTCTTGATTTTTCCTTTTTAGAAAGTATTTTAATGCTTTTGATATTTGAGAGTTGGCATAAAGTATTTTAATGCTTTTGATATTTGAGCTTGTGAAGTGAAGATCGAATTGGGAGAAGGGGACAATATGGCCTAATTGGAAGGGACAAATTCCAATATCAATAGACGAGGGTCTAGTAGTACCGAAATCCCGAATGTGAGTTGGTTATCTTTTATTTGAGCAGGCTAAACGTATAAGAACTTTTTTAAACCTTTGTTTTGGTTGGTATGTGCAGGTGATTTGCTACTGGCAGACAATGGGGAGAAAATAGATGTTTGGAGCCTAGAGTGGAGGGATGTCGACCACGCGTATGATTGGTATAATCGGTACGCAACAACCAAAGGCTTTAGCATCCGTAAAGATACCAGGTACAAAAATAGAGATCATGGGTATTGGACACAAAGTATTTGTTTGTAGTAAACACAGGAGGCCCAAAGAAAAGGATCCACTTGTGCCAGTGAAGAGAGAGAGAGACCAACTACGAGGTGTGGGTGCCTCGCAGGTTTTCAGGTTCAACGACAGCTTAGTGGGAAATATTGTGCCTTCGACTGGTCTCCGCACCATAACCATGACTTGGCGATACCTTCAAAAACGCACATGCTGCGTTCTCAAAGACAATTGAGTGAGTTGCATCGTTATGAGGCAGTAGATTCAGATAGAGCAGGCATTGGTCCTAAACATGCAGTTGACTTGATGGCAGCGCGAGCTGGGGGTAGACAGAATTTGGGATTCACTATGCAGGATTACAAAAATTATCTGAATGGTATAAGAACGAAGACAATGGCAGTTAGTGTAGCTGGTGTTCTTCTGAACTGATTTGGTGATCAGTTACAGAAAGATGCAGAATTTTACTTTCAGGTTATGATGGACGAAAATGATCACATTACTAATGTCTTCTGGTCAGATCATGCGATGAAAAATGACTATGGCATATTTGGGGACTTCAACTCATTCGACACCACATATAGGACGAACGATGAGCATAGGCCGTTAGGGGTGTTCGTTTGGGTTAACCATCATAAATCTTCGGTGGTGTTTGGGGTATGCCTACTATATGATGAAATGACAGAAAAATTCAAGTGGTTGTTTAAAAACTTCGTTCACTGCATGAATGGGAAGACTTTTGAATCTCTGTTTACAGATCAAGACACAGGTACCTTCTTAGTATTTGTGAGTTGATTAATTATATTGTGCTAAAAGCATTTTGTAGTAATTTCTCTAGTATCTTTTGTAATAATTTACTAAACATTTTGCAGGTATGCAAGCCGCAATCCCATCTGCCCTACCTGATACACAACATTTTTTTTGTGTGGCACATATCATAAAATGCCTTGAAGAATCTAGGAACACTATTTGGTAACAAAGACTTCAAAACGGATTGGTACCGTCTCCTGTTCGACGGTGAGGTAGATCAATTTGAACAATACTGGAATAAAATGATTGAGGACCATGAACTCCAAGGCAGTGAATGACTACAAAAGATTTATGACAAGCGGGAGAAGTGGGCGCCAAAGTATGTATGCAACGTTTTCTGTGCTGGGAAGAGAACGACACAACTAAGTGAAAGTTTCAACGCCATGTTGCGTAGTTAATTACATTTTCAATATGTTATTTAAAATCTATGTTTTAGCAATTGTAAGCAACATTTTTTCGATTGGGTTTCTATGCCACACTTTGTAGGTACTTGAATACTGCTATGAATATGGCTCGCTTCCTGCAAAATTTCCAACTTGCAGTTAATGACTTGTGTTACAACGAGTTGCAGGCAGATTTTAAAATGCTCCAGATTGTACACCTTGCACGATCTGGGGACCCGCTCTGTGATCATGCGGCATAAGTGTACACTCCCACTATGCTGCGGGCTTTTATAGAGCAGTCACAAGGCGCTGGATATCTTGTGTCTGACTGTCGGAGGGGAAATACTATGACTGAAGACGTTGTGGTGCATGTATGCAGTCTGGACTCAAGACATAATTGCTCAACCGCAAGGTGCTATATGATCACGATGGAGAATGGAGTGTACAGTTGTAGTTGCAAGCATTTCAACTTTGTGGGTATAATTTGCAGTCACATTATATGGGTATTGAAACAGAAGTTATTGTTTGTTATTCCTGATGCATATATCCTACCCAGATGGAGAAAAGATACCAGACGGTCAGTCGCCCCGATCAGTAGGTCACATACTACGGAAGATCCGACCTTCCTTAAGGTGATAAACCGCCGAAAATATATAAATCAATACGCTTCATTGTGTCAGCAGGATGGGGCTAGATCGCAAGCTTGGCCAATCCTTGATCATCACTACCAAGCACTGGAAGTGGCCCTCGCTCAGTCGTCAGATGATGAGGGTCCGTCTTCACCTGTTAGTGCCAGTTTTGCAGCGGATGTTGATATCGGGATCAGTGCAAAAGGTTTCAAAGCGCGAGCACCAAAGCATAAAGGGACTAAGCGAATATAGAGCGGGCTTGAGCAAAGGATTGGACGTGGTCGTGGCCGTGGAGGTGGCAGTTCTTCGTCACAACCCACTGCTCATCGGTTGCAACTACTTGATGAATTGGAGGTATGGCTATGGTTGGAATTTAAATTTGTCATTACCGTATAATTTGAGTGAAAAACCTTCAATTATGTTTGTGTTTTCATCCTCTGTAGGCATCCAATGTGGATGTGCTTTCTGACGAGGAGAAGGATGACAGTGAGGACGAAACGACAACAGGATGATTTAGGAGCCTCGACAATTTGTAGAGAACTTGAGAAGGTTGCAGTAATGGGAAGAACACTATCGAAAAAATGCAGTCATGGAAAGTTGGAAGATGTTATTATTTATCATCATACTTCTATTTTGGTTTGTTAAATTTTTGGTGCATTTGAAGCAGATTTGGGTGAGGTGCAACATTCAACTCCTTCACATTTGTTTTTTCCTGTCCCGTCTTTAGCTATGGCATGTATGTCTTATATTTTGTTGGAATTTTAGGTACATGGTACATAAACCATTCAACACACAATTCGGTTCCCCTTCTCAATTATTCCTTTACAAGTTTGAAAAGGGTAGGTGGTAAGGTGTCTGATGGTGGGCACTACTAATGTCCAGCGAAGAAGAATAATACAAGACTGACCTGGACTTGAAGAGAATAAATCAACAACACCAAGAAACTCCTACAGAGTCCTAAACTCCTACAACACCAAATATGCCCGCCATTGACAGAACTAATCAGAGCTCATGAAATAATAACGAAATAACTTGACATTCGAAACCATATTAAATCTTGTCTTGATCATAAGGTATTCATGAATCCCATGGATGAAATGCTTCAAGTTGCCAAAACTGAAAATTACATTGAGGGAACTACTTGATCTATCTTTCATGGCTGCTTCTCAAGCCAGGTCTTCACAGCTGGGCAGCGCATCATAACCATCATGGTACATAAACCACTATTACAATAGAACTTGATACATCATAAAATTTTTACATTGACTACCATTACCCTACCTAAACGACCAATACATTAAATAATACAAACTTTAAACATCGTCAACAAAAGAAGCTTCACCTCACCCAACATCGTCCCTACTTCAAAGGAAGGCACAATAGATGGCCAGTAGGGTTAGACCCACATGTACAAAATTCTCAAACCAAGAAGAACAACCAAGATAAAACCAAAAACTTCCAAAGACACCTAACCCTTTGATGAAGTCGGCATTTTTCCTCCACTACCCTCTGAATTTGTCTAGCCATAGTAAATAGTAGTTGATCGTCCCGATCGTGGTCATGTTCATTGTCGGAATAATCGGCCCAAAAGAAATAGTTGCACCCACCTTGGTTGTGGGGATCCCAAATTGGACACGTCCAAAATGTTCGACTAGGATTCCGCAGAGTGTAAGATGTTTTCAGAACAGCGGGCTTGCTGCATTTGCACAGTGGTGGCCGCTGCAAGTATGCCGAAACGAACTGGTTGCTACGCTGCCAACCACCGCTCCATGCCGTGGACGAGTGGGACTGCCTGGACGAAGACATTGCAGGAGCACAAAAACAACCAAACCTGTTGAGGTTTAAACCATGAGCAAGGCTATAAAAAATAATTTCAAAACTATAACCACATCACATGATGGCAGTACGTATGAAAGTTGAAAATTGCCAAAACTAGGAATAACTCTAGAGACAAAAATTTGAATCTTATCTCATGCTAATCAGGCCGTCATGAACCCAAAACAGGATAGTCGAAATGCAAAGACAACCTGAGTGACACAGCCTTTTGCTAAGAGTTCACCTAATCTGTCACTATAGAGAGCATCATGATTCTATAACCAAATGCACAACAAATGTCGATAAGAGTAGCTTTGAAGACCAACATAACTATCAATAGAAGTTATACATGGCCAAGGCACATCATTGAGAAGAAGAGACAAGGGGGTGAAAGAAGAGAGAGATATCCACATTATATATATGTGTCTGTGTGTGTTCAAGCCAACATCGTCCTTGTTAATAGAAGTTTTCAAAAACTAAAGAACAGCCAATAGAAGCATCTTCTAATGAATCACGAGATAAACAAACCTGAATGAAATATAGTCTGACTTGTTAGCAAAAGTTATAATGCGTTTGGTATCTGGCTTTGGCACTGGAAAAAAATGCTTCAAAATGTTTGTTGTCCTATCACCTAGCTATCAACAATTAAAGAAAACCCAAAACAGATAAACAATAACCATCAAATACTCAAAGACAAAGAAAAAGAAAAGAGAGTAGAAAGACAAAACTCGTTCTTCTTTGTCTTGAACCGCATGTCACCAAAAGCACGAGCTACAACAATGTCTCCACAAATCCTTCCATTGTTAATATGTGAAAACCATAAGAAAACATGTAATAAGAAGTGCAATGTGGATTTCATATGAGCACCAAAGGAACTAATCTAGATTATCAAAAGATACAATGTCCATCAGTAGATGTCAAAACAGCAAAAAGCCATGAAAATTTGCCAATTGATCAAAACCTAGCGTCTTCAAACAAGAAGGGAAGTTTCACTAATTCATGGAAACAAGAGGGCCCAAAATGTCTATTAACATTGAAACAAACCAACTTACTAGGATATGGCAAGCCATGATATACTGTCTTCATAGAGATTTTCATCTTAAATTACCGGCATTGATTTCCTACCAAAGGTTAAATAATTGGTGGCACAAGGCAAAAGCAGTAATGATGAGTTGCCAATTCAAACATTGGTCATCAAGCTAAATGTATTTCTGCATTTTCATAGTGATTAAAATTTGTTTTAGATATGACAGAAAATGAATAGAAAAACATACCCATCCACCTGCATCTGTAACTCTTTTTATTTCTTGTAATGAGGCCTTGTTGCTTCCATAAGGTCGATGAGGATTGGATAAGACTTCTGATTTTCTAGAACGAGATAGGACATGCATCAACAAGCCGACTGAGAAAATAAAAAAATCATATAAACCCTCCAATCACCAGTTTCATTAGCTCAATCCTATTCCTGAAACTTTATAGAGGTAGAAGTTCTTGGAGACAGCTACTTCTACCACACTCAATCATACTACTATCTGATTATTAAAAAAACCATCGGTTATACACCAGATTCCTAAGCACGTCGATCCCAAAACGAGCCAAACAACAACCAAATATGCAAGAATCGTAAGAATGAAAACCTAAAACGGAATACAATCCCAAAAGTCATCAAAATAGCAACCACATAAACAAAAAAAGAAAACAACATTAATCCTTACCTGAAATGTTTGGAAATTAATGTGGACAAAGAGAGAGGGGATCGGCCTCAGGAGAGAGAGAAGCAAAATCCGTGGAGAGAACAAAGGGGATCGAGGGAGGGACAGAGCTGGTTTTTGGGAGAGAGAAGGAATTAATCGGTAAAAACACACAAACCGGGTCGTCGCCAACCATTCAGTAAATCACGCGGGTCACCCGGTCCGGATTTTATCATTGATGAGCTGGCACGCTGAGGATCATTGGATTCCCCCGTAACCCAGCATTTTATCACCACCGTATTTTAACCGAACTCTCTTCTTCACGCCCACGCACAAGTAGCCATCTCAGAGACTCACGAACAAAGAACCGAACCAAAATGGAATAGAACACTGCTGGGATAGAAGTCCAAAGATAGAGAGAGCTCGACGGAGAACCTCTGTTCATGTAAGCAATAGCTGGTAGTGATAAAAAGCCTATTGTGAAAAAAAAGAATCCTATGACCCCCACCTGGCCTCGCCACCTCTTCCCCACAAGCTCAATTGTTAGGACGAGTACACATGTCCCTATTGGTTAACGGGAAAACCCACAAACGAATCTTAAAGCCGAGTAAATCCATATATTTGTGTAGAAGACAGTCAGCAGTGAAGATAGAGGAAGATGCGGGAAAGCCAGTTACAAAGGAAGATGCTGGAAACTCACCTTCAACACCAGGTTCTTGCGCGGGCACGTTCTCATGTTTTAAAAGGACTTAGGAGATCGACTTTGTAGGCATCATTCAAACTCATGTTTTAACAGTTTCTCTAATAAGGAAGCACTATGTTTCTATGAGTCGTCGTTTGTCTTAGGCTGGTAGTAGTAGTTTTCGTGAACATCGATCTTACAATTCTTTAGTTGGAACTTTCAGACTACGTTCCCCCCTCTCCGCAACTAGATTTCTCCGCACTCTTGTAGTTTCTCTGCTCATCTTCAACCACCCTTTTCTCCGCACTCTTTTCTTCTCTGCATGTAACTCCAACCCACGAACATGGACTTATGTCGGAAGTGTTTCGGTTATTCAAATGACCATTTGTGCTTTCTCAAAACTGCCGCCACCGACTTCTACACATGCTGCACAAGCAGAAATCCTTTTGCACCCATAGGAGACTAGCAAACAAATAAGGCTTACCCCCACCATTACACTGCCAACAACGGTGATCAAAATGCCCAAACTTGAGTCATTACCTTTCCCATTCTTGCCCGAGCTGCCATCTGAATTTTGAGATGGGCTATGCAATAATGACTGAGAATCAGTGATGCTTGAAGAACATATGATACCTTCAATGGAGTTCCACAGAGCAAAGAGTTGCCAACAAAAAGAAGTTGTTAGACAAATAGAGTGTTCCTTTCAAGCTTGACAAATTCCCCATTGAAGGTATTGAACCATTGAATGAATTTTGTAAGGTTTGTAGGTTCTTCACCTTCCCTATCTCAGGAGGAATAGGCACAGATAAAGAATTCCCTGAAAGGACCAAGGTTTGTAGCTCTGTTGCATCGAAGAACTCAGCTGGTAGACTTCCAAAAAGGTTGATGTTCCCCAGATTAACATGGCGAAGCGCAGAGAGCTTCCCGAGAGCAGGAGCAATAAAACCCACAAGTTTTCCATTTGGAACGGTGAGAGAGACAACCTTTTCCATTTAGCTTGATTGGAGCCGATGTTTGCTGCGTATGAAGGCAGCTGAATGTGGCACAAACAGTTTGGCAGCGTTTGTTTGACTGTTGCTTCTGCCTCCTCTTTCTAGTTTCTTTTCGATGATAGGGAAGGAATGTACTTACCTCAAATGGCTTGCTATTAGGAAGAACGTATTTCGAACTTAATGGTGGTTTTTCGTTTGACAACTAAGGTTAGGGCAAAATATGTGAAAGAGATGGATGATGTAGAGTGAATTCCATCAAGTGAGCTAACAGAACGAGGAGGAGGGACGAACGACAAACAAATGAGGGATTACAGGGACTAAATTTATATTTTTCGTATCATAGAGACTAGCATGGGTTCTATTTTCTTAAAATCGGTCAGCCTCAATCTCATATCCCATAAACTTCGAGAGGAAGACAATGACAGGTAGATGGAAAGATGGATATCATTTGTGTACAAAAAACTAGACCAGACAGAGATTATGGGCAGACATAACAAACCTTAACTTCCCTCAACAACAACAACAACAAAATCCACCAACACACCCCAATGCAACAAAACCAGCGAATATCCAGAAATGCTATCATAGCACCAAAATTTTAAGAATTCCCAATTTCCAGATTTCCATTTCACAATTTACAAAATGTTGGACAGAAGAGCTTATCAAGCTATGGGTGTACATGGGACACCCATAGAACCATCTTCCCGGATTCTAGTCTGAGAGGGATGTCCTCATGACTTCTCAAAGCTCGCATCAGCGCAATGGAGGCTTCACAGACGATTTCTCAGCAAATGTTTTTTGGGAGAATCCGTAACGCGAGGAGGAAGAGTGCGAAACGGAATCCATGATGCTCGTATATTGCGTATGGGTCTCAGGAGGAGGAGGAGGAGGAGGGAATTTTAAGGTTCTAACAAATTTGGGATTTGGGGCAGAACAAGGGAGGTTGTTTGTAAGGGGGACATAAGGTTTTCTTTTTTGTTAGCTGAGCATGGCTGATTAGGCGCTAATGTGGCATTAGTGAATGACTAGGTCGCGCTGACATGGCAAGTAAAGGATGATTCAAATAGACGGGACATGTGGCAGAAGATGATTCGCTTGATGTGGCATTACCGTTAATGTGGGGAGATGGAGATAGACGGCAGGGCCTTTTTAGAAGCCATTACCCCAGGGACCTAATGTCTAAATTGTTACCTCAGGGGCCTAATTGTAACTTTGTGATACCTCAGGTGCCACTGGTGCAATTTCTCCTTCGAAAATTATTAACGTACACCCATTGTCCAAATCAATCATGTTAGCCTAAGGTTGCTCCTTGAGCTATCTAACTCGATTTTGATGATAACAAATGAAAAAATAGTTTTGGAGTATTTTTAGAATACGTGGTTGTCAATCCACTACTCAATTGTATTTAAATCTCTCTAATTCATTATGCCCAATATTTGATTTAAACACCATATCATGCACCTAAACTATTGTATTTTTTATTGTAGGAGTTTTAGTGTTGAAGTGGAAAAGATTTCATATCAAAAAGCACTAAAAAACTCTATCTACCAAGATGGTGTCGACACATGGTTGACATGGTGTTGACACATAGCACATAGGAATATATGTGTTGACACATGTTACGGGAACTTTGTTTGTAAAACGATGTTTCAGCACGCAAATCAAGACATTGTGGCACTTAGGACACCTCTTCATATTCCAAAAAGACCCTTGGGACCCCACCAAGACTGAAGACCTATAAAGACAACATTATGGAGAGAGAAGAGACATCTTTTGCTTCTCTTACATTATAAATCTTGACCTATCCTTAGGGGTGGACGTAGGGAAGTCTTGGCTGAACTACCTAAAAATAGCGGTGTTATCTCTCTTCCTCATCTCTCTTACTTTATTGCTATCATTTACTGTTCTTCGTTTCATATAGCATTAAGAATTTTTTTTATCTGCATTTTTATCTGCAAAAAGTCTAATATTTTTATAAACTCAAATCACCCCCACTTGGGTTGTTATTTGGACTCACAAATCGTTAATTCAGACGGAAACACATGTGAAATGATTGAAATGACCCTCCAAGAAAATTTTAAAAATAAATAAATATTCTAGAAATAAATTAAAAATATATACATGACTGAAATTGAGTTTTAATAGTTTTATTTTAAAAAATATTACCTTTTTTAAAATATCATTTTTTTTATTTTTAATATTTTTAGTAATTTTGTCGTAGATGGGCATTTTGATCATTGTACATGTGATTCCGTCTAACTTAACCGCTAATTTGGCGAGGACGTAGATTGATGATTTTTGAAAGTTAGAGGGGGTAAATCGTCGTTTTCATAGTTAAGGGGCATGCTTGAAATTGGCCCATAATTCAGGGGGCTGTTGACAAACAAAATTTATGGGAATACATAACTCAATTGGGATTTATTTTTGTTGGATTGTGGTTACTAATTTGGGATCTCAATTCAATTGTTTATCCCCATTAAAAAAAAGTGATGGTAAAACTGGGTCTTCTTTATCTGCGACTCAATGACTAAAAAATTCAAGGGAAAAATATATTTTCCACTCACAAACTACCGTATGTTTTGTACTTTGCACTCTAAACTACTATATTTGAGACATTTCACACTCTAACTACCCATCTTAGACAATTTGCACCCTCTATCAAAATTTTAGAATAAAATAACGATAATTCATTTGAACCACTTTGAATATATTGAAGATATTATTGTCAATTTATTAAATTTTTGGGGTCTTATTGTAAGAATGAGGGTGCAAAGTGTATAACTTTGGTACTTGAAGGGTGCAATATGTCAAAGTGAGTAGTTTGGGGTGGAAAGAGTCTAACATTGGTAGTTGGAGTATACAATGTGTCAAAACTGGTAGTTTAGGGTGCAATGTGGCACAGACCAAGTAGTTTATGGGTGAAAATCTATTTTCCCCAAAATTCTATTAACTCTCTTGGATTAATCGACCTTAGTTTTTTTTTGGGTAAGTGGTAAGATATATTCCAAAAAAGTTCGTACAGGGTAAGGGACAAGCCCACGAGTCTAACAAATCAGCACAAAGAACGCAAATAGCAAGAGATCATACAACAGAGCAAGAAACAAAAGATCAGTAAAAGATAATCAACAAAGCCTAAGGGCATCCACCAAATCTACAAACAGTGACTGGATTTGCCCTCAATGTCGCTTTAAAAATACCAGATGCAAGTCTGCCCTTCACCATATTCAGGATGTCCCAATAAACTTCTTCCGGATGGCTACAACTCCTATTTTTTCAAGAAAACTTAGCGAATCACGGGGCCAAGTGTAGTTGTAGCGGTAAAGTCATTCTTTAGCTTTGGCAAGCTATTGAAACAAGTGAGTTGTACATCTGTTGCTTTAACTCCCAAAGTGCCAAACACCACTTATCTAGGGGACTTTCGTCCCATATCTTGTTGTAACACTATTTACAAGTGTGTTACTAAGCTCATTGCTAGGCGCTTAAAAGGTGTGATGCTGAGTTTGATTGGGAAGCAACAAACAACATTCAATAAGGGAAGGAGAGCTGGAGATAATGTTCTCCTTGCTCAGGAATTATTGCGCAACTATCATAGGGATAAAGGGGTCACCTAGATGTGTCATTAAGATTGATCTTATGAAAACTTTTGATAAAGTGAGCTGGAAATTTCTGTTTATTGTTCTTGAGCAGGTGGGGATACCTTGGAGGATGGTGGAGTGTTGAGTGCATATCGTCGGCCATGTTCTCTATTAGCATTGATGGAAATCTCTGTGGTTTTTTTCCTGGGAAGAGGGGCTTCGACAAGGTGATCCAATCTCTCCGTATATCTTCACGCTGGCTATGGAAGTTTTTTCTGGGCTACTAGATAATGTTGTTGGACTCGGCCCTTAAAAATACCATTGGAGGTGTGGGAAAACTAAAACTACGCATTTATGCTTTGCGGATGATCTCTTGGTGTTTTCCAAGGGCGATATTCAATTGGTGACTACTATTAGCCGTTGTATTTGTAGTTTTGGGAGTATCTCGGGGCTAATCCCTAATCCTACAAAAAGTCAAATTTTCATTTGCGGTGTTCACAGTGAGGTCAAGAGGCAAATTCTGGATTTGTTGGGGTACCTCTCATCTCATCTAGATTGAAAAATGCTGACTGTCTTGCTCTTGTGGAAAGACTTTTAGCATGGGTCAAGTGTTACGTGAATAATTACTTGTCATATGCCGGTAGGCTACAACTTATTAAATATGTACTCTGGACTATTCAAGTTTATTGGACGACTCTATTTTTACTCCTTAAGCAGGTAATCTACAATATTGAGCAAGTGTTGCATGCATTTCTATTTAAGGGCGTTGAACTGGGCAGAGGAGGTGCAAAAGTTGCTTGGCATGAGGTATGTCGGCCCAAGAAGGAAGGAGGCCTCGGCCTTCCCAATCTTACTTGCTGGAACCTCGCGTCATTCTCTAAACACCTTTGGAACCTTGTCACGGGTACTGAAGAGTCCATTTGGGTATTGTGGACTTGAACTTACCTTATTAGAGGTAGATCTATCTGGGATATTCAGCCTCCAGGGGGAGTGCTCTTGGAGTTGGCAAAAGCTTTTGAAGCTGCGACCTATGGTTAGGGAACATTTTAAATATGTTGTGGGAGATGGTTCTACTACTTTTCTTTGGCTTGATAACTGGCATCCGATGGGCACTCTTCTTTTCAAAACTGATAGGGGATCATTGATAGGGGAGATGTGGATTCATTTGCTAAAGTGAGCTATATAATTGAAGGATGCTCCTCTTCCCTCCTAAATTGTATATATTTAGCTAGAGCATCATGCTCTACTTTAGCAAGACGAGATTGGTCCAGAGAACTCTGAAGCTCCACTTGTACTGCCTCAAGAATCATCTTGGCCTCCTACACCCTATTCGAGATGTCCGAATAGCACTCCTTATTGAGCTTCCTCAATTCACCTTTGAGCTGCCGAACTTTGGAGTATTGCCAAAACATTAGGGTCCCAATCACTTCAGTTCGCCATACGTCCTCAACTAATGGCATAAATCGTGGGTTCTCCATCCAAAAATCAAAGAACCTAAACGGTGATCGACCTTTCTTCCAAACATCCACTCTTACTACCATGGCTACATGGTGCGAGATTCCAAGTGGAACAAATTTTGCATCAGCCATCGTAAACCATTCCTCCCAAAAGTAATTAACTACCACATGGTCAAACTTCCTCAAAATTGGTTGATCATCTTGTCTGTTAAACCAAGTGAAAAACTGACTGATGTACCTTGGATCATCCAGCTCCACATCTTGAAGGCAATGCGATAGATCATCCTTCCAAGCCGGCTAGGATGAGGAGCCTCCAGATCGCTCACTATTATCCTTGATAGCATTAAAGTCTCCCATAATAATCCACGACAATCTCGTGCTCGACCCTTGCACGTGACCATACAATAAATGTTATGCTCTGATCTCCCCAAGCACACATCATCCATGAGATCCGGGTTCCAGCCAACCCAAATCCTACCAAGGGGGGACATATTATAATTATCAAAGAAATCACATCCCGAGCCACAGATCTTCTAATGCTGCATTTGTTAGACTTCCTAACTCTGGTCATAATCAAAAAATCACCACCCAAAACAAACTATTTCCTTCGGCCCCCCGAAGGAGGCGAAGCGACATTGCCTTTCTTCTTAGATAAAGGAGGAGCCTTCCTACCTAAGGAGTCTCTTGCTTTAGTGCCAAATTGGTAGAGAGGAGGGGAAGCACTCTCTGGTTCAAACTCAGAACATGACACACCTAAAGTAAGTGCAGGAAGCTTCAAAAATTCAGAATTAGCAGCCCTCCCTTCTGACTAATCCGAGATATTAAGCTCAGCAGTAGTCGGCTCAACCAGGGGTTCCACAACCACCTGTCCAGCCTCCTTGCTCACAACCAACTCCTTCTCAGACCTCCTAGTTGTAACCAAGGTCCACCCCTCACTGCCATTCAGAACATTCACCTGTTTCGGCACAGCTTTTAATTTTCTTCCACAAGATCCACTAGCCGGCCCAAAACACTTGCAGTCAACACAAACCTCATGCGCCCAATCATAGCCAACATAAAAGGGTAAACAAATTCCCATTAATGCTGCATACATCCAATTCCTTCAAAGCATCAACCTCAACACAAATTCTAGCGAAATCAATACGAGTCTGCTCCGTCGTCCTCCTATCCGGGTACAATGGCTTGCCTACCCCACTAGCAACAACACCAAGACCTTTTACAGTCCAATACTCTAGAGGGAGACCATTTACTCTAATCCAGAGCGGACCTTAGATAAGTCCTCTTTCAACAAGCACAAATTTGGCTGTCACCGCTTCAGAAAAATGGGTCGATTGGCATATTGCCAAGGACCGCCTTCAAGGATTTTATCTAGAGTGTCAAGTGTCAGGAACTGGAAGAAAAATAAACCATTCTCCGAGGAGAGGACTTCAATCAAGCCTTTTGTTGCCCATAGCTTCCTAGATATGGAGTTTAC
The DNA here is from genome assembly GCA_963930655.1 of Myrica gale. NCBI lineage: Eukaryota > Viridiplantae > Streptophyta > Magnoliopsida > Fagales > Myricaceae > Myrica > Myrica gale. Next base: position 14,795,659 of record OZ005620.1, read on the forward strand.
TGAGTGGTATCTCAATTTCTTGCCAATGAAGTGTCCAATAAGAGTATTCTCCCAAGCCACACTACCACCATCTGTTGTTCCCTCAGGAGGCAAAACAAGCACTCTTCCCCCTTCCACCTGAGGAGAGAAAAACTCAAGATTAACCAAAGGTCTCTGCTTGCCTTTGCTTCCATTATTGCCTTGAGCTACTGAAGCAAAAGTTCTCAGCTTATTCCCCCCATTAGCCCCTACAGTAAAGCCACTAGGTACCGAGGTAGACCCAATGGTTTTTGAAAACACAGGGTTCTTGGAGCTAGACTGAATGGGGTCCAAAGTCCTCAGCTACCCATTCGAATCACTCCTCACCCTCCACTCAGAGCGAGGCTTAGATCGACTCCGACCCGACCATCCTCTGCTCTTGCGCCATCTATTCCCCTTCCATGGGTCGAGCCTTTCAAAGCCGCGAGCTCCTCCTTAAGTTTGCGATTCTCTATTTCCAACTCACTCCACACTTTCCCAGTGCGAATTCTGCTAGGTGAACCCTCATTCTCCTTCTCCACATTCGCATTCACCTCAAGTTTTGTCTCAACAGTCCAACTCTGCTTGACCACAGTTTCAGGAACCAATGCGCACTCCCCAGCTATTGAACCACTTGCAACACCAGCAATGCTCAGATCCACAGACATGCTACAAGTACCAACACTAGCAAGAGACCTCGATACTCAGATCTCGAAGAAAGGGGCCAATCCGACGCCCCACGTGCAGTTAGCACATGGCGCACACCTTCCATCCGTTACTGGAATTAATCGACCTTGGTTTCTCTGGATATAAATTTGCATGGGATAATCGCAGGATTGGTTTATCAAATATTCAGGAACGTCTAGACAGGGGCCTTTCCATTGACTCATGGCTACACTGTATCCTAACTCTAAGATCACACATCTCCCCATGGCCACATCTGACCACTGCCCAATTCTCTTTTGCATCTTGGGATCTTAATCCTCTTTGGCACGCCCCTTCAGATTTGAGGAGTTTTGGATCAGAGATCCTTCTAGTTATTTTGTCATTGCACAAGCATGGATTTCACCATTTGGTTCTTCTCCAAATATGACTCTTCTCCAAAAAAATTCATCAACCTAAATTGCTCTCAGAAAATGGAACAAAACTCATTTTGAGTTCATTATAGACAGAATCAACAAGCTGCTTTCAGAAATTGTGAAAGTTCAAGGATTACCTCCTACTGTTTCTACTAAAAATCTTGGTTCTCATTTGCGAGGTCTTCTTAATGAACAGTTACAACGAGAACAAATCCATTGGAAATATAAATCTTGAGAATATTAGTTAGTACAAAAGGATCTCAATACCAAGTTTTTCTATACCTCTACTATCATCAGTAGAAGCTGTAACTCTATTTCTTGCCTCAGAGCAGTGCAAATGATTGGGTTTCTACTAGACAAGAAATTGGCGATCTTTTTGTGGGATTCTACCAGAGTCTATTTTCTACTTCTTCGGCTTCTATTCCAATGGATCTAGAAATTTAATTCCCATAGTTGTCTCCTCTGAGGAAAGTAATGCTCTATCCATTATCCCCTCGGAATTAGAGATTTTGTCAACCCTCAACTCCTTCAAGGTTTCAAAGGCTCCAAGTCCAGATGGGTTAACTCCTTTATTTTTTTCAACATTATTGGGATATTTCAAAACCGATTTGATCTCAACCATTCAACAATTCTTCACAACAGGTATCTTGCCTACTAAGATTAATTACACCTTTTTAGCTCTCATTCCTGAAAAATAATCCGCTCTTTACGTCTATTAGTCTTTGCAATACTATTTACAAAGTTATCTCCCAAATGGTAGCTTCTAGACTTAAATCCTTTCTGCATAGAATGATCCCCCCCCCCCCCACGAATCAATCTGCCTTCATAAAAGGTCGACTGATCCAGGAGAACTTAGTAGTTGCTTTTGAAGCTCTGCATTCCATCAAGAAAAAACAAGGTAAAGGAGGTACTATGGCCTACAAAACTGACATGGAAAAAGCTTTTGATAAAATAGAATGGCAATTAATCTTGATTACTCTCAAAATTTTCGATTTCTCTGTATTTGTCCGGTATGGAGCACATTGTGTTATTTCATCCTCTTGTTGAGCTAGTTAGTTTTGTTCAGCAGAAAGTTAGGATTAGATCCATAGTTAGGATTTTATAATTTCTTATTTTGTGTATATAATCTTGTAAGCCTCTTGCATTATTCAAAAAAAATATTATTGTATGATCTTCCATTTTTGGGAGTGGCTCACTCCCAATAATGCTCCTCTTGTAATTTTTTTTTTGCATTTAAATGAGAGCAGGACATGCATTTATATCATGTGGAATGGTTAAATAGTGTGCCACATCATTCCCCTTTTAAATGGAAGGAAATTAGCATCAAAACCTTAACCATGGGTCAGTGATCAGAGGAATTTAATTCTCTACAACTCTCTAAATGGATGCAAAATAGGGGAGTGAGATCCCCTATAATTTTTTGTATGACTTGGATAGTGCATGGAATCAAAAAGATGCCACATACATAGAATGTTACAAAATTTGCACTAACGAGATCATTAATTAATATATATAACAGTGAATATTGTGGAGTCCACACACTACCTCTCTCTAAATTCATGAACTATCTAATTTAAACAACACATAAAAGAGGATATTAGTTCTGTGTCTATTTCTCTTAGAATAGATTTAATTTAGACTGAAAATTAAAGAGAATAAAAAAAAATTATTTTGGCCTTTGATAACTATATCCTTCAACATCGATCGTTCCATGTTTCAGCAGCTTCAGCTCGCATGCTTGTAAATTTTTCTGCCTATATTCAACTCCCCACCGAGAACGCACATTTGTCAAGTAATCTTCAACAGCGTACGTGAAACCCTCGTTCATAGTCAAATCAATTTACCGTGAGCGGCTAATTCCGCCGCTACCACACCTGTTGCACGTGCTAATTATCAAGATTTCAGTGGCATGTCACGTCAAAATTTCGTCAGTGTAGTGAAACAAATTTTGTAGCAATATTATAAATCCAATGTACTTGGGATAAATACAAAATTGGTCCCTGTGCTATACGTAAAAATCGATTTAGTCCCTGTGATATGAAAAGCATCGATTTAGTCCCTATGATTTTAGAAAGTGATAAAATCAGTCCCTGATGGAGGACCAATAACAAACGAAAATAGAATCACAGGGACTAAATCGATATTTTTCATATCACAAGGACTAAATCAATTTTTGTTTATAGTACAGGGACTGATTTTGCATTTATCCCTTATTTTTTCGACACTACTAAAAAAAGGACTTCCAGCAGCGGTCACTAAAACCGCCGCTACAAGGTGTTTTTAGCCGCGTTTTTCGAAAAGCGTGGCTAAAAATATCCTATAGCAGCGGTCACTGTAGCGGCGGTCAATGACCGCTGCTATAGGGGGTCTGTAGCGGAGGTCTATAGCCGCGGTTTCGAATAAACCGCGGCTATAGGTCCTACCTCTAGCGGCGGTCACCTAGAAATATGGTGCCTACAGATGACCGCCGCTAGAAATATGGTGCCTACAGATGACCGCTGCTGTAGGCTGTACCTTTAGCAGCGTTTTTTTTGTAAACGCTGCTAAAGATATACCTATAGCAGCGGTTTTGACTGAACCACTGCTATAGGTATATGCGCCCATGACCCCAATTCGGAAAGCTCTTTTCGGTGCGCACGTCGTGGGCACCTAGCTATGCTTCGGTGCACCTCGTTTCGAGCCCTAAATCCGCTGTTTTCCCTCTAAAAAACCTATTTTTAGTTTTTTTAAACGCTGCTAAAGGTACAGCCTACAGCGGCGGTTTTGAATGAACCACTGCTATAGGTATATGCGCCCATGACCCCAATTCGGAAAGCTCTTTTCGGCGCGCACGTCGTGGGCACCTAGCTATGCTTCGGTGCACCTCGTTTCGAGCCCTAAATCCGTTGTTTTCCCTCTAAAAAACCTATTTTTAGTTATGATTTTCTTTCCTTACCGTTTAGGAATTATTTTTGAACCCGATTAGGGATGAGATTTTAGCTATTTTAGCCCGGTTTGTGGTTTTTTTTGGGACATACACGATTATTTTGAATTGGTTATATGAAATTAGAAATAATGTTATGACAGTTTTATCTATGATTGTTATGGTAATTGTATTTTTATTGACTAAATCTAAGTAGTTTAGACATCTATTATCATATGCTTATAATGACCAAATATATTTGTAATAATTAGTAATATAATAATATTTAATTATGACATATGATTTAATTTCAAACAAAAAAGATATTGTGAGATTAATTACCTTATGCAATTAAAGTACATAACATAATATCTGGTCATAGTTATTATGATAATTGAATATTTTATTGATTATAATTAACTAATTAATTATAAGACTAATTTATAATATAAGACTAATTTATAATATAAGACAAATTAATTAAGATTCAAAACAGTATGCCTACCTAAAAACGCTGTCGTTCCTTCCCCCACCTCCCCTCTCCCTTTCTCTTAAAAAAAAGTCCTCCCGCCCTATAAGTCGAAAATTTCCCCTCCCCGCGTCCTAAAACGCGAACCCATCACCCCCGCATTTTCCCCCTTCACCCGACGCAGAACCTCTCCTCGTTTAATTACCCCCCCCGCACAGCCCTCACCCCCTGGTCCCTCGAGCTCCCTCTCCTTGCCGTCACTCACCACCCACCATGCCACGCTCCGGCCTCTCTCCCTCTCTCTCTTTCTCCCCCTCTCTTTGGCATTATCTTGTTCTTTTCGCAATTTCTTTGTTTAACATTTTTTTTACATATCTCTTTTGATTTCAGTTGGGTTTCATTGATTTTGCAGGTAAGCTTCTTTGATTTAAGTTGGGTTTCTCCATCGATGCCCTCTTCGTTGTTCTCTTCTTCAATTTTAGTCTCGAGGCAGAGATAATTGGGCGATGACCTGGTTTGTGATTGGTGAAGTATTATGCCTTTTAAGTGCTATCATTCTACGTTAGATGTTTGCTCAGGTCACAATGCAAGTATCACAAGCATTTGGACACATTGTTAAGTGAATCCTATATCAAACGGAAATTGGTTGGTCGTATGGATAGAATTGTTTGCTATTGGGAAAGGTATTCTTCTGCACAGTGAGAAAAATAGGGAATGGGTCAAAACATGTGGCATTGGAAAGGCAAAGTAGGGATCGGAAACTCAGAAGATGTACGAAAGACATGCTTTTAAACACAATAACATGATAAATGGGAAAATTAGTTGTTCCTTTCTTTCATTGAATAGATGTAATTTTAGATGAATAAGCTTTTACATATGCTGTTTGCTTTTGAGGGTAAATCGATGGCCTGAGATCTAGACGCTCCGGAGATTTCGATATAAAAATTCTGGCAGGCTTTTTATTTTTTTCCCTTTTGCTTCTGCAGAGGAGTTGGTTTCTGGTAACAAGAGACTCAAAGGTATTGGCATTGGTGCTCCTGAGGGTCCTATATCTCTTGATGATTTTCGAAGCCTTCAATGGTCAAACACGGTATATTTGTTTCTGTTACTGTCATGATGGATTAGTGAATAACTTTTCTCAGTGAAGTTTTCTAGAAAATCTTTGCTTGATAAAATTCTAACCTGCAGGAACTGAGGAAGCAATTGGAATATCAGGTCCGTACAATTGATACATTGCACAAGGAGAATCGTGCATCTCTCCAGCTACATGATAATGTAAGTGAAGGTGGTTACCTCTGTGTGTGTGTGTGTCTGTCTCTCTCATATATGTGCTGGGGTGCATTGAGTTGGTATGAATGAGAGCTTATTTTGTTCACATTTGAATTCCTTCCTCCAAAATAGTTGCGTATTCTTTGAAGCACAGTTCAAAGGATATAATTTATTATTAAATAGTTCTTTATGTATTAATCTAAATTAATCTTCTTCATTCCGCTTTTTTTATAAAAGCACGTGTCCCCTGTTCATTCTAGTCGAAACAATTGCATGTTTGGAACCTTTTTTGGATGTATTTGTAGCTATTGACTCTTATATGGCTTATGAGAGCTTCTGTATGCGTCACTGATGTTATTTGGTTCTGTAGGAAATGAAAGAAGTCAAAGAATCAGTCACAAAATCATACCTTGATCAACTAAATGGGTTGCACGATACCTTGGAGGTAAAACAGAGAGAACTGGAGTCAGTCAATAGGATATCTGCTGAACAGAAACATGTTGTGGAAGACCTTAACCGAAGGCTTAATGCTTCTATACTGTCATGTATGGAGGCCAATGCAATAATGGAGAAGTAAGACACATTATATGGTCGCTTATTTATGATTTTGATCTTTGCCCCCAAACATGAGTTTGCTAGAGTTACAAATCATGAAAATATTGTGTTACCATGGTAACATCATATATCTACTTTCCCTAGCTGTATTATTTTAACCAAATAGCCCAAAGACACCAAGCTAACTCACTGAGGACCCACTATCTCCCAGACCATAGAAAAGGGGATTTTAGTGTTTCGAATTTCATTCAGCTCTTCCTGGTAGCTATAAGATGATAAGCCAGAGAGGTCTCTACCTCTAACCTTTCGAAGTTGGCATTGGCTAGTTGCTCAAAATCAACCATGTATCGTTTTAATTTGGCAATCCAATGTGCATGTTTAAGCATGGTCTTGAGGTTACTTTTCATGAAGTTACTTGAGCATGTCTTGACTCTTTGGACAATGGTGTTTTGGCCATGTGATTCTTCTTCAGGCAAAAGTAAACTCATTTGGAAAATGTAAGAAAAACGTCTTAATATCCCAATTTCTTTCTTCTAGTTAGAAGGCATCTATAGCGGAACTAAAGGCGCAATTGTTTGAAGAGCGAGACCAGAGAAGGGAAGAACGAGAAAAGGCTGCAGCAGATTTAAAAGCAGCAGTGCAGAGAGCACAGTCAGAAGCACAACAGGAATTCAAACGATTGTCTGATTCATCCTTAAGACAAGAAAGAGAGCTGCAAGAAGTGATTAATAAGCTTCAGGAATCAGAGAAAGAGAGTTGTTTGCTAGTGGATACCTTGCGGTCCAAGCTGGTATTATTGGAGAAACCTTTTGTTTACAATTGCTGCTCAAATTTTGTACTTCATTTGCACCTTTAGAGGTTTTATCTTGATTGTTTTTTTCCTACAGGAAGACAACAGGCAAAAGTTGGTCGTCTCTGACAATAAAGTCCGACAGCTGGAGACTCAAGTTTGTGAAGAGCAGCTAGCCTCTGCAAATGGAAGAAAGGTATTTATAGGTCTTTCACTTTTGTATATATTATATTCAAGTGTAATTTATTGTTTGGGATTTTATTCACCTGAAAATAGATGCGGAGGCTAATGCTTATTCTAATGGGCATTCAAAATATGAGTATCTTGTCACAACTAACACTATGGTCTTGTTCCAATTCTTCCGACAATGAGTTTCATGTTTCTTATTTCTCCTAGTACCATTTTTCCTTTGTTTTTTTTTGTTTCCTATGTTACTCTTGCTTTTGATGACGCCTGTCTTGATGGGGGTCCGGGGGCATAGCCCCAGGGGAAATTTTTTTTTGACCCTGCAAACCTATAGCGGCAGTCACTGACCGCGGCTATAGGTTGAACATGACCGCCGCTATAGACCTATAGCAGCGGTCATATTAGGTCTGTAGCGGCGGTCAGTGACCTTCAGCGCAACTGTGCTCGGGTTTATAGCGGCAGTTCCGACCGCTGCTACGTGACCGCCGCTATAGATCTATGCCGACGGAGCTATAGCGGGGTCGCGACCGCCGCTAAAAAACCGCTGCTATAACATATAGCAGCGGTTTACGACCGCTGCTATAGGTCATTTTTTTTTTAGTGCGACAACCCAATGAAGAATTTATTTTGAGCTAAAGTACTTTTGGTGCTTTATCTTAAATGAGATTCTTCTGTGAAATTCTAGATCAAAAGGGTTTAATTTCGTTTTCCATACATCTTCTATTTAATCAAAATGAATTTAAAATGTATAATGCTCTTGAAAAAAAAATGGATCAATAATCCACGTGGGTCTCACTGATTAAATGGATTTTCCGCTTGGGTTTCTAGATCGGCCTATTTTGGACATACTGACTTTTGGGATCAAGATTCTTAACACCCCCAACTAAGGCAACGAGATTCCCTAATTCCTTTTTACACGTGCACCAGATTGTTGATGTAGAGGAAGAAAGCGCCATTAGCTGGGTAACCTAACCAAAATTTATGAAATATGCATGGAGTCCAAAAATTTTCAATTGTTGGTAATTGTTAAATTAGTTATAATCAGTTGGTACCACTCCTTATATAAAATCTGACGTACGTAAAATATTAATATTAATGGATATATAATTAATGGGGGTTAAATTCTTGTACTCTCTTTTTTCGAGGAAGTCGACCACTTAAGTAATTAAGTGATATCTTTACATTTGTCCCTGGGGTATGTACTTCAGGTGAAGGACTCATTAAGTATATATATCTAATCATATTCGTACGGTAAATCCTGCTGATCAGTTTTTGGGTGCCTCCCGCCTTTGATCATTTGGGGCATTTGTTTCACCAAGTGCAAGTTTTGAAGAAAGACGCCAGGGTAGGAGCAGCAAAGGCCTTATATTGCATAGTTGGGTTTATTCTAACCTGTATACATTTGTTGCTGGCAAGCATTTTCATTTCTTTATTTTGTTCTCCCCATGGCCTACAAGGTATTCCTTTTCAAAAAGTGGCACGCAAATTGAAGTGGTCAGGTTAAAGAGTTAAAGTAGAGAGGAAATACTCAAATAACATTGTGCCTTCAAATGCCTACAAAAAAACAAAAGTAGTTTTCACAATATATAGCACTATGCCAGGTTCAAATGCCTGCATTATATATATAGCTCCACCCTGCAGAGCTATCTCTTCCATTGTCATTCATATTCCTTTATCAGAGGACTTGGATCAACAAGTAAAACCTACTGGATCTCCCGAGAGCTCTCTAATCTACTAGATGGCTCTAAGCAATAATGTCATCGGAGCCATAAACTTCGTTGCAATGCTCCTCTCAATCCCGATCATTGGAGCGGGAATCTGGCTCGCCACAGAACCAGACAATTCTTGTGTGAAAATCCTACAATGGCCGGTCATTATTCTGGGCATTTTGATCTTGCTAGTTGCCCTAGCAGGATTTGTTGGAGGCTTTTGGCGAATCCCTTGGCTCCTTATTTTCTACCTCGTCGCCATGCTTATCCTTATAATTTTACTAGCCTGTCTAGTGGTTTTCATCTACATGGTCACCATCAAGGGCTCGGGCCACCTTGAACCGAGTCGGGCTTATTTGGAATATCATCTTGATGACTTCTCAGGCTGGCTTCGCCGAAGGGTTCAAAGTTCTTACAAGTGGGATCGCATAAGGAACTGTCTCAGTTCTACAACAATGTGCGCCGAGTTGAACCAAAGTTATCGCATGGCTCTGGATTTCTTTAATGCACACATTACCCCCTTACAGGTAATTAAACTAAATTACGCTCTCATATTTGAGCTGAGTTGGAGCCTTCCTCCCTCTGACATTAACACTTTTCGGATTAATAATACTCCCTAACTTAAAGAAATTCGTTTCAAGGTGAAACCCTTGCTATATATGTCTTTGGAACTTAGTTGAATAATGCCTTCTATTATAACTTCAATGATTTAGTTGTAATACAAAGGGTTGTTTTAGTTGTCCGGAAGATTGTTGCTGTTGCTTAGTGAAAAATGTATTGAATGCCAAATAGCTAGGTATTGATTTGCTTGGTGAGATCTGTGTGTATTTTTTATCTGTAAATATGCTGGTAGCCGAGTAGATTGAAGTGGCCGTATTCCTCTTTAAAGTTGCCTAACAAAAAGCATATCTTGTAATTATCTGATCAAATTGTTCATACGAGTGGCCTCCATCTTAATCAACCAGGGTTTCTAAGCACAGAATAATATTAGTGAAGGGACTTGACAAAGTTAGCCAGTTAAGATTCCTCGACCATGTGTTAACCTTCTTTCTTTCCAAAATATTCGTCTGTCTTTATCTTTTATTCCTATTTGCTTTTTCTTTACAGTCGGGATGCTGTAAACCACCGACCGGATGTGGGTACACATTTGTGAATCCAACGTACTGGATAAGCCCCATTAACAACGCGGCCGACATGGATTGCCTGCAATGGAGCAACGATCAGACCCAACTTTGCTACAACTGTGATTCATGCAAAGCCGGATTATTGGCTAATCTAAAGAAAGAATGGAGAAAGGCAGATATTATATTGGTCATGACTCTGGTTGCTTTGATATGTGTATATCTGATAGGGTGCTGTGCGTTTAGGAATGCCAAAACTGAAGACCTCTTCCGCAAATACAAGCAAGGCTATGTGTGATCAGATGATACACGCAGATGCAGCTAGCAATAAATTTAGAGTAACAGCTAGTAATGGTGCAGTACTAGTTGCATGGGACGTCGTGGTGAGCGGTCTGGATAGTTTCATGACTTTGTACAAGCTGAGCTATATTTGTTTTCTTGCTTTCTTTGTCAGATGTTGCATATGCGTTGGGTTTGATGATATGATTAGGGTTGAAATTGGACAAAGTTGTCTACGATCTCTGCGCGAATTTCGGAGGGCACCGAAAGCTGATTGCTTTGGACGAAGTTAAAGTTACTAAAGCGGTTAATGGGGACACCACTATGTTGACTTGTATGGAAGATTTTCGGGGTTCTTTTTATAATCTCCAACTTTTTCGTCTTGAGAAACAAATCTGTAACTTTTAAGCATTCCAATCAGTACAAGTGCCACCATAGAGGATGAAAACCTCTGTTATTATCGGAGTGACAAAAGTACTAAAGGAATTGGGACATGACTTCTAGAGGCAGCTCTCTCTAACATGATGTAGCATTATCCTAGTGAACAGAGGCGGAGCCAGGGGGTACGGGTGGGGGCGACCGCCCCCACTGGCTCCAAAACTCTATTAAATTTTTTTTTTTTGGATTTTAAGATGTAGGTTTGCCCCCACTGGCCCAGGTCTGCCCACTGGGCCAGTGGGGGCGGGACCGGGCTAATTTTGTTCTCAGTTAGTTGGAACATTAATTGCTTCAAGTGCCTACTTCGGCACATCATGGTTTCTTCTCACAACTGTTGAGAACATCTGTAATATAGACTTGTTGCCAGAGGGGAGCCCATGGACATGCCCTGGGGATACTGTTTTCTACAATGCTTCCATAATATGGGGAGTCATAGGCCCGCTTAGAATGTTCTCAAAACAGCGTGTCTACCCAGAGCTGAACTGGTTCTTCCTCATCGGCTTCCTAGCGCCTTTTCCTGGCTGGCTGCTTCCGCGCAAATTCCCCAACCAGAAGTGGATTAGACTTATACACATGTCTATCCTCCTTGGAGCTACATCAAACATGCCACCAACTAGAGCAGTGAACTATTGGGCTTGGGGAGTTGGAACATTAATTGCTGCAAGTGCCTACTTCGGCACATCATGGTTTCTTCTCACAACTGTTGAGAACATCTGTAATATAGACTTGTTGCCAGAGGGGAGCCCATGGACATGCCCTGGGGATACTGTTTTCTACAATGCTTCCATAATATTGGGAGTCATAGGCCCGCTTAGAATGTTCTCAAAACAGGGTGTCTACCCAGTGCTGAACTGGTTCTTCCTCATCGGCTTCCTAGCGCCTTTTCCTGGCTGGCTGCTTCCGCGCAAATTCCCCAACCAGAAGTGGATTAGACTTATACACGTCTATCCTCCTTGGAGCTACATCAAACATGCCACCAACTAGAGCAGTGAACTATTGGGCTTGGGGAGTAGTTGGAATTTTTTTCAACTTCTATGTTTACAGAAAGTTCAAGGGATGGTGGGCTAGACATACTTACATCTTATCTGCTGCTTTAGATCCCGGGGTTGCCTTTATGGGAGTTATCCTTTTCTTCACCCGTCAATCCAAGGATATCAACGGGCCAAGCTGGTGGGGACTGGAGAGTAGTGACCATTGTCCATTTGCATCGTGCCCCACAGCACCTGGGGTTGTGGTTGAGGGATGCCCAGTTCTTTGACATACGTAGGATATCAACGGGCCAAGCTGGTGGAGACTATATATCGAACCTGCTTGGCAAAAATATGTAGCGTCTAATGTCTATATGTTCTCTCCTAAATACGCTATAGCGACCACAGAAAGCAGAGTAGCAAATGATCTATAATTTTGAGGCGACATATATGTCGACTAGGACTCCATCCAATTTATCAAGTTACTTTTTGCGTCAAGTGGGAACTTATAATAGGGTTCGATTTAAAAGCGAAGAAAATTAAGGATCATATCTTAGAATCTCTACCCGTGACAGCTTCCATACAAATGGACTAAAATGGACCGCAGCCTCACTATATGATTGCACTTGGAAGTCATCACTAACTCGGAACCGGTTCATCATTAGGCCCCAAAATTCAACGGTTAAATTTAGGGAGGTGTGATACAAAGATTATTCATGGTTAGAATATAGTGTATCAAATGATGCAGCTTATTATTTGTAGTGTTATCTATTTAGGCGACCTAAATGACAAGGGATTTGATAACTGGAAAAAATGTGCTGGAGAGATTTAATGAACATGTTGGCAGATATGATAGTGCTCACAATGAAGTTAGACAAAAATGTGAAGCACTCATGAATCAGGGACAAAGTGTGTCACACATATTATCCGCACATGGGCACGAGCAAGATAATTCATTTCGCATTCGATTAACAGTGGCTTAGATTGCATTCTTTTTTTTGGGACAAAGTGTGTCACACATTATCCGCACAATAAGTGTATTTCATTATTTTTAATGTTTTTAGTTCTTTATTTGTGATATTATAATTTTAAGACACTTTTTACATTATGTTAAAAAAAATTTGATAATTTTCCCTTAGAAATTCGACCCCCCCTCATTTTGTATCCTAGATACGCCACTGCTAGTGAATATATATACCGACATATAGTAGAGAGTTTAGCTGCAATTTACAAACCCACTAAATTTCGAGAGTAAGAATTCACAATTTCAGCTGCCAAAATGCTTTACCTGTGATCAAAAGCCAACGACTATGTTACAACGAGTAAGAATTCTCCGAAATCCCAATTAAATTCCTAGTCATCTCCACTTACGCAAAAGGAATCAGAAGTACAATTAAAATCATGATTTTCGTAAAAATTGTTCACCTTGGATTAATCAGACTCAGAGAAGGGAGTTTTCAGACCGTGGCTTGATGGGTACTTTCAAGCGCGTTCCGAGATATGGCAGGACAAGACAAATCGCAAGGATATCTCCCAAGACATTCAAGTCTGGATCTTATAAGAATTTCTGTAATAGATATTAGGGTTAATTACAAAAAACTCCCTCCAACTTTCACACGAATCTCATTATCTCCCTTAATGTTTAACTCGTGTCAACCCGCCCTCTCTAACTTTCTTAAACGTTTCAGTTTGGTTTTTTACTCGTTTTTAACGTAGTCGTACTATGATTTCCGGCACACCTGAGTAACACGTGAGCCCCTCATATTAAAAGACAAAAATGCCCCCATAAACCAACTTATGCTTTGAAACTGAAAGAAAAGAAAAGGAAAGAATCTAAACGCTGCGTACTTATAGTGCGTGTATGTTTATTCATCAACGTATTCCTCTGGCCAGCAAGCTCCTAAACCTATAAAGCCTCTGCGAACAATCACCTCGCATTCTGGCTGTCTGTCTTCTTCTCTGGTGAATGAAGAATGGCGCTGAACTCAACTCCAGTTTCCCAGCACAGCCAATGCTTCCTCTTCTCCGTGAACTCTAAAGCTTCTACGAATCCTCATTTTTGCTTTTTCCACTCTTACTACCACCACCCTCTCCTGCTTAAGAAACCTCTATTACCTCTTTCTCCCTCTCCGTCGTCATCATCATTATGGCCTTTTCACGTCACACGCTTCCCCCCTTGCCCGTGAACTATTGGAGATATGGAAGTGTGAATCTTCGGGTGAAAAATGTCTGCGAGAATAGGTTTCGAGTGTGCTCAAATTGCTTATCTTCTACCAGGAGTATCTTCCGAAGGAAAATCCATCGGAAGATAGGGGTATAGTTCGAGGGGTTTTTTTGTAATTAACCCTAGATATTAAATATGTTGCGTAATACATAAGATGTAGTCTAGACCCGACAATTTTTTAGTTTATTTCTAGTTTGTATTAAAGATGTGTGGTTTGTAAGTTTTTACCATAGCTGGTATTTTATTAGATACATATTTGTATGTAATATTTGTTGTTGTTATCTCCACATATATATATATATATAAGTGGCTTTTTAAAGCGGCATTGATGCCTCAAAAATAGAAAATCTGAATGACATCAATTATAGAATGTGGAGACTTACACATGTCTTATTTACTTACACATGAGAAGATATTATATACTCTCTCAACTGAAAAGCCACAGGTTATAGACTTAAACAATGCATAGGTCATTATAAAACATGATAAATGGGTTGATGACGATTTAATGGCTAGAGCTACCTTATTACACAACATGAAAGATAATCTCATTCCTCCTTTTGAATATAGTGAAATAGCAAAAGAAATGATAGAGGCTTTAGAGGCTAAGTATGGTCCAAGATCAGATACTCATATATAACTCTTATTGGATAAATACAATAGTTCACGTATGAATGAGAACGATTATGTGGGGGGACATGTGAACTAGATGGAGTTAATTGCAAAAGAATTAGAAAATGATGGTCACCAATTATCCGAGAAGATGCAAGTTACAAATATACTTAACAGCTTACCTCTTTCATGGGAGCATGTTGTTACAACTCTTACACACAGTGGGGAAGAAATCTCAATGTTTTCTCTTCCTATTTTGCTGGTATTTGAAGAAGATAGAATGAAAAGACGAAGGAGAGAAGGTGGACGCATGATCGCACAAGCAACAAGTTCTCAGGTTCCACAGCCACTAGTGAAAAGACAAACAAAATTCAAAAATAAGTGGCAAAAGAAGTTCCAGCCTAGAGAGAAGATAAAAGGAACGTGCTTCAAGTGTGGAAAGCTGGGACACTTTAAAAATTATTTTACTAAATATCATGAACGTAATAAGAACAAGGAGATTACAATGACTATCACTGAAGTTATGTTAGTAGAACCAATGTCAGACTCGTGGTGGATAGATTCTGGAGCTACAAGAAATATATCCAGAAATAGAGCCTTATTTGTAGATTTAAAGGAAAAATCACTAGGCAAACATAAGGTCTACATGGGCAACAATACCTACAATGATGTCATGGGAGAAGGTAAATGTAAATTTTATTATAAATGATCGGTCATAATATTAAGTGATGTTTTGTTTGTACCAAATATCCGTAGAAATTTATTTTTTGTTTATATGTCTTAGACAACAAAGGATATGAGGTACGTTTTAAGTTTGGTCATGTACATCTTAGAAAAGGTGATGTACATTTAGAAGGAACACAAGTGGATATGTATGTAATCACAGTTGATAATAATAAAGTTTCTATTTCTAGATATTTGAATTTGTGATGATAAACATAGTTCGTCTTTATGGCATTACGGTTAAGTCACATACATAAAAATAAAATGCTCAGAATGGTTAATAATAGGTTGATCCCTCAACCTAAAATTGATGATTTTGATATTTGTGAATCATGTATAAAGGGCAAAATGATTAGTAAGTCATTTGCAAAGCATTGGAAATCATCAGAATTACTTGACGTAATTCATTCTAACATATGTGGACCGTTAAGAACTAAGACACATAGAGGAATGGAATATTTTATTACATTAATAGATGATTATTCAAGATATTGATATATCTATATCCTAAAACATAAATCTGAAGCATTAGAAAAATTTTAAAAATATAAAATGGAGGTAGAAAATTTATTAAGTAGGTCCATAAAAAATTTGAATAATGATAGAGGTGGTGAATATGAAGCCATGGACGATTTTTGCAAAATAAATGGCATTAAACATTTATATACAATGCCATATAAACCACAACAAAATGGAATTGCAAAAAGAAGAAATCGGACTATACTGGATATGAACATATCCAAGTTAACATATGCCGAGATGCCAACTCATTTTTGGGGAGAAACAATATCCACTATTGCATATATATTAAATAGAGTCAAGACGAAGGCTTAACTATTAACACCATATGAATGTTGGATAGGCTTAAAACCAAATTATGAAAATTTAATGGTTTGGGGCAGTAAAACACATGTACTTATTCCAAAACCCTTATAGAATAAGTTAGAAGGTAAAACCCAGGAATGCATGTTTATAGGATATGTAGAGAATGACAATGGATATAGATTTTACCATTCTAAAAAAGGGTTAATAAAAAGAGGAGATGCAATTTTTCTTGAAAATATCAATCAAATTATTCTCATAGAAGAAATAAAGCTCGTGGATGATGAAATTGAAAAAACAAATAAAAGAAAATCCTTCGAAAAGGATAAATGAAGGTAGAAAATTTATTAGGTAGGTCCATAAAAAATGCTCAAAATGGTTAATAATGGGTTGATCCCTCAACTTAAAATTGATGGTTTTGATATTCGTGAATCATGTATCAAGGGCAAAATGACTAGTAAGTCATTTGCAAAGCATTGGAAATCATCATAATTACTTGACGTAATTCATTTTGACATATGTGGACCGTTAAAAACTAAGACACATAGAGGAATGAAATACTTTATTACATTCATAGATGATTATTCAAGATATGGTTATATCTATCTCCTAAAACATAAATATGAAGCATTAGAAAAATTTAAAGTATACAAAATGGAGGTCGAAATTTTATTAGGTAGGTCCATAAAAATTTTGAATAATAATAGAGGTGGTGAATATGAAGCCATGGACGATTTTTGTAAAATAAATGGCATTAAACATTTATATACAATGTCATATAAACCACAACCACAACAAAATGGAATTGCAGAATGAAGAAATCGGACTCTATTGGATATGACCAGATCCATGTTAACATATGCAGAGATGCCAACTCTTTTTTGGAAAGAAGCAATATCCACTAAATAGACTCAAGACGATGGCTAAACTATTAACACCATATGAATGTTGGACATTCCTAAAACCAAATTATGAAAATTTGGGAACTTACAAATTTACCGAGTCAAAGAAAAGCCATAGGATGCAAATGGGTATTAAGGAAGAAATTCAAAGCTAGCGAGAGTCTAGAAAAATATATGGCTAACTTGCTGGCAAAAGCATATACTAAGTAACCTGGTGTAGATTTTGTAGATACATATTCTCCAGTAGCAAAATTTGTTTCAGTAAGAATACTAATGTCCATTGTTGCTTCAATGGATTTAGAATTGCATCAATCAGATGTAAAAACTGCATTTCTAAATGGAGAATAGAAAGAAGAAATCTACATGATTCAGCCTGGAGATTTTCAACAGGAAGTGAAAAAAAGTCTACAAGTTGAAAAGATTTCTTTATGGACTTAAGCAATCATCGAGACAGTGGTATTTAAAGTTACACCAAGCAATTTTGGAAATTGGTTTCGAGGTAAGTCCTTTAGATTATTGTGTTTATATTTGAAAAAATGAAGAAAACATAACCATATTATCTTTATATGTTGATAACATATTATTATCTAGTAATTCTTCAAAAATGTTGAATGAGGTAAAATCATTATTAGGATCTAAATTTGAAATGAAAGACATGGGTGTAGCAACTTATGTCTTAGGAATTAAAATATCAAGAAATAGAGATCCAAAAATTATATATTTAGATCAGGAGAAATACATAGACAAAGTGCTTAAAAGATTTGATATGAATGATTGTAGGCCAATAAATACTTCCATAAGTAAAGGATTAAATTTAAACAAAAAGATGTGTCTACAAAATGAAGCTGGAGAAGAGGAAATGGAGAATATTCCTTATGCTTAAGCTGTAGGCAGTCTTATGTATGCTATGACTACTACTAGACTAGATATTTGTTATGTCGTAGGTTTGTTTAGTAGATATCAATCTAATTCTGGAAAGGAACATTGACAAGCAGTTAAAAGGATATTCAGATATTTACAAGGCACAAGAAAATATGGGATTATGTTTTGGAATTGGTGATCTAAAAATCATAGGTTACACAAATGCTGATTTTGCAAGATATCATGAAGATAGAAAATCCACAGGTGGATATATATTTCTATTCGGTGGAACAACTATTTCTTGGTTAAGTAAGAAACAGAGGTGTGTTGCAAAATCTACAATGGAGGCAGAGTATATTTCTTGCAGCACAACAGTAAACGACGTGGTCTGGATTAAACGCTTTGTAGAAAGCTTAAATTTAGATATACCTATTGGACCGGTCAATGTATTTTGTGATAACAAGCCTGCTATCTCATTAATAAAAAGTGGAACACAAAGTTCCAAAGGAAAACACATTGATGTAAATTATCATTATAAAAAAGATATAGTGGAGAAAGGAGAAATAAAAGTCGACTATATTTCTACTGAGGAGATGGTAGCCGATCCAATGACCAAACGATTGATTCTGACGAAATTCAGAGAACATGTGACGGTTATGGGTTTAAGATGTATCTAAATTGAAAAGGTCACATAAGTGAGAGCATATTTCAAAGAAATTCAGGGACCCCTGAACTATAGAAATATTGTGTACTTACCTATTTGTTTTTGGTCATATTATAGGTGAGAAAATAATGGATAAATAGATAAAAACTCCAACAGAGTTGGTTGTTATCGAAGTTATTTTAGTTCACTGAAGTAGAATCTTGCAAGGTGAATTCAATTGAAAACTCAGTGAAAAGAACACATGAGATCATGTGTACTGAAATATCATCATGGGAGGTAAACTAACGATCGTAATATTTACCTCAAGTATTTATGATGAGATAAAGTTGGAGATTCATATAAACTATATGTGCATATTTATAAACCAACTTATGTAGTAGTAAGGTTATGTCATGATCAAGTGTGAGATTGTTGAAACAATGCAACCCATAGATGTGTTGCCTTGTTTCAGATTGATCGATGCCCATGAACCGAACCAGTATATGCCAACCGGTCAAACAATGCAACCAATGGGAATTACTACTTTTGTTGGCCAAAAGATGTAATTGTCTGAAGAGATGTAACTGTTACAATGAGGTCTATATAATCCCATTGAACAACAAGTTAATTTTTATTCCAATTTTCTCTCCAGTTTTATTTCAATAAAACAGAGCATCTCAAGGCCAAAGGATTTGACTTTCAAAAGAAGATTTCCGGCAACCATTCATTTTCATCAGATTAATGTGAAGAACAAAAGTACTTACAAAAAGCATTAGACTAACTTGACAAAAAACAAGATGAAAAGAGATTTTCTTTTCTTCATTTCGCTTTGCGGGGGCTATGGTATTTTCAGGACATGTTGACATGCACGTTAGCTTTCTTGGTGGATTTACAGACGGGACAACTGTGGAGGGTAGATCCACAGAGGGTACACAGACAGAGGTGCCTGCAAGGCAACAACAGAATGCGTGACTCTTCTTTCTCACATTTTCTACTCCACCGATTCTCATATTCACTCTTATCCTTCATCCCATAATCTCTCTCTACTTTGCTCCATGTTAACATGCGCAGTCCCTCAACCTCTTGCTGATCGTCCTCGTTCACACCGCTGCTTCCACAACAAGACTGAGCATCGTCTAGGTATGCGGTCATCTCGTTTAATCCAGAGACGTGGGTGGCTCAGCGGAGCCAGCACCTGCTCGATGTATGGTCTAAGAGCATTGGTCTCGGCCTCGTTCATCTTCATTCTCAGATTCTTCTCATTTTTCTTTCTCGGAACGAAATCTTGGCTGGTGGATCTTTTTGTGAGAACAGGCGAACTAGGTTGGTTGCTTTCACGTTTTGATTCATGAATCCCATGGTTCTCAGTTTTTCATAGCAATGAGGAGTATGTTGGCAGTGGTGGTCTTGCTACTTTTCTCTGTCAGTGGATCTTTTTGTGAGAACAGGAAAACTGGGTTGGTTTGCTTTCACGTTTTTATTCATGAATCCCACGGTCCTCAGTTTGTCATGGCAGGGAGGAGTATGGGTGCGCTCGGCCTTAACCTAAGCCAGCACCTGCTTGAGGTATGTTCTGAGAGCATTGGTTGTGGCCGAGTTCATCTTCATTTTCAAATTCTTCTCATTTTTCTCTCCTAGAATGAAATCTTGGCCCGTTGATCTTTTTGTGAGAACAGGTGAACTGGGTTGGTTTGCTTTCACGTTTTGATTCATGAATCCTATAGTTCTTAGTTTGTCATGGCAGGGAGGAGTATGTTGGCAGTGGTGGTCTTGCTACTTTTCTCTGTTTTCAAAACGCAGCGGATGGGTTTGAGGTTTTCTTCGCATGGATTGGGGGCAATTTCATCTTTTTGCATGGGATGGGTGTCACGTGCGAGTTAACGTCAAAATTGGGTCCCAAACAAAATTGAAACGTGACACGTACATTAGGATAATAGGTTGCAACAAGTTGGAGTTTAGGGGGATTTTGAGATTAGGGAGAAAGTTCGTGGGGGAAAATTGTAATTAACCCAAAGATCTATGTGACCAGCTGTCGAATGAAAGCAATATACCCTTCAATTTGGGATGAGTGGTACATGTATTCATCTTGTTATTTTTTTATGGAACGTGAGAAACATCCACCATGCTACGCACTCTTGATGGGCGATTCTTGTCGCAGATAGCTAGGAGACAGTTAATAGAGAAATAATACAAAAAAAAAAAGGAAAGGAAAAGAAAGGAAAAGAGGACTTAAAGACGCGGGGAATGTACATTGGATGCTTCAAATGGAGACATAGAATGTAAACCAATTTGCCCATCCTATGTCTGTTATTGCACAATGCATTCCCTCTATATGTTGAATGCAACACTCGTCAGCATGCTTGTGAACTGGAGAATGGGTTTGGTAGCTTGGGCTGTGATGCCCTGCCACTTCATTGATGGACTGATTCAAGCCAGGTAGGGAAAAGGATTTTCAGGTGATTCATCTGCTGCACATTATGAACTTGTCAACCTAGCTACCGAGTCTGTGACCCACATAAGAACCATAGTCTCATTTTTCCATGAAGAGCCAATAATCAGGAAAGCCAAAACTTCTACAAAACGAAAGAGCAAGAGTCTTGAATGATAGAAAGCAAGCCACCTCTCAAGATGGCATAAGATCGATCATACCAAAGTTTGATTGAACCCCACTGTTGCCTCTGCAATTGAATTTCAAGATGCAAAATTTACCTATCCATTAAGATCCCAAAAATGACTACTCAATAACTTCAGTGTACAAATTGGGAAGTGGATCATCAAAGGTGGCCCTCGGTGTGCTAGGTGGAGCAGGAAAATCCTCTAGTGTAGCCCTTTTAGATGTTTTATAATCCAACGGAAGGATACTCATTGATGGGAAAGACACAAGAGAGTACTATCTGAGAAGGCTAAGGACACGTATAGGATTATTGCCACAAGAGCCGCTTCGCTTTAGTTCCTCAATTAGAGATATATGCTGCGAGAATAATGTGGCTTCCAAAACAGCACTCGTGGAGGCATCAATGGAAGCAGACATACATGTTGTAAGTAATTTGCCTGATCGAGATGAAAAACTTGTTAGGGAGAGGGACTGCCAACTTTCAGGTGGACAAAAGCAAATAGTCACTACAAGAACTCTAGTATAAATTAGCTTATGGATGAGGCAACAAGTATCCTCAATGTGGAGTCTGAAATAATAGCAGTGAAAGCTTTGGGATCACTAAATCTGAACAAAAACGATGGCTTATTGTCAAGAACCACAGATTGTTACAGTTGCACAAGGGCCTTCAACAGTAATAACTCAGACACCATAGGATAGAGATGAAAATCTTGAGATGGGTTCGCACCAACCCTGATAACATCTAAAGGGATATTTTAGGTATTATAGCTCTATATTACAGTGACGTAACCAATTTATTGTATCACAAAAGGTGGACACCCTATTCATAGGAAGGAAAATGACAATCAGACATAAAACAAACAAAAAAGCGCCGTGCATGTTTAAGCAATAGCTTTGTAATATTCTTCATGTCAAATGCAGAATAAGGAACAGAACAAGATCTAGCATGATGAACTTCACAATACTACCTAAGAGGCGTACAGAAGTTAAACACATTCCTCTATAATTCAAGAAAGATGCTATCTATTCTCTTGAGCAGCTCCATTTCCTCGCCACTGGCAATTCCAGGATCAATATAACATAACTGAAACAAAAACATAATATCATACCAACTATCATGCTAATTACTATCGTCAGACAAAAAGCAAAAAATTGCTGATGTAGAACCTGGTGTTGTGGCTTCCTCAATGTGTGAAAACCTCTTTTTATATGCTTTTGCCACCCATCATTTTCTTTAAGAGAACTTTCTAGAGCTGCTGTTCTCTGAGAATATGTAAAAAAAGATTGTGAAACAAATATGATATTACTGTACATACTACGTGTTCCAGAATGTATGCCAAGAAAAGGGGGGGAAATAAATTTAATTGACATGATAAAAGTTCCAGCAAGAATCAAAATTATAGATATTCTTGCTTTGAGATAAAGTATCAGGTTGAAATGATACTGAAAACAGCATCTCTCTCACTACTCCTTTATGTACATTTGCCATCCCTTTCAACACGTGTACCTCTAGCCTTCTCCTGTACCTCCTATATCATGTGACAATTAGGGAGGTCGAGTAGTAGAAACTTGAGTCAGAATGGGACAAAAGTGAGGGTCCTCTTTCTACTGAGAAGGTTTGAAGTTAAGAGAGCATGTCCAGATCCCAGTAAAGATAAGAATCCCAGTCCCAAATACCTTGGGAGATGTGATGAGATTCTCCAAAACTTAGCCCTAAGGACTCTATCCAACATACTCTTTTGGAAACCTCAAAAATAGGTGTAGAAAGAGTAAACTACCATTGGCATTTTCAACCCACTTTCATTTGATACCATCTCTCTTCTTCAACTGATTTTCTTACTTGCAAATGGAGATTAGGCACTAAATACCAATTTTTCTAGACTATGCATGTGAGGAGTACCAGTCCTAAAGAAGAGTTAGTGGTCAGATCATTAATTTTGGAGAAAATTCTAAAGCATGTCAATCAGATTTCTCAAGTACCCAACACTTTAGAGAGGTTTTCCAAGCCATTTGAAATTTTTTGGTTTTGGAATGTGTTAGCAACTCTTACTTCGAAATCCACAAGAGGTCTTCCCACACGTGTGCAGGTCTCATGCATTAGATTCCTTCATCTCTTTCCTAATTGTTGTGAAGAAGAAGAAATGCCAAGGCGGCAGAATTTTCATTGAAGAAATCTGATGCTAGGTGGTTTTTGTCTTGTCTTTATGTAGACCCTGGTTAAAGAATTAATAAACATGTAAACTATCAAAACCAGAAAACCTCCACATATAGGTTATACACTTTGCTATCAAGGGAATTTCCCTTTGAGAAACACTTGCAAGTCCAGTGCTGGGGTGTAATGTATCTCAATGAATCATTAATCTTCATTATAAAGATCACGCATGGGTAGGATCCCATCTGTTTTCCTCAGTATTGTGGTTATCAAGTGTTTAAAGACAACTGCAAAATACAATCTGCAGGGTCCAAAATCAAGAGAGAATATTGTTGCATCCCCTTTTGTTGATGTTTAACTTGAATCCCAACAATTGTTCTTGAATGTCCGTCATGTTGGAAGTACATTGGCGTGTTCATAAAATTCACAAGTTCAGCTTGAATCCCGTTCTATAGATGTTTGACTTTTCATATGTTAAGAAGGTCAGTTGAACGATTGCTATGATCAAGATAAGTTGTAATCAACATCCCATGTGCAAATAAAATAATTACTTACAGTTTTTCACTGACAATAACACGATGGTCGCCGGATTTGCTCAAGCTTTTATCAGAAAGTAATTCCACACCCAATCAATAAGAACTTGAGGACCCTGTTTTTCCTTGTACATTTGTTTGACTTTTCATCACCACGTCCCTCTTCTGAACTGTTACCAAGCTGGCTAGCAGAATATCTAGGCTTCTCGTTCACTGTAGAACCAGCTTCCAGATAATCATGATTCTCTCTCACAAAATATCTGTCCATTGGTCCACAAACCTGAAAAGTTGAACTGCTATCCTCTTGCCACTCTCGTTAATTTTTAAATCCTGTGCCCCAAGATCTGACCCAGGAACAGAAAGATTTTTTTTATAAGCAACCCAGGAACAGAAAGATAAAGAGCTTTGAGTTCCTTTTGACCAAAGTCCACTACCCTTGCTCGAAGCCCAAACGAGCGGAAGAGAGCTGCACGTTCAGTGGTTTCGATCCAACTTTTTGAACCATAAATTCTGTGATGGAAATGTTCGTAGCGAGGTTCATCAAAACCCTGTTCCCAAGCAATCTCAAGCCATCTCTGGAATGATGGGATATCGGGAACGAACACTGAACCACCAAACAAAACTTCTCTTGCTTCTTGTCTGTGCATAAGCAAGTGAGAGCTAAGCATCTGAATGTTACGCCACCCGCATCCCCACCCATCATCCTCAGATTCAATGCTCTGAACATGATCAACATAACCTGACGAAATACTTGTTGAATTTCCAGCTTCTAGTTTCAAACAGTTTTTCTACAAGGTCATCATATCAGCTCCAACTTTGTGAAAAATGGTTCTTTTCTGTAAACCAACCATGCAAGAGAGTTTTTCATCAATGTCAGATTCTCCATAAACTCTAATCCCACCATTACCCCTTCATTCAAATGGCATATCACTGTACACTAGATTACTCTGCACAAGTATTGAGAAGAATAATAAAGCAAATAGATTGAGTTGGATTGATAAATAAAGGAGTGATATGAACAAGAATGAAAATGTTGGTGTTCCCACTTAATGATATAGAGAGCCAAAACCAAATTTAATGGTGGGAAGAGATGTTAGAATTATGTGCCCTCGATAACCAAATTGATTAATTCGGTCCTAATATCTCATATGGAATATAGTATGGTGCAAGGAATTAATTGTATGTAAAAGGGGCATATTTGCAATAATCTTAAATTCCAGGGGTCAATTACAATATGTTGATGGACTTGATTGTAATTAGTAAAAGTCCTAATTGTATTAGAAGAAGAGTTCTTCAGTGTTATCCTACGGCTGGAATTTGAGATCCCTAAGGATCCTATGTCTCATGCTCTTTCAAGGGTTTTTCCAAGGCCTATAAATATAATTGTTATATTCAAGGGGTTGGCCATCAGAACCTATTAGGAAAATCCCAATAACGAAAGAGTGACATAAATCCCTTAGGAGGCAACACATCTGAATTGTTGGAGCTTTGGATTGGATCGTAAAGCGGCTTAAGGTTTGTAGATTCCTAAATTCCCGTGTCAGGTATGGAATCGAATCCGAAATTGTAATCATAAATCCTGGATGATGTTTTGTTGAAAACATGTTATTTGTTTATAGTTTAATTCCGCATATAAACTATCAGTGGTATCAGAGCATTAGGTTCACATGATTACAATTGTTGGATTATATGAATCTTGCAGATTTTATTAAAAACTTAAAAGCATTTCACGATTTTTGAAATCACGTGAATGAGAAAAAGTTTTATTCCTCTTTAATGCATATGATGCAATATATGTTATTATGTTTGATCGTATGAGACGTATCCACATATATTTATTTGTATTTGAATTTATTTATTCAAATAAATGTTTGTGTTCAACTGTTCATGAGAATAAAAATCTAAGAACCCTGATGTTTCTGCGCATTGTTCACCATGCAAACTTTTGTTGTAATGCTCATCATGAGGTGGCCGGAGAAATCGGCCGGACCCACGCCAGAGCCAGTGGCATGGCATCCCTTCCGGCGGTGGACGACGTCAGCAGCCATGGTGGGCTGCGAACATCACTTAACACCCGTGTAATGAGTTTTTGGTGGCCAGTCGCGCGCCTAAAGGGGCGCAGCGGGCACCGGAGATTAGCCGGCCGTGAAGGCTGGCTAGTGGCCAGCCTTGCATTCCCCGTAAGGGGCAAGCGGCGCCCAGGGCATTGAGTTGCCCTGGGTCAAATATTGGGCCAAACGGGTAGGGCACTTTTGCCCTACCCGGTTCAGTAGCCCAGCCCAAAAGTTGGCTGGGTCAAATTAAAAAAAAAAAAGTGGGGTTTTTGGCACGGGATGGGCCTTAATGGGCCAACCCAAGGCAGCTCGGGCTGCACCGCACGTGATGGGCCTTCATGGGCCAGCCCATGCGGGGCTAGGGCCACGGGTTGGACCCGGGCCCGTAGCCCAGCCCATGTCCGGGTTAGACCCGGACCATGACAGGATCCGTTCCGGGTATGACCCGGACCGCTACCCATTACCGGCCGGTTTAGACCCGAACCGGTGGTCAACGGGTCAGACCGGTTTGACCGGTTGACCGTTGACCAAACCGGTTTGACCGGGTTGACCCGGTTTGACCGGAATTTTAAAAAAAAATTTGGAAATTTGTCTTCCAATTTTTGGTGCTAAATAGGATTAATTATAGTAATTTTTCCTATGGTCTCTATTATCAATAAATAGGAGTTTTACTTGATTAAAATTGGTTGAAGCCAAAATGGATAAAACCGATTTTAATTTTGTAAAATTTTCTTGTTTATCTCTTGGGAAGATAAGTGTCTACATCTTAGTGTGTAAGACCCCGAAGAAACCTTGCTTGGACAAGGCATGATTTTATGTTAAGAAAATGCATGTATAATTATTTTTAATTTCTACAATATGATGTTATGATTTTAAATGCTAAGGATGGGATTTTAAACCTATAGTAACCAATTTCATGTTGCTAGGTTAATTGTATAATTTCCTTCAATATTCTTGATTCTAATTTTTGAAGGATTTTCTTATGAATGATTTTAGATTATTAAGACTTGCATGTTGGGCTTAGAAACCTCAAACAATGGGCTGACATTGGGCTACCCATGTATGGCCGGTTATTAGATGTATTTGGGCCTTGAAGTTATGACATATGGGCTGCCCAAGTACATGTGATGATGGGCCCTTGAAGTGAGATATTGGGCTGCCATGAGGCTTATAACATGTGGTGTATATTGGGCTTATATGACATGCTAATGGGCTGCCAAAATAAACATGGTAATGGGCCTAGTAATGGTGCTATTGGGCCTTAAGAAAGTTGGACATTTGGCCCAAGCCCTTAGACTTATGAATTGGACTTTAGGTGGTAATGTTGGGCCTTGGATTAAGGATTTATTGGGCTGCCCAATGGGCCTTGAAGTCAAGTCTATAATATGAGATTAGTATTGCTAATCTTCATTTGTTTTACTATGTAAACTAGGTAGTTGGAATTCAACCAAGTTAACTAAATGGGGAACAAGCTTCAAACTAGAAGTTGGAATTATGTGGAGAGGGGAGATACACGTGAATGACAATTAGGGTTTGAATTTTGTGGTGGAAAAATGTTATACAAGAAAGGCAAGGGAGACATGAAGGAGACAAAACTTGCAAAAGCTGAAAATAGACATGGAAAGGGAAAGAAACACCCTTGGCCGAATTCTTTGTCTACATTCACTCCTTTTGCCTCTTGTGAGAACCCTTACACGCCTAACACCACCCTCACACACTCATGCACTCATTTTGACACCATTTGGTCGACCAACACAAGCCAAGAGAAAGGGAGAGAAAGAGAGAAACCAAGGCCAAACCGAAAGGGAGAGAAAGGTGAGGAACCAAGGCCAAACCGAAACCCTTGGCCCCAAAGGCTGAGTTTGAGCTGCTGTCAAGGAGGTTTTGGGTAGGAGAAGAAGGAGGACAAGGAAGAAGAAGAAGGTGAAGTCAAGAGGTGTTGTGCAAAAAAAAAAGGGAAAAAGAAAACAAGGGAAACACTAAGGTAAAAACTGGATCTTGTTTTCCTTTTGGTGGTCAAACCCTTTTGTGTTTAGATCTTAGGGTTTGAGTTGTTATGCTTGGATATGGTGAGATCTGAATGACTAAGAGTATTAGGTTGCTTAGTAGGTGAAAAAGGGGAAGAAGCTTTCAAGGGATCAAAGGGGAGGAAAGAAGAACAACAAGGTAAGCATGGATCTTGCATCTCTATGTTGGCCGAACCATATGGGGTTGGATATTGAGTTTTTGTTTTCTATTTTAGTTGGACTTTGAACATGAGTATGTGCAAGTGATAGATCTGGACATACATGCTTTAGATCTAAGTTTTAAATGTTGGAAAAATGCAAAGAATAGACAATGTATACTAGATGAAGTTAGATCTAACCTAGGTTGTGATTTGTTGAATGAAAGTTGAATATTTTCTTAGATCTAGGGCTGTTGATGTGTCTAATGTATAAATCTAGTCATGAGGATATTAATGATGAAGATATGAAGTTGATTTATGCAAGATAGGTGATAAAATGCAAGGATGAGCAACGTATGTTAGAAAAAAGGGTTAGACCTAGCCTAGGTTGTGCTTGGCCGAATGGTATGGTTGTTTTTCCTTTAGATCTTGTGTTGTTGAGGTCTCTAAATGATAGATCTAGAGTTGGTGGTTGTATATGATGAAAATATGGAATTAATACATGCGAGACGGGTCATGAATGCAAAGGAGATGTATATTATAATTTTAGCATGAAAATGTAGGATTTTGATGTATAGCCGAACCATGTGTGCTTAAGTTTTCATGAGTGAATTGTATATGCCTAGATCTGGACATTGGCCATGTTGTGTACAAGATTTATGACCTAAGGTATGGTAGATGAGTGCTGTGTGTAAAGAATGCATGCAAGGTGATAGAACCATAGAAAACCTAGTGGTGTTGTGATATTTTGAGTTGGCCGAATATTGCTATGAGTATGATGTATTATGTTGGTACTTTGATTTATAGATCCTAGGTTGTGAACTTGTTGAATGGAGGATGGGATCACCATTGGAGTAAAAGTTGTGATTATTTGGTGCATAATGGTAGTGGCCGAATGTTAGTAATAATGAAACCCTAAGTACCATTTATGATTTATGGATTTTCGTTATTGATGGATAAGGAAATTAGAGTTTAGGCTAGTGGGAATAAATATTGAAGAACCATGACCTTTTGATAAAATATTATTGGGAACCCTAGTTAAGATTTAATCATAGTTGGATATAAGGTTTTAATGGAGTACGTGTAATAAAAAGAGACTTAAGGTTAATTCGGTCATGGTGTCGACACCTTGAGTGATGGTGTCGACACATCTAACTAAAACCCGAGAGTTTACATTTTTCCCACTTTGACTAAGTGTTGGAAGTGTCGACACCTTGAGTGATGGTGTCGACACATATAACTACATTCCCAAATTTTATCGGATTGAAATATGTGAGGTGGAATTTATGTAACCCTAATCTATTAATTGATTAATACCCTAATCGGGAATAGAGGTGTAAATATTTTGTAACATGGTTAATAATTAAATAACCTATGTTTAGATAATATTAGAGGAGTAAATAAAATACTCTAATTGATTAAAAGAATATCGGTGATTATATGTATAGTATATATTTAATAAGTATGTGCTATTTCTTAAAGACTATGAAATATCTGAACCGCTTGTAGGCGATCTACGTGTTTTATACACTATCAAGGAGGACCGAGTGTAAGTGGATACTGTAAGTGGACAGTAAGTGTTCTTTTTCAAAACTGGAATGACACATTGCATCGTTTCATGAACAAGCATGAATTTTAAGCAAGCATGACATGACATGTGCATTGCATGAATTTTTCTAAAGAGAATATTTATGCAATGATTTTATGGAAATTATGAAATGTTTTATGAAACGATAAGTTAAGTTAAGGGGCACTGGTCGGTACCGTACCATCAAGATGGACTCCTATACCGAAGGACAATTGTGAGAGGATGGGTGAATCCACGAGGCTGTGCAACCCACACTGAAGGACATTGAGAAGGGGTGGTGCCTCCAAGGGTCATGTCTAGCCACTGAAGGACAAATGAGAGAAGGTGCGCTAGCTTGACCGAATGTAAGGTCTTCAAGGGAAATCGGAGACGGTTCCAAAGGGAACGCACAACCCTGACTTCAGGGGTTAAATGGAGCGAGCCCACAAGTAGGAGATATGAAATGATTATGAAAAGGCCAATAGTTGCACAAGTATGAATAAGAAATTCTCAAGGGCCTGGGGCCGAAATTAAGCAAGAGCATGTACATATCCATGACATGCATGTGCATCACTCATCAAGTTTATTCTCTTTCATGATTAAGCAAGCATAAGTCAAGAGCATGTTTCAAGTTATGTTTTTCCCTTACTGAGTCTTTTGACTCACGTGTTTTTTAAAAAAAATTTGTCATTCCAGATGCCACAGGTGAAGAGAGTCAGGAGGACTACCTGACTTAGAAAGTTCCCGGATGATATTCATTTTTTGAGCATAGTGACCTGATCGATGAGATCCGTCACTATTTAAATTCTAAACTTATATGTGTTTTGTATGAGAACTTAATGAGAACCCTGATTATGTTCGATTAAGCTCGAATCCCTCGTGGTCTTGTATGTTTCCGCCGTAAGCAAGTAAGTAAGAACGCTGGAACTATCTGGAGATAGTTCGCGGCTGTCACGTTTCCTGCGGGGTGCCGTTCGGGGCGTGACATAGTGGGAGTGTCTTCTAAAATAGTGACATAACTCACAAGTATTTGGAACACACTTAGATAATGGAATGCACAAACCAAATAAACGCTAGTGCTAAAATAGTACAAGACGTGTTTATTTAGGTTGGCCAAAAGTAAATCGAGAATCACAAATATTTTTGAAATATTTTGCATATGATGTAAATTTTGATGAATAGTAGCTATTCGCCTTTACAAGATGTGTACAATGAGTACCAAAATGGATTTTTGTTGCATGTAAGGTAGAGGTTCTCGATACCCATTTAGAATATTATAAATATAAATGTTATATTTTTCATTATTGTGATTTATGTGATATATCTGTTTATTGTTCGGATGGGTGGTACCATTAGTTATTCAAAAACCTGAATCTAATGAAATTATATATGTGAATGATTTTGCAGATTCAAAATGACTTTTAATCCTTTGGCTAGGATTCTGGATGACAATCGGTTGACAGGAACGAATTATGTTGATTGGAAGAGAAATCTTATGATTGTTCTCTCAGCCGATAAGATCGGTTATGTTCTAACCTCTGAGACACCTGAGCTTGCCCTGGACAATGCCACTGAGGAAGAAAAGAAAGTCTTTAACAAGTGGCATGATGATGATAATATGACAAAGTGTTATATTATGGCTTCAATCTCAAATGTTTTGCAGAAAGATTGTGAGGGCATAGCTACAGCTGCAGGCACTATGTTGCATCTCCAAGAAATGTTCGGAGAGCAGAGCAGATCTGCTAGGCAGACTGCTATGAAGAATCTGATGTCCACCAAAATGGTGGAAGGGAGCCCAGTTCGGGATCATGTCTTGAAGATGATTTCTTTCATCAACGAACTGGATTTTTTGGGAGCTGAGATGGATAGTGACACAAAAGTTGATGTCATTCTTTCATCTCTGCCTAATTCTTTCAATCAGTTTGTCCTTAATTACAATATGAACAAGATGAGTGTGACATTGTCAGAGCTGCTCAATATGTTGCAGTCAGCTCAAGATCTCATCAAGAAGGACAAACTTACTGTGATGGTCACAGAGAAATCTAATGCCTCTATGAAACTGAAACCCAAGTTTAAGAAATTCAAGAAAAATAATAAGGGGTTTCAGGCAGCAAAGAATGTTCAAGGTGGACAAGGAAACAAAGGAGGTGACAAGAACAAAGGCAAAGGAAATTGTTTCCATTGCGGCAAGCCCGGTCACTGGAAGAGAAATTGCCGAGTTTACTTAGCTTCTCTTAAAAAAGGCAAACCTTCTGAAGGTGTGTCTAATATGCTTGTAATTGAATTGAATTTAATGGATGGTCCATTTAATTCATGGTGTGTGGATTCTGGTTCTACATCTCACATCTGCAATATGTTGCAGGGGTTCAAGGAGACCAGAAATCTCCATGAAGGGGAGCTGATCCTTAAGATGGGGACGGGTGCAACTGTTGCAGCGACTGCCATCGGAGTGTTTAGTTTAGAATTATCAAATAATAGAATTTTGATTCTAGAAGATTGTCTTTATGTTCCAGAAGTACGTAGAAATTTGATTTCTGTTTCGAAACTTGTTTTATCTGGATATTCGTTTCTTTTCAATTCAAAACTTGTTATAAAGTTTCAAAATAAATTTGTTGCTTCTGGAATTATTTGTGATGGTCTTTATCTTTTAAATGTTGATAATTCTTTGAATAATGTTGAGAATGATGATTCCAGAGTGTTATCCCTTAAAAGGAAGAGGGATGTTAATCCAACCTACTTATGGCATCTAAGACTTGGTCATGCCAATATTGATAGGATCAATAGATTGGTAAGGGATGGGCCATTACAATTTCTAAAAATTGAGCCCTATCTAATCTGTGAGCCCTGCTTGCAAGGAAAGATAACCAAAAGTCATTTTACAGGAAAAGGAATAAGAGCCACAGAAGTATTAAGATTAATACATACTGATGTTTGTGGTCCCTTCAACCACATGGCAAGAGGAGGTTTCTCTTATTTCATTACTTTCATTGATGATTATTCCAGGTATGGTTATCTATACCTGATGAAGCATAAATCGGAATCTTTTGAAAAGTTCAGGGAATTCCACAATGAAGTTGAGAAACAGATTGGAAAGTCCATTAAAATGATTCGCTTCGATCGGGGAGGCGAATACCTCTTGGATGATTTTAAAGTTTATCTTAAAGATAATGGAATCATATCTCAACTCACACCACCAGGCACACCACAACATAATGGTGTTGCAGAAAGAAGGAATAGAGCCCTATTGGATATGGTTCGTTCCATGATGAGCATATCTGAGTTGCCCATATCATTTTGGGGACATGCTTTGGAGACCGTTGTTTACTTGTTAAACAGGATCCCTACGAAATCAATTCCTAATACCCCATATGAGTTATGGACTGGCAAGAAGCCAAGTCTTAATCATTTTAAGATATGGGGTTGTCCAGCTCATGTTAAAAGGTTTAATGTGGATAAACTGGAATCAAGGACTAATATATGCCTATTTGTAGGCTATCCCAAAATGACTACTGGTTTCTACTTTTATAATCCTAATGAAAACAAAGTGTTTGTTAGCAGAAATGCTACTTTTCTTGAAGAGGATTATAGTTTGAATGAAACTGAGAGTAGAGTTGCTCTTTATGAGCAAAGAGATAGTACAGTGACTGTGCAGAACGAGAACAATGAGGATCAAGTGGTTGCTCCCACTGATCAAAGTGAACATGTTGAGACACAGGAGCCTCGTCGTAGTAAAAGGATTATAAGACCTCCAGTAAAATTCAATTTGTTAAATGAGATTTACCAAATGGAATCTGAGGGACTGGAGATTGATCCTTGTGGTTATACAGAGGCTGTTAATGACAAAGATGCTATGCATTGGCATGTGGCCATGGAATCAGAGATGGACTCCATGTTTTCCAACAAGGTATGGACCTTGGTAGACAAACCAGAAGGCATTAAGCCTATAGGTTGCAAATGGGTCTACAAAAGGAAACTTGGACCAACTGGAAAGGTAGAGACCTTTAAAGCTAGACTGGTCGCAAAAGGGTATACTCAAAAGGCTGGTATTGATTATGAGGAAATCTTTTCACCTGTAGCCATGCTAAAGTCCATAAGGATTCTATTAGCGATTGCGGCATACTATGATTATGAGATATGATAGATGGATGTGAAAACCGCATTTTTGAATGAGTATATCCATGAAGAAATTTATATGGACCAGCCAGAAGGTTTCATATCTCGGGAAAATGAATCGAAAGTATGCAAATTGGAGAAATCCATTTATGGCCTAAAACAAGCATCACGTTGTTGGAACATCCGTTTTGACGAGTCAATCAAAATGTTTGGTTTCTCACAAAACATGGATGAGCCTTGTGTCTACAAGAAGGTTAGTGGGAGTGCTATTACTTTTTTGGTTCTTTATGTAGATGACATACTAGTCATTGGGAATGATGTAGGGGCTTTGTCATCTGTGAAAATATGGTTGTCTAACCAATTTTCAATGAAGGACCTTGGGGAAGCATCCTACATACTCGGGATCAAAGTGTTTAGAGACCGAAAGAAAAGATTATTGGGTCTCTCACAGGTCAATTATATTGACAAGATATTGACTAGATTTAGCATGGTAAATTCCAAGAAAGAGTTTCTACTTGTCAGACATGGAATTCATCTCTCTAAGCAAATGTGTCCAAAAACACCTGAAGAAAGAGAGAAGATGAGTAACTGCCATTATGGTTCGGCTGTAGGGAGTCTCATGTATGCTATGCTTTGCACTAGGCCTGATATCAGTCACGCAGTTAACGTTGTGAGTAGATATCAATCCAATCCAGGTCCAGAATATTGGTCTGCAGTGAAACATATCCTCAGGTATTTGAGAAATACAAAACACTATTTCGTAGTGTATGACAGTGAGGATTTGTCTGTCCAGATATATACAGATTCGGGTTGTGTGCGTGATGATTGAGTGGTATGAATGCTCAACAAGGAATCCACCAGTCTTTTGGAAAGACAGTATATTCAGTTAGTGCTCATGTTACAAAACTATTTTATGAATACATAAAAGTATATGATATATATTTCAAAATTGTTTTGTGGTCCAACTGAATTATGAACTAAGAAATCAAGTTTACATGAGATAGGGACATGACAGTGATATTTGGTTCTGAGGGCAAGTGGGAGATTGTTAGAATTATGTGCCCTCGATAACCAAATTGATTAATTCGGTCCGAATATCTCATATGGAATATAGTATGGTGGAAGGAATTAATTGTATGTAAAAGGGGCATATTTGCAATAATCTTAAATTTCAGGGGTCAATTACAATATGTTGATGGACTTGATTGTAATTAGTATAAGCTCTAATTGTATTAGAAAAAGAGTTCTTCAGTGTTATCCTACGGCTGGAATTTGAGATCCCTAAGGATCCTATGTCTCATGCTCTTTCTAGGGTTTTTCCAAGGCCTATAAATATAATTGTTATATTCAAGGGGTTGGCCATCAGAACCTATTAGGAAAATCCCAATAATGAAAGAGTGACGTAAATCCCTTAGGAGGCAACACATCTGAGTTACTATTCTGAATTGCTAGAGCTTTGGATTGGATCGTAAAGCGGCTTAAGGTTTGTAGATTCCTAAATTCCCGTGTCAGGTATGGAATCAAATCCCAAATTGTAATCATAAATCCTGGATGATGTTTTGTTGAAAACATGTTATTTGTTTATAGTTTAATTCCGCGTATAAACTATCAAGAGAGTGATACCCAATCTCAAATGTGAGGAAAAAACTGTCATGGTTTGATCAACAGCAATATTTTAATGCTTCAAGAGCCAACACTTTATATACCTTTAGCCCTTATGCTATCATGACGCTTTGGCATGTCATTTGTTCTTATCTAAGGATGCCTTACATATCTCTGTATGATACCGGAAAGAACAAACCATTATTGACGCCATCCTATAGTAGCCCTACATTGCAGAATATTACAAGGTTTGCTCTCCATTTGTCCAGAACTGGAACACACTTGCATATTATATGCAATCCCTTCCAAATCCACACAATCGAGTAGGAAATTTCCTATCTACAGCCACCGCAGTGTATTTTCATTGAAGTTGGGTTTTGACAAATACTTCAAGGAGGGAGGGGTTAAAACTAATAAACGAAATAATAACAATAGGCTAAGACGTTAATATATGAAGTAGAAAATAAAAGTTGGGTTTAATACTTCACGCAGGAATTAATTTTATTTCTACATGACAAATGCAAGATTATTTCTGTAAAACTAACAAGAGCATAAGGCAGAAGATAAAACTTACACGGGGAGGTGAACTTGAAAATGGAGAAGCCGGAGAGGAACGGGCACGAGCTATCTGTTGGGCCAATTCCTAGTCCCTAGAAAGTTTCTCATGTCGCACGTATTCATCTTCGGATTCAAAGTGACTGTTGGCATGCCCGCACTTGCATCACCGAAGAGGCAAAAAAGAGTCTTGTGAACCAACTTGAGAAATTAACTCTTATCTGTGTAGATATATAAGCCATTTTAATATGTCGTGTGTAAGAGAGAGGAAGGACAGAAAGAATACCTTTCGAGTTCTGACGACGGTACTGTTAACTGACAAAAGGGGCACGGAGCTTTCGTCGACGAAATCATCATGAGAAATAGACTTCTATTTTGGTAGCACTCCTGCTTTGGAGAATCGGAAGAAGCAAAAGCGAAGATAAAACTTATATTGCATATGTCTGTACTGTGAGACATCATCCTCCCCAAAACTGAAAAAATGGATGCTGACTATTGAACTTTGTATTTTCATTTTTCACTTTGTATTTTTGGTTGAGTTAGCTTATAACCTTTCAGCTTAGTTAGCTTAGCTGTACAGTTTGTTAGAACTAAGTTTGTTAGTTCTGTGAGTATATATTATAGTCATGTACGAGACATTGCGTTAACTTGAATAGACTGAATATTATTCGTACATCTTACTTTCAACTTCTCTCTCATCTCTCATCTCGGTTCTTCATCCTCTGTTCATAGCAAATAGATTTTTACATGGTATCAGAGGTAGAGATGGCTTCCGAAACACCTCTTGCTACTTCTATTGATTCTGATAACTCTAGTCCCTATTTCTTGCACAACGGTGATAATCCTGGTGCAATTTTAGTATCTCAAGATCTTCATGAAGAGAACTATCCTAGTTGGTGCCGATCCATGCAGATGGCACTCAGTGCGAAGAACAAATTGAAGTTTGTTGATGGATCTCTTCCCAAACCTAGCTCTTCTGCTTCTACTCACTCTGTCTGGACTCAATGCAATGATATGGTGATGTCGTGGATTCTCAATTCGATTTTCAAAGAATTGGCCGATAGTGTCCTTTACATTGACACAGCCGCTGGTGTTTGGAAGGATCTGCATGAGAGATTTTCTCAAGGTAATGAACCGCGAATCTTTCAGATTCAAAAGTCTATTTCTTCTTTGGCTCAAGGTCAGTCTACTGTGAGCTCGTATTTTACCAAATTGAAGTCACTTTGGGAAGAGTTGTCCAATTATAAACACAATACGGTGTGTTCTTGTGGTGCTGTCAAAGAGTTAAGTGAATCCTATAATCAAGAACGTATACGTTATGCAGTTCTTGATGGAATTGAACTCCTATTCGCACATTCGTAGTCAAATTTTGCTGGCTGAACCTTTGCCTTCAATCAACAAAGTGCTTTCGTTGATAATTCAAGAGGAAAGGCAGCGTGGCCTTTCAACTTCAACTGATTCACATTCTGTTGAAACCAATGTTTTTCTAACTCGCAATCAGCCCTTCAATAGATCTCATCAGAGGAAGGATAAACTTGTATGCAATCACTGTGGATTTGTTGGACATACTGTCGACAGATGCTACAAATTACACGGTTATCCTCCTGGTTACAAGCCAAGGAGTAAGACCTATGGTACTTCTTCAGCCAATCAAGTGGAAACTGAGTCTGCCTCTATTTCTCCTTTCACAAAGGCACAATGTCAGAAATTATTAGCTCTCATTCTGTCATTGGATTCATCACAGCAATCTGCTGATTTTCAAGAGAATATGAGTTCTCGTGACACAACAATGGTGAATATGGCAGGTATTTTGCCGTTTTATGTTTCCACTTGGATTGTGGACATTGGTGCCACAGATCATATGGTATCTTCTATCTCAATGCTTACTACTGTTACATCTATAGTTTCTTCCTCTGTCAAATTACCAAACGGTTCTTATGCTCAAGTCTCACATGTAGGCTCTGTCCAACTTTCTTCACACATTCTTTTACAAAATGTGCTGGTTGTTCCATCTTTCTCATTCAATCTTGTGTTTGTTAGCTCTCTAATCAAACAAGTTTCTTGTTTTTTTATTTTTCTTCATTCTTATCTTTTTATACAGGACCTGCGGAAGTGGATGGTGATTGGTATGGCTAAAGAGCGTGCTGGCCTCTATCATTTGATTCAACATGCAAATAAAGTTCAATCTTCATCCTATGTTTCTATTTCGTCAAATAAATCTGATGTTCATCTTTGGCATTATAGGCTTGGTCATCCTTGTTTTTCTCGTATGCTTTCTCTTAAAGATTGTATCTCTGATATAGATTCCACTAAACAATTTCATTGTACAATCTGTCCCTTAGCAAAGCAACATAAACTTCCTTTTCTTGTTTCTGTTAATAAATCTTCTGCTATCTTTGAGCTTGTTCACTTTGATTTGTGGGGGCCATTTGTTATTAGAGACAGACTAGGTTCTCATATTTTCCTTACTGTGGTTGATGACTTTAGCCGTTGCACATGGGTTTATAATTTTCACTCTAAATCACAGACATCCCTTCATATTCAGAATTTCTTTCATTTAGTTGAAACTCAGTTTCACACTAAAATTAAGACCATTCGCATTAGACTTTGGATCTGAATTTAATATCTCTTCATTTCTAGCTTCTAAGGGTGTTGTTCATCAGCATTCTTGTGTAGCCAGTCCACAACAAAACGGTCGCGTTGAGCGCAGACATCAAAATTTATTAAATGTTGCAAGAGCTCTTAGGTTTCAGGCTGGTTTACCTCTTAGTTTTTGAAGTGACTGCATTCTTGCAGCTACTTATCTCATAAACAGATTGCCTTCTCCTATCTTAGACGACAAATCTCCTTATGAGCTTTTGTTTTGTAAAAAGCCTTCCTATCTTCATCTTAAAACCTTTGGGTGCCTTTGTTATGCATCCACATTAGCTCTGCATAGAACTAAGTTTGATGCCCGAGTTGATCCTTGCATTTTCATTGGTTACCCCTATGCAATGATTATAAGCTAACTCAACCAAAAATACAAAGTGAAAAATGAAAATACAAAGTTCAATATGATTGCGAGTTAGAAAAGCACTGGTTTCAACAGAATGTGAATTAGTTGAAGATGAAATGCCACGAATAAGGAAATAGCTGCTCTTGAGTTGAATAATCCCTGGACCGTTTTTCCTCTACCTACTGGTAAGCTTCCCATTGATTGTAAATAGGTTTACAAGCTCAAGTTCAATGCTGATGGTTCCATTGAACGTCATAAAGCCCGTTGAGTAGAAAAAGGATTCACACAAAAAGGTTTTTATTTTTTCGAAACTTTTTCTCCTGTGGCTAAGCTCACTTCTGTTCAGGTTTTGATTACTGTTGCTGCCTCCAAACACTGGCATTTACATCAATTTGATGTAAATAATGCCTTTCTTCATGGAGATCTCCATGAAGAAATCTACATGAAGTTGCGTTCGGGTTATTCCAAGAAGGGGGAGTCTGCTGTTTGTCGTCTGAATAAGTCACTCTACGGGTTAAAGCAAGCATCCCGTCAGTGGTTTTTCAAGTTTTCAGACTTCCTTCTCACCAATAAGTTTGTTCAATTTCGGGCTGACTATACTCTTTTTACTCGACAGATTGGTACTTCGTTTTTGGCTCTTTTGGTCTATGTTGACACCATCATTCTTGCTGGGAATGATTTGTCTATGATTGTTTATTTTAAAGCTATCATTGACAGCAAATTCATGATTAAAGATCTTGGAAAGCTCAAATATTTTCTAGGATTGGAAGTTGCTCGAAATGATTCTGGTATCACTTTATCTCAGCGTAAGTTTGCATTGGATATACTAGCTGATACTGGTTTTCTTGAGGCTAAAGCTGTCAAGACGCCTATTGAGCAGAATCTTAAACTGAGCAATGAGGATTCTTCTTCTCTGGTTGATCCCACTCTTTACAGAAGATTGATTGGTCGTTTGTTATACCTCACTAACACTCGACCATATTTATCCTATTCCTTGCAAGTTCTTAGCCAATTCATGCATTGTCATTGTCAAACTCATTTAGACTCTGCTTACCGAGTGCTCAGATATCTCAAAGGGGCTCCTGGCCAAGGTCTTTTTTACTCCTCTTCATCTCAGCTTCATCTCAAGGCCTTTACGAATTCTGATTGGGCAAGTTGCCCTGATTCTAGGCGTTCTATCACTGGTTACTCGGTATTTCTTGGTGATTCTTTTGTTGCTTGGAAATCTAAGAAACAGACCACAGTTTCTAGATCTTCCGCGGAGGCTGAATACCGAGCCATGGCTACTACTAGCTGTGAGATTACTTGGCTTACCTATTTGCTTGTTGATCTTTGTATTCCTCACTCTCAATCTGCCCTGTTATTTTGTGATAGTCAAGAAGCTCTTCACCTAGCTGCTAACCCTGTTTTTCATTAAAGGAATAAGCACATTGAGTTGGATTGTCATTTGATTCGGGAGAAAGTGCAGTCTGGTTTACTTCATCTTATTCATGTCTCAACTCATCATCAGCTTGCAGATTTGTTCACCAAGGCACTTGGGGCTACACAGATCCAAGATGAACGTGATTGACATTCACGGTTCCTCTTAAGGGGGAGTATTTCACTTTGTATTTTTGGTTGAGTTAGCCTATAACCTTTCAACTTAGTTAGCTTAACTATTCAGCTTAGTTAGCTTAGCTGTACAGTTTGTTAGTTCTGTGAGTATATATTACAGTCATGTACGAGACATTGGGTTAATTTGAATAGACTGAATATTATTTGTACATCTTACTTTCAACTTCTCTCTCATCTCTCATCTCTCATCTCGATTCTTCATCCCCTGTTCATAGCAAACAGATTTTTACACTTACCAAAAAGAAGAAAAAAAGAGAGAAAATAACAGCGGGAGATGGGGATCCTTACAGCGAAGAACTTGGCACCATCCACTCTCTTAAGGACTGGGTGAAAATGAGAGATGTTTTCTCTGCCACCTCTTCTATGGGGGTGGAGCTAGGATTCCTCCATCATTTCCTAATTACCATTTTCAATCGCATGCAATTGGCTTCAGTCTTCATCTTCGTCATAAAGCCTAAGCCTGATGCACTCCAACTCGTTGAATATTTTAAAAATATTTTGATTCAAATTTGGGATAGTTTTGATCTATATGAATGTCATATTTCACTATTACTCAAATTAATTAAAAACATGTAATATTTCTAGATTGAGAATTCTAATAGACAACAAAGATTCATTCGGATATAGAAATTGATTCTAATATTAAAAAGGTTGGCATATTTACAACAATTAGACCCAAATGTTTAAAGTGGCTTTCTCATATACTAATTTACATTACTAATTTACATTACAAAATAAGTGGAATACTAATTTACATTACAAAATAAGCCCTCCTCAGAAGTAAGAAGCTAAAAAGTAAAGTTTCAAGACCTTAGGGTATAAACCTCATGACTCTTAGTTTCATTTTTTACAAGGATTTGAATCACACTTGCATATCTTTCAAAACGTG
The DNA here is from genome assembly GCA_963930655.1 of Myrica gale. Lineage (NCBI taxonomy): Eukaryota > Viridiplantae > Streptophyta > Magnoliopsida > Fagales > Myricaceae > Myrica > Myrica gale. The sequence continues at coordinate 14,837,060 of OZ005620.1, forward strand.
CATAAACCATTTTACCTCTTGTTTGAAAGATTAAAATATTTTTAAATAGGTTCAAAACACCTCAATCAAACTCTCAAACCTTTTGTACACTTATGAGAAGTTAGTCTTTAAAATTTGAGTGTTTCAAAGTGGTCAAAAAATGGTTTTAATTGAACCGGATTATGTGCTTAAGTTGAGGAGGTCGACCGGTTGTTTTTAAAATAGATCCGTTGAGATCCTGACATTGTGACCATTAGGTAACGGTAACTTTAAACGGTCGACTAGCTCATGTTGACAGACGACCTCCAACGACTATAAACAACCTAGTTTTCTATTATGGCTTATAAATAGACCTTACTGACGTCTAAAAATGAAGAGGGAACGACCACATATCATTTAGATGGCTTGAGAAATATATTAAACTTTCTTATTCCATATTTCTCATATATCATTCACATAAATCACATTTTCTTATCTGTGTCATTGTATAAATCAAGAGATAGAGCTTTCCATTTTCATATCCACTCTTTCAGAGAATTTGTTTATTGTATCTACCTATCCAAAAGAGATGTTTCCTTTAGTTAGGTCGTTCACTAAAGAAGAAGCTTAGAAAGGGTTTATCTCAAGCTTGGTTGGGTTGTGAGTGGTCAGCTCGAAAATCACTTGGGTTGTGAGTATTGAGCCCGAAAAAACACTTATATGGTTATCTAGCACTCGGAAAAAAACTTGACCACCCACCTTTCTTGAATGCTCGAGCCCACCCCTCCTTCCCCATTCTTTTCTCATAAAAAAACCTTGACAACGGTGACAAGACCAGATCTGAAGGTTGGAAGTTTGAAGTTTATTCTTACCAAATCTAGTTGAATTTTGATGGAACTGAATTATGGTTGTCGAGTAAAATCTGAATAGATAAGTACATAGGTTTTACTTTCGTGTTGTTTCTCTGGTACAATTTCAATGCACAATGTTTGCATTTGGGACTCTGTAAACTTTCGTGCGTCCAATGCCCCTTCCTATAGTTTCATATCACATTCGCTCTTACTGAGAATGAGACTTCTCTATGGGCAGCTGACAGAACGAAACTGAATACCCACGCCTACTTGCCTACAAAATGAGACTTGAAATGCAAATGTGAAGAATTTGGAAGTATCTGGTCTCTTCATCTGCTGCAAGTCATTTGCCTTCAAATGCTAATGTGAAATTGTGAATGACAAAGTACTCAAATTTGAAACTGCAAAGGATTCAAAATTGGAGTTTACATCAAAGTCCCAAGTTCCAATAGTCTCATGGGATGACATCAACACTGCTATGTTTGAAGAAGAAAAAGGCTGCCTTTCTAGCTGTAGAAAAAGCAGCCGTGCTGCAGCAGTTGCAGCTGCTAAGGTTTGTTTCCCTTCAGTGTTGTTGGAGCCGACGAGGGGAGGAGCAGGTTCTAGCTAGGGGAGGAGAGGAGCTGCAAGGATAAAAGAGAAAAAAAAAAAAAAAAAAAAAAGAGAGAGAGAGAGAACCGGCTTGACTAAAGCCAAGCAGGAGCCTTGCTCTCCTCATTTAATGAGTAGGTGTCGCTTGGATCTGGAAAATGCATTAGACCGTCATCTTTTTTCTTTTGATAAATAAAATCAATCTAAGTTCGTCGCCTGAGAGATTCGAACTCTCGCGGGGAAACCCCATGTACTTAGCAGGCACACGCCTTTACCACTCGGCCAAAGCGACGCTTGTTGGATCCCTTTGATTAGCTTATTAAACAACATTCGGTGGTAAGATATAATTGGCTTCACCGCTTCAAGCAATGCATAATTTTTTTTTTTTTTCAAGCAATGCATAATTGGGTGTAGAGTTTCCTGGAAATAGACGTCATGGGCTTCAGAAAAGGTAGCAGAGGAAACTACCAGTTTCAGGGCTTGGTGGATTTAAGAAATGGTCTCTATTGGGCCTGGAAATCCTAAGCAATCTGTGTGCGCCTCCTTTCCCATATTTCAATCGAAATACCCGTAAATAGTATTTCTCGCAATCATTCACATATAGAAATTAGAAAAATATGAAAAGGTGCAAGAAGCAAGATTCCTATATGTTTTCTTAGAAATCCAGAGTTTTACTACAAAACCATACTACAGGATCAGATATTTTCATTGTGGCAAGATTCGAGGCTATACGAAGCTACGCCATGTGAGTGGCGTAAATGTGTTGCACATCGCCAATGGAAAGTGGTGGTGCGATTGGGGCTGCCCCTCACGCGTAACCTTTTTGTCAATTGTGGAAGCACTCGAGACCACTAGTTTTGGTCCATGGGACCATGAAGAAAGGTTTACTGTACGTATACGCATAAACTAGAAGTCTCCTCCGTCCCCTTCACCACGCAGCTTGCTTTTATATTTGGAAGTGCCTGGACTGACCCGAAAGTTATGTCAGGGATGGGGAGTCCTTGGTGTTATTCAGTTTGCTATAAACGAGCAAGCAAACCCAAGATGTACCAAAACAAGTTGACTTCAGGTATGGCCAAGTTGTTCTCAAAAAAGTCGGTCTCTTACAGTGGCGGAACCAGGAATGAAAACCAACCCGGGCAAACTTTTCAAGCAAAATGACTGATTTTTTTTTGTTCATACGTAATGTAAAAAAGAGTTACAATATCAAAACATTAAAGACTAAAAACATTAAAAATATTGAATTACACATACCGTACTATGTACTACGATTGAGAGGGGACAATTGGATCTTACGGTTGTGCATCTTCTAAAAACGTTGCAAAATGGCTTCGTTCTCAATAGTTTCAAAAATTCCCCGCGCGATGTACACTACCATGCAATCATTCATCCAATCATCTCTCATCCTATTACGCAAATCAGTCTTGATAATTTTCATCGTAGAGAACACTCTCTTAACGGTTGCAGTCGTAACCGGTTAAGACCAATGCCAACGTAATAAGAAGATAAACCAATGGATACAAAATATTCTTTCTGGTCTCAACCATCTTCACAGCAAGAGCTCCAATATCTTGAAGCCCAGAAAAAGCATTAGTCCTTCTAACATCTCTAATGTAGGTGTCAAGCTGATCTCTAAGTACCACGCGATCAATTGTTGAGAAATCTTCTGGGTAAAATTAATTCCTAATTTAATTAAAACTCTGCACCTAAAGTATATAATGGGGGGTTATTAATTTAATAAAATAAAGTTTAATCTGTTTATGCAGGAAAGTTTAATGCAATAAATTTTTGAGTTTTAAAGTTTATGTTTTAAAACATTTAGTCATAATATGTTTTAATTCAGAATAAAGAGATAAATTTCTTTTATTTATTTATGCTGATTTTTGGAGCGTGACAACTAGGGGTGGGCAAAAAACCCGAGACCCGACAACCCGAACCGGCCCGACCCGTTTCCGACCCGATCGGGTCGGGTTTAGGCGGGTTCGGGTTCGGGTTTACATGTAAATAAAAACCAAATTTCGGGTTCGGGTATATGAGCAAACCCGAAATTAAACCTGAACCCGACCCGAACCCGAAAATATAACGCCATCACCCCGTGACCCGCCTTTTCCGAACCGGACCGACCCGTTTCGACCCGATATTTTCGGGTTTTTTCGGGTTCGGGTTCGGGTTTCCTCACAAATAAACCCGAAAATTTCGGGTCGGTTTCGGGTTGAAATTTTCGAACCCGAACCCGGTTTGCCCACCCCTAGTGACAGCGAGACTTCTCACTATTCGTACTTTCATTATTCTTTTCAGTTTTCTTATCTTTCTATTCTGAAAGACTACTATTTCAAATACAAGTATTGCTTAGAAAATATTATTAACATTATCTGTAACGATTGCTTATGCGAAAAAGACATTTTTCAAAACTAAAACTAATAAAAACATATCCAACATCTACTATAATACAAAACTTTCATAGTCTACTGACAATTCTTGAATATAATACAAAACTTTCATAAATAAAAATTACGAAGAATCATTTTTAACTATATTTTAATATAATAATTTATTATTTATTATAAAACGCCCTTTCATGATTTCGCCTAAAGACCCTCATTTATTTTAGAGACGGCCTGTATTCCATGATCCAGATGGTTAGGTAAACTACTGCGAACTCAAAAATTATCAACGCTGTTTACCATCTTCGTTTCGTTTGACAGCTAGCCAGCAAATTGTAGAGAGAAAAACGAATTTAATTCATTTTTCACTTCTTATTAGGTCAATAGCTGCACTTTGTTCTATTCGGTTCCCCTCAAACTATTTGACCACACTCTGCACCTAAAGTATTTCGGTGTAGGTCCATCAGTACCGTGGTTACTATTAAACTGTTTATAGTCAGAGTCTCAGAGAACTGTGCGTGGGCTCGTTCAGGCGTTGCCCATGGGGCCGAATCATGAACAAATTATAGTACTTTGTTCTGTGTGGACGAGATGCTCAAGAAAAATCATTAAAAATATCTTCCGGCAGCAAGAACCTCTGTGCCCTGTTTAAAAAAATATATATACAAGAATTTTTTTTTTCAGGGGCGAACCCCGTGCGGCCGCCCGGGTTCGCCCGGGCCTGGGTCCGCCCCTGGTCCCTTAAATGTACCGAAACAAAACGAGAAATCGAATCTCTCTCTAGATTCTGAACTTCCATCTCCCAAAATTGGAATTTGTCGTAGAGTATGTAAGATCCAAGATATTTGCCTAGGAAATAATCGAGATCCAAGATATTTTATGGGTCAAGAATAAATGAGATCCAAGATGTTTTTTGGCTTAAGATGTAGACTGTCCTTTTAATGGGTTCGGACTTATTGTTGGATGACAATGAAACATCGCATATATCAACTTCAGTCTAAACTTGAAAGGGTGTTAGGATTAGCCGCCATCACTAATCTGACCATGTAAGATTTCAGCTGAATTAAGCTTTAAATAGATTTGGGTGGGTAGGCTTTAAATACTTTGCCTAGTTTCATTTATAGATGGCCTAAATCTTCTTCATCCAAACTAAGGGTGAGAATTTTATTTGGCAGAAATCGAAATTTCTGGTACCGATTTTGACCTATTCCGGTACTGGAACGAGAACCCATTTTAGGGAAATTCAAAAACTGAAAATTGTGGCGAAAATTCCGAAATTCTTTTAACAAAAAATAATGGGCTTTTGAGCCCTGGTTCATAAAAGAAAAAATGAGATTACTTGGGTCAAACGACCCAGGTCACACGTGGATGAATGGAGTCTGGCTTATAAAAAAAAAAGAGAATGAATGGAGTCAGACTCCTTCATTCGAACTTGAAGTAGAAAAGACAAACGAACTACAAACAAAATAACTTCACTCCTTCATTCCCCCTCACCGTCGTCGTCCCATCCCCCACTCTCCTAAAATCTCTCTCTCAGCTCTCTCCCTCCTCCCTCCCGAAATCTCTCTCTCCCTGTCGCTGCCTCCGAGGTTCTCGACGAGTTTACATCAAAAGAATCGATGAGATTGGGTTCTGGGTTCTGGGTTCTACCCATGATTTTCAGGCTGTTTTTTTTATTTTATTGTTCTTGGTTTTTCCCGCTGAGATTTGCAATGAGGGTTTTTGGCATGATGCTTTTATTTTCTTGTTCTTGGTTTTTTCCGCTGAGATTTGCGATGAGGATATTTGGCATGGTGTTTTTAATTTTCTTGTTCTTTGTTTTTCCCTTTGAATTTTGGAGTGAGGGTTTTTGGTATGGGTGAGTCTCTGAATCTGAGATGATGGTTGAAGTTTCAGAGAGAGGTAGCTCTGGTCTTGGAGTTGGAAGCCCCATATGGAAAGAACGGTGTCGATTGATTCCTCTCCTTCCTCTCTGAAATCTCTCTCTCTCTCTCACTCCATCGAATGGAACCGGAATTAAAATATTAGTTCTGGTGGGTACCAGAATAGGTAATTCTGGTTCCATCCGTTTCGGTACTCACCGGCCTTAATCTAAACATGTATTCTTCACTTGATTTTATAGTTATTGTGAAGAAAAATTCTATTTTTTCTTTTGCGTAAATGAGGAAGGAAAAGATCTCCTCATTGAAAAGTTATGAGAACGTAGAAAAAAAAAGAAAAGTTATGAGAAGAAAATTTCTAAGTTCTAACCCTAGTATTTCTCATCAATCGCTTATTCCGCCCATCTGACCTCTGTTAAGTAGCAATTTTTACCGACATCAAAACCCACCCCCCCCCCCCCCCCCCCCCCCAAAAAAAGGACTTTTTGGGTCAATTCACGTCAGACAGGAGGCCGAGGGTAGGAATTAGGAAAAGAGATAAAATGGCTGGCCTCTAAATAGTCCAATCTTATCCTCTAAGTGCCCTCCTCGATTCGTTAAAATATTAATGATAATTGGTGGGTAACTATTAAAGAAATCGCCAGCCCTGACCTACCTAAGTAATCTTTCCAAGTGAAACGAAAATTGGCAGCCATCCAATTAGTGAACTTTTGGGATGTTCGAAACGAGTCAACTCAGAGTTGGATGCACTTTGAAGGAGGCCCCTGCAACTTGCTTTCAAATAGTGGCTCTGGCCTCTTGCTTCTCTTATTTCGGGAAAAAAGAAAAAGTAAAAGAAACATTCTGGGATCCCATTATTTTTTTTCTTTTTTTATTGGCGTGGGATCCCATTCAACAAGGGTGGGATTTGCGTCACGTACTCGACTACTGGGGCATCTGTAAAGCCGACCACCAGTCCGTCAGTGCAGTAGCCAACTCTTATCCTCTTTATGCTTTTGAGTTTTGAGTTCCTTGATTCTTTTGGGCCCACCCAACTTCTGCTAGGACCCACGGAGTTGTCGAAAGGGCACATGCTTCTTGCTTATCTCAAGTTTAGGAATTTTGTGTTGTCTATCTGATGGGGAATTTTTCCTTTTAAAGGGCAGAGTTCCATGATCAAAAAAAAAAAAAAGGGCAGAGTTCCACGTCCTTGATGACAGAAAATAAGTACAAAAATAAGTATGTAAAGATTCCAGGTTAATTACCAGCTTGTCAGAAAATATATAAGAATTTTTTAAAAAGAAAAATCCAAACAATATCCAAATATAGCAAAAGAAAATTGCCTCCACAATTGGAGTAAGAAAAGGTATCCATACTTAGAAAAAAAAGCATCCATAAACTTGAAGTGAAATAGTAATGTGCAGATGCTTGAGGTTGGAGAGGAACAGTTTAATTTAGCAGTACTAGATAAAGAAGAAAATTACCTTGTAGACACGACCCCTATATGGCATGTGGGTTCTGAGTTTCCATCACTTAAAGAAGCTGGATTTCTAGAAAAACTTTAATAAGTTTTAAGTGGGGAGTTAAATATTACATTAATTAGGTAATTTTGGTGATCAGACACAAAGATAAACCTATCGGGCAGATGGGGGGGCCGGGGCATGCATTAGGATCATGAACGGCATGGTGTGGGCGTGACAATGGCTTCTTTCCCTTTTTTCCTATTATCATGTAAAGTAGGTATACTGATGACATCATGGCTTAGGCAACTCGATGAAGGTGGGGGCTCACATATATATTATTTAGCACTTGTTACTGGTGAAGAGCAACAAGTGGGCTGATTAAAAAGCGTGGGCATATTATGGACGACGTACGACACTATTTGAGAATAGTAAATTAATTGTTTGGGGATTGATCATGGAGACTGCACCAAAATCAAAGTCCACGGTGGAGTGAGATCCACATCCGCCCCCACTTTGCTTTTTATAAGTCGGCCTTTTATGTGCTCCAACACGGACATCACCACCTGAAACTGTGGCACAGAATCTACACTATGTTTCCCCCATTTTGGTCATTTCTCCTGTATTGACAAGATGCAAGTGCAGTTTGACGATTTCTCAACATATTTTATCCAATCTACTGAACTTCAAGAGGGATTTGAGCGGCCACTTTTTTAATGCATGCCATTTTCTCTTCACAAGTTGTTTATGTCTTCCTTTATTTTCCTGAGTTAATTTGCTACAGAAGTGGCAGTTTGCTAGGAGTGCAAACAACAAGAATCAACATCTTTGTTAATTGTGCAACGCAGTTGAATAAGTGGATTAAGAAATTCAGACTCTATTATATCCTGAATGAATTTGTATCAACTCTATAGTGAAAGGGTTGTCTGCTATTGTTTTGGTGATAGCTCTTTAATTTATTTTTAATTAAATTTCACCCATTCTTTATGCTTATTTTTAATATTAATATCAAGCTTGTTTGAAAAAAACAAAGTAGTAACACGATATATTCGGTCTGTGTAAACTTTCACATGAATCAAACCTTGAGTGGAAAAAAAAAAAGCCATCATCGAGCTTTTCCGTATTAATGTTTAGAAAGAGAAATAGGTTGAACGTGTGGTCGGTGAAATTTTTTACGTTAAAAAGCAAAAGAAAGAAAACAAAAATTGAAAGAAAGGGGGAATCCGTAGAGGATGACGCGTTGCAGAACCGGGCCGGTCCGGTTCTAGAAAAGCAACTGATCCCCCACCCAAAAAACTTTGAAACACGTTTATGGAATGGTATCCATCTCGAGGAGGACCCACATGGACAAGGTAGAGATCATACATATCTTTCCCCTCTAGATCGCACGTTTTTTCTAGCAAAGGTGGATTTGTATATTTAAGGAAGGAGATCACTTTCGACAATCTCCATAAAAGATATACCAAATCTCAACATTCTTACATGTCAAAGATATTGAGAATTCACGTGGATTATACATATATCTAGGGGTATCCAACATCCGGTCTGGGCCGGTTCGGTCCGATTTGGCGCAAAGGTGGATTTGTATATTTAAGGAAGGAGATCACTTTCATCAATCTCCATAAAAGATATATCAAATCTCAACATTCTTACATGTCAAAGATATTGAGAATTCACGTGGATTATACATATATCTAGGGGTGTCCAACATCCGGTCTGGGCCGGTTCGGTCCGGTTTGGCCGGCCAAATCGGAAGTTTTTGAAAGTATATAGACCGGACCGGACCGGACCGATTATATGACCGGTCTGGTCCGGTCCGGTCTGGGCCGGTCTGGGTCGGTTTGGGCCATGCTATTTTGGGTCGGTTTTGGGTTGGGTCATGCCATTTTGGGCCGGTTTTAGGGTTGGGCCTTGCCATTTTGGGCCAATTTCCGGTTTGGGCCGGTTTGGAGAGGTATACTCCGGTCCGGTCCCCGGTTTTCATGAGGGTAACCCGGAACCGGACCGGAATACACCGGTTTACCGGTCCGGTCAACTCGGTTGAAAAAAGTCAACCGGTTTGGGTCAAAACCGGTACGATTTGGCCGGTTCGAGCCGGTCCGGCCGGATTTTTGGACAGGCCTACATATATCTAAAGTCCTTTCACAAACTTGTCCCTCCATATGTAATTACTTTCTTATTTAGGGTCATAACTAACCATAGAAATTTGTGTCAATTTATATTTATAATGTCATTAGTAATACTCAATTGGAAATTTATAATGTCATTAGTAATACTCAATTGGATTTGTCATAAATACTTAAGATAAATATACTTTGTATTCTTTAATTTTGGGGTCTTGACACTTTGTACCATATCTATTATTTTTATCACATTGAACTCACCAACAGTTGATTTCAGACACTTTGTATTCTCTATATTTTTTTATTTCTAAAATTATGATTTTAGCCTCATAAAATAATATTTTCAAAAAAAAATTATAAACATAATTGTCATTTCGCTCAAAAAATTATTTTATCCAAATTAACTGAAAATCTTAATGGAGGATGTAAAATGTTTAAAATAAATAATTGATAAGTAACTTAATAAAAATAATAGATTAGCTGTAAAATATTAAAATTTTAATAATTAAAGAGTGTAAAGTGTATTTAATTTTTTAAAACACAAAATAATAATTATAACTATAAATTTTTAATAGTGATCATTTTATAAGGATAACCTTAGGGTATTGCAGAGGAGCTCGGTCTTCAGCAGGCATTGGCGCATTAGGCATTGGCGCATTGCATCCCAGCCGCTGTTCTGGTCCGCCTACCTTAGAAAGCCTATTAAAGATCCATCATTGTCTGCCCCGTAAGGCGTCAAGGACGATAGGCGGCCAGGATTAAATTACGCGCGGGGTCCACAAGTGAGAAAATCCACTCGCTAAGAAACTGACGATAGGCGGCCAGGATTTCGAGACCCAAGAAACCCCGCTGTCCCACTGCCACGTGGACAATCTGCCTCCCCATCTTTTAACCCCGAGTCGGCCGCCATGGGACCCACACCGTATTCAAAGTTCGGCAGGCCAACCAGTCAAAAACCTTCTAAAAATGGAAAGTATACAATTGGGTGCGATGCATAGAATACAGATAAGAAAGGGTCTAAATATTATTCATTTTCCATTATATAAAGACATTCCTTTATGTGCAAGGAGTACATCGTCTTTTCACTCTTACCCTACCTCCCTAAGAAACAGCAAAATCCAAGCATTTACATTTTTTAAACAAAAAACCCAAAACTTATGTATAATCACACTAAAAATCCACCTATAGACTTATTGTAACTAGGTCTTTTAACTTTCAAGCCCTCCTTTTCCTTCACCATTCAACCCTTTCACAAAAGGGGGGTCTTATTTTTCCACATTTCCCAACTACTTAAACTTCTATTGCTTCTATGTACAGAATTATAAAGACCTAAAGATTACTAAAACCCAACGCCGGGCCTTTAGAGGTGGTAAAAAGCACCGGGCAATGGAGGGGGACATTGAAAACTACATTGTATGCGGGGGATACTGGAGTAATTAAACAGAAGTATGGTGCTAGTACCCCATGAGTACTCCTCCCATAGGGGAACGGTGAGGAATTCCCTTTCTTCGCTTGGCTGTTCTATAATTAACGGAAGTCGGGGGCGGCGTAGAGGGAGTGAAGCTCTGGACCCTGCTCTTCTCCCGGGCGTGGCTGCTGCTGGAGTATGAGTCCTCCGAGTCTGACGCCATCGCCGCCGAGTGTCTCTTCCTCTTCTGGAAATTCTTGGATGTCCCAACAATCTGAAATGAATGATATCAAGAATTAACGCCAAAAATTAGAGAGCCAATTGAATTGGCGATGAAAGTAACAAGGTCAACCATTTCAACCAACCATGTAAATGACATAGAATCAATCTACTCGTCTACTCCATTTTATTTTCCTTCGGTTTCTTAGCAGCCAAACAGCGTTGGAAACAATGGAACAAATTGAGGATTGGGGGGTATTTTAGCAGTAAAGTACCTTGCAACCGAGAGAGCAGAAGCGGAAGGAGTCCAGGAGACTGCGCTCGCAGACCTCGCAGGTGTTGGTGACGCCTTTGCCGGGCCTAGGCTGAGGGCGCTCGTTCAGGAAGACGACTCTGGCACTGTTGATAATGTAGGTCTGGACTCCGGTGATGTCCAAAACCTTCTGAATCTCAGAGACCCTTATCACATCGTGGTATGAGGACCTCCTAATCTGCCACCAAATAGAGGAAACTCATCAGAAACTCATTATTCTTTGCTGTCAAAATGGTATAAACAAAGAAAACCAATGTGAAATTTCACCCAGACCTTTGGGTGTGTAACTTAGTAATTTGATCAGTTTGGAGCTGAGAAAATGCAAGAAAAGTAAATTTTAGCGGTGAGTTTGAACTTTCCATTTCCTTTTTACGCCACTCTTCTCAGAAAGAAAGCAAATCTCGGAGATTGAAATGAAAATAAAAAAGAACCATACGAACTTACTCAAGAAAGGGAAAAGATGGATTATCGGAAAGCTCAATTCCCCAAAATACGAATGGAAACAGAGGACTCCTGTGGTTCCCGGAAAGAAATAGCTAGACTTTGAAAAAAATCTTTGAAAGAAGAGATCCAATTTAGGGAATCAAGAAATTTTACAACATTGAATAGAAACCGGATGCCAAAATTAGATAAAACCTGAAGAAAACTACGAATTCAGTTATGAAAAATCTACCTGAATAGCACTGTGGTCCTTGTGGTAGCCGAGGCAGAGAGAGCAAAGAGCACCGTTCATGCAATCCAAGCAATACATATTGCATTCACTCTTGTGAGAATCGGCGTGTAACTTGCATTGAACAAAGAAGCTCTCTCTAAGCAAAGGCTTCAGCCATGGCGGCCACCTATTGTCGTCAGGACCTCCAGCACCCTATTCGAAAAAACAGTAAGAACACATAATTACAACCAAACCCAGTAATTTAAAATCATACGAGTAGAAAATCACGAATGAGAAAGCTCATCAAAGGCATTGATACCCAATTCAAAAAAAAACAGAGTACATTGACCAGACGCGGAAGAATCAAAGAAACCAAAAGAAAAACAAAAAGTTCCAATACAGAAGGGAGAGAAAATTTGGGAAAAGACAGTTGTTGTACAATGATTCTCCTATTTTTGGGCTTGATTTCCCGGACAGTGGTGTCTTGATTTTCGATCGCCAGCTTGAAAGAACAGAGTATTCTTTTTCTTTCTTGGATCTCTTCTTCTAAAATGTGAGTAAAAACGGTGAGAAACGGGCGTGTCTGCTATTCGTGAGAGCTAGAGAGGGAGAGAGAGTTTGCTCGACAACAAGAAGGAGCGACTGGGTTATTTTGAAGAGTTTTGGGAGCATTCGATGGAGTTTACAAAGTGAGGGGGAGAGAGGTCGTTCTTATCCTCACAAAGTCCACACCCATACCTAGCTCCAAACCTAGACCCGAACCCGGAGCACAAGGAAACAGATCCGTTGGGTGCAAGGAACCCACCTCCTTATTTCCTTTCATTTTCATGCTCCCTTTGGTCTTATCTTTTTTGTTTCGTTTTTTAAATCTCTCTCTTTTGCCCTCAATTTTCTTATGTTATTAAAAACTTGATGCTTTGGTGGTCATGCTGAGTGATTAAACATTTGTTTAAGCTAATTATTGGTTCGAGAGCGAATATTCAAATATATCTTGTGAAAAAGGTATTTTAGAGAAGTCTTTTGCTTTGTTTCTAGAATTTTTCATTATTTTGGCCGCTTGAACCTTCCCTCTCATCTCCTTTTTCTCCTCTAGTCGTCTCAGCTTGCTGCCCTTCATGGGCTTTACACCCTATATGAGTTTTATCCGCCCTTTTGGGTTTTGTCCTTTTGCTCGTTGGCCTGTCACCTCTCCAAAGGGTTTGACACGCCTCTTAAGACCTGTATATGAGGTTTTCAAACCTTATTCATCTTTAGTAAAAACTTGTTATTTTGACTAAAAAATATTATTATTATTATTATTAGTTCGTGATGTGATTTGGGTACATAATTGTCATTCTTTCTATGCAGCTAATCACACCCACTTTATCAAATTTTTTTTAATTCACTTACTTTGAGGTCTATTGTCTCTTATTCTAAAGCTAAAGTCCAAGCCTCTCCCAATAGTTAAATTTTTGTTTTTTATTTCCCTATCAAATGTTTATGTAATAACCCATCATTGCTTACCCATAATTTTTGAAAGCTAATGCAGTTGGATATTAACTCGTATTTCTCCTCACGTTTGATAAAAGGAATTGGGATTATGAATATGAAATTCGTATTTCTCCAAATTAATTGTTCCAACCCATTATGAATATGAAATTTGTATTAATAAAAATACTATTTGGTAATAAAGATTATTCAATTAATCAAATAAAAAAGGATAATTAGACAGATAGATAACAGTTTGCTGTTTTTTTTTATCAAAGTTTGTTTTATTAATTCTAGAATCACTTTCCAAAATGGAAAAAGCGAAAAATGTCTTAAATTTAGCATATAAATTCGTAATAGTCAATAGCTGTCATTTTTCGTGTTTTCCACATAGTTCATTGAACATAATTAGTAGAATAAGGAGGGTCCATTTTGTGTGGGTCGGGTCCAAATATTTGAACCCCCCACCCACTAATGATCTCTCCCAAAAATTCAATTCCCACTGTTTTTTTTTCGCTTTAAGGGAAAATATAAAAGAGTAAATTATTAAATCCTCAAGGATAGCAGAGAAAATTTTGGTGGAAGAAAGTTAAGATCCCATGAAAATCATGCTTAATAGGAAACTTTCCATTAGAAACCTTAGATTATGCCTACCAATCGTTTTTGGCCTTGGTAGAACAATTAATCTTCAAGGAGATTAATGACTGACGGAAGACCACAAAATCTCGTTAGTTCTCCGCCCACATGGGTAAACTGCAGGGTGCAGAATTTTAACCGACCCACACAACACGCATGCTTTTCTCATTACCAAAGCACGTAAATTTCCTCTAAATGGTTGCCGTTTGTTGCCGTTCCAAAAGGGCCGAAAAAGAAAGAAATTGGGTTATTGCCCACAGAAATTGAATAACTAGTCCTGCTTGGATAATTGGATTAGACTGTCCAAGCACGGGATGGGATTTGGTTAACTAAAATATCGGATTAGCTCGTGGGTTGACTCGGAACCTGAGTTGAACTAATTGGGCATCTTCCTTTTCTTTGTTTGCTTTTTATTGTTTTTTGGAACCCGAGTCTCCAACTTAAAAGGCTAAAAGAATTATTTGATCTATATAAGAAAGATGGTGTATGCGTGGGGTATAAGTTTATTAATTAATTAGAACGACTAATTAATATTCAGAATCTGGTAGAAGATTGAACGGATCAACCAAATTAGAACAAGCAATTATATGCCTTATAATTAACAACAAATCTCAGTCCAACTATCGATCCTTGTTGATTTAGTAGCAATAAAATATTACTGATTTTTTTAATCTTCTTCTAATTAAACTTGTTATTTCTTTGTTTGATTGAGCCGGAAGTTGTCTCCATGGACCGGGGTAGATGGTTTTAGCACCAACCCCAAGCAAATAAACTATGAAAACTCTGTATAGGTTCTGCTTAAATTAGCTAGGTGATAAATCTAGATCGGGCTTTTTAATCTAATGAATCAGTCAATTTACTTCATGATACCCCCGATTGTCTGCGAAATTAAGGTTGTGATCATCTTTATTATGCTTTCTACATTGTGTTAGTTGGCCGGAGACCACTTTTATAACCTGAAACCATAATAACATAAGAGCGGTGCAATAGTAGCAGTTGGATGTTGATCTCCAGGTAATTTAGTTTTCTACTGTTTCCATTTGTCCTATTTTCCAAGTTTGTATAGTCACACATTTTACATATATATATATATATAAAGTTATTAATGGGGTGTTATACTAAGTTGTATTCAGAAATGATGCAGCTACAAGAAGAATTTGTTACTGATGACTTCAATTGCCGTACCACGAGAGTGGTAGACTAGTTAGTATAGTGTCTGAAAATAGGGACACTAGTAAGGGAGTGTGAGGACAGGAGGTCTGTGCATCGAACCTTCATTCTCGTCTCTAAAATTAACTGCACTTTAGTGGGATTGTAGTGACGGTTCTCCTTTTTTAGAGGATAATTATGATTCAATTCAGATATTCTACGGCCGCTAAAATTTTTTATAGTCACCACTATGAGAAATAGGCTACACTAATCATCCGCTTATACCCTTTTATGAAAAAAAAACCTTCAATTAGGGGAAAAGTTCTTCTAAAAATAATGAGGTAAGTCGATGATATGTCTTTTTTTAAAAAAAGAATATTATATTTTAATATTATTTAGGGTAAAGACGAAAATTCTACCCAAAAGACCCACCAAAATATAATCAGAAAATATTATACAATCTCAGATAGTTGAAATTATTTCACAGCTATTTAAGGTAAGTTATGTGTACATAGATTCACCTAGCACCGGAGAGTTGGTGACAAAGTTAGGTCGGCCAGTTTCTCTTTTAAATTGAAATTCTAGTAGTATTCAAGTCAATCGTTCTCTTGGAACCGATCAACTTATACCATGGACAAAACTTGTGATAGCCACGTCAGCACGTCGGGAAAGTTCTATGAGCAGCCATCTTTGATTGGACATTGTGTATCAAGACAAGACAGCTTAGAAAATTTTGTAAACTTTGAGTAATAAATTGACCCAAAACTTTCTCTGATTTAAATATTTTCCGGGCCCTCAGTTTTTTTTTTCTTTCCTTTTTCCGAGTAATTCACAGGAGCTTTGTTTTGTTTGTTTTTTTGTCTCTTCTAAGATGCAATGAATATAGGAGAAGAAAAGCAGTTTGATCAATATTAATATTTTTTTGTCGTATTTGGTAAGCTAAGCATTTTTCAATGTATTAGTTAATTAATTAAATACATTAACCATTAACAACCAATATCTGGGGACCTTACCTAAGGCAGTGATCATGACAACCAATATCTGGGGACCTTACCTAAGGTGAGGATTGGGGTAGGCTACTCTGTAGGTGCGTGCAGGGGTGGTCCCGGACTCCACCTTGCTGTTATTGATCATGTGCCAGAAGATAAAACCAAAGAATAGGAAAAATTAATTAAACTTAGGTCTTAAATTCCAAAAAGAAAAAAAAGAAGAAGAACAAGATTGACATCCAAGTTAGAACCATCATATATGGGAACTAAACAATTTGAGCGTGGCCACTGAATCCTCTATTCTATAAGAGAACGGGATACCTCCGAATTGGATTGTTTGGATATATAATAATACTTCCCTTTAGTTTCTACTGTGAATTAATCTTTTTCATGGAATAATGCATGCCTTGTCTGATAAGAAACGGATCTTCGGACTGTCGTTTGTGCATGCCTCTTGCAACAAAATTACGACAATATACATATGTATATGAGGATTCGCCACTCAAAGCCAGATGTCGCACTACAAAAAAAACCACCTATAGCGGCGGTCACTGTAGCGGCGGTCACCAATACCGTCGCTACAAAGTGTTTTTAGCGGCGGTTTTAGTCAACCGCGGCTAAATGGGGGTCTATAGCCGCGGTTTCTATAGGGGGTCTGTAGCCGCGGTCGCTGACCGCGGCTACAGACCCAATATAGCTACGGTTTTGAATAAATAGCGGCTATATGTCAGTGTCTATAGCGGCGGTCAGTTGACCGCCGCTATAGGAAGGGGGTGTACAGCGGTGGTCAACATGACCGCCGCTGAATCTCGTACCTGTAGCAGCGGTTTTAATACAAACCGCTGCTACAAGTATACCTATAGCGGCGGTCTTTGTAGTGACCGCTGCTATAGGTATAATTTAAAAAAAATGAAAAAAAATTAGAAAAATGAAATTTTATGTGTAATTTAAGGTTAAAAATTGTTTTATTGACTATTTATTCCTTTTTATACATAATTGTATTTTGTCACATGTTTTAAAAAAATTTTAAGAGACATAGTTAATAAAATATGAAATTAGAGAGTGTTATGAATATTGAAGTTGTTATATAGAATATGGGCACTTTTCGCACGCGTGTCGGTTTTTTGGTCATAACTTTCGCTACAAGTATCCGATTCGCGCCCATGACCCCAATTCGGAAAGCTCTTTTCGGCGCGCACATCGTGGGCCTCGAAAATTGAGCCATATGCTTCGGTGCGCCTCGTTTTGAGCCCTAAATCCGCTGTTTTCCCTCTCAAAAACCTATTTTTAGTTATTATTTTCTTTCCTTTACCGTTTAGGAATTATTTTTGAACCCGATTAGGGATGATATTTTAGGGATGAGATTTTAGTTATTTTAGCCCGGTTTGTGGTTTTTTTTGGGACATACACGATTATTTTGAATTGGTTATATGAAATTAGAAATAATGTTATGACAGTTATATCTATGATTGTTATGGTAATTGTATTTTTATTGACTAAATTTAAGTAGTTTAGACATCTATTATCATATGCTTATAATGACCAAATATATTTGTAATAATTAGTAATACAATAATATTTAATTATGACATATGATTTAATTTCAAACAAAAAATCCCTACCTAAAAACGCTGTCGTTCCTTCCCCCACCTCCCCCTCTCCCTTTCTTAAAACAAAGTCCTCCCGCCCTATAAGTCGAACATTTCCCCTCCCCGCGCCTTGAAACGCTAACCCATCACCCCCGCATTTTCCCCCTTCACCCGACGCCGAACCTCTCGTTTAATTCCCCCCGCACAGCCCTCACCCCCTGGTCCCTCTAGCTCCCTCTCCTTGCCGTCACTCACCACCCACCATACCACTTCTCCTTCAGGCCGTTGCGATTACCACTTCTCCTTCAGGCCGTTGCACAAAACCCAGCTCCACGTTCCCAGACTCGGAATAGGCAAGCTCTCTGAACATGGCAAACATCGGCGAAAGCCAGTGCTCCACCAAATTCCATTCAGTTTTGATCGCCTGTACTCATATGCGAAAAATATTAAATAATATGCTATGTATTTTCTAAATATAAAATTATTACTAAATATAAAGATTTTCAAATACTATTATAATTTACAATTCCTTTTAATTTATTAAATACACATAATAAAAAATATATAAACTATTTTAGAAAAACTTCAAATTAAGGAAAAAAAATTGTAAATTTCCCGCCCCCCCTCCCCCGCCTTTTTTTCGATTCCTGCTACTTAGGTTAAAAAAACCCCCTCTTTTTTCAATTCAGTTTCGTCTCTTCTATCCTCTCCTCTCTCCGTTCGTCCCTTCCTGCTACTATGAAGTGCTTAGTGGCTATTTTGAGATCAATGGGAGATTGGATGAACAAACAGCTGTGAATGGTCGACCGCTCACCAGATTGGACTCCATCAAGCAAACTATGCTTCTCTTCATCAATGCCAAGCTCTCCATTAACACCGAACACTGCTTCGCCTTTGCCTCTCTCTCCAAATCAGCCTCTTGGGTAATCTCACACTACTCTCTCTCTCTCTCTCTAACTGTCTCTATATTTTCTTCAAATTAACAAGATATAATAGTCGATGGCCCTTGTTGCTCTTTTTATTTCATGGAATTCCTTTAATGATGAAATTATTCTTAGAGAGCACCTGTCTGAATTAACACCAAGCTGTTAACAACAATTTGTAAAAGGATGACCGCCCCTTACATCAGATGCAGAGAAAATGCCTCTCAAGCGCGCAGGTGGTTTGAGAATGGTAGGAACTACATTTGTGTAGGTTGTGAGAATGGCTTTTATTATCTGCCTCCATTGAACAAATTACATTTGAGGATCATATTATCTATATCTTCAAGTATCTTCGAATGGTGTTCCTTGGCGAGTGTGGTGATCCTTAGATTCATTTTGATCTTCAAGTTAAAGGTACTCTCAAAGCCCTTGTTGGTTTTGCGAACTCTTGCTGTGAAGTTTTGTTTTGCATATCTAGAAGTGATTTTTCTTTCTTCTATATTGGTTCAGGATTGGAGAGAAGACAACCTAACTTGCTTCTATATTTCATGCAGCTTCCTAGTTATATGCTTTTCATTAATTTTGTTGCATATTTATGCAATATGCTTTGGTGTTCTGTCGATGGTACTTATTTAGATAACATCATTATGATGCAGTGTATTGTTTTGCCCTAAGTAGAAGTTATTGCCTGAAATTCTTTTTGGCATTTTTCAATGTTGGCACTTGGCTTTCCTTGATGTTGTACCTTACAGGAATTACCTCTCATATGTTGAGTTTGACAATGTGATTGCAGTACGTTGAGTGGGAATATTAAGATGTGAAATTGTTTGTTAAAGATACTAGCATAGGATACCTAGAGGGGTAACTGAACCTAAGATGATTACGATTGTTTTAAGCTTTGAGCGAACACGTCTTTCTCTTGATCAACATGTTGCTTATAATATGAACTACTTTTTGCAGGCAGAGCTCAATAAAGTGGCTGCTGAAAATGGTCCAGTTGAAAGTGGATCTCAGGCTGATGACAAAAATACTATTGTAGCTGGTGCCACAAAGGAATTCATGTCATTTTCTCCATTTGTTAACCTTTCGAGGCAATTTACTTGACGTGAGTTTTTTCAAGTTAATGACTGATTCCTTAGAAAAAAATTAATCCTCAGAGCTGGTATTGGCTGCAGACACTTTAGTTGTGGAGGACAGAGTCAATGCAGATCTTGCATTATGTCCTGTGCATTTGACAACTGTTTGTGGGTTGTTGGAGGCCTGTGGCCTCCATGAGGGAGGGAGAGAGAGAGGGGAAGAATTTTGAAACTGGTAATGGTGTTAGGCATTGTTGAATGATATGCACGGGAGATTCAATTTGTCTCCTTGCTTCATGGGTTTATGTTTTTTGTATGTGTTGGAGATAATGCCTAATGATACCTCATTTTTCACATTCAAAAGTTGATGTGAATGGTAAAGATGCTGCCCCATTGTACAAGTTCTTCAAGTCGAGCAAACGTGGCCTATTTGGAGACACCTATTTCACTGCAACTGTCATAGTCTGTCACCAAATTCCATTCAGTTTTGATCGCCTGTACTCATATGTGAATGGTTTTAGTACAGCATGTGGAGACAATAAGCAGTTATGAGGCAACCATTGATGTTGTCCAGTCATTTGTGGTTAGTGTGGCAGTTTCTTTGTTGGTTCCTTAATTCTATTCTTATTTTATATGTGTTCGTTTAAGGTGTCTTGGTTAGGGGATAGTACTTTTGTTCATTTTGCAGCAGTTTGTTTAATTTTCATTTGTGTTATAAGTTTCTAAGCTATGGATTGACTTTTTCTTTAGGCGTCCAATTATCCTGTTGCATCTGAAGGTAAAACAAAGGATGAGGAACGAAGGCATTCTTTTAAAGGAAATGAGCTCTCTCTCTCTCTCTATCTCTGAACTCAAAAACGTGAAATGGTTGTTCAGAGCCAACCTTTAGCTTACTGCCTCAAATATGATTAAAGACATTAAGTTACGTGTTTCTTTTTTTATTATTACTTTTATATTGTGCATCTAGGACATTATCAGATGGTTCTTTAAGTTGATGATAACTATTGTCAGATGGTTCTTTAAGTTGCATCTGCTTCACCATCTGCACATGCTATCCTTTTTGGCTTTAGTTCCTATCCGAGGTAGTTGATTATGGTTCTTTAACTCAGAGGTAAGATTTGTGTTTGCTGTTTGTTTGTTGTTTTTATTTGTTTTTCAAATCCTCTTTGCAATTTATATTTCATGCAACACCCTGGCTGTAAAAAAGAAGAAGATATAACTTCAGACTAAATAGCATTCTTTTTAATGACAGATGCATTCTTTTTAATGACAGATGCATTCAGCTGCCTTTGCATTGCCTGCCTTCATGAAAAGGGAGGCCATTTTGGTTCGTGATTCTCCGTGAGATCCAGCAGAGTGAATCTGCATTTCCTAGTCAATTACATGGAAAAGTAGGAACAAGAACTCTCATTTATTCTCACTAGACTTTTGGTTTGTACAAGTTTTAGATTCCTTTGAATATGTTTTATCTCCGCGAGTTTAAGTATCAGATGTCATGTACCACAGATGGTGGCTAACTGCTTACTAGATGAATGGGAAGAGAATTTAGCAATCATATCTGCAAACAGAACAAAAAATGATGAGCTGGTCATCATTCATCTTGGAGATAGCCTATGGAAGGAGCACGGGGGGTAGGTTGTATTTTTTCCTTTTATGTCAAGTCTTTTTCTGTTTCTGTCTGTCGAAAATAATATTTGTTTTCTCTGGGTCTCATCCTGACTGTTAACCAATTTTACAGATTACGGCTGCACATATTTGTTATTTAGTTGCAGAAGCCACCGCAGAACCATATTCAGACAGTGCAAGACTTTGTCTTATTGGTGCTGATCATTGGAAATTTCCGCGTACATATGCTAGTCCTGAGGCTATTCAGGTGTTCTGCTTCGCCTTTTGTCTCATATCTCAATGATACAGGATTGGTATATATAGCTTATTTTACAAGCTCCTAGGTTCTATAGCTTATTTTACAGTCAGAGAGCTTAACCTCAAACTGTTAGACTTTTGGGAGAGTCATTGCTGGTGACTTGGATTGGATTGGATTTTGCTATTTTGTTACTTAATTGAAAACATCAACACACACCAACATATATGTGTGTTTCCTTGCAGTTTATTTCCATTGTTTTCCCGTATGATGGTTCCATTCTTTACTTGTTCCAGTGTTTTCAATTAAGATTTTTTTCTTTATTTTTTTAGTAAATGGACAAAATAATTTGTTTTTGGAGTTTGAAATGAGATTTTTTCTGAGGCTTAGTCCATGGAGCGGAGTTTGAAATTTTTTTTACCCTGCTAACCTATAGCGGCGGTCACTGACCGCCGCTATAGGTGTTCAACTTTTTTAAAACCGATTAAAAAAATTCGAAAAAAATATCTATAGCGGCGGTCGCGACCGCCGCTATAGGCTTAGGGTCTTCTCCAGCGGTCGAAAAAACCGCCGCTATAACCTATCCCGACGGAGCTATAGCGGCGGTTTTCGACCGCCGCTATAGGTCGGTTTTTTTGTAGTGTCGGTCTCTCCGTGTTTGGTTGCTGAGCAACGCTCGGAGTACGGTAAAGAAAATTGAAGTTTCGAGATTTACGGACATATCAATGACCACAAAATACACTGAATGCAATAATCAGTAATCTTTCTTTTATAAATTTGTGAATAATTCGTTACGCTCCAATTACTCGAGTAACACCGAAATGTTTAGAATCAGTGCCACTACACGTCGTATGATGGTACTGTAGCATCCAACAGACTGCAAGTGAAAAGCAATTGTGGTTTTAGCTTTAGGTACTCTCAAGGGCATTCTGGTCATTTCTTGAAAAACCGTCTCATTTGAGAGTGCACTTAAACGGGAGCGAAGATTGAATGATTTTAAAACACAGGGGTATCAAATTATTGGTTTGGAAAATAAATGTCGTAATTTGATTTTGCCATAGAGATATGGGGATAACTATGAGTTTACCCCATATATATATTATCTGGAGCAGCGTAGCCATGCCTCTGTTTTGGTAATCTAAGTATTTGTATACATGCATAATCTAGGGTTGTTCAAACCCAGTGTAGGTGCCGGTTTTGACCAAAACCGGCACTTCAAATATGAGCTATCTACACCTACACCGTTAAGGGCAAAAATCGGCCCTTAGCGGTGACGGTTTTAGCGATGGCGGTTTCCGGTTATCCTACATTCATATTATACCATTTTTTGCAGTATTTTTTACACTTGGCCTAATGTATTTTTTTTTTTCTTTTGGTCCAGTGATCACAAATTAATAAAAATTTTATCTCATATGTGACTGGTACCAACTATGCCACCATATTAGTGACAACTTGAATATAAACGGAAGTTTTAAAGCAATAACACGCTTTCAAGATGGCAAATTGCTCCTTTTTCTCCCTTTGTTTAATGCACTTGAAAATCTGCACTTTCAGCAGAATATTAGACCATTTTTTGTAGTATTTTTACACTTGGCCTAATGTATTTTTTTCTTTTGGTCCAGTGATCACAAATTAATAAAATTTTATCTCATATGTGACTGGTACCAACTATGCCACCATATTAGTGACAACTTGAATATAAACGGAAGTTTTAAAGCAATAACATGCTTTCAAGATGGCAAATTGCTCCTTTTTCTCCCTTTGTTTAATGCACTTGAAAATCTGCACTTTGAGCAGAATATTAGACCATTTTTTGTAGTATTTTTTACACTTGGCCTAATGTATTTTTTTTCTTTTGGTCCAGTGATCACAAATTAATAAAATTTTATCCCATATGTGACTGGTACCAACTATGCCACCATATTAGTGACAACTTGAATATAAACGGAAGTTTTAAAGCAATAACATGCTTTCAAGATGGCAAATTGCTCTTTTTTCTCCCTTTGTTTAATGCACTTGAAAATCTGCGCTTTGAGCAGAATATTGCAATATTGCAAGATCTGAAGATGACTGTTGCGTCTAAAACTAGGCTTTGTTAACTTTTTGTCTTTTGGAGGAAATGTAGTTAATACGACCTTCTATGTTGCATTAAAAATGAAACAAACTTCCAACTGCTTCTAGATTCATAAACTATGACAAATTCACAATAAAGAGGATATTTCACTTTTTACATATGCTGTGTACATACTCTTGCTTTTATATACAATTGTGCGGGGATAACACACTTAGTGAATTTTTTGGGCATTCCATCAAGCATCTGGCATGCATTACAAGTTCAAACAGTGACAGAGGCCATTCAAGTGCAGAATATGCCTTAATACAAAAGAAAAATAATCAACAACATTGTATACAACAAAATACATCAGGAGCAGCCAGATGCCAAGACACAAAGAGCAGCAAGTTTGAGTGCGAGACAACAAGCGTGGGAAAACAAAAATTAGGCAATGAATGACAAAACAGACAATATATTTGGAATGAAACAAAACAGACTACACATAGGGCTGTGAAGAATGGAAGAGTGCAGAACAAATTAGCAAATTGGGTTTGTGCGGGTAGGGAGTGTGATGTGAGGAAGAGTCCAAAAAACATTGTACCTGAAAAGAGGGATTTGAAGGATGATTAGGAAGAAGAACATGTGTGATGCTATTGTCCAGAGACTACTCGCCAATCTCTTCGTTGAGGAAGACAATGACGATGGAGACGAAGTTGCCATAATTTTCGGAGAGAGGGAGAGAATATCTAGTAGTTTTTCAGCTGCCGAAGCCTAATCAGTGACCCTCAAAGGCTCAATTTCATAACGAACCGAGAGGGGCAGGCGTGGTGGTCAGCACTCGGCAGGAGAGGGGGAGGGAGAGAGAAGCATGGGCAAAAACCTTTCTGGGGTGTTGAGGGTTTCTGGCTTTCTGCCGAAAAGGGGGGTTGGAATTTTGCGCTTTGTCAAAAATAAAAAAATCCCGGTTCCTCGGTGCAGGGTAACTCGGGAATCGGGAATACTACCGGTGAAACCGATACTGGTGCCAGTGCCACCGAAATTTTCCGGTGGCACTGAAAAACCTTAGCGTAATCACATGCGGAGGGAGGGGGCAGACAGGGGCCACTACTCCGATTGGCTCCCCCAACTTTTTTTACACCTAATTTTTTTTTTCTTACCAAGCTCGCCCCCTTTGAAAAAGCTCGGTTTACTTGTTTGTGGGTTAAGTAGCCTCTGCATTTGCGAGTTTGCCAACTCACTCACCTTCATTTAAGAGGCCCTATTGAATGGTAATCGTAAACCTTCAAGCCACATTATATCCTTAGGTAAATATTAAAAGTAGCGTTTATGTTAGTAAAATGACATATTTGCCCACTTCCATCTTGAAGAATCTTGCTGCTAAATTATCTTTCTTCTTTCTCTTTTTATTTTCATTTTTTTTCTTGTAGAATTATTGAGAAATAATATGTTTGTACGATTGGATTGCAAGCATATACTGATTTGATCTCGTAGGACTAGAGGGTAAACAATTATCTATTTGCATCATTTTTCGTGTTGAAGTTTTTTGTCAAATTATTGATTTGATCGCTCAAGAGATGGATCATCGTTTTCACATAAGCAATTACAGAGTTATTTCTTTGCATAACATGTCTTGATCAAAGGAACTCATTCTCAACATTTGACATTAGTCTTACCAATTGCGACTGCAACCATTGAGAAAATGTTTTTTTCAGTGAAGTTTATCAAAACTGACTTGTGTAATAAGATGAGAGATGAATAGATGATTGATAGTATGGTTGCATACATTGAGAGGAAAATTTTTGAAATTATTGAGAACGGAACTATTTTGCAACTTTTTTAGAATATATAGTCCCGTAGGATCCAATTGTCATATCTCGGTATCAGCAAATAGTACGGTATATCGAGAACCGCCCATAGTATTTTTAGTCCTTAATTTTTGATATTTTAACTCTTAAGACATTTTTTTGCATTACGTAGTAATTTTTTTTTTTCCTTTAGGAGTTTGCCCCCTTCGATTGCATTTCTGGCTCCGCCACTGCGGTCAATGTGCATGGGACAATCCCAGAGAGATCATTCTGATGACTGAAGCTCGTAAATTGTTTATAACTCAACTATTTGGTAGTGTCCATGCATGCCTTCGGGGTTGAGCCAAAATGCCGAGATCTAGCCTCTAATCTTCAAGCAAAGACGAAAAAAAATAGATAAAGGGGAGGAAAACATGCACTAAGGAAGGTGCCGGGGAAGGAGGGAGGACGGGAGGAACCAGAGCTCCTCCAACCACCGGAGATCGGAGAAGAGGAAGAGGTTTGCGCTTAGGGTTTGGGTGTCCGAGAGAGAGGGGCTCTAGAACATATTATAATTTGTTCATGTTCCAGACATTGGAAACGATTTCAGGACTTTCAAACTTTATAACTACGTCAAGATCTCACAGGCTCAATCAATTAAAAATTAGTTTGGAGATATTTTCATCCTTTTGAGTTTTGGGTTTCTTTCTGTTATCTTTAACCCCGGTTGTTTGTGCATTGGGCCAAAATTAATTTCAAATTAAGTTATATTCTTTTATCATTCAGTCTTAAGTGTATATGAAAAAAAAAGAAGTTATTCAGCAGTTTACCCAAGAAAAAGATTCTACCAACAAGTCGCTTTCTCTACGCTCGAGTGAAGACTTTGCAGAAAGGCTCGCTTGACTATTCCTTGACCCTGACTCGAGCGAGAATCGACGATTTTTAGAATACATAACTTTTTAGAGTCCTATTCTACTTGAAACTCAAAAAACCCTTTAAATATTTTGAGATGTCGACTTATAACTGTTAAAGGGGAATAATAGTGTTTCCTAGAGAAAAATATCACCTATGTAAGAGAGGTCGTCTAGTTCAGAAAAACAATTTAGAGATTCTTGACCTAAATCGACCAGATTTTCTCTCGTCCAACAATCTTGAAACCAACCTTGAAGCTTTCAGAGTATCGAAAAAATTTGGCTGTTGGAATTTTAGTATTGAAAAATGAGATTGTTCACGAAAAAAATAAAAGAAGGAAAGGAACATCATATGTATGAGATAATTAACGCATGGAGCATATCCAACTAGGGTTATTTAGATTATCACGTTAAAATTGTCGTAGTCAGAAAAAAGATTTTTAGATTGTTTGAATTCAAAGGTTTGACTAAGGAGGGTGGTATTTGAGTCAAAAGGAACCCAGCGGTCACGGCAGCACGCCACGCATGACCAATGCTAGCGGTGTGCGTGTTTGTTTCATACAAGCCGAGTTGACTCCAACTTCTACGCCCGCCTTTGGTGTTCTAAAGCCAGCCGTGGGTCCTACTTCTATAATTTTGCTCTCTCACTGGGCCCCACTCGGCAGCTTCGCAGCTCCAACCCCCGGCCCTTGCCTTTCGTGGGTCCTTCCGGACTGCTCCGGTCACCGGTCAAGTGGCCATTCACATTTCTGAAATAGTACTCCTCCAAACTTTTCCAACATCGCCTAAATACACAAAAAAATTTCACAAAATCCAATAAAACTTCAATCTACTTTCAATTTTTATAACAGTACCAAATTTTAAAAAAATATTTCTAAATGCAAACACGAGATTACTCTTTTAACATACGATAGTGGGGATCATATACTATATATAAGACATGTTTGCAAATCTAAATTACACATTTCACCTCTTAACTACTCACTATTTACATTACATTACATTTCATCTCTCAACTACTAACTGTGTATAATTTACACCTTTCACCTTTAATTTGGACAAAAATTGATATTTTTTTATTAATGAAATGATGATTTTACCCTCATATTTTTTTTTTCTATTTCTTAGTTGATATTCTTTTAATTTTTTTTGTTAGTTTCCACACATTTTTGTTTCTACTAACTTTTTTAAGCTTAAATAATCCGTTATTCCTTATAATATAACTTTTTTTTGTTTCAATTTGATTTTTCAGTTTTAATTCTTCTTCTACGTGTTCATGGTATAAATATCAATCAAAAAAAGGTCGTCCCAACATGTACCACAAACAAAGAACATAGGTATATTTAGTTAACAAAAACCGTGTCACTATTAAGCGACATATATATAGATTGAGCGAATTCAGATGCCGATTGATAATTAATAGGGATGTATTTTTCGTTAATCACGTAGGCATATTAGGATAAAAAACTTTTTTGAGACAAATAGTTAACTCTCAAGAATTAAAATTGAGAAACTAAATTAAAAAAAAAGTTAAACCACAAGTACTTACATATTAATTAAGCTTTTTTTGGCATAAATGCACACACGATTTCTCTAGTATATGATTGTTGTAATTTAATACCATAAGTAAACAAAGTTACAAATTGATCTTGTGGTAAGATTTCTGTTAAGGACATACTCATCCGTTGATCTGCGTCTCTTTCATTAATAAAATATTTGCAATATATCGTTAATTGCTACCAATCATTTTTAATTTGCATATATGTCAGCATTTTAATAAACGGGGGCGAACCCTAATGACTCAATGCGTTATTAACCTTTCATGTTTGTGAAGTAGAACGCTACATGTGAATCAGTACGGTCTATGTAAAAAACACGTGCCTTGTCAAAATTCGCTTAGCAGTTTAGACGGAATCTTGACGTAAGAACTTGTATATTTTTACGGTATAAAATAGACTTTTTTGTTCAATTTGGGGACTATTTTATTTCGAGCTAAATTCAGAGATTGACTTTAGACTGTTTTTTTACTAACCCACAAGAAAAAGCTTTCCCTTTGGTGTCTGGGCTGCAAAAAAGATAAGAAGGATAGACATCCTCTTCTACACCACTTAAGGTACTGTCAGCGTATACTTGGCGTACATCATCGTCTCCTAAATGCTCATAGCACCGATCTTGCCATTAGGAACCAGCCTTTGCTAACAAATTGTTGCTGATAAAATTAAAGAAGAAAAGACGCAGAGGAAATCAAAACAGAAAATCTTCTTCTGAACCGTAGAAAAAGAAAACTTAAATATTACTTCAAACATCTCTGCCTGATGGTTGATTAATGCTGTTGTGTTCATGTTAAGGTAGGCCGTAGTGTGGGTGCACTCTTGTAAACAAAACGACAAATTTTTGGTTTAACTCAGATGTTTGATTAAGCTGTTCCGAATGAAGTTGAAGATGACTGTGATTTGAGTGGGTATACTTTTCCAGGTTTAGTCCAAACTATTCATAGTTTTCCATCCCAACAGTGACGTCATAATTTGTTCCAAGTCTTGTATGTCGGTGGGAAGTCACGTAACCACTCATTACGCGACCTCAGATAGTCGGATTTTAATTAGAGGATGACAATAAATGTTAATTTACCTAATACCATTGCTGCGGCCATACAATATAAGAGAGGAGGTTCATCCTTGTGTTACTTTTCTCTTGGGGAAAATAGTAAAAAAATAAAGGGAAAAATTAAGATTTTAATTAATATAGCATTGTCATCAACGATATTTGAAAACCCATCATTATATGTTTATTAGTATCTGATGGAAAAGTAAGAGAACTTGTTATGAGGGGAAAAAATAAAATCCCAATTCTCCGTTCTTTCATCGTGTCTACTCATTTTAGTCTGGGAAACAAAAGTGTCTTTCTTTTCATACTTTGCGGCTTCTAGAAAAGTTCCAATAATTTGGATGACTACTGGTTACTCAAGATCAAATCCATGGCCTAGCTCGGACCAGACCAAATTAATCAGTTGCAAGTCAAAAGACAATTCAAGATGTAGCTGCATCCAATTTGTGTGCTGTGTCGACTATGAATTGTAGGACTAAATGAGTAAAAAGTGTACGTTTCAAACAGTGAAAAAAGGAATAACACTAGAAGAAACACAAACTGGGTATGAGGCCAAGCAAAGATAGAAAGGGAATAACGCAAAAAAATAAAAAATAATTCCTTGAGAATAAATTACCACAAGAAAAGATCGTCGGAGGATTGTACGTAGGACCAGACAAGTTGCTTGGAAGTGGACAAAGGCCATGCAAGTTGCTCTAATCATCTTGTCTCCCCCTTCTTCTCTTAATTCATTGTCAAAAGCATACGGAGAATACAGCCTCCTGGCAAAATGGACTTCTTGCACATCCTGGGGGAGAAGTGGAAGAAGGATTCTCTTGTACACCTTTCAATTGGGGATTAATTGCGGGCTTGAAACAGAGATTAGTCATAGTTAAAATATGCTTGGATAAACGCAACCACCTTTTTATAAAGGTGATACAAACCCTTAGCTTTTGGAGTTTAGCGGCCACCATAAGAGGGTACAACGTCTGTTTTCTACTGTGGCGATGCTTGTTATGTTCCTTTCTTTTCATTTAAAAAGAGGGAGGAAGAGGTGTCTTACAACTTGGTGCCATCCAACAAGACGGGATCATAAATTGGGGTAGATCTATAATCACATAGTGGTCATTATTGGACCAACATTCTTTATAATTTCCTAACAGAATTCGATAAAACAATTTTTAAAAAATATGCATAATGCTTAATTTCTTTTATGTATCTTTCTGAAATTGCTCTAATTTAAACATAAAATTATAAAAGATCTTGATCCGTGACTATTATAACCTCCTATCATAGCCATAGCTCAAACATTATCAAATAGTCCATGGAAAATGCCTCTATATATCTTTCCTCCAAAGCTAAAACCTGATTAAAAAAAAGACGTGTGGAATAAGATTATTGGCTGCTTCATTCAATGTAAGAAGAAAAAGGCACCTCTAGTGGCTTTGCGTCACAATCTCCAAGTTCCTGCTCATCTTTGTACGAAGTTTAGGCCGCTGCATATATCCTTACCAGAAATCTGATTAAGACGTAAAGCCAACCCAGCTAATGTAATATTTAAAGCCTACATACATCGAATAGTTTATGCCTAATCCTCATCTTCCTTAGTGCTTAAACCGTCGGACAACCTCGGCCCTTACTTATCTCTTTCTTCAAGTACACACTAATTCTATTATTATTATTATTGTCTTTTAGTAATCGTCCTTTTTTTTGTCCGATGTCTTCGCTTCCTATATGCCACCCATCAAAGTTAGGCACTGTTTTCTTTTGTTTTGGGGGGGAAAAAAACGGAGATTGCAAATTGATTGATTGTCGTTTAGCTATATAATTTGGTGAAAATAGTCCATGTAAGAAAACAAAAAGAAATTCTTATACTAGAAAATCTCAAGATTTTTAATTTTCTTCTTCTTGTTTGTGGGGTTTTAGTGATCGTC
This sequence comes from Myrica gale, assembly GCA_963930655.1. Taxonomy (NCBI): domain Eukaryota; kingdom Viridiplantae; phylum Streptophyta; class Magnoliopsida; order Fagales; family Myricaceae; genus Myrica; species Myrica gale. The sequence goes on from OZ005620.1 coordinate 14,867,833, forward strand.
CTGGAGGAACAAAGTAATTGATGATAATTTATAATATTTTTCATAAACTTTGTATCATCGAAAGAAGACGTACCACTGTACTTCGTTTATAAGCGAAAGATATTTTCAGTGCAATAATTATAGGCTGATGATTGCACTATTATATGTTGCGAATTACTACACGTATCACTTTATCCGACAGCAAACTTCTTTCATTTTTCTTTCTTTTAAATTTGGTTGCAGAACGGAAATAAATAATGAGATACATAAACCATTTTATTGGGGTTCGGCGAGATGCTTTCTGCCCTATTTTCGGCCCTGTACAACATTTTTTGGAATCTCGTCTCTCTCTCTCTCTTTTTGGGTCCTGTTTTATTCTCTTCCTCTGGGTGGTCAGATTTCCAGACTCTAGGCCATGCTTCCAGCCCAAAATGGGGATTTGCTTCGCTTTGCTTCTGTTTGGAAATCTTGAGGTCATCTTTGAACCATGGGCCAAAAAAAATCACATATAATTTTCACAATGCCCCAATATTTCTTTTTAGGACATGAATTGGCTTGTGTTGGCCCGTAGAAGTTGAGACTTGGAAGTCATCCAGCGGTCATGAATTAACGGTATCAGCCCATTGAAGGACATAGGACTCGTGGTAAACTCTGCCGCTCTTATCTAATAAGATACTAAAGCCCAATAACTAGCACACCCATGGATTACTAGCTCGGATTTAATGTTGGGTGTTAATTTATTTGCATCATGAGATTGCTCGCCTTCCAATCCAACCAATTCTTACCGATACTGATTTATATTTGGGGATGTAGATATTGTATAAAAATTTGAATTCGATTAATAAGAGAAAAATTTGGTTACATTGAGCTTTCAAGCTATTAAGACTCACTACTATGCACTCTCTGATAGGGATCAAACTGTTAAGATTATTTTGAGAATTAGTACTTTATATATATATATATATATATCTCATGTATTAGTACTCACTAATGTATCCCATGTATGCGTTTATATATATATTTTTTGACAATTGTTCAAATATCATGATCGATCGGTAACTTCACCAATTGGTCATGTTCGTCAAATCAATCGATCGTTTGAATTATACGATCGGTCGATTATTTCAGCAATGGAACGAATATTTTCTTGGTGATTGTGACTTCTAACGATTGATTGTTTAAGTTACATGATCGATCGTCTATTTCCCCACTGATTGGTCGTTTAGATGGACGATGGATCGCTATATAACTAACGATCGATCGACTATATTGCTGATCGATCATTATTTTAGTCGTTTTAATATTTACGATCGATCGCTGTAATTGGCGATCGAACGATAATAACAGAATGTTTTTTCGCATGTGCTCTTGCTCCATTTTCATGAGGTCCTCCTGCTCCAACAAGATGAGCTCCTGCTCCACCCGTGGCTCCTCACTGTGGTCCCGCAGCGTGGCCTCCATCTCAATTTGCTTCTTCTCAAACTCTTGCAAGTCTTTTTCTCTAGCAGCTCTCATCGCTTCTATCTCATCCCTTGCCTTCACTAGCTAGTGCTGTAGATCAGAAGACTGTGTACTTAAACTTGATGAAGGCGGAGGCTTAATCACGCGTCCTAATCTCTGAACATATCCCGACTTTTTGCCCAATATCTCGGAATATAGTTCAATTTTGGTGTAAGTCTTCCCTTCTAAATCACACTGGCACTGGAAGGCATCCATCCGTTCCTAAAAATGACAATAATTACTAGAAATATTAAAGTAGATAAACTATAGATAAATGACATAAAGTAGATTAAAATGAAAGCAACTTACATAAATTTCTCTAGCTCATTCCGTGGTCCAAACATCATCTTTGTTTGCATAATTCTTCTTATACAACTCTGCAAGATTGATTTCGCCGCTTTCTTGATTTTTCTTCATGAAAATAACATAAAGTTATTGACAAGTAATTTGAATAAAACACATAATTTAGTACTTCACTTACCATGCAAGCTCGAGTGCATTGGAACGAGCGCAAACCAGCAATGTGATTCACAGTCAACTTTGATATATTTTTCTTATTTTGCTCGCTTCGTTTCTGCAATATTTTAAGTAATTAGATTAAAAAATGCAATATTTAAGTAACGAGTTTTTGTAAATCACGTACCAAAAATGCTTCACTGGTGAACAGATTGCATAACTCCTTCCACTATTCTTTCGTGGTATCGGGATGGTGTATCTCCCCTAAGTCCCCAAGTACACACACCAATGTTGGGGGCAGACGTCAACAATGATAGTATTATGACATAATACACCAAAGCTAGTAGTATACACAAAAGACAAAAGGTAGATGATACCGAACTTCCTCCAAGATTGGACAGGATACAAGTACCGAACTCGTCCAACCACGGATACACAATCTAAAAATGTCCATATTTTGGACAATTCAAGGGTTATTACGCGATAAACGTAAATCCTAACCCTTGAACTGGTCTAAGGGTACACACATTATATCCCAAAAATAAATTCAGACAAAATAAGTAAAAAACACTCAAATATTCATCCTCCATGCTTCTCAAACTCCATAATTCATTTCCAAAACTCAAGCACTTCAATAATCAAACATGTAAATAGTATAAATGCTACACATGATCATTAAAATTTAAAAAAGCCTTAAACAATGATCGATTAGTAAAATAGACGATCGATCGTAAATTATATGGATGACTGATCGCCTAAATAAGACTATCAGTCGTCACACCTCTATCTAAAAAATGATCAACCGTCCGTGTTGGCATCTAACCAATGATCGATCGTTACAAATAGTGATCGATTGTCGATTACCAGATCGTAAAAACCATAGCAACCCTCCCCATACACTCAAATCCACGCCCAAATCATCCTCATTTAATACCCATTAGAATGTACATATTAAAAACACCATAATAAGCTCTAATGAACACAAATCATATCCACAATACCCACAAATATCCAAATAAAAAAATACCAAATAACAAACCAAATCATTCATAATCGTAGTGTAGGTCGAGTATATGACCTCTTGAACGAAATCAGCACCAAAACAAACTAAATCACTACCAAAATCTTACACATTTCGCCCAAATTTTTCAATATTCACCCGGCTAAAAATCCCAATGAATTTGAGCTTGGGCTTACTCTTAAGCTATTCTAAACACTCTCTTAACCAAAAGGACGGTGTTTGAGGAAAAAATAAATCCTTGCCGCAAGCCTTCGGTCTCCTCTTGTCGTGGGTGTGTTATTTGCACTTCACCCGCAGTCTTAGAGCATTCGGGCATTTCAAGCTCGATAAACACCGATCGATCGGTAATTACACCGATCGATCACCTTGTCAGCTTTAAAATTCCAGCTAAATTTCTCGAGCGATCAATCGTAATATTTCAACGATCAATCATTCTTAAAAGCCTAAATGACACTGTCCAATTACGATCGATTGCTATATCACTGATCGATCGGTGATCCTAATTATTAAAAAAGAAATAATTTTTAACAAGTCAAATGATTTAATTATTTAATTTATTTTACTTATAATGTCATCTTAATATATACTTCATACTAATAACTTATGATCATGTGCTAAATAATCGTTATGTCACTAGTTTTTGACATCTTAATACATTCCTCATACTAACTCCTCCAAAATGTATTAATGATGAAAGATGTACAACTTATATATACTCTCCTTAATATATAAGCCCCCAGTGTAATCACTGATATTGAATTTCAAAGGACCTACACGAACATGAATTCATCGAAATAAATCTCATCATAAACTTACCCAAATGAAAAGCTGCATGGTGCATTTTCAACTTAAAAGATAAAATTGCACCTCAACATGTCCAGCATGAAAAAGATCAAATGCACCGTCTATATAAACTATGCGAGCATCCGGTCTTGGCCCCTGAAGCAACAAGCATAAAATGTCAGCTACTTAGGACACACATCAAGAAAAGGAGATAAACTCTTCATCACAAAGGAAAAACATAAGCTACCTTAATTAAATATTAAATTATCTCATTTGTGAGTACAAGATGATTTCACCGGGCTTGTATGCAAATCCAACTCAACTTATCATGGCTTATTCCATTTTACCAGCTAACAAAATATCTAATTCTCCAGTAGAGAAGAAAAAATTTGGGTTGGGGGTCGAGAATCAAAAGATGTGAAGTTAGCAATTCTCCCATATTAATCATCTAAGGGTTTAGCTCTCCCATATGCCCACAAGTTCCGCCCATTTTGTGTTCTAAAAGTGCAACATGACCCTATTTTCAATGATTAACTTGAAATAAAACTTGTATATGAACAGGGGATAAAGGTCCTGAGTCCAGACTTCATCCTTCCAACTAAAAGTTCATGTTCAGCTTTAATGCAGATAATAATACCAATTTTGTTCCCATAAACAAACGATGCAATTTCATAACACAAAATTCAATATAGTGGGTCTGATTCAGTGACCGAACTGGGTCTGTAGGTGCCCAAGTTGTGGCATTGTTGGACGACGACCTCGTTAAAGGTTCGATGTGGAGAAATTTCGGCCAGATTCAGGAGGAGAGGAACGCTAGGAGGTCTGTTCCCGATTGAGATGATGTAGGAGAGGAGCGGTAGAGAAGTTCTGATATGGATGTCTGTCCCAATAGAGCAAAGGAGCGGCAGAAGGTCTGTCCCGATTGAGATGATGAAGGAGAGGGAGAGAAATTTGGAGGAGGAGAGAATCAGGCGTGGAAGAAAAGAGGGCTACAGAGAAAATAAGGCTAACGTGAAAGCCAGAAGCCGAAGAGGTGGAGAGGGAATGTGAGCTGGCAAGCTGAGCCAAAGTAAAAAACACTCACTAAATGACCTGGAGCATTATACACCCTTGGGTCTGTAAAATGAAATATATGCTGCCCAGTCGAACTTTAGGAGAAAATTGCCTTCAGAGGCAATCCGCTCCCTTTGTAAGTATCTTTTTTCTTCTTGTTTCATCCTCCTTATCCTGTTGAATCGATAGGTTTGTCATTAAAGCCTGCCTTTTTGTAGGTTGACATATTTATTCGGAAGATCCCAGTTTTCACTGCCAACTTTAGGGTGGAGTCTTTCAACAGGCCGCAAACCCTATCTTGAAATGGCTGAATGTAAGAAATATGCGCTAAAAATCATCATTCTAAATAATTGTTATTTAGATGCCACGTGTTTATATTTATTATTTTGGGTAATATGTTGTAATATAAGGTGTTACACGGTTATTATTATGTGACATTGTAGAAAATTCATGCCAATCATTATATGAATCAAAGGCGGAGAGTATGGTTTTTTTGTTCCTTGTGTAATAAGATGAAGGTACATACTTATGTATAATAGGTCTACACTCGTTGTGCCTCTATTAAATATGATGATGTACTCAGTCATTGAGGTGGTGACCTTAAGCAAACGAGTGAGAGTATTGTAAGAGTACATGCACTGAACGAGATTAAATATGGATACCTTCTGGAAGTAATCATTGATGTTGAGAAGATATTCAACACAATTAGTTTATTGTATCCTTAGACTTGAGAGGTTTGTATGGATCTGTTTGTTGTGTAATTGTGCTTTGACCGAGTCATTTGGTGATAATCGTTCTAGGTCAAATATTCCAGATAATGTTCGGAATTGTACATAATAAGTGTGTTTGTATAAATGCTCAATAAGGAATCCACCAGTCTTTTGTGAGATAGTATATTCAAGTATATATGTATATGATTGGAGTTGAGAAAAAGAAATCTCTGGCCAGAGGAATTTTGTGAAAATGTTTTTCTAAATTAATATATATATATATATATATATATATTTATTTATTTATTTGTGAAATTATTTTGGAAACAATTCGAGAGTCCAACGAGTTACAGATTATAAAATTAAGAATTATATGAGCTAGAGACTTTATCAATGATAATATTCTGGTCCTATTAACTTATATGAAATATAGTGTGGTGGAAGGGCAAATAAACGAATAATTGTTAGCAAAAGGTATTTCACAAATCTATCCTTAAATTCTCGGAGGTGAATTGTAATATGAGATGGACATGATTACAATTAGTAGAAGCCTAACATTCGGTATTAAAAAATATAAGGGAGTTAATGAAAAAATAGTTTTCCATGTAATCCTACGGCCAAGATCTGAGATCCCTAACGATCCCACGCATATCACTGCTAGGATTTTCATATATATGGATAGCTATGAGAGTCTAACCTAACTGAATGAATTGACTAATTTTTAGTCTGAGAGTTGGCCATCGGGACTCAGAGAAAACCCTACACAGTTGTGTGCATGGAGAGGAAGGAGGCAGAACACTTGAGCTGCTAATGTGAAATTCTCAAGATTGTGAGATCGACAAGAACCTGAAGATTATTGAAGAATTCTCGGGATCAACAAAGAGAATTGATAAGTTGATTTTTCGCAGGCGAAACTATCACTGAAATTATTCAGTCCAAATACATTGGAATTTTGATCTCTTTTGTAGATAGATGACAAACCTGTATATTGTACGAACTAGTCAATTATTTGCCTAGGTCATTTACCTTATATAGAAACTCAGAGAGCAAATCCCGCATGTATTTGTGACTCAAAATTAAGGTTCTTCTGATGGAATAATTGCTTATTGATTTTGGACATTTGCTGGGATTTTTGTCAAGTATGGTATGCCAATTGACTCCTGGCATGAAATTTGTTGGGGATTCAGCTATGCAAGGAATCGAATGTAAATATTTTCTAGATCATTCAGGTGGACATGTAACTTGTAATGTTCTTTTTACAGTATACGCACCGTCGTGGGAAAAACGAAAATAGAACCTGCCGACACAATGTCTTACCGTAGATGATGTTTTTGGCTGACTTACATTTTTCTTCGTTGGTGAAAACCGACGACGTCCTCTTCTCGTCAAGCAAATTCTTGGCCAACTTGAATTTGTGTCCTTCGGTGAAAACCATGGACCTCCTCTGCATGTCGACGAAAAGCATTCCCTACTTGTATTTTTCTTTGCGGTGAAAATCTATCGACAAGCAAATGTCAACGCTGACCACACTTTGACTTAGCACCGATGGGAACGACCATTTATGCCGGCGGGTATTACCGTCCTGGATTGTAGTATATTCGGCCACGATAAACAAAAGTGGTGGTTACTTCGTTGTGGCAACGCAATAGTGCCGACCCGGCTTCAAGTACCGGATACCGTCCTCATAGATCATCGCCCACGGATAATACCACTTTGGAAGACGATGAAGCTCGTATTGAGAAACGTTATTATTTAATAAAAATTTATCATTTATGACGAAATCTAAGTTGTTAATAATTTTATGACTATGGTGGATTTTTCTTATTGTGATTATTACTGTGGAAATGCTAACAAAAGCTCCAAGTACCCATAACACTATATATAAACAAAATTTATCACGGGTTGACTTGATGTGCTTCTAGTTTTCTTCCTAATTTTGTTGACAAAATAAATTTGCACTTGTTTGGTCGTCCTAAGTAGGTGTCACAATGCTAGCTTTAAAAGTCAAAATGAAGAGGGAATGCAGCTACCGTCCCCGGCCTGCACTTAGATATGGTAATCTTCACTGTTGTCTTATTACTACAATGTTTGCCGATTCTCTGAATTCTAGCTGCGTCAAAACAACTGATATTTTTTCCAAGAAAAAAAAAACCCTCCTCGAAAACATTTTGCGACGAAAAACTAATAACTCTCACGGAAAAGAAAAAGAATATGCCGCATGTCAATATTGCCCTCAAGCTGATCGTTTCATATATTTAATGTATTTACATATATAAAAAAAGGGAGACGATATGCCCGAGTACTCTTTGACCCTTTGGATCGTGGGGTTTGGTGTTTGAGAGAACGACACAAATGTTTCTTTAACTTAGTGTGCACGCTACTCCCTTTCCCTGCACCAAGAACTCAGCCATGTCGAATGTTTCCGGACACCAAATGATGTTGCTGCGGACGTATCAGAAGATGTTCCGTTTGTTTCGACGTAAAATTATTTTAAGTTAAAATTATACGTAGTTTCAATCATAAAATTATTTGCAGAGGTAAAGTCACTTTGAATCGTCGAAGTTGCACATAAATATCAAAAAAGATTCAAAACAATCAATTTTGACACATTAAACCCACTAACTTTCTTAATCTATCAATTAGAGCCATCCGTCTATTTTTTCCGACCAACACTACAAAAAAAAAGGGTTTATAGGCCGAAAAACCGCTGCTATATGTCATTTTGGCCTATAGCAGCGCGACCGCCGCTATATCTCCGTCGGAATAGATATATCGCGGCGGTTTTCGGAACCGCTGGTGAAGACCTCGGGTCTATAGCCGGCCGCCGCTATAGACCCGAACGCAATTTTGTCTTTCTCGCGGCGTTTCTTGAAAACGCTGGCATAGACTTTTAGCGGCTGTCGGTTAGGCGGTCGAGACCGCCGCTATAGGTCTGTGCCAGCGTTTTTTTTTGCTAGCAGTGTTTTACATTACTAATTTTTTTCTATATTTTCATATACAAGCTTTTTTAATCGGTAATACAAATTTATTTTAATAATTATAATTTTTTGGATGTAAAAACTTAAAGACCAAGGATAATAAAACAAAATATACTTCATTATTGATTAATATCGTTTTACAACAAATACAATAATCTCTACAAGTAATCTAAAATTATGCACTCAAAGGTAAATGCAGTCACACAACCACTGGATTACAGGAAAAAGCCAAAAACTTCCCTCCATTCATAAGTATGCACTCAAGGTAAATACTATAGATATCAAAAAACGGAGACATACACCATTCTAACCCACGACCAAACCTTACACCAAATACATACATGTGACACTCCACTCACCACCTTTCATAGATGAGCAGGCAGATATGTTCCTTTCTTCCTTTCTAACCCACGACCAAACCTTGCACCAAATTTATATGCAGCCACAAAGGCTCGAGCCGAATACAGATCACCCATGGTCAGCAATCCTTCAAATACTCCATCCATTTAGCTTTTGAGAAAATCCTTCAAGACAAATGGTGGAAGCCCATCCTGCAGAGCCAAAACAAAACGAGTAAATTCACCAATTACTTCTGCTCATTAACATGTCACGTGCTGGAGATGGCTCCTCAGTTCATTGAGCTAGATGGAAGCTACACTGATTAAATACTTCTTCTAAAATTTGTGCCTCATGCCTCTGTGAGTGGAAGGCCAGCAAAAAGTAGGATATCCAAGTACAAATTTAAGAAATGACCAATTTAGTTCTCCTTTTCCTGTTTCCAGGGACATACAAAAGCCTACTATCCCAGAAGCTCCTACGTGGCTAGCAAGTAGCCAACATATGCAGCCCAGAAATTCATGAACAACGTGTTACCTTTCCAAGCTCTTGACTTAAGCATTGTCTAACTATTGTTGTCTGCTGTATCAGCCTTTCCATTGCTGTGTAGCTGGGCAGCTTCATATGTGCTGCCATTAATCATTACCACAAACAAATTAGAGTACTAGGTATTACGTATTTGTAACAATAACATGTAACCAGCCAATGATCCTTGCAGGGAAGACATATATCTTCAGAGCATCCTAAAACGTGGTATGTAGCAGCATATAGGAAATCAAGAAACAAACCAAGAATTGCCCGATTCAAACAATCTGTAACTTGCTGGCTGTAGTCCAGGCTAAGAAGATGACCATTGGGGATTTCTCTGGCTCTTCGTAAGCAAGCAGTCCCATAAAGTCCTACAACCATGACAGATTTTTCTTTCATTATCATGAACAACTAGAAAGAGTTTGTGGGGATAGTGCAAACACTTCAGAAAATTTGACACCATCACAAACATACTTCAAGTTTTCCAATGTACTTATGCACCTTCCCAAAAGGAGCCAACTTGGTCATAGCAAACTCAGAAATTGGACCAAGGGTATCCAAAAGAATTGGTTACAGTTTTGTGGAATTAATAGTTAACTTACAAAGCAAAATAGTAATATCAAATAATATTACAATAATTTTATGGACCAAGCCAACATAATTTTATGGACCAAGCCAACATACATATCATCCACTTACGGCCGTGATACGTAATCAGAAAAAGAAAGTACCTTGAGCTCCTCTAAAGCCTTAGGGATTGCTGCAAACCCTTTCCAGTTATATTGGTTCTTTGCCTTCCAAGCAAGAACCTACAAAATAAAACCAAATCGCAATTAAAGGCTAAGACTTTTTACATAAAAGTATGGGTCTCAAACTCTTACGATCAGAGATGGTTTATATGGGAATATATCTCATCAATCCAACAATTGGAACAAACTTTCAATGAGAGCAACCCTGCCTTCTGCTAGAGAAGCAAGCATTCTCAAATACAGAAAAATATAAAATAGCAACATACACTGAGATAAAAACATACCCGGACTATCTCTTCATATGTTTCATCATCAATTTCAACAGTGGTAACGATTTCCTCCACATCACCAAGTCAAATGCTGATTATAAGCCTGCAAAGCCAGATTTTAACCTAAAAAAGAAAACACGCTTACATCCAAGGACCTGATGGCAACAGCCATCAATGAGAACATACAAGTTGTTGTTTTCTCGCTCTTTCTTTCCTTTTCTCTGTTCAATAAAATTGTCTTCTTGCACAAAAGGTTCCAAGTATATAGCTCAAACATGCTGCAACCAAGCACATTGCACTAACAAGTTGTAAATATGAAGTGCTACTCACAGATTTTATTTTAAGAGATGAGATTCCTTCAGTAGAAGACTCCTTCCTTAGACAAGTTTTACAATAGATTTTTCAGAGAGAGCCTGCTAGATAAATATTGATCCGTAATTAGACAAGATTTCAGCAATCTCTAATAGCATACAATAATTTCTCGTTCAGTTACAGTATTGATAAGGAAAAAAGATATTCATACATTTTTTTTATTCCCTTAGGTAACCGAATCCAAAAGACACAAAAACAGAGCTCAGATCATACGAATAAATCCTCCAAAATAGAGAGGGAAAAAAACAACCAAATTAGCAGCACAGCTATAATACAGATACCAATACGTGTAACCCTAAAAGCCCAAATCACGAATTTCAAAAACCTCAATAGCTTGCTGAAATCAGATCGAAACCAACAACCAAGGACAGAAGAAGTGAACAAAACCCTAGGAATGACAATATGATGCAGAGAAAGCGAGAGTGAGAATGGAGGACTCACGTAGAATCTGAGAGACAGAGAGAGAGAGAGAGCTTGAAAACCCTAAACCCCAACTGAATGGAGGACTCGGTCTGCGGTCTCTTAGGGCTCTTTGGTGCCTCGAGAAAGACTAAGGCGGCGAGAGAAGGCGAGAGAGGGCGAGAGAGCGAGAGAGGGCGAGAGATGGAGTTCACGAGATTTTTCAAAGGGGGAATTAGAGATAGGGAGACTTAGAGTGAGAGACGGGAAAGGGGGGATTTGCGGTTGGGCGGGAAATGGGGGATTTGGAGGGAGAATTTGGGAGGGGAAAGGAAAGGGGGTGGAGTTCACGGGGGCCTTAAAGAAAATTGCAAACATAAAACTGAGTGACCCAAATAGCGTCCATTTTTATTTTTATTTTTTGTGTGCCAGTGATCCAAAGTAGTGGATCCTTTTAATTTTAAAAGAAAAAAATAATGCATTCTTTACTTTTCTATCTTCTTCAATTTTTCTTCTAAAATTTCTCTCTCCCTCTTTTCTAGAGTGCCATTTTTATTTTTTTCTCTCTCCCACGTTTCTAAATCGTGTATGTCCAAAAAAAAACCACAAACTGCTAAAATAGCTAAAATCTCATCCCTAATAGGATTTTTTAGTAATTAAATATACTTTCAAAATATGACCCAAATCGGGTTCAAAAATAATTCGTAAACGGTAAAGGAAAGAAAATCATAACTAAAAATAGGTTTTTGAGAGGGAAAACAGCGGATTTAGGGATCGAAAAGAGGCACACCAAAGCATAGCTGGGTTATCACGACGTGCGCGCCGAAAAGAGCTTTCCAAATTGGGGTCATGGGAGCGAATCGGGTACTCGTAAAAAAAATATTTGATATTCATTAAAAAAATAATTCTATATAACAACTTCAATATCATAACACTCTCTCTAATTTCATATTTTATTAAGTAGGTCTCTTAATTTTTTTTAAAACGTGTGACAAAATAAAATTATGTATAAAAAGAAATAAATAGTCAATAAAATAATTATTAACCTTAAATAACACAAAATTTTATTTTTATTTTTTTTACAATTATACCTATAGCGGCGGTCAGGACAAAGACCGCCGCTATAGGTATACCTTTCGCAGCGGTTTGTTTTAAAACCGCTGCTAAAGGTAGGAGATGCAGCGGCGGTCACAGTGACCGCCGATGTAGACCCGATTTTTATAGCTACAGACACCGAAGATTTTCCCTACTGACCGCCGCAATAGAGAGCGTCGCCACAAGTATCTCTTCAGTTGCGTTTTTTTAAACCGCGGCCAAATGAGGGTCTATAACCGCCGCTAAACCGACCGTCGCGAAAGAAACCTCCTTTAGCGGCGGTTTGCAAAAAAACGCGGCTAAAGAGAGTCTTTAGCGGGGATCGGTGACCGCCGCTATAGACCCTCTTTAGCCGCGTTTTTTTAAAAACGCCGCGAAAAATACCCTTTAGCTGTGTTTTTAGCGACCACCGCTACATAGACCGCCGCTATAAAACTTTTTTTTGTAGTGCAAACTGATAGAAATATAGTCACGTCTTTATTTGGTGCTATTTTTAATTGAAAATAGACAAAATTACCCTCACTCTCAAAACTCTAGATGCCAAAAGCAAAAGGTAGGAAACAAAAAGTCCCCCCCTCCCCCCAAAAAAAAAAAGAACAGGTGCCAAAAATAATCACACAGAAAACTACTTCACGACGTCACCGAAGTCTTAACCATCTTCAAGGATGAGAGTTATATCTTTTGTTTCAGAATCCCATGTATTACTAATTTATGTTGTCCCAAGATAGCGAAGATTGTGAATTTCGTTTCTTCAACGATGTTTTCTGATCTTCACAAAACAAAATGGACGGAATCATATATGTTAATCTGTCCACTTAACTCCGACGAAATTTACAAACAGCAAATCAAACCCAGCACTGCTAATTATTTCTTGGCCGTTCGATTTGAAATTCACCAAAAAAAAAAGGCTAGCTTGTCTGCTACTGCTGGCTTCGGTGCAATTGACGGTGGACCCGCTTGGCTTAGCAGCTTTCAAACCAGCCTAATTTTTTCATCGCCATCGACTATTCGCATCGGACTCGGACCCCATTTTGGTGTCATAGACAAAAATCTAATAGGATACGCGACTGTACGTGGACCAATGGATTGTCACTGCCCATAAGGTTGCACAGAACCCCGAATGTCTAAAGATTAGCTTGAAAAATTGAAACTTAAAGCATGTACCATCTTCATCTTCTTCTTCATCGTCATGGACATCCCATACTTTGCCTCCATCAATGGGCTCCCTTTCTTCCTCCTCCTCGACCTCATCTATGTCAAAATCCAAAAGACCACGCGACCAAAGTGAGGAGGAAAGAAATTCCGAGAGCTTTTTCGTCGAAGAACATAAATTTTGGGGTTTTCGATAGCTTACCTTCTTCGTCAGAAGATAAGGCCTTTTCCCCTTGTCAAAGGAAATTAGGGCAACTGAAGTTGTCGTTTGGGAGTGTGAGAGCAAATTGTGGTTTTGAGAGTAAGGGTAAAAAGCCACTAACAACCAATTTGACACATTAGAGTCCTCCGTCCATTCATTTTAAAATGGTACGTGCTGCGCAGGTGACAAATGTTTAGTTAATTTGGACGGAAAAAATGGACGACGGGCTCTAATTGATAGAATAGGGAAGTTAGTGGGTTTAATGTGTCAAAATTGATAGTTTGAGGCCATTTTTGACATTTGTGTAATACTTCGAGGGCTCAAAGTGAATTTACCCATTATTTATAAGCTAGGATGCTCCATTTGTGTTTATGTATATATATATATATATATATATATATATATGAGAGAGAATTGTTTGTGGGTTAAGGGATGAAAAGTGTAGAACTATGAGAGGGAAATGGATCCTAAGACAGTCACTAAAAAGAGGAGAATTTTTTTACAAAATTAGTAGTTACTAATCATAATTTGTACGATAAAACTACCAAATAGTAGTAATAAAAAAGTATTGTTAGCCGTTAAATTAGGATATGAGTAAGTTATTTTTTTATAATAACTTATTAATTTCTTATAATATTTTATCGAGAAACAAATCATAGTTGGTCTCGTAATTATAGTGCAATAATATTCCTCCAGACAAAATTGATTTTACTCTATAATTATGGGACAAACTATAACATTTTCTATTTTGTTACCGACAAAAATTACGCCAACTATATGTCTCTAATTAAGTTATAGCTATTCCTTAAAAATATTTTACCATTTTTCTCTTTGATAATGAAGAGTATTTAATGGACAGAGGCAACCAATTGTTTCATATTTTAAATAAATAAGTTAGGAGATAAATCTCCACTGATAACATAAAGCATATATATATTCAATTGAGACGACTTCAAGGGTACAAAATATCATTCTGCTTTTTATTTTTTAATCTTTTTTCTTACTTTTGTCGTGTCATTTAAAAAGCATTTTTCCTTTGGTCGCACATTATGTTGGTTCGTTAAGAGTTTAATGTTGATTTGCCAGTGATGGGATATTTTTGACGTTGTTGATTTTACCAATCCGTTAAGAGAGCATAAAAGGTATTTTAGTAAAACACTAGAAAACGTCAAACAGCCTTCAAATCAAAATGTCAAACAAAACAGCCCCCGGGCCTGCCTACGTTTAGGACTTATTAAATCAATCTTTCTCCAGCGGGACCCTTCATTAGGCTTAGATTTCCGGACTAGTCCCCTTCTGGATGTGAGGTGTCCTCGGCTTCCCAGTCCCAAGTGGTACAACTCACCCGAACACATTACACGTATGAATACTTTCAATAAATTCGTCAGGTACAATTTCATTACGTGCTACGTGGACTCCGTAAGACAGAAAAACGCGGCGTTTCATTCCACCAAGGTTTACCAAACGAAACGAGCGATGGGGAGGCCGAGCCAAGAGAAACCAACCAGGGTGAAAACTTAACCACTGAGACTTTTAACCATGGTTAACCTGTCTCCCACCAATCAGACCCACCCTTTTAAAAACCTCAGCCAAAGGGAAGCCACAGAGACGGGCAAGAAACTGAGAGAGGAACAAACAGAAACCTCGCAAGAAGTCGGAAAGAAAATTCCAAGAAATTACAGAAGACGGAAAGGGAAGAGTAACGTTCGGAATATGGCATTCTATGCGGACGAAGAAGATGTGTGGAAATGTCCTAAGCACCCCTCGAAGCACCGCCGCAGCGGGATTTGCGCCGCGTGCCTTCGAGACCGCCTCGCCATCCTCTGCCCTGAGTGCGCTAACGTGCGGCCATGTGCTTGCTGTGCCACTGCGGCGACGACTTCATCTTCTTCCTCTTCATCCTCCTCTTTCTCTCGATCTTTCTCTCGATTCTCGACGTCCGAAGGCGGCGTGGGATCCTTCGGCCGAGTCTCCAATCTAATAGAAAGCGAACCGGCTTTCCGCCGGTCCAGATCGGTAGCGATTCCAGTCCTCAGGTCCTGGTCCCAGTTCGTAGGCAACGAAACCGAAATGAAAGAACCCTCGTCTGTGAGCGGGAAGAGCAAAGCTTCGTCGTTCTGGTCGGTGTTCAAGTCGCAGAAGAGCAAGAATGTCGAAACGAACGATGGAAGCGAGAAGAAAGCTGAGGCAATGGAAGAAGAGGACAAGGACATGAGAGCTAGGAGGACGATAATGATGAGATCAAGATCCGTTGCCGTTCCGGTGACGTCGGACTCTAGAAGTTCTGGCGGCGGAGAAAGCAGAACGAGGGGCAGGAGTTGGTATTTTCCGAGCCCGATAAAGGTTTTTCGGCAGTCAAAGATTGCTAAGGTGGTTCAGCAACGGTCGCCTTTGTACAGAGTTTGATTTTTTTTAAAAAAAAAAATCAAAATCAAAATATTATAACAATATTTGACGATGCCATGTTTACTAATCAACAAGAAAAGGGTAAACGGATTAATGCTTTTACTTTTTTTCTTTTTTGGAATTTGTAGGTATAGAAAAAGTGCGGTACTGTGATTTTGGATTGGATATTTTTGTTTTTAATTAAATTTCATATTTGTAGCTTTTTAGTACTAATATGAGTGATAAAATTCGATATCGTGGTTACATACATTCCCTTTATCTTTCTCTTTTTATTTTCTTTTGGTGCCTAAAATTTTGTAGGGAGTTGTGGATTTTTCCCATTCCACGGGTAGGCAATTTTGTGGTATATTATTGCTTATCCGTTTGAGAGGGGATTAGCGAAAAAGAAAATTAATGGTAGACAATGGGAATCAGTTTGGGTGTATATGATTGGGTTTGGGGTTAGTTACAGAATCTCTCAGTGTTAACTACCTCATAATGCATGAACTTTACAATAATTTACAACTTTGGTCCCACCTGTCATGTGGATTTGAACGTGCAGTTGAAACAGCACTAATAATCGTTTCCAGACTATAATAGATTTGCAGCATTCCAAGGGGCTTTTAACAGCAAAGTTCCCGTTATCAAACAGGCAATCTATAAGTCCGGTAATTCCAAAACCTCTCTCTCACTTGCTACCCTTTAATCCACGTGATTGGATTGAGAGAATCTCCAACTAGAATCGAACCATTGGATCGACAAAACCGGCAACAATTTTCCATACAAATAATCTGTGGAACCCTAGCACATGCTCATCTGATCGGACCGTATACTTTTAATTGAAACGTAAATGATAATTTATTCCAAGTAGCTCAGGGGAAACTCGGGATGTGGTATAGGCCCGTATATATTATATATAATCTATTGCATGCGGCGTCACCAAGTGGGTGGGCGGGCGGGCGTAGAATTTGTCTCACAGATTGTTATTGTAATTAATATTGGAGTTCCAAAATTATGTTCCTGGATGCCTTCCATCTTAATGAGAGTATGAGTACCCAGACTATAGGACTCGAAGTGTATTTTTCGCTACATTTAATCAACTAGCAAAGGAAGTAGCTATATGAAAGGGTTGTCCTCCTCCCATGGATTTTGGCCGTCCCCATTTATTGGGAGAGAAGGACCACTAGACTGTATAGAGCTGGTGGTAGTGGTAATTAACTAAGCCGGCTGACAAAAACTGTCCCAGGACGAATTAGGTCTGGGACAATTTCACACGGAGCTAGCCCCAACCCGATCATTTTCTTCGAGTGTTGCAGAAGGCGCACTCGCGTCTCTAGTCTCTAAACTCTGGTACGTATAGCCCAATCTCTCGCCCTAATTTGCTGCTCATTCTTGTCCATCTGTCATCTCACCCGTCTCCTCTTGCCACCTTGCCGATCGCAGACCCCTTGGCTCGGTTACCCTCCCTAATCTTTGCTCAGTATATATTTTCCCTCTATGATCCTTTTGGGTCAGTGTTAGGTACCTGTCGCCTACGTCTCATGGCTTTCACCCTATGAACAATAAATGGACGTCATGCAACTTTATCCTGACATGCAAATTAGTGGCCGGGGAGCAACCCATCATTAATATTAGGCAAGACTATGTGTACCATATAGAACAAGGTTTTCGCATACGATCGAGAGAATTTCTTACAGTCCTTTTCCTCAGATTTGTATATCATAGTTCAGTGTCCATTTTCCTCGAATTTTTCTATCATATTACACTTTCCACTCTTAAGTTTATATATATATAAATTATCAAAAGAAATTCATTCTTTAATCAAAAACTCTAGTTATATGTTCTAAAGGGCTTGCCAAATTCTCCATAGAAGCGAGCGCTAACGAATAGGGGTCAAAAGGTCATACAAATACTCATACAGAGTAGATAATCTATGAATAATAACAAGTTGATACAACCGGCAGAAAGAGAAAGTCACTGACAGATGAAGGCTTGTTATTTAATCATTCTAGAAACTGATTCGAATGCATTTTCAGATTTGCTTCTTGTAACTAATTGTGGGTTGATAAGTGACTTGCTCATAAATAATTGCTCTTTCACAGGTAAGTGAAAATTTGATTCTCGAACATCAAGTACTATTATTTTTGTAATTGGAGATTAGAGTTTGTGGGAGTTGTTGGAAGGCAGAGGGCAGGGCTAACTATTACTCGTAGTTGGTTCTGTGGAGTTTATTGCAGATTGGAGGGGTAATTGTTATCTGTTGTTGGTTTTGTAGTTTTTGTTAGAGACTGGAGGATAAGGTTTGTGTTGTTTAATGTTTAATCTTTGTTTTTTTATTTATGTTTAATGTTTGATTGTTGATATATGTTTATCTTTATTTTTAGTTAACTTTTGAGATCACTTCCTAGTGGATACCTCTACACTGATGTTGGACGTTTAACCTGAGGTGTAACGAAGTCAGTCCTCTTTACGGAGGGATCTCTATGTTGAATGGTGATTACTTAATGTTAGTTTTGTTGGTTAATGTTTGTTTTTTTATTTATGTTTAATGTTTGTTTGTTGATAAATGTTTATCTTTATTTTTAGTTAACTTTTGAGATCAATTCCTGGTGGATACCTCTACACTGATGTTAGAGGTCTAACCTGAGGTGTAACGAAGCCAGTCCTCTTTACGGAGGGATCTCTAAGTTAAATAGTGATTACTTAATGTTAGTTTTGTTGGTTAATGTTTGTTTTTAATTATTTATGTTTAATGTTTGTTTGTTGATATATGTTTATCTTTATTTTTAGTTAACTTTTGAGATCACTTCCTGGTGGATACCACTACACTGATGTTGGAGGTCTAACCTGAGGTGTAACGAAGCCAGTCCTTTTTAAGGAGGGATCTCTAAGTTGAATAGTGATTACTTAATGTTAGTTTTGTTGGTTAATGTTTGTTTTTTATTTATTTTTAATGTTTGTTTGTTGATATATGTTTATCTTTATGTTTCGTTAACTTTTGAGATCACTTCCTGGTGGATACCTATACACTGACGTTGGAGGTCTAACCTGAGTGTAACGAAACCAGTCCTTTTTACGGAGGGATCTCTAAGTTGAATAGTGATTACTTAATGTTAGTTTTTTTGGTTAATGTTAGTTTTTTTATTTATGTTAGATTATAACAAAATCTTGATAACATGCGACGGACATTAAAATGTTTCATACCTTTTTTGTTGCATTTCATATAGTTTTTATTGGCTGTCATGGACAAGAGTTGGATGAACAAGAAACGCGGGACAAGAGAATATGTATTGGGAGTCAATGAGTTTCTAAGTTTTGCATCTAAGAGTATGGGTAGTGTTGGGAGAATTTGTTACCCTTGTGTAAAGTGCATCAATTACAAGAGGTATAACATACGTACAGTACATGACCATTTGGTCCAATATGGGATGTCTGCGGGTTACAACTATTAGTTTGCGCATGGTGAATCGCAAGATAGGGCAGCTTCTAGTAGTCCATCTATTGTTGTGGAAGATAGTCAAATGTGTCAAACATCAACTGAGATGCATGAACTATTACATGAGGTATTTCCATGTGAACCGGAAAGAGAAGCTAATGATATACGAGAAGAAAGAGTCATGACTCCTAATGATACTACTTCAAAATTTTATAAATGCTTATGGATGCCGATGATCCTTTGTATGAAGGGTGCACAAAATTTAGTAAGCTAACTGCTATTGTACAATTATATCATTTGAAGTTTATGAGAGGATGGAGTAATACCTCTTTTACGTGGTTACTCCAAACACTGGGTGATATGCTTCCTGCGGGTGCTAAATTGTCAAAGGGCACTTATTAAGTTAAAAAGTATATGAAGGAGTTAGGCCTTGGATATGAAAAGATCCATGTTTGTCCAAATGGTTGTATGTTGTTCTGGAATGTGAATGAGAAGGTGAAAGTTTTTTCAAAGTATGGAGCATCAAAATGGAAGGGCAATGGGGAGGGAAATAACTTGTTATAGAGGGAAGGTGGATCATCCAAGAGAAAATCGGCAAAGGTTTTGCGGTGGTTTCCTTTAAAGCAACGATTAAAGAGGCTATTCATGTCCTCAAAAACTGCTACTCATATGAAATGGCATCGTGATGGCCGAATAAATGATGGGTTGTTAAGGCATCCGACCGATGGTCTAGCTTGGAAGGCATTTGATTCTCAGTATGTTGATTTTTCTTCTGATCTACGTAATGTCAGGCTTGGGTTAGCGGCGGATGGGTTCAATCCTTTTGGGAACATGAGTACTACTCATAGTACGTGGCCAGTGATATTGGTGCCATATAACTTGCCTCCTTGGATGTGCATGAAACGTTCATCTTTAATGTTGTCATTGCTTATTCCTGGACCCAAATCTCCTTATTTCAAGATTGATGTATATCTAGAGCCTTTGATATTGGAGTTAAAAGAGTTGTGGGATATTGGGTTAGATACTTATGACATTGGTTCGAAAGATATGTTTAAGATGCGTGCGACATTGATGTGGACGATTAACGATTTTCCTGCATATGGTGACCTATCTGGATGGAGTACAAAAGGAATTCTTGCATGTCCATGTTGTATTTTTCAGACTTGTTCACGGTGGTTGAATAATGGTAGGAAATTTTGCTATATGGGACATAGACGATACTTACCATTAAATCATAGGTGGAGAAGAGATCAAAGATCATTCGACGGTACTTCTGAAATGGCTCAACCGCTCACTTTGCGGACTGGTGTTGATATTTTGACGGAACTAGAGGGTATTCAACATTTTGAGTCAAGTGTATGGAAGAAACGGAGTATTTTCTTTACATTGCCTTATTGGAAGGATAATATTTTGCGCCATAATGTAGATGTGATGCATATAGAGAAGAACGTAGTTGACAACATTATTGGTACATTGTTAAATGTGGACGGGAAGACAAAATATAACTATAAGGCACGTCTTGAGTTACAAAGCATGGGAATAAGACATGATTTTCATCCAAGGACCACTCCCGCAGAACATGTGTATTTTCGTGCAGCTTGCTTCTCAATGACTCGCGATGAGAAAGAAGGAAAAGTGATAAAGAATGTGAAAGTGCCGGATGGTTTTGCTTCGAACCTATCACGTTGTGTCAAGATTCAACAACGTAATATCAGTGGTTTGAAGAGTCATGACTCCCATATTTTGATGCAACATTTGATGCCCATTGGCATACGGAGATCCTTACCAAGCAATATTTGTTCTCCTTTAATTGAGTTGTCATGTTTCTTTAGGGAAATTTGTTCCAAAATATTACGATTAGAGGACCTAGATCGACTTGAGGCTCAAATTCCTCTAACATTGTGTCAACTTGAAATGATATTTCTGCCTTCTCTTTTCACTGTTATGGTGCACCTAGTTGTACATCTAGTTGCAGAATGTAAGATGGGTGGACTGGTCCAACTTCGATGGATGTACCCTATAGAGAGGTAATATTAGTTATAAAAATATGTTATGTATGTTCTTTGCACATGTGTGTTATTGTTTGAAATGTAATATTGTTGGTGTAGGTGCATGCATCGTTTCAAATCTTATGTTTGTAATACAGCCGCACCTGAAGGCTTTATTGCTGAAGGATACATCGCAGATGAATGCCCAAGTTTTTGTTCAAGATATTTAGAATCAGTTTCAACACTCTTTAATAGATCCCCCAGAAATGTAGACGACACTACGGGAGGAATCTCTTACGTTCGTCTTGATACAAAGGCGTGCATGCAAGCCCATCAATATGTTCTTTTTAATTGCGATGAGTTAGTCCAGATTCGCTTGTAAGTGATGTTAGACAAATAACTCTTGCATTAAGAATGTTTATATCTAATAGGATGTAAGTTTTAGTTATATTGTTCGTGCAAAATGCATAAGGATCGATTGAAGGCAAGCAACCGTAGGAGTCGTCCCACAGATTTTGTCATCAATAAGATGCATAGGGATGAATTTTGTGATTGGTTTTGAGACTATGTATGTCTTATGTTTAAAATGTTTTGAATTGCTTGGTTACTTTAAAACTTATAAATAGTGTTAATTTTGGGTTTTTGTCCTAGGAAAACAGATTCAAAATATGGACTTTGCAAGGAAGCGTGAACTTCAAAAGAAGGTTATATGGCTTGCTAAAGGTCTAAACCCCGAAGCTAGATCATTCAGTCGATACATACGTAATGGTATGAAGTTTGGTACAAAAGAGAATGAAATGGGCAGAACAACTCAAAATAGTGGTGTTTGTGTGACTGTTGAAGGGGGCACCATATATTACGGGCAAAGATGTGTTTGATGCTGGTAATGGAATGATGTTTGATGATGAGGTGGATGACTATTGTGAGTAGGGCTGCACAATGCCACCGGGAAATTCTGGTGGCACCGGCACTGGTTTCCGATTTTTGGTCTAACCGGTTCCGGTGTAGGTTTGGTTTTTTGAAAAAACCGGCGGTTCCCGGTTTAACCGGCACCTGGTTTCCCGATGCGGGTTAAACAGAGATTTTTTTTGTTTTTTTTTATTTTAGTTTTATATTTTAGTTTTTTTTTAGTTTAGTATTCTAGAAGCATGACAATGTTTACTCAATAGTTTAGTTTTACCTGAATATTTGAGATTTTGTTGTTGGTTTTGTCTAATCAAATGCTTACATTCAAGTTACCAAGAAGCTTGCTAGGTGAATGAACTAGTTATTTAGAATTTTGGTAGAACAAATTTCAAATTTATTGTATTTAGAAGGGTATATATGAAGGCATTGGAATCATAATTAAAGAGTTTAATGTCAAACTTTGGTAAGTACATCGCATAATATAAGTCAAAAGGTCAAGATTCTACCACAAAAAAATTTTAAATCAATGTATTAGTTTAAGAGTTTTTATGAAATGTTAACAAATTGTCTAAATTTCTAAAATTGACAAATCACTATTAAATTTATACCATGCTTGCAAAATCAGTCACTCAATTACATTTTAGTTCAAATTTCTAATACATTTTAGTTCAAAAATTGAGATAGAGTCATCACGTTTGACCAGCGTTTGACAAGCGCTCGAGCACCCTTTGAAAAAATTCAAACAGAGTCATCATGTTTGACTAGTGTTAGACAAGCGCTCTAGCGCTCAGTACAAATTTTAGACAGAAACATAAGCGCTCGAGCGCCTTAAAAAATTGCTGAATTTTTGGATTTTCCTTGTGAAACCAAGGGAAACCCTACTAGGTTTTTAACATGTTTTAAAATTGTTATTGATTTGTTAATTAGAGGGAAAACACATATTCTCCCCTCTAAGTGTTGTTAGGGTTTAAACTAGATTTTTCAAAAGATAATAGTTTCTACTTACAGTGACGTCTCTATTACTTTGGACTTCAAATTCTCATCTTATATTTTAAGATGATCTTTAATTTTATTGATTTTGGAATTTAAATTTCATTAGTTTAGATTTTATTGATATGTGATTAATGGACCAAAAGAAAGAAGAAAAAAAATCCATTAGGCCAAGTGCGTAAAATGCTAAAAAAAATAGCTCAATATTAATGTAGGATAACCGGAAACCGCCACCACTAAGGGCCGGTTTTTGCTCTTAACGGTGTAGGTGGCAATATTTTCAAAACCGGCCTACCCGGTGTAGGTGTCGGTTTTGGCCAAAATCGGCACCTACACCGGGGTTGTGCAAGTCCCTGAGAATATACAAGATGATTTGACGTGGTTTAGAAATGGTGTGGAAGAAAGAACACTAGATATACCTTAGGACGTACCTATGGTATGTGAATTTCACGATCTTTCATTTTTCTCTTGAGACTTATGAGTTTCTTGTTTGTCCAATTTTAGATATCGTCAAAATACATATTTCATTTATCCTAGCATTTTAATTGTTTTCCTATTTTGTATATTTTCTTTCTGTCAAAATACATATTTCATTTACCCAAAGGATATCGGGCCCTAAAACTATTCATATGTGAGAGTTTCTTCTCCATCCTTTATCAAAATTTTATTTCGAAACTAGAAATAATTAACCTTGTGTCTTTTCCTATTTTGCTGAAAAGAGAGATGTGAGCAGAAATGCTGAAGAAACAAAAGTTGGTGGGATCTATTTTGATCTTTCATTGAGCAGAAATGCTGAAGAAACCAAAGAAAGATTTAGATACTTATCATTGCGCTGATGGAGTGTAGGTGCTAGGCATGTTATATGTCTGTGTGTACGTATGCATATTGATGCATGTGAGATGGGTCCAATTCATTTCCTTTTCAGTTGTTTTATGAGTATGTATCTTGCATAAGGTTGTTAAAGATATGTTTAACACCAATCAAACTTGACTCTGGGAATTGATCAGATTAAACAGATGTTATTTGTGTATATTTTCTTTTTAATGTGGCTATTCTGGGCAATGACCTGTAATTGTTTGTATGTTGATCATGTGTACTTGGTTTTTATGTTTCTTGCCTACACAGGAAGAAGAGGTCAGATATGATCTAGTTTAGATCGCGGTGATGTTAGGATTTATTGTTCTCCATCTCCACTGCAGGATATGCTCCAATCGATCTCTGGAATCCTAAAAATGAAGGTAGGATATCTGTTGACAATAGAAAGGTCACCACGCGTAGAGTGACGCTCTATAACTGTGCATCAATATCCGCAATGTTCAACAGTGCTGCGTAAAACTCTCGCACCAGATCAATATATGTCACACCTTCCCTCTTCATACACCCAATCTAACCCTGCTAATCCAAAATATCACCTATATTTGTGCCCCGATACTTCATCTCCTCGAAGTCAGCCACGTAAACCTCATGATCCATGATGACTGATCGGCTTAGCATCTTATCCCGCTGTTGGGCCAGTCGCTCCTCCCTCGTCGTGTAATCCTCTGAGTCTGAGGTTCATGTTGCGTAGAACTCCCGGTAAATGAGGTAGATGACAAACAGTAGAATTTAAAATTTTTTAATCTGTAAAAAAGGCAAAAACAGACAAATTGTCAGGAAAAACCGTCCAAACAGTGTCACATAGCATTCACACATAATATAAAATGGTGTTGTCCTATGCAAATAACCTTCCCGACGTTTCATTTAACGTTCAAACTGTAAGTAAAAAGACTTAGTTTTAGGGAATACACGTTCAAACTCTATCATAACCATCTGCAACAAAAAATGATCCTTAAAAAACAATTCTAATATGTGTATATATCTTAAATTTAACGACAATGTATATATAAAAAACGTCCAAACGCACAAATAACGTTGTCCAATTGGCTAAAGAAACTGACATAATTTTAGCAAAGGTATGTGAGCCCGCTTAGATCACGGTCCGTAACAAAACTTCTCCTTAAAAATAACTTTTTAACTTGTACGTATATATCATCAATAAAATGACAGGGTATTAGGGACAAATGTCCCCATGCAAAATAAGTCGTTTAAACGGCTAATCAAACGACCTAGTTAGTGAACAACCTTGTGCACTGTATAATAGTCGTTTGTAACGAAAATACACCTAAAAAATAAATTTTTAACATGTTTATATCATAGACAACACGACAGCTTATAACAACTTACCGTCCACACGTCTTTTAAAAATGACATAGTTCAAAACACATAAACACAAGTACTTATCTTAAACGAAAAGACGACGTATAAAGTACAACACCGTCCCCACAGAACACTAAGAACATCCTCATGATATAATTAAAATGGCAACCTTTTCAAAACTAACAATAGAAAAATTTAAAACTATCAATCCGAACGGCTTCAACCCCATCCGGACATATTGTGGGGAAGAAGACAAGGTCGACTTAGCCATGGCCGACCTCTCTCCCACCTCCAAAACTCCCCCAAACCAACACCAACAACTCAAAAGTATAGCCTAAACAATCTTACAACATTAGGCATAAAAACATGATTTTTATGCAAAAAAAACAAATAAAAACATGATAAATGTACATGGATACAAAGAACTCCACGAAAATGAAAGATTGTTGGACGAAAGAGGTGAATGTAGGCTGAGAAATGAGAGAAACTGCCAGTGCACATAAAATGTCGTTAAAGGGCTTATGTTCGACTTTAAAATATGTCCACGCCGTCCATGGCCGTTCGGACGTTACCGTTTTCCACGTGGACCAATCAAATTCCCACGCATTGTTTTCAAAATCTTGTCGAAATGATGGCGTTCGAACGAGATGTGTGAGTGCAGACGGGAGACATCTGGAACATGCAATGTGGAGTACTACCCTTAGCTGAAAATTATATCCATACGCGTCCGGACATGCAGAGCTGATCTACACGATCTTCTGAAACATACGTGTGTCAATCATGCACGAACTATCCTAGATGTTCGGAGGTTTACGTCAGACCGTGTGGACGTTGATGCAGATTTTCTGACGATTTGAGATGTGGTATTGTTGTGTGACAACGATGTTTTGTTGCCCAAACTATTTGTGCACATCTTCGCGTACCGTTCAGATGCTATTGCAGATGCTAGCGAAAATTTTTAGTCATGAATATGTGACGTGTTGCCTTTTGTCAACCCTGAATATTGTGTGGACGAGGTTTAAGGACGTACGGATGGTTTTGTATTTCTTAGCACACTTTGCGTAGCGAACGAAATTTTTATTTTGACATAAAACGACATGATTTGGTGACAAAAAATTTTTTGACACCCAAAAATTTGACAAATAAGGTCAATTTTCTTGTAATACTTTTTTTTACGACAACAGTAGCTATAATCACAAAAAAAATAAAAGTTCGAACCTTTTAACTGTAGCGACGACGTTTTCGTGCCATCATTTGTCTTGTGCCATTATTGAGCGTCCCTAAATGACTTGCACCGGCTGACGTTTAGCGACGGCCTCAATAAGCTGTTGCTAAAAGCGACGACTTTGTAGCGGTGGCTAGGGAATTCGCTGCTAAAAAGCGAAATTATTGTACTGAATTGACGGAAAGAAAAATATTGTTTCTACTTTAATTACTTGAGTACTACCAAACGAGTTCCTCCAATGGGGGCGAGGCCATGGTTTAACTTTTCTGGCATTTTTATTCTTTAATACCACGCACGTTCCTTATTTGATGAATTAATCATGAAATAGTACTCACTAAAGTTCTCCCTGTTTTGGATTTCTTCAAATTTTTATTTGCTTTATAGCGTCTGCATAATACAGTGTTTAATTAAAGATTGGCAAAGTTAGGAACACCTCTAGATACTAATCGTCTAGTTAATAAAATTCTCTACTTTCAATTATTAAACAAATCCTGCCCGGCAAAACAACCACTCCCCAAAAGGAAAATCAAGAACCTTATCGGCATGATTGTCGGGTGCAATGTATGTATTGGCAAGGAGTACACACCTTTTTGCTCTATATGCTGCTATGCATCTGACACATTCTACCCTTCACTCAGAAGGGTTCCTGTCTCATCCCGATCGAATCGGTCCACGCGTATGGCCTAACAAAACGTTTTCCTTTTAACCCAAATCGCGAAGTCCGTGTCGCAACCACGCTGTTCAGTTCTAGAGCCGACGCAGGGTGAACAACTCTTTTTTTTTTTTTTTGCGAATCGCAGGGTGAACAACTCATTCATGTGGCAGATGTCCCAGCAGTACACGTGAAGCTGTCGTTTTGCGATGCGGTCCACGCGTTAATGATTTTCAACTTTAACCTTTATGCGACATGGGATTCTGCGCCCTAAGACATTACAACAGATATCACAAGAACGCTTCCCGTTTCTTCTTTTTCTCTTCTTTAAACTTTTCATGTGCATCCAATTGCAGGCTGTGATAATGTGGAGTTAAATTATTGAAAGCTTACTTGCGTGGCTAGAACTGGTTAGAACGAACTTGGCGCTGCGCTCAAGTAGGATTGGGGG
Organism: Myrica gale; assembly: GCA_963930655.1. Classification (NCBI taxonomy): domain Eukaryota; kingdom Viridiplantae; phylum Streptophyta; class Magnoliopsida; order Fagales; family Myricaceae; genus Myrica; species Myrica gale. The sequence continues at coordinate 14,895,644 of OZ005620.1, forward strand.
GCCAATTAGCTTTTCCCACCTGCATTGGGCCAAGTCCTCCATGGTTCCGAGTTCTGACGTTTCGAGTAGGGTCGTAAGTCCGGTTCAGCTATTGACGGATTTTTAGATCCGGTTCCATCTCCATAATTTCGAGAAGTTGAGATCCGTAATTTTCAGGAACTGGACACGGAAATGAAATTTTCCACGTTTCAACGAAAAACCGATTTCGTGTTTTATTTATTATTTATTTTTTTAGCTATACATTAAACGACATTTAAATAGAACGAGTTTAGATGCCTGTTTTTCAAAAAAAAATAGTATTTCACCGTGGATCAAAACGTTGATCCACGGAGATTTTCACCGTTTCAAGTTTCAAACTTTTACGTTTAGAACAAACCCTAGCTCCCCATTCTCCCCTTCTTCTTCTTCTTGATTCTGCGACTCCCGTCTCTTCTTCAGCTCTCTCTCTCTTTGTGTTCGAGCACTTGACCCTCTCTCTCTGGATTTTCTTGTGCTTGATTTAGCGGTCTTGGCCATTTAGAGGTGGTCAGGTGGGGTTCGGGTGACCTTCGACATTCTTTCAAATGTTGGTATTCCAATAGTTCTTGATTCATTGTTGTACCGACTGTAAACACCTTTGAAGCTATAGTTTTGCCAAGATTTGTACTGACAGGTGCCTAGTTAATTAATTCAGGTAATAATTTTTTAATTTTATGGTCTCCAGTTTTACAATTGTGGCTTTAGAAAAAATTTCCTCAATGTGGCACGCATGTTAATTGTTAGAAAAAAATTGAACTCTCGATTATAGTGGAAGTTTGGAATAGATTACAGAATGCTATAGCTTCTTAATTATGAGCAGGACTTATTGTGGGGAGCAAAACCATAGATTTTTTTTATATATTATATTCTTTATGAGCAGCACTTACCTCTTGATTTATTTATTTATTCAAATATCATAGTTAGTCATTCGGCTATATTGTTATGAGCAGCACTTGCAATGCCAGTACCACTGTTGACTTTACATATTGTTGAGAACTGTTAGCATAAAATGTTAATGTCTATATTGTGTTAGTCATTCGGCTATATTGTTATGAGCAGCACTTGCAGTGCTAGTACCACTGCTGACTTTACATATTGTTGAGAACTGTTAGCATAAAATGTTAATGTCTATATTGTGTTAGTCATTCGGCTAACTGTTATATTGTTGTGATTGTGAACCTGTTTTTATTCATTTGTTAATCTAGGTTGTTCAATATCATGCTTTAATACGTGAATTGTTTAGTTATTTTTAATTTTGCATCTTGTTCATTTTCAGGGATTCAAATTGTGTTGTTTTTTCAGATGGATCATCAAACTCCAATTGCATGTTTTATGATTTTATTTGTAAGTTGTGATGAATGAATACAATTTTTATTTTTTGTAAAAAGGGCTTAAATGGGCCGTAAAAATATGGTCTAAAAAGTTATCAGAATTTCTCTTTATGCTAAATCCGTTGAGAGACGAAAGGAGAATCGATATTAGTCATCCATTAGTTAATAAACCGAATGTTGAAATGTTAAATTCCATTTTACCAGTTTCGAGTGCTTTATTACTTTTGCCGAGTATGTGGGCTGAAAGGCGGCTTCTTGAGTCAGCAAATAAGTACTTTATTGCCCCGTTTTTTGTGTAATATTCGGCCCTTAAATGTGAACCTTCGCGATCGAAAAAGAATAGAAAAAGCAATAGGACCCTCTAGGTGATTTGTTCGGCATCGTAATGCGTTTGGTCGGCATCTAATGGATAAGAAAATTTCAGTTGCAGAAGATTCTTGAAGTGGACCACTGTATACCAAAAATCATATTTTGTGGGCCTAAATCCCTGTATCACTTGTATGGGTTTTATTTCATTTGAATTTTGGAGAGCTACTTGTTTTCGGCTTTTAGTGGGTTTTTCTCATTTTGTCATACGGGGTCCTCTTTGTTCGGCCCAATTTTTCTTCTCGAACCTCCGTTTATCCATTCAAAGCAAGCAAGCAAGGTCCCTTGGGAATTGGCCAACTATAAGAGTCCTACCGTCAACTTAATAGACGAAAATGCTGACCTGGCTAACAGATTACACGTGGAATATTACATGTCACGTTTAAAAATTTGAAAAAAATATAATGTGAAGCCACGTGTATTATTTGAAGGTGAGATCCCGAAAAAGCCCAAAATCTCCAAATTACATTGACTAAATCTAAATTCGCCGATTCCCCCCCAAATTACTTCCCCGAACCCTAAGGACCCCAACTTCGCCGAACACAAATCCCATCGTGAAGGTCGCCGAACACATATTTTGTTGGCTTGGACCCATCGTGAAGTTTGGATGTGTTTTGTTTGGTGCGATTATCTCTCTGCGATAACTATTTTCGAAAGGTACCACATGATTTCGTTTGGGTCAAATGATTTCTATAGAATTTGATCTATGGCCGCAATCAGCATATGATGCAGCGTACTCACATGTAATACATGCCATGCCAGGTGCTGATCTATGGCCGCAATCAGCATCTGGTCCGCTTCAACCACCGGTAGGGAGGGCAATGCTTGGAAGGCTCGAGAAAGCTCGGGTTAGAGCAGAGGACGAGCCACAAGATGAGTATCATGTCACAAGAAGGGGACTCCCTGTACGGTGCGGAAAATGTTTGGTGGAGGGGCACAATGCCCGTTCATGCAACAAACCTGAAAATCCTAACCGAAGGATTTATCCAAAGAAGTCATCAAAGAAAAAGGATCAATCTCAAGTAAGGCAGCAATAGTTTGACAATGACTATTTATTTGACATTACTCAGTATTTGACACATGTTTGTCAATGACTTGCACTTGCACAGAATGGTAACGGCCAGCCAGGGACTGCTGCAAAAGCAACTGGACAACAAACCAGAAAGAGGAAGAGGGTTGCAACTCAGCATGTGACGCAGGTTTGATGCATTCAAAATGATCTAACCATTTCGTATACATATGGAAAATCATCTTGTTACTAATTAGCAGAATATGATGCAATGCAGGACGTACCAGAACCCTCTTAGACGCAGCCCTCCCAACCACACCCCTCTCAGCCATTGACATCCTTATCACAATCTGTTTAGTCAGTTTGAAAGAGTAAAAGGAGTAACCCACGCAAAAAGGATGACGGTCAATCACAACCAATCCTTTTGAGGCGATCTCCTCGGAAGAAGGCTGGAGTGCAAAGAACTGAGCACACTTGAACTGAGCCAATCCTTTTGTGCTGTTGTTGAGATAAGTCAGGTAATGTGCTTTTGAATTTCTAATGTGTTGTTGTTAAGATCTGCCATATAGTGTGGTAACAGGAATTGTGTTGTTGAGAACTGTCATGTCATGTAATGTGCTTTTGAATTTGTAATGTGTTGACATTTGCCATGTAATGTGCTTTTGAATTTGTAATGTGTTGTTGGTAACAGGATAAACCATTTGCAGTTGCACGAATTGCAAAAGGCACATATTGCATATTTGGAGTAGAATTGTGCAGCAGTTTGTCCATTTTGTATGCACAAATGGTATCATTGTGAAGAAGTGTGTGCTGAAGTGTAGAAATAGAATTGATGTGTAGAAGTGCTATTGGTATGCACAAATGGCATCAACGTAATTGACCATTAATACGCAAATGGTTCAATTACATAGCATGACTTTGTCCAGATGGTTCATTACACAAATCTGGTTAACGTCAAACTTGCACCAATTTCAAGTTACATTGTCATTGAACATCAATACAAAAATAATCACACATTACAGCAGATTCATATCCGTTATCTACAAATTACATCAAACTATAAAGCCATAATCCTACATTGATCAACAACAAAGCAACAGAAGTACACAACCGAAGAACATCCAGGAGCCCAACAATCCAGCCTTAAATCGTCTCTCCTTTGCCTTTTGTTTAAGAAGCTGCTCCTGAAGGACTTGGACTTGCTTTTTCTAGGATCTTAATATTATCCTTTGAGATATTCAGTTTGTCCTTTGAGATCATCTCTTTATCCTCTGAATTCTTCACTTTATCTTCTAAGATCTTCACCTTCCTCAGCAGGGCAGGAATAGCTTCTTCCCTATGTGCAGGAGCGGTGTCAATCCATTCAAAATATCCACAAGCCAAATGCCTCTGCAAAGATTTTAGTAACAGATTTTAGTATGAACACAAATCGAGTAATATATTTTATTCATTCTTTTGATGATACAATCTGCATTCTTCTATAAACAGAGAGATGGATGAGTCTTACGCCAACAGACTTGCACAACCAATGCCACTAACTCATTGTCACAACCAATACCACTAACTCATAATATGATCCAGAGACTTGCAGAACCAAAGACTACCTCATAATATGAATTCTGCACTAACTCATAAAGTAACAGAAAGTCAAATGCTAACCTGGCCACTTGAGTAACGCGGGCACCTAAAACATCTTCTGCCTGGATTCCCCTCTGTCCTGCTTGTCCTCATTCCAGCTTTGATGCCGCAAAAGCAGAAACGTTCAGCCTCCACCTCTAACGATGACGCATCCTGCCTAACATTGCTAACAGAAGAGGACGATGCACTTCTCATTGCCCCTTCCTGCCTCGAACAAAACACCTCCGAACTTCACAATGGGTCCAAGAAGCACAGAAGCATCCATTACCAATGAAATATGTGTTCGCGACGATGGGTACAAGAAGCACAGAACTTCACTATGGGTTCACGACGGGATTTGTGTTCGGCGAAGTTGGGGTCCTTAGGGTTCGGCGAAGTTGGGTTACTTAGGGTTCGGGGAAGTTGGGGTCCTCAGGGTTCTGGGAAGTAATTTGGGGGGGGAGGGGGTTTGGACTTGGGCAACATAATTTAATTTGGGGATTTTGGCGCTCGATCTCACCTTCAAATAATACACGTGGCTTCACATTATATGTTTTTCAAACTTTTAAACGTGACATGTAACATTCCACCTGTAATCTGTTAGCCAGGTCAACATTTCCGTCCATGAAGTGACGGCAGGACTCTTATGGGAATAGGTTCAAACCCCAGGGTTTCTTTTAGGGAAAATCATACCCTGGGGACAAAATTAGGAAAGCGCCATACCCTAGGGACGTACGAAGCAATTTACCCTAATTAAAGACCTATAAAATAGGAATAAAAAATTATAAAGAAATATCTCATCCTAGAAACTAGCAGTACCAAATAAAATAATAGTATCATTGAAATTAAATTCTTCACTCAATCCCAACTACAATAGCTACTTACTTAATTACCCAAACAAATAAAGTCTAACTTAATTTTTTTACGGTACACAACTACTTTATTGCTAATTAAGTTCCCAAACGATTAAATTATAACGTAATCTTCTTAACGGGAAAGTGACACTCTCTACCACAGCTACTAATTTATTGCAAATTAAGTTATCAAATAATTAATTGGGGAAAATTTAATTTGCACCCCTGAACTTTGGGGTCATTTCTAAGTTACACTCACTTTTATCGATTTTGTTAGATTAATACTCTAGAGTTTATGTTTACGTCGATTTCCACCCTGAACGTCAAATTGTCGTTACTTCTCAAAGCAAAGCAACCACATGCAGTTAACGTGATAACTTAATTTCCCATTTCCCATTTTGCCCTCCTCGACTGTTGGCCCTCTTCTTCGGCTTCCCGAATGACAAGTACTGAACAAGTGAGCACCTCGTTGACCCCCTGCACTTGTCTCTGCACCGATCATGAACCGTTGCAACAAACTCATTAATCTGATGATCTTGCAATGCACCCTTACCGTACAAACAAGTTCCTCCTTGACCGCTCCATACGGGTCACCTCTGACAATGACCTGAGTCCTTCTCTCTTTGGGAAAATCATTTTTCTCTGGCCGTTCTCTTCTAGTGTGGTACAAGCATCTCTCAAAGTTGCTTGGAGTCTAGTGAAGGAGTTTACGTTGTTTGAGATTGAACCTAACATCTTTCTCTTCGGGTTTCCAAAAGAGGAAGATAAAGTTTATATTTTAGAATACACTCCCTGGAATATTATAGGTAAGCTTATGGTGCTTATTGTTCGAGACCTTCATTCCAGAAGCCAGTCATTGCTTGCTCTAACTCTCCTCAGCCGGAGGTCTAAAAGCTCTCCTTAGCCAGCTTCTCTGTATTCTTCTGGAACTGATTGGAGGGTCGATGGTGCAGGTTCGAAGCAGGAAAGGAAATTGTCAGTTTATATTTTTTTGAAGCAGGAAAGGAAGAAGGCTCATACTTTCCATGACAAAAGGCTGATCTTTTCCACAGCCTTTGCAACCTCATGTCAACAATATAGTCTAAATCGTTGGAAATAAACAGGTTCTCCGAACCTGAAACAAGGGCTTTCTCCATAGCCATATAGGTTATCATTGGGCCCGCAGAAACTGCTTTAAGTCTTCTCACAGAAAATCAACCCATAAGTGGCTAGTGTTATATAATGGGTTCTATTCCTGGCGAAGTCTTCTTGTTATGTGTTGGTACAGGTTCTGACAACAAACTTAGTGGCTAGTGTTACTTGAATCTGTTGGATTGTGCTCTTGAGCTAAATGGAACTTTAAACGCCATTCCTTCATCATCCTCTTGTTTGGAAATGTCGCCGAGATTTTCCATGTTTATGAATTCCTATTTACATGTAAGTTTGTTTCTATTCTTGATGCTCGCTTATGTATTGTAGTTTCTGCGGGCCCAATGATAGCCTATATGGCTATGGAGAAAAGATTAGCCTTTTGTCATGGAAAGTGTGAGCCTCCTTCCTTTCCTGCTTTAAAAAAGCCTAAACTGACATCGTCGTTCCTGTGACAAAAATTGTCTTTCCTAGCCGACCTGCTGCTCTGTTGGATCCAAAACGCAAGAAAAAACTCCCCTCGAAGTTTGCCTCTTGTAAACAATTATTGACTCTTGTAAACGTGTCTTGGATATAAGTATGTTGATGTGAAGATTTTGTAAAGATCAAGTTTAAAGAGGTGGAGCTAGCTTGAAGCTCACCTAGTGCTAGGTTCTGGAGATACAGAGTATAGCAGAAGAGTTCAAGATGGCTTAGAGCTAGCAGCTGTTCGAGATGGCTTAGAGCTAGCAGCTGTACGATTTTTATCATCGATAAAGTCCATGAAAATTTTGTTCTCGTAGCATGACTTGCTCGCTTACAGCAAAGAGGACGTGTGCGAGTTGCCATGCGAGAAAGGACGTGTACTTGTTGCAACTTTACATGCGTTAAATGTAAGGGCAAAACTGACAATTTAAACTGTAAGTTGTCATGTGAACTGCACATGGTTGGTTTTCCGTGAAAAATAACGGCAATTTAAGGTATAGGGTGGAAATCGACGTAAACATAAACTTTAGAGTACTAATCTAACAAAATCGATAAAAGTGGGTGCAACTTAGAAATGACCCCAAAGTTCAGGGGTGCAAAGTAAATTTTCCCCTAATTAATTTCTAACGTCATTTTTTAAACTGTATAGTGGCACACCAATTATGGCTAACATGAAAGGTAAAAAACATGGTGTGGAAAAAAAAGACTTTAAGATTTAAATCCTAGAGTATTTTATACTTCTGCTGCCATAGTTTGAATTTAGTTATTTGTGATATGGCTAATTCATGTTCTAAAGTAATATTATTTTTTGGAGTAGTACAACGTATATATTCTTTATTTGCTTATTCTACAAAAAGATGGAAAATTTTATTAGAGTATATTACTTTGACACCTAAATCTATATTCCAAACACATTGGGAAAGTCACATTGACAGTGTTAAAGCTCTAAAATTTCAAGCCCCAAAAATTAGAGATGTTTTATTGAAATTAGCAGAAGCTAGTGAAGATCCTAAGACAAGGAGTGAAGCTAAATGCTTAGCAACCTATGTGATTGAAAACTTTGAATTTCTATTGGAATGAATAACTAGTATGAGATAAGATATTGTTTGCTCTAAATTCAATTAGTTAGAGGTTACAACTTGAAAATATGAGTAAAAATCTTGCTATGGATAAATTAAAGGGACATAATTCTTATTTCTAAAATTACAGAGAAAATGGTTTTAAATTTCTTTGGATTTATCGAAACAAGTTCAAGTTGAGATGGATATTGAAGTTGTATTCCCTTAAAAGCGTGTCATACCAATTACAGTTTTTTTTTCTAAACTCATACCTGTTACACTTGCATATGCAAAAAAAGCTTTTCGGAACTAAAGATTATAAAAAAATTATTTACGAACAACTATGTCTCAAGATAGATTAAGCGATTTAACAATTTTATCTTTCGAAACTGATTTATTTGGTAAACTTGAATACAAAAGTTTAATTAGTAATTTTGGAAGCAAATTATGAAATTCTAAAGGCCTACATAATTTTTAAAATTATGGAAGCAAATTTATGGTTTGATTTTAATTTTTAGTATTAAAAGGCCTCATTTTTTATTACTTGCCTAAGGCCCCCAAAAAGGTTGAGCCGCCCCTGATGACACACTAGAGCAAAGTTCTCCAAACCATTGTACAATGCAACCGGGTGATCAGGTCGAGGGCGGCTCAGATAGGTAGGTGAGTAAGAGAATCACTTAAGGCCCCATAATTATGAAACCCTATATTATAGTAAATTAAAAATTAAGCAGAAAAAACCTAAAATTTTAAAATAAAACTTAATAAAGGCCTACAAATATTTAAAAATTAGTTTTAAAATTGAAATTTAAAATAAAAAAAACTAGGCATCCTAGAAACTAGTACTATAATCTAATAACAGTTTTGATGGTTGCCCTTTAGAAAAAAAAAATCTTGAAATTGCACTAGATTGTTTTCGAAATTGTTTTACAGTTTTCCAAATCTAAAAATTATAAAAAAAATTATTTACTAACAATTTTATCTATTGAAGCTGATTTATTGGTTAAAATACAAAAATTTAAATAGTAATTTTGCATCTAAAACACACCAGAAGCAAATTTATGGTTTAATTTTGAATTTATTTTTTAAAACTAAAAGGTCTCATTTTTATGGCTTGTCTAAGGCCTCCAAAAGTGTTGAGCCACCTGTGGATGAGGCCATAACCGATCACCCCGTGGACCAACCAACACAACCTGGTTGAGTGAATCCTACAGTTGGAAGTTACTGTAAGATGTTATTTTAGTATCCCACTAAAGTCTGGCTCATGCTCACAAATTCGTTTTAATGCCGAACTGGTTTTCTATGCTCACAAATTCGTTTTAATGTTACAAAGTTTGTGACTTATTTGGAGCATTTGATTTTTGCGTTTGATTTGGCTCACAGTTTGTATGAAATCTTTGTGTTTCATTAAGAGAATTTGGCCAGCTAATTTGACCCCTTTTTGTGAGTGCAACAAGTTTTTTTCTTTCGAGTTTAAGCTTTCAGGTTTCACAGCGAACAAAGAAATGTATTATTGTAATTTAAACCTTGGTTCTTACTGCAGACAAAATAATTTTTTCGTAGTTGTACTTTTGCGTATGTTGAGGTTGGCATCAGTTCGAGGTAAAGTATGAACCGCTCCTTATGTATGGACTTTTATTCTGTGGGGCTTTCTTTAATTGTTGACCATTATGATTTAATATATCTGTTTTTGTGTAAAGCAAAAGGAATTTGGTTTTTGTTGTCCTTGCACTATAGTGTTTTTCGATTTTGATCCTTTAAATGGGTTTATTAGTTTCGGTCAATTTGAGTCCGTACAGTTAACATATAAGGTTTGCCCATTCCATTTCTAAGGGATGTGAACAGTGACTAATTTATTGTGAGTTTGGACGTAATCCAATTAAACTGGACCTATTTATTTTGTATTTGGGTTGTGCAATCCATACGAAGTGGGGATCACAGGTTGATCTGCCCTATACATCTTGGACTGGAACTTACCGATTTGGGTCATCCAGATTAAAAGAATTATATTGATGCCTCTGAAGTTGAGATTATTGAAATGTTTTAGGAGTAGCCACAACATCCTAATTCAGATTAAAGATCACAAATGGTTACTAAACTTCATCAAGGTTATTGGCATTGATATTTTTTGGGATCAACATAAGGTTCCACTTTTATATTGCCACTGAAGTTCTGGTCAACGAAATATTTTTGGAGTAGCCATAGCATCCTAATTTAGTTCACTGACCAGATGATGTCATCAAACTGTATAAAGGATTAACATTTGGAGTATTTGTGGATCAAACATGATTATAATAATTTTGATGTTAGGAAGTTGTGATTGTCGAAGCCTTTAGAAGTAGCCTCAACAACCTGATTCGTAACGATGAACACATAAAGACTTCATAAGGATATTAACATCAAGATTGTAATTGTATTATAATAGTGGTGACCTAGTCCCACTGAGAGGTTATTATTTTTGTGGTTTGGTTAGGATATAATAGTGAATTAGTGTTAAGAGATGGATTTTCCTATGCCCAAGGTACGAAGGTTCTTCTTCATTAATACAAAATTTATTAGTTTCATTGTAAAGTTCAGTAAATTCATGCGTGATTCAACCTCTTCACACAAAAAGGTTGAATTTGCTTCTAAATTGGCATTGGTTAATTCTAAATAAAGTTTACGTTTCATAGCGTGAGAGTTTATTTCAATGGTTTTTTTACTTTTCCTACTGCATTTATTGGTTACTCTTTTCATATTCCAATATTCTAATTTATTTGTATCAAGGGTGCGTAGACCTTCATATGACATTTTGTATAGATGTACCACCTGTTCTCACGGAATAATGAATGGTAGGGGCAATTTAATCGCTAAATGTTAATGTTCATGAATCTCATAAAGAGCATAAGGATTTTTTATCCTAAGTGCATTAAGGTTATAAAGTACTAAAGTTTTTTTGTGGAACAATTCCTTATTTTTGATCAAGTTTTGGAGAGCAGTGAAGGATCTTCCGACACTACAAGAAAAAACACTTTGGGTGACAAAAAAAAATTGTCACCCAAAGTACAAATTTTGTCACCTAAGGTTTTGGGTGACAAAACCCGGGTGATCACCCGGTTTGTCACCTAAAGCCTGTAAGCGAATGTTTTGGGTGACGATTTTCGTGTTCTGTCACTAAAACCCGTTCGGACGGTTTATAATACCGTTGGAACGTTTTGGTGGAATACTAACGAAATTCAAAATCATCATGCCCAGTACAGTGCATCCCTTCACATGAGTTGTGCTAATGTTCTTTTTGAACATTCGCACAGCTCATGTGAACGATTAATCCAATGCCACGAAACTACACTTTTTCACGCAATAAACGTCCACACCGTTGTTTATTAACGTCCGAACGCTTATGTGAATATGTCCGGACGTATTCATGAAGACGTCCGCACTGTAGTTTCATTATGACGAAATTTATTTTGTCATCTGAAAACGCGGTTCGAACCTTTACGTATACAGTTCAGACTCGTTGTACGTTGCACAAGTTCGAACGTTTGGTTTATCGTACGCACGGTTTCTTATTTTAAGAACGTGTGGACATTATATACACCGTTCGGACTATAGAATTTAAAGCAAAGTGTTCAGACGTATGGTTATGCGTGCGCACGATACAACAAAAAATATCCGTGCGAACGACATGTAACACCCGTGCGAACGGTTTTCTATAAATTTGAATTAATTTAATTAAAATTTATGAAATAATATAAATATGAAGATATTTACTACTCATAATATAAAAAAATATCAACAAATATGCAATCGTTATTAAAAGTAAATAAAATACATAATGGATAGGTACTGACAAAATAGTAAAAATATATAAATTTACCCAAATTTTCGTTTTGGTGTCGAACAAGATTGCATCTGTCTCATCTGCTCCAATAGCTGCTAACACATCTGCTCCGCCATTAGTTGCATCCTCCGTTCTTGTTGTTCCACTAGGTTCTTTTGCTGCTCCTGCATTATCTTCTGGTGCTCTTCGTCTTTTTTCCGTTGCTGCTCCGCCATCATCTTCATCAGCTCTTCGTCTTTCTTCCTTTCCAACTGTCTAGCCCTCATCTCCTCCAATCTCTGGGACAAATCAACAGACGATGCTGATGAAGATGATCCAACAGACCGTACTGAACGGTCTAAACCTCGCACGTAACCCGCTTTCGTCCCCAACACCTCAATGAAGATCTCCACTTCGGTGTATGACTTTCCCTCTGACTCGTCCTGCAACTGTAACGCCTCTATTCTTTCCTAAAAAAATATAAAAGTAGATAAAAATAGTACATATGAAACATAAACGCATACGAATGCATCATTAAAACTAACTTTACAACCTACAAAATTTTCTCGTGCATCTTCTGAAGTCCACATGCCATCCTTAGTAGTATGCGTCTTTTTATAAAGCAACGAAGGACTAATTTCATCAGATTCTGGATTTTTCTGTATACCAAAAGAAATACAGAACATGCATATAAAAATATCTAAGTCATTTATTAAATAATAAATAATAAAAATGTAAATTTATTACTTACTAACAACGCTCTGGCGCGTTGGAAAGACCTTGCTCCTGAGGTGTGTACAATCTTCAGCTTAGCTCTATTCTCCTTGTTGATTGCACTCCTCCTCTGCATTGTACATTTACAATTGGTAACACAATTAAACATATGGCTAAAATAAATGTTCAGATCGGAAAGAAAATGTTTTACCTGTAATTCCTTGCTCGCGAATAAATCACAAACACGAGTCTATTCTTCCTTGTTCATATCGGGATACGGGTGCTCCAACGCCTCTTCTTTGGAATTGAACACCGAGTAATGCTGGAACATTCTATTTTTGTGCGTCCTGTATGTTGTGTTCATCGTTGATGTCACAATGATGCGATCCTCGACTCGGTCGTAATCTAGTTGGAAGTCATCCTTAACATATATAACAATTAGAAACGTAAAAAAGTATCAACAATTAAAATTTAATAAATTATACTTACCAACACTCGGTTCATCACATACGATTTAACCTCGTCGGGGACCTCCTTCCACTTACTCTTCTCAAATGGGACATGTTGTCGAACGAGCGCACCAATATGGCTCGAGAGCATTGAGAACGCCTTGTCATCACCCCCAGTATGTCCATCAGGGATATGTACGGTCAGCTTTCCTCCGGTCCGAGCCTTGAGTAAGGCAATCCCGCACGTACTACCTCGAACGTGTCTAATTCCGGACGTCGCTACAAATGAAGAACAATAAATTTAAAATTCAATTAAGCATAGAGTTTTAAAAGTCATAATATTTAATAAAGATTGAGGGGGTAAGATACTTACACGCACAACTACTCTGGGTGCCTACTGGACTGGCTATGGTAGGGGACGGTAATTCATTCCTATCCCTAAGCGAAGGACCCGGCACTGCTAGTGTACCCGGACTACTTTCAGCTCGAACTGATGAATCGCACCGCAGACGTTTCCCTCTCGCTGGCTTGACATTGACCTGTGACCAAATAAATCAATATTAGAGAAAAAAACACAATGAATTATGTTACTCAAAATAAATAAAAAATAAAAATGCAAAAATATGATTGCAAATTTAATTGAAACGATAAACGATTTCTACAATCTTCACCAAACGATTCCAAGGATTCATCGTTTCCTTCTACTTCACGTTGTTGTGGACCACTCTCATCGGTTACCAGCAGATAAGCATCGACGTCATTTCTAGTCAATGGGATCATGTCAAATGAGCTAAAGTCCATAAAAGCTCAATAGACTCATTCTCCTGGTATGCTTCACGGTTCGACGGTCCTTCTCTATTTTCACTAGCTTCCTCTTCAATAGGTGGAATATCATACGTGTTTCTAAAGGTAATCTTTCAAACAATCTTCCAGTGGCCGCCCAACTTCATATCAAACTGTCCATAACGTGGACAATTCAAGAATTACATCCAGTTCGTTATTCAAACTTCGTGTAATTCTTAAACTGGGTCTAAGGCTACTAAATGAATGCATGACATTACAACAAATACCGTTCGGACGTTACATAATGGTCCGAACCATACACAAATACGTTCGGACGCATTTGGTCTGGATAGCGTTTGATAGCATCTTGGGTGTCTAGCAGATCTATCTGCGATCGGTAGCTTTCTAGGTGTTTGAGCAGGTCGGTTGTCCTCGTGTATTTGTCCATTGTTGGCATACGAAATTTGGATGGTAACCGGACCGACAAAACCTACGAAATGTATGGAGATTCTACCTGCTGCATCATGCTATCCAAGGAGGTTGGCGGGGGTCTGTCCACCTTTTGTCTCATCCTTTCTAGCTCTGCCAACACTTCTCCCAGCCTCGCATGCACTTCATCAGCACCTTCGTTCCTCCCAGGCGGAGAGTGTGAGCCTCTGTTGTGCGGCTGGACATAGGCCTCCTCATCACGCCTTTCCAACATCGAGACATGCGGTACGTGAGTTTCCCTAACGCGCCTTCCTTGGATGGACGCTTCTCCAGGTAGTTCGTGGTTTTGGCTCAGATCTCTTCCTGGGTTGTAGGGTTCGTTGATGGCTTCCATCAGTCGCTCGACTTCTCGTGGAGGAGGTTCTGAGTTGCCCATGACTTTCGCCTTTCCTTTACTCTTGGTAGTCACCCTAAACCTTTTATCAAAAGAACTATAAACTTTCCCACAGACAGTGCCAACTGATAACTCAGTTGGTTTATGGTCAATACATTCGAGTAGAGGCGCTTCGGTCTTCACGTTATTCTTCCTGTACAATTGCGAGAATAGCCTCGGACACCGAGGTTACTAACCTCTGATGCCTACGTTAGTCTCTTAAGCGGAGGCGTCTGTAAGAATTTTCTCCGATGCGACTATATGTGCAGCCCTTTTCTATTGTTCTCTCTTGCTTTTATAAGCTTTCTTCCATGTTTTCTCTCTCCTCCTCGTATGATCGTGTGCTGTTTGAAGGTGGAATTGGCGGGTTGTAAAAAGGGGTTGTTTGAACAACCGTTTAGGGCACGTCTGACGATCTTTGATTCTGGATCTGCATGCCTGATGGGCTTGAATGTAGCTTCTGGATTTCGGAGAGATGGAATCACCCTTGCCAGCCCAAATTGATTTGGGCCGAGTATAATTAAGTATTTTATCATCAATTATATAGCGAGACGTATCAAGCTTTCTTTGGATACATTGCTATAGTTTTTTTCTCCAAGATCAAAAGCAGAAATATGTATATTGATATAAATTATCTTAGCATAAGAGAAAACATTAGAAGACATTTGGTGTTTCTTTTAACATTGAAGTACTAAATTATACATTGCGAATCCCGTGACTGAAAGTTATCGGTAATACAGTATAAATTCATGCAGAGCATATGGGTTTTGTTAATTCATTTTATGCTCAGTTTCTCTCTAATCTGGTCTATAGAGATACAATTCATATTCTTGGAGAATAAATTTACATTTGTGCACATAAGTTTTTAATTATTTTACCCATGGGGATAAACATAAAGTTGGACCCAAATGACTTATTGAAAGTTCATTCATAGAGTTATAGCTCATATAAGTACTCATGTAGAGTGTGTTGTGTATAGGGATGTTCTTTTTATAATAAAAAATTGTAAGATTTTTAGGATTTGTGGTAGAATTGTAAATAATAATATAGATTGGAGTTTTATAGATTTTTGTGTAAAGTTGGTGTAAAATTTTAAAGATATTTAAATTTTATTGAAGTTTGTAAAAAGGTGTAGAAATAGATGATTTGCAAATTTTGTAATAAAAAGGTATTGACGTTTGGTGAAAAAGTATAAAGAGAGAAGATTTTTTGGTTAAATGCATGTCATGCCCCTATGGTATGCGGTAATAGCAAATATGCTCATGAGGTAAACAAAGTTTTTTTCATACCCCTGAGGTAAACATTCAGGAGCAAATATGCTCTTTCATACCCCTGAGGTAAACATAACGGAAGGGCATATTTGCTCCTGAATGTTTACCTCAGGGGTATGAAAAGGACTTTGTTTACCTCAGGAGCATATTTGCTATTACCGTATACCACAGGGGCATGGCATGCATTTAACCCAAGATTTTTTATAATTTTTTTTTGAAAAGGCATTGAAGTGTATGTGAAGAGTTGTTAGAGATTGTGTTAAAAATATTGGTGTTTGTGTAAGATTTTTAGAGATTTTGGATGTTCATTTTGTGAATTTTGTTGCATTCATTTATAGCATAGAATATTTTTGCAAACGAACTTCCCCAAAGTTTTGGCAATATTCAGGTATCTCTTACCCAGAAGATAATTTATGTGTCATGTGGGCCAAGTGGGAGAATGTAAGATATTATTTTAATATTCACTACAGTGTGCACATACAACACACATTTTAAAGTTTTAATTAAACTGGGTGGTTGGAGATTTATTCCAGTAAGGATTCTAGAAAATGGAGTTTTAAATTTAAATACAGATTTATTCCATGATGGGAAGAGTATTTAAATACAAATTTATTCCATGTTCGATTCTAGTATTGTTTTCACTGTGTTTATTTCCAACAGTTACTACTTCCTAAGGAAGTTCTTGTGCTAAACGGGTGTTTGTCTGACTTTGGATTATTTTGGGTCCCAAACATGGCCATTGCAGTATTTGTAGATTACTGTAGGCATCGTATGTGAGAATTCGTCAGTGGTATATATCAGAGTCATGGGTGGAAAAAGTTTAGAGGAGAAATAAGTGCAAATAGAACATCCATTATGAAGGATAGATATGATCTTGCTACTTTAGTTGCATTGTACAATTATCCACAACAAGTGTACAGTCACTGGCGTACATGGCTAAAGCCTATGCCAATTTTCCACGCTATCGGTGCCCCACGCGCTAGTGACAGCCGCTCATCCCGTTAGGGACCTCGATCTAGGCCACCTTAACAATGCCAACTCCCGCCAAGTGATTCGAACGCTATCACCCCAATCGATCCTCCTAAACCGTACTTGGCAACACGCGAGCTGGAATGTAGGATCTAACAAAACAAATGGAGAACTCTCAAGAGATTATTATGAAGAACGTGGTTAAGGGTTAATTAGCCCAAGAAAGGGTACCCAAACTAGGTTATTAGCCTAGAATTAATCTCAAGTGACAAGGTTATTAGCCCTGACACCGACTCAGTATATACGTGCCTATGTTTGGCCAAAACACGCCCACAAAAGCACTCAGGCTCTCCAAGACTCTACTATTCTAAATGCATAAACTCTAATGCACCTAAGGTTGTTTATATAGATATCCTTAGGAGCTTACAAACCCTAATGGAATCAAATCGCAATCAAATCTAAACTAAATCACCGATCTTTAGGAATCAATCCCTTCAATCAAGTAGATTTGATATTACATGTCTAATATTCAAAGGAAATGAACCTTCTAGAGTTTAAGAAATGATCCCTAAATCTAGAAGATATAATTTATTCAACTCAACATAAAAGGAAACTAATCTCCTATGATATCTACATCAATGTTTGGATGTCGCCGTCGCCCGCCGCCGCTTGCACCTCTATGGGTGTTGGTGCTCCTTCAGCTTCTAAAAATCTAACTCTTCCATTCCCCACCTAGCACAGGTAAGGGTGGTGGTGCTCTGCCATTGGTGGTGGTGGCCATCCAGTTTCATGTCACTCATTTGTTTGCTGGCCCAATGTTCCTACTTGGCTTGGCTGGTGCGTAAGGACTTATTATGGCACCGTGTCATGTCAAGGCCATGGGCTGTCATGGCATGTCTGTGGAAGGCTAGTTTGGATACTAAGCATGGGCGTTGCTGGGGCGTCATGCCTTGTCAAGGGCGCTGGGCCGCTGAGCTTGCGCGGGCGTACGCTGATGTCATGGCATGGATGTAGTGCTCTCATTGCGCATACGGTGGGCATGTCAAGGGTGCCACTGGCACCTCATCTAGGCACCTATCCTCCCACGCATGACAGTCATGTTCCACGTCATCACTGGGGATCCTTTCATTCCCCCTTCCTTGAAGAATACCCTTGACCCTAAGGGGATAATTTGAAACTTTAGAGTTCATGCCATCATAGTCCTCCCAAGCCATCTCCTCCCTAGGTGGCCCACCCCTGCTCCAAGTAACTATCCTACCTCCCAGGGTAAACTACATACTCTTCCCACCATAATCAAGTATGACTTTCCCAATAGCTTTTAACCAAGCATTGCCCAAAATCATATCCAACTCATCCAAGGAGAGTACATATAGATCAGCAACGACTTGCATGCATTGGACATCGATGGGAGCCGCCTTCACTATCTTCTCACATCTCATCTTCCCAGCATTGGAAAGCTTTACCTCAAAGGCCTCTCTCTGCTTTTCATGCAAGCCCGCCTTAGTAACAAGGTGGGTGTTGATAAAGTTGTGGGTAGACCCACTATCCACCAACAAAGTGACATTATGCTCGCCCATCGAAGCCATGAATGTAATGGTTGATGATTTCCCAATACCGGTCATGGCATTAAGACTCAACTCACTATCACTTGTGTGCTCCATATATTCATCTTCCTCACTTGACTCCTCCTTGCACTCATCAATCGTGAGCATGAGCTTGGCCTTCTTGCATTGATGGCTAGGACTCTACTTTTCTCCACACTTGAAGCACAATCGCTTTTTGATGTACTCAGCAAGTTCTTCCCGACTAAGCTTGATTAGGTCATTATTCTTCTTCCTTGACTTTTCAACCACTTTCTTTCCCTTCGAAGGCCCCTCAGATTTCAAGGGTTGATCTTCCTTGCTAGCCGTTTCCTCCTTGAGATGCTTATTCTCTGAGCGGTGGCTATCTTCAATGATCTCGGCCATCCTTATCACTTCTTGCAACCTAGTGGACTACTTCAACTTTAGCTCCTTAGCTATCCACGACTTCAATCCCTCCACAAAGGTGCCAATGAGTGCCTCCTTGGACTTACCCTTCACTAAAGTTTGGAGTTGTCGAAACTCCTCCACATATGTATGCACCTTGCCCTCTTTCTTGAGTTTGGCAATTTGGCCATGATGGTTGACAAAGGGCGGGGGCCCAAATTGCATGATAAACTCTTGCTTGCCTTGCCATCAAGGTAGAAACATGCGGTGGCTACTATTTCTTCCCCTGGTACGTCATACATATGGAAGTAGTGGTCTGCCTTATCAAGCTATTCATGTGGATCACCTCCACTAAAATTTGGAAACTCGATCTTAGGTGTCCTAGGTCCTCGGTTGTGAAACCGATTTCCATCATCTTCATCATGATTACCTCTACGATAGTTTGCCCTCCAAGGTCCTCAGTGTTTAAATTGATTTCCATCATCATCACCATCACAATCATAGTCGCGATATCCTCGAGGCCTTTCTTGCCTTCTAGCATTTTCATAGATTCGGCCAAAGGATCTCTCCTCAATATACCGACTACCTCAAACTCCATCTTTCATCCTTGCATGATCATCACCATAGTTGGACTCCTCACATAGCCACCTCTCGACTAGTTCATACTCATTCTCCACACGTCCGCCCATTCTAAGTGGTTGTCGCGGTCTAGGCTCTTCGCTTGTGGACACAAATAGGTGAGTTTCTCTTCCATCTTCGAGATGAACATCCTCCCTCATTGCGGCTTGCACATGGTTACCTCCACTTGGCTCTCACCAAGTCTAGCCAGCACCGCTTGTAGGTCCTACCTCATTGCTTCAACAGCTCTCCTAATCTCTACGGTGGCCATGGTAACCGTGGCTATGGCAACTTGCATGTGAGCCGTGGTTGTTGTTGTCTCCTCCATCTTGTCTTTAAGCCATAAAGTAGATGACTCCAAGGCTTCGAACCAATCTCGGTTTGAAGAAAGTGAATTTGATACCGCCTTCATTGCAATACTTGGCTGCACAACAAGTCCAACCTTGGGTTCTCTGTAAAATGAAGATCAAACCCCTCCCGACAAAGAAATTGGCTACAACAACTTCCGCCCTTGGGTTCTCTCCAAAAGAAGATCGAACCCCTCCTCCTCTTAAGAACTTTGTAAGAACAAACAAGTTCCAACCTTGGGTTCTCTCCAACGTGAAGATTGAACCCTCCTCAAGTAAGAACTCCAACAAGAACAAACAACTGTCCAATCCAATTAAACCAACAAAAAAGAATCAAAGTAGTGTATGCTGGTGTTTACTTCTTTTGAAGCGAAGACTTCTCCAAGAACTCCTTCATGAAATCTCCATGCAACTCTCAATGAAAGCACCAATTTGTTAGGAACCCCGATCTAGGCCATCTTAACAATGCCAACACCTGCCAAGTGATTTGAACACGATCACCCTAATCGATCCTCCTATTATTACGAAGAACGTGTTTAACGGGTAAATAGCCCAAGAACACGTAACCAAACTAGGTTATTAGCCGAGAATGACTCCCAAGAGACAAGGTTATTAGCCTAGACACTGACTCAGTATATAGGTGCCTATGCTTGGCTAAAACACACTCCAAAAGCACTCAAACTCTCCAAGACTCTATTATTCTCAATGCACCTAAGGGTATTTATATAGACATCCCTAGGTGCTTACAAACCTTAAGGAATCAAATCTAAATCAAATCACCAATCTTTAGGAATTAATCCCTTCAATCAAGTAGATTTGATATTACATGCCTAATATTCAAAGGAAAGGAACCTTCTAGAGTCTAGGGAATGATCCCTAAATCTAGAAGATATGATTTATTCAACTCAACACAAAAGAAAACTAATATCCTACGATACCTTCATCAATGTCTGGATGTCGTCGCCGCCGCTTAAACCTCCATGGGTGGTGGTGCTCCTTCAGCTTCCTGAACCTTCATCTTCCATTCCCCACCTAGCACTGGTAGGAGTGGTGGTGATCCGCCATTGGTGCTAACCATCCTGTGTCATGACATTCCTTTGTCTATAGGCCCGCTGCTCTTGCTTGGCTTAGCTGATGGCCCAGGACTTGCAGTGGCACCGTGTCATGGCAAGGCCATGGGCTGTCATGGCATGTCTGTACTTGCAGTGTCACTTCACTTTTTTCACTACTACACTCTCAAGCTCCTGACTCCCTATTTATAGGAGACAAAAAGTAGGCTATAGAGTCACTACAAAAAAAGAGATTTTGGGTGTCAAATTGTTTTGTGACTTAAAGTTAAAAATTTGTCACCAAATCTCATTGCTGTCGGAAACATTTTCACACCCAGTTTGACAGAAAAAGTGTCATCCTTGCTCTTCGGTAACAAATTCTGAGTTTCCTCAGAAACTAGCGTTCGGAGGCTAACTCAGACAGTTTAGACGATTTTCATTTTGTGTAGCATGTCTCGTGCGAACATCAATGTATTACATGACAAAATCAATTTCGTCATGGAAAACACGTGCGCACCTCTGTAATATCAGTTCGTATGGGATAAATTTCGGTGTCAAAATATAAATTTTATCAGCAGATTCATCGTCCATACGCTATTAAACCACTTGCAGACTCTTATTATTTTTATTTTTTGAAAAAAGAAAATCCTACGAATACAATATGTGAACGACTCTAGAACGTGCAGACTCTAGTTAAAAACGGACTGTGGAGATTGTTGATTTGAGTGTGGACGTTGGTTGTTTTTCTTTTACAAAAAAAGAAAATGTCACAAACAGCTCAAGATTGTACGGACTATGGATATAAACGGATGTGGGGACGGTGAAATAAAGTATGGACGTTATTATGGTTTAAAGGTTCAGTAAGACCTAGGCTTGAATCATTTATCATAGTTTTAATAGCATTGTTGATGTTGTTTCTCAAGGAAGTAATGGCTGAGAATGTGGGAGACGGGAGCCCGGATCGGGATCAGGGACAACCGAACCTCAGGTTCAATGCGGAGGAGATTCACCAGAACTTGGCGGATTTCATGGCTCACACCGAACCTATCTAAATTATGAATCCAGCTCTTATCTCAACACCTTCCTTATACTTCACACCGAACCTATCTAGTTCATGAATCCAACTATTATCCATTTTTTATGCCTTCAATCATAAAAATGCATAGAACAATCAAAGAGCAATCAAACATAGGGTAATGACAGTTCACCTCTAACACCTTATTTCTCCAGGGTGATAGGTCTTATCACATTCAGGGTTAAATTATCCATAATGTATGTAAATGTCCCGAGCATTGTGACCAACACCGTAGAAATTTCGGCAGCATATCCCCTTAGTCCACAGAAACAAGCATTTAGCGTTGAGGTTATACACTTGTCCATAAGAGGCAAGTGGGTAAACACAATGCTGATTATGCATCTGGGGGACAAAAGGAGAGCGTTGTCAAAATTTCTAACTACGTCATGCACATTGACGAGAACATTCATGTTCACTACAAATAATATAATCCCAAGCTGTGCACAACTTGGACAATTCAGAAATTACCATGTGTTCGACAATTAAAACACACGGTAATTCCCAAACAGGTATACGAGCAACAAAATGCAAACCAAAACCAATTTTAAATAAACTTCAACCACAAACGTCTGGATGGATTAACAACCGTCTGCACAGCCAGTACCACAAAATGCAACAGTTTTGTGAAGTTACGTCTGCAAACCCTAAGGTATATCCGAACGGCTTGAATTGCCAAAAAACCGTTCGGACGGCTACAATAAGCGTCCTTCGACAATCCATATCTCCATAGACTAATTTCAATTCCAAAATAACACGTTTTACATGGTATATTTCACACCTAATAAACACCAAAAATGTTTCAAACCTACCCAAAGCATTAAACAAAAAAACACATTTTTCACTCAAAACCCACAAAAATCGTAAAAAAATCGTACCTTAAAATGTTTCCAAATCTCACAATGCTTCCAAATCTACACAAAACTACTTCAATCTATGCTTGAACTTGCTTTTATCAGCCTATAGGCGCTTCCTCAACAACAATGATAACTTTTTGGGTTTCAACATTGTTATTATTTGTAAAAGTCGTCCAGA
The DNA here is from genome assembly GCA_963930655.1 of Myrica gale. Lineage (NCBI taxonomy): Eukaryota > Viridiplantae > Streptophyta > Magnoliopsida > Fagales > Myricaceae > Myrica > Myrica gale. Next base: position 14,918,422 of record OZ005620.1, read on the forward strand.
CGTGTAAAAGTTGCGTCCCAAAGCCATGCATGAAAATATTGGCATGAAAAGTTGCCGCCAATAATTTCGTCTCCTTCTGGATGGTACTCCACATCAACACAAATCAATTTGCTAAAAAAATGATCCCGTTTTAATAGGAAAGAAACCACACTGTCTTTAAAGCCAACCGTCCAGACGACATCAGGTGGATTTCTTTTAAGTTATTAGGTGGATTTATTTTTTACCATGGGGATTGACAGATTAGTTTTTAAATTGCTTGTCACCTACTGACAACCTGACTTAGACTATCTTTTGTGACTGTAGAAATAGAACTCTCCATTTTACATTCTCCAACACAATGTTTTTTTTTTCTGAATTCATATTTGTTTCACCAAGGTTATACCATCTACATATCCAAAAAAAGGGTGTTAAAGGGGAAATCCCGTCCAGAAGGTGTCTGCGCTCGGCAAGCTGGGACAAGGAGACATGTGAGATAATCAAGATATGTATATTTGGCCCATGTTTGCACTTTGCAGAAGGAAAGGGAAGGACTACACACCTATTTGCATGAACAACATTTGCATCTGACACACTGTACCCTTCACGGCCCTTGAAGTCTCTGTTAGATCAGATATAGGGGTCCCAACCATACAGCAAACACGTATGGATAACGTAGTAAAACAGGTTCATTTTAACCCAAATCTCGTAGTCTTTGTCCCCACCACGCTCCTCAGTCCTAGAGCCCACGCTTTGGTGAAAACAATTCATTCATGTGACGCATGTCCCCATGGTACATTTGAAGCTGTCATTTTGTGATGCGGTCCACATGATAAATATTTTCAAGCTTTTATTTTCTGAAGATGTCAAGAATCACCACAATGCTCTGAAGCCAAGCAAACCTGCGAGAATCACCGAGTCGGGGTGGCCTCGGGACTGGAGACTCCAACGACTAAGTTAGTGTTTAAGAGAGAAGATGAGTACTATGAGAATAGAATTAAGCGTCCCTCTAATGAGGAGAATACCTGAGTTTTTATACCGGTACCGGCGTCGTAGTCCTGTTAGGAGACTACCTCTTAAGGTAGTAGAATTTCATTAGGAGAGTTCCAGAACAAGTAGGCTGTTTAAGAGGAGTCATGAGACTTCAAGAGTCCTATTCTTGGTCGGATAATCAATATATGGCGTGCGCTAATGTAGCCGAGTATTTCATGGCCGATCGGTAGTCTCCCCTCTCCAACCTTGAAAAAACCAATCACAGAATCGAGAAAAACGGAGGCCACCTGAACAAAGCTCATTTTTGTTCTGGGGCCGAGAGAGTGAATACCATACCCTGGGGACGACTCGGGAATGAGCCAGGCACCCCTGCAGTTGAAGAAGTAGCATGGGTGAGGAGAGGGGAGAATCTGATGCTGAGCTAGCAGGGGTGGGCCTCAGGTGAGGAGAACACGTAGGCTGATCTTGAGAAAACTGAACGACACGAGGACATGGAGATAGATGCAGCACTAAAGGCAACCAAAAGGGCACCCAATCTAATTGTCGGGCAGACCAATGACCTAACTATTGGATCCACCACCCGACCCAGAGGTACCTTTCCCTATGGTTACGGGCATTCAGCATGAAACGTCGCAGGTAAAGGTTAGGGCTCCGCAGCACCCGACTAGGCCTTTGACTGAGTTTTTCTTCGTCATTTTCTTGTAGACCAGCAGTAGTTAAGTAACCGGGAATATTTTGTTGGAATATGAAATTTAGTATTTAGATACCTCAACATGGTGTAATTTCAACGTGTTATATCTTGAGACAAGTGTATGCTTGTTTTATGTGCAGTCGTTACTCGTCATATGACACCTGAAATGTGACCATGTAACAGAGGTTCCTGTGTCCAGACGATAGATGGTGCAAAGCATGCGGGAGGACAGACTTGCGACCAACGTCACCCCTGCCCGGGCATTGTCAGCTGTGGGGCATTAGGGGAATAGAGACATGCAATCGAGCTCCCTCTGCCACGGGCGTCCCTATTGTAGAGTACTCGGGAGTTGAGACTTTCGATTGAGTTGACCTCTGCCCGGGTACGAGCCGACACAGGTTACTAGAGAGACTTGCGATCCAGTTCACCTTTGCCCGGATACGAGCTGGCGCAGGTTACTCGAGAGACTTGCCATCCAGTTGACCTCTGCCCAGGTACAAGCCTGCGCAAGGTAGTAGGGAGTGGAGACTTGCGCCGACCGAGATGACCTATGCCCGGGCACAAGCCGGCACATGGTACTCGGGAATGGAGACATGTACCGATCGAGTTGACCTCCTCGGGTATCAAACAGTGTAAGGTACTCGAGAGACTTGCAATCGAGTTGACCACTGCCCATGTACGAGCTGATACATGGTACTCGGGAGTGAAGACTTGCGAGAGTCTTCCGATTGGCATGGAGTTTCCGTTCAGTTTGATCGGTCGTGGGTGGCATGTTTTCACATAGCACTAAATCACCAACAGCAAAACTCTTTGGCCTTGTCCCTGGAATTGTAGTACTTGTCGCTGGTAATTATGGCTCCTTGATCTCTAGGTCGTGGATGCTCGGATTCTCGATCATGTCTTTTCCACCGTGGCAATTCCTGCTAGAAATGACTGATCCGAGCCGAGAATATGTGTTCGCAATCTACATGCTCTCAGGCTTTTCTCATCACCTTTCCGAAGTCAGTCATATTTTTCCTGAGGAGGTACTTCAGGAAATCACCAAGCTGTAGGCCGGCGGTCAGGGATAGGAGCATAGTCTCATCAGTGGTATGTGAGACGACCACAACCTCACGGTTAAATCGGGCAATATACTCTCGCAAAGTCTGTCTGGGACCCTGTTTGATGCAAACAGATAGGAATAGGGCTTCTTCGTCTTTCTGATAGAAACATAGTGACTGAAGAACAGGGCGATGAGTGTATCAAAGTCGTCGACAGACCCAGGTGGCAGGCTAGAGAACCAGCATTGTGCTGGTCCCTTCAGGGTGAGGGAGAAAGCACGACAGAGGATTGGGTTCGCATATGACTAGACGTGCATGTGGAGGGTGAAGATCTCGATGAGGTCACATGGATCCCCCGAGTCATCGAAAAGGTTGATGACCGACAGGCAGAATCGCTAGGGAAGCAGGCAAGAGAGCTCCTTCGTCGTGAACGGGGAATGACAAAGTTGAGATACGTGGGATAAAGCCCCTGCCTTTTCGGTCTTCCCAGCTGCCTGTTTTTGTTCGAGCAACCGAATTTTCTCGGCCATCTGCTGAAGAAGGAGGTCACGTGATCCTTTGCTGCGAGTTCGTCTAGAATTAGCCTGAATGCATGATTGAGAGGCTGGACAAGTCTCGCCTGAGCCTTCATGTGGATTTGCTGAAGCGCGAAACCTGGGCCGAGACGGAGGTGGAGGAGTAGAGAGCGAAGCCTGCTCCTCCAATCTGCGAGCGAAGCTTTCCAAATTCCTGGCCAAGGCAGCAGTGTTCGCCTCGTTCCTAACCATGCCGGCTAGCAGGGTGTCTGCCATGGGAGGCGTGCCGATGACCACGTCGGATTGTATATGACCGTTTTGATCTTTGGGAGCGGACGCCGTTGGAGTGCAGCAACTAAGAAGAAATCGTCTGTAAGGTGAGTTTTTGTTCGAGAAAGTTCCCAAAGACGGCGCCAACTGATGATGTCATGAATCACCACAATACTCGAAAACAAGTGATCTTGCAAGAATCACCAAGGGGTGTAACCTCGGGTCTGGAGACTTCGACGACCAAGTTAGTGTTTAAGAGAGAAGATGAGTATTATGAGAATAAAATTTAACGTCCCTCTAATGAGGAGAATACCTTGGTTTTTATACATGTACCGGCGTCGTAGTCATGTTAGGAGACTACCTCTTAAGGTAGTAGAGTTTCATTAGGAGAATTCCAGTACAAGTAGGCCGGTTAAGAAGAGTCCTAGGATTACCAGAGTCCTTTTCTTGGTCGGATAAACGATATACGACATGCACTAATGGGCTTGAACCCGCGTTGTCGGGCTTGACGAAGGCAGAGTATTCCGCCCATCACTTTCTTTTCTCGGAAGCTTTTTTTTTCATACTGTCTCGACCTTTATTCGACATGATACTCTGCGCCGTAGATATTGCGACAGTCACACGCGGTCACACGAAGGCTCACCGCTTTTTGACTTTCTTTGAACTTTTTTGAAATTTTTTAGAGAGAGTAGGGGGGAGGCTGTGATAATTAGGAGCCAAATAATCGAAGCTAACGTGCGTGGCTATAGAACTGGACACTGGCACGCCGCTCTAATATAGGATTGAGGCCAATTGTTTTTCCCACCTGCAATGGGCTAGTCCTCGGAGGTTCTGCCGTTTGGGGAAAATATTATCATTACCAAGTCTGTGTGCTACGGGCGTCTGGATAAATTATTGCATAGAGGGCATCCGGATTTGAAATAACAAAATACAAATTATCTACCCATCATTTTCCTTTGAAAGCTATTCTGAAAAAGTTAAAGCATTTGGTAAAATATCAAATCGATAAACAAAAGTTGAAACCTCTATTCTAAATAAACAAACGCGCTCGGTCTGCCATCAAATCGATAAGAAAATATCATTGCAGAAGAGTCTTGTAGGGGACCATAGTATTCCAAAAGCAGATTTCGTGGGCCTAACTCGGGGGCCTTTCTAATATTATAATTTGGGTCTTGTTTATTTGACCCAGTTTTTGTTCGGTAATTTCTTCTTCTCACTTTTCAACTCCAGTTAGAAAAGGTCCTTTCGGAATTAGTAACCATATTCCTTTCTGTTGGCTGTCTGAACTTGAGACACGGCCGACGATTGCAGCCAACGCGAAGCTCATCTTATCTTCACGCACGGCACGCTGAAGCGAGGCTTTCCCAGGCCCAGCTACCCCCTCATGGAATCCTTGATTCACCGGAACGACGCCGTTTTCCACGGCCCCCACTTCACCCTTCGCTCATACCCCTTAGTATGCGGGCCCCACGGCATCCCCTCTCTCATCAACCTCCCCGGGTTGGGCCACCGCATCACGGGGGAGCTCTACTCCGTCTCATCCTGCGGGCTCACCCGGTTAGAAGAGCTGGAGGGCACGGCTCTCGGCCACTACGAGCGGCTGCCCATTCAGGTGGTCTCTAGCGGGAATGCAAACGCCGAAGACGGCATCGTTCCGATGGAGGCCGAGGTGTACTGCACTCACAGGAGCTTCTGGGAGAGTCTGTGGGAGAGGAAAGGGAGGGAGGGGTTGAGTGAGTACACGAAGAGGGAGGCGAGTGAGTATGTGGGAAAAGCGCAGAGGCCCTTGGGTAGGAGTTTTCTGGATGAGGTGCAGCTTTTCGTGTCCTCCGCTGTAGAAAATTGATTCCTTGGCGGAGAAAATTCAAGCAACTCGGAAAGGTAGTTTCGGGAATGAAGCCGGTACCTTTTCTCCTTTCTTAAATTCTTGATTATGTTTCCAATTTGCATTCTTTTTTGCGATTTATGTTGTAATTTTTTGGGCTTTAATGATATGTTAATATGATTCTAGTTACAATATTACGGCTACATTAGATGGTTTTACGTCGAGAAGATAGTACATGTTAGGGGCAATTGGAACTCAGATATAGGCTCAGACTGAAACGCTAGAATTGCACACAATAACTCCAATTTAAGCTGGATTAAAAACCGCAATTACATTAATGGAATTCTCCACACCTAAGCTATCCTTCTGTTCACGAACTGATTAATCTTAGAACTTATTCCAACGCCTTTAAATAATAAGAAATAACAAAAGTAGCAAATACGACTCAACATTTAGGGTAACGTCTTCAAGCTCAACTTAAATTTTCTAAATTCTAGAATTTTTCTTAGAACTCTAATTTTTTAATAGTAAAAGGTTCTGAATTTAAAAAAATAGAGAATATGAGTGTTTTCTTTATTTTTAAACTGTTTTTTATTTATATATACTTTTGTTTTATCTGTATATCGTATTTATTTGTATTATCTCTACGGTGTCTTTATAACATGCTCAATTTTTAAATAATATAAACCCGTGCTATATATTCTTAATTTAAGATAAATCTTTGAAAATATTTTTCATAATCTAGATTGTATTTGTACAAAACTTTTTCATATTTTACGTATAGTAAAATATATAATATGAAAATAAACATCATATTATTATTTTGATCCCACAATGATAAATTCTTAACTCCACCACTGGGAGCAAACATTTTTTTTTTTATCAAAAATGGCTGAGGCCATAAACTTTATTCAAATAACAAAACTAGAAAACAGTCGAGGGGGATCCACCCCAACATACAACCAAGAGAGAGTATCTAATTTCTCTTGAACAAATGGGAAGCCTCCAGAGAAAATTCTAGAGGCAGTCCAACGAGCCAATTGGTGTAGTACATAGTTGGCAACTTTACGGACACGAGTCACTTTCTAATTAACAAACCAGGGGAGTTGCCAACGAACGTCTAGGAAATCTATTTATAACATCAATAACGACATACGAATCACCTTCATAAATTATGTCATAATAGCCTCTATTCTTAGCCTCTAAAAGAACAAGGTGGGTAGCTTCAGCTTTGGCCTCTAATGGTTCCATAATGTTCAGTGTCACTGCTGTAGCACTGCAAACATTGCCACATGAATCACAAAAACTGCTACTGTAATAGCAAAGGAGTTTTTGATTGAAGCACCAACATTAACTTTAATTGATGGATGAATAGGAGCCTAACGAGGAATTCTATAAATCTCTTCCTTCCTTCCCCAAGCATCAGCATGTTCTTTGCTAACTTTCTTAACCTTAGCTACATAAGCAAGCGGATCCCAAAATGTTTTCCCATGAGCACCCAAGTTTATGCTGAACCATAACAAGTCCATGACAAGAATTGCAAAAACCTGAAACCAATGCGTATCCCCAACTCGAATGCCTAGAAGATATGGATGAAGAATAATTTTTATCAACTCCACCAACGAAATCTCCCCAAGAGCATGAAGATGACGAGGCCAAGGTGACTCCCTTCAAAGTATAGAAGAAAAACAACAATTCAGTATAATATGTCGAACTGATTCAATGGAGGCTTTACAAAGTACACATGTCATAAGATCGGAATCAAGGTCCCCCATTTGTCTACCAATTCGTTCTCTTGTTGGCAAAATATCATGGAGCATCTTCCAGAGAAACAATTTAAGGCTCATGAATATTCTACTTCCAAAGATCCTTCCAAATATTACTATTTGTCCCTCCAACCAAAGACGATCTTCGTAGCACAATGCATCTGTACATAGACTTGGGTGTAAAAACTCCCGAGCCTTCCAAGGTCCACAAGATCCCTTCAGGACCACACTCACTTGGCGACCACAATTTTTTTATAGCATTTACCGAAGTTACATCAAACACCTCCACTAGTTTAGGTAAATCCCAACATCTTAAGTCTTGCAAAATCAATGCTCTTACCTTCAGGTCTTCATTCAGAGGGATAGTAAAAACTTTAGGAGTCGGCTGGAAGTTTGGCATGGAAGGGATCCATGGCTACTTCCAAACTGAGATATTGACACCATTACCAATTGAATAGTAGAACCTTGATTTGAGAGCATCTCTGACTCGTATAATGTCTTTCCCTATCCCTGATTGATTTAGACCAGATGATAAAGACCACAGATTCCCTTGTTTGATGTATTTGGCTCAAAGAAGAGTTACCCATAAGCATTTAGATTTGGTGAGAACTTGCCATGTTAATTCCGCAACCAAAGTCATATTCACATCATTCATCTTCCTCAAGCACAAACCTCCCACAAACTTTGGAGTGCAAATTTGACTCCACACCTTCAATGTCAGGTTATGTTACTTGTTTGGTGGAAAGCCCCACCATAAGTTCTTCATAGCACTATCCAGATCCTTGAGAACGGATTGAGGTATAAAGAAAAAGCTGAAGGGATAAGTTGGTATCGCCGCTGCCACAACCCGGATCAAGGTGGTTCTTTCCGCTTAGGAAAGGAGCTTTGACTTCAACCCGATATTTTAGAAAGCAACTTGTCTTTGAGGTCCTGCACAACATGTTTCCTGGATCTTGGAATGATTAAAGGAAGGCGTTAGTGTTTGACTTTTTTGTGGGAGACGTTTCAGATTCATTGATCCATAATCTGCATTGCTGGTGGGCCTTGAAATTTTTTACTGGAGTGAATGGAAGACTTTGAGCGATTTATTTTCTGACCCGACCATCCCATATACTTAGTCAAGCATGCATCCAGATTTTTCACTTCTCTCGCAGTGGCCCAGGCAAAAAATAGCAAGTCATCAGCAAATAAGAGGTGATTAATCATAGGAGCACCCTTGCACAAATGGATCCCTCTTAATCTGTGACTCCACTCTTCTTTCAATAGTAAACGTGACAAAACCTCCGAGAACAAAATAAAGAGGGTCGGTGAAAGTGGGTCACCTTGTCTAATACCTCTTGAAGGAGTAAATCTCCCAAAAAGACCATGGTTCGGCATAATAGAGAAGCTACTCATAGTAATACATTGTTCAATCCATTTAATCCATTTACGATGAAACCTGAAATTTTTGAGAACCTTCAAAATGAACTCCCATTCCGCCTGTTCAAAAGCTTTCTCCATATCCGCTTTAATCGACATTCATCCACATTTTCCTTGTATATGATTCATACCATGAAATAGCTTCACTGCCACTATATAGTTATCTTGTAAGTGGCGACTTGCAAGAAAAGTAAGTTGAAAGAGAAATAATTTTCGGCAGCACCCCTTTCAATCGGTCTGCTAAATTTTAGAGATCAAATTATACACTACATTGCAAAGAGAGATAGGTCAAAATTGGGTAATCTTTGTAGGATTTGCCAACTTCGGAATTAGCACCAAGTTAGTTTCATTGAGGTTCGGCAGCATGCTACCAACAACAAAAAAGTGCTGAACAAGCTTAATAACGTATTGCCCAACTATCTCCCTAAATTGCAAGAAAAAGTGGATTGTCATTCCATTCGGCCCAGGAGATTTTTCAGCGTGCATCTTCCCTAGAGTACCCGTTATCTCTTCCGCATTAGGATTCCTAATCAGCAACTCATTCTCTTCATAAAAAATGGCAGCTTCTACCACTCCTTCTAGGTCCTCCAAGCATTGTTGAGACTTATAGAAATAACCAATAAAAAAAGCACAAAATGTGAGAACCCAAATTTTGTCTACCCAGAATCCATTGCTCATTATCATCCTTCACCTATACAATTTCATTCCGGCAACACCGTAATAATGTAGAAGCATGAAAGTGCATATATTAAGTTCTTTAGAAGTAAGGCAAGTAACTCGAGATCTTTGTCTCCACAATAGTGCCTCACGTTTCAGCTGTACGTCCGAAGCAAACAAAATATTTTTTTCAAGCTCAAGGGACTCCAATCGAAGTGGCACTCTCCAGGATAAGACACAGATGGTTTTTGAGATCTTGGATAGAATTTTGAATATGCCCAAAGGATAACTTATTCCATTTCCGAAGTGCATTCCTTTCTGCCCGAATTTTTTTAAAGAGACCCCATGCTGGATGAACATCAGATACACCTCCACACGCCTGTGCAAGAATGTTTAAACAATTGGGATCCCGTGACCAATTGCTTTCAAATTTGAAACTGCAGGATACAGAGGAACTGCTGCCAAAGAGATTGAGAATAATCGAGCGAGGGTCAGAATGATAGATTTTATAATGCTAAATATTAGCTACAGGAAATTCCAATCTCCAAGCCAAGTTAGCTATTCCGAGATCTATTCTTTCCTTAATATTAGCAAGCCAAGGCCTTCTATTAGACCATGTAAATCTGCTAGCAGAAAATCCCAAGTCCACAAATCCCATCGTAGACATAAAATGAGAAAGCCCCTAGAAGACCCCGAGAAAGCCTACCCCCAAACTTATCTACTTGACTTGTAAAGTCGTTGAAGTCCCCAACGCACATTCATGGTTGATTAGAAGAAGAGTGGAGATTCTGTAAAGACTGCCAAAAGATTTCCTTCTCCAGAGAGTAGGTCCATACACCATAGAGAATAAAAACCTTGAAATTAGGGTCAATTCCTAGATGTAATCTGCTTCTAGTGAGCCTCTGAGCGTAGTGCTCTCTCCCCTCCCTCCCTAGTGACTGCCTCTCAGTTTGGTTTTCTATCCTTTCTTTGCTTCCTTCCTACCTACCTTTTGAGTTAGTGTGCTCAGACAATCATTATGGATGAGATTAATGAAGAAACAAAGCAATTGTCGTTAGATGATATATCGGGGTTGTTGAAACCCATTAAGAATTGGGCGAATCGTATACGTTAGGCGTCTTTGATGGGAAGACTAGTGTCGAAGAAGAATTATCCATTCCATATTATTCAATCGATTATCAAGACTGGATGGAGATTTCTACCCGACTTGCGGATTGAGGATGCAGGGCGTAATCGGTTTATTTTCACCTTTTGCGTATGTAGAAGTGAAGGATTGTATATTATCCCAGGGACCTTGGAATTTCAAAGGATCGAATATGATTTTGACATAATGGAACCCTATTCAGACCGTTGATGAAGTGGACTTATCAACTGTGACTTTTTGGGTTCAAATACACGGTCTTCCATTGGAGATTGTTGATGAGGATAACGCTCGGTTAATTGGGTGCAAGCTGGGGATGATTCTGGACATAGATGCTATAGAGGAACATTAATCGTTCCTCCGTTTTAAGATTAAATTCCATACTTCTACACCACTTGAACCGGGGTTCTATTTCTTTCGTGAAGATTGGGCTTCCATTTGGATTGGATTCAAGTATAAGCGACTCTCGTCTTTTTGCTTTCACTATGGGCTTATCGATCATACGATTGGAGCATGTTACCAGAATCCTCCTCATCGTAAGAATTATGCATTGACAGAAAAAAATGCAAGGAACACCTGCTTTGGGACTGCTCTGGGAGATGAGTCTGGGTGGGGCTCAGGTGATCCAAGGGTCAGCCAATAGGTGGCAGTCAGCGCAGCCAAGATATCATAGTCGGCCACCGATAATAGCTAGGGTAGTGGAGAAAGTGCCTGGAGATTCTCAACTAATTTCTCCTTCGTGCCATATTGGGGTGATAGGCGCGAAACATAATTTGGAAAGTTTTTTTCGAAATGGAATACGGGCAATGTTCCTGTGATTTCGGGACAAAAAAAGGTCGTCGTCTGCACATGGATCTCCAGATTTTTTGACCTAAGTCAAACCCAACTCAATCTATGGAAATCCACCGCCTGAAGAAACGAGGGCTTCTTTAGATGTGTTGCATTTGGGCCAGAATTCACCTAGTGGGCTGCAAAGTGAGTTTGGGCATCAGCCACGTTCTACAATTAGGGCTGAACAAAATCGGACAGCAGACCAGACTGAATTATGTAATCAAAACTGGATTTTCGGTTGTGCAGACAATGGTGACCTCTGATCATAAGTGTCAAGAGAAGCACAGTACGGGGCCTGAGAAGAATAGTGACGATGGAAGTATTGTTTGATCTCGAGTGGAGCCTTTCCTAGCTAATTGAGGTGAGATGGGCTTGAAGAGGAATTCTATCTCTGGAGAGTTTTTGCCTTGTCCGAAGCCCAAGAGTGGAAAGGAGCAGAAGGTGTTGGTGGACTTTTGATTGGAATACTCATTGGATTATACGCTTCAAATGGGAGTCGCAAGCACTGTTAAGTCAGGGATAAAATGTCGTTTTGTGACAGGTGGCCGTTCTGGGCAGGAGTTGACAACTAGCAAAGTTTTGGTTGCTAATGTTACCCCTACAATCACTAAGGTTGAGGAGGCGGGCCATTCCATGTCCTCATTCTACATGAAGGTTATATGATGGAACTGTCGGGGATTGGGTCGACCTTCGACAGCTAGAGCTCTCTGGGAAATTGCGAAGACAATTGACTCAGTGAAATTTTTTTTTTGATGGAATCTAAGATTGATGATGTTTTTGTTTCTCGTGTTATGAATAAGATTGAATTTTCTTTTCTTTTTTTGTTCCTCCGATTGGTCGTAGAGGAGGTCTTGTCTTTTGTTGGCGTCCCAATTTTTGTTTTAAGATACTTTGGAAATCTCATAATATATATCATTTAGAAGATAATCTTAAAGGTGATGATCTGAGATTTCTTTGCTATCTTGTCTATGGGCCGACTGTGTGGAAGGAGAAAGCTGCTTTTTGGCATCAATTGCAACAATTGAACCAAGATGAGAATTGGCCTTGTGTTGTTTGGGCGATTTTAATGATATTATGAGTCAAACTCAAGATCAGGGAGGACGTGCACTTCGTTCCTCTTCGTTTCAGGGTTTGTCCCATTTTATGTAGTCTATGGGATCCATGGCTACTTCCAAACTGAGATATTGACACCGTTTTTTTGGGATGTGGACATGAAGGATGTTATCGTGGCTATGCAAGACTCTTTTGAACGTGGAGAGATGTTGTCGGATTTGAATGTAGCAAATATTACATTGATTTTGAAGGTGGAAAATCCTTCGAAGGTGAGTCAGTTTCGGCCTATTAATCTTTATAATGTTATTTATAAGCTCATCTTTAATATCATCATGGAAAGATTGAAGCTTGTGCTCCCAAAACTGATCTCCCCCTTTCAATTTGCCACAGAGATTTTTCATAGTATGCTTCATAGTAAAGGACAAGGGGGCGGATGTCTATTAAGGCGGATATGAAGAAGGCATATGACATGGTTGAATGGAGCTTTGTGCTAAAAGTATTGGAGCAATTTGGGTTTAGTGCGGTTTGGATAAATTGGGTGAAGCAGTGCATTTCTACATCATATTTTTTCATTCTTATTAATGGAAGTCTGTTTGGCTGCTTCCATCCAACGAGGGGTCTTCATTATTTGTTCTGAAGTGCTATCTCGGCTTTTACCACGTGAGGAAAGAAGAGGTTGTCTCAAAGGTATTAATTTGGCACGCAATCCTCCTATAATTTCTCATTTACTTTTTGTGGATGATCTCCTTCTGTTTGCTAAGGGTACTCTTTGTCAGGCTGCTACTCTAAACGATTGATAAATATATGTCATGGTTTGGACAAAAGGTTAACAAAGAAAAGTCTTTGGTGCACTTCAGCAAGAATTTTGGGGGCCAAGCTGTTTTGCCTATTTTAGATTGTTTGCAGTTAAAAAAATTACTATCTAAAGCTAAACATTTTGGTACCCCGCTAATTATTCCTCGAGCTAAAGTGTGGGCAGTGGATGAGATCAAAGCAAAAAAATTTCAAAAGATAACTGGTTGGAAAGCGAAGACTCTCTCCTAAGCTAGACGTGCGGCGATGATTAAATTAATTGCAAATGCCATCCCATCATATTCTATGAGTTTTTATAAAATGCCACAATTGTGGTCCAAAGATTTTGATAGAGCGACAAATTTTTTTCGGTGGGGCTACAAGGAGAACCAGACTCAGCATCTGACTTTAAAAGCTTGAAATTCTATTTGTCTTCCTAAAGGTGATGGTGGGTTGGGGATCCGGATGACATCGGAGGTCAACCAAGCCCTTGTTTTGAAATTGGTCTGGAAGATGCTTAGGACACGAAATAGTCTCAGGGTTCGAGTAATGCATGGGAAGTATGTTAAAGGTTGAGACTTTTGACATGTGGGAACTGGAGGGAAGGTGTCATACCCCGAGCTTTGAAAAATAAATGCATATTGTCTATGTTATCTTGTTTGTGATTAATTAGTACTTCATATACTAAGTTCAAAACCTTGCTTGGGACATGATTAAATGAAAATTGGAGTTCACATGCAACTAGGTTATTGTTCAGGATGTTGAGGAGCACGTATTAGATCAATTAAAATTTTGAAGCACGTAGGACATTTTTGTCTCGAAAAATTAATCATATGATTTTTATTCTTCTAAAATGTTTAGGGATCATCCACCAGTATATGGTTCAAATTTGGAAACTTTTTATTTTTTTGGAAGCAAGTAGGTTGATTAGTGGAAGCAAGTAGATTGTTTAGCTATCATCGGAGGATTAGTGATGCAATTAGCGAAATTTAGCCGTTAATCAAAGAGAATTTCAGCTGCCCTAAAAAGTGAAGCCTATGATGGCTAGAAAGCACGACAAATCGATGCAAGAAGCGCGACACAAAAGGCTAGGACCTAGGTCGCTCGAGTTGTCAACCACTGGTGGACCTAGGCGGTGACTCACCAAACCTATAGGGTAAACTCCGGCCATAGGCATGCTCAATAGCTGCTTGGGGTGGTTGGGTGTTGTGGCATGGTTGATGTAGCCTTTTGAGTCGCCAAACAAGTCTCACACGTGTCGCGATGTGACGAACCAAGCTTGCCTATAAATAGGGAGATCCAGCCATTTAAACTTCCACCATATCATCCTAAACTTGTTAGTTTTCCTTGCGATTAAGAGGGAAGTGAAGTAGAAGCAAAAAGTAGGAAATCGCTTAGTGAAGATCGAACTCGCTTAGAGGTAAAGTTTAGTTGGTTATTTTAGATTTGATGTAAGTTTTCATGATTATTATTGTGAATCTCTTGTATTTCTTATTCTAAACATCTCTTGATGATATTAGCGTTGTTCTATTATTGTTGTTGTTTACATTATTCATAATCTTGATGTTCTTCCTGTTCTTGACGAAGAACAAGCTCGTCCTTTCGAAATAGTACCATTTTCAAAGTTCGAATCGTTTTCAAAGTGTTTTTCAACTTTGGTCCGTTTCTTTTCAACATTTCTTCCAAAAGTTATTTTTCAAAGTTTGAACATATTTTCTTTGAAATATTCTTTCCGATTTCAATACTTTTTATGTCAAAAGTTGTATTTTCTATGTGGTGATTAAGCCAATTTTTAACTGTGAAATCAAAGTGTTGTTTTTCTCTTCCCAGCACTTTCGTCTGAGAAACATTTTATAATGTTACGACGATGGAATTGAGTTAAGTATTGCATATCATAAATGAGATCTATGGGCGTTGATATGGGACATGCATACTTAACTTGTACGTTGGAAAGAGATATTTTGATGTTCAAGTATGATTAAGGTGCTGCATATCATGAATGATATGTATGGGCATTGACATAAGACATGTATACTTAATGTTTACTGTGAAGACGTGACAATACTTAGTACAAGAGGATGTGTTCACTTGTGAAATTCAAGCCTCTTCGTCTTACGCAGAAAGATTATTTGTTAGGATAACTCACCCTGAGAGTTTGAGACCGTATTGTGTTATGGGAGTACTGTTGTAAAGATACGGAGGTGACTTGTAACCCGTCACTCTGGCAAAGTGATTTACTTTAGGAGTGAAAGTAGTGGTGTTTGAGAATTGAAAATAATCATTCTTCAATAATTCGTTCTTGTATCGGCTATTCTGTTGTACTAACTGCTGGATTGACTGAGTCATTTGGACTCACCGTTGTTTGTTAAAATATTTTATTTTACAGATCTCTAAGTTTTATTTAGGTGAATTCACCAAAGCCATTCAGCATGGCTTTATCACTCTGGAGTTGACCTTTTGTGTCCATGTCACATGTAACCTAGATGTTCTGATAGAGGGGCGAGGCCATAGGTGGATTACTCCACACTCGGACAATTATGTCAACATCTCAGACATGGATAACATTGATGATGTGGATTAGAGATCTTCGATTTTTCTTTGTTTTTCCATTGTAGTCCTCCTTTTTGTACTGTAGTATGTATATTATAGAAAGTCAGTCCTCTTTTGTAATACCTATTTATTAATAAAAGGTCCTACTTGTATTTTTTCTTAATATCTTGTTGTTTTGTCGATCCTCCCATAGGTCGTAACCTCAATTATATAGATGTGTTCATTACTTTAAGACAACGCTTGAGGTTTTCACGGTCTGGGCTATTACAAAAGGTATCCTAGATTTGGAAAAACATAATTCAAACTCTTTGTCTTGTATGAAGGTATGTGTTATCTTGTGGGTAATGGACAGAGTCTTCATATTTGGAGAGATTCATAGGTCCCATCTTTACCTGGGTTTATCCCGACTGCCCATGAGGAGGTTACTCACGTCCTAAAAATTGAAATGGTGAGTGAACTGTTGCTTAAGGATGGCAAACACTGGAATGAGACTATGATTTGACAGTTTTTTTCCCAAGACTTTGCGTAAGCTATTTTGAAGCTTCGAATAATGGAGAACAAGCCTGCTGATAAGTTATTCTGGGCCCTAGCAGCTTCTGGTGAGTTTAGTACCAAGTCTGCCTATCGTCTCTTAGTGAGCCATCATGTTGACACTTCAAATCCTTTCTGATCAGCTCAGTGGCTGGAGCTTTGGCAGCTTAAATTGCGTGATCGACTAAAACTCTTATTATGGAAGGTGGTATAGAAGGTTTTGCCTACTAAAAGTATAATTGCAACCCGTATAGGAAAGAGTAGGCTAGTGGATGATGATCTTCAATGTGCTCTCTGCGGAGAGCATCCTAAATCTATTCAACAATTGTTGTTGCATTGCCCATTCAGTCGGACAGTTTGGAGTGAGTCTACATGGCATCTTAATATAAAGGTCTTTGGTGAGGACTGGGTCCATAAAATCTTACACCCTCCTACGTCTATCGGGATTCCCTTGGAAGATCAACATTTGTTCCAAATATTTGATGTCAACACCATTGATATTGTTTGGGGTGCAAGAAATCAAATTGTGCATGGTGGGAAGAGATGTGAAATGCTGGAGTTAGAATATAGAGTCAGCCGGCTGAGTTGGGAGCATAGGGCTGCTTGGCAAAGCAAACTTCAACCAGCGCGTTTAAAAGAATGGTTACCCCCTCTAGAGGATAAAGTCAATGCTGCCATCAGGGAGAGCTATGCGGTGATGGCAACTATTATCTGGGATTCTACCGTGGTGATTTGCGGGGCATCAGGTAAGAAAATTGTTGTTGTTGATCCATTGGAACGGGAGGTTGAGGTTGCAAAAATGGGAGCAAAGGTAGTGTATTTTCATGGTTTTTCGGAAGGTGATTCTGGAAGGGGGTTGTTAGCTTGTCATCAAGGCTATTCAGCTTTGGCCAAAAAAATTAGAGTGGCGTATTCATTCCTTAGTGCAAGGAATTTGTGTTGTGTTGCAGATTGCAGATTTGACTGGCCATTCATGTTTATAGAGACGCAAATGAATTGGTGCATCACTTTGCTCTTTGGGCCGCCACTAAGTACAGCTCAGTTGACATTCCTCGTAGTTGTGCACAATCGCTTGATTTATCTTGGTTGTATGTTGATACTGACTCTCCTTATAGTGATGTTTATTTGGTTTTGAATTCTGGAATAAAATGTGGTTTTGATTCAAAATAAAAAAATAAAAACTCCAAAATTCATTACCCGGGTGGATAAGGAGGTGAGATATATGCTAACACTTCACAAGAACATCAAACACTAGATTAGGTCGTATGGGCCTCCATGGATTACGCATCTGTTAAAAGGGAAATAGACTATTCCCATTTTTAAACTTGATTTCTCAAGTTTTTATGGGGTTGACCCCAGTGGCTAGTTATACAAGGTTGTTCAGTTTTTTAATTACCACCAAACACCCCTTACACATCGTTTGTTGTTGGCAACCTATCATATGGGAGGGCAAGCTTTAATTTGGTTTCAAGATCTGGAAGATTCTGGAGTGTTGAAGAATTGAGAGGTATTTCTTCAGGTTCTATTGTTGAGATTTAGGTCTAGTACCTATGATGATCCTATGGAAATGCTCACAAGGTTCAAACAGACCTCTAGTGTTGAAATTTATAAGAGGTAGTTTGAGGCATTATCTAATAGGTTACGTGGCTTATCTGAAACCTATAAGTTGAGTTGCTTTCTAAGTGGATTCAAAGATGAGACTAGATTACCAATGAGAATGTTCAGCCCACATAATTTGATCACAGCATATAGTTTAGTGAAAATTCAGGAAGAACATGTATTATTGAGCAGAGAAAACAATAAAGGATTACTCCAAACATCATCCACCTACATCCAAAACAGTCATCCACATTCCACCAATCACAACCCAAACAACAATTCTCATTCCACCAATTATCAACCAAACAACAACCCATTCCACCAGCAACCAAAGAAGACATTCCTAATCCAAAAATTAACACCATACCAAATGAGAGAGAAATGATAAAGGTGCTACAATTGTGATGAAAAGTGGACAACCAAATAGAGACTAAGGTTGTCATTATGCAGCTCATAGAACCTATGGAGTTAGCTACAATTTAAGTGCTTCCAGCAATGGAAAACTTGCTGCAACAATTTTCAGATACGTTTGAGGAACCAACCGGGCTGCCACCTACTAGGACTCATGATTATGCTATTATTTTAAAATAGGGTACTACACCTATTTTAGTGAGACCTTACCATTACCCATTTTTTCATAAAGAAGAAATTGAGAAGATTTTGAGGGAATTGTTGAAAACGAGGCTTACCATTACCCTGTTTGCTGGTTAGGAAGGTCGATGGTACATGGAGGATGTGTGTGGACTATAGCCTTAAACAAGGAGGTCATTAAGGACAAGTTTCCAATTCCTGTGGTTGATGAGCTACTTGAGGAGCTCCATGGAGTTAAATCATTCTCTAAGCTGGATTTGAGGTTAGGCTAGCACCAAATCAGGGTCAGACCTGAATATGTCCCTAAAACTGCATTTCGAAAACACGAGGGCCACTACGAGTTTCTAGTCATGCCTTCCGGCTTGACCAATGCACCCTCGACATTTCAAAGTCTCATGAATGAGATTTTCATGTCGCTCCTAAGCAAATTTTTGTTGGTTTTCTTTGATGATATTTTGATATAAGCAGGACTTGGACAAACAACTTGCACCACCTTCAGCTAACTTTGGAGACTCTAAGGACACATCAGCTATATTCCAAGCGGTCCAAATGTTGGTTTGGATGTCAAGAGGTAAATTATTTAGGCCATATTGTCTCTGATATTGGAGTGAAGGCAGATCCCTCCAAAATCAAATCTATGATCGATTGGTCACTCTCCAAGACTCTAAAGTCTCTTCGGGGTTTTCTAGGGTTGACTGGGTATTATTGAAAGTTCATTAAGGGCTATGGGATAATTGCAGCACCCTTGACTACTCTGCTTAAGAAAAATGCCTTTGGATGATAGTCAACTGCAGCCACTGAGGCCTTCCAAAATCTCAAGGCTACAGTAACTGAACCACCCGTAAATGCCCTTCCAGACTTTTCTAGTCCTTTTATTCTAGAATGTGATGCTAGTGGAGTTGGGATTGGAGCAGTCTTGATGCAAGGTAGAAGACCTATTGCCTATTTCAGCCATGCTCTTAAGGGTAAAACAGCAGCCATGTCAACATATGAGAAGGAATTGTTAGTTGTGGTCTCAGCTGTCCAAAAGTGACACCCCTACCTCATTGGACAAAGCTTTACAATGAGGACTGACCAACAAAGCCTCAAACATCTTCTGGAGCAGAAGATTGGAATATCTTTCCAACAAAAATGGTTAACTAAGCTACTTGGGTATGATTTTAAAGTGGAGTATAAAAGGGGGAAAGACAACAAGGTGACTGATGACTTGTCTAGGAAGGAGGAGAATGCAGCATTCCTTTCGGCCCTATCTTTTCCTAAAGCTGACTGGTTGGACGATGTTAGGGAGAGTTATGAGGAAGATGTCACTAAAGCCTTGTTATCACAATGGGAGAAGGATAAGCTGAATACTACCTTTAGGGAACAGTTAATACTACCTTTAGGGAGCAGTTAATACAACATGCACACGGGTCACCTATGGGGAGTCATTAGGGTTATGACAAAACCCTCCACATAATTCGTAGAGGTTTTTATTGGCCACACATGAAACAACAACTCAAGCAATTCATTAGGGAATGCATTGTTTGCCAGCAAATCAAACATGAAAATTTTGCTCCTGAGGGTTTGCTTCAACCCTTACCAGTGCCTGAGGATATATGGAGTCACATCACTATGGTCTTCATCGAGGGGTTGCCCATTTCTCATTATTATTCAGCTCTCTACGTGGTGGTGGGTAGTTTATCCAAATACTCTCATTTCATTCCCCTAACATATCGTTACACAGCTTCTAAGGTTGCTATGACCTACATGAATTATGACTTTAAGTTGCATGGTATGCCTGAATCTTTAATTTCAGATAGAGATATGACATTTACAGGTAATTTTTGGAAAGCTCTATTCAAGAGTCAAGGTACCAAGCTATCTTACAGTATGACTTATCACCCCCAAACAGATGGGCAAACTAAATTAGTTAACAAATGCTTGGAGAACTACTTAAGGTGTTTCGTTGGTGATAGACCAAAATATTGGTCTCAGTGGGTGTCGTTAGCAAAGTGGTGTAACAACACCAATTTTCATGCATCAACCATGTTTAATTCATATGACATAGTGTACGGTCAGTTACCTTCCTAGCTTTTACCGTATGAGGCTGGAACCACCCAAGTTGCAGCTGTTCATCTAGCTCTACTTTCCCACGAACAAACCCTGCAGTTATTGAAGGAGAAATTACCGAAAGCTCATAATTGCATGAAGCATTATGCAAATTTTGAAAAAGGGCAAATGAACCTTTCTTGTGGGAGAGTTTGTTTATCTATGTTTGCAGCCCAATCAGCTGACTTCAGTCATCCAACGCCGAAATCTGAAACTCTCACCTCGTTTCTATTGCTCATTTCAGATCGAGGCTCGTATTGGCGAAGTAGCTTACAAACTCCTGCTTCCATCTCAAGCACGGATCCATCCTGTCTTTCACGTGTCCCAGCTCAAGGGGAAGCTTGACTCTCACTGTGTTCTGCAACCTTCACTGCCACCAGTTAACACTCAAGGTGTTTTTCAGCTCGAGCCTCAGTAGTTTTTGTTACGCCGAGTTCGTCGAAAGGGAAATCTGCCAGCGACGGAAGTTTTGGTCCACTGGTCAAGAAAAGATCTAGAGGAAGCGACTTGGGAGTGGTTGGAGCCCTTGCGTCTTCAATTTTCGCACCTTGTGGAGAAGGTGCTTTAATGGGGGTGGCTATGTTACATGACCAAGCGGCTAAGGAAGTTATGGTTGAAGTGTCGGGAAAGACAGGAAGACAAAGACTTGGGCTATGTTTGGTTTAGATCTCAAAACAGTTTTTGTTTTTTGCTCTTTTTGGAAGTAGTGTAGATTTTCTTGGGATTGGTGAAAAAGTGTGTTAAAAGTTGTTGGAATTTGTAAAAAATTATTGGGATTGTTGAAAAGGTATTGAAATTGGTGAAAAGGTATTGTAATTGATGAAAAAGTGAGTGAAAAGTTTTTGAAAATTTTTTGAGATATGAAACAAACATAGCCTTGGTTTCTTGAATGTTCGAGAGTTATTTGGCGTATAAGGGAAGACAGAGTGAATTTGGGCCTCAATGGTTCGTGATGAGAGTTGGGCTTTGATAACCTGTTATAGAGATGTTTAATTTGCAAGTGGGCTGCAACAATATCTGGCCATATGGGCCTCCGTGTAGTACGCATTCTGTTAGAGGGAAATAGATTATTCTCATTTCAGCTTTCTAGTATTTGTAGGAGCAGTTACTAGAATCAGTGTATGAAAAATCATCCAACTACGTTTGCACTCTTGCTTTATCTCTATGTCTATGGAGTTTGCCAATTCTCGAATATTGGCTAGTTTCTCTACTTGAATACTTGTTCCGCAATTGATTAATAGGTCACATGCGTTTTTGGAGGTGAATTAAAAGTTTAGAAGCACCTCGGAAGTTTCAAACATGAGACTTCCAAAGGAGTAAAGCCTAGATCACCAGGCCAATTTGGTAAATTTAATATTTAAAATAGGGAAAAAAATAACTTTGAGCCCTCTAAATAACAATGTAATTACAAATAGAGGTCTAAACTGCCAACTTGACACATTGAGTCTTCCAACTTCCATAATTAATCAAATTACGCCTTGAAATAAAATCTGAAAGTCAAAATCGTGTCACGTAGCTCATTCACAACACATGTGGCATGAGTTTGATCGTTTGATCTTTTTTGTGGATGCAAATTGATAAACTTTGGTAGTTCGCGGAATGTGTCAAAGATGGTAATTTAGACCCCTATTTGAAATTACAATTGTAGTTAGAGGGTTCAAAGTGATGTTTTCCCTTCAAAAATAAATATGGATTCTATCTCTTTCTCTCGGCAATCTTTAGCTTTATTCAGACTGTGGTCGCTGAAATAGATAGGCTGAACTCCCCATATATGTCTCGTACGAGTAGCCCTTCATTTTACTCCCACAAGATGTTCATATGAATATTGATGATGTCAAAAATCACCAAGAGTTCGGAGCCGATCAGACCTATAATAATCATTAAAGAGAGGTGGCGTCGGATAGAAGCCTCTTATGCCAAAGTTATACTTTTAGAAAATTGCTCAAGTCTAGAGAATTGATTAAGCATTAAAAATATGATAGGAGAAATAAGAGTCCCGGAGAAGGTCCGATGCTAAGGGATCGAGGACTCTTGGTCCTATCAGGAGTCCTAAAACTCTTGGAATTATTAGGCGGGAAGGAGAGGTCTAGGGGCGTGGGGTGTAATTTGGTATATCGTGGCAAGGACTAATTTAGGGTCGGATGCTCCTAATGGGCCGAGTCATGGGAGTTTAACCGGGCCAATGTTTTTGGGCCTATTATTAAAGGGCCCATCAAATACCATTACATCATTATGGCTTATTATCAGGTATTCCAAAGCAGACTCTCACGACTTAGGTGCCCAACGAAGGAAAATACACGCGTTCTTTGTTTCGCATCAAAATTCAACATGAAGCCTTTTGCCTTAGTTTAAGTTAAATTTTTTTATTGGCTAAACTGAGAAATATCCTTTCATTGAGATTCTGGTTAGACTTTGTCACAATATTCTACTGCATTGATAATATTGTAAGATTGTTCTTTAATGGTCTTCAAAAAGCCAAAATGTATATTTGCCCATCCCTTAATGTCAAATATCTAGTGTACCTATTTCTAGTATCTAACTCAAGGGATCATCTCCACCATCCAACTCGACATCATCTTCCTCAAGTATAGGTTCAGCATGCAACCATTCTGTGCACATATAAGCGAAAGAATCTTCCTCAAGTATAGGTTCAAATGACATGGTAGTAATTGAGATGGTCAACACATCCTTCGCAATATGAGAAAGAATCTGGAACTTCTGAAAATTCACCTTCCACCACAATAAAGCATCAAAACTCAACACCTTGGGTTCCACATCTTCAATCAAGTATCTATGCAGCTCAGAGTTACTATCAAGTACATTTTCTTGCTATCGATAATTACCAAGACCTCCCCATAGTCTTTGCTCAATATTCATGTCATCAACACTTACAGAACTTTAACTTCCATTGGTATGCGCTACTTGGGTTATGCAACCTGCACCATTATACTGCTCAAATAATGTTTCTAGAGTATCTCGCACCATGGCATTGAAATTCATGCCTCTCTCCTTCCCAAAGTTATTGATAGACCAAAACTCCAAAGTGATGAGTTTAAAATGAGGATCCAATACTTATCATACTTGTTTTGCATCCGTTTAGCCATGTCACGAAGCAACATATCAAAACATGCAGTAAAGGTCTCCAAATGTCATTTAATTTTTGCTAACTCTTCCAAAAATGCATTTGAAGCTACATATTCTTTCCCCAATATGCACAGGGTGACCTCATAGAACACTTTCAAAAGCCAAACAAACTATCGAATGAGGTCTCAATCCTCAAATGGAGGTGTCCCCAATCCCTTCCTCTCATGACCATCTTCATTCAAAAACATCACTAAGTTCTCATCTGCCTCCAATATATCCTCAAAAACACCCCAAAATTTTTCAGCCCTTTCTAACATAATATAGGTCGAGTTCCAAAGAGTGGGGACATTCACTTGCAATAAATTTTTTTCAGACAACATTTTGTTAACCGCGACCTTCTTTAACCTGCAAGCCTTTGAGGACTAGATTTCACGTACTTAATAATATTTCGTATCTTTACAACAGAATCATTCAATTCCTTCAATGCCTCTTGAACAATAAGATTAAAAATATGTGTAGAACATTGCATATGAATAAAATCATGATTACAAACAACTTGTGTCCCTCGTCATGTATGCCTTCTTTTCAATTGTTCAATCGCAGTGTCGTTGAAGGTTGCATTATAAACTATGATTGTGAGGATTTTCTCAATCCTCCTAACATTCATATATGTCTATATCTCTTTCCTAATAGTGGCCCCCATATGATCAATTACACAGTGAAAGTAAATAATCTTTTTCCGTAAACACCACCTCCTATCAATAAAGTAGGTTGATACACATATATGATTCACATTTTGAACTGACGTCCACGTATCAGTGGTAAAACACACTCTAGGGCTTTCCCTGACAATTGTCTCTTTCAATTTAATCCTCTTCTATATACAACTCCATAAAATCCTTCATGAACATATATCTAGAGGGCATCTTAATGTGGGGCTCAAGTCTAGTAATCATTTTCCTAAACTCCATCCTCTTCAAGTCCTAAAAGGCATCTCATCCATGATCAAAAATTCAGCAATCCACCTCCTAACCACATTTTCACTATAATTATTCAACTTCAAAACCCCTAACTCATTCACTTATACAATCCTATTATGCTTCAGTTTGAAATCCAGAAATGAGTGACGGACATATTTATAATATGTCGAAAAGTATGAGCAGTATACTCTCCATTCTTTTAATGAAATGATTGATAGGCAAAAAGAAATCAATCGAGTATGTTAAAGACAAGAAAAGGAAAGGACAACAAAGAAACTCGTATATAATTCTTTATCCTAAACCTGTTACTACTCTAGCAATCCTGGAGAGAAAGAGAGGAAGTTGACATACTATATTGCAAAATAAGAGAGTTGCGCATAGAGAGATATTTTTTCAATTTAGCTTAAAGATAAGCTTTTGTTACTATAATAGAGAAAAAAATAGTCGTAAATAGTGTATGTTACGAGAATAGAGAAAAAAAGTCACTGTGAAAAATAACTTACGCTTCTTTAAGAGGTATGTTATTTTCAGCTTGATACACCTCATTTTCCCTTTAACCATTTATTCTTTTTCCTTTGATTCCTATTTTTCGCCCTACCAAATACATATTTTTTGAAAATATTTCAGTCAAAACAAACGTATTCGTAGTATCTATAGATATTCAACTTGTATTTATTGTATATTCATTTTTGTGTATGTCCTTTTATATGTTTTGATATACTCTATTACTTTATGTTTAGTATAATTTATATATTTACATAGCTAGAATATTTACTTATGTTACATATACCATCTATATGTATGTGTTGTGGTCTATATATATTCTGCTTTTATGATATTAGCATAAATTTAAAGTAACCTATATAACCTAATATATTTAATTCTTTGTTTAATATAACTCATATTATAATATTTTAAGTTATATACCTTTCATTTTCATTTATGTATGTATATATATATATATATTTTGTTATAACATATTTAATTAATATTTTTCTGTTTGTATAAAGCAAAATATTTTTAATTATTTGTGATTTTATATGGCGCTAAGGTATGTATATCTAGTTATATATTTTATTATGCATTTTTAATTTAAGTTCAAAGCATTGTGCAATGGCAAATATATGTTTCGTTCTGTATATATATATATATATGTTTCTTGAACTACACTTCTACAGTACATACCTTGACTACTAGTACTGAAATTGGAATATAATGCTCAAGAACAATCTATTGAGCAACAATTTTTAGAATACGCAGTTAGCTAAGAAGAATGGACTACCCTACCTCCCACTGCATTATTCACTGTTTGACATCACTCATAACTTTTTTGGTTAATTAATTTTATTCCATGAATGGCAATGACATTATGCGTGTGTAGATCCTTGACAACACAGAGGAAGTCGGAGGAAAGATGGCATAGCTTAGTTAAAAGGGCCCATTTGCTTCAATTCATGAATTAGTCCACTAGAATTCGATTACAATTTATTGCATTTGATTTCATTTAATCGGAAGAATCAACAAAACAAACTACGTACGAGATCATATGAATTGCCTCTACTCGTGTCCTAGCTCATTTGAGAGTTAGATTTGCCTCAATTATTTGTCTCTTACCTTTGTGAGACCCCGACCTTGTTTATGCCATTTTAAAACGAGGAAAGAGAGGAATTTATTGCTTATGACCTCTTAGTATGTATTACTTTAATTATGTATTATTGAGAAATGTATGTATGGTTATATTAATCTAAAGCTATGTCTAGGTGGAATTTTTCCCTAGCGTTTTATAAGTTTTAAGCTAGAATTTAAATGTTATATTATTATGTCATTGTTAAATTGAGCAATTGAGATTTATTAGCTTGAATTGTTTTATTAATGGAATATGTCCTTAAGTTACAATATTTGGAAGTATTTAATTAGGGGCTTTAGTCTTGGAAATATGTGAGTCCTTGGAACAAAAATAAGGAGACATATTAGAGTCAGTTTTGTGGAGTGGCAGAAAAAGAAAATAAGATTTCTTGAGGGGCAGAAAAGGAAAAAATGGGGAGAAATGGAGGAGAAGAAGGGAAAGAAGGGGGGAAGGGCAGTTTTGCCTTTTCCCTTCCCCCAAGCCCTACGCATTAGACAACCCCCCCCCAAACCGCACAAATCATTTTGCCCTAGCACCCCCCCGCACAAGAGAAAAGAGAAAGAAGAAGGAGAAGAAGAAAGAAGAAGAAGGAGAAGAAGAAAGAAGAAGAAGGAAAGAAGAAGAAAAGAAAGAGAGAGAGAAGGAGGTGAGTGGTTTTGGCCGGCCAAGCCATGCCCATCTTCACCCATTTTCTCTTTTCTTTTGATGGTTGTTGATTGTGAAGTTTGTTGGTTTTCTCCTTGTATATATATGTTGTGTTCATGTGTTCTTTGAAGAAAATGTAGATCTATACATGCTTTCTTTGAAGATAGTGTAGATCTTGCAAGTGTTTAAGGGTAGTATAGATTTTACATGAAAACATGGGGAAAATGGCTAGATCCGAAATGAGGGTTCAAGAGAAATCAAGTATGAACTCTAGGTGTTTGATAAAAGACCAAGAGAGGAGGGAGAAATGCAATAACTTGAATTCATGAGATGGACTCATGTTTTAGCTGAGAGATTGAGTAGGAATGTGAGAAAATGTAAGTCTTGAGAATGAGGGTGTGAAAGAAGAGTATTTGGAGACAAATTTCGTGGATTTTGGAGGCGTATAGCATAAGTTGTGCTCTGAAATTGACTGTCGCCCGAGATACGCTCGACAACCGCTCGAGCCAATAGTCCAAGATTTTCTTACAGAGACGTTTCGCCCGAGGTACGCCCGACTGGCGCTCGAGCGAAACTGGGCAAATTAAAAGACAGAGAGTTTTCGCCCGAGGTTCGCCCTACAGGCGCTCGAGCGAAAATCTCTTACAGAGAGTTTTCGCCCGACCTGCGCTCGACAGGCGCTCGAGCGGCTTCCTTTGAATTACAAGAAAATTTCAAGAATTTTTATAGCTTCCTTTTGACTATTAGGAAACCTTATTAGGTTTTTACTTAAGAAAATACCTTGTGTTGTAAGATGACCAACTAGAAGTCAAGAATAAGTACGATTTGTATGTTGAAGAGTGAGTAATTTATTGGTTACTCTATTCGTTTAGTAAATATTTGAATGACATTTAGTATGATCCAATTGTAGGTAAAGTGACGTTCGACACTCTAGCAAACGAAGGTAAGTGAAAATTGTAAGTGGAAACTTACGCTTTTTGAAAAACTGGAATGATGCACAGCATGAATTCTCATGATTTATTACGACATGACATAAGCATTTGCATGAAAAAGAAAGTTTTGTGCAAATGAAAGTATGAGATGAATTTAAGATTTCTCATCATCAAGCATGACATGAGCACACCATGAGCATTTGCATTCATTTTTCTCATGAGAAAGAAAGAGAAATTTTATGCAAATGAAAGTACTATTTTATGCTACTTTATGACAAGTTAAGTTAATGAGCTAAAGTCAGTCGGTACCGTACCAATAAGATAGGACATCCACTCCGAAGGACGAATGCAAGAAGGATGGATGATTCCTAAGGGGCACCCACTCCGAAGGACGAACGAGACAAGGATGGGTAGTTCCCGAGGTATGTGCAATCACACCGAAAGATGCTTGCAAGAAGGTGTGAACCTCCAAGGGTTGAGTCTAGCCATCAGGCCTGGGGCCACAGCAAGGCTAGCTCAACCAAATGCTGTGTTCCCAAGGGAAAAAGGGAATAGTTCCGAAAGGAACGCACAACCCTAACTTCAAGGGTAAATGGAGAGTGATAAGTTCAAGGAAGGAATATTTTCAAACAAGAAATGTTTTTTAAAATCAAGTACATTGTCTCATGCAAGCATCAATGTACATTCATGATTTATGCAAGACATGCATTATTTATTTATTACATATAAACCCTTACTGAGTCTTTCGACTCAAAGTTTTTAAATTGTACCATTCTAGATATCAGGGGAGGAAACTTAAGAAGAGGACCTTGAACCCTAGGAGAAGGGTTGACGAAAATTTTTTATCCTTTTTGGTTAGTTTAGTAAAGGTTTAGATAATTTTGTATAAGCCGACATGAGCCTCCGTGGTGTTGTGGTCATGGGTTATTCGGCCTAGTATAGTTTAAGTTTTTTTAAACCGATTGATATTTTGAGACCATGTTATAATTACTTCAAGTTATCGTTTGAGGAGCATGTTCTAATGTTCGTATGTGCGTTAAACGCTAGCGTTATAAAGCTTCTTTAAAAAAAATTTAGGCATTATGCTATTTTTTCCGCTGCTAGAATTTAGTAAGTACGCTTGAGCATTCCTTGTCGAGAATGCTCGCGGCTGTCATTAGCCTCGTCAAGCTAGCGTTCGGGGCGTGACATTCAGCTTTACTCAAGTTCAATTCTGCTATTTCAAGAGGAAAAACAAGGTTTAGACCCTAAAGCACACCTAGAGGTAGGGTTGTTCAACCCCGGTGTAGGTGACGGTTTTGGCCAAAACCGGCACCTACACTACATAGGCCGGTTTTCAAAAATATTGGCCACCTACACCATTAAGGGCAAAAACTGGCCCTTAGCGCTGGCGGTTTCTTGTTAACCTACATTCATATTGAGCTATTCAAACTAATAAACTAACAAATCAGCATTGTAATGAAACCAAAATGCTATTTGTACCAGTCCATAATTCAAACAAATATCAGACTCTTTTTACAAAAACCTATAGAGATCCAGATTCAATTTCTACAATGAAGGTATCTTTTTAGTGCTTAGAAACATGCAGATACCAAACAAGCACGGCCATTATATCCCATCATTAGCCAATGGTCTCAGCTCCTCCAATCTTAGGAAAGTACGCTTCTTTTCTCCCTCCTTGTTTTGCAACTAGTTTTGCACTTGAAAGAAACAATATAACCTATTTCAACTCAAAGCCTTATGCTGGCAAAAAATCAAAACTTACTAAGCGGCCCATGTAAAAGGCAAAACTAGAAAGAACAAAGCAAGTAGATAAGAGGAAACCTTTTAAAACTAAAACAACTGAAGAGATAGAGCTGGAAGATTACAAATATCCTAAAACTCCATATAACAAGCTAAAGAGAAGCCATTAGATGACCTCATCCAATCAAGTAGCAATGATAAAAAACAAATGACTTCAATTTTCTCACAAAGAGTGCAGCAATACAGTCTATATTATGTCAAGATCAGAGATGTTTAAGAACAGAGTTGAGTCAAACTTAAAGACTTAAAAAAAATCATAAGATGAAATGCCATATGCAGAAGAAAGAAGCTAAGGATAGCAATTAATATAGTTATTAACAAATTAGATGAAAGAAAAATCATACCTATCTTGGTTCCAACAAGAACTATTGTGTACTTCTGCAAAGGATTCTTTGCTTGAAAAAAAATAAATAGTCCAACAAAATTCTCACCTTCTTGGAAAAATTTTCATGACTGGCCTTGCTAATGAGAGAGAACGGCAGTATGAAAACACTGCCCCATGAAAACTCGAAGGTCTTAATCTATTATAGTCCTCCTATCCTGTTTGCAGAGAAAAAACAATTAGACCTAAAACCAGAAGGAGAAAAAAAGAGGGGAGGGAAATCTGTTGTAAAATTCCTTAATGGAATGAAAACTGGCGACCTTGCAAACCAACCAGCAGTATCCCACAACCCTAGGTTAACGGTGTTCACATTGACAACCACAGTCACAATGAAATTGTCGAACACAGCTGGCACATAATCAAAATGTACATATCTACTTTAAGTTAGAAAAAAATGATTCAAACGAACAGCCAAGCAACAAATCTAAAGATGGAAGAGAGAGTAATGATTCAAAATGTGAAGGAGATGAGAATAGACTATCGAAACCCTAAAAATTTCAAACAAATAGGGAAAAATGAATGTGAGGGAGAGGAGAAGATGGGAGTACCTGCAGTGGTCGGCAAAGGGAGGCGCAATTACCGGCGTGGTGTTTAGTGAAGGGTAGGGGCGATTGGAGAGGGAGGGGATGGAGAGAGAGATTGTTGACCTTGATGGGCGAAATCAAAGACTGGAGAGGCCTCGTTTAATATAAAAAAATAAAAAAATAAAAAAAAAAAAAAAAAAAAACCCAATTTCCCGATACTCGGTGCAGGGTAAACTAGGAAAAAATGGGCCACCGACACTGGTACGGTTAGGTCGAGTACCGGAAACCCGATGCAGGTGCTGGTGCCATCGAATTTTACCGTTGGCTTTAAACTATCCTACCTAGAGGGGGTGAATAGGTGTAGATACTTTCTTTCTCAATGATTGGAAAAATTTAAAACAAGTTCTAAATTAGTCTTGAATAGATCTAAAATTGTTAAACAATTAACAAATATAAAACACATATAAAATATCAATCACACGTCAAGTCAAGAGATTTGATGATGAATTGGAAAACCTTATTAATGGAAAAAAATCACTTCGGGCAACCCGCCACCAAAAATTCACTAAGAAGTTAATCCTTAAACCGGTGATTCAGACATGGGTAACATCCAGTTGCTTTACTATGACTACCCTGAAGTAATAATCTAAATAATCTAGTTTAGACTCGCTCCCTTATGGGTAACCCTCAGCCTTCTGAGGTTCTTCTTGTGAATCTCTTCTAGAACGCCCTGATTCTTCAACACTGGTAACTCTGGCCGTCAATCTCCTTATGCTCTCTGAAGGCTTCACACAAGAGGTTGGTTTCAGTGGTGATGGATTTATGAGAGAAAATATGAATAAGTGCGAAGGTATCAAAGGGTTTTTCTCTCAAGCATGAGAATAAAAATGGCTTGGGTAAAAAGCTTGGAAATTTTTCTCACAATTTAGATTGAATAGGATAATAAAATTCAAAACTGATAGATTTCGCTAGAGCAAAGATCGAGCGAGCCTTGAGCGAATTGAATCTGTATAAAACTTCATCATTTTTGTTTGAGCCAAAGTCGGGCAAAATGGTTGTGTAAAAAGTTACATGTTTCACTCGAGCTAACGAAGCTAGAGTGAGTTGAATCTGTGTAAAAATCACCTTTTTTCGCTCGAGCCAAGATCGGGTGACGGTAGGGTGAAGTCATATTCCGGAGATAACTTTGAGAGATTTTAGGAATGAATCACATTCCTTAAATTTGAACTTTTCCTTCAAAATTTGAACGTCTTTCATCATGATCTTCATGATTCAAAGGCTTTTCAATCTTAATCTTCTTAGGAGACATCTTAAATATTTAAACAAACTTTTATCTAAATAGTTCAAATTACAATTCAAATTTGAAACGGAATCAGTCAATAACATTAACACAAGAGTTTGTTGTGCTTTTTGTGAATCAATGTTAGTACTCTTCTCCGCATCATTTACTAAAAATAGTTATATCATTATTGCCTATTTTAGCGAAACTGCCCACCAGAGCCATCGTTATCCATTGGTCATCAGGTCATATTCTCATAATACCTATATCTACAGCTGTGGCAATAGGCGCGTGATTGGGTAATATGTCAATTTGTCCACTATTAGTAGATAAAATAATTTCTTTAACTTTGGAATCCCAAACAATCCGATTCGGGGTCAATACACAAAGATTTAAGGTCATTTCTTCAATTTGCTCTCCATTTCTAAGTTAAGTTTGTAGCCTTTGCAATAGCTTCATCTATGTTACCTACCAAATAAAAAGCCTTTTTAGTTTGACAATCTAAAAAAAACGAAATAAAAATAGAACTTGAGCTCAATTCAAGCCAAGCCAATTAAGCTCAACTCGAGCTCGAATTTAGCTCATTTGTTTTTTGCTCGAGCTCAATTCTCTTTAAAATTCAATGACCCGAGTTTGAATAGGGTTTTTAAGTTTTATTTGAACTCGAGTTTATATATATATATATATATATATATATAATAAATTGTCCACGTTATGTACAGTTTGAGTTTACAATATGCGTAATGTACGTGATTGTATCTACTATTGTGACAGATGTGTTTAGAAATTTTGATGCAAATTTCCTGTTTTCCTTCGAATACACATTCAGCATTGAACTTACACACTTGCCTTAAATGGTGGGTGTTTATGCTCAATGTTGTAGGCGTGTATCTAGAGACTGAGGAGAAATGCTGTCAAAATTTCTACATTATCGGTCACAATGGTCGGGTCAATTACGTGCAATACGTGATATAGTAAACTTGAATGGGATAGGACCTATCACTTGAAGAAATTAGAGTTGAGTATGAATGTCATCATTGTTTACATTATTGTTTTCATTATTGTTTGTATTTTTTGTCTTTTAACGAACAATATGGATAAGAGCTAGATTTATGAGGCTGATAGACTCAAAAGTGTGAAGTATAGTGATGGTTTTCGAAATTTTATGAGTGCTGCCCGTTGTTATGCAAATAGTCAGGGTCTGATAAGATGTTCATGTAAGAGATTTAAGAATGTGTTGTTCCAACATGTGGGCGAGATAAAGAATCATTTATTCATAATTATGTTTGACCAGAGTTAGCTCTTTTGACATGATCTCATTGACTAGAAATGATGTCGAGACTTATGTGCCGATAACCGATGAGAGTAATCCACAAGTACGTGAAGTAGAAGGAAGCGATGATTCCTCGGAATCGTTCAGTGAAGATTGTAGTGATTCTGAAGAAAATGACTCTGAGGATTAAAGTAACTTTATCGTTTCGATTATATTTGCGTTTATATTTTATATTCATTTTGAGTAACATAATTCATTTTGTTTTTTATTCTCTAATATTGGTTTATTTGGTCACAGGACGACGTCTTGCCAGCGGGAAGGAAACGTCTCTGGTGCGATTTATCAGTTCGAGCTGAGAGTAGTCCTGGTATATTACCAGTGTTTGGTCCTTCACTCGGGATAGAAACGAATTATCGTCCCATATCACAGCCAGCCCAGTAAGCACCCAGAGTAGTTGTGCATGTAAGTATCTTACCCCGTCAATCTGTGTTAAATATTATTACTTTTTAAATTTCTATGCTTAACTGAATTTTAAATTTATTGTTCTTCATTTGTAGCGACGTTCGGAATCAAACACGTTCAAGGTAGGACGCGCGGGATTGCTTTACTCAAGGCTCGCACCGAAGGAAAGCTGACTGTCCATATCCCTGATGGACGTACGGGCGGTGATGACAAGGCTTCCTCCATGCTCTCGAGTCATATCGATGCGCTCGTTCGGTAAAATATCCCATTTGAGACGAGCAAGTGGAAGGAGGTCCCCGATGAGGTTAAATTGTATGTGATGAACCGAGTGTTGGTAAGTATAATTTATTAAATTTTAATTATTGATATTTTTGCGTTTTTAATTATTATATATGTTAAGGATGACTTCCAACTAGATTACGACTGAGTCGAGGATCGCATCACTATGACATCTACGATGAACACAGCGTATAGGACGCACAGAAATAGAATGTTCCAGCATTACTCGGTGTTCAATTCCAAAGAAGAGGCGTTAGAGCACCCGTATCCTGATATGAACAAGGAAGAATGGACTCGTGTTTGTGATTTATTCGCAAGTGAGGAATTTCAGGTTAAACATTTTTATTCCGTCCTGAACGTTTATTTTAGTTATATGCTTAATTGTGGTAACAACTGTAAATGTACAATGCAGAGGAGAAGTGTAATCAACAAGAAGAATAGAGCTAAGCTGAAGATTGTACACACATCGGGAGCGAGGTCCTTCCAACGCGCTAGCGTGTTGTTATTATATATTATTTAAATATATGACTTAGGTATTTTAATATGAATGTTTTGTATTTCTTTTGGTGTACAGAAAAATCCAGAATATGATGAAATTAGTCCTTCGTTGCTTTGTAAAAAGACGCATACTAATAAGTTGTAAGTTGTAACGTTAAATTTAAAGATTTAATGATGCATTCGTATGTGTTTATGTTTCATATGTACTAGTTTTATCTTCTTTTCTAATTTTGTAGGAAAAAATGGAGGTGTTACAATTGCAGCACGAGTCAGAGGGAAAGTCATACACTGAAGTGGAGATCTTCACTGCGGTGTTTGGGGACGAAAGTCGGTTACCTGCGAGGTTTAGGCCGTTCAGTACGGTCTGTTGGATCATCTTCATCAACATCGTCTGTTGAATTGTCCCGGAGATTAGAGGAGGCCAAATTATAGATTGAGGAGATAAGGGCTAGACAGATGGAATATGAAGCTCTTCTGGTCAAGCGGTCAGATATGGAGCAGACAAAAATGGAAGAAAGACGAAGAGCTGATGCAGAAGATGGCGGAGCAGCAACGGAAAAAAGACGAAGAGTACCAAAAGATGACGCAGGAGCAGAAAGGACCCTAGTGGAACAACAAGAACAGATGATGCAACTAATGGCGGAGCAGATGCGTGAGCAGATCATGGAGCAGATCAGACAATTACAATCTCGTTCAACACACAAACGAAAATTTGGGTAGATTTATGTATTTTTACTACCTTGTCAGTACTTATCGATTATGTATTTTATTTACTTTTAATAACGATTGCATATTTGTAGATATTTTATTATATTATGAGGATCGAATATCTTTCTATTTATATTATTTTTAAAATTTTAATTAAATTAATTTAAATAGTAGCAAAACGTTCGAACGATAACAAAGGTTGTCCGAACGGTTATTTGGCGTCGATAACATGCGCACGCATAACTACCAGTCTGCACACTGCGCGTTTAATTATTTCATCCGAACTGTTATTCTCGCGTGCACACTGTCTGTTATTAAGCAAGCGTGCGCACGATACAATAATACGTTCGAACGTGTTCGTCTGAAGAAGCATATGAACCGTATACATAGTCGTTCGAATGGGTTTTGAGGATGACAAATAGGTATTTCGTCATAAATGAAACAACAGTGCGAAGTCTTTACGACAGCGTCCGGACTCTGTGTAAGACTGTTCGGACAATGTTATATAATCGTGCGCATGGATTGTACATGACGAAATTCATTTCGTCACCTTGGACGAACCGTTCGCATGAGCGGTCCGAACGTGTAGAGAGTAGGTTCACACAGCTCGTGCGAATAGATGGACTGTACTGGGCATGATGATTTTCATAAGACAAAACCGTCCGAACGGTGTTGTAATTCGTCCAAACGGTGTTGTAAACCGTCCGAACGGTTTCGAGCGACATAATGCCAAAATTGTCACCTAAAACTTTGGCTGAATGGCTTTAGGTGACAAACCGGGTGGCAAACCGGTTTTGTCACCCAAAACTATAGCTGACGAACTGGGCACTTTGGGTGACAAATTTTTTTGTCACCCAAAGTTTGTTTTCTTGTAGTGTATGAGTGGTTAGCCCAAAAAATCACTTGAATTATGAGTGTTAAGCCTTAGAAAGCACTTATAAGGTTCTATAGTACCCAGAAGCTAAAGTGTACACTATTGAAAAGATAGTGGAGAAAATCTCAAAGCTTGGAAAGAAGCTTGAAGGGTGGATGTAGACGGGGTTTGCCGAACCACTTAAAAATCATTATGTTTGTTTTTCTAACTCTCTCTTTACATTCAGCACTTATATATTTGTTGTTATAATATTTAAGCAAATATTTGTGCTAAATTAGTTGTAATTTGCAATCAAATTTTTCTTGTTATAATTTAGCTTCCTCCTGCATTTTACTGCTTAAGGCCATTAATTAATTTAACCATATCAGAAGAAAAATATGGCAATTGCTTCATTCATAGTAACCCCAACTATATATATATATATATATATATATATATATATATGAATTGTCAAAACCCGGTTGGATGACCAGATCATGTGACTATTTCAGAAAATCAGAGAGAGAGTAATTAATCAGTCATATTTTTTTGGATTAAATGATATCATCGCATAATGGAAATCCGTAGAATCAACTTATAGACATGCATTACCTATTCATAAGACAAGGTTTAGCTATATATAGAGAGACTATAACAATTAGATGGGAAGTATTTCAGCCAACAATGTCTGCTGGCTCCACTAGTAGCGGCAGTACTTTTTTTTCTAAGTAACGGCAGTACTTGCCTCCTACTTTTATTCTTTGGTTACATCTTTAAACAAACCACTAGAGTACTTGTTCGAAGAGGTACTGACCAAATGTAGCGTGGCCGCGGCCCACTATATATATTGCGAGCGAGGAGAGAGCATCAATGGCGATTGCCGACGTACAAGTGGCTATTGATTTTGTACGTACGTTATTGACCAAATATAGCGTGGCCGCGGCCCACTATATATATTGCGATCGAGGAGAGAGCATCAATGGCGATTGCCAACGTACAAGTGGCTATTGATTATGTACGTACGTTATGATCATAACACTTTTCTCACTACAAGAAGAGTACTGAAAGCTAAATATTACACCCCTTATGCGGAATTCGAGTACTCATGAGCTACTTCTTTCGCATTCAGAAGTTGTTTTAAGAAATTTATTTGCAGGGGCATTATACATAGAATATAAATATATATATATATATATATATATATATATATATATATATATATATATAGAAACCTTGTATTGAACGTAAATATCGAATGATCGCACAGATCACCAATTATAAAAAGAACCAAAACTAGCTATTTGCTCTTTATAACGTCGTGGACATGAACCAACAATTTCTTTAGGTAGACCATATATAATATATGCTAGGCATGCAAGTAGAGATTGTCATAGTTCTCAAGCCACCCCAAAAACGGTCAAAGATTTTAAGAAAAATTATATATATATATATATATATAAAAGCTTGTTGAAGCCAATGGTGTGAAAAGGATAGTAATGAATCGGAAATCCATCAAACACATGATGCGAAAAGGAAAAATAAGGTCTGTACAAGCTGTTATGACATAATAACTTGGATCTGTTTCGACTAGTACTAAATGTGGGTGACAGCAAAAGCACACTTGTGGACGAGCTGCTAGTGTGAGTGTAAACTTGTGTTAATGGACCATCTTGTGGGACCCCTAAATCTCTTTTCCATGTGCTTCAACCACTCCTGGTAACGTCTAGACGCGCTTTGGACCCCCATCTCGTTCCTATATATAGCCACCTTCTATCAGGAGGTTCTAAGCTAAGGTCTTGCGATTCAAGATTTTACCATGGCTACTCACAAAGTCCTTAGTGTTGTTTTCATTGTGTTAGTCGGTTTAGGTGTTTGTTGTGCCACTAGAGCGCTCCTCACCCTTGAAGACCAGGGAAATGCACACGTTGGTTACGAGGCTGCTGTCCATGCAGTTGTAGGAGAACAGGGGGTTGCTGGCTATGGTGGTGGTGCTGGAAAAGGAGAAGGCGGCGGCACAGGATACGGAGTTGCAGGTGGACACGGTGGTAGTAGCGGCAGCGGTGGTGGAGGTGGAGGTGGAAGGGGAGTAGGAGGTGCTGGATATGGAAGCGGCGGTGGGGAAGGAGGTGGTGTTGGATTTGGTGTTGGTGGAGAACATGGTAGTGGAGGTGGTGGAGGAAGCGGCTCAGGTGGTGGTGCTGGATACGGTGGAGAGTATGGTGTTGGTTATGGAAGTGGTGAAGGAGGTGGTGCTGGCAACGGCTACGGTGCAGGGGGAGAAAATGGGGCTGGCTATGGTGGAGGAGGAGGTGGTGGAAGCGGTGGTGGCGGTGGAGCAAGTTATGGTGCAGGAGGAGTGCATGGAGGTGGGTATGGTAGTGGATCAGGAGCTGGTGGAGGTTCAGGGGGTGGAGCTGCTGGAGGTGGCGGTGGAGGTGGTTCTGGCAGCGGTAGTGGCGGTGGAGCAGGTTATGGTGAAGGAGGAGCGCATGGAGGTGGGTATGGTAGTGGAGGAGGAGGTGGGTATGGTTCGGGCGGTGGAGCTGGTGGTGGTGGCGATGGAGGTGGATCTGGCAGCGGCGGTGGCGGTGGCACCTCTGTAGGTGGTTATGGAGGAGGTAGTGGAAGTGGGGAGGGTGGTGGACATGGTGGTTACGCCCCTTAAAACTTCCCACTTTCATGGTCATTTTCTAAAGATGTATTTTCAGCGACAAAATGTGTTTCGCCGCTGAAAAGTTTGTCGCTAAAGATCAAAATTGTTATGGTGTAGTATGAGAAAAAATAATAATAATAAGATTATAAAAAGTAAGAGGATAATCCTACGTTTCGTATGAGTGCTAGATTAAATGCTAGCAAGATGTTGTATCCTATTATTATAATGAATATGCATTGTTCTTAATTTGTCTAGCTTTTACCATGTGTACGTGATCGATTGTTTCCCAAAGTCATCATGAAAACTTCCTGCTCCACGATTACCGTCGATCAACCTGCGCATGCATGTGGTTATATGATCTTTTAGAATTCAAACAATCTTCTCTTGGATGACAACTGATATATTGAAGAAGGGCTAGCTGTGGGCGTAGGAAATTAGAGACAACCTGACGAACCATTCTATCTGTACTTTTCTGATGTCTTTATGTTAATTTGTACAATAATTAACCTTTTTCTAGTTGATTAAGGGTATAGAGAAGAAATGAACGGACATTTTTGTTAGAAGATTAATTAATTAAATGTCTTAATTAGTTCTACATGATCAAACAATTATATTTTTTCCAACATAATATAATCATCAGATCTTGACAAACCACCTGACCAGATTAAGTATATTAGGAGTGCATAGTAAACACATTGATCGATGCTGAAGCCCAGACTAATTATTTGAGCTGAAAGCTAATAAATTTCCCTCTTATATATCTAATTCGATTAACTAGCTTTTCACTGATCCACTCTAGGAAGATTAACATAATGTATAACTTTAAGTCAAGAATTGAACTAGCTAGCAATTTGAGAGAAATAATTAAATCTCTTTGCTTATGTTTTGAAACGAACTAGGAATTGGATATATGGATCATAAAAATACTTTGCAGTACATTACAACTATGTATGTTTTGATATTTTAAATCCTAAACTATTATTTTTATTATCTTTTTTACCTACCAACTATACTAATCTTCAACACTTTCCTCTCTCTGTTAGAATTCTCCATCAATCTCGATGGAAGGCGATGTTTTGATATTTGAAATAAAGATATTACCCCCCACATAAAATATCGTCATCAAAAAAATCTGTAGGGGTGAAATCGTCATTTAAAATGCTAAAAAAAAAGTAGTTTTCGTCTATATTAATAGAAAATTCTAAGGGTGGGTTGAAAATTATTTGAAATTGATGGGAAAAAACGTGAAAAAATAATGGTAGTTTAATTGAACTGGAGAGTATGAGTACCTCCAATATTGGAGGGTGAAAAGTTAATTTGTTGCACAAGTTAATTAATTATATATGTGGGGCATGCATGCAAAAGAAAAATGCCGGATGCGTTACCAATTAAAATAAACATAATGAAACAAACTTGGCGATGATAATCATAAAAGTCAAATTCTTAGCGGTGAACTGAAATAATAAGACAAACAAATTATGGTGAAGAAACCACGTCTACGTACTGGTTAGCTAGAACAGTTCTCCATAAAGATGATGTACATGCACATGTCCACGGACTACTTTGGAAGGCAGGTGAGAGGTGGAGAACAGCATAACCTCACTACTAAGGGAAGTTACTATAAGCTTACAAGAAAAAAAAAAGTGAAGGTACTAGAATACCATTGGATCACATTGTGTGGACTCCGGCGGATCGACAACTCTTGCCATGTGCTTCTATATATCGTTCTCTACATTGTAAACGCGTTTTGACCTAGTTCCACTCTAAAATATGCAAGGCAATTGTTGGTCGCTTGATATCATTGCTATAGTTGATCTTTAGCGGCAACATATTGAAATAATAATAGTTGTTGGCAATGAATTGTTTGTCATTAAAATTGGCCGCAAATAATGGCA
The DNA here is from genome assembly GCA_963930655.1 of Myrica gale. Classification (NCBI taxonomy): domain Eukaryota; kingdom Viridiplantae; phylum Streptophyta; class Magnoliopsida; order Fagales; family Myricaceae; genus Myrica; species Myrica gale. The sequence goes on from OZ005620.1 coordinate 14,958,627, forward strand.
AAATAAAAATAGCGACAAATTAAACACGAAATATTAACAACAAAATAGATTGTCTCTAAAGAGGTTGATCAGCTTGATTATTAGACAACTAGCGATGAGATAAAAAAAATGGTCGCTATTATATCGTTTTAGTGACAAGACTAAAATGTAGTCACTAAAATACCACATCTAACAACGAGAGACTTGGTTGCAAAATGTACTTCAATTGAGAGAGGAATGAAATTACCCGATCAACGGCTGTGACTTTGGTTGTGATCAGAGGGACAAAGCTAGGGAACTAGAGCATAATTGTTGCTGAGGGAAAGCATATTAATGGAACCCGACGGCTGCAAGACATGGAACGTCCATTGCTGAGTGCTGAGGACAAGTCGGATGGCTGTGGGAAAAATTATTGTTTACAAGTTCCATTAATTAAACCCTTTTCTTTCTTTTTTTGTAGCTAGCTATCTGCTCAGAAAAGATTAGAGATAAATTTTGTTGACTGAAGCTGGGGATACAAAGATGGATATATATTTTTTTCTAACTGTAAAAGAAATTGCCATAAGAAATTGCTATAATAGCAGTCATGATAAGCGCCACTATAAATATCAATTTTTCTTGTTGTAATTCTTGAGGTCATAGCTTCCTCCTGAATTTTACTGCTTAAGGCCATTATTTAATTTAACCATAACAGAAGAAAAATATGGCAATTACTTCATTCATAGTAACCCCAACTATATGTGAGCTGGTGGAGGCTCAGGGGGTGGAAAGAGTACTCTAACTATATCAGAATAAAAATATGGCAATTACTTCATTCAAACAATCTTCTCTTGGATGACAACTGATATATTAAAGATCAAGGCCAGTAGGCGAGGCAGGAAAGAGTACTCTAAACAAACTAACGAACCATGCTAAGTGTAGTTTTCTGACGTCTTTTATAAGTTTGTACAATAATTAACCTTTTTCTGATTAATTAAGGTTATAGACAAGAAATGAAGGGACATTTTTGTTAGAAGATTAATTAGTTAAATATCTTAATTAGCTCTACATGATCAAACAATTATATTTTTTCCAACATTATAAAATCATCAGATCTTGACAAACCACTTGACCAGATTAAGTGTATTAGGACTGCATAGTAAACACAGTACTCATCCATGCAGCAGCCCAAACTAATCAATTGAGCTGAAAGCTAATATAATTTCCCCCTTATATATCTGATTCGATTGACTAGCCTTTCACTGATCTACTTGAGGAAGATTAGTATGTATAACTTTAAGTCGAGAAATGAGCTAGCAATTTGAGGGAAATGATTAAATCTCTTGACTTATGTTTTGGAACGAACTACGAATTGAATATATCTGCATGAACTAACAGCGTAACTATATATAAGTTCAGGGATAAAAATACTTCGCACCGTACAACTATGTAAGTTTTGATACTTTAGACCCCAAAATGTTAATTTTTGTCATCTTTTACTCACCAACTATACTGATTTTCAATATTTTGCTCTTTTGTTAGAATTCTCTATCAATCAGACGGAAAGCGATAAAATTATTTTCCGTCTATATTGAAAGAGAACTCTAAGGGAGGGTGAAAACTCGTTGAAATTGATTGGAAAAAATGTGACAAAAATGGTATAGTTTAATCGGAGTGGAGAGTAGTATGAGTACCTCCAAAATTGGAGGATGATAATCATAATCGTGATTTGTTGCACAAGTTAATTAATTAAGTACTAGGGCAAAAGAAAAATGTCGGATGCAGTCACTAATTAAAATAAACATAATGAAACAAATTTGGCGATTGATGATAATCATAAAAGTCAAACTTGGCGATGAACCAAAATAAGAAGACAAACAAATGGTGAAGAAATTACGTCTACTGGCTAGCTTGAACTACCCGCGGTGGGCTGGTTAACCGCTCCCCGCTTAGTAGTGAGGGCGGTACCGATTACTAATTTCACCAAAAAGCGGTAAAATTGGCGGACAACCGTTTTAAAAAAAATGCAGGCAATACGGCGTTGTTTTGTTTTAAAACTCTTACTCTTAGGGTTCCCCCCCCCCTCACGATAGATCCTCAATTCCTCATTTCGTTCGCTCAACCCCTGGCCCCTCCCTCGACAGCTCGACCGTCCTTTCGCATCTGCCCAGTGCCCCTCCCCCTTGACGGCTCGGCCCTCTCTCTCTCATGGTGAATGACGTATGTTGTCGTGATCCGTCGAACTCTCCCTCACGGTAAGTCTCTCTCTCCCTCTCAGTCTCTCTCTCTCTCTCTATCTCTCTCTTTCGAATCTCATATGTCTCTTTGCCTCCTACACTTGCCGTCGTGCAACAAGACTGCTCAGGCGTCTCAGCTGCTCTCTCTCTCTCTCTTTCGACTCTGTTTCCCTCACGGTAAGTACTAAGTCCCTCTCTGCCTCTTTTTTTTGTCAGACCGATTGGCTCTAAATCTTAAATGCTTAATCAACTGATAATTGTAAAGTTAATTAATTATGGACTGTTAATAGTTATAGCTTAAAATTTAAGCCCCTCTGTATAAACCGATTGGCATTTGGCAGTGGCTTATAGCTTAATTGTGAAGTTAATTGTTTAATTGTGAAGTTAAATTTCTGCCTCTTTTTTTAGGTGCTCAGTGATTGTGATTGTGCTTAATTTGGCTTGTAGTATGTAATTGTGAAGTTAATTGTTTTTTAAAAACCCGATTTAATCTAATCAATTTAACTTGATGCTCTTATTTCTTAATTATGTAGAGATACCTGCTTTGACGACAGGGATCAAGATGGAGTAGGACGCATGTTATTGCACTTGTCCCACCTTTGTGTCTTTTTTTATACTCTTAGGTTTGGATAATGTTTTTTTGGTGTATCATGTATGTATAGTGTTGTATTCGAGTAATTTTATAGTGTAGACTTGTAGTATGTATTTTTTATAGTTTTGTAACTTGTAACTTGTACGTATTTTTTTGGATTTAGACACAAATTTGAATTTGGTTTAACCTTAACGTTAGATTAGAAAAAGAAAAAAAAATTAACAAAAGAGCAAATGAGCACTCCTCTGTTAAAGTAATACAATTGAAGACTTGAAGTAATAGGCCAAAACTGGGCGTAGAAAACAATTTAAGAAGCGTAGAAAAAATAGGCCAAAACAAAAAGTGGCACAAACGGCAATTGCAAAGATGGAGAAAATACGCTAAAAAAGTGGCCCAAATCATTGCAAAAAATGGCCCAAAACATGGCCCAAGCGGCAAAAAAATTGGTCCAAATTGCAAAATATGGCCCAACAGGCCCAAAAAATTGGCCTAGCGGAAGAGGCAGCCCACCGCTACCTTTGGGCACGGGTACCGGTTGCAAAAAAATAGATAACCGGCATGTGCGGTGGCGGTGGCGGTGGGGGGCAAACCACTACCGCCACCCCCATGCACAGCCCTAGGTTGAACCGTTCTCCATGAAGATGATGTCCACAGACTACTATGGAAGGCAGGTGAGAGGTGGAGGATAGCATAACCACACTACTGAGTGAAGTTACTGGAACATTTCATTGGACAACATTGTGTGGACACCGGCCGACAACGATCTTGCCATGTGCTTCTATCGTTCTCTACATTGTAAACGCGGTTTTTGGAACATCGCTATCTTCTCAGGCCAAAAGTGCCTCGCGTGGAAGTAGTACTATTTGATCTATCATATGGAAGCCGATCGACCAAGCCTATTACCTTAAGTACTCTAGTCAATTTAAATAATATACAGTTCAAATGCTTCAAATCAAAGTTGAGGAATACAAACTTTTTTTTATATGAATGAGTTGGACTTGAACTTATTATTAACGTGAGCTTCTCACCAAGTAGATATATATAAGATCAGTTAAATTCAAAATATTGGTGATTCTTTTTTAAGAAGTCTTTCTTAATTGTTTTTCTCATTAAAAAAAATACATTTAGAATTCATATCTAGCTATTCCAAATCCCTTTTGTTTTATTTCATCGTATTCAAATGCAACCAACACCTTTCAGCAGACTCTTATATATATATATTACTTCTCCACACAGCGGCGGAACCACGTTGTGACAATGGGGTCGGCCAGAAAAAACATCAAATTTTTGTTTATGTGTGGGGTGAAATATCACACAAGGACATAGAAAAATTATGTTTTCAGAAGTATGTAATGTAAATTATAGCTGGCTCGATGCAAGAGTGGGAGAGTTATGGTATATTGTGATGGAGATAGAAGTTTAGGTTAGGTTCCTAGTCAATGGGCGAGATGGATAGGGAGAGACAAACTTTAGTGGGAGATCATGTGTCTTATTCTTGGGTCATTGGGTGTGATCTAAATTGTGGGCTAAGTTTGTGAAGTGGCATTTACTTGTTTAATGGCAGGGCATTACATGGAAAAAAGAAGTAAAAAAAAAAAAGTTCAGGTCTTTGTATTTTATTTGGTAGTATGTATATAGTAGGGTTAAAATATGATTTGTTACCTTTGAAGCTAGAGCTGCACAAAATTTTGTGATCATCAATTCACATGTTAGAATAGCTGGAAAATTTTGAAGCAGTAAAATCATTGTCCTGCATATCAATGAACATCAAAAGAAAGAGCTTGGGGATGAAAAAAGGAAAAAAAATTGCAATAGTTAATATGGTTTTGTAATTAATTGTTGGCATTTATATTCATTGTTTTGACATGTATGTCTGGTTAATTACTGATGGATATCTCAGTTAATATGGTTTTCCAATTGCCACCTCTCAGTATCAACAAATAGTACGGTACATGTATTTTAATATTTTTAGTCTTTTTAATTCTTAATTTTTGATACTTTAACTCTTAAGATATTTTTTGCATTACGTAGTAAAAAAAATTGACATTTTTCCTTAGGAGTTTGATCCCCTTCGATTGGATTCCTGGCTCCGCGATTGTCTCCATCGTGTTATAAAATCATCCATAAGGGAAATGGAAGGAATTGAATTTGGAGTCTGGTTATTGTGCTAAGCACTATTGTGCTGAGCATGCTGAGCGATGGTTGATATTAAAAACTTCAAAATTCAAAGGTCCAGATCGCACCATATCAATTAAAATATTTTAAATGATATGTTTAACCACAGCTGTCAGATCTCCAACTTTTAATCTCAGTCGTCGCTCAGCATACTCAGCACAATAGTGTTTAGCATAATAACCGAACTCATTGAATTTGAGCTTTCAAAGGTTGCAGAGTTTGCAGTATTGTTGGTAAGGAATATCCTTCGTGTGGGTTTGTGTGCACGTGAAAAGGAATCTTTTCAAAAGGATATGGACTCGTAATTAATTTAGGCTCCGTATGTTTAAACGCTCCAGCAAAGTATGGTCAACCAAATCTAGTTGGTCTACAAAAATACAAACTATCTTTTGTAAAGCAGTTTCTCTTAAAAAAATCCTAACCTTATTTCAAAAATCGCTCAACACTCTCGACTTAAATGTCTCCTCCATGAAACTATCTCCCTCGAAGAATTCTCACTTCATCAAAGACTTTCCTTTTCAAAAAAAAAATAATCCAATGAACACACTATTATATGTATTTTATTTCTTGAAAATTAATTTAATGTCACGCCTCGTGCTCATACTTACCCCATAAGCTCACCTATAGTAATAGTATGCACACAGGCGGAGATTATGGCACGTATGTTACTATGAGTCTTAGTCGATTTACCATGAAACTTAGCGGAAAGCGTATTTAAAAAAATAGAATTGTAATGGGAAATTAGAAAAGACTTACGGTAAAAACTCTATGTTTTTACAAAAATGCATGAGTTAATAAAATCCGAATAGGTCAAAAGTGTTGGATTATAAGCTTTTGAGTAGAAATAAGAACTTTGAAATAAATGATGAGGAAAGAGACACGAAGGAGATTGAAAACCTGAAATAACAAGACATCTTTAATACAAGGAAAGTTCAAACCACGTCCTCCTGAGACTACATAAAAGGCTATATATTACAAAAGATTCGGGAACTTCCTAAAGTTCACTGTACAATTTGAAAACTGGTACACAGGATGAAACTCTGAGACTAACGAAAAACTCTAGCAAGCCTAAGAGGGGTACTAATCCTCTTCGTCTGAGTCCGATGTAAGATCAATAATCTCGGATCCCGGAGTGGCACTACTATTCTCCGTCGGTGGGGCCAGGGGAACAAAATCGAACCTTAGCCACTTCAGGCGGTACATTTGGTAAACCAAGTCCTCAAATCGTGGTAATGGGGATAGTGGGGGCACAGTGAATGGTAGGGATGCAGGAGATGGGGGTACATGGGATGGGGTTAAGGGCTCCCTAAAGAACCAGTGGGCCTCATGCTCCACTGATACTTCAAGAGAATATGAAACTCATGTTCGGATCTTGAGCACCAGGATATAAGGGTAGAAATCATAGGTCAACTCTTCCTCGAATAGCTTCATTCTTCAATACCCAAGTTGCCAAACATTGCAAAAACAACATATGAAAAAATGGTGAGTCATATTGACTCAGTAAGGTGGGGGTGGGGAAAACATGATCAAACAAATACAGTGCATATAATTTACTTAAGCATGATGTAGAACTAACTTCCAGCATAATAAGTATGAACTTGGATAAATTAAAATATGCAATGCATCACACCATCATTGGTTCCTGAGGAGTTCCCGATATCACCTCTGTCCACCCCCAAAGTCAGGTTGTGCGTCCCTCCCATTCTATGGGACTGTCCTATGCTTCCAGCACCAAGACCCTTAACATAAAATTACACATTAGCGTTTATAAGGAGCGCACTCACTCCCTGTAGTGGGGGGTTGCACATCTCCTAAGTGTCTGGTACCGTCACTACCATTTGGGGAACCCTCGCAGGCTAAGGGGTTCCTCACTTTCGTTTTCCCTCTTATGAATGCAATCACATATCCAAGTATTAAAGTACATATGTAACAATGCACATTAATCTGATATGAACTTGAAAGAAGCGTAAACAACATAACATGTTCAAAGAATAATCATTGACAATTGAAACAACCATGATATTAACTAGAAGATCTCAGACCATTAAACTCCAATGAAGGCCTATTGGGCCTCTTTAGACCATACTGGGCCTACTCCCAAAGTATTAGTGGACATGGTGTTCTTTTAGGGTATTGGGCCTACAATCCATTTAGGCTCCTACACAGGCTTTGTGATTTGAGCCTTTATTCCAACTCGTATTGAGTTCAAATTTGGGCTCCCCCATCAATTTTTTGTTTTCTATCCAACCATGTAATCATTTTCTCATTTTGGACCCTTTTTCCCTAACGAATTAGGCAAAATGTTGAATCTGCCCTCAGAGACCTCCAGGAGCATTTTCAACCTTTTCCTTCATCATTTTGGACTGAAATTTTTACAGAGATCCTAATATTAGATAAGGATGATATATGTAAATTTTTATGGAAAAATTCATTGTGAATCTTAGAGTCGATTTGGACAGCATCTATGTTTGACTAAAAACCCTAGCTAAGTGTTCATGCATTTGATCAATCATTACATTTAGAAACTTTATGCTAATGATACATCCAATCTACCAATATATATGAACTTACAGATCACATAACATAAGGATTATTCAAGAAAATTAAAGGCAAACAATGATCATTTTGCAATATCATCATAGCAGTGGCGGAACCAGTATTGATATCCAAGGGTGTCGAACTTTAAAGGAAAAATGACCAAAATGGTAACACAGTATCCTATACATCTTTTCAGCGTCGTGGTATGACAGTGCCAAAATTCTCTTGTTTTTCATTATTTCTTCTTTGTTTCCCTCTCTTTTTGCCCTCCCCGCACGCCCAAAATTGCCAAGATCTAAAGTGCTTTAGTTGTTGCAAGACTTTGCCATGCATAAGAAACAGAGTAATGTCCTGCACCCAGCACACGCATGAAGTCTACCTATCACTGAATTTGCCCAAACAATGAGTCATTCATGATTCATCCAGTGATTCAAACAAGATCTCTAATGCATTCATCATATTCATGTCTTTCCTAGCACAATGCAAACTTAATAAGAGTGAGCACAAACCAATTCATCGTATATGTAATTTTTTTTTTGGGGGTGCGATAGGTGTCGGCCGACACCCATCGCACCCCCTGCTTCCGCCCCTGCATCATAGAATATGCACAAGACATCATCTTCATTCTTTTATCTTTCATCTTTCATAACCTCTTTCTTGAGCTCAAGGCACCTCCTCTTGATCAAAGATACTTTCATGCCTCTTGGCCATCATCATACTTTTTATCGCATTACCATTTCATATCACATAAGCATAGCATTGTATCGTAAAACCATGAAGTGCAACATGCAACATGTAACACCATATATCATTTTCATTGATCAACCCGTGGTCTATAAGGCTCCAAGTGTAGGCTTATTACCACTGTCATAGCTCATAAAGCATGTCAATAACTCTTTTGAATAATCAAACCAACTCAGCAAGCAATCTTATACACACGTTATAAAAAATATTCATTAAGCCTTAACATGCAAGTTGTCTAGATTAGGTTTTACTTCATGGCACCTATGAACCTTTCTTTTTGCAAAACCGTAAAACCAACATAACCCTAACATGTTCATCATTGAATCACAGTCCTAAGAACACAAATATGTATGATCAATCAACACAAGAGAACATGTTATCCATCCTCAACAAAACACAAGAACCTAAACTCATACCCAAGCATCAAGTCCTAGCCCTTACCTTGGTGATCTCGGGTAGCTCTTGATGTTCTTCTATTAACACAAGATCTATTGGTTAATGACACTGAACTAGGGGCTAAGAAGAAGTGGAAATGATGCTGAGGAAAATATAAAAGAGGTGACGCAAAGGGGTGTTCAAGGCCTTGGCCGAAACCCCTTTGCCAACTTACCTTGGCATGGAAGTTTTTTTCCACCTTCCTTCTCTTCTTCTTTTCCTCTTTCTCTCTTTCCTCTCCCTCTTGGAAGAATGCTCTCAACACTCACTCCTCTCTCTCAATCTCAAATGGCTGGATATGTGGCGGGAGAAATGCATGGCAAGGGCTAGCTTTTATAGCCAACCTTGTCATCATTCGGTCAAGGTGTGGCTGCCTCAAGCAAGCCCCTTGATTGGGTGGCTTGGACGGCATAAGGGCTGGAGGAGCCAAATGGCACACTCCCCCTTCCCTAGGTGATGATTAAGGATACTTACACAAGCTAAAATCACTTCAAAATCACATCAATTGTTATTGCAAGCAAGCATGGCTATTCATACATCACAAGCCAAGAACATGGGACAAGAGAAAAGGATAAGGAAAACAAGACAAAACAAAGATTTCCTTGTGTGTGTGTCGTGTAACCTAGGGAGGAGAGAGAGAGTGGGACCCACATGACATCAAAGTAGACTTAGGTTAACAAAATGATTAGCTAAGTTGTAAAGTTAATCAATGCATATGTTAGAGAAAAGAAATAGGTAATTAGTCAAGTAATTAACCGAGATTAGTGATAGAATAATCAAGATAGACACTAGGTAAAAAATTTAGATGTAAACAAGAGAATGGAAAGAGATTAAGCATACTGAAATCCATTAGGGCAATTAGAACCGAAATAAATCATGTGTCAAGAAATCAAATCTAATACTTAGAAAATTATTAAATATGAGCTAATGAAGTATACTTAGGAAAAATATCACGTGTTTAAATCAAGCAATAGGAATACTAAGATATTAACAAGAGAATGGGAGAATTTTGTTAAACGCATAGAAACATATAAAATAGAGACGATCGCGATCATAATCGTTAATTGGCTAAATACGAGAAATCAAGGAAATTAAGGAAATTAGAGAAATTTGGAAATTTAGGGAAGGGATGTCACACATTATGGAAAACTCTTAATAAACTTAAAGCCCCTAATGTAATTTAATAATGAAACCAAATACTTGAAATAATAAGAGTAAATTAGGCAAATAAAATCACATTAATATAGAAAAGGTAATTTATAAAAATTAAGGTTAAAAATACACTATTTAAACAAAAGTGAAATTTGGCCACGTACTAAAAATTTAACTAACTTGCTCTAAAATATTAGAGGAAATAAAAATAAAATCAATTAGACAATTTAAACACATGGATTACAATAAAAAAAATAGTGATCTTAATTCAAAGATTACAAATTGAAAGAAAGAAATTCTATAATAAATTAATTAAATTGTAAATATTAAACAAGGTACAAATATTGAAAATAAAAAAAATACTAAGGAAAGGCAGACAATTACTAAAGATATGAAAATGAAAGCCTTAACACGAGAGTCTCAAAAATTATCTCAAAAGGTTCGGGGTATTACATTTAATTTTTTGAAACTTATATTTTTTATAAAATATTTTAACTTTTTTAAAAATATATATATTTGAACAATAATTTAAATTTAAAAATATATATATTTTATTTATGAAACTATATATATTATTAAATTGTTACATATGTTTATTTTTAATTCATTTCAAACTGATATTAAAAATAAAGTTTACATATGATGTATCAAATATTAGAAAGTGATTTTAAGAAACATATTTTGAGACAACAACCAAACAGTAAAAACTAAATTACTTGTTTCTGAAACAAAATTCAATTGAGGATATTGATCTCACAGGAGGATGTCTGAGTATTTATGGATGGCGTCGGTTAAAATGAAACTTGAACCAACCATATTGTACTTGTACCCATTGGTAAGAAGTTGTATTTTTTCTGAAAATATATCATTTCAATGATAGAGAATCTAGAACGAATTACAAGAGGTTGTCACAAGTGACAATGTCTCTAGGAAGTAAGTCTACACTACAAAAACCAGAGAAATGGTTAGCCGCCGAGGGGAGATCCAATGAATGGACCAATTAGTGAAAGCAAGAAATAAAGCACTTAATTAAAAAAAAAAATAAGGGCTTCAACTTTCCATCGTGGAAGTTGGTCAGATTGGATCAGGTCTTTAAATCCAAAGCTGCTGGGAATCTGTCTCAATTGTATCTATTTGAACAGTTGTTGCTATTTTATTTTAAGGTTAAATACAATTTTTCACCAATTAACTATAGAGGTTTTGACACTTAGGACATTCATCTATTATTTTTGTCATATTGCATCCACTAACTATATATTGATTTTAGACATTTTTCACTATTTGTTGAAATTTTCAATCAATTTGGACGGAAATTTATTTTTTACCTCAAAAATTAAGATTTTACGCTCATAAATTGGAAATTGACAAAAGAAATATGTTGACAAAATTATCATTTTGCCACCAAAAAATCATTTTTTTGTCTAAATTAACCAAAAATTTTAACAAATGTACAAAGTGTTTAAAATCAATAGTTGGAAGTGCAATATCTCAAAAACAAAAGAGATGTGTAAAGTGTCAGACGCTCCAAACCTCATGAGTCTGAAGTGTAATTAATTATTTATCTTATGAATAGGGACAAATCAAAAGATACCTCCCAATTCTCTAGAGAAACCATAGGAGAATCATATTGCGGAGAAAGGGTGCTCACTATTCTCGCGTGTTCACTTTTCAATGCCATCAACAGTAACCAAGAACTCCAAATTACTCTATGACAAAAGCAGCCATTTCAAGTTAATCGCTGAAACACAGCTGCACTCCAGAAAAGCAAAAAAACCAGCAGAAAAGGATGAGCAACACCAGTTCTCAATTAACAAACCATTTATTATATTCTCAAAAAAAATCTCCACTCCTAAAGTTAGAAGGCTCAATTTTTTAAAATCTGCGTTTACATAATTGAAGATAGTGTTGACTACAGATCCAGATGAGTTGACCACATGCTGATAAGGTCAAATAGGAAATTAATCTAAACAAATCAATGAAATCTAACTATATTGAGATTTAAAAATAGAAACAGAACGATAATCAAAGGTCTAGACAAAGGAAAGATAGCTGAATCGACTCTATTTAAGAAAATTGCGAGAGTACAATTCCAAAATACAAAAAGAAATAAAAAATAAAAGGATAGATTAGATCAAACTATATTCAATGAATTGTAATAGTAAGATCGTCTAACTTCAATTCAATGAATTACAACAAACTAACTCAAGTTTCCCAAGATTGAAGCAACTGCTGGAAAGAGAGCAAAAAGGCTAACCGGGAGTAGACCCTAGAAGAAAGTGGACCCTCGCCCTTAATTATAATTAGAAGGCACATCGGTTTGCCTAGTTAGGCTTGACAAGGAGGTGCTGGTGAGGATGAAGATAGATGAAACCAGTGGCGGAAGGAGAGGGTAGCAAACCAGGGCGGTCGCTACCCATCCCCCCACCCAAAAAAATTTTTTGCATATAAAATTTTGTTTTTTTTTGTTTTTTTTCATTACTTGGCCTGGGCCCCGATACCCATTGGGCCCAGGCCAAGTAGAGTTTAATCTTAAGGCCTGGGCCCCGATACCCATTAGCCCGGCCCCCGGCGCTTAAAAAAAAATAAAACTTCTCTCTCCACCTCCGGACCTCCCTCACTTTCGCGATCTCTCCTCTCTCAAAAGACTCAGACTCAGAATTTTTAATTTCTCTGCCGTTGGCCCGTTGCCCAACCGCCGTTGCCCTTTGCCGCCCGTTGGCCGTTTGCCCCGTCGTCGCGGCCTGCACCAGCCACCAGGTATAACCGGTCTCTCTCTCTCTCTCTCTCTCCCTCCCTCCCCTTGTGCCATTGTGCGTCTCTGGGTGGCTGGGCCTCTGGCTGCCACTCTCTTCGACGATTATTGTAGTCTACAGTCTACTAGTCTTGATTTATTTTTATTTTCCAATTTTCCAATTTGTTGTTCATGCTTTTGGATTCTCTCATTCTCAGATCTGTTCGACTGTTTCTCAGTCGAAGATAGGCAACTAAGGCAAGGCATAGCATAGTCTCTAGGATTGGATAATTTGGATCTTTGGTGAGTTTTCGTTCCCTTTTAGTAGTATAAGATTTTAGGCAATGAGGTAATTTCAACTTATTTGCAAATTTGGTGAGTTGTTGTTGCTGAGTTGGTGTTTTTGTTTTTTTGTTCATATTGTCTGTGCTAGCTCATCTTTGGACATTGATTTTGTGATGATGTATTGATGTGATCAATTGGTTAGTTGCTGAGTTGGTGTTTGAGTTGCTGAGTTTGATTTTGTGATGATGTATTGATGTATTGATGTGATTAATTTTCTTGTTTACTTATGTGAGTGCGATGTACTGGACAGTACTTTACATTTGAGGCCAGAGGCCCAGAGGAATGCTTAATTAATTGCATGTTGAAGGTGAACCAGGTGACAGATGCTCCCCAGACCATGGTTTTGCAAATGCCCCAGTTAGTTTGTGAGATGCCAGCCTAAGAACCTAGTTTTATCTACTAGCTTATTAAGTTGTTGATATTCTGTCTTCCATGGAACATAAAGAACAGAGTGCATACCATTAAGTGAATAAGCTAGTACATAAGGAACGAATGCTATGACAATATAGACCAGGCTGAAGAATGTTGAAAATCCAAGCCAAATCCTTAATGCTGACAAATGGGTTATACCTACGGCAAACAAGGCACATACAAACCCAGCTATAACAATACAGTAGGGGAGCTTCAGTCTTCAGCAAATGGTCGTCCCTAACGAGAACATATACAGCCTGCAGTATAGCCAATACATAGAAAAAAGGTTCAGAAATAATTCAAACAACTTTAATTAATTGCATGGTGAACTGTTATAGTTGCAACATTGTATGGCCATTGTAGAGTACTCTTTTCTCTTCTACAGATTTTGCATCCATAATGCCTGGACTCAATTCTCATGCTAATTTATTTTTTTTCAAGATCAATGTCATAAATAATCTAGTTGCAATTTCCCTATCCAATTAATATATGTTGAATTCAAGCATAGCCTTACATAGCCTTATATAGATTCAAGCATATCCAATGTATAATCTAGTTGCAATTTCTCTTCTACAGATTTTACTGTTGTCTTTGACATATGTTGAATTCAAGCATTTGTACTACTCTTTGACAATCCTTTTTCCTTTTTTGGTGTCAATTAAAGCCTTAAACTTCTATCTAGCCTGTAGGACCCATAATTAGTTTTGGTGTGAAGGATTTTAGTCTCTATGGCTCATAGCCTTACATAGATTCTTTTTGAAAGTTGGAATTTCTATTGCAGATCCATTTTAGTGGCAGAACCAAATTCATGCTTCCTTACTGAGATTTATAGATGTGTTACTTTTTTATTTTAAGAGCCATAAAATATTTTGGTTGTTGTACATGTTATATGGTACAATGCATTGCTCTATCTTTAATTTCAAAATATTGCCAGATTATGGAATATCATTACCCTTGTAGAATGATATAATTTGCTTAGATTAATACGGTATATGTATTCTAATATTTTTAATGCTTATAGTCCTTCATTTTCGACATTGTAACTCTAAGACAATTTTTTGTATTACGAAAAAAAAATTTCTTACCATTTCGCCTTTAAAGTTCGACACCCATAGATTTCAATCCTGGTTCCGCCACTGGATGAAACACTGGACTTTACAGAGGATGGTCGTGGTGAACCCTAGAAAATCAAAATTGGAGAGGAATCTCCAAGCCCAAGCCTACCAAGCCCAAGTCTCTAAAGCTAAGCATCCCCTAAGCATTATTTAAGCTTAACCTAGAGAAACCCTAATCTCTAATGGACCATCATATCCTTAAGCCATGAATAGTCATGCTTGTAAACTTCATCCTCCACACAAATTGCAACATAAGCATTACAAATTGCAACTACAGAACAGCTCCCAAGATTCTGAAACAAATCGTGAGGTGCGACACGCTTTATTCAACCTCTCTCAGTTAAACACATCTTGAGCAGAACACATGAAACAACAACACAAGTGCTCCAATTGTCTCTTGATACAGACTCCAAAGGCAATTCCGTTAATGAATGCCTCAACTGAAACTTTACAGCTCATGCTAAAGTAGCCATACTGCCCGAGTCTGTCCAAGTGAAAAACAGAATATCCAGAACACATCCGATGGGCCATACAACTTTGTAAGCGAAAAAAAGGTTAGCATTGGATGTTCTAATATCTTTACACTAGTCAAAAGCAAGGTGTCTCCAGCAAAATTTCACTGTTGAGTAGAAAATTCCAGTCGCCACTGGGTGCATGACATAATCATGGTTGAGTTATTCCAGTCGCCACAGGGTGCACAACAGAATCATGGTTGGGTTTACGGCGGCGAGCACTGGGAGGGCCGTTCTTGCATGGGGATGATACCATTCTTTTCCTCTTGTTCACGGAACCATCACTATGGCTTCCAAGCATGGCAGCCATAAGTTTCATGCCCCTTGAATGGGACACGCTCTTTGACAGGTATCTCACAGCTTCCTTTCTCTTTGAATCTTCCAAAGGTTTGTTGAACCGTTTTCTGCAACTAACTTCCTCCTCCAATTTAAGATGATCACGGGGAATATGATAACTCTTATCTGACAAAATCCATCCTAACTTAGTACTTGGTTTTACTGAATGCGTCAATGGGAAAAGGTGCATAAAAAGTACATTGTAGGAGTTAATATGTATACCTGGATATTCTAAAGAAACCATATCCGGACTCGGAGATCTAGGGGGTGTTAGAGAATGAAAACCATCTTCTCTAGTTTCATCGATCTCCTTTTGACAGTCATTCCCCTCAGAAAACAATGCAGAACACATTTTACCCTTAGGGTATAAGGTTCCATTCTGGAGGCTACTGGTCCCAAGGTATGTTGAAGTGTTATCCATGGGAACAGCATCTTTAGAGTCATTGGACCTAAGTTCATCATCCTTTGATCTGTGCAATAAATGGCTGGAGCTCCCAGCAGCAGTATCTCTGACTTCATTGACCTCAACCCCTTCATGTCTTGTTCCCTCAGCAGCATCTATGGATTCATTGACAATGCAATTACCAATAGTTGCAACAGTTAGATTTTCAGCACAGGCACTATCCATATTATCTAGAACTGAGTTCGGAGATCTATTCAATATATTTGGATCCAAGCATAGGTTCAGTTCTCCCATTAAACTTGAAACCCAAGGTGTTCCCTCTCTGGCATAGAACAGAATGTAGGCCTCCTGAGATAGCACAAACTCTTCTCGGACACTGGTGACCTACAAGACATCAATTATAAAATGAGTTCTCTTTTCCAAGCCATGGATTCCACATAATGTGAAAAAAGCTGACGTACTTCAGCCCACTAGAAAATCCAATGTTCCTATACAAAATAAAACAAAGAACATAACATAATCATTTTAACTAAGCCTCAGCAAACAATGGGGTTGACACATAATCCATACATTGAAATTTTTTTCCACCTTTGAGAAGAAAAAACAGGGGGAAGAAAAAGGTTCAAGACTTCACCAAGAACAAAAAAACACTATCCCAAATACTAACGTACACAACACAAAATGAATCAGCTACCTTTTCCTCAAACACCATAATAGGACAACTCCATAATTAAGGCAACATATTCATCTTCAAAAGCTAACAAAGAGGTTAGATTAAAAAAAGTTACCTTTGAGTCATCCAACTTGTGCCACCTCTCTGGGGAGGACCGAATGAAGCAGAAATAATGCCCAGAAGTAGATGATAACCCAATATGCACAACAATTGCATAAAGGTTATACTTCAGGTCCACCTATAGTAGGAGGGAGAGAGAGAATAAGCACCACAGCATGCAGCATTTGTTCACTTATCACAGAGCTTGAAAGTAAAGAAACTAAATACTTATACACAACTACAGCTATTACAAAAGCCATGCGTTGACCTGAAAAGGTTTACAACTAGATTAAAATAGGGCTAGAGCACTTTCTGAACACTCGGTCCACGAACCCAAAACAGGGGTGATTAGATGTTGACAAATCTTGGAGCCTCCAGAACATTTTTCAATTGAAATGAACAGAGGCGGCAACTCACATTATTGTTCTGACAGCCAGTGCTGTAGGGGTGCAAATCCAACTCCAAAGGAAATTCCACATGCTTGTCAACCTTCTCAACAAAGGATCCATCACTCTTGAATCTTTTCAAATGGAATGCAGCAATTGAAGGAGCCTGGTCCACCATAAACTGCTTCTCAACAAACACTTCTTCTTTACAGTTCTCACACATAAACTTTGCCTCTGAATCTTCAATCTTTTCCACCCTGGTAAAAGAATCCAGAGCACTTGGGAGGCTGTCAACATCTTCAATCTCCAAACTCAGGTCTATCAGAGGTTCATATGTATCAGAAGAGTGTCCACAATTGCAACATCGAAGCTGCAATTTGAATAATGGCATCACTTTCCAAACCAAGCCCAACTATCAAAAATAAAGAGACAAACAAAAAGAACACCATGTTCCACACATACTTAATTGTAGCAACTAGGAGGAAGCCACACTTCTCCATTCATACCTTACTTACAAGACGGCCACCAAATACCCTCTCTACGAGGTTATTGTTTTGGGAAACCAGACTCTTATCCTTGGCCCTCAAATCCAAACATCTCTCAAGTTTATCTAAGAAGCACTGCAGAAATTCATGGGCATCTTCCTGCTGGTATCTCTGGAAACAGGAAGAAAAATCTGAAATTTCACAGGTCAAGAAACACAGCTTGCAAAAAAAATTCCATTAGCAATTATCAGATAACTTCCATCAATACACACAAATTCAATAGAGGACTTGCATAATGCAGAAAGAATAACAAATACGAGGACCTAACCATTTAACCGCGTAAAAAATAATCAAGATGATGCACGCAAAACTCTAAAACTAGTGGCTGAAGACCTATCTACAAAAGTTATACATAATGAAACCCCCTACATAAATGGAGTTGCTCATAATTGAAAGAAACAGACATTCAAAAGGATACAGTTCAAGTTGTTGACGAGTTTAAAAGGTGAAAGAATTTCGCCTGAAGAAGCTAATGAATGTTCAACGTGGTCGCGTAGAGCACAAACAACACAGAACCCTTCAGTACCACCTGAAAATTGCAAACACTGAAATTTGAAGTTGTAGCTTGGGGAAATAACTCACATCAAAGAACACAAAAAAACCTAGGTAAAAGTCCCAATTTCCAATCTTACTGTCGCAAGGCATGGCATGATTGTAAGAACGAAGAGCCTGCACAAGTGGCACAGTATGCGTAAAGCATTGTAGAACGGCATTCATAAAGCACGTGTTCCCCAGATTTGCAAGTCCTGCACCCTAAAAAACAAGCAACTTGGCTTAGAGCAAAAATGTACACATGGATAGAAAAATTCGTTCAAAGAACTAAAAGTACACATATTGCGAGAGGTGTAGAAAAGTGTACCACCGAGAACCGTTCTAAATCGCGGATGGAGAACAAAAGGGACGAAGAAGGCCTGGTTTCTTCGGAAGAAGATGTGGACGATGTGTCTCTGGAGGAAGACCTGGTTTCTATGGGAGGAGACCTAGAAGAAGACCGAGTGGAAGTTGAAGGCCAAGGAGATTTCCATGCTGAAGAACAATGTGAGGAAGACCCACGAGATGACGAATAATCCCCTAAATTATTACCCAATAACCGATTTGGGGAAGAGGAAACTGGGTCAACAGCTAGGCCATCTTCATTACAAATAGAGAAATTGAGATGTTCGTCAAGGGTTTCTCTTTGCATAGGCATAGAGGAAGACCCGTCCAGAGCATCCAGGGCATTTGCAGGTGAAGACGGAGATGACCCATCTAGGGTTTCATCAATAGGAGCTAGAATCGTTGGCGAGCAAATTGGATTAGAAGTTGAAAAGACCAAAGATGGATCATCTTGGGATTCTTCAATTAAATATGGAGAAGAGACATTTTGATTCGATGCGTGTACCAAAGATTGGTTTCCTTGAGTTTCAGAAGGCAACCGGAGCGAAGCCCCACCAAGGGCTTCTTCATAAACAAGCATTCGAGGAGGTAACGGTGAAGACCCAATAAAGATTTCACGAAAACGTTTAGAATTCGAAGAACAAGGTTGGTTGCAGGGTTTCCCAGAAATTGTTTTGCGCGGGTTTGTGCTAACTAATGCCAAAACACAAAAAATACTTTACAAGGGGACTGTGATTTAAGGGCCCAACTCCAAGTTCGGGAAGTTGTTTTGGCTCCAAACCTTGGGTTTTGAAAATCCTGCGTTGTTTTCAGATTCGAAGCCGGAAGAGGGAGGGAAGGCGAAGGGTTTTTTCGAAATGCGTTTGGTGGGTGGTGGCGAAATTGAGAGATTTTGAAAAAGGAGGGAAACCTCAGCACGCCATTTTCATCTTTCCGCTCCAGACAAAATTTTGTCTTTTTTCTTTTTCGATTTCTAGAAGAAGAACCACCCCTCCCTCAAAGACGGTTGGACTCGCCGAAAGTTTAATATGTATAAATATAATGTCAAAAAAATTCATATTTTGAATGTTAAATATAAAAAATTTTAAAATTTAGATTTTATTTAGATTTTTGAGAAGTTAGTTAAAAATTTGAAAGTTATTTGGTAGAAAATTGAATTTTATTGGAGCTAATAAAAAAGTGTAAATAAAATGAATTTTTTTTTATAATTAAAGATTTATTGAGTTTTGGAAAAGAGTACATTTAAAAAGCACTGATGATATTTTTATATATTTAGTAAAAATTTGAGTTTTATTAATGGTCGTGAAGAAAGGTAGATAAATGATTTAACAAGAATTTAAAAAATTGAAAAATAAAATAATTATTGCTTGAATTTTCAGATTTTGTTATTTAATTGAGAATATTCTAAAAATTCAAAAAAATCTCTAAAGAAGTGAGATTTTTTGTGTTGCCAAACATCAATGTCTGAGTTTTGTAGCTCATCAAACATTCTACCCCACAAAAGACCCACTTAAACCCATCTTCAACAAGGGCATTGTTTGATATATTCCTCCAAAAAGAGTATTTACCTTTGAGTCTGACTACTCAGATTGCTACCAATTCCAGTGTTTTAGTGTTGAAATTTTGAGATAGTTAAAATTAATAAAAATAGATTATTTGAATAAATTTTTTATATTTATTTATAATGAAAAAATAACGAGTTAATGGGGAGAAAAAAAAATTATAATTATTTTATTATAGTCAAAATTTTAGCTGTTGAATAAAATTAACACCTACATTAAGTACAATATTTAAATGCTAAATTAAATCGACTCTTGAAAAACTCAAAATGCAGTCTATTTCATTTCCGATTTATGTTTTACATTAATAAGTGATTGTGGAACTCAATTAAGTAGCCTTTAGTAACTTAGTTCTACAGACAAAAAGTGGAGTTTTTATTCTCAAGCCTCACACCCAAAATCAAAATTGTAGAGTAGATTTTCAGCAGCAGTAATTTTCTGAACTGCTGGAGAAAAAAGCAGGACATTTAACTAAGGTTCACATACGGGATTTCGGAAAAGATAAAGAAAAAGAAGCCAACACATGTTCATCTTCAAAATAAGAATCCTAACAAAAAAAAACACTGGCCTGTCACAAGCCGGGAGAGTTCTAAAATCTTATTGTCTTCTCAAAAATTTTGGTAAAGAACACATTTTACATTCACTATATATTTGGCTGGTAATGTGACCAACGGTTTCACCATATTAGCATATCATAGGATTCTGTCCTGAAGATCTGTCATCAAAGTGGACGCCAATGAACTAAGTTTCTTCCCGGTCTCTCCTGCAATGTTTTTCAGATTGGAAATATCCTGTTGCGCCTGGAGAAAAGGGGGCAAGACAAAAGCCGCCAATTGTCAACCCAAAGTAGTGCAGCACTCCAGAATTTAAAGGGGGGAAGGGAAATGAAACCAGGGGAAAATCAACTAACATTTAAAAGGACAACATGAATAATGTTCAACAGCACACACATATATTCAAGCAAAATCTCTCAAATCTTATAAAGAATAATGCAAGTTGAAATGCCGTAACTTGCCAGGCCTACCTGGAAAGAGAGTCGGTTGATGAGGTCACTAGTAAGATCAATTGAGGAAGGATCAGCGCTGTCACCAAACAGATCAGAACTGGAGATGGCAGCTGAGCCCTGGATGTAGCAAGAAAATGAAGAATAATATTCAGACTAGTCAGTAAAGGAAATTCCAATTCCAATTGCATACTTGTATCCATTTCCAATACCTGAAGTTTCATGCACTAGTTCAGTAACTTCACATCGTGACATTTCGGTAAAGATGACTCACCAAAGCAGGTTAATGTGATAAAGCAAATTTGCTGTCGTAACTAATTTATCAGTTTTATTCTGCTATAATTTCCTTGCATACCATGAACAGTATTACAGTAAGCTTCAACAAGGATAAGAAAATTGTTATTCTCTCTTATCTTACTCTACCTTTTCATATCCACTTTGGCCAACTTTAGGACGAGCAATATGACAACAGGAATAAAATATATAGGTTATGATCCAGAATAAGATTAAACGTTTAAAAAATCAGAAAAGAATTTTTGTCTATTCAGTTGATAATTTCTCAGTATATCAATGTAAGGACACATACAGAGAACTTCTGCAGAGATACTTGAGCATCCATATCAGTAGATTTGCTCTGATCACCAAAGAATTGAGCTGACGAAATAGATTTTGCATTTGAGAACTTCTTCCTCGCCTCATCAGTTTCCTGAATCTGATAACAATAGCAATGTAAGAAAACAAATTATGGGAAACCACAGCATTACTCAGAGAAATGGATAGCATAAAACGGAAATACATATATGATGGGCAACACATCAAAAGGGTATGTCTCAATTGCAGAAGCAAAAGCAAAAAGATGACATCAAGAGAATGACAAGGACAACTGAACAACTATCCTGTAGACACCAAGGTTGGAACTACAATTTTAATACAGCTGCCAAAAACAACCCTTTGTCAAACATATTAACTTACATCATGAAAGTAACATTTTATTGCTTCCCCAATATCTACTATAGACTGTTAAAACTGACTTAAACACCAAAAAAAGGGTTACTGGATCTCCGAGGTTCAAAATATATAACCATTATACCAATGCCAAACGAACCTCTCTGAAACAACACTTGCAAAGTTTGTCTTTCTAAAGTAAAATGAGGTTTGCGATGTGGCACAAGGGTATGTTGTACATAGCAATAAAGTAAATGAAAACGCCCTACTTCATTATGTACATCATAAAAAATAGTTTACGACCATCTTTCCATCATATACGAGTAAATTACTGCAACCACATACTAGGGACATTATAAACTAGTTTTTTTATATAAGTTAAATTTTATTAAAGAAAGAGATGTGTTAACAGTACAAAAGACTATACTGAAAACACTTAAACCACACAAGCAAAGAAGCTAAGAAAATCTGGATAGCCCGGAAATAGGAAACCCAACAACCCATTTGCCCATAAAAAAGAGACTGAACATCTTGCCCCTCAAACTCTCCAACGACAAAGCCAAAACTTCAAAGCATCTGCTATTCTTTTCTCTCCACAAACACCACTAGATGCAAGAAGGAATCATCTTCGACACAACCCAAGCTAAAGGGTCATCAAACTTCCTCTTCCAACTCATCAATACTTCAACCACTCTTTTAGGCATAACCAAGGAAATATTCAGAATACCAAACACGTGCTCACAACCATCTAGCAACCGAACAATGAATAAGTACATGATCCACAAACTCCCCATCACTTTTACAAAGATAACACCAATCGGTCAAACAAAATGCCCCTCCTCAAGTTGTCGGTAGTCAAAATTTTCCCATGAGCAGCCTCCCACGCAAACTAGTATCCTTGATGCCGGACTGAGTGGTCCGTTCAACATGTCCTTGACAAAGTGTAACACTCCAACCTGAATAGCAAGGGTATTTATGTCTTTTATTGTTATTTGTTATTCTTCAATGTTTAATTTTCGTAATTCCTATTTTTGGTTCTTAAATATGTGTTAAATAAGTTTGTTTTGAGATTAAACATTAAGGGATAGAGGTCTAATCTTCATGGGTTTAAACTCCACTTAAGAAATCCTAATTTGATTTAAGATTTCTATATTTAAAAGAGGGCAATAGAGTGTTTTTAGTCTTCCAAAAGAGAAATCATTTCCTTATTTATTTTGTAGCCCTAATTCTTAATTTTTGTAATCTTCCTTGATGGCTTTCATTGAGGGTCTCATAAGACCTTTTAACGATCTCAAAACCTAAAACAAGAAGACCCAAGCCTTAGTACAACAAGTGAGCCCATTTAGAAAAAAAAAACCCTAGCATGAGTTTAAGCCCCTTTTTGCTACCACCCTTTACAATTCTGAAAACCCTAGCTTTCCCTCTACAAACCACAGTTTCTTTTAATTTGAAGAAAGGAAGATAACATCCACCTCTTCAGCACTACCACTAGCCTCTCAAGACCTGAAATCATCTACTTTCTTCCAAGAAATGAATTTCTCATTCGACCTTGAAGACTGTATATCAAGGTTTAAACTTTCGGTTTTCTTACGAAAAGTAGGGTAAGTTCTAATCAATTTTTCAACAAGGTTTTCAACAATAACTTTCAAGAACATTCTGCTTTCTATGATTTTTGAACATCTATGTAGATCTAGTGCAAGGGAGATTTGTTTGCACAAAAGCTATTAACTTTTCACTCCATAACACACCTGGCATACTTTCATGTCTTTCTCTTCGAGTTAGAACGAAAATTCAGCTAGGGAGGCCCTTTCTTCCCATAACTTTTGAATTGAATGTAAGTTTACAAAATTATAGCACCGAGACTTCCTATATGTGCTGCCAGCGTTAGGTCAAGTTTGTTTCTCCTCTAACTGGCTCATTATAATGACTTAGATTTGATGATATTGCATTGGGAAGATTCAGCATGTTTTGAATGACTAAACACGTGATATTATATATACATAGTTGCTGAAAATCGTAAAAAATACTCTAAATATATGTGTAGACATGCTAATATGATTGAGTGTATGTTTGCATGAAGAGTCAGTATGCATGGATGATATATTTATTATTGCTAGAATTTTGTACAAGTATTTTCTCATGTTCATGCACTCAAAAGCCCCAAAAAGAGTATAACATGTGTCGCTACTTTTACAACATCTATGAATTCAATAAACACTTGCTTAACGCCCTAAATATCATGTTTTTCAATCATAAACAGATCTGTGAATTCGCTTTTTAAGCTAACAGATGTCCATTGAAAAAATGCATAGACCACATATATTAATCACTAAATAAGTGATCCTTAGTATCAATCAATGCAGAGAAATCAGATCTGACCTAGGTGGAAAAGTCATGTATAGGAAGTCTAAACAGTGAAAATTGGATGATTGGTTCAATGAAAAGTTGATTGTTCTTTTAGGGAATTGTTACGTCAAGTTTGCAAAGCATAGGAGCGGGGTAAGCAAATATAATCATGCCCTTCTCTTTCAAGAAAAATGTTATTTTTAAAAAAAATAACAAGTTTTATGATATATGAATCCTTTCTTCTAAGCCCCTTTTTACGAGAACAACGAAGTTTGAAACATTTTTATGTGTGCTTAATGTACGTATTATGAACTATTTCTATTATGATGGAAGGAACAAAAGCAAAGGAAAAAGAAATGTAAGATGATGAAAAAAAATGTTATATAGAGGAAGAATGAAATGATGAATGATTGCATGTAAATATTTTTAAATGTTTTGTCCTTATGAAAAAGTGTAATGGTACTATCGTTAAAGTGCGGAGACAATCATCTGGTATGGTCAGCAAGGATTGGCTCACTCGAGCGTACCACTGTTTATCAAATGATGTCCATATCTTAGACGGGGACTCCATCGTATGGCCATGGAATAGAGTCGGGATCCTTATGATCGCCAACCCTCACATACAGGGCATAATTGTGTGTATGCCACTAAAAGTGTAAAGTTAATGGTTTTCATGTCTTGTTTTGGTGGTATATGTGAATATAAATATGTTTAAAGGAGATGCATGTGAGTTTAAAAATATTCTAAAGATGTTTTCAAAAGAAGATTGATCTTAATTATGTTTTTAGTGCTTGACGTATTGCTTACTGAGTATTCAACTAACCATTTTTATGTTTTAAAAGTCCAGATTTGGAAGCAGATGGTCTACAGACCATAGAGAATAGAAAAGATTCTTGCCTAAACTAGCTTAGAATAAGTATTTTAGCAAGATGAATTCTTGTTTATGATTATGTATATAATGGCATGACTTTCCTAACTCTATTCAAGATGGGGTGTTACACAAAAGAGTCCTTCATTGCTTGGTAGCTAAGTTGGTTTTTTTACATATGGGGTATGGTCATATGATGGATCTCATAGAGTTAAAGACTATATAAACTCAGACCATTCATGGGGTAAAGACAGAATTGGACAAGGATCTCAACAAAAGCTGGAAATCTCTATCCTATAAGCTTCAGTTTCTACAACTTGGTCACCAGCACTAGGGCTGCAGGACCGGAAATCCGGTCCGGTTTTTGGACCGGAATACGGTCGGACCGGATTTTCGATCCTACTAAAATAGAGGACCGGACCATGCCACTTATAAGTGGTCCGGTCCGGTCCAGCCAAATGCGGTCCGTTCAAGACCACTTAAGTGGTCCGGACCGGTTTCATTTTTTTCATTTTTTTAAAACTTTTTTAAAATTTTCTTCTTCTTTTTTAGGTTAATTTTGAAGGGGGGAGGGCATATAAAAATGTAGAGTTTTAGTTTAGGTTACAACTAAACTTTTTAAGTTTGTAATTTGTATTAAAATATATATAAAAACATTTTTTTTATACTAATAAATCTGGTCCGGACCAGACCGGATTTGCATAAACAAGACCGGACCGGTCCGCAAATTCGGTCCGGTTTTGCTCAGCCCTAACCAGCACTGGACTCATAGTGGATACAGAGAGATACTGGTTTTCTGCTATTCGGTAATGGATATGGATTAATATATTATAGAAAACGAAAAAAAAGATCTAAGGATTAAAAAACAGATAATAGTAAAGACACCAAACATCAAAACAAAAATAGTAAATCTAGTGATGACTTTCTCCCAGCAACATATCCCTGTGAAAAATGGCGGGAAGGGGGGAAGCAAGAAACAGAGACTTGGAAGGAAAAAATAAAAAAAGGTCAACAACAGAGACTCAATATAAGAGTATACTGCCATAGTTTTGCTATATCTGTGAAGTATTCGTAGACTGCCATAATTTAACTGTCTGACACCTTTGGCACTGGTCTGACTGTTTCATCATAAAGCGAGCAAAACTGGTCCTATAAACCCTCTTTGACTGCTACAAATTCCAGTTTTTACGTTTTCAAAATCCATTAGACCCAAGATAAAATCAAGCAGGTGGGCATCATGCATACAATTATAAGTCGTGTTCATCATAAACAAAAGTCTGAATTAGTGAAATAGCATGCTTATGTTGTGTCTCGTTAAGCGTACTTGCACTTTCGAGGAATTTGAGCCAGCTTTCTTCGGAAAACCACTATCCATTCCAAAATCTGCAAAGAAGCTTGATGACTTTGGTGGAGATACATGGCTAATCATATGTGTTCCACTAGAGCTATTCTCGGCCGATTGGACATTTTCTACATATTCAAAGCGTGAAGCAAAAGATGAGCCAGTTGTCGGGGTGCTATTTGGTGAGGAAACTGGAATAATTGGGTCCTCAGGCTTCTGATCATACAGATTTTCACTTGACTGCAGTTGAAAGAGATTATTTTTTTAGGCAAAAAAAATCTTAGCTTATCCAGGAGAATTGACCAGAGCATCTTGATTAATCCAGGATAATTGAGCAACAAAGGCACCCAAAAAAATTTATCTACCTTCGTAGTAAGCTTTCTAGCACCAAGCCCACTAGTCTTCACGACTTTCTTTGCACCAAGAGGCTTCTTGACTGTGCTGGAAACAACTGCATGAGGAGCTTTCAGCGAGGCAGAGCTATAGATTATTTCTTGCTTTCCTAAAGAGTTTTCTTTGGGAGGTTCATTTGTCTTGATGTCCACGAGAGCTGCTTGTGCTGACGAAGAAGAAATGGGGGATGATGGCAAACCTACCTCTTCTGCCATACTTTTAGCAACTTCTTTTGAAAGTATTTGCCTATATAGATCAGCAGCTCTTGACGTATACTTAGCCTCAATTTTGCCTCCATCAGTCCATCCATGCTGCTTAAAGAAAACCTGTGCACGATTGTTTCCCCCAAAGCTCATCATTTTCAGCTGCTCAGGAGCCCACGAGTCTAAGTTTGTGGACCTACGTGATAGAACACATGAGTTTATTACATCTTACAGAACTTTCCATTTTCAACAAAAAAGACCCATCAGGAAAAGGTTGAACACAAAAGACTATGCCAGAGCAATGAGCCTCACAACTCTTGACATACATTCCATTCCACTCATGGATACAAAAGACCAACTGGCAACTCTGCACCAGAAATGGTCTGCAATATGGACCAAAGCCACCATGTAATTGATACCCCTGCTTTCTAGCCAGAGTAATGTATTCTGCAGATTAGAATTGGCATATCTTCTGAGTTAAAATATTAAAAGTTTACAGATATTGCTTCTCATTACCTAGCAAAGTGAACTTAAGTGAAACCTATCCAATAATATTATAGGGCCGAAATATGCAGACTAGTTCCTTAAATCAGACAAAGGCTCCTCCTTGTAAAACAAAAGCAACAAAACTGCAAATCGGGAAAGCAACAAATCTGTCCAACAGATTAGAAGCATCATGACAGTGAGAAAACATATGAAATGCAACGAGAATGTAAATATAAAGCCAATATTGCATTGAATTGAGGGCTCTTGTTTTACGTATGATTTTTCCATTTATTTTATCTCGTATCTGCTCAGAAACATAGCATGTTGGTTTTACCATTTAATATCAGAAACGTCGGAGTAGTTTCAAAATGCACAAGTCAAAAACTCAAAACCACAAGATGAGTGAAATGTAATCATATGGCAGTTTCCAGATGCTCTGCATAAAAGTATGCACACTATTCATGCTTCTTTCACGTTATCAGAATGCAGAAAATGAACACCTCTAAAGGATCCCTCATTACAAGAACCAAGCTTCCCATGAGTTTATAGGTTTGACTATTTAAAGTTTTCTATGTGAAAGCCCAACACTAGAAACCCAAATGAAACAAAATGGTTTTGAAGATCATCTTATAAACCTTAAAGAGTAAAGACCCAAACCTCCGGTTCATAAAATTCGGATACATAATTGTATGTTTATGTCAAGATCCAGATATCAAGAATATTCTAATAGGTTTAGGATGGATTTCAACGAATATCAAGAGACTAATTTTCATTAGCGCAATATTTATGTTGGAGACTTGTGTGCTTATAGGAAAAAGAAATTTCCAACGTCCTTTAAAATATACTTGAATAGACTTTGAAAAGAAAAAAATTCAAATATAATTGTTGAACTTTGGAGGCAAGAGTGCCTAGTACTTTCTCTCTCCCCCCCCCCCCTCCCTCCCCTCATTTCCTTCTTGGTACACTTTTCACAAGATAACATCCACAGCCAATGAATAGACCCCTTGGAAGTTTTCGACTCTGTAAAAACACCGAGTTCAGCTGTATGGTTAAGGGCTTTATATGCGAAAATTTTCAGACTTCTTGTCATGTGTGAAAATTTTCAAGTTTTATAGCTTTTAAAATATATAAGAGCAGCTGTATGGTTAAGGGTGCTAAAGAGCGTAGGCAATGAAGACTCTTGTTCTTCTTCCGTGATCATAACATATGACAAGAGCAACGAAAGATGGCGAAGAAGTGGAAAGAAGAAGAAAAAGGGAGAAATACACTGTCCTTTGCTGTGAAAAGTAACCATTACAAATACACCAAAAAAGATGAAGAAGCAGGCAGTAGCAAAGACTGTTTTTTGAGATGTTTCTTGCAGGACCCTTTAATGTTTGTGGCTTTTGATGTATATACAAGATGGTGAGGGTTAGCATTGTAATGAAGGAGATGAGGTATAATATTAGGGTTGCAAAGAACATTATAAGTACTTTACTTCCTTAATCAATATTACAGTTATTCAAAACATTAACAACAACATGAATGGAGTTTATTCAAACTCTTGGAATGTTATTTTCCACTAGGACTAAAAGTCGCACATCAATTTGTGGCCTGAACATAAAAAAGAAATAGGGAAAGAAAGAGAGAACCAAAACAACTAGATCCACCATTTAAAGCTTTGTCAAGAGACAAGTTGGCGCCCCAAATGTGCTCAACTGGGGGGGGGGCCTTTTCACTGTCACAGGCCTAGATTATCTCAGTTCCCATGCTATCGTTTACGCTTAAAAAAACTAATGCATTGCATGTCCATCTGTTGAATTCCTTTGATTAAATCACAAAGACAAAACCCCAATCCAAAAAGCTTCTTGCAGATGATAACGATATCATACAAATTTTTATGAATGGATCACCGCAATTAGCTACATCAATGCATGTGAGCGGCTATAGGGGCCATGAATCCATCACCATAGATCGTTATTTCTTTCTACATAACAAGAAGCTAAGAAAAAGTTTTAGCTAATCCACTGTAGGGAAAATTTCCTATTACATTAAGGGAAACCAACAGGCACTACCTACACCTTGATAGACATAATTACACACAATTATACACGAACGACAGACAATCCAATGCTAATTCAGAGCTGAATCAAGTTGAAAAACTAACCGAAGACAGCAATCAGCTCACTAAACACCAGAAACAAAACAGATTTGCGGAGAACACAGAAAATCTAGTTGAACTTTATACCTGACGAAGCTTACGTGGACGCCGAGACTGCGATGCACGGCCGAACAATCGATGCAAAGGAAGATCCCGTACGCCACCGACGCCCAAGTAGGATTCTTTGCATTACAGTCGAAACACATCTGAATTCACAAAAAAAAAATACCGAAACAAGAAATTCAAACACACAGTCTCCTTTCAAAATTGCCAGATCTGAATAAGATCCACCCAGAATAAAGCGAAATGAGAATATATATTGGAAACCTAAGAACGAAACCCAGACCTTGTTTTCGGACTTTGCTTTCAGTTTTCTGAAAATAGTGTTCTTGTCTGAGAACCCATCGGACGCCATGGTAGAGAGAGAGAGAGAATGCACGAAATTACAAATCGAACGCCTCCTGGGGAAAAAGGAGGAGAGAAATATTAAGTAAACCCGCAGAGATTTGTTTTGCTTATATTTTGTTTTTGTTTTTGGCGTTGGCTTTGGCTTTGCTTTTTTTTCAGCTTGAAACGCTCTGTATAAATGACGGAGAGATTATCAGGCATTAAGTGACGGAAATAACCTTTGTTATTTGAAAAATTACTTGAGTGTGTGTGTTGTGGTCCGTGGGAGATGACGGGACGTTGATTGGTCGCTGTCTTTGGATGAACTTAAAGGTCATCGTGTCGTCTATGTTCTGCATCCTTGGGGTAGCAGCATGTGACACCAAAATATATATATGACAGTTATATTACCGAACGCTAACGGCCAGGCAGCTGATGAGACGATGGAACCATACCATGATATCAACCAAATACAAACATATATTATTGTTTTGAATTCTCCAAATTTTTCAAGACCACTTAGGCTTGTAACTATGTTCCGCTCCATTCGCAAGTAGTTCAACTGCTTCATTCGTTGGGCCGCCACTAATTATAGATTAGTGAGCAATTCCCGCTGTTTGGAGTTTTCTCTTGATTTATCTTGAGTGTATGCCAGAACTGATCTCCTTAGGTGTTAATATTTTTGATTTTTTGGAATAAAGTAGGTCTTGATTAAAAAAAAAAGAATCAAAATTGAATTACAAAACTAGAAATCTCGCATTCATTTTTTGTCGTAAATCTATGAAACCTTTTAAATGTTCTGTAATCACAACGACCCGTTCCTCGATCAACAACCTTAATATGTTTCAACTCCCATTGCCCCCTACAGAAGATAACTTGTTTACAGTGGCAGTGGCATTGCTTCCAATTTCATCAATTTTGGTGGTTAAGATAGCAACTTCACTAATGTGTACTCGGTACAAGTAGCAGTCATCAACTAAAATGCTTGCCCCATAACTTCTTGCATGTTTTCAGGCACACGTACACCTATTTGAAAAAACATTGGCTTTGCTACATTCCAATTCAATAAATCTTAATGCATAATGTGTTAATAGATTAGATATATGCCCTGAAAATCATTTTATGAATTTAAGTTAATGTTTATTTCTTCAATTTTTACTTATATTTATGTATGGATATTTTGCTATTACAATAAATTGTTTAGGTTAGACTATAGAAAAATAATGCAAATGATTAATGAACCAAAAGCATGGAGCAATATTTTGTAGTTTCTTAAATTCTACCTGTTCTATACCTAATAACCTTGAGCATATAAGTAGGTGTTGTGCAAGTTGTACACAAAATAAATGAGACCAAATCGATAACGCCTTAAAATGATTAATCATTAATTGAAATGAGTGCTAATCATAATTTACTAATTATCCCTTGACCTAAGAGGTTGTAAGTATTTATATACTGATTCATAAGCTTTAATTGTGTCAAGCGTCAATACTTTTTGGAGATCAAATATATACAAATGTTGTTTGGTTGTGCACATATTAGGCAGTGCATATGACTGCTCAACAAGAAATCTGCGTCAATACTTTATGGTTTGTTAATTTCAGAATTTAGTACTTGAAATGGTCTGAATTGAGGGTTTCTAATTAATTCAGAGGATTTCTTTTAGAGTTCCATAATTTCGCTCCCTGTGAGTGCTCTTAGAACAAGTATGTTAGGTGCGATGTCGAATGTCATAAAAGACTCGATTGATACTCTCTTGACATCAAATGCTTTTGAAATGAATGATGGCTCAAAAGTCCAACAAGTGGTATCAGAGCCCGGAGGTCATAAAAGACTTGAGTGATGCTCTCCTGACACTAATTGGTTTTGAGAGGAATAACGGCTCAATTGTCTGACAACAGGTAGGTTGGGAAAAACAGTTTGCAACCATGAGTTCGTACATATAAAATGTTATGCACACATTTAAAACTTGATTGTGCATGAGAGTTTGAAAGAAGTAGATGATTTAGTAGTGAGGCAGAGAAATTTGGTAAAGTATGTTAAGTCTTCTCCCCAAAGGTTGGATATTTAAGAAGTGTGTTGGTAAGAAAAAGTTTCCTAGAGAGGGGTTCTTGCAACTTGATGTTCCTACTCATTTGTAATTTTGTGTGCATTAAAGAGTTTTTTATGATATATTAGACAAGATAGACAATTGTTGAACTTTTCATGTGAGGATGGCCATGGGAGGAGGTGATTGGAGTCTCCTTCATTTGACGATTGGGAGCATGCGAGGCATTTTATAAAGTCTTAAAATTATTTTATGTGGTAAACTTGAGGATATTTGCATCGAATACTTGTACATCAAACATGTATTTTGAGGAGCTAGAAAAGACTCGTATACATTGGACAAAGTTTGTAATGACTGAGGACTTATTGTTGGATGACATGACAAGGAGAATGCATACAAAGTTTGATAAATATTGGGACGATTTGAAGAAAGTGAATAGGCTCTTATTGGTGGCAGTAGTACTTGGTCCCTAATTGTGAGTCTAAATGACAACCCAAGAGGGAGGGTGAATTGGGTTTACAAAAACTTTACTCCTTTTTGACAAAAACACAGATCTAAGAGATACTCCTTTTTAACAATTAAAACTGAAAGTCTGAATGTGTTTAAGGCTAAGCAACTATAAGCAATGAATGATAAAGCTTAAAGCACAAACATTATGGATATGAGACAAACAATAAGAGAGATAGAGTTAAAGAGATAACACCGTATTTTTAGGTGGTTCGGCCAACACTTGCCTACGTCCACCCCCAAGACAATTGACTTCCTTGGGCTTCCTTCACTATTGTCCAATAGCAAATACACCTTAGCTTCCCGGGTGCTAAGGAACCTTTACAAAGCGTTTTGCGAGCTCACGCTTCAACTCTCACAAATCCTCACAACCTAGAGGATTTCTTCTACTCTCACAAGTAGGACTAAGTGTTTTCCCAACACTCAAAGGTTTTACAGATGATGGCTACAAGGAAGGCTCTCTAAGCCGAATGAGCAAATGAGGCATACAAATATGGAATGGCTCTCTAAGCCAAATAAGCAAATGAAAATCTCACAATATGTGGAATGACTCTCTAAGCCAAATTATCAAATGGAAAGCTCAATAGAGTACAAGAGGATTAGATTCTAAAAGGAAATCTAGAGTTTTGAAGATATGAGCACAAGCCTTTTTGGTAGATGTGATTTTCGCTCTTCTTCAATGCACTTTCTCTCTCTAGAAACTAGGGCAAGGAGTGATTGCAAGTGTGTTGTCCCTTCTTCAAGAAATCTCTCTCTCTTTGGAAGCTAGGTCGTCAATGATGAGCTGGAGAAGAAGATTTGACAATGGAGCTTTGATCTTGAATGATTCAGCAAGTGAAATCTTTGGATTTTGGACTTTCTCTCTCTAGATGTGCAATATTGGTCGAGCTCTATCTTCTCTCTCTCTCCATCTTCTTCTTTTTATAGCCCTAAGGTCTTCAACGGTCATTAAGGGTCTTCTTGTAATGTTAGAGAGCCGTTGGAGGTCATTTGAGACCATTTGAAGAAGTTTGGAATGAGTTGACGTCGTTTCCAGATTTTCTGCACAATAGCACAATGTGTCGACACATTGATTGTATGTGTTGACACATTGAACTTGGTCCTGAAATGTAAAGTCTCGGGTGTTAGTTCAATGTGTCGACACCTTCAACACTTAGTAAAAAAAAATCGTTTTGAAGGCCAGAAAATGCAAACTCTCGGGTGTTAGTTCAATGTGTCGACGCTATGCTCCAATGTGTCGACACCATGCTCCAATGTGTCGACACTTCCAACACTTAGCCAAAAAATCACTTTGAATCCTAGAAAATGCAAACTCTCGGGTAGTAGTACAATGTGTCGACACCATGGTCCAATGTGTCGACACTTCCAACACTTAGTCTGAAAAATTTGTTCTTTGCCAGCAACACTCCAATTTTAACTTCAAAGCATCCAAACCATTCCAACGCTTCTTTAAACACCTACAATATGAAAAATTGATCTTATCAACTTGTGTAATGGTGTTCAAGTGCACTTAGAAATATTTTAGAGAGATAACCTCAATCATTTTGAAATATAGCTTGGAAATTGTGGATTGACAATGTAAAATCTAAAGTCTTCAAAGCACTTAGAATTTTTGTTATCATCAAAATCAATTATGGATTGTTTGCAAAACAACCTTGGGCTAACAATTTCTAATTCATTAGGAAGCTAGGGAAGTTGTCGAGTCAAGAGATAACTACTTTGGTTAGAGGGACGTTAGATTATTGTTTGCGGAATACAATGGGGTTTTCGGGTTATCTAGCAATGGGCAAACTTTAGGGATCTAAAGTGAGGTGGCAACTGATTCTAGTTGTAGTGACGAGCTATGGAAAGATTTTAATTTTTTTTAAGGCTCAATGAAATCTCTTAAATAGCAAGTCTGAGGTGAATATGCATTTGAAGGAAAATGGTGAACCTAGGACCCCAGGAGTTGATATTTTATGTTTGATGAAAAAGGAGTGCAGTGAAGTTCCATATTCTTTCTCGATTTGCTCGATATGTACTTGTCGTCCCTATCACAATGGTGTTTTCAAAGTCAGTATTTTGCACAGGAGACGATTATTAGATGCTTTCTGTAGTTTGTTGGCTCCTAAAACGATTAAAGGTCTCATATGTTCTCAAAATTTGTTGAGATATGCGTCTATATCATAGAAAGGTGAATGTAAACCTAAACTTAATGATGGGACGGAGGACAAAAAAGTTATATATTGGACACAAGTTTTATTCTCAATGTTATTTCAATTTGCATATATTGGTGACGCAATTGATAATTATTAATTGATTGCTTTCACTTCATTTGTTAGCAAAGATGGTTTTCTATTTCTTTAGTGATATCTCTATTATTAATTGATTGATGCTTTCACTTCATTTGTTAGCAAATATGGTTTCTAATTCTGTAGTGATCTCTAATAAAATGAATTATAAATATTAGTACTTAACTCTTCGAAGTCCAATGCCCTTAATATTGGACTTTTTTTTATAGGCAATTGGTGGAGCAGGACAGAGCTTGTGGGTGTGGAGGGATTCGATCCTCAGTAATAACCCTCCCCAAAGGGAGGAGGTGCCAGTTGAGCCTCATTCGCCCCTAATATTGGACTTGGACATATATAAGTGAGGCAGTAATGTTGCTAATGTTGATAGAGCTATGGGCAATTACACATGTGACCTGGAAATTAGAAGTTGCTAATTTGGAACAATGACTTTAGATTTAGAGGGTAATTTTGAATGCATCGGTACATTTGTAAATTTATATTTTGAATGCTAGAATTTGTGGTGTAATTTGTACATTATTTGTAGCCTTGATTTTAGAATTAAAGCGTGATTTATGTATACAATAGCAAGTGGATTAGTTATTAGGAATATGATTTTAGAGTTTTAGATTATGTGTGGCTTAGTTCGTCATTAAATATTTTGGACATAAATAAAAAGAACATATAAAAATTTATTTATGGTTGTGGAGATTTCTACCAATGTGACCAATATTTTCTCCCATTCATCAAGAATTCAATGGCACCTAGCTCCTTTTTGCTATACGTATATTGAATTGGTGGAACATTTGAGGTGTTTTAAAATTTTATTTATGTGTATTGTATTTAAGATTCAATTATTGTAATATTGTGTTACTTTTTTTTTTAATTTGTGGATATGGATCAGGAACATGTTTTCTAATCCACTACTAATTAACTCATGCCTAACGATTGACAGTCCTTGGGCCTGGCCCAGTAATTTATTCATGCTCGGTGACTTCCCGAGCATATCAGGAAAGAAGAATCAAATAAAAATACAAAATTGTATAGTTGAATTATTCCGGATGAGATTCTTTCGACTCTCATGCTATGTATACATCCAACTCTCTAATGAGATACCAAAAAAATAAAATAAAATAAGTTTTTTTTTATGATAAATCGACACGGGGATGGGCTTGGAATTAATGGAGACAATCTAGTCCATCATAAAATGCTCTTAGCCCAACAGCTTTTGGGCCGCTTAGCTTCTTTTTGGGGGAGAGAGTCCAAGAGGTGCGGATCCCGATGGACAACATAGAGGCCCATTAAATATCCTGTCAATGATAACCATGGCTTTTCTTCTCCACCCGTCCTTGAATTACAGCGTGTGGGCAGCTCTTAAAGCTCTGCTATTATGTTAGAAAGGTTTAACAAAGATATTGGAAACCCCAAAATGGTGTAGTTGGATGATGATATCTGGCTAATTGGTTGATTTTCCAGAGCATTAGACCCTTGATCTTGCATTATCCAAATTTCTTTTTTCTTTCTTTCACCCACTTAAATGACCCACCCCCAGTAAGATTGATCCAAGCATAACAAGAAAACGCCTTCATTGCTTAGAAAAAAAATGGTAAGTAAACGCCTTAATTCCCTAGTAGTTAGTCTAACAGGTCTTTCTGAACTGGCTTAGGATTTTCTACAATTCTATATCCTCAGAAGAGATATATCCTCAGAAGAGAGAAACTATTAAATTTAACTTAATTATCGTTACAGTCCATGTGGTATTAACTTTTAACAAATCAGTATTGTTATACAATTTTGACAGACCAGTCCAATTGTGATCTATTTTTCAGACATGTGGGTCCTTTCGTCTAGAAAAAATTAACCGACTAACAAATTAATGACATGGGGTCAAGTCGAAATGTTCATTGTCGGGGCAAATTGTCTATCTCGAACCCCGTCAACTTTAGTGAGATATTGTTTAATGAACGAGAGAACCAATATATTTGAAAAACAAATCATAGCAATTAGCCTGTTCAAAGTTGTATCTTATTACTAATTTGTTAAACGTCATGAATATCACAAGGTGTATGAGTAATTAAGTCTTATTTACATTAAATACTGTATAACTCACATTGGTTGAACTTTAATGAAGAAAACTTAGGTTTCCTCCATAAAATAAAGAGTTTTCTTTGAATCCTATAGTCTACTTGACCAGTTAGTTGCTATATATTTTCAATCAAAGTCATTCTTTCATACTAATTTGGAGTATTGTAGATCTCCCTGATCTTGGGAAGGTCCACTGAGACCATTTTACTTATATGGTCACAGAGAGCATCAAACATTTGTTTTCACTCTGATTAATGATATTTTATCCATCAAGATGAGTCTAGAGAAGAACAAAGCTCAAATGGCAATAGCCCTTTCTAGAACCTTTGATAATAATAATAATAATAAACTATTTTACTAGAGGCATAAGTTGAAAATTTCAATTGTTATAATGTTGAAAAAGAAAAAAACATTCAAATTCACTATGGAAGACCTTTCTTAAATGGGATGACTCTGGGAATTAGTCTACTATTACTCTGCGATATGGGACATGCAAATGTTAAGTGAAGAACTCGGTGGGTGCTACTATAGAAAAAAAGAAATTAAACGATAAAGGGAATGGGCCATGCAAAGCCCCAGCATGATGAGTTTTTATGTTTAGGTAAATCCACCATGATGAGCTGCAAGAACACAACATCATTAATAAGACTAACCAACAAAACAGAGAAATCTATGAAGGATCCATTTTGTGTATGGATCGGATTATCTTAAATGTCACCCAAATGCCCAACAAATTTCGGGGAAGGAAAAAATGTCAAATTGGATGGGTGCGTTTGTTTATCCGAGCTACGGAGATTGCACATAAGCGTTGGATGCCATTGACATCTACTACAGTTAAAAGCTCGCGATCATCATTTAAACACAGGTTTTCCATGTGGGGGAAAAAGAAGGGATCTTAACGGCCCAAATCTTCTCTTGTTGCTTTAAGCTCCATGTATCTGTCTAGGTGTGGTCTAATCGAATTGAAAAACTTGAAAAAGAAAGAAGTTGGTGAGCCCACTAATTCTTCCCCCACTTGTCTTTTCCATTTAGAATATAGATTCTTGGGTCCATGCTTAAGCTTTAAGTCATGATATAGGGTAGGTTTAAAGCCTTTTCCTCCTCTTCTTTTTTAATCTTTTTCTGATCTCTCTCTTTCAGCGGGTAGGTGTGAACGTATTGGGTTATCAACAAATACAGCATCGATCGCAACTGAAAATGCGACACATCTCCGAGTCCTCTACGGTTTCTTTTCCATTTCAGTGGGGCGCGAAATTGGTATCATCGAACAGACTCGAAGTGCATTCCATAACGCCTAACTCCAATTCCCTCTGCCCAAGCCTCAGGCTGGCTGCAGCTCAAGACGTCCTGTTACTCTTGCTCTGTACAAAAGTGGAGAGTATATATGTCCTTTGTCTTATTGGGGAGAAAGAATATTCCTAAATTTGGAGAGTGAAGTCTCCTCGAGAGAGAACCAAGGCCCAAGCCGTATCTGCCCAATGAAACTAACTTGTGGACATGATAAGCTCCATTTCCTCACTGGTCCTCACTTATAGTTGTAGATTTACAGGTCTCTTTTAGCTTACACTCTTCTCCAACTAGTCAAACAAAAGAGATATCACGTAGATGCACATTAAAGCCAGGTGAGCACCAAACCTGTCCACGAATTAAAAGAGTGAGAGCAAAATGTGCATGATGTCTTTATCATCTAGCTGCTTTGTTAGTGCAGCCTATTTAAAATAAAGGGATAAATACACTTTACCCCTTTGTATTTGGGGTTATTTACACTTTACACCCCGATGTTTTATTTTTGATACATTGAACATATTATCTTTCACATTTTTACAATCTGGACCCCGTACTCGATTTTGGCCGTCTAAATTGACGGATTCCATTAAAAATTTACACATTACCCACTTATCTTTGGGTGTATGTACACATTGCTCCTTTTATCTTTTGAGACATTTACACATTGCACCCCATGTTTTAACGGAATCCGTCTAAATTAACGGGCAATTTGGGTACGGGGTCCAAATTAAAAAAATGTGTAAGTTAAAGGGTCCAATGTGTCAAAAATAATATATCGGGATGCAAAGTGTAAATGACCTCAAAGATAAGGGGATAAAGTGTATTTATCCCTAAAATAAATCTTCTGCCTACTTTTGTACATGTTTGATGTATGGAGCTGCATCCACTTCTAAAAATGGTGCAACAGAAGATTCTCTAAGTTGAGGAAACTATTGGAACCTCCTTCTGCTACTCTTAAATATATCAAATTCAAACCCCCTCTTCCTTAATTTTCTAAACCATTCCTTACATCCTCGAGGATTTACAGATCACATGATGCTCATTTCTCATGCTTTTTGCAAGGCTTTTTTTTAATGAAAAATGCATACTATACCCTTTCTTTCTTCTTTTTTTTCTTTTTTTGCGAGGCAACATACTATTCAAATGTTAAAAGAGTTTGGAACGCAAGGAAAAAAAATATTAGAAATATAATTCAAACGATTATTACCCCATGTTTGGATGCCAGAAATGGCAAGGCCCACACCAAATAAAGTCAGATGGACAGGGATTGAAGACACATGAAGCATTTAGCAAAAAAAGAAAAGACATGAAGCCAAGAGGCAAGTTGGCAAGTTGGCAAGTTGGCGCTGGGCAGTGAGTTATGAAACACGTGCGCCTTTGTCTTTGTCCAGGTACGCACGCACCTATAATTGTCGCGTTTACCATTTAA
Organism: Myrica gale; assembly: GCA_963930655.1. Lineage (NCBI taxonomy): Eukaryota > Viridiplantae > Streptophyta > Magnoliopsida > Fagales > Myricaceae > Myrica > Myrica gale. Next base: position 14,998,184 of record OZ005620.1, read on the forward strand.
AGGCGTCTGGGTCTCACTAACAGCAGCTCACGCGTGCCGCGTGGGTCCGACAGCGCCAGTCTGTTTCTCGCTTCTTCTTGTTTTTTGTTTTCTGCTTTTTACAGTACGTAATATCTCTGTCTTTCCCCGGTACATGGAACCGGACTTGAAAGTTAGTGCTCAGAACTACTTTTTTTTTCTCCAGAATTAGGAGCCAAATCATTGATATTTTTTTTGCTACGGAATACTTTTGCTTATAAATTCCAATCCTATTAACTATAATATCCTGCTTGGAGCGTTATTAGCCGTTATCTATTCTAATTTTTTTTGGGGTTAAAATAGAGAATTAATATAATTAAATAGTTTAAAATGAGACTTTTATAACTTATCTGTTCTAATAAAAGTTAGCAAAAAATCTTAACAAATCAACCGGCGTTCTTTATTTTTTTATAGAATTACTATTCACTTCTCTATATTAAAATAATAATATATTTTTTCTTTTATCTTTATCTCTTTTCTCTTCCTTTCTTTTCTCTTTTATATTATATGATATATATATTTTAATAGAATAGTAAAAATAGATGGTTAAAATAGAAAAGCGGTTAGGAATGTTTTTAAAAAATTAGTAGTTAATATAGAAAAGTGTATTTTTTTAAGCATAGATTCCCGCTAATAATGATCCTAGGGAATCCCGGAAAAGGATAATGGGTGGAGGGACATTTTAAGAGAGACTTCTATATGTGATACGTGGTGATCCTACTGTAAGTATGGGTGGTTAACGGTAGTGTAGGTGACGGTTTGACAAAAATCGTCACCGTCACCACAATTGACGGAATCACATAATTGATACCGTCACCGCACCGCTAAGGCACAATAACCGCCCTTACCGGTGACGGTATTAGCGGTAACGGTTATACGATAACTGCTTAAACCGTATAACCGTTGTGAAAAAAAAAAAAAGCTTTTCCCTTGAGATTTTTCATTTTTTTACTATTTTAAGCTGTTTAAATTTCCAACATAATATCATAATTAATAATCATATCAAATGGACAAATATCATAACATATTCAAATATAATATCATAATAATTAACAATCATAACAAATTTAAAGTTTTCCAAAAGTACAACATAATATCATATTCAAACATAAAGACTAAAGTAATAAAAGTGTCCAACAATGTGACATAAACCAACTAACATATTCCAATAAAGGCCCAACAAAAGTATGTCACATAACCAATAATCATCTCAAGTCTCAACTAGAGGTGGTTAACGGTAGTGTAGGTGACGGTTTGACGAAAATCGTCACCGTCACCGCAATTGACGGAATCACATATTTGACACCGTCACCGCACTGCTAAGTCACAATAACTGCCCTTACCGGTAACGGTAGCGGTTTTAGCTGTTAAAACGATAACCGTCGGTGCAAATGAACACCCTTAATTGTAAGGATGCAGAATAAGTACAGATTAGTCTATGTGAGAACATACAAAGGGGACCAAGCAGCACATGGGGCTTCTTGTCGTGTTTGGAACCTGATATTTACAAAGAGCTCCCCCATTGACACTCATGTATGCAATATTGGAGGCCAAAATGGGCCTTACCATGCCAACTCTACCTAGACACGTTTGTAAATTTTAAAATTTTAAAATATTATGAACATTAAAGATAAGAAATATTATTAAGGTAAAGTTTCGAAAAGTATAGACTTTAAAATAAAGTCCACTTATTATAAGTGATAGATTCAGGACTCAAGTTGAGGAGAACAAACTCCTAAGGCAGAATGATAAATAATTTTTTTCATACGTAATATAAAAAGTGTCTTAAAGTTAAAATATCTAAAATTAAGAATTAAAAATATTAAAAAATATTGAAATACAAACATGAGACTAGATGTGGCATTGTGTATACAATTATAGATGCCAATTAAAGTTTGAATTTGGTCAAATTGAAAATAGATTCATTACAAATTTGATACTGAGTATATCTTTTTTTTAATTATCTACCTGAATTAATTGCATACTATAATTTCAAATTTAAAAATGTTATGGTCTATAAAAGGGCTTCACAAGTATAAGTGCTATTACTCGTATAAAATCTTTGCAAAGTTTAAGCTTATTTAATAACTACTTCTAAACATTACACACATTTCGATTAGGAAGTAGTAAGTAACATATATCTAAAAATTAAATTAATGAGTATTATTTCTAATAGTGATGAATGTCAACCTAGTAAAACTCAATAATACTATTGAGTAACTAATAATTATGATGTAAAATACTTTATAAAATAATTACTGTAAAACTCGCATAGAGAAACACTAAATTAATCCCATTTTGGGGCGTGCAATATAAATGTTTGAGGGTGAAAATTTTGAGTATTAGGGTTTGAGAAATATTATAAAGTAAAGATATGTTATGAGAGTTGGTGAAAAAGTAAAGAGAGAGAAGAAATTTTAATAATTATTATAATAAAAAAAAATTATGTGGTGAATTTTTTATGATTAAACCCAAATATTTGAACCCAAATATTTGGGTACCAAACATAAGCGGTACGAAATTTGGGCCATGGAAATAATGCAAATATAGGAAAGAACGATGCTATTTGTTTTAGATAATTTCCAGGGCCGGCAAAAACATAAAAATAAAAATAAAAAATATAGAATGGACGCCCCCGGCTAGTCCCTCCGGTCAGCCGCTGCTTATTATATTTATTTTTTTACTATTTGAATCATGCAATTTTAACAAAAAAAATATATTATAAAGGATCTTAACCTTAAAAAAAAGTATAATTTTATGCGAGTACAGTCGGAACAAACTCTATCTTCTATTTTCATTCGAGAAAAGTACCTTATAAGATTGAAAAATATTGATACAAGTATTTATTGAAAAAATATTTTAGTGAGGATTAAATATATTTTTTCGTACATGATTACTAGAGACAGACACGTTATATCTCTATCTATCGATGTCGTGACATTTCGACCATCAATTACTAATTTTAAATATTTTACACTTCCTGTCATTAATTTGGAAAGAAATTGATATTATGGTTAAATAAAAATGACTAGATTATATTTACTTTATAGTTAATTTGGAAGAAAATTGATACTTTAGTTAAGTAAAAATGATGATTTCAACCTTATATTTTTTTTTTGAGATAAATACATTTTGCATCATCCAACTATGAATGTTTTGACACTATGCCACTACAATTTATTATTTTTGTCACATTGAATCCAACAACTATTGATTTAAGACAATTTGCTCCCTCCCCGATCAATTTGTAAGGAAAATAATTTTTTGAATTGTGAAATGACAATATTGCGCCCATAATTTGTTTTTGAAGTGATCATTTTATGAGGGTAAAAGGGTAATTTAGAGAAAAATAATAGATTGTATGTCCAAACGGATGAAAAATTTAAACAGCGGGTGTCAAGTGTATGAAATTAATAGTTGATGTGTGTAACGTGACAAAATAAGATATAGAGATGTAAAGTGTCAAAATCCTAATAGTTGGAAGGTGGAAAATATATTTATCTATTTTTTATCATTATATTATGTGGAGGTAAGTCGTTTTTTATTAAAATAAAATATTAATCTCCGTCTAAATTAACTATAGACAATGCAAGTATAAATCACTGGCACTTGATTAGTGAAATTTAACCAAATAAATAATTTGGAGTGAGGTGAGTCGGTATATCATTAATCCGTAGGCATAAAATATATTTTTCTCTTTTAATAAAAGAATAATTTTAATTGTTCTTGCTTTTCTGAACTTTATTGATCCGGATGAAATAGCTTTAGAATGTTATTTAAAAAACAATAAAAAAAAGTTTAGAATTATTCTCGTTTCCTTTGTTCTCCTCGAAGCGAGAAGAGTCCTAATAAACATCTGCATTATTTATGTAACTAATAAAAAAAAACTATCCAATTTAATGGAAACGAGAATTATTATTATCGCACAGATTGTTATGGCTTTTCTCACACAATCCAATTGAAAATAAAGAAAGATAGGAAACGTTTTGACTCGTCGGTTGTGCCGCCATAGTGGAAGGTTGCCTTTTGCTTTTCGAGACTTATGGCAGTAAAAGCCAAACGTGACTCGGAACGCGTGGCGAGATGACTACAAAGTGAATGGGAAGGGGCATGAATCACGTGCAGTTGCCTCCCACAGATAATATAAATTATTTCTTGAGAAAATAAGTACGAGCGCGACATGATTAGCTTCCCCCCTTGGTCTTTAACACAACCTCAACCCTTTTCTCATTTTAAATAAACCCCTCACCAATTTGCTTTCTCACGTTTATGTCCTGCGCCACTACCACGCCATTTCTATCTTATATTCTTATCCTCCTTCCTGGGTGGGTCTACTTCACGTAACTCTCTTCTGATGGCAGTTCGGTCATTTTACTGACCATTTCTTATTCTATACGTTCAGTAGATGACAAGATAATAGAAAACGAAAAAGAAGAAAAGGGAAAGAGATAACATAAGTGTGACCCTGACAAGTTCCTTTCGCATTCTTAATTATTTCCTATCAAAGACCTCCCACGTTTGCCGTAATTCTTTTAATCAATTAATGAAAGTATCTTCTGGAGAGAACTCAGATTGCTTTATGATTCCGCCAAAAATAAATGAATAAACAATTAGTAAATTAAGAAGAGTGGGAAAAATAGTTATGATATTTTATTCGAAATTTGAGATGTATAACAAGTGTGGTGTTCCTGTCATCATGTTTAAAAATAACAGGTCGGATTTATTATTCTTCTTCTGTGGTGGGATCCTTCCATCGAGGTTTGAAAAGTCCAATAATGGCTTCGACTTTATCCAATCCATATTGTATGACTAAAGTTTTTAGGTTGTGTTTGTGTTGTAAAATTTTAGTGTCATTAAAATTTTAAGTATTGGGTTTAGTGAAAAAGTGAAGAGAGAGATAATTTTTTATATTTTTTTGTAGTAAATAGTAATGATTTAACGGGAGAGAAAGTGATTATATTGTAATATTTAATAGTGCTAAAATTTTAGAGGGGGTAAAATTTTGGTACACAAACGCACCCTAATGAGGCGGATTCAAGTTGAAATTTACTTCATGCACCAAGTTCAAAATAAGTTAGGAAAATCTTACTATCGTAACGTGAACCTTAACTGCAAGAAGGCAGAGCATAGTTGGAACAAAGTATATTAGTGTTTTTGAGGAAGATCTTAAGAGTAATTAGGGTTAGGATTGCCTTGTTCTTACAACCAACGGAGGAGCACATATACAATCAATTAGCATACTCCACTTTTCGGGGTAAATCTTCTTCTTCTTCTTCTTTTTCCCCCTTTTGCTAGAATCTTGAATCTTCTTTTAGTGGTAAATCAAGCTACGAATTCAACAAATAAATTTTCGCTTGGTTTTTAGTCCCACATCGTTAGAAAGGATTTCTGAAAGCCTACGAGCTCTTTGTTGTAGTGGAATGATTAATTTCCACAAGTGTGGCGTATGCTTTGGTTGATTGAGTTTAGATTTTGTTGATCCTATAGAGATTGGATCTTCTTTGTACCTGTTTAATTTATCTCATCTACTCTATTGTCGTTTATAAATGAAATTTCGCTTGTTTATAAAAGAAAAAAATGTCACTTTTAGACTTCAATTATGGATGAAATATCATTTTAAACTCTCAAATTATCAATCGGTCACATTGATTCTTCAAATTTATGAAATTCATCGATGTTTGGTCTGATCATAGTTTAGACTTATAAATCATATTTAGGTGATACTTTTATCATAACAAGTGAAGGTATTAAAAAATGACATTTAAGGAAAGAAAAGAAAAGTGAGTGATAGATGGTGGCAGCGCTTTGGGTAGGTAAAGAGAGGTTGAGTCTTGTCTGATTGTAGTAGTCAAACTTGGTCAGTTGCAAATCTACGCGTTCAAGATGTTTGATTGAAAGTCATAACCGAGTGGAGCCGTTGGCCGAGGAAGTCTTATTGCTAAGAAAGTTAGCTTGGACAGTTTTCGACCCCGGAGAGGTACTCTCCTTTTTTAACAGGCATAGAGAGAGGCGTTTTTCGTTGCTAGAAGTTGCGCTGCCCCTGTCAAAAAGGACAAAGAGCGTTGCCCTAAATAATTGATCTGTTCTGTGTTTTTACTCGCACCCAATTATATGATTTGTCATCATTTCTCTAGTCCCCCTAGTTGTGCTTTCTACACATTTTCCATCGTGCCCCTACTTTTGCTTCATATCTTCATTAAAATCTCTTCAATGTCTGCATGTACTATCTTCTAAAGCTCTTCGAGGAATTTATGGACACTTGCCCTGGAGAAAACCTGATGACCAGGTTTCTATTCTTACCTTAATTTAAGGTTGTGTTCAGTTAGTAAAAAATTATATGATTTTAAGATTTTGATAGAATTGTGAATATTTATAGCGATTGGAGTTTGTAAAAAAAGTATATAAAGAGATTATTTGATGTAATTGTTTAATAAAATATTAGAATTAGTTTAAAAAGTATGGAAAGAAAATATTTATTATATTTTTTTTGAAAAACAAATAATTGGAGATTGTGTTAAAGGAATTGGTATTTGTGTATGAATTTTTGAAAATTTGAATATTCTTTTTGTAAATTTTATTGAATTCTGTTGTATTTGTAGCTATGTTTGTTTTTCAAAATTTTACATTTTCTAAAATTTTAACACAATAAAAAATTACAATATAATATCTCTCTTCCCATCACATCATTACTTTTTATTAAATAAATATTAAAAATCATATTTCTCTTCACATTTTCACCAAATTTTAACACTCATACAACCAATGTATAATACTTTTGCAAATGAAAATACTTTAAGTGTATGAATATAACTAAAACATAAATATTATGCTTTTAAAAAAAATCACGAAAATGATTATGTAGGCCAATGTACCTACGAAAATCTATATAATTTAATAACAGTTAGAGATGAAATATACAAAACTAAATGAATAACATTTTGATTAAAAAATAATTAAAATATCACCAAGTCAGGGTGTAGTCTATGAAATACGAAGAATAAAAGGGGCAGATCTACTAAATTAGAACGGCGAGGGACTTCGTCAGAAACGAATAGAGAAAATACAAAAGATATAATAATAATAAAAAAACACTCCACATAATCATTAAGAAGGTGGTGGTGGTTTTTCACATGGGGAATGTGGTACACACACATGCCCCAACAAAACACGTTAGTTTCACGACACGCATCAAGCAAAACGTGCCTTATTTGTTTTAAATAAGTTGGGAGGAATATCTTGATCAGAAAATTAGTTGGGGGCATTTAGACTGACAAATTTTGACAATCGGACAAACTGGGACGAATCAATCAACGGCCAGGATTAACTCCCGTGACGCCAACGCGTCCTTTACATAACTTTTTCCATTTTTTTAATTCACTCTGCTTTTATTTTCTTTGTTTCTTTTTCTTCTCCTGTCCTTTTGCAATGATTTTTTTAATTAAAAAATATTGAACTCTGAAAGTGGAGTTGAAAATCTAGAGCGAGCCCAGTTTTGGGGTCAAGTGTGCTGGCGATTTTTCTTCAAAGTGGACGCCGAGTTTTTATTTTTTATTTTTACTGCTACCGAGTGGCGGCTCTTTCATGGAAGCTGTCCCCCGAGATGGTGACCTATGAGGAAGTGTGTGAGTGGAAGTAGAAGGATTGTTTGGATTTGGGTCTAAGTTTTGGTTATGGAGTTTAAATCATGGTTTAAATAAGGGTTGTTTAAAATATCGAACAGAATCGGACCGGCCAATTCGGATCGAATAGGACCGATTTTAGCCAAATCGGTAGACTTTTTTGAAATCGAGTTGACCGGACCGGGAAACCGGTGTACTCCGGTCCGATTTCGGGTTACCCTCATGAAAACCCTGGACCGGACCGGAGTATACCTTTTCAAACCGACCCAAACCGGTAAAACGACCCAAAATGACATGACCTAATCCCAAAACCGGCCCAAAATGACATGACCCAAACTAACCCAGACCGGACCAGTGAAACCGGGGACTGGACCGAAAGAATGACCGATTCGGTCCGGTACACATGCTCCACAAAATGATCGGTTTGGCCGGACCGGACTGAACCGGCCAATGGACAGCTCTAGTTTAAATTCAGATTTTTGAATGTGCGTTTGGCTGGGTTCCGTTCACTTTTTACACGTTTACGTGTGAGATGCTGATTGGGCAACTGTCTGACTCAGCGTACAGAACACAAATATCATATTTTGTCTGCGCCATTGTAGCGGTTACTTGTCGGTTCAAAGCTTGCACCCTTCCCTTCCTTTGTCTTTCCCTCTCCAGCACCACCACATTTCCATGGCCTACAGTGATACAAATCCCTGTAGTCCAACAGATTCCAAGAGTGGTTTCTGCCTGCGGACCAGAACCTTTCACAACCTTCGGCCGCGGGTTCTGCTCCCTCCCCTCTCCCAACCTCTCTCCGTCACTGACTACGCTTTCTCTTTCCTTCTTCAATCCTTGATATCCACCTCCACAACCACCATCCTTATTGACTCCTCTACTAGCCGTCAAGTGTCCTACTCCGACTTCCTCAGCCAAATGCACTTTCGTCTTCACTGAGAAGGCCAACCTCTCCCTCCAAAGGCCACGTGGCTTTCATTCTCGCTCCTTCCTCTCTCTACATCACTGTCCTTTACTTCGCTCTATTGGCCTTGGGCGTCACCATCTCACCCCTGAACCCGCTTGGTTCGAACTTGGAAATCTCTCACCGGGTACGACTCAGTGACCCGGTCATTGCCTTCGCTACTTCTTCTACCTCCCACAAGCTCCCCCGTCTTCCTCTCAGTACCATATTCCAACTACCTCTTGAAGGCCAACGACTTCCTCTTGCCGTGATCTCCCCTATTAACTGTCAACGCTAACTTTGAATTTCATATACTCCTCAAATACTACGGGAATCATGTTTTATTCTGCACTTGTGTGGTGTACTGTTCTTTTTTCCAAGATTCTGCATAGTTTTTTTTTTCCTAAGCAAAAAGGGAGAGGGGCGGGGAAGATGGTTAGTTGCGATGAACTTTATAAGGGCCCCACTTGTCATCTCCTGTACTTGAGTTGTGTGTTGTCGAAATCGGCATTAATCAGGTGTCAGGTGAAGAATCCTCTGTGTGAGTGAGGGTTCAACTTTGGAACCAGAACCAGAGCTCGGACATAGAACTAGAGCCTAAACGCGTTTCCAAACAAGCCCATAAGAGCTTGATAGCATCACCCACGGTCGCCTGCTTGTGTCGACGGAGGGATTTGATTGGACAAGATTTTACATCCTTTGATCCCAGTGTTGGGATTATTTTCCTGATCCTCCATTTCAGATTCCACTTAAGGAATAAGCATATCTCTTCTATTTGTTATTTTGCTCTTAAATATTTCATGCCTGAAGATAATTAGTGTATGTTAGATTCCTTTAGATCGCTAATAATATAGTACCAAGGACAATAATAAATAAATAATTAATTTAAAATAAATATATCACTACACCATTTGATGCATAAGTATAGTGTTTTTTTTACAAAATCTTTGACCCACGGCAGATAAATAACAAGATAGAACTAGTATTTTTTTTAATATATCTCAATATAAATTTTTTATTTTTATAAGAATAGATGTAATATTAATTAAATAGACAAATATATGCATTTCTCATAAATATACATATTTTTTCTATCTTCTTCTCTTACTGAACAGAATTTTCATTTGGATATTTGCCGATTCCTCTATAAGGGGCAAAGATTTTTCTCCCGTAGACTAGGCTTTTCCATATTTGTGAATCTATTTATGTTTTGGGCGCAATCTCTATTCAATATATTATGCCTAATAATGCGTGTATATGCGATAAGAAAAAAAAATGCGTGTATATGCCTTACACTTGACGGTTAGGATTCTCTGTCTGACTGTCTCTGGACCAGACATTCTTAAAAGCTCACAAAGCCTGAAGCTACGATATCCTCACAACGTGTCCACTCGATACAGTCACACGTATAGAGGCATCCGAAGTTACCTCGTTCTGTTTTTCGGAAAAACTGTGTTACTAAGGAACTATTCGTGCAGCTACTAAATCCGCCGTTTTTTTTTTTATCAAATCACCTTCTCCGATTTGGCTCCGTTACCTCTCTAAAATTTTAACACAATAAAAAATTATAATATAATCTCTCTCTTCATCAAATTATTACTTTTCACTATAAAAATATAAAAAATTATCTCTCTTCACTTTTTTTCCACTAAACACAACACCTTAAAATTTTACAAAAACAAACCGGTGTGCCCCTTCGTGGAAACAGCCCTCACTGTTTGCCTCTCTCTACTCGCTCTCTCTCCCCAAGCGCCCCACGTCGAAAATTCAGCTGAAATGCACTCCAAATAAATCCCAAACACAAATGCACGCAAATTTACGCACCATTTCCGCCCCCCTTATTTCCCCACACCTGGACCTCCCCTCACCTTCACCACCCTCTCCAACTCTCTCTCTCTCCCTCCCTCCCCAACTCTCTCTCTCTCCCTCCCTCCCTCCCCAACAGCCCCATCTTACTCAAGTTACTCTACTACTTCTCTTTCTCTCTGTCTGTCTGTCTCTTTGCAAAACCGGAAGAGCCGGTGCCCCTTGGTGCATGGAATGACGGATTACCGAATAACACCGCCAATGAATCTATGGACGTCGGAAGACAACCCCTCCGTTATAGAGTCGTTCATGAGCTCCGATATTTCCTCCTTCTGGCCTCCTCCTCCGCAGGCCCAGCACCAGCAACTGCTGGTTCAATCCTCGACCTCCACGTCCGCGGACCCCACCAAGGCCCTCGCCCAATCCCACCCCTCCATGGCTCTCTTCAACCAGGAAACCCTCCAGCAGCGTCTTCAGGCCCTCATCGAGGGGGCTCGCGAGAACTGGACCTACGCCATCTTCTGGCAGTCTTCCTACGACTACTCCGGCGCCTCCGTCTTGGGCTGGGGCGACGGGTACTACAAGGGTCACGACGACAAATCCAAAGGTAAGGCCAACACGTCTTCCTCCGCGGCTGAGCAGGAGCACCGCAAAAAGGTGCTACGCGAGCTCAATTCCCTCATCTCGGGCTCCGCCTCGTCCTCCACCGATGAGACCGTCGACGAGGAGGTCACCGACGCCGAGTGGTTCTTCCTTGTCTCGATGACTCAGTCCTTCGTCAACGGTGGCGGCCTCGCTGGCCAGGCTTTCTTCAACTCGAGCCCCGTCTGGGTAGCCGGGGCGGACCATCTGGCCGCCTCACCTTGCGAACGGGCCCGCCAGGGGCATGTCTTCGGGTTTCACACCATGGTTTGTATACCCTGCGCCAACGGCGTCGTTGAGTTGGGCTCTACAGAGCAGATTTTTCAGAGCTCGGATCTGATGAACAAGGTCAGGGTTCTGTTTAATTTCGACAGCCTGGAAATGGGTGGTCCTTGGCCTATTGCCGATCAGGGAGAGAACGACCCGTCGTCGCTCTGGATTAACGATCCCACGCCGTCAGCGCCGACTGAGATCAAGGATTCGCTCAATAACGATACTGTTCCATCGGTTCCTAGCACCGCCAACAACAGCCATCAGATTTCAAAGGCGATTCAGTTCGAGAACCCCAGCTCCAGTAGTTTGACAGAGAACCCAAGTGCCATTCATATCCAGAGCACTCATCAGAGCCAGCAATCGCAGACCCAGAGCTTCTTTACCAGAGAATTGAACTTTTCGGACTACGGATTCGACGGTAGCAGTATTGTGAAGAATGGAAATTCCAATTCGCTAAAGCCGGAATCTGGCGAGATTTTGAGTTTCGGGGAGAGCAAGAGGAGCTCCTATGTCTCGGGTCATTCCCAATTCACGGCAGCGGCAGCTGTGGAGGAGAATAATAAGAAGAAGCGGTCGCCGACGTCGAGGGGTAGCAACGAAGAAGGGATGCTCTCTTTCACATCGGGTGTAATTTTGTCGAACAACTGTGTGGTGAAGTCGAGCGGCGGCGGTGGAGGCACGGCTGATTCAGATCACTCCGACCTCGAAGCGTCGGTGGCGAAGGAGGCCGATAGCAGCAGAGTCGTCGATCCAGAGAAACGGCCTCGAAAACGGGGTCGAAAACCCGCGAACGGGCGAGAGGAACCTTTGAATCACGTGGAAGCAGAGAGGCAGAGAAGAGAGAAGCTAAACCAGAGGTTCTACGCGCTTCGAGCTGTGGTTCCCAATGTTTCCAAAATGGACAAAGCCTCCCTTCTTGGAGACGCTATAATGTACATAAACGAGCTAAAAGGGAAGCTCCAGAGTACGGAATCGGATAAAGAGGATTTGCAAAAGCAATTGGAGGCATTGAAGAAGGATTTGGCGAGCAAAGACCCACGCTGTCCCAGCTCGGGGCCTTCGCCTCCACCACCGGATCAGGACTCGAAGACGTCGAGATTAATAGACTTGGATATCGACGTGAAGATAATCGGATGGGATGCGATGATTAGGATCCAATGCAGTAAGAATAACCACCCGGCGGCAAGGCTTATGGCGGCCTTGAAGGAGCTGGACTTGGATGTGAACCACGCCAGCGTGTCGGTGGTAAACGATTTAATGATCCAACAAGCTACTGTAAAGATGGCAAGCCGGTTTTACACGCAGGAGCAGCTCAGGCAAGCGCTATCGGCCAAAGTTGGCGATACCCGATAAGGTTGGGGAGCCAATAGAATTGTCGACCACAATCAAGGAAAGCTTGGGGACGAAAGGGATAAGAGAGCTCAAATAAAGACAACTTTGTTTGTAGGTGCAGAGATTCTTTGCTAATGGTGTAGTGGACTGGGACATTTTAAGGCTCCCGGTATCTGAGAGCATATCTGTAATATAAACCGTTCTCGTCTTTGGTAGACATTTTTAGTATAAAGTTGTGTTGGAATCTGAGGAGCTCAAAGTAGTGTACAATTTTCAACTTGGAAGGTTGATGTATAGCTCCCATGAAGGTGAGAAGCTCTTTCTAATTTTGGTGTCTCTGTCTAGTTTTTGTTTGTTGTTTATGTGCAGGTATATATATATATAATTTTGGTGTCCCTGTCTAGTTTTTGGTTTAAGGAGTGAATATGTATTAAGTGATCGTACCTAGGCTGTTTTTTTTATGGATGTCTGTTATATCTACTCCTCCTGTTCGGTTTCGAGCTTTTCAGTTTACATTCAATCGAACTCTGTTCCTGGTATATGTCGGATTGAAGAAACATGGTTTTCGTTTTGTGTGAACTAGTTGCATGTGCTTGGACTTTGAACACCGTAAATAGAAATATAAATATAGCCCCCCTTCTGGTGCTGCCTAACATGCATGATGTCGGAAATACTAATTTGATTAATTGTGTCCTACTACTCTGTTGCTTTGTGTATATTTCTAATGGTGCAAACTTAATTAAATGGTATCCATCTTTCTCCCTTTTTAATATTTCTAAAGGAGCAAAAATTTGGAGTGGTCGACAACAATAAATAACCTTTTTTTGTCTCTTAGCTTGCCAGCCCTCTGAGTCTGTTGTGCGTCATTAGCTTTAGATTGCAATGTTTTGGCCTCTACCCATTTAAAATTTACTTTTATTCTTTTAAATCCGGTTGCTGAACGTGTTAATTGCTAGCTTACAAGTACGGTAAATGGACTCATTGGAAGCGTGGAGTGGAGCCGGAAGCAGAGTGGCAATCGAAAGAACAATAGCTGCAAGTACTTTAGCTATGGCGTAGATCTTAGGTTTTGAGTAGTAAGGAATTTCTTTCTGGCTTCCATTTGGTAATTTTTTAACATATAATTTAGATGCACCAAGCTCAAAAGCGTGCAAGATGAAACCAAAGGGAAAGTGAGAAACGGGTGGGCGGTCCAAAGCATTTTTGGGTGTGTGTGTATATATATATATATATATATCACTATTTAATGGGGATGTTCTGAAAGTAAGCTACCTTAGTCATCCGATTGTGGGTTAAGATAATATATAATGCATAAAGTAAAAAGGGTTGAGGGATTAAGAACCACTCTTTGTATATGGAGTATTTAATTTCCATTGGGCTTCAAATTTTGGAGTGTATTTAGCCTACTCAAAATTTCAAATAAATAAATGCTACTATATTTATTATTAGAGAAATATGAAGAAAAGGAAGAAAATTCGAATCTATAATTTTAGTTTTTTTATTTTTTTTAAAAAATGATTAGTGGTTTTATGCTAGAATTTAACGTTTTAGTTTTTTTTTTCACTATTTTTTTTCGTTTTTATTCATGTTTTCTTTAATGGTTTTGAATTTTTTTGAATTTATTATTATTATTTTCATGTAAGGTAATGGATGAATCTAATAGTGGATATGGGTTGATTAAATTGGAAAGATATAGGGTGCAATCAGATGAAATAAAATTTATAGAAAGTCTTAATTTTTTCTTATATGTATGTGGCTACTATGAAATTTTCTCCAAAAAAAAAGAAGAAGAAAGAGATTTGCAATAACATGTTGAAGTACTAATTTTTTTCTTTAAAATTTTAAGCTAAACATAAAGAGTGAATTTGATCTCTTGATTAATATATCAATACTTCAAATTAATAGGTTTTCATTTAATTAGAGAGAAAATTGAACTAATTTGCAACTGTACCTACGCATCTAAATTGAGGAGCAACTTCTTTATTTATTTATTCAAATAAAAAAAACAAGATCCTGTTTAAGATCTTCTCATATAAAAATATTATTCTTCCTGATGACAGCAGTTAAGGGCATCTCTTACTAAGTAATCATCTCCAATTGCTTGTAGTATCGTCAAAGACTTACAGAGAGCACACGATTCCTTGATTTTAATTTGAGTTTATCTTATATATCTCTTATTTCCTTTGAAACTGGCCCCTTGCTTAATGTTTACATTTCTCAGAAGAATTCAATATTTACGCACCAAGCTGGGTACGTACTTGTTTCAGGCAGAACCGGCTCAATAAAAAATGAGGCCTAAGGCCATACTAAAAATTAGGCCTTTTATATCAATTTTTTATAAATTTTCAGATATAAAATTACTAATCAAGTGGGCCTAAATCTCATTTTTTTAATTTATTTGTTCATGTATTTAAGGGCTTTTTAAAATTTTTATTTTATTTTCTTTTAAATTATGGGGCCTCTTGCACAAAGTGGATCCTTAGGCAACTTGCCTAGTGGTTGAGCCGGCCCTGATTTCAGGAAAAACACCATCGACTTGTGCTGTCAGGAGCAGCAGGAAGCTTAACTACAAACAAAAAACAAACTAAAGGACAGCAATAGAGCAAAGAAAACATATAGAAGCGATTGTCAAACAAGCTGGACAGCTAATAAGACAGAAAATAAGGAGCGAGGAATGTTGTAGATAGAACTCCAAGATGAAAGCCTTTCTGCCCCCCTTTTACTGCAAGCCAGCACTTAAAAAAGTGTACATGGTGATAAAGGGAAAGAATGATAGCTGATATGGAGCGAACTGATGTTGATACCCATTGCTAATGCTAAGCATCCACGTGAATTTGATACCAAACTGTTAGGCCGCGAAGGCCTCTAAAATCAAATCCCAAGTCGGTGGCAGATGGTGGATTGAAGACCCATGACAAATAATGAACACAAACTAAAAAAAAAAAAAAAGACCCATGACAGCACCGTGAATGAAGCAACATGATGATGTTAGAAATATGCCCCACTTATTCAAAATAATTAGTGATAATTATTTATTTTTAATTCATTAATTTATTATATCTATTTATTGCTTTATTTATTGTTGGTAGTTTATTGTGACATAACATGTCACACTGATAAAATTATTGAGTAAAAATATCGTAGAAAAGTCATGCAAATGATTAAGTAACAAAGGCGGAGAGTATGATTTTTCAGATTCTTCTTGACCTGACTTGTTCTAGATCGAGATACATATTTATATATAAATAGGTATACACTCATTGTGCCTCTATTATATAAAATGACGAACTTTGTTATTGAGGTAGAGACTTTAACTAGACATATCAGTGAACTGTAAGCGTGCATATACTGAACAATGATCAAATATAAATACATTCAGGAAGTGATCACTGATAGAGAGAATGATATTTAGCACAATTAACTGTAAGCGTGCATGTCTATTTGTTGTGTACTTCTACATTGATCGAGTCATTTGATGATGATCTTTCTAGGTTAGATATTCTAGAAAACGTTGGGTCAGGTGCATGATAAATGAGTTTGTATAAACGCTCAATAAAAGATCCACCAATTTCTTATTGAAGCAGTATATTCATTATATCTGCATATTGTTGGACTCAAGAGAAATCCATGGCCAATTGAATTATTTATGAAATTATTTAAAAAAAATTGGGAGTCCCACGGGCTACAGATTGTAAATTAAGAACTATATGGGCTAGAGATTTAGTCTGTAATATTATTCTGATCCTATTGTCTCATACAGAATATAACATAGTGGAGGGATAAATAAGATTTTAATTGTTAACAAAAGAGATTTCAAAATAATCTCATATTCTCGAGGGTCAATTGTGATATGTTGACGAACATTATCACAATTTGTAGAAGCTCAAAATTTGGGAAAAAAATATATAAGAAAAATAATGAAAAAGAATTCCCTAACGATCTCATGCCATATCACAACTAGAGTTTTCAGAGAAAAGACTATAAGATAGTTCTCTAAACAGTTGGGCATTAGAACTTTGAAAATGATAGAAACCTTAGTTGACTGTGAGGTGTGGATTGGAAAGAGACGAAACTATAGTGAGCTCCCTTTACTGTTGAACTGCCCGAAAGGGGTGTGAGACAGAGTAGGAAGCTTTACTATACTGCGAAGATGGCTCTATACGGTATGCAAAGCCTTATTGGGGTTAGCGGATCTAAGCTGCTTAAGTGGTAAGATCGACAAGTTCATGAAGAATTCTCGAAGCCAGTTTGGAGAATTGGTGATTGTTTTATTCCGTAGTAACTTTCATATGAAGGGTCGTGGAGTTGATTCGATAGAAAACAACTAGGAGAAGATGCTGAAGAGCTTTCATGAACTGGCTGATCGTATGGACAACATATGAGATGTCTGGTCGTGTGATGCTTAGGTAGATATGTGTGATATCCTAAATTGATCCCATACTTGAGAATCAAAAGGTTTTAACCAATAGGCCAGGCACGACTATGTTGCTTATTATGCGGTTTTAATTTTTTTATAAAGATTTCAAGGTTTATTTTAAAAACAGAAGGAAACTACGAAGACTCAAACCTAGCCTCAAGCCTAATTCTGGTTGGTCAACTTGTGGCGCCACCAAAACCCCGAACAAACCCTCTTTGCTGGAAACAATTCGCAAGGCTTAGGACTTTGCCTCAGATCTCTACATTGAGACCTCAAAAATAATAATTTCCTCTTCCGTTTCAAACGCCAAGAGGAGAAAGATTTCGTCCTTTCATCTGGCCCCTAGAACTTCAAAGGCCATCTCATGATTCTCGTGGAGTGGCATTGGAAGTATGGCATTGAGGAAATAGATCTATCAGTCCAAATCTAGGTCCAATTACATGGTATGCCCCTTTCAATTGCCTTTATTGCAATAATTGCTAATCATAAGGGGAATTTGTTGGAGGTTGAAACTCTTCCTTTTGGGGTTGCATACAAAAAATTTGTTCGTATTAAGTCGAATTTGATGTTTCACTCCTCTTAAAACCGATTTCTTATATCCACGATCCTCTGGTAATCCTGCAAAAATTTGTTTCAAATATGAGAAGCTTAGTGATTTTTGTTGCCATTGTGGTCACCTAGGTCATTGTATTAACTATTGTGCTAATATGAAATCTGTGTCTAAAAATATTTACGATCTGGATCTTCGTGCTGATCCGTGGGAGGTTAAAAAAGTTCATTGCAGTATGTTCTTTGCTACCTCTTTTGATCACCATTCCTCTGCTGCCTCTTCTAGCACCCCCTTTCCTAGCGCTCATTTGTATTGTTTACTCATTTCTCCCTCCCCGAATTTCTTACACCCAGACCCTATTCCATATGTCCAACTCACCCATAGCCAGCGGGAACAATCGCCTTCGCTTGTCCCATATGAGATTTCTCACCACAATGGAAACTCCTCATTCACTATAGCTCGCACTTCAAGCTTCTCTCCCATGTCCTCAGCTCATTTAGAAGTTATTAACAGCCCAGCAACTAAGGAGTCAAATGCCTTGAAAAGCATTGATCCTATTTCTCTCCATGCCAACTCACAACAGCCACCTCACCATCCTCAGTCCACTAAAAATGAAATGCTTCGTAGCTCAAACTCTCCCCCAGCTTTGATTTTTCACGCCACTCAACCAGCGGTATCACAATTTTGCCCAAACTAAGACCCTGATAAAGACTTAACCAATGATGTGTCACCACCTTCACCCCTTAATCCTAGGGGTGGGCAAACCGGGTTCGGGTTCGAAATTTTCAACCCGAACCCGACCCGAATATTTCGATTTTTTTTTTTGTGAAGAAAACCCGAACCCGAACCCGAACCCGAAAAAACCCGAAAATATCGGGTCGAAACGGGTCGGTTCGGTTCGGAAAAGACGGGTCACGGGGTGATGATGTTATATTTTCGGGTTCGGGTCGGGTTTGTTCATATACCCGAACCCGAAAATCGGTTTTTATTTACATGTAAACCCGAACCCGAACCCGCCTAAACCCGACCCGATCGGGTCGGAAACGGTTCGGGTTGTCGGGTCTCGGGTTTTTTGCCCACCCCTACTTAATCCCACTTCCATCTTCCTGCCAATTTGCTCGACATTGCCTCTCACCAGATCTCATCATGATTGTATAGCCCAAACTAAGTAAACGCGACGATTTTTTCTACCCTCTCTCCTACCCTCTTTTCTCTCTTCTCTCCTCAGCTCTCGCGTTCCTTGTCCCCACTTTGCACAGTCCACCTTTATGACCCTACCCGCCGTCTTCCGCCCCCTCTCTCATCCTTTTCTAACAAAATCCTCCTTGAACTTTGAACCCCTATCGTCTTTCTCCTAATTCCGTTTTTCTTTTTTACTATGACCTCTCTCTCGTTGGACGAGATGGAAACTGCAATGGCCGACCTTGTGGATAGAACTCAGAACATCTACTGGGAGGTGGAGCAGGAAGGCGCCGACGATCTTTTTCAAGCAGTGGCCGATAACTCCCACCGTATCTTGATCTTGATCGGTAAGATCATCTCCCAACGCATTATTAACAAACAAGCCATGAAAGATATTGTTCTGCATTCTTGGAAGTCTATCGATGGTCTCGAGGTGAAGGACTTAGGCAATAATGCTTTCCTTTTCACCTTCTCGTCCCACACTGCCCGGGACCAGATTCTCGAAAGAGGCCCATGGACTGTTCGTGGCCAGCTACTGATCTTAAAACCCTGGAATCCTATCCAGTCTATTGGCGAGGTAGATCTTCTAACCTGTCCAGTGTGGATTCAGATCCATGGATTGCCCATGTTTAAGATGACAGAACGGAGTATCAAGAGTATAGGGCAGTTGGTTGGCCCGGTGCTCTCGCACGACTTCCCTGAGAATGTGAAGGTTCATGTATCCCGGTTCTTTCGAGTTCAAGTGTTGTTAGATACTGGGAAACCTCTTGTTCCAGGTTATTATCAAAAACGCAAGGATGCTGAGCCTTGTTGGGTGCAGTTGAAGTATGAAAAAATATCGGATTTCTATTATGCATGCGGGCGTATTAGGCCACACTCAATCTGGTTGTGAAGTGAAATTTCTCGCTAATGATCCAAACTTTCGTTTCTGTGCGAAAATGAAAGCAGATGGCCCTGGGTCAAACTTTCGCAAATGGTTTATTGACATGTCGTCCCCGGACTCATCAGGCCGTATATGGGCTTCTCCGCGCGAACATATCTCTTCTATGTCCTCTCCTTCAGCTTGCAAGAAACTTATTTTCTCTTCAAGGTGCCTCCCATCGGACGGAATCTTTTCCGGCACAGAGGACCTCCTGGTGGAAGATACGGAGAGTAGACAAGATCTGACTTTGCAGGTCTCCCCGGGCTGCCAGGCCAGCATGCCTCCTCCACTTCTGACATTGCAGAGTAGGAGTTGTCCTCCCTCCAGGGGGTCTCTGCTCCAGTGCACCACGGCCTTGACAAGTCACGATTCTCCCACGTCTCTTTCTGGTCCCCTTACGGCCTCAGGAGGAACTACCACCAAAAGCCCCAAAATTGGCCCATCTACCTCTCCCCACCGTGCCTGGACCTCACCAAAAGCCCAGACACCCTTACAGCTCACTTTACCCCCTACTTCGATTCCTAACTTTCCACATATGGACCCTCATCCCTCTCCGGCCCACCTTCTTCCCCTTGAAACAACCCAGGACGTATCAGAGGCGATCCGTAATCTACCCTGGGCCCAAGATCCATTTTCTTTGGATGAAGGGCTTCCTACGACTTCTCTTATATCACAGTCTTCAGTTATACATTCTCAGTCTCAATATACAGTGGTCTCTGGTGCTCTGGTTATTGACCGTTTCAAAACCGAAAGCAAAAGGCAGGAGGGCAAGGCATCTTTTGACCTCTCTTCTGACTGTACCATTGCTTCCCTAAAGCTTCATGGCAAAATTCCGAAGGCTAAAGCATCTACCAACAGGGGAGGTAAGCCATATGGCCCTCCAAAACAGGGTACTACGAAGAGGGAGCACCAACTCTCTCTGGAACTGGTGGAGGATAACTCGGTGGTGTCAATTGCAGACAAGGGAAAATCGGTGGTTGTGGCTGGGGTGGCGAGCCTTAACTTGCCCCACCCCCAGAAATGAGAGTTCTTCACTGGAACTGCTGCGGCTTAGCTCGGGCTGCGGCAGTCCGAACTCTCCGAGCTTGGATCGGCAAACTCAACCCCGATCTTATTTTTCTTGTGGAGACTAAAATTAGTGATGTTTCTTCTGTTTTTCGTCGTCTGGGTTTTAGTAACTTTGTTCATCAGCCTCCTATCGGTCGGAAGGGTGGATTAGCTCTTGCTTGGCGTGTGGGGGTCGATGTGGAGATTTCGGCTATCAATAAGTGTTTTATTAACACGTTAATTTTCTCTGATCCGGGCCATGTTCCGCGGATGTTAACCCTTGTTTATGGTCCCACTCTTTGGTCTGAGAAGGCCCGCTTTTGGGAGCTGTTGAGCTCTGTTGGTCAGGCTTTTCCTGGCGCTTGGGTTTGTCTTGGCGATTTCAACTCTGTTCTCTCTCAGCTGGATAAACAAGGGGGTCTCCCTGTTAATGCTTCTTCCTCTGTTGGTCTCGGGCAGTTCATGATGGAGCAGGGCATGATTGACTTGGGTTATCATGGTCCCCAATTTATGTGGAGCAACAAAAGGCATGGGCAAGCTTTGATTCGGGAGAGACTCGACCGAGGTGTAGCCAATGGAGCATGGCGTGTGTTGTTCCCGAGAGCTACTGTTAAACATTGCCCCCGCACTTCCTCAGATCATGCTCCCATTCTTCTAGATACTTTTGGGGATAACTTTGCTGGTCCTCGCCCCTTTCGTTTCGAACCTTTTTGGGTTGGCGCTCCCCAATGCCATGCAGTGGTTGAAGAAGCTTGGTGGGTTTCTTGCGTGGGTTCTCCTGCTTACCGTGCCACTCAAAAGATTAAAATCGTTAAGGAACACTTGAAACGGTGGAATCATACCTCTTTTGGAAATATCCAGCAGCAAATCACGCAACTCACTAAGGATCTTACTCAGCTTCAGTCTCTGGACCCATCTCCTCACAGTGTTATTGCAGAGCAAGAACTTCAGTGGCAATTACATGAAGCATTGAAAAAGGAGGAACTTATGTGGAAGTGCAAATCTCGGGTACAATGGCACACTATGGCTGACCTCAACACAAAATTCTTTCACCTCTCTACAATTATGAGACGGAGGAGAAATAGCATTGAAGGGATCAAAACTGCAGAGGGTCGATGGCTTCATAGTCGGGAGGATATAGGTAATCATTTTATCCATTCCTTTAACATGCTCTTTTCCTCATCATCTCCCATCCTAGGTCCCGAAATTTCTTCTTTGATTTCCCCTATTATTTCTGCTGCTGAGAATGCTTCACTGTGTCGGGTACCGGATGCAAGAGAAATTTGGCTTGCTGTGAAATCCATAGGTGCTATGAAAGCACCAGGGCCAGATGGCATTACTGCTTTGTTTTTTCATTCCTTCTGGAGTATTGTTAAGCATGATGTCATTGCTGCTGTCCAGCATTTTTTCTCCTCAGGTTTTCTTCTCAAAGCTCTCAACCATACTAACCTTGTCCTCATCCCTTAAAAAGACAACCCAACTCTCACCTCTCACTTCCGACCCATTAGCTTGTGTAATGTCCTCTATAAAATCATCTCAAAAATCCTTGCTGATCGTCTCAAACCCCTGCTCCCGAATCTGATCTCCCCTATGCAAACTGGTTTTGTCCCGCATCGTCTTATACAAGAAAACACCATCCTTGCTCATGAGATAGTTCATAAACTCAAACTGCAGAAAGGGAAAACAGGTTTGATGACACTGAAGATTGATATGGAGAAGGCATATGATCGCCTTGAGTGGAATTTCATTTTTGAAGTCCTCCGTTGCTTTGGTTTCTCAGCCTTTTGGATTCACTTGATCAGTCAATGCATTACTACCGTTTCGTACTCTATTTTATTAAATGGTAGTCCTCATGGTTTCTTTTATCCCAAAAGGGGTATCCGTCAAGGCGATCCCCTCTCTCCGTTTTTGTTCATCTTGTGCTCAGAAGTTTTATCCAAACTTCTCTTCTCATTTGAGCAACACAAACTGCTTGCGGGGATTAAGATTTCGAGATTGGCTCCCCCCATTTCGCACTTGATGTTCGCTGATGACCTTATGATCTTCAGTAAGGCTCGAATCAAAGATGCAGCTGCGATCCGTTTTTGCCTTACCACTTACTCCAGATGGTCGGGTCAAGTAATCAATGCTGCCAAATCTGGAATTTTTTTCAGCAACAATAAAACTCCTACTCTGATTCCTGTCATCTGTCATGAATTGGATCTAAAGAAGGCAACTCTAGGCGGAAAATACCTTGGCCTTCCTCTTAATATCCCTAGATCAAGGATGGAAGCTTTTAAGGACATTCAGGACCGGGTCTTCTCTAAGCTCGAGGGATGGCAGGCTAAGTGTCTATCTCAAGCCGGACGTCTCACGCTTATCAAATCTGTAGCTGCTACCATTCCCTCTTACTCCATGTCCACATTCCTTCTCCCAAAAAGCTGGTGTCGAAACCTTGATCGTAGTCTGAAGAACTTTTTCTGGGGTTTCAAGGCTGATTCACGGCATTTCACTCCTATTGCTTGGTCATCTATCTGTCGCCCCAAATCTCTTGGCGGATTGGGCCTTAGAAGAATGTATGACATCAACAGATCGTTAGTGGCTAAGTTGGGTTGGTTGGTGTGCAAGAATTCTCTATCTCCTTGGGTCGAAGCTCTGAGAGCTAAATATCTACGCCACTCTTCCTCGTTAAGTCACTGTCCCAATCGAGTGCAAAGTTCATGGATCTGGCAGGGTATTATGAAATGCAGGGATATTTTGGATAAAGGTCTGTTGTATCTTGTCAAAGATGGCTCTCAAATTAAGGTTTGGGAGGACCCCTGGCTCCCCCACTTTCCAGGTTTCAAACCGCTGCCAGCCTCGGAAGATCAACGCACCCTATGGGCAGATGTGCGAGTAAAGGACTTGCTTGATGTGTCTCAATCTGGTTGGAACACGTCCCTACTGGAGCAATTATTTTCTCCAGCTTGTGTCCAACATATCCTTTCAATTCCTCTCAACCCTCTCCTACCTTCTGACTTGTTGACTTGGCACCTAAATCCCACGGGTCTTTTTTCTGTACAATCTGCTTACCTTTGTGATCAAACCTCCAGATTCTCATCCCTGATGTCTGATCAAAGGATAGATTGGCAGCGCTTTTGGAAAATCCAAGTACAGGGTAGATTGAAACTGATTTTATGGAAATTTACTACCAAAGCCATCCCCATTAAATCTAGAATGAGCTTTCTATATGATTGGGTGGATGATGATTATTACCTCTGTCCACTTTGCAAGTCAGCCACAGAAACTGAGGAGCATTTAGTTTTCCAATGCTTATTTGCTGAAATCCTTTGGAGAGAGGCACCCTGCCCTGTAAGGGTTGCTGATATGCGGCAGCTTGATATCTTATCTTGGTTATCTGTGGTGCTAAATGTTAAAACAGCTCTTCCCTTTATCAATGTTTCGGAGAGAGATTTCTTTTTGCAGGCCGCTATTATTGTGGATGTCATGTGGTATGCTCGAAATAAATCCGTACACGAGGGAGCTGTTTTTCACCCCTCTGACCTGGTTGCTAGTATGAAGAGAAGATATGGGGAACATCGAGCTGCTTGGAGGGAATTTGATGCGGAGCGACACCTACTTTGGTCTCCTCCTGAGCTTGGCTATGTGAAAGTTAATTGTGATGCTGCTCTTTGTGGTAACTCCAGCTATCTAGCTGCGGTAGTAAGGGATCATACGGGTCATATTTTGTTAGCACGAAGTGATTTTGTGTGCTCCAACAACCCTCTCCTTGCGGAGCTAAAAGCTATACTTCTAGCCTCCCAGCTTGCAGATTTCTTACAAGCTCCCAAGGTGATTATAGAATCTGATTCTTCCTGTGCTTGCAACATTGTCAACGACCCCTCCTTCATCTCGGAAGGTCCTTTAGTCGTCTATGCAAAACTCATCAGAGAGTTTCTTGAACGTCATAGGAGTTGGCGTGTGGTGTGGATTTCCCGCAGGCAAAATCAAGTGGCACATCAGATGGCTGCTTGGATTGTCTCTGTTTTTATTTTCGATTTCATTTCTGCTGAATGTATTCCCCTGTCTATTTCTTCAGCGGACGATCCTTTGGATCCTCCCTGACTTTTTGTGAACAGGTGGTTTGGTTTTTTAATTGAATTTGCTTAGAAAAAAAAAGTATAGCCCAAACTCAATCATTTTCAAATAATTTTGACCCCCTCGTACTCAAACTTCCCTCTATATGTACCCCTTCCACCAGCCACACCAATTCCACGGCACATCCAAACCACCCTTTATCCTATGGATCCTGATAAGAATATCATCCCTCCGGTCTCTCGAGGTGCCTTTGTATCTTACATTATCCATATCCAAGAGTTACCCCCCTTCTCCTGCCTCTCCCATAGCCCAGGCCCAACCCACACACTATAAGGAGTTGACCTCTAAACCTTTCCGACTTCCAGACAATGATGAACCTTACCACCTGGACTTCTCCAACATTCTTCCAGATACAAAAGGAAAAGGAAAGTCACCAGGTATCCGGTAGAAAGTCCAACCTCTATTCCTAAACCTCTAAAAAATCTGGACCATCCACAAGAAGAGGTAAACGAAAGGCTGATGATGAAGTGGATTCATTTCTCAATTTCCCATAAAAACTGGTCATTGAACCCCCAAATGATACAATCATTTCTATCCTTAAACAATCACAACATCTTCAGGCCCTGAATGCTGCCCAAAAAAAACTTGAGTGCAAACAACTCAAGGCCCTAATCAACCAAAATCGTGCTAAACATGTCTTTTCCACTCATCCCCAACCTGAAAAAATTGATCCAATGGCTGAGCAGGCGAGCCAATACCTACCCCACCCAGGGCCATGAAGCTTCTCTACTATTGTCGAGGTTTGGCGTGGACTTCGGCAAAAAAATCTCTCCGAGCCATGATTCGAGATTGTAACCCCAATTGTCTATATATAATGGAGTCTTAAGTTTTTGATGTTGTTGCTACTACTATTTTGAATATAATAGGTTTCTATCATTACGTTTTTGTTCCTCCTAGTGGCACTAGAGAAGGTCTTGTGTTGTCTTGAAGAGCTGGATGTTCCCTCTCTGTGATCTGAAAAAAGAGAAATGTAATCCATGTTTTGTATAATCCTTCTAATTCATGTACCTCTTTCCTTTGTTCTTTCGTATATGGCCCTCCGTACTCCAATTTTAAAAAACAATTCTGGGCTGACCTTCACTCTGTTGGTCACTCCTTTACTGGTATGTGGCTTCTAATTGGTGACTTCAATGCTATTATTAACACTTATGATACGAGAGGAGGCCGACCAGTTGACTCTACATCAAAAACTTCATATTTTAAAATCTTCATCCAAAATCATAGTTTTTCTGATATTGCTTATGAAGACTATGCATTTACTTGATCCAATGGTCATCATGGGCTTGCCAACATTCAGAAATGTATTGATAGAAGTCTGGCCAATACCCTTTGGAGACAAAAATATGCAAAATCCACTCTGAAGCATCTCATTAGTTCCTCCTCTGTCCCTATTCTTCTAGATACAGAAGGTCTTCACTCATGTCTCCAAAAACCCTTTCGATTTGAACAATTCTGGATTCGGGACCCCTCATGCTCTATTATTGTTACTACGACCTGAAACTCTATAAAGTTGCCTAACTTACATCCTCTTATCACCCATAAAATTGCAGCCACATCCACAACCTTTCGTCAATGGAACAAACTCATTTTGGCTACATCACTGGCCGCATTAAGCAAATTACCTATGAGATAAATCGAATCCAACTGCTTCCTCCCTCTCAAACCAACTAGCAACATGACAACCATTTGCATCATCTTTTGGTAGAGCAACTTTAGTGAGAACAACTATTATGGAGGCAAAAATCTCTCACCCAATGGCTCGTCTCGACTAAGCTCAATACCAAATACTTCTACACTTCCGCCATCATTAGAAGGAGCAAAAACTTCATCAGCATCTTGAAAGATCATACTAATAGTTGGGTTTCTGACCGCAATGCAGTCGGGGACCTTCTCATAACCCATTTCTCCCCCCTCTTTATTTCCCAACTCTCAACTACCCCTACACTTAGCCTTGCTGATATGTTTACCACTGTCCTCACACCACAAGAAAGTGAGCCTCTCAGCTCTATTCCCACTGAAGAAGAAATTCTCCACCCCCTTAAACCCATGCACCCCCCCAACAAGGCCTTAGGTCCAGATGAGATGACTCTTTTATTCTTCCAAACTTTCTGGCACATTGTAAAAAAAGATCTCATACATACCATCCAACAATTCTTTCAAACGGGACAGCTGTGCATGGGCCGTAATGATACCATTATTGCTTTCATCCCTAAAATTGACCATCCTACCCTTGTCTCCATCTTCGCCCAATAAGCTTTTGCAATACTATTTACAACATCATCTTTAAAATTATTGCACTAAGGCTTTTGGTAAGCTATCCTGCATGTCTTGGCTCTACTAGGCTTTCCAAATGTATTTATCAATTGGATCCACTCTTGCATATCCACGACCACTTTTGCTATTCTTCTAAATGGCAGCCTAGTTGGTCACTTCTCTCCCTCTCAAGGCTTTTACCAAAGTGATCCTTTCTTTCCTTAGTAATTCATTATTGTTGCTGAAATTTAACTTGTATTCTTTACTTGGAAGAACATCGCACAAACTTAAAGGGCATTCAACTGGAACGTGGTGGACCCTCTCTTTCTCATTTACTCTTTGCGGACAATCTTATTCTAGTTGGCAGGCAACAAACCATGAGACCAGAGTTTTCCGTAGAAGTCTTCGGCCTATTTTCAATGCACTGGAAAAAACTTCAATGCCCTTAATTCCCATGTATATTTCAGTAAAAATGTGTCTAGTTCCCTTCAACGCCATATTATCTATACCTTAGGCATTTTCAAAGGTTCCACTAAAGCTTCTCACCTTGGTCTCCCACTCATGTTTCCTCGCATGAAGTCTTCTTAGCCACTAAGCAAAAATTGAAAGCCATATGTCAGGATGAAAAGCCAAACTACTCTCTCCAGGTAGGACGCACTCAGCTCATTTAATCAATAGCTTCCACCATGCTTTCCTATTCTATATGTCCTCTTATATCCTTCCTCAATGTCTTTGCAAAGAACTAGATCGTTTAATAAAAAATTTCTGGTGGAGCTTTCCTTCCAAGTCTCATAACTAGCTCTCACAAGCTGGGGCACTATTTGTCAACCCAAATCTTTGGGAGGACTTGGCCTTCGTAGGACGAGCAATTTAAATCAAGCATTGCTTGCAAAGCTTGGATGACTTATCCTAACCTCTCACAATTCTCCTTGGATAAAAGTTGTTCAAGTCAAATATCTGAGACAAGAATCATTTTGGAATGTCTCATCCTCCCCTAATTCATCATGGTTATGGAAAAGTATTCTCCGCTCTTGACCTCTTTTGCAAAAGGGTTTTGTCACTTAATCAGGGATGTTTCTACCACAAAAGTGTGGATTGACCCTTGGATTACCTCACTCCCAAATTTCAGACCAATTCCAAAAGATGCCACATTCCCACAAACCCACAACCTTACTGTTGTTGACTTTTGTTCACAAACGATATTTTGGTGATTTCAATAAATGAATTAAGTTTACAAAATGAACATATTCAAAGACAGAGACATTTTTATCAAAGAGCCAAAGACTAGAAGATTGAAGATCAAGAAGATGCAAAGATTTGAAAAGGAGAAAGTTATTTTGAACAACAAAATAGTTTCTCAAAGCAAAATCCTTGAGAAGTTTACAAAAGGAAAGAAATCTTTGAATTTAATTATTGGTAGTCAAAGATGTGTCTTTGACAAAAGTGGCTTAGGTACATGCCTTCTATTCACTAAAAATATTTTAAGAATTATTTGTGAAGGCTAAGTCTTTTTGTGCACATACTCAAACATGTCATTTTTGCAACAAGGATGAACATCTAATTTTTGATTGTGCATTGAAGAAACCTGGGAGCAAGGCTCTCAAGAAGACATAGGTTCCAAAATGAACCAAGACTAACATTGAAAGACCCAAGAAAGCTTGGGTATCAAAAACATTTTCTTGATTCTTATGTAGGATTCAAGAAGGATGGAGTAATAAAGAGTACTTGGATGAAACTTTTAAATAAAAAAGACTTGACATTTGAGAAAGACGTTTGGTATATTATTATCCTTTGATAAAACATATTATTGGTTGATTGTCTTCTATGACGATTTCTTACGTGTTAATCTTAAAAATGAAAATGTATTTATTTTTGACATATTTATTGCATTTATCAAAATAGAACACCTCTAAAAGGACATTTTTATAAAATCATGAACTTTTATGAGATTTTGTGAGCCTAAATTTTTTGGTTGAGAATGAGCTTTAAATTGTCATTGGTAGTTAAGATGTTGGTACAAGCTCACTCGGTGGCTACTATCGTAATAGTGATAGACTCTTGAGTCCCCATTAGTCATCCTCTATATCATTTCAATGAGATTGTCATTTAAAACTCCAAGTTGTTCTTTTGGACATTCTCTTAAATGAAAATGATTATTTTTGAGTTATATCCATGTATTCACTTTTTTATTGAGAAATGAGAGATTTCTTGTATTCTCTTTGATCATGTGATGGATATTGATAGAATGCTTGTTTGGGGGAAGCTTGATGGATAATGCATGCACATATCTTAATCTTCAACAAATTTTTGATGCATCCATTTAAGTTTATATCCTTTGTCTTTTTGATGTGACAAAGGGGGAGAAATGTGTTGATAATAATTTTGATGACTATATATTCTCCTTTTGAATTGGATTATGAATATTGGCTACTAATATTTTGTCTCAAGTTTTAAATGATTGTCTAATTGCAAAAAATAGGGGGAGTCATCCCAAAACTATCAATTTATTGTCATCATAAAAAATGGGGAGATTGTGGTATTTGTTCATAATCGATATTTTGATGATTTCAATAAATTGATTAAGTTTACAAAATGGACATCTTCAAAGACAAAATCATTTTTTTCAAAGAGCAAAAAACTAGAAGATTGAAGATCAAGAAGATAACCTTGTAACTCTTAGTTTCACTTTTGACAAGGATTTGAATCACACATTTGCATATCTTTCAAACCGTGCATAATTTTATTATTATAAGTTTGAAAATCAAAATGCGCCTTAAGTGTTTTCAAATGATCCCTATATAAACTCTCAAGCATTAGTTATACTTTTGGGTTAGTTTTTGAAATTGAGATTTCAAAAATGTCAAAAACAGACTTTTTAATTATAGCGGATGATAAACAGTTTTATAGCGGTCTATGAAGTGGTCGACCTCTATATTAAGTGAATTGTCATCTACATGAAGCAGATGGTGGGGCGCCTAGGACAAAAATTTGACAGCAATCAAATTTTATGACCGTTGGGCAACGACTAGTTGAAGCGGTTGGGTACAACGGTAAAATTGTCAGATCGACCTCCAATGGCTAGAAATGACTAATTTTCTAATGTGGTCTATATAAAGACCTTCCTAATGTCTAAAAATATGGGAGAACGACTACATATCATTTTTATAACTTGAGAAAGATCTTAAACCTTCTTGTTTCATATTTCTCATATCATTAACTCATATTACATCTTCACATCCTTATCATTGTGTGAATCAAAAGAGATAGAACTTTCCATTTTCTTATCCACTCTTTGAGAGAGTTTAATTCTTGTATCTTCATATTCAAGAGAAGTGATTCTTTTAGTGAGGTCATTCATTAAAGAAGAAACTTAGAGAGAGTATATCTCAAACTTGGTTAGATTGTGAGTGTTGAGCCCGGAAAAACACTTGTAAGATTTTCTAGCACCTGGAAACTAGAGTGTACACTATTTTGGAGATAGTGGGAAAACTTCAGGACTTGGTAAAGGAGCTTGATGGGTGGATATAGGTGGGTTTGCCAAACCACCTAAAAATCTCGTGTTTGCTTCTCTAACCCTACTCTTTACATTTAGCACTTATTTACTTATCGCATTAATACGTGGTCAAATACTTGTGCTAAATTATCCTTTACATTGCAAACACAATTTTGGGGTTAAAAGCGAAAAAAATTGGATATTCAATTCACCTCCCTCTTGGGTTGCCTTAATCCTATGAATTACAACTGTATCGACTCTAATTCATCCCATCACTCGCCAATGGTTCACAGACAAACTTGAAGCTCTTTTCAACCTTGCCACTATCAATGCCATCACCCTCCTTCAACCTGCCCATACTTCCCTCCCTGATAAGCTGATATGGAAACCTGATAATAAAGGAACTTTCTCTGTCAAATCAGCTTACCACCTCACTCTTCAATCCTCTCTTTCACTCCATCATACAATGGTGAAAAAAGATTGGACTATTCTTTGGAAACTTAAAATTCTTGCTAGACTTAAACTTCTCCTTTGGATAATTGCTTGGGACATCCTTCCAACAGGTTAGCGTCTCACAAACACTGGATCATCCTCATTGGGCACTGACTCGACTTTATGCTACCTTTGCTGCAATGAGCTGGAATTAATCAACCATCTTTTCCTTGATTGCCCAGTACAAAAATTTCTCTGGAGGAATTCCTGTTTTCCCCTCATTCTGGACAAAATTCACCCTCACACAATCCATGAATTTCTTAGATGTATTATAGAACCCAAAGGCAAGCTTAATCTGAGTGCTGAGGCATGGCATCATTTTCAAATATTTGCTGGCCTTGCCTTTGATCAGGTATGGATGTGGAGAAATCAAGTCAGATTACATTCCAATGTTACCATTAATCCTTTATATTTAGCTAACTTGGTTTCTAGACAATCCAAAGAACATATGACAGCTTGGACAAGCACAGTGTATTTTTTTCTCATAGGCCATCCAGCATTCAGCTCTCTCTACCGATTCCAATATGATGCAGCTGTTATAGCAGACTTCTCTATGGCTGCAGTTGTCTGTGTTGATATCTAATTACACAATCCTGGAAGCGGAGACAAAACTTTTTCCACCTATCACAGATCCATTAGTGGCTGAAGCCCATTCAGCTCTTCTTGCAGCAACTCTTGCGAGCACAGGAGGGAGATTCAGGTATTGTCAGAGCAGCCCTTTGCCACGAAGAATCTAATATTGACTGGAGCATTCTCAACCTCATCTCTAGTACTGTATCTAAGCTATCATCTATCCCTTCTTGGACTACTAGAAAGATTACTCGAGAAGAAAACTCGAAAGGCGCATCTGTTAGCGCAATGGGCTGTGGCACACAATTTTAGTTACCACATTCCGAACTCTTTATTTTCTTCTATTTGGACTTGTGAAGGAACTGAACCTCCCTAATTGTATTATTTTCTTCCTTAATATATAATATTGTAAACGTTTTGAGAAAAAAAAATGTGGAACACTGACATGGTTAGCACAACCATCTGAGTCATTTGAAAGACTTCACAAAGCATCTGTAGATGATGACATCATAGTTGCTAAAATTTAGCAACTATGATGTCATCATCTACAGATGCAGGTTGAAATCTGGTCCATGCTAAAAATTAAATCAATAAATAGAATTTCAATTGCTTTTTGACTTCCCAGTTTACAAATTGTGTTTAGGATCTCCAACTATTCACAAACCATATAATTACGTGTCATTTTGAGCTTCTTCTTCTTCTTCACGTCACCAACTCCACAAATTACTTTTTGCAACTCAAACCCCCTTAGCTTTTGATGCATATTTTGTTCTACTCTTTTCACCAAATCTGCAATGCTAAACAATGATCAACGAGCAAAAAAAAACAAAATCTCTCTTAATCAATAAAGTGTTATATTCTCTCTTTCGCCAATATAATAATCTTCATTAGTACCTATTTATTTATGTACCGATTAAAAGTAGTCATTGCTTGTGAGACCCCGATTTTTCTCCTACGTAATTGCTTATGTATTATCTTTTATTTCCAATGTAATAGCTTTTATTTCTTCATGGGGCTATGTTTTGGCCAAGGTATGACCTAATCTTTATGTTATGGTATTTCGATTAAAATGAGATTTTTAATTCATAAAATCTCTTTAAATAATTTTAATGTCATTTTATGCAAGTATAAATTATATTTATATTAGGAGCCGAAATTTCAAGTAAGTTTCCCTCTTGCAAAAATTTATATTTTTATTTACTTAAAATGATTCATGGACCATAGAATTTGAATTATGATTTAATTATTTCCTTGTATAAACCGAAAATTATTAATAGATTAAATGATGAATTTTTGTGAATACATGGATCGAATATTTTATATATCTTCTCCATGTGACATGTAATATTATCATATGGCCTATATTATTAATAGAATTTCCATTTGAATATACATGATAAGCTATGTAGTTATGTGATAAGTCTAGAGATGATTTAATTGATAAGCACACTTGCTTATCATAGTGATAAGCAAGCATGATAAGTTAGGAAACTTTTAGAGTGATAATGCCTTGTGATTATTGTAGTGATAGGCTAGGGTCATTATCACATGATAAGATATCATGCTTATGAGGTGATAAGCTATTGGAATGGATAGATAAGTAAGAGAGCTTATAAAGTGATAAGTTAGGTGAGAATGAAAATCAAGTTGAAAGTTGGTTGCATATTAATGTGAAAGTAACTAGGTTGGTTGAAAAGCAACCAAACTAAGCAAAGGATGACTTTTACGTGAAAGGCATGGAGGAGAAAAAAATTGAAAGCTAAAGTGAGGTGCCATGTGATGTGTAAGAGATGTGTAAGAAGGTGTAAGTGTGTAAGAATTGATAAGACAAAGCATTGAAGTAAAAAGAGAAGAGAAAAGTGAGAGAGGAGGAGTGAATGTCGATGGAATGCATGGGAGGAAAGAGAATGTGCAAAGAGACAAGGAAGTGATGTGAGAAAGAGGTGAAAAGAAAGAAAAAGAAAGAGAGAGGGAAGCTTGTGTGAATGTCGACCAAGGCCCCCCCTTCACCATTTTCCTTTTCCATTTCTCTCTCTTGTCAATTCACTCTCAAACTTTATGTCAAGTGCTTTGGGAGACTCAATCTCACATAACCCTCTTGCATTTCTCTCTTGACCGAAACACTCAAGCATTTTCACTCTCAAACCTCTTCTCTCTTGGCCGAATTTTACAAGCTCTCACAACTCTCTCCATTTTGCTTCCCTTAGCCGAATCTCTCACTCAATGTTCAAGGTTTGCTCTATTTCATCTTGCACCTAAACCACTCTCTTCTAGCTTACCAAATCTCATTCCAAAAGCCAAGTAAATCTCTCTTGTTGTAGACAAAAATCCTTCCTTGGAAACCCTAGCCATTTGACACCATTTCTCTTCAAGCTTACCATGTCCTCTTAACCACCATAGAACTTCTTTTTTTAAACCAAGCTTGGACATTTCTAAGGAGGGTGGACCGAATCTTTGAAGGAGGAAAATGATAGGAAGAGTTAGTAAAGATTGAAGGTAAGATTAGTTTCATTGATGCTCTTGCCTTAAGCATCACAAGTACTAACCAAAGATGCTTTATTTTCTAGGTGCTCAAGCTTGGATAAACAACAAGGTAAGGCTAAAGTGATGTTGTTGGTATAGCATAGTGACCGAATGGGTTATGTGTGGATTTTGATGTGTAGGTCATGATATGCCTTGATGATTGTTAGATCTTGGATGCTTAAGATCCCTAGGTTGTTTACATGCTAGATCTAACCATGGAAACCCTAGATCTAAGGTTGTATGTAAAGAAAAAGGTAAATGAAGAACAATATTTGCTAAAGGAAGTTAGATCTAAGTTTTGATGTGTTGGGTTGATGAAAGATGATATCTTTGTTTAGATCTATGGATATTAGTGTGTATAAAGAGTAGATCTATTGTTGATGGAATTATTTGATGAAAAGATTAAGTGCATGCATGCTAGTTAGGTCACAATGCAAAGGATATGCATGATATGATTTTTAGCATGAAAATGTAACATTTTGGGGTATGGCCGAAAATGAGCTATGTAGGATTTCATGTATAGTTTTGAATATGTTTAAATCTGGACATTGGCCATAACATGTGCAAGCTTTATGACCCCAATGCATGGTAGATGATTATGTTAAGTGTGAGATGCATGTAAGTTAAAGGAAACGAAAGAAAACCTAATTTTTGGATGAAAGCATGTGTTGACCGAATGCTATGGGTATGATGTGTTGTGTTGGTGCTTTGATTTATAGATCCTAGGTTGTGAAATTGTTGAATGGAGGATGGGATCACCCTTGGAGTAAAAGTTGTGATTAATTGGTGCATAAATGGTAATGGCCGAATGTTGTAAGAAAAGGTAACCCTAAGTGCAATTCATGATTTATGTATTTTCATTGTTGTGTTGGATAAGAAAATTAGAGTTAGGCTAGTTGGAATAATATTATAGAGCCATGATCTTTTATTAAATATTATTGGAACCCTAGTTAAGTTTTACTCGGGTTTTATTTGAGGTTTAAAGTCTAAATTAAGATTTAATCATGAATAATTTATTAATAGTTAGATATAAGGTTTTAATGTAGTACGTGTAATAAAAAGAGACTTAGGTTTAATTCTAAACCTATGAGTATTATTTAACCCTAATCGAGGCATGTACATGGATAAATATATTTTTATTTCAATAAAAATATTAGCTAAGTTTTGGAATAATTGTTAAGAAAAAGAATAAAATATTTTTTTATAATTAAATGGATTTCAGTGATATATATATATATATATCTTTGGTGATTTCAAAAAGAAATGATTTCATATTCTTAAAGTCTAAAGAATATTTGAATCGCTTGTAGGCGATCCACGTGTCTGTATACACGAACAAGGAGACCAAGAGTAAGTGGATACTGTAAGTGGACAGTAAGTATTCTTTTTCAAAACTGGAATGACACACTGCATCGTTTCATGAACAAGCATGAATTTTAAGCAAGTATGAATTTTAAGCAAGCATGACATGACATGTGCATTGCATGAATTTTTCAAGAAGAAAGTTATGCAATGATTTTTATGGAAAGAATATGAGAAGTTTTATGAAACGATAAGTTAAGATAAGGGGCACCGGTCGGTACCGTACCATCAAGTTGGACTCCCATACCGAAGGACAAATATGAGAAGGATGGGTGAATCCAAGAGGTTGTGCAAGCCACACTGAAGGACATTGAGAAGGTGTGGTGCCTCCAAGGGTCGTGTCTAGCCATCAGGCCTGGGGCCACTTCAAGGGCTAGCTCGACCAGATGTTAAGGTCTCCAAGGGAATTCGGGGACGGTTCCGAAGGGAACGCACAACCCTGACTTCAGGGGTCAAATGGAGCGAGCCCACAAGTAAAAGATATGAGATAATTATGAAAAGGCCAACAAGGGCACAAGTATGAAATGAATGGTTTTCAAGGGCCAAGGGCCAGTTTTTCAAGCAAGAATGAAAGAAAGATTTTAAAGGGCCTGGGGCCGAAACTAAGCAAGAGCATATGCATAATTCATGACATGCATGTGCATCAATTATCAAGTTTCTTTCTTTCATGATTAAGCGGGCATAAGTCAAGAGCATGATTTAAGTTTTATGTTTTTCCCTTACTGAGTCTTTTTGACTCACGTTTTTAAAATTGTGTCATTCCAGATGTATCAGGTGAAGAGAGTCAGGAGGACTACCTGACCTAGAAGCCCAAGATATTATGTTTCATATTTTGATGATAGTGGCATGAGCGTCACTGATTGGGTTCTAATGTGTTAAATATATGTTTTGTATGAACTTAATGAGAACCCTGATTATGTAAAAATTAGCTCGAACCCCTCGCGATCCTGTACGTTTCCGCCGTAATCAAGTAAAACAATAAGTAAGAACGCTGGAGTCATCCGGGGGATAGCTCGCGGCTGTCACGGTCCCTGCGGGATGCCGTTCGGGGCGTGACATTGCTAATGTGAAATCCAGTTTTTATTTAATTTATATCAACCTCTACACTATGATATCATGTTGATACAATAATAAATTTTAATTTATGGATGTATGTATTGATGAATGTGTGTCCTATACTTGTGCTTAACAAAATTAGTACTATACATTTAGTATGGATAGAAATTGAATTTCTCTGTGTTTCTGTGAATATGAATTTTTCCCATGTACTGTTTGAAATTTTGCCATAATTTTTTCCATCATCTTTAGTTCGTCCCCAAGAAAAAAGATAGGGCTCTGCCATTGTTTATGCATAGTAAGCTTAAGATTAAAAATCTTCTTCGCATCCTTAATATTTTCTTTGGTGGCCGACAACCAAGAAAGTCATATAGGATATTTTCGCAGACAGACAGATCCTTGACCGATGGATCTTCTCGTCGAAACATTGGGTGTTTTATTTACCGAACGCGTCCTGACTAAGGCTATTCAGTTCAAGATTTAAGCCAATTCAGGGATCAGTTGAGGCAACCTCGTTGCAGCTCATTATCTTAAGACCATACCAACACAACGTCTCTTCTTTCCTTCTGCATCTGCTCTGCCTCTTTAAGGCATTTGGCGGTGCCGATTGGGCTAACTTGTTCTTACATGCGCAGGTTTGCTATTGCTCATTGCATTTTCCATGGTGATTTGCTTACATCCTGGCGATGAAACAAGCAAACTACTGTATGACGATCATTTCAAGAGGCAGACATCATGTTGTAAGTTACTCGGTTCCTTTCTTTACACACTGATTTCTGTGGTTTCGTCAAGCTACACTGCTTTTAACTTCACTCACGTTGTTGCTAACCCAATCTTTCATGAACAGACAAACAGTTTTGACATTGCTCTGTCATATACTGCGTCAAAAGTTACAAGCAGGCATTATCCACACTTTATATGTCTCTTCCCAATATCCATTTGTGGATATTTTAGCTACAGCGCCTTCGTTATAATCAGTTTAATGCTTTTGCTTTTCCAGGGTAGATGTTGCTAATATGTTTTCACCATGTAGAACGTTTTAATTGAATCAATATACAAAACATGAATTGCATTTAAAATGGCAGCACAATTTGGTAAGCCTTTAATGATGGAACATAAAACTTTTCATGTCTTTAAGTTCCAAATAAAGCGGGGTGCAAACCTCAGATTGTACTTGAAACTGGCATCATTTGGCTGCGAGATTCTGGCAGTATCCTAATTGTTAACTTTTCTTGGCATATTTCCAATGCCCTCTTCGTCTTGAATATCAAAGGTTGAAAAGTGACAGAAACTAGAAATCGTAGCTTCCTCAGTTAGCAGCACATATCAAGTGCATCGAACCATTATAACTTCAGGAGAGCACAGAGCATCATAGTCAGACTTCTCTGACCCTCTGTTCGTAAGAAGTTTAGTTGGTAAACACTCTAGCATTTTTTCCTTCTTGCATCTGCTTTCTAGTCTCTCCGACCAATGATAGTTCTAGGGGTTTCAGAATTGACCAGGCTATGAGATATCACAGAATGACATTCTCTTCCAAATGATGGTTCTGCCTTAATTCCAGATGGCAAGCATGGTGTCTGACTTTCACTAGTTAACGTAACAACATCATTATGTATGACTTGGTGATCCTTGGAAGTCTGAACCCTTCTTGCATCCTTTTTCCAATCTCGTTTGCAATGCACCTGGGTCATACAAGGGCTATGAACCCCATTTTGGTGCAACTCTACCTGCGGTAGAGCAGACTGATTTATAACACAAGACTTCTTGATTTCTGCTTCAAGCCGTTTCCGCGCTCTGTACCTACGTTGCCGCTCTCGGTTCTTCTGCCGACGAGCCATTACGTCATGGCGGCCTGTAGGACGCTGTCTTTGGACAAGGGGTTTCACCATGAAGCTATCTTGTATTC
Source organism: Myrica gale (assembly GCA_963930655.1). NCBI lineage: Eukaryota > Viridiplantae > Streptophyta > Magnoliopsida > Fagales > Myricaceae > Myrica > Myrica gale. The sequence goes on from OZ005620.1 coordinate 15,036,706, forward strand.
CAGTGGCATCCATATCTTCCCCATTTTCCATTATGGATAATGGTTAGCATCTGCATATTAACAAACTAATTAAGGATGAGGCAGAAAAGTCAATACTAATATCTTTCCCAATCTGACGAAAACTCCTTGACATTTCTTACCAAAGGAAGTTAGCTTTCTGGTCTGTGCAACATCCATTCAGTGACAACGCCATTGTGCCAAATCTCTCAACCATCTATTATCATATGAAACAAAACATCAAAGGAATTTCTTTTTATGCAGCACCCAACGCCACATCATTTGGCCCATAAGTGATAATTTTGGAACAGCTTTCTTGATCAGCTCCAAAACAGAAGCAAAATTAAAAAATCAGGTAAAATTTGGATTAGATCCATACACGGAGAAAATTAAATGCACATAACTTTTATCTTCACAATGTGGTCAGGAAAGTCTTTTTACTTGTGTTTGCACATATGGAGGCAAACAAGGGAAGATGAATTTGAATCTCTCTTTTTCGCCACCAGTCAATACTCTGAAAAATTTAGTAAATCTCCTATCTCTTTGGCAAAGGATTTACAAGCATTCGGATTTGATTCCACTTTATACAATTTATCTCATTGTCAATCCCCGAATGATTAAACCAATTAGACTTAAATGTCATATCAAATTCAGATTAAGTACTAGGACTGACATATTGCACGAAGTGAAGCTTCATGGAAATGAGATATATACTTGGAGTATCGCTGCATCTAACTCGGGCTTTCAAAAACAAAAAAACAGAAAAGAATATGTCAGGCCGCATCCAGGCAGACTCAAATACCAACCTCAGTTATTAGGGATGGAGAAAAACGTATATCCGATAAAGTTCATTGGAACATCTATACAGATACCGCCTGCTCTTAGTATTTAAAATGTGTCTATTCACCCTTGCTGCAATACACACATTTTGAGATATAATAGCATGACGGATACACCTTTTCATTCCTGTGGTGGATTTGGACTTTTTCATCCAGATGCTCTACACAAGTGCTATTATAAATCAGAAGTCATGAGTTCCACCTTAATGGAAATTGTGGAATAGAATCTGTATCAAGTAGGCTTCAATACATTTTGCATCATGCACTGATCCTATGGAAGTTCCATTCTAAGAAGTCTCTCAAACTAAGCTTCAGCAGGCTTCAAGGTGAACGTACCTTCATAGTTCTACAACTCAAGGTAAGGCATGGGTCTATTTCTATATTTTAGAGGACATATTCACCTCTAATGTGTATTCTTATGTAGAACTCACTCAGAACTTCAAGCAGCCCATTCATTCATTAGCCAAGAGTAAATAGACCCTGAAACCAAGAACCCCACAAATAATTGTCTAACAATCGCTACTGCTAGCTGCCCTTGGATTATACAAAACAACGATGCTGCAATTAATTTTCTTAGCATACTCGAAAGAACTTGGCTTCCCCTAGAGCTGGAACTAATGCAAGTTTTGATTTCCGAAGAAAGAAGCGGCAGAATGAAAAAGTATTAGAAAGACATCTCTTGCGACCCCAAGAAAGCATGGTGATTAGACTGAATTATTGAATGAAAGGAACAGAGATGCCAAACAGATCCAAGCACAAAATACAGCGACGAAACGTATATGCGCAAATTAAGCTCCCTTAAAGCATCATTTAGGAAACTAAATTTATTGCCAGACCAAAAAGGTACCGTTACGAATGCAGATCTGTTCTGTGCCCATGGGTGCCCAAGTAAGCGAAAACTTGTCAGAGAGATAGAGAGGGGAGGTTTGTTAGAGGAAGCGAAAGGTGGTGATTGTTTGGACTTTTCTGGTGCGGCGACAGGGTTGAGGTTTCCAGCCAGGCGGATGTTGAGGAGACGGAACGCACGGGGTGGTGGCGCAGTTGGCTAGCGCGTAGGTCTCATAGCTTCTGAGTGATCCTGAGGTCGAGAGTTCGAGCCTCTCTCACCCCAACAGAAGTTTTCGTTGTTATTTTATCTTTGCTCATTTGTTTGTTAATATTCTAGTCAACTGTTTTTTAAGGTTGACTTTCTTCCGTGAGCCCACTAGACTTGATTCTTGAACATCCTGCGAAATAAAACAATCACCAAAATTGACTGAATCCGGTACCGTTTCTGACATTACGAATTCGAAAATATTGTATTTACTCTTAGCGGAAGGATAAGTAATATTTGTGCAAACGGAGGCAGCACGTTTATGAGTCAGGTGTATAGAAGAGAATTACCTAACCTGACTAAATTGCTAATCTTTTCGAAAAAATAAATTTTATCCAAGAGAATATGTTTTCCATTCTGGTTGAGAGTAACCCAGATCCAAATGGTTTTGGGTCGGGTTTCTTTAGTACTTGTTGGGATATTCCTAAATCTGGTCGCTTATTATAAAGTGTTTATTGAGCAGATTTTTCTGGGGACGTGATGGGATTCCGAAAAAGCATCGGTATGCTTGCCACAAGAGAACTGCACACCAACTCAAGAGGGTGGTGCTGGCTTTAGAGGTTTTACTCGTGATGTCGAGCTTTCTCTTCATATGAAATTCGCTTGGAAGTTCTTGCAAGATAACTCCTCGTGGTCTAGTTTCTTTTAGAGGTAAGTGTGTGAGGAATCTACGTCTTTCTCCCCTAGTGTTGGATAACTCGAGATGGCTTATTCGGATGGGAGTGATAACGTACGGTCCTGTTTGTAATCATTTTCTGGTGGTTGGTTTTTCTTCTCTTACTGTCAGGGACTGCAAAATTGAGAATGGTTGTAAAGAATATTGACAAAGGAAATCATAAATCTCGTCTCATTCATCATGCGTCAATACAGGGGAATATTTATATAGTACAGGTTTGTTATTTGTCAGAGAATATCGATCCTATATTTGCGATATGCTTGACACGCATATGTCACCGCTGTACTATTTGACTATTCTAGAACAGTTGAGTCATCGAATGAACTGAACTGCTGACCGGAGATGAATAGGTGGAATCAGCCAGGGGTGGTGGCAGCGGCAGCCCTATCGATGGAAAATCTGTAATTTTTTTTTATTTATTCATATTTTTTAGGGAAATTTGCTTTTTCGTCCTTAGGTTTTGAGCCCTTTTTAATTTTAGTCCTTAAATTTAAACCTTCAAAATTTTAGTCCTTGAACTTTCATCTTTGTAAAATTTAGTCCTTCCGTCAGTCTGCCGTCAATTTTTGTAGCGGTTGACCGCCAATTTTGAAGCAGTCGACCGGATATATGTTTTGAAAGTGAGCGGTCGACCGGTACAAATTTGACGGCAAATTGACGGCAAACTGATGGAAGGACTAAATTTTACAAAGACGAAATTTCAAGGACTAAAATTTTGACCCTCTAAAATTCATGACTAAAAATGAAAAGGGGTTAAAACCTAAGGACTAAAAAACAAATTTCCCTATTTTTTATATGCGCCGCCCCCCTTAGAATCAGGTCCACCCTCTTAGCTTAGTGGTTCCCACCATTTTCTCCCTGCTGCAGCTCTAGCCAACATCTCCCTCTCAACCTCCCCCTCTCCTTCAGGCTCCATGGCTGACGAAAGGTAAATAATAGAGAAAGTTTTTCTTTTTCTGGCCTTACGCAAGTTACGCAAGGGTTGAGATTTGGGAACTTGGGATTGTTGGACCATGGACTCCCTATGACCGGTGGCTTTTCTTTTAATAATTTTATCCAATGGCATAGAAGGTTTAAAAGCCACAAGTTTTAACACTAAAAGGTTTAAACTTAAAAGCAAAGGGCTCAAAGCCATTTGACATCCCTCGCAGGGTGCACTGCGCAGAGGCTCTAGGGATTTTGAAATTTGATTTCAATCTTCTAAAAATCAGAGTCTTATAAGCTAAAAATTGAAAACTTGGGTCTTAAAAGTAAAAGTCCCAAAGAACTGAATTCACAATGGATTGTTTTCAATTTTTTTAAATTTGCAAACCGAGAAGTCAATTGTGTGGAGGCTTAAGTGTTGTTGCTATGTTGTTTTTTTCAAGTTAATTTTGGAGCTCAAATTTTGCTTGGCTTGGTGGTGGGCTAATTCAGGTAATTTGTATCCTAAACCCCTATTAGAAATTTAGAAAATGATTCTATGGATTATTTGAAGATGGTTTTTGTGAATTGTTGGAGGTTGAAGGTTAGGGTTTGTGTTGGTTCGGTTCGTTTTTATGAATTGTTGGAGATCGGAGGTCAGAGCTTATGTTGGTTCTGTTGGTTGTTTAGGAGATGTTAAAATTGGAATTGAATTTGTGAATTGTTCATTTATATTTTGATTACTTGATATGCGGAACATGATGGTAACCTAGTAGAGTACATAATGAATTATTCATTTATACTTGTTTAGAAGATATTTTGATTACTTGGTATGCGAAAAATATTTTTAAATGCTTCTAGTCCTTAATTTTCAATATTTTAACTTTAAAACACTTTTGTATTACGTATGAAATTAAGATGTCATTTCGCCTTAAGAATTTGCCCCCCTTAACTAAAAGGCTTAAATGCACCCCATGCCCCTGGGGTATGCCGAATGAGCAAATATGCCCCTGAGGTAAACAAAGTCATTTTCATACCCCTGAGGTATACTTTCAGGAGCAAATATGCCCCTCCGTTATGTGCCGTTTGAAACCCTAACGGTAAATGCTGACGTGTCAAAATTTGACACGTCATCACCAATCAAAATGAGACACCTGTCATATTTTCGAAATTTAAAAAAAAAGGCAAAACAGAAGGGGGAGAACCCCCCGAGCGGCGAAGGGAGCTGGGCTCCCTTCGCCGCTGCGAGGGGTGGCCGCCAGCCACCCCCGCGGCTCGCGCCGTGCGGGGGTGGCCGGCAGTGGCCACCCCAGCGAAAGTCGCGCGAGCGGCGCCCGCGTCTCCCCTGCTCAGGGGTGGCGCGCGGCCGCCGATGGCGACGCGGGGAGCCCAGATCTGGGCTCCCCCTTCGCTGGGGTGGCACCTGCCGGCCACCCCTCGCGGCGGCGAAGGGAGCCCAGCTCCCTTCGCCGCTCGGGGGGTTCTCCCCCTTCTGTTTTGCCTTTTTTTTTTAATTTCGAAAATATGACAGGTGTCTCATTTTGATTGGTGATGACATGTCAAATTTTGACACGTCAGCATTTACCGTTAGGGTTTCAAACGGCACATAACGGAGGGGCATATTTGCTCCTGAAAGTATACCTCAGGGGTATGAAAATGACTTTGTTTACCTCAGGGGCATATTTGCTCATTCGGCATACCCCAGGGGCATGGAGTGCATTTAACCCTAAATCCTGGTTCCGCCACTATGGAGATGATTGCTGAGCTAGAAGATAGAGCTGGTGATGACAGTGCTTCAACATTCCCTCTTGACCCAAGCTGTAAGGATGAAAAAAGGCTTGTCCGTAATGTAGAAAACCGATTGGCAGATAAGATCAACAAGTTGATCCCTGCTGGAAAGAAATGAAACCACCAGGGGCTTGGAAGCAACACGGTCGCGCACAAAATGATAATCAACAACTACATGTTTAGTTCGAGTATGCATAACAGGATTGGAGGCAAGGTAGGTGGCACCCAACTTATTACATTAGAGAACCGGGGGAGAAGTGACAGTAGCACACCAAGATCTCGAAGAAGATATTGCACCCACAGAAGCTCGCAGGTGGCATTGACAACAACATTATACTCAGCTTTGGTGCTAGACCGTGCTATGGTTGGTTGTTTTTGGGAATTCCAGGAAATAAGGTGTGAGCCAAAAAATATGCAGAGACCACCAGTGGAGTGGCGATCATCTGGGCAACCAGCCCAGCTAGCCTTTGAATAAGCAAACAAAATGCGAGAGAGTTCCGAGCAAAAAATAAACCAAAATGAGCAGAAGTAGAGTGTCGTAGATATCGCAAGATTCGCCTGACAGCTTGCCAATGAGGAACTCATGGCTCATGCATGTACTGGAACTCGCGATTTACAACATAAGACAAATCTGGATGAGTGAAGGAATTATATTGTAAATTACCAATGTTGCTGCAATACAGCGTGGAATCCTCAAAGAGAGCTCCATCACGGGCAGTAAGAGTGCCAATAGTTGCCATTGGAGTCTTAACAGGCTTGGCATGAGTCATGTTCGTCTTGCAAAGAAGATATGTGATGTATTTTTGCTGCGTAAAAGGAGAAGCCCAGAAGACCGATGATGAACTTCAACTCCGAGAAAATAATACAAGGCCCCAAGGTCTTTGACCCCCCAAAGTTCAAGGATAAAAAATGTATTTATCCCTTCGTAAAACTTATACCAAAATGCATCTAAAGATATATATATATATATATATATTCGTGGGTAAAAGGAAATTAATTTTGACAGTAATTAAACTAATAACTGAATATTTCAAGAAAATAATAATTTTTAAACTATACTCAATTTTTCTAAAGAAATTAGTATAATTACTATACTTACCTAATTCGCTTTGCAATTAAAATTACATGTTACTTTCTCAAACCTCAATCAAAACCATAATTTATAAAGAATATAGTTTGTTTGAATTTTTTTTTACAATAATAACGCGGGGCATGCATTCGAGTCCTGGGCACCCTAATTTTGGAAATTAATGTTGTGATCATTTCTTTAAGATTTAGGACGGATAAGAGAATAATTGTGCTATGAGGCTTATATATATCAATATGCATGCAAATTGTTCAGTGGTAGGATAATTTGAGTCAAAGCACGATGATTTGAAGTTAATTAAGCCCACGCACACCTTTCATTTTGTTTCTGTGTTTTCTGTATTATCACAACTACAGTTTTGCTCATGAATAATCATAGCAAAAAGTAGAAAAATAAATGGGGATAGTAGACAATTTGGATTGATTGCTGACGTGGTAACAAATCCTTTCCAGTATTAAAATATCTTTCAACGTGTTCGTTTTGAAAAAATTTGTTTAATTTTAAGAATAATGTGAATATTTAGATGATATTTAAATTTTATTGACAAACATGTAAAAGTTGTCTAATTATATTAATGTGTATAAAATAATATTTAATTATATTAATATATGTGTAGGATTAATATTAAAAAAATAAATTCTAAAATTTTTAACGAACGAATATGCAAAGAAAGAAAAACCATATGACAATCAAAAGTCAACATTCCCGTCTCCTCCTTTATTCAGGGGAATCTTAAATAAGCTCAATTTTTTTTTTGTCTGCAAGTACAGTATTATAGTTTATTATATTAATAAAATAAGACAAAAAAAAGAACAAAATGAGGAATGGACCTAACTTAGCTTAATAGTCTGGCATAGTGACAAGAAAAAGACCAGACACCGTTTCTAAAACAATCCAGCAGAAAGACACTAATGGTTATACCTACTGCAAGGGACAGCAGGAAAGGGTGTACTGATGACGACGGTAAATAGACTTGGTAAAAATCGTCTCTCCCACCTCTAAAAATAAAGGAGTATGAACCAAGTTCAGCTCGTGACAGAATCGAGATTCAGTTGCTTTTATAGACAAAATAGAGGAGCACTAGATGTTAGAGACAGACCAAAAGTGTCCAAATGCCGCAAGATAGGGATATGGTAGTGCGAAATGATAAATCGGCAGCTGAGGATGACAATACAGCGACGCGTGAGGGACTTTGGTGGAGAAAACGCGGCATATCTAAGTTCCTTCGTCTGATGAGAGCTGAGGGGACAAAATAAAGGAGAAAATCAGAAAAATAAGACCAAAAAAAAAGGACGGAAAGGGGGAAAGGGAGAAGCCGATAAATAACAAAGTATTTTCCATCGAAATCTGTATATTTTAGATAGCCTGCGTCGTTCATATGCTCGACGAAATGCCAATTTCGTACGAGTGGGGACTTGTCTAAACATATATAAGTCGATTACTTTTACCAAATCACTTTATTCTCAGATTTTCCAAACGTGCATGAAAGTTTAAAGGATTAGTGACAGTCAGCACGTTGGCTGCTAAGAAGAAGGCATGCGTGATTGTGCCAGCTGCCTAACCTTCTCCTTCTTCTTTTTCTTTCTTTCTTTCTTTCAGTTGTGAGTACTATTTATTTCTTCTCTTCCGACAGTTTATATGTAAAGTAAAATGTATTCGTTTGACTTTGTTTTAATTGATTAGGACAAATAGGAAAACATTACTAATTAGGGTGGAGGAGGAAGAATAAAACCTATCCTTTGCAAGAGAAAGAAATGTCTATCCCGAAGAGTAGCTAGTAATAGCTAATTATAGGATGAGTCTTAGACTCAGACTTCTTGAATTTGAACAACTACTAGGTTTTCTCACTAAAATAATACCCTTGTCTTGTGAGCGAGCTGTGGAGGTACCAGAGATGTTACGTGCACTCTCCACATAGTCTAAGGTCCGTCCTGAACGAGACACGAGACTGGCGCATCCTTCGTTATTCAAAAATAATGTCCCTTTCCATACTTTAGGATAAATAAATTAAAGATGCCTACAATTTACTAAATCTAAGTCATGAGACTACTTGCTAATATTTTAAAAGACCAACAAGTGATCCAAGAGAATTTGTGAAATTCTACCCTTAATGTTTCTTAAGTGGGTTCCTAGCTAGCTAGTAGCTAGATCACTTTCATAGGCTAGCTACCCTCTACAGTATATATCTTCATCACAAAGTATTTTCTACTTAGGGTACTATACTGCTATATGGGTGTAGTTTGTAGTTTTTGGATAAATTTAATTTGTAAAAGAATAAAAAATGTAATGCTCTCAAATTAATTCCCGTGTTCTTAATTACAGATGTACATCATATATATATATATATATATATATACCCTAGCTCATGAGTAGCTGGCGTAAAACGACTCCAAACCTCAACGTCGGTAATTAAAAAAAATCTTGATTTGAAGTCTTATATACACCGCGGGCCGGACTGAACATGGTTTTACAAAATTATTATTTTCTTAAGCAAAACCCATTGACATGCATGTTCTCTAGACAATGCTAGAGAGAAAAAACAACTACAACGTCGTAGCTAGGGTACGAGTAGGGAGATATTTAGGTTATGTTTGGCTAATTCTTAAAAAATAATTCAAAAATTGTTTACAATCTCTTTTTCATCCATCTCAATACTTTTTTAAAAATTTATAATATAATAATTTATCCCATCCAATCATTACTTTTCACTATAATAAATATAAAAAACCATCTCTCTTTTCATTTTTTTACCAAATTTAATAATTTAAATTTTAACTTCCCTAAAATTTTAACAAACACAACCTTAAACAACTTTTTATAAACTCCAACAAATTTTTTATCAATCTCAAGAGAATCTACACTACCTCCAATAAAAATAAATACAAAAAATATTTTCAAAACTAAATCAAACCTAACCTTAAATTCTTTTAACAGATGAGGTACTACCCGGTAATAAGTGAATCTTCCTACGTTTAATGATCAGCATCACCACTCTAGTCGACGAGGAGGGGATCATGGCTGACCTGTGAAGCAGTTTCTTCTTGCTCATTCTTCGCATTAAGCAAGAGCTAGCCCAAATGATCGAAGGATTGTGTAGAGAAATAAAAACATGACAGGAAAAGCTAATGGCTGCTTGAACGTCTTTAGCATAGATTCCCACACGAATGTCGGGAACAAATATGTCTCCACCCTCTAATATTTAGAGGAATAACTGGATTAATAAGAACAAGATCAACCTATTGCATCGGAAAAATATGGGAAGAAAAATTGTAATTAAGTCCAATTGATGCCACTTATTTTCATATTGTTGCTTCCTACGTGTTCTGAAATTTTGGAATGATAGGTTTGAATTTTGATTATATATGTTAGATATTCCGTGATACTAATTTTTGGGAAAAATTCACTTTGCACCCCTGAACTTTGAAGTCATTTCTAAGTTGTACCCACTTTTATCGATTTCGTTAGATTAGTACTCCAAAGTTTATGTTTACTTTGATTAATACCCTAAACCTCAAATTGCCGTTACTTCTCACGGCAAATCAACCATGTGTCATCCACGTGAGAACTTAAAGTTTTTATTTCCCGTTTTGCCCTCATCTCTTTCGGTGTTCTCTCCATCAACGCTTTTCTCCCGATACCCACTAATCTCTGCAAATATTTAAATGCTTAAACGCAAACAATAGCAGAAACAAAAAAAAAACCAATGACCACAAAGCAAGACGGATGCTTTGCAGAAACGGAAAAAAAAAAAAAGAATCTCCTTTTGCAGAAACGGAAAAAACAGCTCCCCACGTGTATGATTTTATCCGACGAAGTGAGATTAAAAAAATAACAATGATTTACTATGTGTTCCAAAATATTATGGTGTTTGTTCTCTTACGGTATGACGGTGCACCTACGTCCCAGCGTGTAGCTCTTGATGAGTCAGCTCATGCTCCCACACACGCAGCACCTGCCGAATCTTCTTAGTTTGTTTCTTTCTTTTCTTTCATGTATATTTTACGTGTATATTTCTCTGTATTCTAGAGCCTTCCTGGTTTGTGAACAGCACTTTGCAGGCAAACCCAAATAATTCTGTTATCGGATTCAATGATAACTCCAGCGCTATCAAGGGCTACCATGTGAAGCAACTGCGATCTATTCATCCTGATTCCATAGGTCTTTTAGAGGTAGCTGCTCGTGAAATCCTAGATCTCCCAAACTTGCAGGGATTGTTCCAGTTAATTTGTTGGATTGCAAAGCAAGAACACTAAGGTTCTTAAGAGAACCCAGCTGTGTAGGTATGCTTCCGGTGAACCGGTTATAACAAAGTTGCAACACTATGTAGCAAAAGTAAAGCGGATATAAGCAAAAGTTGGAATTGTTACCGCATAATGGCAAAATATATGACTTGCAAGCAAAAAAAAATTAACTTGCAAGCAAGTTCGAACACTTTCGGAGAAAACCCCTAAGGTAATAGGAGAAGCAAAGAAATCACTCAACAAATAGACACATCAAAACTCAGTTGCAATTCCTGGAAACCACCATTTGAATAAAATGCAAAATTAAGGAAAGTTTCACTACCAGGGACAAAAAGTGGAAGGGAGTAAAGCACCAGAAATTCACGAAAATAAGCTCAAACGTTTCAAGGGGAGCCCATGAGTAGTCGAGAAAGACACGTACCAACTCTTGGAAGATAACTCAAAACCACATACGCTCACCCCCCCTCTTCTCTAATAAAAAAATACACACCCACACACATGCTGAGGAGTAAGATAAATCAGCAATGCTTCCGAGCTCAGGAGGTATCTCCCCAGAGAGATTGTTCACATTCAGATACAAATCACTCAGCTCAGTCAAATTTGCTATTTCCCTCGGTATCTCTCCGTACAGAGAGTTATAATGCAAGTACGACCCCGTCAAGTATCTGAGCCCAGCAATGGCAGGAGAGAGCTTACCAAGAGCCCCTTTCCCTGCAACGAAATGTTGGCGACTTTACCTTTCTCGTTGCAAGCCACACCTTCAAAGGAACCGTCATATGGGTCGCCATTGATCGTCCACGACGAGAGGTATTTGTTATGTGGGTCCAGAGCTACTTTCATGTCCATGAGTGCTCTGAGCTCTGGGTATGCATAGACCTAAGTTGTGTTTGCTAGCAAAAATAAGAAAGAGAACATAAATACCGAGAAACTCATTAAAGATGTTTTTGCAAAGTAGTAGAAGCAGCTCCGGTTTGAAACTCTCTCTCTCTGGTTCTGGTTAATGGTTCTTGTTCTTATTTTTCTCTCACCACCCCTCTCCCTCTAGTTTCCTACGAGGAGGTACTCCCACTGCGCGCTGGCGAGGTGGAGGACGAGGTGCTCCCACTGGTTCCGTACTTGTCCAGCAATCGAGGAGGTCCATGTGAGGGGAGGGCAAAACTGGAAATGAGAACTTTAAGTTCTCACGTAGATGACCCATAGTTGGTTTGCCGTGAGAAGTAATGGCAATTTGAAGTCCAGGGTGGAAATAAACATAAACTTAAACTTTGGAGTATTAATCTAATGAAATCGACAAAAGTGGGTGCAACTTAAAAATGACCCTAAAGTTCAAGGGTGCAAAGTGAATTTTTTCCTTAATTTTTTTATGTGCGAATACACGATGCATTGTTAATTAGATATTAATTTCCTTTTGTTCGAACATATTCTATGTGTTACTTTTATTATTATTTTTCATTGTAATATGGTTGGTTGGTTGTTAAATAGTCCCAAAGGCGTTACTTCAATGATTTGAAGCTATATCCAAAACATAATCATGGATTCAAATACTACTACTTGCGAGCGAGTCCTTAACTAGGCATTGTATGTGTGTGGGACTAGTACATGCAATACGACTAAAGAGAAATCTCCCTTAATGAGTTAAAGATTAACCATAAAAGAGGTCTTTTTTAGTGAATCTAAAACATGATGAAACCACAATTCAATATAAATTCATGTTTCCCACATGAACACGTTAGCTAGGTTGACTGAGAAATACTTTTTTTTCTCAATAAACCAACATTTTCATTAAAAACTAAACCAAACCAGAATCATAGTTGCAATACAGAATATAAAAAGGAATACAAGCAGAATCCATAAAACCAGACAGTCCAAAGAGAGCTGCCCAGTGAGCAAGCAAATGAGCTTGAAGATTGAGTCTTCTAGGAACTCAATGAATTGCCCAAGCCGACTGTGCCTTGAATAAACGTCAAAGCGAGAAAGAAAGATCTTCAATTTTCCAACAAGGAGGAGTAACATCCTGCTCAATATCTTCACATAGGAGGCAACAGTCCGATTCAAAAACAACCAAAGACCAGCTATGCTGCAGTGCAATCTCCGCTGCACGAACAACTGCCATAGCTTAACCCACCAAAGGATCTGTAGCTTGAATACGTTCCATGTACACTATACAGAGAGAACTAGAGGAGTCTCGACAAGAGACGGCTACATACGATCCATTATGACGTATAGCAACGTCAAAGTTGATCTTAATCCATCCCGTATCCGGGGGCGACCATGAATGAGAGAGAGAGGGAGAACAAACCAACCAAGCCGACTGATGATCTGAGAATCTACGGGCAAGTGATGATCTAAGATCTGGATACACCACAACCTTATCTTCATGAAAGGCTTGATTGTGAGAAAACCACAAAACATCAAAAATCAAAGCTGCATAAAGAATGAACTTGTTGATACAGGACCGAGGTATCCCCAAGGTTGAGTCAGCATTGAGTAAAAGTCCTACCCATGCTGCAGGAGAAGAAACTGGTATACGAGAAATATCCAAAGGCCAAACAGAAGAATTCTAGAGATACCGGGCTGCCAAACAATCATGAAAAATATGCAGGATAGAATCATGATGAGCTCCACAATTAGCACAAGCCTGAAGCGACAAATTACCCCCAGTAGCAAGAAGATAAGACGGAGCTTGAACTGGAAGAGCTTCAGATGCCACTTTCCACAGCAAAAGCTTAAGTCGGTCCTGGAGAGGAAGTTTCCATAGCAGAGTCCAGTCTTGTTCAGATAAAAAACATTGTTGGGCCCGACGAGCTGATTGAGCATGAAGAACAATTTCTTTCACAGAGAAAGAGCCTCGAGGGTTGGGTGTCAAATAAAAGAATATTTGTGACGCGGGTCAGGTGGAGACATAAATAAGATGTGAGAAACAGTATCCGCAATGAACAAAGAATGTAATGCTGATAAATTTCATTCACCCGAATCCTGATCAACAAGCTCTGCCATCCAACGAAAAGAAGAGGAACTCACCAAGCTAGCAGGTTTGAAACCAGGTAAAGAGGGGATCCAAGGGTCTTCAAAAATGCTCACAGAGGAACCATTATGAGGTAAAATACAAGCACTCCTCTTCAGAGAACCAAGAACTTGGCTGATGCCTTGCCAGATAAGTGATGCCCCAACGTTAGCTCCGGCTTCCACAATTGAGAGTGATGGAAAATATTTGGTCTTCATCATCTGAGCACACACCGAGTTTGGTTGCTTAAATAAACCCCACGCCAACTTGAGAGTGAAAGCTCTATTTATTTCCTCCAATCGGCGAATACCAAGCCCCCCAAACGGCTTAGGCTGATAAATGCAACTTCAAGCCTTGGGAGTATAATTACGAATCTTCCCCGCAAGAAAGTCCCACAAAAAATCATTGAGGCTTCGATCCACTTTTCGACACCAACTTAGAGGAAGCAACACTGATTGCATATAATACTGAGGCAGATACGTAGCAATAGATTTAATCAATGTTGTCCTCCCAGATTTTGGGAGAGTTTTTGACTTCCAGCCACCCAACTGACTGAGAAATACAAAATAGCCAGGTTACGTTGATTACTATATTCATCCACTGTTCCAATTTATGGGTTGACTAAATAATATATCAGTTTCCCACATGAATATATATGTTAGGTTGGATTCCTTCGTTTTCTAGCAAATCATGGTCTTCTGCAATGTATTTATAGATTTTCTATAATGTCAGTATTATTATTATTCTCTAGTAACATCGGAATTATTTTCATTATTGAAAGATATAGTAGAAATTAGATATTATTAATAACTCGCTATACTTAAGGGTAAGATACCGGTATTTTAACTCCTAAACAGATGGTAAAAAGAATAGAGAATTGGGGATGATTTTGAATTGGGTAGAGTAATCGTCCAGATCGGATAGGGTTAGATTCAAAGAATGCCCACAGGTTGTATAGATTGAGTAGCAACGTCGGCGTTAATTCCGTCTAAGTTTGACTGAGCTCTCTCGCTCGCGGACACGCTGACCAAGGAACCAGTTTTAAACGAATCAGCGTAAGTCCGTCGTCACCGGGTCCCCACAGGGTTGGTGCTCCCACACTATAGCTTTCTTTTAGATCTCTCTTTCCCTCTTTCCCACCGAGTCATCCATTTCGTTTCATTTCCACATTGAACTTTGGACACGTTAGTCTCTGTCCGGCTCGACCCCTAGGGTTTCGTTCTCCTCTAGAAAGAATAATTGAGTGAGAGAAGAAGATGATGCAGTTGGACTTTCCTGGGTGCTCAGTTCCACAATTCAAGTCGTAATTTTTCGTTTCCCTCTCTCTTCCCTTGTCTCTTGCTTTCTTCGTGTTTGCTTATTTCCTGTTCGGGTATCCATACACTGGGGATTATCTTTTTTTGGTGGGGGACTTTGAATTGATTGTTGGAGAGAATATTCGAGGTTATATTTGGTCAGAATTTTTGCTTGCTTTGTGGGATCTTTCTCTCGGTGCTGCGGGGTAGAATCTGGTGGGAGATTGCAGATTTATTTTCTGGTCTAATTCAAGTATCCGGTTTCTCTAAGGTTGATTGGATCTGGGTTTTGTTTGTTAGCCGGAGCGAGGAATAGGGTATGTTTCTCTGCTTCTGAAACCCAGCTATATCCGGTTTGCTATTTGTTGCTTTCTGTCGGGGTGATTTCTTCTATGCTCATATCGCTGTGAATAATTCAGAGTTGTTTTGAGCTTGAATCTTAAGGTCTGGGTTTTCTTCTGAAGTTTGACTGGTTTTCTCTTTTGAGGTTATGTAGTGAAACAAAAAATTGGGTTTGCTGAAATAGTAAACATTGAGATTGGATCGTGTGAGAGGTTTCTAGTGTTTGAACTTCACTTTTAAAGTTTGGGTAATGCTTTGAAGCTTTTGAATGGTTTGACTTTCTTTGTCATCGGAGGACCGTATATCTTTGCTGGAGTGATTTTGCGTTTCTAGCTTTACAGAATGGATAACTCCAAGAACAGGAATAATGATCATTTGGGTGTAAATAAAATGGGGAAGAATATACGGAAGAGTCCCTTGCACCAACCAAATTTTGCAAATACTCCTAGGCAGCAACCTCAGCCTCAGGTTTACAACATAAGCAAGAATGATTTTCGAAATATTGTTCAACAGCTTACTGGTTCACCTTCTCAAGAGCCTCTGCCAAGACCTCAAAACAATCCACCTAAACCCCAGAGTATGCGGCTGCAGAGAATTCGCCCTCCCCCATTAACGCCTATCAACCGACCTCACATACCCCCTCCAATGCCAGTCCCTGCAGCTCCTCCACCGATGGTGTACAATAATAGCTTTGTCAGACCCGGTCAGTTTGGACAGCCATCACCCACGCCGTTGCAACCATTGACGCCTGGAGAATCAATTTGGGCGAATACAGCTGAGTCTCCTATCTCGGCTTACATGCGCTACCTGCAAAATTCAATAATGGATCCAGGTCCCAGGGGCAACCTAGCTCAAGCTCAACCACAACTGCAATTTCCTGGTCAAATTCACGGTCAGCCACAGTCAGCTGCTCTACTTCCTAACCCTCACATGCCGGCTCTCCCTTCCCCAAGAATGAATGGTCCTACCCCACATATGCCTTCCCAGCAAGTAAATGGTCCTGCCCTTTTACCCTCTCCAACATCTCAGTTTCTCTTGCCATCTCCATCTGGATACATGAACTTGTTGTCACCACGGTCACCTTATCCATTGTTCTCACCTGGGATGCATTTTCCTCCACCTCTGACACCCAATTTCGCTTTTTCACCCATGGCTCAATCAGGGATTTTAGGCCCAGGGCCTCAACCTCCGCTTTCTCCAGGCCTGTTCCCATTATCTCCTTCGGGGTTCTTTCCCATCCCAAGTCCAAGATGGAGGGACCAATAATCCTTGTCATGGCACTTTATGCTTGTCAACTCTTTGCTCAATCAGGGATGAATGGTGTCATTAGGTGGATACCCACTTCTCAGAAGAGCTGTAATGTACACTGGTGTAAGAGGTCCTTTGGTCATTGTACTGTATTATCTCTCTTTTCTTGTTTCTCATTCGTTGGTGCCCATCTTGCAGCATGCCTTGATAATAGACTCAGTAACAGCTGCAAGGTTTTTTTTTGGGGAGCACTTTTACAGTAGGCGATTTAATGAAGTCCAGACAACTCAACTGAACAGTTGGACTGAGCTATAACGTGGAAGGAGGTAGGACTTGCAGACATTGAAATTTTTAATGTAGGCTACCTAGGGCAGGAATTCTGACGCTTTTGTAATATTTTGAAGGCATTCTTACATAGTTGGCAGTTAAATTCTTCTTCAGCTCATTGTTCTGTTTTTTTACCCCCGAAAAGTGTTGGTATTATAATAAAGCTTCAGATTGTTTGAGCAGCTCAAGCTTCTCTATAAACTGACTAAATTAGGAAAGATATTTGGGGCAGCTGAGTTTGATTTGCCTTAGCAAGAATTTAGCAGGAAATAGCAACCTCATTTTACAGAGATCTTCTGAGCTTTAAGACATGGAAGTGTATAATTGGTGTGATTTATCTGGCATCCAATGGTTCATGTAACCTTCAACTTTTCTCAGTCCGAGGATAATATTTTCGCTGTCTCGTGTCTAGATTGGTAGAATGTTTTGTTACAGTTACTTGTTTCCCCATTCGAGTAGAGATTTCTCACGTTGATTAGGTTTATTTGCATTATGGATGTGAATGGGATCACGGGGCGATCCGTGGTACTTGGATACTGTGTTGTCTGTCAACTTCTTTTTTGTGGTTCACCCCCTCCCTCTTCTCCCTCACTCTCCCCCTCCTCTCCTCTTCTTCTTTTGCAAGCGTCATTTCCAAAGGACATGCGCTCACCTATGATGTATCAACTATGCTATAGTAATGTTCTCCTTGTTGGCCAACTCCCATATTCTCTGGCTTGGCATGTACTCAAGTAATTCGAATTCAAATGTTCATGTCTGTGCCCCTGCAACACATCCCTCCAGGTCCAATCCACACCGAACAAAAGGAGAACGCTGATGTGGGACTTCGCAGGATTCTGCTGAGGTTTTTAACCAGTGTTCATGTAAAATGAATCAAATGTGCTCTAGTAATGTCTCTGCTCGCTACCCCTGATCAACCTCTCTTTTATCATTAGAACAAAGCTAGATACAAATAGGAAGCAGGTCCAGAAGATATATGCTCGTGTGAGTTGAAATGAATACAGATTATGATCAATTAGAAAAAAAAGCTAGGTTTCAGGACGTATTTTGGCATTTACCTAATGTTATATAAACCGCTTCACCTGTTTTCTGCATAGAGCTAAACTATCTATGATCCTTAGTTGTCAAGTTTTGACACGTGGGATCATGCTATCTCGTTATTGATATAAGGGATAAATGATATTTTGATCCCTGTGGTTTGGGTGAAAATCAAATTATTCCCTTATCAATTTTTTTCATCAATCGAGTCCCTGTCATGTTTTTATATTAAGTCATTTCGTCTAAATCCGTCCACTGACTTAATGGTAAGTACCAACTTGATCTGCTCGGAATAGAGAGCTGAGAGGATCGAGAGGCCCAAGCAGGTCGGACTGCTATCAAATTAGTCTCTTATCAATTTTTTTCATTAATCGGGTCTCTGATCTGTACATGCTTTTATATTAAGTTTTTCCGTCCTAATCCGTCCGCTGACTTAACGGTAAGTGTTAACCTGATCTGCTCGGGATGGAGAACTGAGAGGATCGAGAGGCCCGAGTAGGTCGGTCGCGCTCACAAATGCTATATAAAAGCAGCCTGAGCATCCCGAGCAAAAGCAACCCGACATCCCAAGCACAATCAACCCGAGCATAAGCAGATCGAGAGGCCCGAGGAGCAAGGTCCTCGCGCAAATCCTTTCAGCTCTCTATCCCGAACAGATCAGGTTGACACTTACCGTTAAGTCAGTGGACGGATTTGGACGGAAGGACTTAATATAAAAGCATGTAAAGATCAGGGACCCGATTGATGAAAAAAATTGATAAGAGACTAATTTGATTTTCATGCAAACTACAGGGACCCGATTAATGAAAAAAATTGTTAAGGGACTAATTTGATTTTCATCCAAACTAGAGGGACCAAAATATCATTTATCCCTTGATCTAAACCAAATGTAGCCAGAATTTTGTAAGTTGCGTCTAAATTGTCAGTGAGCTCCCTGAAATCGATACAGGGATTTGTTTGTATGGCTCGGTAATCTTTACTAGTTGTCTGTACTTAGTCAAGCATAGACAGGTTTGCAGATTTAAGGCCTGGGACTGGAGATGGTTTGGAAGCCATGACCATGAATCATTAGTTGCGAATGGGATTGGATCCCAGTTTCAGGTCTCAAAAATAGGTTCCGAGTAAAAAATCATTAATCCATGTTTGGGAGAGGTTGAAACTCAGTTTTAGTTTCATTACCCGAACTGAATAGTGATTCGGGTCTACTAATGACGCTAAGGGAAAACCTGTTAGGGACCCGTCTAGGCCACCTTAACAACACCAACTCCCGCATGCGATTCAAACATGATCACTCCAATTGATCCTCCTAAACTATTTTTGGCAATACATGAGCTGAAATATAGGATCTAACACACAAAATGAAGAACTCTCAAGATATTATTATGAAGAACTAAGAACGTGATTAAGGGTTAATTAGCCCAAGAACCACAAGAACATAAAAACAATCTCGATCAAGGGTTAATTAGCCAAAGAACGAGTACCCAAACTAGGTTATTAGCCTAGAATGAATCCCAATGATAAGGTTATTAGCCTTGATAACAAAGTAGCATATACGTGCCTATGCTTGGCCAAAACACTTCTCAAAAGCATTTAGGTTCTCCAGGACTACTGTACTGAATGAATAACACTAATGCACCTAAGGGTGTTTATATAGACATCCTTAGGTGTTTACAAACCCTAATGGAATCAAATCAAATCTAAATCAATTATTTGATCTTTAAGAATCAATCCCTTCAATCAAGGAGATTTGATATTACACGCCTAAATCAAGTTAAATTCAAAGGAAAAAGAATCTTTTAGAGTTTAGGAAAATATCACTAAATATAAAAGATATAATTTATTCAACTCAACACAAAAGGAAACTAATCTCTTACGATACCTCCATAAATGACTAGATCTCGGTGTCGTCCGCCTCCGTTGCTTGCACCACCTTGAGTGGTGATGCTCCTTCAGCTTCTAGAACCTTTTTTTTTTCATTCCCCACCTAGCACCGGTAGGGGTGGTGGTGCTCCGCCACTGGTGGTGGCCATTTTGTGTCATGACACTCCTTTGTCTGGTGGTGGTGGCCAATGACTTGCTATGACATCGTTTCATGGCATGCCTTGTCAGAGGCGCTGAGGCGCCGAGCTTGCGCGTGTGCGTGTGGATGCCATGGCTTGGCTTTGGTGCTCTAGTTGCGCACGCAGTGGGCATGTCAAGGGTGCACATGGGTGCCACTGCCGCCTCATCTTGGCACCTATCCTCCCACGCATGACTGTTATTACCCAAGTCATCACTGGGGATCCTTTCATTTTCCTTCCATGAAGAGTACCCTTGATCCCAAGGGTAACCTTTGAAACTCTAGAGGCCATGCTATGATAGTCCTCCCAAACCATCTCCTCTCTAGGTAGCCCATCCATGCTCCGAGGAACCCACCTACCGCCCAGGGTGAACTCCATTCTTCCACCATAATCAAGTATGATTTTGCTAATGCCTGTCAACCAAGCATCGCCCAAAACCACATCTAATTCCTTCAAGGAAAGAACATATAGGTTAGCAATTACATGCCTACCTTGGACATCAATTGAGATCGCCTTCATGATTTTCTCACATCTCATCTTCCCTCCATTTGCAAGCTTCACCTCAAAGGCCACTATCTTTTCTCCATGCAAGGCCGCCTTAGTAACAAGGTGGTCGTTGATGAAGTTGTGGGTGGACCCACTATCTACCAACAAAGTGACCTTGTGCTTGCCCATCCCCGCCATGAATGTCAAGGTTGAGGATTTTCCAATATCGATCATAGCATTATGGCTCAACTCACTATCACTAGTGTACTCTGCAGGCCCATGCTCCTCACTTGACTCCTCCTTCTCCACATCAATCAAGCACATGAGCTTAGTCTTGATGCATTGGTGGTTTGGACTCCATTTCTCTCCACACTTGAAGCATAAGTGCTTTTTGATGCATTTCTCCAACTCTTCTCGGTTAAGTTTTTTCACTTCATTCTTCTTCTTTCTCGCCTCTTCAACCACCTCTCTTCCCTTCGAAGGCATCTCAGATTGTATGGATTCCTCTTCCTTGCTAGCCGCTTCTTCCTTGGCATGTTTCTTCTCAAACCCGTGGCTTTCTTCAAGAATCTCGGTCATCCTAATGGCTTCTTGCAACCTAGTGGGCTGCTTCAACTTTAGCTCCTCAACTTTCCACGGCTTCAACCCATCCACAAAGGTGCCAATGAGTGCCTCCTCAGATCAACCTCTCTCTAAAGTTTGGAGTTGCCGAAACTCCTCCACATAAGTATGCACTTTGCCTTCTTGCTTGAGCTTGGCTTGTTGGCTATAATGATTGACAATGTGCGAGGGCCCAAATGTCACGCTTCGTGACAGTACTTGCCCTCTATGCTCTCCTATAGTAATGAAATGTACACAAGCGGAGATTATGATACGAATTAATTCTCATAATGCCTGATAATAGGCTTTGAAAAGCTTAGCCGAAACATTTAGGTTAAATTCATAAATATATTAAGGAATGAAAAATAATAGTTTCAGGGATTTATCAAAATGGTGATATTCAATTACGCCTTCAAGAACAGTTCTGCATTAATAAGGAAAATAAAGAAAATGTTACAAAAGCGTCTTTCCAAAGATACAAAAGGCTGAACAAAAAGGTGAGCCTCTTGAAGCTCACAAAACCGAGATGTCTATAAACTAAAACGGTTTGAAATACAAGCTGAGTAAAATCAAATAAAAAGGAACCAGCCTATTCCTTTGCCGCCATAGAGTCACCTCCTGCAAAAAGAATTCGAGTACAGGCAAACAATACAAAAGACTGGGTGAGTCATACGGACTCAGTAAGGTCGAAGATGGGACATGAAAATCATAACAACATTACATAGCATATGACAATATGATACTTGATAGCGTATGCATGCCTTCATAAAAATCAATCAAGATATATTACGATGCACATGTAATGAGATGATGTGTGCACCTAATTCCTATCCATTCCTTTGGGGTTGAGATGTTTCTGCCGTCTACTCTGTTTACCCCCAGAGTTGGGTTGTGCGTCCTTTCTCTCTTCCGGGACTTGTCCCGTGCCAACTGTACCAGGACCCTTTCATAGTTAGGCACTTTGCCCCATTAAGTTAGGAGCCCACCCTTTTTCTCATAGCGGTGAGTTGCACTCTCCCCTTAGTGAACGATATTGTCACCCATCATTACGGAAAACATCTCAGTTAAGTTTGGTTTCCATCCCCCGATCTTGGTCCACTCAATGATTCATGATATGGATGCAATAATTGATGCTCAGTCATTTGCATAAATAATACAACACAAAATCATGATTCATCTTTAATTATTTCTTCATAGATTCATAATGGTTCTTACATGTGTACCCTTTGGGCCTTTTCTTTTCTTTTGTCATTCCATGACCTTTTTGCTCAATTTGAGCTTTATTAGGGCACTGCCGTGACCCCTTTCATCAATCAATTTCATCTTTACAACTTTCAGTTCATAGATCAAACATGTGCAAGCAACTCATAACTTGTTGCATAAAACGTGTCAAATATAGAAGATCAAGACTATGAACTTTAAGCACATGATTTCTTCTTTCCGTTTATATTGTGGCAAGTCCAACAACTTATACAACTTTCTCTTTTATTTTATTGTTAAACCTTATAAGGACTGACTGTATGTAAAATAAAGGTTTTTTGGGCTTTTAACTAGTTTCAAAAGAAAATTCTCCCGGACATTTTCAATTAAAAACCTCTCGGGCATCATAAAAATGCACATACCAGGCCTAAAAAGAACTTTCCGAGCATGTTTTATAAAAGTCTCCCTGGACACGCTTGTTAAAAATCTCCGGAGTAGCCAGCAAAAAGGCTCCCAGGGCACGTTTGTTAAAAATCTCCCCAGTAGCTAGCAAAAAGGCTCCTCGAGCACTTTTGTTAAAATCTCCCGAGTAGCTAGCAAAAAGGTTCCTCGGGCACGTTTGTTATTCTCGGTAATAAAACAAAAGTCCTTTCCGAGCATGCGAAACACTTTCTTGGTAAAAACAAGTCATTCCCGCATATAAAAACAAAGCAATCCAACGCAGTGATAAGATTGGGTTACTTGTCTTTTCCCATCTCATGTCAAGACAAAAATCACATGTTTTAGGCATAAACAGAAGATTCCCAATACCCTTATGTAAGACAAACTATACACCCTTACATGCATGTGACTATCCCGAATACCCTGGTTGATTCTCTGTACCCTTACCTTACCCGATTGAGGTGCTTTCCTTGGATAAAACACCTAAATAACAAAGTACTATGTTAGGAAAAGAAATGACAAAACTGTTGGGGAAGAAAAGGTATAGGTCGAACTCACTCTCTTATTATTATTATTATTATTATTATTATTATTATTATTCTTTTCCCTGTCTCCTCTTCTTCCTTTCCTCCCCCTTTTACTTTGGTCAGTGGGTCTCTATCACGTCACTCTCCTCTCCTATTTTTTATCAGATAGGTGAAAGTGATCGGTCTCTCCTTATGCCGCCAGTTTTAGTCGAGCAAATCTCACCTTTATAAATGCGACTAACTAAAGGTGAATTACCCCTGGCCATTCTACGCACCCTAGGCTAGGTTTAGAGGAAATCAGCAGAAAATCATGATGTAGCCGATCACAAGTAGCCACCTACTCTTCTTAAATCTCACGTATCTTTTGCAAACAAGAAATTAATATGTGAGCCAATAACAAAGATCCACTTAGGCGTCTAGATAAAAATGTATTGAATGTGCTCGGTGTCTCAGTTCCCGGGCACGCTTCTCTCGGTAAGCCTGAGAGTTTTACCTAGAGACTCGGGCACTTACCACTCGGCTACCCGGACATTTAGCTCTCAGCTACCCCGGGCGGTCTTCCTTGGTGTTCCCTGGGAATTCCCTGGTCAGCACTCCCGAGCATATAGGGCTCAGCACACTCGGGAGTGCTGTTCTCGGCAGGCCCAGGAGTGCAGCACTCGGCCAGGCCGGGCAATCTCTACTCAGATACCCCAGGCTCTCACCACTCGGACAGCTTGGGACTTTTATTTTCTGCCCTGCCAAACCCTAGTACAAGCAAACCCTAGAAAGAAAAATATAACTTGCAGATGTAACAACTAAATTTTCAAACTTACAAGGAAATCTCGATGTGCACAGAAATAATAAAAGGAGGACATAATTGAAATGACATAATTTAAACAAGACTAAGCAAGTTATCTAGGAAAACAAGGGAGAATGATGGAAAATTCTTCAAGATCATTCGGCTATAAGCTGAAAAATAATTGAAGGTTAGGCAAAAATAATTAAATATGTCAAATCCTTTAATAACAAATATGAAGCTCATAAAGAAATAATATGCAATCAAATGCAAATACTTAAATAATAAAAGAATTTATTTTTAAGCTTAATAAAGTAGACTAATTTATAATATGTAAATAAGTCAAACAATTGAAAATAGAGCGGAGTGTCACACCAAATTGCATGAGCAACTCCCCCTCGAAAGTCGTCCACCCAAGTCTTCTTCTTTCCTTATCATATTGGGCTCGAATCCACCTCCACCACTTGCTTGCTTTTCCATTAAGATAGAAACATGCGGTGGCTACTCTTTCTTCCCTCGGCACTTCATACACATGGAAGTAGTGGTCCGCTTTGTCGAGCCATTCATGTGGATCACCTCCACTAAACTTTGGAAACTTTATCTTTGGTCTCCTAGGTCCTCGGTTGTGAAACCGATTTCCATCTCCACCTTCTTCATCATGATCACCTCCCCGATAGTTTTTGCCTTCTAGGTCACCAGTTGTTAAACCGACTTCCATCACCATCACGATCATAGTAGTCACGATCACTTCATGGCCTATCTCGCCTTCTAGCATCATCATAGTTTTGGCCATAGGGTCTCTACTCCTTATATCGACTACCTCCAACTCTATCTTCCGTTCTTGCATGATCATCATCACCATGGTTGGGCTCTTCACGTAGCCACCTCTCGACTACCTCATGTTCATTCTTCACACGTTCGTCCATTCTAAGTGCTTGTCGCGACCTAGGTTCTCCTCTTATGGACTCGGATAGGTGAGTTTCTCTCCCATCTATGAGATGAACATCCTCCCTCCGATTCTCCTCCATCCTCGCGGCTTGTACATGGTTGCCTCCACTTGGCTCTCCACCAAGTCTAGCCAATACCGCTTGTAGATCTTGCCTCATCCCATCTACCGCTCTCATATTCTCTTCGGCGACGATAGTAACCGTGGCTATGGGTCCTTGCATGTTAGCCATGGTTGTGTGGTCTTCTCCATCTTGTCTTTAAGCCATAGAGTAGATGACTCCAAGGCTTCAAACCGGTCTCGATTGGAAGTAAGTGAACTTGACACTGCCTTCATTGCAATACTTGGTTGCAACAAGTCCAACCTTGTGTTCTCTCCAAAATGAAGATCGAACCCCTACCTCCACTTAAGAACACGATAAGAACAAACAAGTTCCAACCTTGGGTTCTCTCCAAAATGAAGATCGAACCCCTCCTCAAGTAATATCTCCAACAAGAAAAAACAAACTCCCCAAACCAATCAATCCATAGAAAATGAATCAAACCAATGAATGCTCATGTTGACCTCTCTTGAGGTGAGACTTCTTCAAGAACTCCTCGATGAAATCTCCTTGCAACTCTCAATGAAAGCACCAATTTGTTAGGGACCCCGGTCTAGGCCACCTTAACAACACCAACTTCTGCCAAGTAATTCGAACACGATCACTCCAATCGATCCTCCTAAACCATTACAGGCAATACACGAGCTAAAATATAAGATCTAACACACAAAATTGAGAACTCTCAAGATATTATTATAAAGAACTAAGAACGTGGTTAAGGGTTAATTAGCCCAAGAACCACAATAACATAAGAACAATCTCGATCAAGGGTTAATTAGCCCAAGAACGAGTACCCAAACTAGGTTATTAGCATAGAATGAATCCCAATGACAAAGTTATTAGCCTTGACAACGAAGTAGCATATATGTGCCTATGCTCGGCCAAAACACACCCCAAAAGCACTAAGTCTCTCCAAGACTATTATTCTAAATGAATCACACTAATGCACATAAGTGTGTTTATATAGACATCCTTAGGTGCTTACAAACCCAAATGGAATCACATCAAATCGCAATCAAATCAAATCTAAATCAATTCTCTAATCTTTAAGATTCAATCCCTTAAATCAATGAGATTTGATATTACATGCCTAAATCAAGTTAAATTCAAAGGAAATGAATATTCTAGAGTTTAAGAAAAGATCCCTAAATCTAGAAGATATGATTCAAACTCAACAAGAAAGGAAACTAATCTCCTACGATACCTCCATAGATGACTGGATCTCGCTGTCGTCCGCTGTCGTTGCTTGCACCACCATGGGTGGTGATGCTCCTTTGGCTTCCAGAACCTTCCTCTTCCATTCCCCACCTAGCACAGGTAGGGGTGGTGGTGCTCCGCCACTGGTGGTGGCCATCCTGTGTCATGACATTCCTTTGTCTGCTGGCTTGCTGCTTGGCTTGGCTGGTGGCCAAGGACTTGTTGTGGCATCATGTCATGGCATGTCTGTGGCAAGCTAGCTGACATACCAGGCATGAGCGTTGGTGGGGCGTCATGCGTTGTCAGAGGCACTGGGGCGCCGAGCTTGCGTGGGCGCGTGTGGATGCCATGACTTGGCTTTGGTGCTCTCACTGCGCGTGTTGTGGGCATGTCAAGGGTGCCCATGGGTGCCACTGGCGCCTCATCTTGACACCTATCCTCCCACGCATGACTGTCACGGCCCAATGGATGCCATGACTTGGCTTTCAAAACCGTTTCCCCCTCTCCCATCTCTTTGTCCCATTCTCTATCTTCCCTTAGAGAGGATAAGGGAAGCCACATCTTAAAATAAAACTTATTTACGTTTCGCTAAGGCAATTTAGAGAGCATAAGGGAAGATACATCTTAAAATAAAACTTATTTACTTTTGGTTAGGGCAATTTAGAGAGCATAAGGGAAGTGAAAACAAATATTTACATGCTCACTCTCGCAACTTGGAAAGTGCAAAGACAGCGAACGTTAATAAAAATATTTACAAAAATAAACCTATGGGAATCGGAAGCTAACGAAAATAGTAATTACACTCGCACGAGCAAGCTCAAGAGCACAACAGAAGTCACAACTTAAAAAGGCCGACGAGACTCGTTCATGTCAGCAAAAGGACAACCCATAGTGGGTCCCGTATGCTTATTTGATGTTAAAAAAATAAAAAAATAAAAAATAATCATTGAGCGGGAAGCGTGTAACGGACATTAGTAGAATTGACAAAGGGATGTTAACTTTATTTCAAGACATGAATAAGATTACGAGGCCAAACAAATGTTGGCTTGGTATCCTAATAGTAAAAAAATTGAATCTCAATCCCATAGTGAATCTTAAACTTAGACGGTATGCCAAAGATAGCTTGGTGTCTCTAATAGTAGGTTTTGCTCGTTAACAATCTTTTTTTTTTGTTGAAACGAGACGTTTTATAGATAAAACGTAACCAACTACAAATGGACTCAAATTCAAGATAGAAAGCGAAAAAGAATAAATCAAAGCCAAACAACGACTCTATAAACTGCAGCCACAGACAAGCCTAAAAAAAAAGGAATCATGGAGTTTTGCGCCATTGAATTTCCAAAGACCACGGTTGAGGAGGAAGATGAAGTATTAGAATTTACACAATATGTGAAAGGTGGGTCTAACTCAACTTCAAAAGACGCCTTGAGAAATTAGGGATGTCACAACCTTATAAGGAGCACATTGACTAGTTTCTCTAGCAATGTGGGACTTCCAACAGGATCATGCCCACATGAGAGAGGGCAGCGGCCCAGGCCGCAACTGAATGGGCTACAAAGTTATCATCCCAAGACAGCTTGCAAGCTGCAAACCAGGACAAATCCCAAAGAATAGTGATGCCGTCACTAATAAGAGAAACAATCCGTCAAGGGACCGTTGAATCTCCGAAAGACCAACAATTAAGACACTCAATGACAACAGCATAGTCCCCTGCTAAAAATAGGTCGGAAATGTTGGCCTCACAAGCCATCGAGAGTGCCAGTAAAGCAGCCTCCGTCTCTCCCACAAGCGGATCAACAACTACTGATCGCCAAGTCCAAGCCTGCAAAATGTCGCAGAATCGAACAAAACTGCAGAGGCCATAGAGAAATTCGACCGCACCGCTACATCAAAGGACATTCGATGATATCTTCCTGGCCGAAAGTTGGACCATTGGATCCCGTCGTGGATGATTGTTCATTGAAGGAAATAATGTAGGTTTGGATTCTGTACTCTCTCCTTTTTAGATTACTGTAAGCTCTAGACATAGACGCCTAACCGTTTGATAGTTTATTTTTAAACAATAAACGGATAATTAATAGGTAGTTGGTAAGCGGTAGAATTTTACAGACATTCCCTGGCCACCATTTGAGAACTCGTCAGCGTCAAACCTCTCCTCTCCTTCCCTTTCTCGAGGAGGACTCAAGAGGCTCGAGTCTCTACTTTTTTCCCCTTTCTTCTTTGCTCTTCGTTTGCCTTTTCTTCTCTTCTTTCTCCAAATTTTGAAAAGCTAGTCCTCTTCCATCGCATATGCACCACACTCGCCAATAGGAATTACCTACCTAATCTGGGACATCAGATAAAATTGAATATCCAGTTAATGTGTAGAAATATATTTAACCATCAAAACACTTGAGAGATCATAAAAACAAAAACCACTTTCTTTAAAATTATAAATGAAAATTACTTCAAAATATAATAAAATATTAAGTGGCCAGAGATAATGATATTATTAATGAGATTCTTTCTAATTAAAAAAATAGAGCATGAAGTGAATGTTGAGATTAAGGGTCCGTCTGTTTACTTGTAAAACTATTATTTTAAGTCAAAAACTTTTCATTGAAATATTTTCAAGAAAAAATATTTATTTTCAGTGTTTGGTTATTCTTTTAAAATATTTTTTGATGTTTGACCCACTTAATAATTTACGTATTTATATATAAAAACTTAATTATCATACATGGTCGTTGTAGTTTATTATCCGTCCTATTGTCGTTAGCCAACAGACAAAATGGTGCTTACGCGGATTTTAGATGTCATCTCTACGCCAATCATAGGTTACCTCATGGCATGAACTTTTTCTCAAAATTTTAATATTTTAGTTTCTAAGGTACTGATTTCAACGTGAAAGTCTATGAGATACACCTTTGCAATAAAATTCACCCTCACAGTTCAAGTGCCTTTAGCCCTCGATCATTAGATTAGAGATTATAAGTTATCAAACTGATCAATCTATTCTTTTTTTTGTGTATGATTCAGCTGTTGTTATTTTTTTTTCAAAAAAAGTATTAACTCATTTAAAAAAAAAGAGAAAGAGAAAGAGAAAGAGAAAGAGAGAAAGTGTGAGAGAGAAATGACATCAAGATAGTGGAACATCAATTTGGAAGAGATGATGGAAGCAGGAGTTCATTTTGGTCATGGTACTAGTAAATGAAATCCTAGAATGACACCCTATATATCTTCAAAGCTTAAAGGTATTCTTATTCTAAATCTTATTAGAACTGCTTGTTTTTTATAAGAAACTTGTGATTTAGTTTTTGATGCAGCAAGTAAGGGAAAACAATTCTTGTAGCTTGGAAAGAGAAGAATATTAAATTATCATATGCAACTTTCAAATTTATTTTTTATTTAAATAATATTACTTTTTATATAATTTATGTATTATTTTTATTTTTTAAATTTTTTAAATTTTTTTAATAATTTGTTTTGGAATAATATTTCAATCATTTTGCATGTGGTTTAACAACCAAATCAAACCGAATATAATAATTGATTGCTTTTAAAACATATGAGTTAGAATAACATATTTTGGAACTTAAGGAAGCTTAATGATTTTTGCTCATTGATATGAGGCTTATTATAATGTTAAAAAAAAGATTTACGGAAAATTTAAACTTATTTTATTTTTTAAAAATAATAAAATTTTTATAGTTTACTTGAATTTTTTTTACTTTGATCTCATTTTTCAATACATACCAAATAATTGAAGATAAGTAAAACAAAACGGACCAAAGTGAGAGTTAAGATTACGAAAAGTGGAATCCACAAACCAATCAAGCGATAATGAAATATTGATAGACATTTTTATTTTTTTAGTCTTCGACTCTTTGCGATGTGGAGGCACATTTTCTTTTGGTAGCAAGAGAAATTACGTATCGCAAACTCACACGGAATGGACCTACCTAACATACATATAATTTCAAAGAGACTAGCGTTAGACTTATTGACTCCCTGATGTACTACTTAAGTTGATTTCGGTCTGATCTCTGTAGAGAATCATTATTCGAGACCTGTACGTTAATCCACACAATCTCAAGATCACACCCTTTTCACTGGCCAATTGGACAAAATGCTATGCCAGCTTTTGATTAGTCTTTAGATGCCTTTTTGCTTCAAGGGGTGGCCACTCCTCTCCATGCAAAAAGCATCAATAAATATAAATAAACAAAAAGAAATTATGCCTCAAACTCAAAGCAAGAGAAAGATTCTTTGGCATCCCACGAAAAATATTATGTCTTTCTTCTAAGGCTAGACTTGGAGCTTCTTTCTCTGCCTCCGTCGTTTCTCTTTCTTCCTCCGTACTTACCAAGTTGGCGAAGTTGTTTTCCCAGGTAGGCAAGTTGGCACGTTGCATCCTCCCCAACCTGCCCTGCCCTGCCCTGCCGAAGAGAGAGGCAAGTCGCTTTCCTAAGACTTTATTGTCCTAGTGTTAATGCTCTTCACGTGGTGCTGACAATCATAAAGCCTCCTCCAGCGTGCGCGAGGGCGATTTAACGTTCGCTCAAAGCTAGATGAGCTTCCTTCGATCAATCACATCCAATCAGTGGATAGCTGGATATCGGATGAGTATCGTCTGCACTCCGATGGTTCTGTGCAGTTGAGAGAGAGAGAGAAAGTCCTGGTGGAGATCCGGCACGTCCGGGATAGTGAGTGCTACTCGGGCAGATGTGGTCCACAGTGAATAGCTGGATATCAGATGAGTATTGTCTGCAGTTCGGTACAATTTGGAAAAAGGGTGGTGAGTCGTGGGAAGACCCCACCCTACCTGGGCAAGTGAGTGTTGTTCGGCCAGATGTGGGTCCGGATGGGGACTTACGACTCTCTCTTACTCTCTCTGAATTACTCCTGCATTGCAGGGATCCCGATTCCTAGATATCCCTCACAAGTCGGATCGTATTTTTTTTTAACGTGAAAATCCCTTAAAATCGGACTCGTTTGCCCTAATTCTGAAGTACAAACCACGACCTACTAGACTAACACTACAACTCAAGGAGCAGAAAAGTCAAGAACTCGTTCAACAGTAGGAAAATCAATTTCACACCCTCGAGACTCGAACTTGATACGTCAAGCTCCATGGAGGATATCTCTCCGAACCACTGAGCTATCGCCCTTAGGTAAGTCGGATAGTATTATAAGCTGCTTTGACATTCATACACTACCTTTCCCAAGAGAGTAACTATTCAAAGAACGCAACAGAAAAAAACATGAATGATCCCAACCGTCAGTCCAATTTATTAGTATCTACGAATAAAAAGTGCACAGATAGTATCCGTGGATTCTATCCAGCTAATTCGTAGTCATTCTAGAACCATCTCGCTATAGACTCATGGCTCAATACTATATACAGAACATTAACATCACCATGGCTGTCTATGGTACCTAACAAATCTAAGCTCAATACTATATACAGAACATTTGTCATAATTATTTGCTCATTGTTAATATAAGCTATCACCATCTAGTTTGGGGCTTAAAGTAAAGACATTTTCGGGACAAGCACGAGATGCCATGATTGTGATCGATCGAACACTATTCCAGATACTTAGAAAAAAAAAAAGAACACTATTCCATATGGGCAAGATGGTACAGTGGTAAGAAAGTTGCCCTAGTGTACAGAAATAGTTTAGATTATCTGGTGAAACTTGAGATAACTAATACTTGGCCAAAAGGAGTGAAATAATTGGAGAGCTGTGCTCAACCTTTTGGGGAAATGAATAGTCTTTTTGACCTTAAGCCAAAAATGGAATGTTGAGAACTTGCCAGAAATGGGGGGGGGGGGGTCCGATTGTATCCTCGGAGCTTCCCTAGAAATCCCACTACTTTGCTTGACCCCCAACTGTGTGTCCTACTCTCTCTCTCTAGGTGTTAAAACAAGATTCCCTCCCCCCGCCCATCTAGAAAATCAACTGTTCCACTGGACTCAATTGGTGCTGGTTCCACTCAATCTGATCTCTCATACTGCAGGGTGTTTAACAAAGAAAAAGATCTAAAGGCCCTAAGGCCAGGCCGAGGCATTTCTACCGCAAAGTAGGGCTTTGCATTCAATTTAACCCTACTTTATTTTGCCTTACCAGAAGATAAAATAAAAAAATAAAGCCTACCGGTTGCTTCTGGTTAATGTCGTTCTTTCCCCAGACACACAGCATAAAATGGTATCCATTATCCTTATCCTATTATATATTGGAATAAAGGTTAGTAGTAGAGTGGTTTCTAGCCCAGGCCATTGCATCATTACCAGAACAGCCCTTTGTACTGCTAGTAGATTTTATGGATAAAGCTAAGCCTCAAATGCAATTTGATTCTTCTACGCGAAAATGAAAGAAAGGTTAAAGCTACGGATTCCACGAAAGATGATACTAATGTTAACTCAGTGACCACTTCCATTTTCCTTTGGTTCTTCTCATCAGAATCATATGGGAGGCCATCAGAGAATGACTGAGTAGCTTTCAATATCTTTCACTTCCAAACAAAATGCATGTGAAGGCTTCGAACAAGGGGAAAATTGTACTGAAATAGAAAAGGAAGAAGGAAACTTGAATACATTGAACTTCCCCAGATTATCACCCAAATCTCAAGAGTAAATCATATTCACATGATACAGCAAAACATCCAATATCCTCACTTCCACTTTTTCTGTACACGTGCATTGAACCGAAGAAAAAAACCTTTCATCCTTCAGCAATTCAAGGTATCATTTAGAAAAAAACGAGCTCGTAGAATCAGGTGGGCACCCCCAGTCAGTCTCTATTTGAAGCCAAAGGATATTTCCGGTGATTTTTCAGGTACAATTGAAATCGAAAAAAGAAACAAG
Organism: Myrica gale; assembly: GCA_963930655.1. Lineage (NCBI taxonomy): Eukaryota > Viridiplantae > Streptophyta > Magnoliopsida > Fagales > Myricaceae > Myrica > Myrica gale. Next base: position 15,069,769 of record OZ005620.1, read on the forward strand.
CTCACGAAACTCAATTTAGGGAGAATACAAATTTGAAAAAAAGAAAAGAAAAGAACAGGTACTGGTTACAGTGGGGAGAAAAGTTTATTTTTTGTTTTGTTTGGTTTTTTCCTTCCCCAATCCCCGTAAGTTTTTTTTTTTGGCTCGAAATCCGTGTGGTTCTGTTCTTAAGCTGCCTCTGACTTACCGTCACCGTCGCGGGCCATCGATTCGGTGACCGCAGCCAGCTTCTGCAGATTCAACTTCACGACAGTGTCCGAAAACAGACGCGTATCTTCCTCAGTGTTCCCCTCCGGCACATCCACACGGTACGATTCCAGAACGACCGTCCAGATCTTGCCGTTGCGCTCGAGTCGGTGCACCGTCGTGATGGAGCGGTAATTCCTCAACCGGTGCTCCCCTCCAATTATACTGAACCCGGTGACGTGTCGTTCATCGTCTAATAAATCCAGCCTCTCGGTGCTGGTGGCAGCCGGTAAGCCCGAGATGACGTTCACGTCCCTCGTGCACCCGACGGCTATCTTGAAGTTTTCCTTGACCGCGCAGCTTTTGATGAAGTGCTTGTATGTTTGGGGCTTGTCAAAGCGCCGGACTACGGACCAGACGACGTCGAGAGGCGCGTCGATGCGCTGCGCGAGTAGGGAGGAGCAATGGCCGGGCCCAAGTTTGTAGGTGTGGAACTCGGTCACGAACCGCTTAAACTCGTCGAACTCTTCCTGGGTCAACCCAGGTGGGATCGCCAGGTGGTGGTTCGTATTGTGTGTCCCTTCGGCCTCTGGCTCCGCCATTGAGCCCTCGCCTCTCTCCATCGATGCGTGGGGGACAGAGAGAGAGAGAGAGAGAGGATTGAGGACAGAGTGAATTCATCATTTGTTTTTATAAGAATTTTGGATTTCGAGAAATGTAGAGGGTACAATGGGAAATACACAATGGGTTTTGTCCTTGTTGGAGTTTGTTTAATGGTTTTGGGTGAGTAATTTTGCGAAATAGCATATTAGCACTGCTTTTTCTTTTCTTTTTTGGGATGGAGGAGAGGTGTCAAGTTGATGAGGTGGACAGACGGAGTTCTGGCTTCCTGGGCATCCGCCATGATCGCTTGATAGATCAGCCTGGCTGAGCTGCAAGTCGAGCCGACTCCAGGTGCTTTTCTTCGTACCACTAATTTTAGATGCCCAAAATCGATCACACCCGTGCCCAGAAAAAAGAAAAAAGAACAAAAGAAAAAAAAAAAGGAGACACCCGTGGCACGACTGAGAGCGCGCGCTTTTATCGTAAGAGGTTCACATGCTCTTTTCCCACTTTGAGGCCGTCTTCGACGAGTGTCGAGTGTTCAGCAGAGAAAGTTAAAAATAATTATAAATTTAAAGAAGTGGGCATGTTTGAGACCCCAAATATCAATAAATCGGACAAATCAAACAAACTTCAAAATTTTAACTTTTACACCTACACACTTCACTTTTTATAAACCCCAATAAATCTCAATAAAGTAAATATTTCCAAAATTTTAGGAATATTCCCCAATATTTTGACAAACAAACATCCCCTAGTCGAGAAGTTATAAATAATAAGGCCGGAAAACAGTCAAAAGACTCAAGAACTCCGTGTATCAATCTGATAAAATATTAACATGATTCGTGACAAAAGTGCAATCCAGTCACGTCACTTGGAAACCAATAGAGACACCTTAATTACTATACCAGCAAAACCCTTTTATCACTTGGAATTGGAACCCCTGGATCTCTCCTTAGTGCACGACGAAGGAGGTAGATCTCCCCTACGCCACGAGGTGGGGGTCTCCATAGTTCATGCTGGAGGATATGCGCCGGTCAAATCCTTTTATTAGAATATGTATTAGAAAGTCATTTTATCATTTCAATTAATTCACAAATATATGATTTTCCTCCATCCCATTGTTATCAAAGAAGATGGGGGTGCCATGTATTCCTATATATATATGGATATATGGACATAGGTAATAAAATATTTTCTTGCCAAATAATGTTGAAACTTGTGTTTTGTTTTAGAAGATAATAGCACAATATACATTAAGTACAAAGAAGGAGAATATGTAAGTTATTAAAATATAAACTCGGTCCCATAATGATAAAATCCTGTCTCCACAACTTGTATGTACTTATAAGACACGAAAAAAAGACATTAATCATCATGTAAAAATATTTTACAAAAACCACTTTATTTCCTATCTTAATTATCAAAGGCATTATTTCCAATAAAAGTTGCATTGCCTTTATTGAATTTTTCCTAGAAATTAAATGATCGTTGTCCTTCCTTAAATATTATAGGGGTAAATGTTAATTCCTATCCCGGGTTTGGGCTCTGTTTTCAACAAGCTCTCTCGGGTCCAAATTTTTAATGGTAATCAAAGCTTCCACGTTTATCAAGTTCATCCTTTTGTCTACTAGAAGAGTGAGATAAGTATCATCTTCAATTTGCTGTTGGAATTTGATGATCAAATTTATCGAAATATAGTTGATACATAAAGTAAGATAATATGCGTTAAAGTATTAAGAAATGTATCATTTTATGCTCAGTGCTCCAACGTGCTTGAGGATTTTACTGCCAAATTTCGACTTGTTTAAATTTTTACCAAAGTGATATATTGTCAAAGAAAAACATTTGAGAAATCTTCACTTTTAGACCCCAACTTTCAATCAAATATTAATTACAGCTGAACTATGAAAATGAACAAATTTAACCCCGAAACTATCAAAATTTATTAATATTTGCATTTTAGTAAGATTCTATTATTGAAATGTGGTATTCTTTAGCTTATGTGACAAGGGAAAAATAGTCCATTTCGACGTCTTGGCTGGGCTTGCATACCCAGTCAGCCAGTTTAACAAGTGTCGTGTTTTAATAGGTGGTGATATGAAATGATTTAATAGGTCAATAATTTCCGTTAAGTTGTGGATGGAAATTAGATGAAGGGGCATGTGTGGGAAACAGATAAAACCACAAAGATGGAGAGAAAACAAAATGAACCCTAGAGACATTTCTAGGCAAAGTTAATACAACACGGATATGCTTATAATTTAGCCTAAATGTTATGACATAAATGTATTTTGATAATTATTTAGAAGCTCTAAGTGTCAAGATTTTCTTTGTCAAGACCTGTATAGAGATTGTTCAGCTACTGTTCTATCTACCCTTTACATTTAAACTTCAACAAAGTCTAGTCTGAAGCCAGATGGCTTCTTTGGGAACTTAGGAGATGTTCAGTTAGATGATATTGTGAGATTTTTTTTTTTTTTTTTATGTTTTGAGAATTTTTAAGTGATGTTAACTTTATTAGTATGTGTGCAAAAATTATTTTTTGGTGACTTTAAAAAATATGTTCAGTTTTAAAATTCTAAAATTCAAAATAATCCTAGAAAAACAAACAAAACCAACATCTCCTCAATCAAAGACGGTAGGCAAAGTGTTATTAATGAATCCTAGCTATTAACACAATCTCTATGAAGTAGAGCATTTCCACACAGATAATAAGGATTATTGTCCCTGTCTAGGCCGTTAGCTAGATTGAAGCTCTTATCCCTCAACCCCAGTAATTTTTTACACTTAAATTTAGCTTACACCATTCTATTCCAAAAACTCCAGCTACGTAGATATCCGACTAAAAATATGGCTGCCGGCGTCCCATGTATCATTCGTGCCACCAACTGGTACAACTATTGTAACTCCCTCGGTTTATTTGCCCTCCAGGCTTCCCCCATCTCTTTTCCTTTTTTTTTTTGTTCTTAGCAATAAACCCAAAGGACAAAAAAATCAACTTTATTTGAAATTTTAATTCATACATTATCTTTCAGAGGGTATTTTTCAGTATTATAATTTAATAGAATATAGATATTTATTTATAATTATTTTATTAAATTGAAATTTTAACTTTGAATCACTAATTTTTACAATGAAATCGGAGAAGGTTGGCCAAATTTTAAGAGTAAAACTGAATGGGTTGAGGATTTTTTTGAGTAATTTAGAGAAATTTTGTGCTTCTCAAATAAAAATAACTTTCTAAAATTTACTCTCTTCACCAAATTATCATTTTTTTTCACCAACACAATAACATTTTTATGGTTAAACCTCACCGGTTGTAGGTAGAAACCAACGTTGTTGGAGTATAGCTGGAGCTGGTTTCGTTTTCCAAAAAGGCAGGCGGCCACATCATGTCCAGCTAAGAAAACCATTCGACGCTTGATCCAGCTAAGAACGCCATTCTGTCTTCTGTATATATCCAGATTCATGACTTTTTATTTTTATAAAGTAATTGGTGGAGCAGGACAGAACCTGCTGAAGTCAGTACGAACCCTCCTCAAAGGGAGGAGGTAGGAGGTGCCAGTTGAGCTAAAGCTCACCGGCCAGATTCATGACTTGCGTACGTACCTCCATAACCCTTTTTTAAAAAATTTCGTCGATATCTGAACGTCATAGTTGACCCTTTATGCCGATTTCCCAAATTCCATTTGAAATGGTCGAGTATTTGGCATCTTCTCGGCGCAACTAAACGAAGGAATTAGACATTTTACACGGACTGTAAAAAAAGAAGAAGAAAGACTCATCCAAGCAAGCCCTGCCAGCCACAATGCCCATGTCGATCCCATGATCTCTTGTTCCCCTCCTATTATATATTTTACTTCTTTATTCTTTGGGACCTTCGTGGCCCTGGTCCATATCTTTTCCTTGACTATCTTAAAAAATTCGAAGAAGAGAAAACAAAGATCGCATCGGAGAGGAGATTGGACTGGCGCAACTTGTGGTGTCTCTGTCCCATTCTTAAATTAAATGTGATGTTGAAGTTTTCTTTGTCCTCATTTTCTGGGTTTGATTCCCACCAATAATTTCTTTTGCTAAATTATTCAACCATAGACTTTCGTTACACTTAATGATTGTCTTGGAGACGACTTGAGCCTTATGAGCCGCTCTCTATCGTCAGTTAACAATCGTACTTCAATTTCCATTTCTCATCTTCTTGCACTGCATAGAGTCCAGAAGCTTTAAAAAGCAGATCGCTCGTACAGACAGTGGAGGTGGTGGCATACTGGCATCCTGCAGTGTCCAAACTTAAGAGAGATGGTCACTCCTAGGCTAGGTTAGCTGTCATTGTAGTTTCAGAAGACACTGACCCCTCTATAGCGGCAATTATAGAAGAGAATAGAAACCCATATTATATTCCACCTGTGGCCGTAATTACCAATATATTGACTCAAAAGATATATTCTTACGTTTTGCCTTTAAAAGAGGTACTCATAAAGTTGACGTCCTTGAGAGCTTGTTGATTAGATTATTAATATAGATGACACTAATACGGAACATGTAGCGTGCAGAAGATGGACCTTGATTTTCTTTTCATGATTTTCTGGGTTTTTATTTTATTTTATTTATAAAATCTCAGGTAATTAATTAGCTAAGCATTACATATGTATCTCAAGTTTACGGAACATTACTAATTAGATACACTTCGGTCCCGAAGACAAAATTCTTGACTTTGGACCTAATTCACGACGACCATAAATCTGCCTTCATCTTTACTTCGTAGCTGTAAGATACGGAAGCCCAGAAAAAGGAAGAAAGCTGTAAAAGATGGGAAAACTCTTATTTTTGGAAGAAGTGACGTGGAGTGATAGAGTCCTACAACTAATTCCAACCAGAGAAGAAAAGGGAAGATGAGAGCAATGAAATCTCTAGAAGCCGAAGTCTTATTGGAATAAACCCAGATCACTAAAATAAAATAGATAATATATTAATTTAGCAACCTAACAGCTTTAGACGAGGCCAATTTGGAGAAATCCCTTTCTTCCGGCTTTGGCATGTTTTCTTATCCTTATTGGACCCACTACTCCCACGGCTCTCCTTTGGAAGACTTGCAGGCTTCAATTCTTTCATGAGCGTTCTCTGAGGTTTTCCCTGCGGCAATAATAACCACGCGAGCAGCTTTAGATGCTCTACTGATATCAAGCAATTGGAACTCGCAAAATTTAACTCCGGTCGGAGTAAACTCAATGGATTATTGGGATCAATGAATCGCGATAACTAAAGAGGGTAATGGAATTAGAATTCTTTACAATTTCCTATTCAGATTGTAAGGTGCAATTTAGAGAGATATATATAACCGCTAGACTTTATACCATTTAATGCTTATCATGTGAAGTTTTGACGATATGAGCCCTATAACAAGATTCAACTGCTGTGTATCTGTAAATTACACTGTACCATCGTAATAGGAAATTAGAAAGGATCTTATCCTGGTCTAAGGGTGGGTTTGTGTGGTAAAATTTTTGGTATTGGGTTTAGTGTTGGTATTGGGTTTAGTGAAAAAGTGAAGAGAGAGGTAATAGTTTATAGTTTTTGTAATTTTTTATATTTTTTTATGGGAGAGAGAGAGATTATATTGAAGTATTTTATTAAGAGAGAGATAAAATTTTGGAAAAAATTTTATATGCAAACACAGCCTAAGTAAGAAAGAAAAATTCCATAACAGACGCATAAGCCACGTGCTATATACATCCCCGACTACTATAAATACACGCACGTGATTAACTTTTGACAAGATTTTATTGCGAGTAAACGTTTTTTATTAGGAGTTTGAGTTTCTAAATCTGTCTCTGTCCCTAATTGACCGTCATTATAATGAGCATATAATAAATGGATTTACCTGAATTTCGAGCCTGTTGACAGTCTCGTGGGACATAAGTTTGTCCGGAAGCAGGACGGAATTATTGAAAGCAGGAAGCGAGGCAGATGATTCTCCCACCTTGAATCCTTGACCAGAACAAGTGTCGCCGAGAGTATGTTCTGAAACGCGCGATGAAGAGCTCGATGTGCTGCTAGAATGCATCTCTCCAAGGCATAGCTGGAGTAGAAGTACAGATTGCATGTATAAGCTAGCTTAGATAGGACTTAGCAGAAGGAGATTAAAGTGGATCGAAATTTCTGGTATAGATCAAAGTGGATCGAAATTTCTACGTACCTGACAAAGCCTATGTTCGAGAGACGACACCCGATCTAGCAGTGAGCCTTTAGAGGCAGCCTCTTTTACTGCCAAATCCATTGGCAAGGGTTGTCCCTGCATTATTACACCCGCTGGGCCCAAACTATTGCTGCCCCATATTGGTGTGCTCTGTTTTCTTTCTAAATACTTCATCTGGTGGCACACACGATCAAACATATATAAGAATTAGATGAGGCAAATCGCAACCCTTCTTATGCAGGGAAAGTAGATGAGAAAAAGAAGGTTTAAGGAGAAAGAGAAGTACTCACGGTGAAATCCAAATGATCCAACCTTGAAACAAGAGGCATGGATGAATAAGAAGATTGTCTTCTTCCATTTTCCATTTGGTATGACAGCTTCAGTATGTAGACCTTTTCAGTTTTCACGCTTAAAACACTACTTGCGGTCCACCTCACACTAATTATGCGCAGTTTGTTACATTACGCGGCACAAGTTCAAGAAAAACAAAATCTTTTTTTTTTTTAAAGAAAATTTTAGATTTTGCACTTTTTCTTGTCGCGACAAATCTTGGGATTCGGTTTTATCTTTATGGTACGCCCAATAAGGCCCGCAGCTCGAGTAATCCGTGATCCATCATGGTCCCCTAAATTTAACGCCTAAAGAGTGGAAGGGGATTATTAGCGTGGCGTACAATCTCTTAATGTGACCAAAGCCAAATATGATTCATTGGGTAAGATTTGTACGCATGTTTCCTAGCACCTGTAGGTAATTAGTTTTGACTAATCCATAACTTACCTTGGGCTAAGGAGTAGGATGCTAATTAAGAATCTCTACAGTGCAATGATAGATCATATTCGCGATTCAATCAGGTGGAGCATCTTATGACACAATTTTATTGGTTGTGAGTGTCAATCCATTGAGTTTTGAAGCATTTCAATTTGTTCGCACTACAATAAAAATCATTTTGAGTGTTAAAATTTTTTATCACTCACAGTGGTAATTTTGTCGGCAAAGAATTTCGATGTCAAATTCGAGTTGTCACGGTAAGCCTGTTAGTAAAGATTTTAGGTGACTGCTCGCGTGTTTTTTCATGCAAAAAGGTCCCGACAAAAAAGGAAAACGTCAGGACGATTTTCTGGTTGCTTGTCGAATTTGAATTTCATCACGACTTAGTGTGCGTTTGCACCAACAATTTTACCCAAAATATTCTCTCTCTCCTAATAAAATACTACAATATAATCTCTCTCTCCCATAAAAAATATAAAAAATATAAAATATAAAAAATTACCCCTCTCTTCACTTTTTCACTAAACCCAATACCAACACAAAACTCAATACCAAAAATATTTCAACACAAACACAACCTTAGTGGTTTCTGTCCATTCATACGAAGCATGCAGATGTTTTGTACAAGGTGACAAACCACTTGTTCGTCATTGAATATACGTGCGCATGGAAGAATAACATGTTTGCACGGATTTTTATTTTCTGGCAAATTGAAATTCTGTCACAAAATATGTCGTACGCGCGCCCTTATACTACGTGCGGAAGCTCAATAAGCTTCCTGCGAACATGTAATAAATACAATCGTGGGAACGAAAGAAAACCCTGTACATGTGCATATTCCGTCAATATTTCTGTGCGGACGTATGTTTATGCGTTTGGATAGTATTGCATTTATATAAATATCTGTGAATTTATTTAATTATAAATTTAAACATAATTTGTGCATGGTACTCAATGTCACGCCCCAAACGCTAGCCCGAAGGGGGTTAATGACAGCCGCGAACATCCACTCAATGAATGTTCCAGCGTTTTCTCTTAATTATGCAGCGGAATTATTTTTTTTTACACATCTAACTCAGAGAGACGGGCCCAAGAGATTTACTATAACTTCAACTTACTCAAAACGACTTCTTCGGAATAGGGTAAGCGTCTTAATGACATTGCACGACTGCATAGCTGAAGTACATGATCTAAGGGATTCCATCAAATCCTCTTCACATTGACCTACTCGTAACATCTTTATAATACATCTTGAATCCTCTAATGAACAACAAAAGAAGAAAGTTCATTCTCGTCGGTTCCTCTTCTAGATTTCCCCTCCTGAAACGTTATCTGGAATGATACAATTTAAAACTGTGAGTCAAAAGACTCAGTAAGGAATTATAATTAAAACATGGACTTGAAATCATGGTTTGAAAATATGAATTTGAAATCGTGAGTTTGAAACCATGAACTTGTTCTTGAACTCATAATCATGAACTTAAAATCGTAAGCATGCACTTGAACTTGAAATCATCATGAACTTGAAATCATACTGAACTTAAAATTGTATGCATGCACTTGAACTTGAAATCATCATGAACTTGAAATCATAATGAACTTAAAATCATAATGAACTTAAAATTGTAAGCAGGCACTTGAACTTGAAATCATCATGAACTTAAAATCATAAACATGCACTTGAACTTGAAATCATCATGAACTTGAAATCATAATGAACTTAAAATCGTAAGCATGCACTTGAACTTGAAATCATAAGCATGCACTTAAACTTGAAATCATCATGAACTTGAAATAATTATGAACTTGAACATAATGTAGTTCACGTACTTGAACTTGAAATGTCATGAGCTTTAACTTGAAATATCATGTAAACGTATGTAATTCATGCATGATCATGAATTTTGATGCACGTGTATGCCTCATGATTGCATATGCACATGCACTTGCTCTTGAAAACTTCACTTATACTTATAAATCTCTTGCTTTTGGAAAATCTTTCCAATCCTTATCTTATGGACTACTTGAACTCCACTTACCCCTGGCATCAGGGTTGTGCGTTCCCGTTGGAACTGTCCCCTATTTCCCTTAGGGACCTTACATATGGTTGAGCTAGCACACCTTCTCGCATTCGTCCTTCAGTGGCTAGACACAACCCTTGGAGGTTCACACCTTCTTGCAAGCATCCTTCAGTGTGATTGCACATACCTCCTGGACTACCCATCCTTCTTGCAAGCATCCTTCGGTATGGGTGTCCTAGGTAACATCCACCCTTCATGTAAACGTCCTTCAGTATGGATGCACCTTCTTGACTTGGTACGGTACCGACCGACTTGGGTTCATTAACTTACTTGTCATAAAACTTGTCATAAAGTAGCATAAAAATGGTACTTTCATTTGCATAAAATTTATCTTTCATCCTTATGAGAAAAATAGATGCAAATGCAATTGTTCATGACATGCTCATGTCATGCTCGATGATGAGTAATCAACTTATCATGAAATGCTTCTCATACTTTCATTTGCACAAAACTTTATTTTCTTTCAAGAAAATCATGCAAATGCTCATGACGTGTCATGCTTGATGACAAATATCTCATAAAACTTACTTGATCTCATAAAACTTTCATGTTTCCATTTGCACAAAAACTTCTTTCATGCTTTCATGCAAATACATAAATTATGTCATGCTTGTTGAGAAATAACTTGTCATGCTTGGTTATAAACCTGTTATGCTTGTTCATAAAAACATGTTGTGTATCATTCCAGTTTTCATAACAAGTAAGTTTTCACTAATAGACGTAAGTTCCACTTACAATTTTCACTTACAAACGTAAGCTCTTCTTACTTCGCTTGCTTGTGGGTTGAATGCCCCTTTACCTACAATTGGATCATACTATTGTTATTCATAGGTTTACTAGACGTATAGAGTAATCAATCAATTACTCACGCTTCATCATACAAAATCGTCTTTATTCCTCATTCAATATCTCATACTTCGTCATACACATACTTCATCATATAAAATCATCTGTATCCTTGACTTCTAATTGGTTATCTTACACCACAAGGTATTTTCTTAAGTGAAAAACCTAGTAGGGTCTCCTAATAGGTCAATAGGAAACTTAGAAACTTAGGAAAAATTTCGTGAAATTCAAAGAAGCCGGTTGCCCGCTGGTCGAGCGCAATGTTACCTAAAAACAGGGTGCTAAGAAAAATCTTCTTATTCCAACACCATAATTGTGATCCTCCAATTATATCAACTAAGTCCCCAAATACTCAATTTCAATATTGTTAAAATTACAACAACATATCAATTCAATTACAATATAGATGCACAAAGTGCTAGGGGAAATATTCACCTAGACATATCCTTAGATTAATTCCCCTATACCTACCTTTCTCCATAATTAGGACACATCTTAAGGAGTCATAATTCTTTTACAAGGATAGAAAAAGTTGGGGTCTCACACTCAAAGTATTATAATTAATAGTCATAATAATAAAAAATATTCTACAAATATTTAGTCGTCATAATATTAAATAAAATATATAATCGAAATCAATTAGTTTGAAGTAGATAATCTACCCCAATCTTCGTCGAGGCATCAATGTGATGCGAGTCTCCTTATTTGTTCAATCATATGCTAATGCATTTCTTTTTGCATACATTGTAGCCTCCGTTCTTGCTCCTCTTGTTATTTCCGCTACCACTCCTCCGTATGCTTCTGCTACTCTCGCATCGTCATCTCTATTTCTGTCTGCCTGACAAGTAGCTCATAATATTCTTTCTGTCTGGCCCTTATCTCCTCCAATCTCCGAGTCAGATCAATAGATGATATTATGGACAATGATTCAACTGACCATACTGAACGGCCTAAACTACGCATCTAACCCGCTCTGGTCTCCAAGACCTCGGTGAAAATCTCCATTTCTGTGTATGATTTTCCCTTAGACTGTGCTATAACTGTATCGTTTCCATTTTTTCCTACAAGTTAAGAATAATAAAGTGAAGTTAATATATGAAACATTAAATTTAACACATGCATAATATAATGTTCCTACTTACAAAATGTTGTCGTCCATCATCTGATGTTCATGCACCATCCTTGTTAATATGCATTTTTTTGTACAACAACGCAAGATTAATTTGATCAGTTTCTTAATTTTTCTTTTGGTATAATGTGGTAGTTCTTGAGCAAATAAACGAGGGTTCAAGATCATGACTCTTGCTTTGGATTTTAAATGTGTTAACGTACTCGGTATTTTATTATTTATGTATTTTAAACTTTATTACTGTTTGAAAGTATAGTGTTAAACCAAATTGTATGCTATTTGAAAACTTTCGCATCTAGAGTTAGAAAATTTAAAATGATGCTTTTTTAAAATTAAATTTTGTTCAATTTCTTTAAATTATTCTAATGGTCGACGTTTAAAGGGGTTAATTACGCAAGTAGACTTTGTTGTTAATCTTCTAGACTGGTTCATTAGGATGAAGTTTTGTTCAATTTTTTTAAATTATTCTAATGGTCTTCGTTTAAAGGGGTTAATTACGCAAGTAGACTTTGTTGTTAATCTTCTAGTATGGTTCATTAGGATGAAGTATAAGCATTGCATTAGCTTGGAAAAACATAGTCTTCTCTTCTCAGTGTTTTAGTTGTAGTAAGTGCATCAGGTGTTGTTATTATAACGAATTTGAGATTTTGGGACGGAATTTTTTGGGATGCCAAAAAATCCGTCCCAAATAGTACTCTTTGGGGAAGGATTTTTCCATCCGTACCTAAATATTTGGCTAGTTGATTTTTTTTTGGAGACGAAAAATAAACCTGTCCCAAAAGATATATTTTTTTGTAAAAGATTCTTTATTTCACGCTAGAAATTTCTATCCCAACAAAAATTTTGGTTTTTTGCAATGGATGGGCGACAGAAATTTTTCGACGCAAAAAGTTCATGTGTCTTTTAGGACAAAAACCTTGTCCCAAACAAATATTGACCTCTCGGGTTGATTCTTTTGTCTAGGTATTTCCTTTTGAACGCACACTTAACCATTTGAACGGTTTGGATATTTTTTTGGATGCGACATTCATGTTGGCTTTTGTTCACAGCCAATATTTTGATGGTTACAATAAAATGACTAAATTTATATCTTCAAGACAAAGGTATTATCATCATAGAGACAAAGACACGTAAATTGAAACAACAAGAGTCCAAGACTTGAAGATCTTAGGGTATATCTTGTAACTCTTAAACTTATTATTTGGATAAGCATGATTGTATATGCACACTTGGCAATGAAATTATAAAACACAAATTTTCTCAGTTCAAATGGTTTTAGCAGACTCCAAAATCTTATATTAAAAAAAATTATGTTAAACAAATTTTTATCTGTATCGGACGACTAGTGTGTTGATTTTTATTCACAATCGATATTTTGATGATTTCAATAAATGGATTAAGTTTACAAAATGGACTTCTTCAAAGAAAAATGACATTTTTGTCAAAGAGCCAAAAACAAGAAGATGCAAGGAGCTCAAAAGTGAAGATTCAAGACCTTAGGGTATAACCTTGTAACTCTTAGGGCGCTCGAGCGCTGGTTGAGCGTTTGTCGAACGTGAAGTTAATTTTGGCATTCTAGAAGCTTGAGTTTTGGGACAGTGCAATGTGGTGACACTATGGTCCAATGTGTCGACACTTCCCACTAATGGAGAGAAAATCAGCAACTTGAAAGTGTCCGATCCATTCCAATTTTCTTTAAACACCTAAAATATGAGAAATTGATCTTATCAACTTGTGTAATGGTGTTTAAGTGCACTTATAAATATTTTAAAGAGATAAACTCAATTTTTGAGATCTATTTTAGAAATTTGGATTGTCAAGGTAAAATAAAAAATCTTCAAATCACTTAGAATTTTTGTTATCATCAAAATCAAATATGGATTGTTTGCAAAACAATCTTGGGCTAACAATCTCTCCCTTTTTGATGATGACAAAATCATTTTAAAAACAACACTTTGCTAATAAATAGAAAAGCTCTCCTGAGAACAAGCTAGAGTTTTTCATGAAATTTTCAGCAAAGTGGACTTTAAGATTTTACGAAAATTTTGCAAGAGTTTCCTTTGTTTATAGAGGTTTCTCAAAGCTTAAGAAATACACAACACTTCTATATCCTTTCTCCAAACTCCCTCCAAACTTCATATGTCAAACCAGATCACAAGACTTCATATAAGGAGGAGTTAAAAGATAGAAATACTACTTGAAGCAAGTTTTCAGCAAGCAAAAATTTAGTGCAAAACACTTATAAAGACTTCACAAAAGTTCCCTTAGAGAATAACAGATAAGGATGAACATGTATGTCATAATATAATCACATTCAACCAGTTAATAGTTCAAGGTTTAGAAAAAAAAACATCCAAATGGAAGACATCAACAACAAAATAAGAGCCAATTACAAATGTCCTCAAATTAGAGCTAGGAATGTCAGCATACTAATAGACACTTTTCTCCCCCTTTAGCATCATCAAAAAGTAGGGCAAGGGGAAGGTGAAGGGAGGAGGCTACGGAGACCCAAAAGGAGGAGGAGGATGATCGACGTCAAATTTCTTCAACCGGTTTATCCAAGTCGTTGAGAACCAATACGTCCATTTCTCGACCTTAGGACGCATGTATCGATCATCTTCTATATGAACCTCGATAGCATCAATGACATCTTGAGCAGAACATTTTAATTCATTCATGAAGGCTTGAATCACACCACGGGCCACATTGATGCTGTTGTGGACTTGATGTTTGAGGAGTCTCACATCCTTTTCAAGAAGATTGAAACGCTCATCATGAGCAACAAATAGTTGCTTGATGTCATCAAAACCCGTCTTCATGTCGATAGATAATTTCGCCAACTGCTGACCCAGCTTCTTGTGTTCCTTTTTTATGTCCCCAAATGAAGTTTCAAGAGATCTCAAGTGAGGGTCATTAGAGTGGAAATGAGGTATCCGGGTGGAGGACGCCATATGCAAAGAGGGAAAGGAAGGAGGAGAGGGGGGCTCTCTCGGAATTGGGTTGACAAGTGGGGTTCTGGTAGCCGAGGAAGGAGGTCTATGGAGGGTCTCGTCTTCCTCATCTTCACTGTTTGCATCAGAATCAGATCCCCTATGGCTTCTCTTTTGAAGAGTTGCATCAGTTTTCCTTATCCACAACCCTTCATCATTTTGTGTGAAACCCATTAACCTCAAAGTTTTCGGATTGTACTCTTTGGATTCCTTGGGTGCTTCCCGTACTTCTCCCTTTAAAATAATGCCAAGAACTTGAAACATGTGGGAAAAGAACATTCCATAGGGCAGCCCTTGTCGCTTCTTTTCAGTTGCAGCCTTCACATGATTGACCATAAGATGACCAAGGTTCATAGGAGTTTGGGTAATTAAGCAGTACATGACAAATAAATCTAAGAACGTGATGTACTCAAATTTTCCCGTCCTTGGTAAAATAATGTTGCAAACCAAATGATGTAGGATTCTTTTAGGGATGCTTAGATCACCAGCTGTTGGTCTAATAACCTCGTCTAGGGTGGGATTTTTCAGAACAATCCTAACGATATGAATGGGATCAACTTCGGACAGCCCTATCCACCCATGTGTCTCAAAGAATTTTTTCCCACCATCAGGAGCATGTGCAATCAAATTTAATGAGGAGGGAGATAAATCCAATAGTGTGCCATTTACGTAACTATCAACATCCTCAGACTTAATGAACTGAAAATTTGCATAAACCAACTTAACTAAGTCAACATAACAATGTACTTTCAGATTCACAAATTTTCCCCAACCTTGAAACTCAAACATGTCTGGAAAATCAAAATCATTATCATTAAACCATTGGAAATCAGCCCATCTGCCAGCGATGACCTTTCTATATCGGAAGTCTTAAATAAAACGGGTTTTACAGAGATCTGACCTGTAAAGGAACTCTTCAGATGTGGGATGCGGTGATGTGAACCCCGTTATCCCGTAACGAGACCCAACAACTATAGGGAACCCAAGATCGTTTCTAGGATGGATTCGAATGGAACCTCGACCCTTTGCTTAGGAAAGCAAGAACCTCGGTATAGTGAAGACGCCACAAACGGGATGGAAATCCGTTTGATAAGTCGAGTTGAACGCCACGGGAAAATCCCGATAAGTTCGAGAAGTTCTTCAAAGAACCAAAGAGAATTAAACCTCACCAAAATATATTAATCAAAGTTCTTCGAATTACAATGCAAGAGACTCCTATTTAAAGGGCTGGAAATAACTAGGAAATAAAACTAACATAGAAACCTAATAAAATTCGAAATTAGGCAAGGAATTGAATCCTAGCTTGCCTAAAACACATAAGACAAATAAGGAAATAAATTTCCTTATTTCCTAACATACTTGTCGCCTAAACCAAAAAGGAAGACTAAGGAAATAACTCCTTAGTTGCCTAAACCAACAACCTATTTAAGGAACTATATTTTGGACGTGAACAGTACCAAAATAAAGTAAATAAATATTCTTTATTTGCCTAACTCTAGACCTGGACGTGAACAGTACCCAACAAGGAAATTAAATGCTGAACAAAATAAATAATCAAAAGATTTCAAAAGGAAAGGATTTTGCTCTTTGAATTTCCATGCAATATGATTCTTCTAGAATAGTGCCAAAATTATCTCTTGACAGGATCCTTCTAGAAAGTGGATCATCTTTGATGGGCTTCCACGAATGGGCTTGGGCCCATATCTCATGAATAATTTCATCGACTACGTCCTTGAACTTCTTGTCTCGTTCTCTCTTAACCGGCTCTCCGGGGACTTGAACTAGCTCCTTTGAAGCATTGTGCGTATTCTCATCATGCGGTCTTCACGGGTCTTGGCCTTCTTCTTCCCTTCAGATAGAGTGTATGCTATTTGAATAATAGTGGGAAAACCTCAAGGCTCAGTGAAGCAGCTTGAGGGGTGGATGTAGGCGGGTTTGCCGAAGCACCTAAAAATCACGTGTTTGTTTCTCTATCCGTGCTCTTTACTCTTAGCACGTATTTACACTTATTGCATATTATATATTTGTGCTAAATTATTAGTTACTTTGCAAACACGTCTTTGGAGGTTAAAAGAGCAAATTTTAGAAAACTAATTCACCCCTTCTTGGATTGCCTTAATCCTAAGACTTACATATTCGGCCTCAAAGGGCTAATATTTTTTCTAGTTTTATTCTGAATTTTTGTACTGCCTTTTCTACATGAAGTCATGTACGAGCTTGTTTGTTAGCTTGTTGATCCTTGATTTGCTATGTGACGCTCCAGTCACCAAATGGGGACGACATATTGTCTACCTCGAGTTTACTTTTTATTAGCTATTTAGATTGGATGGATATAAGATGTCTAGAAAATGTCCCTTCAACCAAAGTAAATTAAATGAAGGTTGATGGGGTAGTTTTTCGGAGTTAAGAAGAAATTGATACCATCAAGGCCCAATGAAAAGAACGAAGAGACTAAGGGAGGAAAAGGCAGGCTAAGGCCCATATGAGTATTAGCAAAGCCCACGTCCCCTCTAAGCTAGTAAGAAAAGAGTGGGAGACAACTCTTTTAATGACGGATCATATCCAACTTGGCAGAGGAGTTGACGGGAGGAGCTAATAATCTTATTCCCTGATATAAACGATAACGTAGAGAATAATACTATCATCCCAGGACCAATGAGAAAGCATGAAAGGGCGCTAGGCCCAGGCCCAGCGGGAAGATGGTAGAGGATAAAAAGGAAGGGCAAAGAGGAAAGAGAAGTAGTTTTTTTTCTTTAAGAAAGAACCAGTAAACAAAAGATATACAGAGAAATATGACATCTAATAAAGGCGTGTTAGATTGTTTTCCTTGCTTGTAGGAGGAAGGAATGAGCGTTCCAACCTTTCAACCCATCTCAAGCGCTTTGTATTTGGCCTAGCTTCCTCGAGCTCTCATCCTAGTGGACTTTTGTGATTGACCGATTAAATTTGGCTTAATCAAATCTAATTATTTCTAATGTAAGTTGCGACTACACTAATTAATATATAATATATGAAAGTATATATATATATATGGTGATCTAATGACTAAAGCAAAATATGCTGTCCGTATTAACGAATTATAAGTGAATCCGGAAGTAGCTTCTAGAGAGCTAAATGAAAAGTGATTGCTTGCTGAAGTTTGCTATTTTATCTTTTTTTTTTTTTTTTGCTAAGAAAGTTTGCTATTTTTTTTTGTTGAAAAGAAAGTTTGCTATTTGATCTGTGAACGAGTCTATTGAAATGTGAAAATCAATCCTAGCGGTACACATGTTCAGCCAAGTTAGTTCCATCAGATGCATTTTTGCATATTGCCACGTCATACGAGGCCTTGCCAGAAGATTTTAAAAATTGGCCACGGGAGACTGAAAGCATCTAAACGCACAGTTTGCTGCCAATCGCAAGACGCAACGCTTAAGGCCATTTACTTTCTTCCGTCTGTGCGGGTTACACAGTTGAAAAAAAGGCTTCCTTCTCGGTTTCGCAGGTTCCTTTCGACTCTGTTCAGCTGTGGTCCAGGTAAGATCTGGTTTCATTTTTATAAGCTTTTCTTCGTTCTTTCTTCTTGTCCAATAGCAAATCTTCTACCGTGGTTAAGTTCAATTTCTGCTGTGTTACTGTCAGCGCATATCTATATTCTTCTTTTTCTTCTGCACCTGTCGTTGTGTGTGTTGAGATTACGCGGCCCATATGCACTCAAACCATCTGTTTGATTAAATGCTTCAAAGATTAAGAATATTTTTTCCTGAATTCGCAGCCAGTATGTTTTTTTCTTCTAAAGTCCCAATTCCCCCATTCTCTCCCCGACGCCCAGCCCTTTCCTCTCACAGATCCCCACCTCACGCCGGCCTCCCGACGCCTCCAGCTAGCTCTCTCTCTGCCTCTCCTCCTCCACAGAACGCCGGAGGCCCGGATCTCTCTCTCCCTCTCTGCTCAGTGCTCTATCTGTGCCTCTCCGTCCCTCTCTCCTCCTCCACAGACCACAGCTCTTTCTCTCCAGCCTCCAGGTTCTCTCTCTCAACGCAAGTCTCTCTCTTTTTTTTTTCCGATTAAATAGATTCTTCATAATCTGTTAATTGTGTTGCCAAGTTATTTTAATTCTCGATTAAACCGAAATTGTGAAGTTATGATTAGGATTAACTGATTTTTGATGAATAATTGATGTGATTAAACAGAAGTTGTTAATTGTTTTGGATTAACTGATTTTTGATGAATAATTCATTAGGATTATTGTGATTATGAATTTGTTAGGGTTCCAATACCAAAAGATCACTTTACTGCACTATGTTCATCATATCCATGACACTTGATTTTCATAAATAACAGTAGGTTGTTCTCTGAGAAATTTTGCAAGTGGTTTTAATTTAATTTTCTATTCCATTTATAGTAATTCTTTTCGAGATGTATAAGAACATGAACAGAAAACATAACAGAGGATACCTTTGTGTTTCCAATATGACTTGTTAATTTGCTTAGACATTTCCTTAATTTTCAATATTTTAACTCTTAAGACATTTTTTAGTCCTGAATTGTTTTCTGATGTATCTATTTGTTGTTCCAGGATCCAAAGTTGTTCTCTTCGTTCATCCTTGGGATGCTTTTGAGGTAAGCTTTTCCTTTTCGGAATTAAAACTTCAAATACCTGTCGCCATATACTTTGATTTTCATATTGAGAGTTTGTACTATGATTGTCTTGTTTCTACTGGAAGCTCCCACCATGAATCACTAAAAGCCCATAAAGCAATCAATGAGGTGAAATTCTCATCACTAAAAGCCCAGAAAGCAATCTGATTCCAGCAGCTTGCATTGGTGGTAAATGTCTTCTTATGTACACTTTATTTTTAGGGAAAAGTACGGACACAGTCCCTGTGGTTTCATGTTTGAACAAATTAGTCCCTGTGGTTTACATTTGAACGAATTAGTCCCTGTGGTCATCCAAACGTTGCAAGACAGTCCCCCCGTCAGTTCCCCCGTCAACTCGTTGACGGACCACGCTGACCTGTTTAAAATCGTCCACGTGGACACCGAAGAATTTTCAAATTTCACACGTGGAAGCCAAGTCATCAATAATTGAAAAAAAATAAATAAAGGAAAGTCAAACTTATTTCCCTGTTCGTTATTTCCCCATAGCCCGAAATCCCTCTTCTTTATTTCACTGTTCGTTATTTCCCCATAGCCCTAGCCCAAAATCCCCAATCCCTCTTCTTTATTTCCCCGTTCTCCCATTCGCTATTGGTAGCCCTAAGCTCCAGGCACAAAAGCTCTGCATTTTTCACAATCATTCAGTCGAAATCCCAATCCAAAATTCCCCTAATGAAGTCATCTTCATCATTTTCGTCATCCTCTCGGAGTGGAAGAAAGCAACGACCTCCCGATTTGCAGTGGAATGGCATTTTTCCTGTGTGGATGCGACCTTCAGGCTTCCATGAAGACTTCTTTGACAGATTCGAACCCAGGAAGACGTTTCTTTGGCTGCCCCCGGTACTCAGCTACCTCGGTATGTTCGTTGTTGGCATAAATCTCTTTCTCACACCGTAGATTTTAGAAAGGAGTGTAATTGATGAATCTGTTATCATCTAAGCAAAAAACTGGTCATTTGGTTTGGATACTACCGAAATTTGCTAGCCATTTATCTAGATCGTAGTTGATGCACTACATTCATTTATTTTTCTTTGATGAAGACTTCTTTGACAGATTCCATGAAGACTTCTTTGACAGATTCTAGGACCATTCAGCACAGTTCCCACTACTTTCATTTGTTTAAACAAAGACTAGTTGATGCACTACATTCATTTATTTTTCTGATGCTTGCAGAGACAACCAAGATGCAATTTCTTTCAGTGGGTGGATCCACCAACATGTGTACGTGGTCATAAAATATTGCCAACCTATATTAAGAAGGTGAAGACAATGGAAGACCAATTACGGATGCATAAGAAGAAGGAAAAATATTTGAAATATCACTTGGTTGGATCCTGGATGTTCAATTTGGTTGTTCTCGTAAGTGTTGAGTTTTGGGTTACATGGGGGGTCAACACATAAGTTAGTCCATATTCAATGGGATCTTATGTTGTATTTGATATATTGAATGAGAGCTTATGTTGTATTTGATAACTTAGAGTAGTTTTAGTCCATTTAGGAAGTTAACCGTGTATTTGGTAGTCTATTTAGGAATGAAATAGAATGTATGACTTTGGTGAATGTATTCTGTGAAACTTTTGATTAGCTGTTTATGTGTACAAGCCTTTTGATTACCGTGTTCTCGCCATATTACCTTGGAAGCCTTTCTTGTACCTTTCAAAATCAATTATTTTTAGATTAATTTATTTGCTCTCCTGCAAAAATCTCTCTGAATGCTTTAGCATCTGTCATTTTTATGATTTTGATGAAGTTTCAAGTTCTGAACATAAAGATATGTTCCCTTCATATCAATGATGAAGTTTAGTACTAAAGTTTAGTTATTAACTGTGAACAACCTAATTTAGACCCAACCTAGCCAACTGACTTAACAAACTGTGAGAATGATGTTTAAGGTATTAATATCAGAAAAAGAATGTGAATGTTATGTTTATATCAACTGGAGTTTTAAAATTCTAGTACTAAAATGCCCTCATTTTTTCGAATGCCATATTTAGCATAGGAGAAAATTTTGAACTTGTAAATCCTTCTTACTTCTTTGTGGGGCACGTCAATGACTCAATGATGAGGTTAAATCGGTTAAATCGATAGTGAATCTATATTAAATTCAGCACTAATCCACCGAGACCTAATCTTAAGGAAATAATGAGTCTTTTGGTTCTTTTGGGGGGCTGGAGTAATTGGAAGTACAATTCATGTGCCCAAATGAGCTTGTCATCAAAAGTATAGTATCATACCTCGGGTCTGCACTGCATCAAGTGGAAGTATTTCCAATCATTCCTTTCAAAGTATTTCCAATCATTCCTTTCCAAGAGAATGACAAATATACAAACAGTCATTGAGTTTCTCTCAATTACCTATCCATCCAAGAAAAGCAAAAGCCTCAGCCTTCCATGATACATCGTTCCCAGACCAGAACAATTGATAAAATATCAAAAGATTATGAAGCAGTCAGTCTGTGCTTCACAAAACATCAACTCAACCAGTTGAGTGGCTCATAGCATGTTTACATTACACAAAACATCAAATCTGGTTGTAGCTTGTTTACATAACACAAAACATCAAATCTATGTTTTCGGGTATCTCCATGTTTACATAACACAAAACATCATGACAGCACATCATTGAGTGGCTCTAACTACGTCTTCCAATCGAATATCTTCAACTGACGTTCTACTTCGGGTGTTGGGTTGACTTCCACCAGCTTCACCACCATTGCCCTGTAACAAACCAAGTTTTCAAATATCAAAATACATGGAAATGATTGCACAAGGATTATATTTTCTAGCACTTCTACTATTTAGTGGAAGCGATGTCTCACTTTGACGGAAGCTGGTGAGACCCTATGTGTAGCTGACCTCGTTCTATGCCTCGGAACTAATGGTGCAGCTGCTGCCTGTGGGGTTCCCTCCCCATCCTAAGTAAAAAACAGTTAGTACCCGTATGAGTGAACAGATGAGCAACGTGTAATGTTTGTACCCTTATCAACGAGTTAGAATTATTGCCTTAGTGGTGGAATTTTTCTTCTTTCGCTTATTTTTAGTTGTCTGATCTTGGGGCTCCAATTGTGTTGTCGATGTGCCAGCCATGTCCTGAACATATTCATGAGAATTCAGTCTATGTTATATTACATTGAACAAAACTAGGATGTACATAAATTAACTAAAATGTCTTACAGTGGATGCTTTCTTTTTGCTTGGCTTTTTGGGATATATCCTCCGATCTGCCCTCGGGGGTAGCTTGCACTTTCGGGCATTATGGCCAACCACCTCACACGTACCACACTAAAGAGGAATGCCAGCTCTCGTCACCCTTCCTGGTGGCGGGAGCTCATCCATGCCTCGCCTTCTTACCTTCCTTGGCCTTCCAGTTCTTGCCTTTACTTGTAGGGGTAATATAGGGTCGTGCCCCATCACTTTAGGCCAATCCTCGGGCCCAGGCATAGCATGCATGACTGGTTCATAAGCCCTTCGATATGCATCAATGCGGAAATAGTCGTCCACAAAGTATTCGGGAACTCGACGAGTATAATGGATTGCACAAACCGCATGTGGACATGGAATGCCACTAAACTGCCATCGACCACATTAACAGCTCTTGTCGCACATATTGACCAGCCTCCGTGCTTCTGTGTGATGGTCCACCTCAAACTCAACTCCATCACCCCATCTACATATGTAATGTCTTCCTTCCCTCTTATTCCTCTCTAACTTCAATTGTATACGCGGACATATTTCAAACGTTGCATTCTTGAGTCCTTCTCGCTTTGCACAGAACCGATTCATGAGTTGTCTCCGAATAATTTCAATCATACTGAGTAGGGGCTTATCTCTAGCATCCAACACCCACGCATTGAATGTCTCCGCTATGTTATTTAGTAACATGTCACTCTTTATATGTGTTGAGAATGCATGCCAAGACCAGGACCGAGTGTTGATCTTGGATAGATAGGTGTGCGCCTCTGGGTTCATCTTTTCAATCTCTGCCATGTGCCTTTTGAATTGGACTGCTATACATGACTTCGCGCACGCCCACAACTCAGCCTTAAATGGCAAGCTTTTCCACCCATAGCCCTTGCAGTTTGCGTGCAAGTGTTTTAAGCAAAACCTATGCTCCGTGTTTGGAAGGAGAAGATCAAATGCATCAAGAAGTCCCAATGCAGAAATACAACTCATTAACTTGTCAATAAGTTGAAAACAAATATTGAAATTCGAAAGTTACTAATAAATTAGTAACACATACCTTTTGTCTATCTGATATGAATACGCATTGACGATTGTCCTGATCACCAAGATCATCAAGCAACATAGAAAGAAACTAAGTCCAAGATGCTCTACATTCATTTTCCATAACAGCAAATGCAATAGGGAACATGTCCTCATTCCCATCCTTTGCAACTGCACAGAAGAGTTGTCCACCATAAGGCCCTTTCAAGAAGCATGCATCAACAAATATAACGGGTCTACATCCCGCAATAAATCCCCGCTTGCATGCATCGAACCGCAAATACATACGTTCGAAGAACCCTTCACTACGGCCTATCTTCACCCAACTACCTGGGTTCCACTTAAAAACTGCAGCTGCGTAGTCGTATGCATGCTTATGCTGCTCAGCATGCTTTCCATTTATCATCTCTAATGCCAACCGCAGGCCTCGGTATGCAGTGTGTCTACGAACCCCAACCATCCAATCCCTTTTGATGAAGTTAACAAGTGCCAACGGCTTCAAGGTCGGAGTGTCTCTTATTACTTCAAGATACTGCCTTGCGATCCAATCAGGAGTGACTCTACTGTTCGTATAATGTACACCACAAGTGTGCTTGGCATTTTGAGTCTTCACTTGGAGGGCTTCCTTCCCAGTAGTGAATGAAGCATGAATCCACCAAGGACAATTCGCACCCCTACACATCGCCGTCACCCTCAGCTTGTCATTCTTGACATACTTGTAGTCAAACCCGTGTTGGATGCAGTACTGCTTCAATGCAAGCTTAAACAGCCTCACGTCCCTAAATTTGAGCCCGTCCACCATTCGGATCTTCTTATTCAACTCCAAATCAACATCGTTAAATTCTTTATAATGTGGACGTCCGCCTTCACCATCACTCATACTTTGCTGATCCTCGCTCAAGGAATCATCATGTGCTGCATCAGCTTCGTTGGCTGTAGAAGTAGAAGGAGCACAGCCAAACCAACTCATCACATTGGCACGAGCAATGGCCTCCTCATCATCAACAACTGGCGGGGGGTACATTTCTGGTGCTGCTTCAGTATCTGAAACCTCGAAGTCGCTTAGAGGCTCACCTATATCCCCCTCCACATTATCATCTCCTTCAGATCGGTCTTCATCATTATCCCAATCATGTTGCAAATCTGCTACAAATTGCTCAACCGGGACATAGTCTCCACTGTGGTCCTCACCAACTGGATTCTCATTGCCACGTGCCTGTATACAGAAAGTAATGTGTTAAAGTGCAACATATTAATAAGTTATTCAACGGAAAATAAGTATCAATATGAGTATATGATTTAAAACTCACATCAATGTCTCCGCTAACGCTACCACCCTCTATGGCTCGTACAATGTTAACCCCCTCAGCAGTGAGCGGTGCAGTGGGTTGGGACTCCATTGGTCGCAAATCAGGAATGTCAACTCCATGCTCAAAGTATACGTGCAACACCTTAGGATGCTCTCTGGCAATCCGATTGTGCAGCTCCCAGACATCCTTATCAGAATAAAGTATGCTAAACCCATGTTCGAGAACATCATCCTCAAACTTGTATACAAACCCTACCATGTTCAAGTAATGTTGTCGAACCTTGGCATACTCATGGAATATTTTCGTCCTGATATAATCTATATCCACCTCTCCAATGTCAACAACCTCTCCGCCTACGTATTCCCCGCGGATGAAGTTTAGACTGCCCCCGTAATGAAAGCATAGGTGAACCATGATTTCAGCGAACAACTATCTAACCCTTCAAACAATGAAAAAAGAAACAGTTTAATTATCCAATAATAAAATAAAACTAATAATATAGTTCAACATTTAAATGTCACTGCTCCAACAGTATGCATGAGAAAAGCGTGCACTACTCCAACAGTTCAAAGGCAAATGAAGTTGGCACGTACACATACACTTTTTCCATTGCTTTTCTTTTCTTCTTTTGTTTGTGATGTAGATACTGCTAAAAGGGAATACAACAACAATAATAATAATAACAATGATAATGATAACAATAATATACAATCTGGAATATAAGTGGGAAGCAGTTAATAATGGCAAATGAAGTATGCCTTCAGCTCTACTCGTTTCTTCAACTGTTACCGCTGCTTCTAGCAAAACATAAATCTACTTTAAGTTCATAAGATTAGAGAAACTAATTAATTATTATGATCAATTAGGACATCAGTCAAAACTGAAATCCAAAGCATTGTCTTTCACTTTGTAGCAACACATGACGTGGGGGGATCACTAAACTAAAAGGCGAATTGCAACTAGTCTTTGCTCCCAGATCTTGTCCTTTTATTCACTAAAGTCCATCGAAACCATACAAAACCGACAGAAGTATAACAAGGCATGTGCAAAGTGACCCCACAGTTTGATATAATAAACCCCCTTCCTAAAGCCGACAAATCTAATAAAGAAATGGCTCCACAAATTCGTAGTGGGAGTCTATAAATAATGAGTGAAAATATCATATTACCTAAGGGTTCTCCTTCTTCTTCTTCTCCTTCACAACTCACGGGTTCTCCTTCTTAGGATGGGTTTTCCTTCTCCTTCACGGGGTAGAAATGGTGGTCGCATATAAGGGTTCAGTGATTTCGAGGAAATACATAGCAACAACGAATCTGGATGTTAAGTGCAGGTTCGGTGTTTGGGAGATTCGCTAGGGCTAT
This sequence comes from Myrica gale, assembly GCA_963930655.1. NCBI lineage: Eukaryota > Viridiplantae > Streptophyta > Magnoliopsida > Fagales > Myricaceae > Myrica > Myrica gale. Next base: position 15,096,100 of record OZ005620.1, read on the forward strand.
GTGGAATGAAGAGAACGGGATTGGGGATTTTGGGCTAGGGCTATGGGGAAATAACTAACAGGGAAATAGAGGAGGGATTTCGGGCTATGGGGAAATAACGAACAGGGAAATAAGTTTGACTTTCCTTTAATTAATTTTTTTCAATTATTGATGACTTGGCTTCCACGTGTGAAATTTGAAAATTCTCCGGTGTCCACGTGGACGATTTTAAACAGGTCAGCGTGGTCCGTCAACGAGTTGACGGGGGAACTGACGGGGGGACTGTCTTGCAACGTTTGGATGACCACAGGGACTAATTCGTTCAAACGTAAACCACAGGGACTAATTTGTTCAAACATGAAACCACAGGGACTGTGTCCGTACTTTTCCCTTATTTTTATTTTAAATTTCAGCTTTTACTTTTCCTCATTTGTAAGCTGAAGTATGACTCTTGTCTGTCAATAATAGTTCCTGTGTTGTGTAAGCACCAATCGATTAGTGGGCAGATAGATTTGTAGGGATCATTATCCCCTCAATCTTAATATGTGCAGGATTCTTTAGTTGGTGTAATTATCTAAACTCAATCTGATGCTGTCTTTCTTTAGTTGGTGCCAATAGTTGCTTGATGCCAACAAATTTTGGGTTTGTACAGACCCAAGTTTCCGTTTCAACTTGTTTGACATAAATCTCTGATATAGACTCATAGGATTTAATTGTCACCTCTCAGTCTCAACAAATAGTACGATACGTGTATTTCAATTTTTTTAATGCTTGTAGTCCTTTATTTTTTATATTTTAACTCTTTAAGACACTTTCTGCATTACGTAGGAATTTTTTTTGTCATTTTACCTCAGGAGTTTTCCCCTTGCCATTGAGTCCTGGTTCCGCCACTGGCTCTCATGATCACGAGTTATTGTTCATGGTTCACTAAAAAAATCTGCCACAATCTCTTGGTGCATCTATCAAGATTGTTGTCTAGCCATGATATGCAAATTATTACTTTTCATCTTGATTTGGTGTTCCTACAAGCTGATTTTACACCTCATTTATTGATAGTTTCCTGTGTATGATGTATCCAACGATATGTTTTTAGATGAACATTTCAATGAACTCTAGCATGTGATTTTCAGGTCCCACCTTGTCACTTAGGATACAGACCTGCTGTTTCTGCTTCATTACACTTTACGTTGTAGTAGTAATTTGGTGCTCTTGTTCTTTGCCATCACATAGATTTCCTTGTTACCTTTAATTAATCATCAGCTTGATGATCCAGTGTTTAGAAACTTGCTTAGGAAACCTTGTACTTCTAATTGTGTTGCATTCTGGTTGATGTTGGTGTTTGCCAGATGAACATGGTCGTTTCCTTTTCACTGAACTTAGGAGATATCGCAATCTCATATCTTCCTAACTCCTTATCCAGTGGGACTAGTCTATCATGTCCTATAGAGCTAGATCAATGGTTATGCTTGTATTTTTATGTCAACTCTTAGCTGTGCTTCTATTTTAAATCACTCTAATATTTCACCCGTATGATACAAATTTTTCTAGTAGTGTGTCAACTCTTGAATTCTTCATGAAAACTTTTACGTCATACTTCTTCGTCTTATCTATAACCGCATCTCTCCCTCCTCTCTCTCTCTCTCTCTCTGTTTGTCTGGTTGATGTGCACATAATGGTTATACCCATCTTTTGTGGGTATTTTCGCATCCTGCTTTCTCTTTTGTTTCCTCCAATCGCCCATCATGAAAATTTTCCTTTGTTCTATGGGAAGTAAGTTCACATCTGGGGCTTTTAGTAGTTTCTTCAGGAACTTACCCTTGGATCTTTGTAGAGGAATTCATTTACCCTTACCTTTGGTCAGCATTGGCCATTGGTTTTGCAACTTAGGAATGTGTGTTCTTCTTTATGTGCCTAAAATAAATATCTAGGCTACACCTCTCCATTCGTTTAGCTTTGGCTTTTGATTTTGCAACTTGTGAAAGGGAGTTCAGCTTAATTGCTCGATATTATCTGGTGAAAAGATAAAGGAATCCAACTACAATGCTCTGAGATATGCCTTTCCTGTGTTTTTTTTCCTCTTTTTTTTGTGGCTTGAACATGTGGAGGAGATTTCTTTTGAGATTCTCATATCTTTTTTTTATAAGTAAGCCGATTTTATTAAAAAAAAACGAGAGAACAGAAAAAAGCCCAAATAACAACAGAATCAACAGTACAAGAGAAAATATTGAAGAATCCTAACAAAAAAAAAAATAAATAAATCAAAGCACCCAAACGAAGGGCCACCCGCAACCCTAAAGCCACCCAAACGAAGGCCCAAAGAACGCCAACCCACTAGCCAACAAAGACTCTCCCAAAAACTCCCACCCGCAACCCTATAGCCACCCAAACGAGACCCCTAGCAGTCCAGCCCAAAGCTCACAGCCTTCCTAGCGGTCGAAGAAGACCCTTCATAGTTAACCGAAGACTTCAAGCCCTTCAACTCCCTGAGCATCCTCCCTCCTAATTTTCTAGACATTTTTGAACGAGGTTGCGCTCGATCACGTTCCAACGCTGCAAAGAGATCCCTCAGCTTTTCCTCCTGACCCCCACACGACACCCCAACCAGCTGACCCACAGAGAAAACCATGTCCAAGACCCACGCCGGAGATTCTCCCCCCAAAGTTTTATGGGGGAAACTAACCTCCAAGGGATCGGTCAACGGTTCATCTATAAACCCATCCTTGCCGAGCCCTCTCTAGATCCTCCACCTCTGCCTTGTGGAGAGAGTCTCCAACAAGAACAGTAGAAGATGAGCACCCATGTCTGCCATCCATCAAATCCCGACACTCCCCCACCTTCAGACCACCCAAACAAGCCCCGGGGGAGAAGTCCACCCCTGCCCGAGCCCTCTCTAGATCATTCATCTCTGCCTTGTGGAAAGTCTCCAACAAGAACTGTAGAAGATGAGCACCCACGGCTGTCATCCAGCAAATCCCGACCCTCCCCCAAGAGAGAAACCACCTCCTGGTGCCCACCCAGAAAAAAAGTCTGGTGCCTCAACCTTTTCACATAGATCGTCGGCAGCATCTGTTGGCAACCAGACCATATCCGGCGTCTCCAGCGACTTCGGGAGCTGAACAGACCCATTCAGGCCTAAGAGCATGGCTGCCGGAGAGGATACCGGCGCCGGCAAGACAACGAAACCCTCACCCCCAGCCGCAGACAACGCCGGCGAGACACCTGCCGCCGACAAGTGGGGGTGGGAGACTCCCACTGTGCCGTCGAGGCTACCACCAAGAGAAGGCTTCGGGTCCGAGCCAAGGAAAACAAAAGAATCCCGTTGGGCCAGGTCTTCAACAAGCCCAGCAATTGGCCCACTCGACGAAGGCCCCCCATCCGATAGCTCCCCATCCCCACAGACTGTCCAAACGGCACGAGAATCAGGCCCACTCGACTCCTTCTCTATGCAGCCCAAATCTACTTGTAACTGACCAAGAGGTGGGCCGGAGCCCAAGCCGGATATTACCTTAAGCCCACTCGACTCCTTCTCTACGAAACCACACGCCGTGCAACTCAAGCCCCTCTGCTTTACCAATCCTATCAAGCCGTCCACCTCATCCTTAAGCTTCAATAAATGCTTCAACACCACATTTTCAAACCCAGCCGCCGAATCAGAAAACTCAACGTAGCTCTCGGGATTAAGCTGCCCCCTAGGATATTAGCTTGCGTCTCGAACGGAACACCTACATCCCCAGACTTTTGCACGCCTCTCATAACATCTTCAGCTTTTTGGATCTCTTTCCTCCCCACCGTTTCCATCTTCTTCTCCGATAGTCCTGACCGCGCCATATCAGCAAAGGAAAGGCCTTCCTTGATCGAAACAACCTCACGCAACACCCTCTTATGTCCAAGAACGTTGAAGACCGATATAAGCTCCTCAAAGATTTTAACAAAGGACTGCCACCCAGCACCTGCCTTCCCCTCCGGTATCATCACTACACCACGTCGCCGCTCTTCGAACTCAACCAGAGCCATGAACCTTCCACTTTTGTTTGACCTCCTCTGAGCAATGAATGCTCGCAAGGATTCATTGAATCTCTCGGGAAAATCCGTAGAATCCAGTTTTCCAAAGAGATTCGATAGCCAAAGCGCCCCAAACCTTCCAAAGCGAATGAAACTCTGCAAATTTCTGGTTTTCTTAGTCAATGTAACCACCCCAAACGAGCTCACCGAGAATTGAAAGGTCTTAGCCTCAATAACTAAACTATGGAAAAACGCCATGAACTACTACTGGGAATGGACGACGAGAACCGAGAGAGAAAACCCGCCCCATTCCTTTCATCCGGTGAAAACAAGGCTTTGGAACGAAGGAGGATTCTAGAGAGAAGAGAGAGATTCTCTCTCTATGTGTGTCAAGCTCATAACTATCAATATCGTCGTCTTCATCATCAAAATCATTAAACCCCATCCCAGGCCTAGTGGTATCACCATCAGAATATTTGTGTTCATAGACCCTTGTCAGTCTACTAGGTTTATCAAAATCACGTTCAGGCCCCGTGATCAAGGCTATTTTGAAGGCCTCTAGAAAAAAGAGAGGCAATTTTGAAGGCCTAAATTTTCATAGGGTTACCTCACTTGAGATTCTCATATCATCTATTGTGGTATAACATTCAACTTTTATGTTCTTGTCCCTCTCTCTTTCCTTCGGTTTTTTTCTTCTATTTTCATTTTAATTTTAATCTTCTTCTTTTTTCTGCTATTTGGTATGAGTATGTCATCTGTATGCTCTTAAGAGTTTGCTTTTACCTTCACAATCATGTGCTATTTCTGGCATTTTATATGTGCAAATAGTGTATTGGTTTTTGCTTATACATCCATGTAACTTTGCATGCATGGCTCTCCCAGGAGGAACTATTCTTCAATTTCACATATTTTGATTATAGCTGGTTTCAGCAAAATGAATGATTTTGATACCGTGTTTTCCCCTATTGTTTCGTTTTTCTAAAGAATGTCTAATCTATATAGAGCAATGGACATATTACTTGTTGGTGCTTGCATCATACTTCAGTTTGGATGCACACACATGCCTGCACACGGCCACAAAATTTGTTGCTCTTCTTAAACGTCTGATCTGTGTGGCTGGTACAAACTTTTTCTAGCTTTTGACTTTGGATATCTCTTTTGGAATGTATTCTTTTTGGAATTCTGGTGGAGATATTACTTGTTGGTTCTTGCATCATACCACAGTTTGGATGCACACACATGCCTGCACACAGCCACGAAATTTGTTGCTCTTCATAAACGTCTGATCTGTATGGCTGGTACAAACTTTTTTTAGCTTTTGAATTTTGATATTTCTCATTTGGAATGTATTCTTTTTGGAATTCTGGTGGTACTCAAATAATATTACCTATTCTAGTTGAAGGTTTGGTATGAGTTGGTCTGTTTATGGGGACATCTGTTGAGATACAGTGTGAATTTTGGATGAGAATATAACTGGAATCCCTTGAATAGGTTATGGCATGCTCAGATCCTCCAACTCCAGAGCAGGATGTTGTACACGCCAATGTTGCTATCAGGAGGCCACATATTCTACTTGCTGCTTGTGGTAGTGTAGCAGCCATAAAGTTTGCGAATCTCTGCCGTTGCTTTTCAGAATGGGCAGAAGTAAGAGCTGTTGTCACACAGGCATCATTACATTTCATAGATAGAGCAGCAATTCCCAAGGATGTAGTTCTTTATACTGATCAGGATGAATGGACTAGTTGGAATATTATTGGTGACATCGTTCTTCACATTGAGCTGCGGCGATGGGCTGATATTATGATTATTGCCCCATTGTCAGCCAACACACTTGGCAAGGTAATATATTTCAGCAACTTCAGAAAAAATTCCCCTCATACTTTGAACTTTTACTAACCTGGCAACAAGATGATGCAGGTAAATGCATGTTATCGAACATGAGACATTATTCAAACTGTCAACCGCTGCATATCCAGAAATTTAGTACCTCTATTATGCTATTTGGTTCTTTGAAACGAAGAATTAAAGGAAATGAGAACGCAACAAAATGGCTTTGAGAACAAAAAGAAAAAGATTGCTCAGAAGTGGTTTCTCTTCTTAGTTGAAGCACTTCATAAATTTGAAGGATGATTTGAAACAAAATTTTGGGATGCCAAAATGTTCTATAGGGTTTGTGAGGGTTGTTGAAAAACTGAAGAGAGAGATTATTTGAATATTTTTTTATGTTTATTGTAATGAAAAAACATGATTTGATGGGAAGAGAGATTATTTTTTATTTATTTTATTAGACCAAAGGGAATGTTCGTTTGGAAGAAATTTGTAGGATTCTGATAAAATTGTCAATATTTAGGTGATGTTAAAGTTGTATTGGCATGCGTGTAGAAATTTTTAAAAGAGATTGATGTTATAAAAAATATAATAAAGTGTTGTATTGGAATACGTGTGTTTTGTGATGTTTTGATTGTAAATATAAAAAAGATGCAAATTCTAAAAAAAAGTAGTAACCGAACATGCCCCAAAATTTTGGGATGGGACACCACTTAGATGGAGCAAAAGTGTTTGATTAATCTGTGCAACTAGGCTGAGTTGTTCATTTTGGGTTCATAAAAGATACCACTAAGTGGATTGCTTGAATGGATCTCTCACAAAGGATATTGACAGTCAAACGTATGTTGAATAAGGACATTAATGAAGATACTTTTTGCTAGAGCATATGGAGTACTATTTCAATATCTTCTGGTTGCTTCCACTCCTACAATTACTGTCAAGTCATTCCTTGTGTATACTAGACTAAAATCCATGAGTGTAATGGACTAACATCATTACTGTTTCTGTGAAAGTGTCCCGTTTTAGATTGTGAACGACAAGGTTCTCTACCCTGTAGTTAGGCCTCTCTCATATGCATGCAAAGCTACTTGTGTTCGGTTAGGTTTGTCTGACTTTTTCTGCTAAGTAGTTAGGTTTTGGTGACTATTCTGTCTGGTGAGCGTCTATCCTCTTGAGTTTGACACAGCAACCTAGCGATCTGTATATGGACATTGAAGTTCTATCCCTATAAAGTGAGAATGGGGAGAAGTCCCAATTCTTTTCTAGCAATGAACCGTGTTATGATTTTATGCGGAGCTCCTACTTTTAATATGAGAAATGGAACATAGCCGTAATAGTTCTAGTCTAAGGGACGTCCCCAACTTCTTAGAAACACATATTGTATCTGCTACCGTCTTTTCTCTACTTCCTTTCCATGATGTTTCTGTACTTTCTTTTTTATATGATTTGAATAATCAGTGTTGGGGTCTTGTCATTTTATGAACATGTGTTAAGGAATGTGTTATGCTCTTCGTGTAGATGGCTGGGGGATTGTGTGACAATTTACTGACATGCATTGTTCGAGCATGGGATTACAGCAAACCCTTCTTTGTTGCACCTGCTATGAACACAGTCATGTGGAGGAATCCTTTCACCGAACAACATCTCATGGCAATTGATGAGCTTGGAATTAATCTAATCCCGCCTGTTACAAAGAGTCTGGCTTGTGGGGATTATGGCACTGGCGCAATGGCTGAACCTAATTATATCTACTCAACAGTAAGGCTTTTCTATGAGTCCGAGTTTCAACAAGCTGGCAGCAGCAATCAGTAACTAGCCTTGTAAAACTGGCATTTACTCATTAGAAAAAAAAAACAGGTGCTGGCATTTCTAAAGAGAAGGGTTAGTTGACTTGGTATGCATAAATGCTAGACTGGTAGTCGTCCTCTGATCCTGTACCAGAATCGTTGTTGGTTTAATGCTTACTTGGTCTGCCCATCTGGCCTTATCTTACATGGATTTAGAAGCTATTTCTTGGAGTTAATTTGGGTTGCATGCTGGCAATGGCATCGGCCTAACTAATTTCTGAACTCCATGATTGCGCTATGCTTTTGATTTTCTCTGCCTTCTTAAAATGGGTGAAATTTTAAGGCTTTCTCGATTGTTGGTTTATGGAGAAAAAGACCTGCTTGGATAAGAAAAAAGAAAAAAATTGGAGGTAGTGTGATTCTCTTAGGATTGTTGTCTAAGATGGGTGAAAGAGTAGTTAAGAATTTTTAAATATATATATATAGTTTGTGAATAAGTGATTGTGATTTTAAAAAAAAATAGTACTAACCAAACAGGACGTATAAAGCCTCTAAAAGGTAAACAGTTGACCGCTGCCCCTCTGAAAGAACGTAGAAATCTTACTTTCTTATTAAAAAAGCAAAAGGAAACAGAAGTCCCCCAATAATTGGGAAAAAGATTTGTAGGGTTACAATCGAACCAAGGTGGCCTTACGTTATTCGAGCTTGTGTCTTTTGCATATATTTTTAGGGTTACAATCGAACCAAGGTGTCTTTTTTTACGTAAAATAAAGATGTCGTACGGTCTAGGCATGTTCAATGCAGACCTTAATCAATGATATTGGATAAATGCAAAAAAGTTCGCAATCAAATCCGAACGTGGTCTAATTGAGGTAATTTCCCTCCTGTCTACTTTTAACCCCCTTTTTTTTTACCTAGCTCAGCTGAGAAATACATCGAAAGGAGTTAAAGCTTAATGCAAACTACAATAACTCGAATCAGTCTCACAACTCGACTATCAATTAAGTCAAAAACTTACTCGCACGAGGTAAGATTTGAACTCACGCTTACCCACTAGATAATAGTTAGTTGAAAAGTGAAAGTTGGTCGCTTCTAACAATTAAGCTATCAATCTTTGAAGCTATTTTCAACAATCACAACTTCAAACAATAATTCTTCATTAAACTAAAATTGAATGGTCATGCACAAGCTGTATGGATTATAAGGAAAGGATGACATGGATGGAGGTCAAACTGTGCAATGTGAAGTGCAATGTATCACTGCCTTGGAATGCAATTACTAATGAAGGGATTACCTGTCTTTTTTCCAATCTGTGTTTTGCCAAATTAGATGAATGATTTGAAATTATAATTGGCATATTTTTTCAAATTAGATTAATAGTTGGAATTTTGTAAGGGTTAAATGCATGTCATGCCCCTGTGGTATGCGGTAATAGCAAATATGCCCCTGAGGTAAACAAAGTCATTTTCATACCCCTGAGGTAAACATTCAGGAGCAAATATGCCCTTTCATACCCCTGATGTTTACCTCAGGGGTATGAAAATGACTTTGTTTACCTCAGGGACATATTTGCTATTACCGCATACCAAAGGGGCATGACATGCATTTAACCCATTTTATAATGGGTGAGAAAGCTTAGGCTGGATGAACCTCCATGACCAAAATTTAAGGTTTCGGAGTGAGTTGGAGGTACTAAAAAAGTTTTGAGCTAGTGCAAGTTTTGTAAAAACTAAGGCAGGAGAGAGAGAGGCCTTGAAAGGCCTGGATGAAGTAAGTGATAACGTTTGATAGATCCTCTATTACCGTCGGTAACAGTGTTTTTTGTTTTTGCCTTTTGTTTTTGGTAACTGGGTGTTTCGGGTCAGGTCAGCTTATGCTCACTTTGATTAATCTCAAGGTATATGCAGTTTTTTCGTCCCACACAAATCGAACAATTACAAGATCAAAGACTTTGTGAGTGGTTCAAAAGATTTTTAACTTGGGATCTTGGAGAGACCAAACCACCAAGGCTCCTTAACCACTAGGTCAACCCCTTAGCAAAGGATGAAAGTTTGAGTGGAATAAAATATTCACTAATTAACCAAAAGTATTAGAGAATTCTGCTTTCTTCCAATCTACGCCTCAATCATATAGGGTTTCTCTTTCTTTCTCAAAATTCTTAAAGCCAATTATATAGCAAACTATCTTAGTCTTTCTCGGAAAATCCTAGTTGTGATATTACGTGGAATCGGTAAGGATCTCAAATTTTAGCGGTAAGATCACATGAAAAACGTTTTTTTTCATTATTTCCTTTATATTATTTTATTTTTGGACTTCTACAAATTGTAATCATGTCCATCAACATATCACAATTGACCTCCAAGAATATAAGATTGATTCGTAAAAATCTCTTTTGCAAACAATTATCTATTTATATATCATTCTATCATGCTATATTTCACATGAGTGAATAGGACCGGAATAATATCATTGATTGAATCTCTAGCTCATATAATTCTAAATTATCAATTTGTAACCCGTTGAACTCTCAAATAGTTTCAAAAATAATTTTATAAATAAATATATTTATATAATATATATTAAATTAGAAAAATATTTTCACAAAATCCAACTAGCTAGTGATTTCTTTTCGAGTCAAACATTATGGAGATATAATGAATATACTGCCTCAACAAAAGACTGGTGGATTCCTTATCGGACATTTATACAAACTCATTTATTATACATAAGACTTAACATTGTCTGAAAATATTTGGTCTAAAATATAATCACCAAATAACTCGGTCAAGGCACAAGTACACAATAAACATACTCGCATAAACTCATCAGGTTTAAGGATATTATAAACTAAATGTGTTCTACATCATTCTCTCTATTAGTGATCACTTTAAAAAGTATTCATATTTGATCCATGCTCAGTACATATACTATTACAGTGCACTCAATCGTCTGCTTAATATCATCACCTTAATGATAGAATCTATCATTCTATTGGCACAACAAATGTAGACTTATTTATACATAAATATGCGTCTTAGTCTAAAATAGCATCGAGTCAACAAGGATTCGAAAAAATCATACTCTCCTCCCGTCTTCGATTAATTAATTATTGACATGATTTTTCTACAATGTCACTCACAATATATCCATGTGGCATCTTGTGTCATAATAAATTCGTAATAATAAATAAAGCAATAAGTACATGTGACAACTGAATAAATCAAAATAAATAAAAATAAAACGTTTTAAAACCATAATTCTAACAAAGGGCAGCAATCAGACTTTGATTACGTTTTCAAAACTGTGAATAGGATGAAACTGGTGGAAAATGGACCGAAGGGAAGCAGGTTCAGGTCAAAAGGATTAATATAGGATCAGACAGATTACTTTCAGATGTCATCAGAAATGAGGGCAAGAACGATAAGACGCACATATATGCTGAGATTGCTGCTCATTTTCAGGTCCTTCAAATTGTTGTCTTGTTTGATTGTGTAAAAAAATTGCCTGATCGAATTATAAATCAAAGAGGACAAGAAAAAGAAAAGAAATATTAAATAAAGAGCTGGTGCAAGTTCGCTGGTTGTGGATTTTTTTTTCTTTCTTCTATTTATTTCCTCATTTCATTGGATTCAAAAGATTCATTCGGGCAGCACCAATGTGCTTGATTGGACTGCCGCACACCACAGCTTCACTTCTCGTTGTATTTCTCAAACGTACAAGTTTTTTTTTTTTCTACGCAACCTGAACTCAAACGTACAAGTTGTATCCAAGAATATCTGGAAGGAAAGTTCAGTAACTTGTGCCTTTCTATTACAATTGGTGAAAGAGCGTTTCTTCCATTAACCAAATGAACTTATGGAAATCAAAGAGCTGTCTGGTATCGCAAATCAATCTCCCGACAGTTTCATTCAATGGTTAGACGATTGATTTGAACCGATGCAAGAATAAAACAGGAAGGAAAAAAAAATAGTATTCCCCCAAAAGAACCAATTATCCCAAACTTGACCTTGTCACCTCATATGCCAAGAAGCATGCAGCATTTGCAGGAACACTACGGGCCATGGCAGGTCCAAAGCCCTTGTAGAGGCCTTTTGCTCCCTCCGAGGCAAGAATCTTTCTAAAAGCCTGAATTGAGCCAGAGAACTTGGGATTTTTGTAATCATCTACCTGAATAACACTCTTGACAACATCGGTTGGGTAAACTATGACCCAGAATGACGCTCCAGCTAAGCCTCCAGCCACAATCAAAGAGCCCCTTCCCAATTTAGAAGTGTCTTGCCCACCTGCAAAATACTTCTTCAGAGCTTCATACACACCAAACATCACAGCATTTCCAGGAACCTCGCGTGCCATAGTAGGAACCAAGCCCTTGAAGAGACCCTTTACACCGCCTTCTGATTTGAGAACATGCCTGGCCACATCCATTGGTCCTCCATACTTCACTGCCACACTGGCTGAACTGGAATCTGCCAATGCACTCTGGGCTTGCAACCTGTTCTTTGTGGTACATCCAGAGCACTTAACAGGTAAGATTGAAGGTTTCCAATGTTTCATATAGAATTCAAAGAAATCTAAGTTCGAATTTAGACTTGAAAATTAGATCCGATGTTACAAGAACATAGAGAGCAATTACTACAGTCCTGACCTGCACTTGATCAGTTCAGTGGGACAAGCTAAAAAGGAAACAGCAAGTCCAGCCCCTGCTCCACAGACAACTTGCTGGTTGACAGTATGAGGGGCACCAGGTTGAGACTGCAGTAGTCCCTCCATTTGTCCCCTCACAGTGAAGAGGACAGCATTGAAAGCAGCCACAGTGGCCAGCGGAGCCCCCATACCCTTGTACAAACCTCTAGGGCCTTCAGCAGCTAATGTTTGCCGGACAGCATGCATTGCACTGACATACTTGGGAGGTTGGCCTGGGACTGGAGCAGGTTGGCTCTGGAGCTTGACCTTAATGGTGTCGAAGGGGTGCCCAACAATCAATTGTGCGGCTCCTCCGACGGTCCCAGCAGTCAAGTCCTTTGCAACATCCCCCATCTGCAAAATTCAATGTCATGCAAAACTAATAGGACATTGTTGAGGTTCTAAGAAAAAGAGATATTCTCATGATTGTACTAAACAGTATTGAGGATACATCTAGTTAAACCTTTTGGCTTGTATCAGAAATTATAAACGATTTTCATTAGCATCCATTTAAAATTCAAAAGAAAATATTACAGTATGGACACTTCACAAGCAATATTACCAAAAATGAAGCAAAATCGATAAAAAAAAATTTGAGTCTTGAGGCACATCAAAGCAAATTAAGAAGTAATATGAATCTCAAAAATGCATTTGGAATTATTAGCTGAAACAACTGATAAATTACTAGTTTACTCCAGAACGGATGTTTCCCTGACATTGTTAAGAAACAACACTAACTGTTGAATGGGAACCTTTGCTATAATTCAGGTCAAGATCACCTACAAGTTTACAATTGGTTTGACTCCATAACAAATCACCTCCATCAGCTCCTATACTTTCCAAGTACACATTAACCTAATACATAAACCCTCACAATCATTAAAATGACCATCTCTCAGATGGAAAGAGCTAAAGTACAATGATAAACCCAATCAGCAAATGTCATAGGCCAGAGAGCTGTGTCAACCTAAAATTGCTCCACAGATAGTTGCTCAAGTTAACTGAGACTTTTTCAACAGTGTCAGCCAAAACTGCTCCACGGATGATGTTTTGTCTCTCTTTCTCATGAGTCTAAATCTAAAAAAAGAATGCTTGCACATGATTGCAGCAAGCTAGTAAGCATAAGTACGCTCATTCCCCACTCCAAAAAAGCCAAAATATTCGTCTCAGTACTTAACAAGCCTGCTTAAGTTTAAAATTCATGTTGTGCTGCACTAATATAACATTTTGAAAATAAAACCCTTTCAGGAACAGTGGAAACAAAAGTTCGTGTGTAAAGCAAAGAATGGATGGAGTTCAAGACTGTTATATTTGAAATAAAGGATTTTAGCAAGACTTTGTAATAAACAGATCAGAAGTATATAGCTTAGACACAATCAAGATCTAGATGTACAGGCCCATGAATGTAGTTAATCACGGCTAAACCTGCCCAATTAAACTTCAGACAGACAGAATTGAGCTTGAATGAGAACTCTGCAGCTCAAACTTCACTTGAGCTGAGTCCCCCCCGCCCAGCCTGTTTGCTGGCTACGATGGCAAAATGTAAATGCAATTAAGAGTCCGGCATTGACTGACAAGGATTTTCCGTAAGCCAAATACAAAAAGGTTGCTCACAATCCTAATTTACAGTTTGTGAAAGGGCAAAGTCTAATATCTGATAAAAGCATTTCTTATGTCAGAAGTGAGCTCCTATGATATACGAAAAAACCTATACATTCAAAATCAAGAACCAATCTTATGGTAGAAATTCATACTTGCCATCGCATTGATTATTTTTTCATGCCAAATGATGGGATTAGAAGGAAAGGAAATGGAAGGGTGAGGGTGAATTGTATTTCTCCAGTGGTTAAGAGCGAAAAGGGGAGGCATTGAAAAGGAAGAGAATGCTGTTCTCCAGCCAGGCCGATATTTTCTAGCCCTTCTGACTAACACGAGCTGGAAGGGAATACCTTTTTGCGCTCGCATTATACACCCATCCTACAAAATACAGAAGGAAAACCACTGCTTTTTGCACCAGGATGTTTGACTTCCCTTAGTTCAATCTCATGGTCTTAGTTATGGTATCTACAAGTGGAAGTCTATGTGATTCATGGACAAGAAGAGAGGGGTTTTGCATGAAACATGCTGAAATTTAGGCTTTACACTTTTGCTCCAAAAATGTCATTGTCGTGCGTGAGTTCGAATCAATAAAAAATGATACAGAAGAAATGGCATTGGCTCTTCTTTGTCTGGATGGGTTATAATGTTTTTTCACAACTAAAACAAGTTCACGAATCCATCACATATGTAGTTCTCCAAACAGAACAGAACAGAACCAATATCAAATATGAAGGATGCAAACCACTCGAAGTCTCGAACAAAGCTAGGAAACTTACTGGAGCGGATTTCCAGCGTCACTGAAAAGAATCCAACCAAATAAGAGCGAGTAGTGGCTGGAAAATTGGCCTCTGCTCCCAAAGCAGGGAATCCGATATACAAAAGACGAAAATAAAAAAGCCTTAGATCCGCATGTACATTAATAGAAGTAGAACATAAGCGATACTACAAAGACAGAGATACTGTAACAGTAGGGATACCCACGACAAGAGAAGGGGTCCCCAAAAGGAGGCGTTGGACGAAACTCTGAAATGGGTTCCAAGGAATAACAGAATCTTGGAATAAAGGGAATTGAATCTTAGGGGCTGAGAGCCACAAGAGAAAAGGTTGGGTAAGACAGAAAGGAAGCCAACCACTCGTGTAGCGTGGATTTCACACAGTGAATGCAGAGAGATAGAGAGAGATGTGGTTGATATTCTGAGAACACGACCAAAAGAGACCAGGTGGACGAGGATACCGATTGAGAATGAGCCACTCCTGGTCTCAGCCCGTCTGTATCTGTCTGTCCACCAATTGGCAATGAAACTAGATTTATAGTGTACCCAATATAGTATAGGAGCAGAGAGAGACGATATGTGTGCGTCCTGGGGTTGGTGGGGTGACAACCACACGGCCAATGGTTAAAGTGACGCGATACCGATACCAAATAGATTCTCCCCCAAGGGCTCCAATGACTCCAACTATAGGTTCGTTTTGACATTTTATTCATAATTCTAAGTATTTTCACAAAATTATTATTGAACATATTTAGAATTTAAACACAAACATCAATATATTTTACACAATCTCCAACAATTTTTTAATTTTTTATTCAGCATAAATTTTCTCTTTCTATACTTTTTCATATTACTTCAATATTTTTTATTAAACAATTACATCAAATCATTTCTCTCTCTACTTTATACAAACACCAATAAAATACTATTCAACATAAATATTCACAACTTCTCTAAAATCTTACATTTTTACTCAAAACGAACATAACTCAAATCTCCAACCAAACCCGTACTTACGGGTATATTGGAGTTTCGTGGTCTCAAGCAGGGAAAAAAACAAAAAGGATTGAGTCGAATCCAGGCCGGCTCAATCTATACGGAGGTATGAGACCATATAAGATATTAGGCTTTTTATATAAATTTTAGTATAAAATATTTAAAAATAATTTTAATATAAAATATTCAAAAGCTCCATAAAAGTTAGGGGCTTGATGTTTTTTTTTTTCTAGGCTACGGGGCCTTGATTACATGTGCACGTCTGAAGAATCTCTTGTTCACCAGGGACCACAAGAATAAGTTTACCTGGGCAGGGATTCTCAATATTCATGTCCATTCACAATACGATTATTTTGGAGCAAAGTTAATAATTTATACTCTGAGTCATAACATCACCAACTTTTTTATGGGGCCTTTTGGTCCGACTGCGTCATTAGACAACAGCTTAAGTTAGTCAAATCCAATTAGAAAAGAGTCGATGTTATTTATTTGGAATCAATTAAACAGAGAGCCGTTCGAAAACAGCTAATATATGGACCTAATTAGAATATCCTTAAATTCGTTGCTAATCTGTTTAAGGGAGATAAATCAACTATCTCCATAATATCTGTCGACATGTAATTGCCTTTAATTGGTACTTTCAAAATTCTAGCATACTCCATGCTTGCTCAGAATCCATTAGAGAAAGCATGCGTAGAAAGGAAATAAAAATCAGTAAATGCAAGTAAAACAACAAGAATATAGAATTGTAAACAGTGGCACTTCCTCATTGATCCACCAAAAATTACATACACACACCAAGGAAACAATAATATCCTATAAAAAAAATAATATGATCGAGTTCAACTATCCAAAAGACTAAAATATTGCAGCTTCTGCTATGGTGGAAGAATCTTGGATAACATTATCTGGAGTGTACAGCCTTGAGAGCATTTGTCCGGCCGGGGGTTGCATTGACAGCCCTATGCAAGATAAGGGTGAGGAATGAGGCATTAGCCTGTCATGGAGGAGGAGAATCTAGCTGTTTACAATTGTCTTAAAAGCTTTTCCCACTGTCACTGTCCTTTCGAACATGCTCAGTTCTCAAATGGAAGAGGTTTGAAAAAGTGTCCGAAAAGGAATATATCAAAACAAATAAGAAGTTTATTACAGGAATAATTCCTAAAGGGATCAGACCCATTGAACTTCCAAATGCAAGAAAACAAAAAGGTAGTATGTTGCCACTATAGCTAGTGTCCAAGCCCCGTTGCGCTAAGGTACGCGCAGACGTGTTATGAACCGGTTTAATTTTGACATTTTATACCTTAGGTTTTGCCCTTTTAACACTTTATTCCTTCGGTTTAAACCTTAACAAAATAATCTATAAACTTCTATCTTTTGACAAAACAGTCCTACCGTCAGGGTTCCGTGTCCTTGAGTAACGACAGAGCTACGTCGCTGCCAACTAAGCACTAAAATGCTGAGAAAAGGTAAAACGATTCGCTGAGCCTGAGTTGCCATGCTTGTTCCTTGTAGTTTGACGTGAAAACCCGATTGACCACAACATTTCCTTCCTTATTGATCCAAAATAACAGCAATCACCTCTATAGCAAGTAACTTGCATTTTTTACCAGAACAAAAATTACAGTTTAATGCAAATATATCTTGCAATACCATGTTAACATAAAATATTATTCAATCTAAATATACTTGAATCCGTACATAATCACAAACATGTGAATATAAAGAAATTGTACAGCGGAAAAACTTTATGGATCTAACCTCCTGCCATTGATGTTCAAGCGTTGATGTAGATCTGAAATTGAATCTCAATTTTCCCTGTAACTCAAAGAGAAAAACTGTCAGAGTAATAGCAAGAGATTATTCTAGCCTATAGTCTAACTTTAGGGTTTTGTTGTACTTTAGATGGAGTGAACAGGTCAAATATATAGGCTAGGCTAGGGACCCCTTGATAGGTAATAGAAACCCTAGTTTAATCCTTCCATCAAGGATTCATTAAAAATGTACCACGAATAATTCTTTATTTATAATTTTGCTCAGCACCTAAAATAAAACTCTTATATCCTATGTGTATATAGAACAAATATAGAGAAACAGAACTTACATCGAATCAATGAGTCCCATATGTTCCACATGACCCTTAAATAGCTTTACCGGTAATCATTTGGTCATGGGATCTGCAATCATCAATTCAATGTTTATATGCTCAATGAGAACCTCTTGTTTCTCAATGTACTCTCTCACTCTGAGATACTTGATGTCGATATGTTTGTTTTTGCTGCTGCTTTTATTATTCTTGGAGAAGAAAAATGCGGCTCTACTGTCACAGAAAATCCTGATAGACCTCGCGATAGAATCGACAATCTTAAGACCCTTGATGAAATTCCGCAACCATAAGGCTCGTGTTGTTGTTTCATAGCATGCAATGAATTCTGCCTCCATGGTAGACGTAGCAATAATAGTTTGTTTACAACTTTTCCAAGATATAGCCCCTCCAGCAAGTAGAAAGATATACCCTCAAGTAGATTTTATGGTGTCTACACATC
The DNA here is from genome assembly GCA_963930655.1 of Myrica gale. NCBI lineage: Eukaryota > Viridiplantae > Streptophyta > Magnoliopsida > Fagales > Myricaceae > Myrica > Myrica gale. The sequence continues at coordinate 15,114,292 of OZ005620.1, forward strand.
CGGGAAATCTGAATCTGAATAACCAACCACCTCCAACTGGTCAGTAGCCCAGTAGGTCAATCTAAAATCTTTGGTGTCTTGCAAATATCGCATGTCACGCCCCAAACCTCAAAGGCTAGAGGGTGACTTAATTGCAATAAACAATTAAGCTTTTGATTTAAAACATATCTAATAAGAAATGCGAAATAAACTTTATATAAAAAATTCAATAAATCTCTCTTAATAAAACTTAAAAAAAAAATCTTTCAGCACACAAAAACAAATCAAACATGTTTAGACTCATACTAGAGTCAACCATTTTTTCTAATAATCACTCAGTTATCCGCTCACATGTCATCTAATTCTGACTATCGACATGCTCTCGATCAACATCTGAAAATAATCACTCAGCTATCCGCCCACATGCCATCTAATCCTGACTATCGACATGCTCCTGATCAACATCTGAAAATAATCACTCAGCTATCCGCCCACATGCCATCTAATCCTGACTATTGACATGCTCCTGATCAACATCTGAAAATAAGGAAAATAATAGGGGGTGAGTTCGACAACTCAGTAAGCAAAATCATTATGCTAGTGTATATCCCATGAGCCACACTGTAACAGTAAAAGATAGAATATTTAAAATTTTCTAAACTGTTAAAAGTTGTTTTTGACAATTTCAATAAAACATCTTTATCAATAAAACAATTTTATCTATATAACATAATACTATAGAAAATCCCTTTGGCAATAACTATGGGTCACGTTTACCCCCCGTGATAGGGTTGTGCAGCTGCTACCTAGTTTGGTGATCAACCAAACTAAGTCAATATTATGGGTAGAATCTTCCTTACTAAGGCTTGGTCATGTCCAAGTGTGCTTTCGGTAAGAATCTACAAAAGAAGCCACTCCGTTTTTCAGAATAGGTGCACTCAATGGGTTGCAATTGGTACCAATGCGCTGTCTCTGTAACTCTGTAACTCTGGGTCTGAGGGTTTGAAAATATATAACATATCATAAAATAAGCTTCATTTTGAACTTTGCATCTTTCTCCTCTTTCCATGAAATACATGCATAAATCTTGAATAACAATAAATACCAAAAGCTTTGATTTCAATAAATGAAAACATCATGTAAAATCATTGGACATAAAAATAGACATGTTTACACACTTCATGTTATAATCTTTAACAATTTTATCAGAACACATAATGCACATAAAACTCCAAGAGTTTTTAATAAATCATGCAATTTCTCAAATATCACCTCGGTATTTTAGAAAAATCTAACATAATAACCCCGCTTACCTGGATCTTCAAGCAAATAAGCCTCTAACTTAGCACCTATCAATACAAAATTTAACGTATTATAATACGCTCAAACGGAAACACAAATGAAACTCTAAATCTGCCCGACAGGATTAAATCTGAAATTCACTGGTCAGATTCTAAAATATATCTTACCAATCTTGGGTTTCCCTAAAATCCCCTAATTAAACTATGTTCTTCCCTAGGATGTTAACTATACACCTGTAAAATTTCATATCCAAATTCCTTGTACAACTCAGTCAGTAAAATCAACATTTACCTCTGTTCACAGAGACAAACTATACCCTGAATAATTCGGTACTCATTACTTCCAAAATTCATAAAGATCTATTACGATATCCACAAATCCCGCAATTTATACCAAAGATTTATATGAGTTATACAAATACTCATAAAATTTTATCCTAGCTATGTAATCCGGTTCAAAATTCCAATATGTATCAATGAATCTTTCTCAGCAATTCCGATTTCTCTAAGCCTAACTTCTGGATTTTCAAAACCATAACAATACATCTCCGAAAATTACGAAACTTTAACTCGGTCCTCCTACAGATGTATAGTACGCAATATCTACTACTCAGATCAAGAACCTGAATTTTTCTTGAACAAATATTGAACCCGAATTTCAATTATTCCAAAAAATCCATTAAAACTATTTCGAAAATCTTGAAATAATTAGGACTAGATCTAGACACCCTATGGTTTAATCTCTCATAAAAATAATACAAATATAATATCAAGAAATTCGAAATACCTGAATTTGCTTTAAGAATTTTCGTCTAGATTGTTAAAAGCAAGAAAACCCTACTTTTTCCTCTTGTTGGTGTAAAATTGAGGTGTGTAAAAATTAAAACTAATGTATAAATCTATATATAGACTCACACTGGTAATAGACTCCCTCTTGAACTCTAAAACTTTTAATTTAAATAATCATAAAATCTTTCAAATTTTAAAAAGGTTTGACTAAGTCAAAGATAAAAATTCAAATATTTTAATGAATTAAACTCAAATTTCAAATTTAAAGAAGACATTTCAAATATCAAATAACAATTTCAAACAAATTTTAAAATAGAAATCTTGGGTGTTACATCGCATGACTTTCTTTGCAGATTTCCAATGTCCTAAACCTGGGTTGCTTTGGTAACGACCCAATAAACCTACTGCATAAGCAATGTCAGGTCTGGTGCAAACCTGAGCATACATGAGGCTCCCTACTGCAGATGCATAAGGTATACTTCTCATCTGCTACTGCTCTAATACATTTCGAAGACTTTGATCTTTATTGAATTTGTTCCCTTTAATAACGAGTGCTACAGAGGGTGAACAGTTCTTCATCTTGAATTTCTCTAAAACATTTTCAATGTAGGCCTTTTGAGACAGTCATAAAGTTCTTTGTGTCCTGTCTTTGTGAATCTCTATGCCAATGACATATGAGGCTTCACCCAAATCCTTCATTTAAAAGTTTTCAGAGAAACTGTTTAGTATCATGCAACATCCCCAAATCACTGCTTGTAAGTAAAATGTCATCCAAATACAGGACTAGAAAAATAAATTTGCTCCCTCTGACCTTAAGGTATATGCACTGATCAACAATGTTCTCTATGAAACCAAATGAAGTAATCACCTTGTTAAATTTCATATACCATTGGCGAGATGCCTGTTTTAGCCCATACATGGATTTCCTTAATTTGCAAACCAAATGAATGTGCTCACTGAAACCTTCAGGCTGTAACATGTACACCTCCTCTTCAAGATCCTCATTCAGGAATGCCGGTTTCACATCCATCTGGTGTAACTCTAAATCAAAATGTGCTACTAGAGCCATGACTGTTCTTAATGAATCCTTCATTGAAACTGAAGAGAAGTTTTCGTGGAAATCAACTCCTTCATTTTGAGTAAAACCCTTGGCTACAAGTATGACCTTATGTCGTTCTACATTACCAAAAACATCCCTTTTGGTCTTATACACCCATTTGCAGCCAATGGCTACATCTCTCTTTGGTAATTCAACGAGATTCCAAACTTGGTTCTTAACCATGGATTCCATCTCATCTTTCATGGCATCATGCCACAGAGTGGAGTTGTCTCCAGTCATAGCTTGTGAAAACGAACTTGGATCATCCTTATTGATATTCCTAGGATTAAGGCAACCCAAGAGGGGGGGTGAATTGAGTTTCAAAACTTTTTCAAAAATTACCCCAAAGAGTGTGTTTGCTAGCTATAAAAGAAAACTTTAAAGCAATAAACTAGAGCACAAATAAAGAGATAAGGGAAGAGAAGCAAACACAATATTTAGGTGGTTCGGCAAGCCCGCCTACGTCCACCCCTCAAGCTCCTTTACTGAGTCTTGAGGTTTCTCCACTATTCTCCCTTCAACCAAGGGAACGGTTTCCTTACACTTGAGCTTGAGAAAAACCCTCTTCAAGCCTCAAGAACGAGTTTGAGAACAAACCTCTCCAAACTCCTTCTTTCGATGAACAACCCTCACCGAAAGGATGCAAGAGAATCACTCTCTTAGGAATGTGTATGTTTGAACAAAATTCTCCTCTAAAACTCCCTTGATGGAGTAGATATTACAATGAGAAATGACTAGCTCTTAGACTTCACACAACAACAAGGATGTGAAAGATGAAGAATATGTGTGTATGATGCTTGAATAAAGATTGGAAGATTTTTTATCACTCTAAGCAAAGGTAAATGATTGTGGACGATTTTGTTGAGTTTCAAAGGCATGGGAATGACTTTATATAGACCTCATGAGAAAAATAGCCGTTTATAGCCGTTAGAGTGAACTGTTATAACGAGCCGGTCGACCGCTACATGAACCGGTCTACCGCTTCAAGTTTACCGTTGTTCAACGGTCATATTGTCAGAAGCGTAACGGCTCTCTATTAAATGCTACCGGTCGAACGCTACATGAACCGGTCGACCTCTACATGTTACCGTTACACAACGGTCGATTTGTCAGAGCATTTCTAAATCTACCGGTCGACCGCTACCCCAAGCGGTCGTATGTCCGATCGACCGCTACATTGAGCCGGTCGACCTCCTCATTTTAAGCATCATCCGGTTGTTCTAAAAACTTGATTTTGACCAACTTAAAATACCCAATTTTAAACTCTAACTTCTCGTAAGTATATAAAAAGGTTTGAGAGTATATTTGGGATATTTTGAAGGCACAAAAAAAGTTTTAATCTCACAACAAACATTAAAACGGTTTATGCAAGTTTTGAAGACTTATGCATGTGTGTGATTGACATCCTTGTTAAAGATGAAGTCTTAGAGTTACAAAGATTACCCTAGCGACTTGAGTCTTCCCTTTAAGAGCACTTCCATTGAAGGTGATGTTGTTTGATCTCTCCGTGCTCATTTTGGATTCGTTTTGCTCCACAACTCAATTACTTATATTGTTATCATCAAAACATTGATTGTGACTCAAAGCCAACACTTATGTCCAACATCAAAGTCAGACTTTTGGAGGTATAAATGAACCTCATCCTCATGAGCTGTCTGTTCTGGGAATGATTGCTGCTCAAGGTTCTTAAATCGATTAGCCCTAAACATAATCAAACGTCTTTCATTTGAAGGCAATGTAGACTGCTATTTTGTTTCACCAAACTCAATCATTTGTGAGTGAATACTCCCACTAGGTTCAAAATCCTCAAGAAGCTTAGGATTGCGAGACTCAACAACTCTAGTGTTATGAGAAGGACAATAAAACTTGAATCCTTTAGAGCGTACTGCATAGCCAATCAAAAAACCATTGATTGTCCTTGGGTCTTATTTCTTTAGGTTTGGATTGTAGACTCTCACCTCAACAGGACAACCCCATACATGTCAATGTGTCATACTAGGTTTCCACCCATTCCACAGTTCAAACGGTGTCTTAGAGACTGCCTTGGATGGAACCCTATTCAGCAAATACATTGCGGTCTTTAAGGCTTCACTCCATAAGGATAATGACAAACTTGAATTACTAATCATATTTCTTACCATGTCCATGAGAGTCCTATTCCTTCTTTCAGCCACACCATTTTGTTGTGGTGTGCCAGTCATTGTGTATTGTGCAATAATGTCTTTCTCTTGAAGGAATTTTGCAAAAGGACCCATCATTTGATCATTTTCTGTGTACCTTCCATAGTATTCTCCACCTCTATCAGATCTTATGATCTTGATTTTCTTTTCCTTTTGTTTCTCTACTTCTACCTTATAGGTTTTAAAAGCAATTAATGTCTCAGCCTTATCATTTAGAAGATAGAGATATATGAATCTAGTATGGTCATCAATGAATGAGATAAAATATCTCTGACCATTTAGGCAAGGTGTAGGAAACAATCCACAAATATATGTGTGTATGATCTCTAGAATCTTAGAACTCCTTTTGGCACCTTTAGTGAACTTGTTGGTCTGCTTTCCCTTTATGCAGTCCACACAAGTACCAAAATCAGTAAAGTCTAGGTCTTTTAGGATCTCAGCATTTACCAATCGTTTAACTCTTTCTATGGAGATATGTTTCAATCTCCTGTGCCACAACATGGAGGAGTTCTCATTAATTCGACTCCGCTTTATGCCAACATCAGTATACAGGGATAAACAGTTATTTTCAAAATCTGGATTTAAGGCAACTTTAAATAAACCATCAATTAAATATCCACCACCAACAGAAATATCTTTATAATAAATATCAAAAACTGAGTTCACAAACTTAAATCCAAAACCAGATAAAGATAACTTGGAAAGAGAAATCAAGTTTCTAGAAAACTCAGGAATGTAAAAAACATCTGGTTCCAAAACAAAACCAGTTTTTAAAACTAATTTAAAACTCCAAATAGCTTCCACATGTGACCGCATCTTGTTTCCTGAATAGACGCATAGTTCACTTCCTATCGGCTTCCTGGTTTTTAGAAAACCCTGCATTGTATTGACAATATAGATTGTTGAACCAGAATCAATCCAAAAAGATTTATGAGGAGCCTCAATTAAAAAAGATTCATGACTCTCTAGAGAGATGAGAATACCTTTCTTCTCATGCCAAGCCTTATACTTGAGACAATATTTTTTCATGTGTCCTGGTTTCTTGCAGAAGAAACAATACATTTTGTTTCCATCACGCTTCATTGGCACCTTGCTTTGCTTCCTCACTTGATGGACAAATTTTCCTTTCTTGACATTCTCATTCCCATTCCCATTCCCTTTAGCATGAGTAGCTATATGAACACTTTCTGGCTTCTCATTCTTCAGTGGCTTCTCCTCTTGAACACACATGGTCAGAAGTTCATTAACTGACCACTTTTCCTTGTGTGTTGTAAGAGATTTTGAAGGGACTGTACTCAGATGGAAGGGAATTCAGGATGAAATGCACTAAGAAGGAATCTGAAATCTCAACCTCTATTGCCTTTAATTTAGCTTCCATGTCCCTCATTTCCATGATGTGCTCACGCACTCCTTTAGTACTATCAAAAACTTTTCCTGAAAGTTTCTTCATCAGGGTGCTGGCCAGTGCCTTATCAGAGGTAACAAATTGTTCCTCAATGGACTTAAGAAAATCCATTGCCTTATCGCAAGCAGGGATGGAACCCCTGATGCTCTTGTTGACCCGAGATTTCATGAACATCATACTTAAGCGATTAGATCACTCCCACCGTTCATGTTTAGCAATCTCATCTTGCGTACTTGAGTCTGTTATGGTGGGTGGTGCATCATATCGGTGTGCAACGTCAAGTTCCATACACCCCAAAGCAAACTCAATAGTTTCTTTCCAATCAGAAGACTTTTCACCACTCATCATTGGAACATAGAATGTTTCGTCCATAAGTGCAGTAGGAACAACTGCAACAACCAAAGAAATTATTACTTGAATGCTTTGAATTTAAATGGGGTAAACTCATAGTTAGCCCCCTATGTTTGGGCAGAAATCATAGTTAGCCCCATATTTTTGAATCCAAAAATTTGATACCCATAACTTTCAAAACCTATCAATTTTCGTCCCCCGTCTAAATTAGACGTTAAATCAGACGGAAAAGCATGAAAAATGACCAAAATGCCCCTCCAAAATAAAATTACTAAAAAAATAAAAAAATTCATTAAAAATAAAAATGATATTTTTTCAAAAATTAATATTTTTTAAATAAAACTATATTGAAACTCTATTTCAATAATATATTTATTTTAATTTATTTCTTAAATTTATATTTTATTTTATTTTATTTTAAATTTTAGCTTTGGAGGGGCATTTCGGTCATTTTGCATGAATTTCCGTCGGACTTAACACCTGATTTAGACGGGAGGCTAAGTTTGATAGGTTGTGAAAGTTATGGGTATCAAATTGTTGAATTCAAAAATATGGGGCTAACTATGATTTTTGCCCAAACATTGGGGGCTAACTATGACTTTACCCCAATTTAAATACTTTATTTTAAACTAATTAATGTTAATTTAAATAGTAAATTCAACCTTCATGTGTGTAGAGTTCGCATAACACATAAATTTACTAAGCTTAAATGATAAGACTAGTAAATATAAACATTAATCAATAAAACTCTTCGTACCTGTGGGCATAGAACAATCCATTTCTTAATGCTAATTTGCAACCTTATCCTAATTAACTAACAAAATTAAGAACTTCCCTGTGGGGCCGAGTCATCAATCTCGTTATTTAATTACAACATAGATGCTTAAATTCTTTATGAAGTTTACTTTATATGATAATTATTATAATTGGGATGTTGTGGCTACTCCCAAAATTTTTAACAATCACGACTTCAAGCATAAAAAATTAATACCGAAAACTTTATATTGGTCCAAATAAAACACATAAGAAGAAAATTAATGCCAACAAATTTATACTGGTCCAAATAAAACATAGACGCAGAATAAAATTTCTAAATTTTTTTTACTGTTCCGATCCGGCCAAATCCGGACCGGTTGGACCACTGGAGACCCACCCACGCAGGTCGTAGGACCCGTACCGCGCGGGTCCTGGTCAGTTCGACCTGATACGGGTCGGACCCTTATGGCCGAATATAATCCGGCCTTGGAATGGGCTTCAAGCCCAGATTTGACCCTCTATGTGTCAAACTCACTATTAGGCCAGCCCAAAAAGGCCTGGCCACCTAACGAGGAGGGTTTCCTCGTCCTTTCCATCTAGGCAGCACGCCCACTGAGCCGATCTGGAGAACATGAGAGAGATTTCTCTCCCTCATCATTTCCAACTGGGCAGCACGCCCACCATGCCGATTTGGAGAACGTACGAGAGATTTCTCTCTCTGGTTTGCTTCAAAGATTGAAACCCACATATTCAAAACATCCAAGAAATCAAGAAAATTATTTCCAAATATTGATTCAAAAGGAAAATTTCAAAACAGATCTCTTAATGGCACAAAATAATTCGTTCATAAAAATAAATCTCAGCCTTTAAGAAGACATGAAAAGGTGACCGAATTGCACAAAAGGACAACACAAAAGAACACACGCAAAACCGTATATGTTCATGAAAAAGTGACCGAATATATTCTTCGCACAAAAGAATAACACGTAAATCTATAAAATATCGATGCAGACAAAAGGCCATAAAAATACGGATTGTACACTGAGCATAACAGCAAAAAGGTTGCTCTGATACCACATGTTAGCATAAAATATTATTCAATCCAAATATGCTTGAATCCGTATATAATCACAAACATGTGAATATAAAGAAATTGCACAGAGGAAAAACTTTATGGATCTAACCTTTTGTCATTGATGTTCAAGCATTGATGTAGATCTGAAATTGAATATCATTTTTCCCTGTAACTCAAAGAGAAAAACTGTCAGAGTAATAGCAATAGAATCTTCTAGCCTATAGCCTAACCTTAGGGTTTTGCCGTACTTTAGATGGAGTGAACAGACCAAATATATAGGTTAGGCTAGAGACCTCTTGATAAGTAATAGAAACCCTAGTTTAATCCTTCCATCAAGAATTAGTTACAAATGTACCACGAATAATTCTTTATTTATAATTTTGCCCCGCACCTAAATTAAAACCCTTATATCCTATGTGTCATGTGGGCCACATTTAATTAAATATTCTAACATACCAAAATTACAGCAAGTACATCTTCCCCTTCCAAACATTACAGCAGCTCCAGACGTCTTCTGAAACTTGACAACAAAACCAAAAGTATTTCACCTAGTAACCAAAAGTTCCGCAACTAACCAAATTACAGCAAAACCAAAATTCATTCTGCAACTAACCAAATATTTGCTGCAGCTAACCAAAAGTTCTGCAACTAACCCAATTACAGCAAAACCAAAATTCAATATGGAACTAAGCAAAATTCTGCTGCAACTATAAAAATTACAGCAAAACCAAAAATCTGCCACTTTATAGCCACTACAGAATTTCTGCAGCTATCAAAATACAAAATCAACCCAAAACTCTGTTATTCTCGAAGCAGACCCAGTTCCGTCAATTGCGTCGCTGACTTCGAAGCTTCAAGCAGGCCAGTTCGATTTTTGCACAAATCTTTCCCTCAAATCCCAATGGGCATTCCGCTAAACTGTTAAAACGAGAACCATTACCGAAACTGAACCTTTGGATTCTCTAATATAGGGTTTAGTTCGGCACGGTAAAGGGGGGAAATCGTGCGCATTAGTGAGGAGGAATGGTGAAGAGAATGGCGAACATTTAGCTGGATTTCAATTTTCCTCTGAACTTTATCTTGCACGACGTGTTTGAGAAAAAGGGATGTTGTATTCTCCAAGAGTGCAACAACAGCATATCAGCACTTCATTGCACTTTTCGTCCTTTTAATTGAAGCTAAAAAATGACACTCTTTCTAGAACTAAAGACGGAATGGCGGCTGACTTTAGGGCTACACCGGGTAGGTCAGTTTTTAAATAATTGTCACCTACACCTACACCGTTAAGGGCAAAAACCGGCCCTTAGCAGTGGTGATTTCCAGTTATTCTATATTCATATTAGGCTATTTTTTTAGCATTTTACGCACTTGACCCAATTTTTTTTTCTTTTGGTTCATTAATCACATATAAATAAAATCTAAATTCCAAAAGCAATAAAATTTAGAAGAATAACACATTCCAAATCAAGAGAAAAACTTACTTGGTGTCATTGAAATAGCAGAAAGGAGAGGTCCATAGCGAATCTTCTGGAAAAGCACATGACACCATCCTTGAGAAGGGGGAAACTTGAAAGTTCTGACTAAAGTGTTTTGATAGCACAAAAGGAACAAATCACAGAGGTATCTAGGAAAATTCCTTCACATTGAACTTCTTCCAAGCTTCCTGTTTTAGAATTGAAAATCCGGTCAAAAGCTAACAGAAATCAAACTAAATGAATAATGAAAATAAGCACATAACTAGCTGCAGAATAGTTGTCAAATGTGAACAACAGAAGAAGCTATATAACTCTTTTTATACCTATTTGCACTAAATGAATTACTGTCAGATCAAGAATAACGCAACAACAGGAAAACAATAGCAAGAGAATAATATTTGGATCATGTGATGACCACTTTCTAAATATTTTAGTTTTGGGCTGGGGTATGTGGAACACAAGCCGTTGATTTTGCTAGTCAAACAATGCATTATGTACTAGTTTCTCATAAAACCTAATTATTGGGGACAGCCAGCCAAGTTGACATAGAATACACAAAAAATGATGCTACATACACAACATTCCAAATCAGATTTAGCAAGACAGATTCAAATAATAGCTCCCGACGAAATTTAGCAAGACAAGGCAACAAAGACATCACAATGGCTAAAAGCACCAGCGTAAACCAAACTTACATCACTAATATTGAAATCCCAACTTATGCTACGAAATCCAAATCATCAAAAAGGAAAATTGCAACATCATACCACTGAAACCAATATAAATCAACTACGAACAACACAGGGAGAAGCCAAATTAAGCAGTAAAAGTACACATTTTAGAAACACAAACAATTCGCAACTTGACAATAATTTAAGCAAAATAACAAACGTTCGCAGAAAGTTATAGACGCAATTAAGCCCCAACAATTGAAAGTTCAAAGTAACACACCAAAGTAAACAATTAAACACAACGAGTGAGAGACAGACCTTCAATGGCTTCTCTGGGGATCTTGAAACTGAGGCCAACGCTCTTCTAGAAACGGTTCCTGGCCTTGCCAGGCCTGTATTAAAACATCAAGAACCTTTTCACTCTCCTTTCTCATACCATAAGAACACTTTTGGTTGCTTAAGAAATGCCTTCTCAATCTGCAACAAAAAAAACGTCCAGCCTCGTGTAATTCCCAATCCAAAACCCTAAGGTCTTCAAATAGAAAGCAAAGAGTAGAATAGATAGAAGCTGGAAAACAAGTGCATGGATCAGACACTTAACCTGTTCAGCCATGGTTAGGAGTTCTCAAGCTGCAGAGGGAGGCCAGGTAGGACGAGTCTATGCTGCCCATAACCGGAATGTAGAAACGTGTTGATTTGGGTTGGGAGTGCAACAAAGCAGACTGCAAGGCTTGAAAAATTCGAAGTCAGATTATCGGCGAAGGGTTGTGCCGCCTGTGCGCAGGAGAGGGAAAGTAGGGAGAGAGAGAGGGGGCACGACCGCACGATCACGGGTGGGGGGATGTCGGGAAAATAGGAATTGGGGGTGACTGTCGAAGAAAATAGGGTTGGGGTTAGGGTTGGGGCCTGGGGGTAAGTGAAACGACGCAGTTTCTCATTAAGAGAAATTATGTCGTTTTGTGGTAATTTTTTTTAAAAAAATAAAATAAAAATAAAATCCCGAGAAACCACTGTCGGGTAAACTGGGACTCGGGATTAACCTCGGGTTTTTGTAAAAAGTCCAAACGGGCACAGGCACAGGTGAAACTAGATACCGACAACCCGGTGCCAGTGCGACCGAAAAATTTCGATAATATTGAGCAGCCCTAACTGACTTTGCTTACGCAGTATCAAATGGAATATTTGTCAACTTGGAAGGCTCTTATTCAAGTACACGAAATCCTGACCGCGGGACGGATTTGTCAAAATATGAAAGTTTAGAGATTTAAAATTTAGGAACAAAGTGCTAAAAGAAACTGAGGGGGCGTTTGTTTGTGGAAATTTCGGGGAATATTCCCGAAATTTTGGGAATCTTTACTTTATTGAGATTTATTGGGGTTTGTGAAAAATAGAGTGTATATGTGTAAAAGTTAAAAATTCTGGAATGTGTTTGTTTTGTTGGAAATTTCGAACCCCAAAATTTTAGGGAAACAAACACCCCCTTGAAGCTAAAGAATAAAAATGTCGCTTAGAAAAAAAAGAAAGAATAAAATGTCAATTTCGTATTAATTTTTAACGTCATCCAAAAGCTGAGTTCAGTCAAAAGAGACCGAGTCTGATGAATAGCCTTTTCAATTTTCCAATCCACTGGTTCGAGAGGCTGAGAGAGAGTGTCAAGCACAGTCACTGAGTCACCCTTTTTGCAAAATATGAGAAATCTACAAGGAAGCTAATTCCTCTGTAGAGAGAAGAGCTGCTTCCGCTTCAGCCAAAATGGGATCTGTCTGTAGAAGCAGTCGAGAAGTGGCATGAACAATCTGGTTGGCAGGATTCCGAATCACAACCACTGCAGGCGACAGAGAAGGGCGAACCGTTGCAGCCATGTGAGCTGTGTAGCAGGTTGCAGGGGATGGAATCTCTAGAGAAGGGAGCGCTACGACCTGGGCTAAGTTTCAGGCCCAGTAATTGTCTTGAGAGATGCGGTTGATGTGCCTGAGAATAGTGAAAGGGTCAAAGGGGGCGTTTTCAGCCCTGATTTTGTTTCAAAGAAGCCATATCTAGTCACAAGCTACACATGCATAAATTTGAAAAAGATGTGCTTCATCAGGGGGGAATGTTGATGGTGGCAGAGGGTTTAAGGATGACATAGATCCAATCGATGAAGGGATTGGTGCTAAGAGCAAGGAAAGGAAGATTCCACCTGCTGTGCCTCCATATTATCGTTGCTAAAGGACAACAAAAGAAGAGATGGCCTAATGGTCTCTAAATGTTGTTTGCAGATGAAGCAAGTGGACTCCTATAGAGAAGCGGCTGACAATAGGATGGAGAAGCTAAGATAAGAGCCCATTCCATTTTATCAAAAGCTTTTGCCATATCCGCCGTGAAGGCCATTACACCACCCTTACCTTTTTTTTTCTTGATTGAATGCATGGCTTCATATCCCACAATTGAACTTTCCTGTATCAATCGTCTTTTGATGAAGGCTGATTGATTAGGAGAAATCATTTGTTGCATAAATTATTTCGATTGAGAAGCTACAATTTTAGAGATAATTTTGTAAATGGTATTACAAAGGCTGATTGGCCTGAATGAGAAACATGGTTGGCTGAATCAGATTTAGGGACAAGAGCAATGAAAGTCTTGTTGAGATCATTAGGCAAGACTCTAGAGGTAAAGAATTGTTGAATAGTGCTAACAAGATCCAGGTTGATAATATCCCAATAGTGCTGAAAAAGAGAGGAGTGAACCCATTAGGGTCGGGGGCTTTAGAGGCCCCAATGGAAGAGAGGATTTGCAGAATATATGATTAAGTAGGAATCTGAAGAAGATTCGAAGCATCAGCCATAGAAATAATAGGAGTGACTAAATTGTCCAGATAAGGAGGAAACTGAGGAGAAGTATTAGAGAAGAGAGCGTTGTAGAAATTCTGAAAAGAGTCACCTATCTCAAAACGGATAGAGATCCACATTTGAGATGGAGCCTTAAGGCTACTGACAGTGTTCCTACTCCTTCGAATAGTTGTAAATGTGTAGAAAACTTGTGATCAGGTTTTTCGGAATCAACCAAGTTTCACTAGATTTTTGGTGCCATAAAATCTCCTCAAGATGGAGTTGTTCATCAAGGAGACCTCTTCAATGACACTCATAATTAGAACGAGACACACAGAAAAAGATGCTTGATTCAAGTCAATCTGATGCATTTGATGGCCTATTCTGTCTTTAATAAAACCAGAGTTTGAGAGCCTGTTGAGTAGCAGAAATTTTTTAAAAACTTCCAAGAATAAGGAAAATGTTGGCCCATCATTCAACATTGTTGCATGTTACCGAGCGCTTTCTAGTCGCTTTTCCCTTTGAGTTCTCTCCGTGCCTCCATCCCTTGTAGTCCTCTTCCTTGTCTCTTGAACACTCCTTAGTGTCTTCGAATCACTGCTACCTTTCTTGCTCCTCAACTTCCCAATATTTCCTATTCCCTTCTTGGTTCTCCCCTCTCCTTTTTCAAATTCTTCTAGGATTCATGGATATCGACATTGCCAACATCATCGCTCAAACTCAAGCCTTGTCATGGGCTGAGTTGCCTCTCAAGTTGAAACCCAATCTCGATCAAGCTTCTGAATTGCTAGTCTGGTCCCTGTTGGTAAACTGGTAACCCAGGGCTCAATACGCAGAGGTATTCTCATCCCTTGATGCATAAAGTCTGGAGTTTTGCAACAGGAATTACGGTGGGAGATTTAAAGGATAACAGGTATTTAATTCATTTTAAATCTCGGCATGATAAGGATCATGTTCTCCAAGCTGCTCCTTGGAATTTTAAGGGTCATTTGTTAGTTTTAAAGGAATAGCCTCCTGATGTGTGTGTGTGGAGGAAATTGATATGTCTACCACCCAATTATGGGTTCAACTTCATGGTCTTCCACCTGCCATTGCTTCGCCTAAAAAATTGAAAATGATAGGTGACCATATGGGTAAACTGGTTGAAATTGAGCCAATTCCCTCTGGTATTGCATGCAAAAACTTTGTTCGAATTCGTGTTGAATTAGAGTTGATCTACCTCTAAAAACTGGATTTCTTTTTCCAAGGATTGATAAAGAGCCTGCTCATATCTCATTTAAATATGAGAAGCTGTCTGATTTTTGTTATCACTGTGGTCGACTAGGACATACTATTGCCACTTGCTCTGTTGAAAATTCAAATTATTATTCGTTATGGTCCTGAGATGAAAGCTGATCCTAGGGAATTAAGGATCATTAAGGTCTAAAAAAAACATCATTAAGGTCTAAAAAAAACTTACTCGGCTCATCAGAAACTGATTAGGAAGCAGATGCGTGAGTCAATCAACAAGGAGAGGAAGCTGAGCCCTTCTAGCCCTGCAAAAATTGATCATATGGTTGAGGAGAGGGGCCGATACCTGCCCCCCTCACACACACACACACACACACACACACACACACACACACAAACACAAACACACCATGACATCTTAGGGTGTTAATCCGAGATAATAATCCGGATGTTTTCTTTCTTATGGAGACTAAGATTTCTGATGTTGTCTACTAGTACTATGCACAAACTTGCATTTTATCATTTAATTTATGTTCCATCTATTGGTACTAATGGTGGTCTTTTGTGTGCTTGGAAAACTGGACTCTCCCCTGTTGTAATCTATTCCTCTAGTAATATGATCAACCTTCTTTTCTACCCTCTTGACCATGACAAATCTTTTCTCTGTTCTTTTGTCTATGAGCCTCCTTACATGGCCTAAAAATATCAATTCTGGAATTCTCTATTGCTTTTGGGTACTGAACATTAAGATTTGTGGCTTTTAGTGGGTGACTTCATTTCATTTATTCACTCCCATGAAAAAAAAATGAAGTAAACCAGGCCAAGCTTCTTCAACTCATCTTGGACTCAAATCAGTGGTTGACTCACTAGAACTAATTAAGTTAACTGAAGAGGAGAAAATATGAACGCGGAGATCTTTGAGCGACATCCAAATCCATGATAATTCTACAATGACAAAGGCCTATAGACATATATTCAACTTCAATGCTGATCTGAGTCAGAAATAACTGCTTGTTTCTTTACCTTCCAATATTAAAAATACGAAACCCGTGATGCATCGTCTACCATCCTTCTAAGAGATAAGGAGGCATTAAATGACATAGGGAATTTTTAATAAAAGTCATGTCAAGTCTTGTGATCTTGCAATATCTAAGTACACTAACCATTTATAAATATAAAGGTCCTAATGTAGGTCTCAGTTTTTATTGGATTTATTTCTCCTTCCTTTAGCACCTAGCATCTAGCAATGCGATGAATGAGCTCCATGATTGTGACACCCAAATTACACTTGAAGTGAGAAAAGAGAAGGAAGGAAAAATAAATTCTATAAGAGCTTAGTCCTACATTAGGACCTCAAGTTACAGGTTTGTGTTTTTGAGACACATGTACGATTATTGGTTTTTGGAGGTTGTGATACGGTGTTAAGTGTATCCCCCAACTATGAGAGTACTGATAGTTTGCACCCTCGGTGTCTGATTTCGTGACATTCAGTCCATAAACTTTAAATATTCTTCGATTTACACGTCACAGGCCAATTGACCATTAAATGTGTCGGTAACTCTGTCATGTGTTGTCCACGTGATTCACCCTCGCTTGTTATGTCCATTTTACTTTTTGTAAAAAAAATACACTTTGCACCTCAACTATGAGGGTTTTGAGACTTTTCACCCTTGTCTTCCAAATTCGCGACATTGAGCCCATAAAGTTTTAATCTTCGTCGATTTGCACCATACAAGCCAATTGACCGTTAAATGTGACGGTACATCAGTCACGTGCCGCCCACATGATTCACTGATGCAAATCAAGTTCCTTAAATTTTCCTAGATTGTAATTTATCGGTTAGATATTAAAAATTTGGAGCGATTTCCATTACAGATAATTCTGTATTTTTTTCTACCTCTTGGTTGTTGATGTTAGGTTGAACTAGGAGGCTTTGCACGCGACAAATTTACCATCTCATTTAATCGTCAATTAGCTTGTGGAGTGCAAATCGATGAAAAATGTCACAAAATTGGAAAATAAAAGTGCAAACTGTCAGTACCTCCATAGTTGGGGCTGCAAAGTGTATTTCCCTTGAGGGCAAAATGGACATAATGTGCGGGAGTAAATCACATTGACAACACATGATAGGTTTACCATCGCATTTAATGGCCAATTGACTTTGTGGAGTGCAAATTAATGAAGATTGAAACTTTATGTGCTCAATATCACGAAATTGGAAGATGATGGTGCAAAGTGTCAATACTTCCATAGTTGGGGGGTGCAAAGTGTATTTCCCATTTTTTTCTAAGCAATCATGAATTTTATTTCACAAGAGAGTTACAGTAGTGCTGAATACAAATAAACCACTATAGCCAATCACAAATCTCAGGGCATAAAGTCCATTATAGCATCATCCAGGGCCTAAAGGGACATGCACCAATTGGCCTTACAAGCCTGCTTCCTAATGACCATTTAGTCCTCATACAAACGAGTCGAAAGGCTCCTAGTTTTTAAATAGGTTCAAACCCTAAAGACTAATCCGAGTTCCCTAAATTCACAAACAACAAACCCTAAAGCATTTAAGCATCATACTTATATTTCTCAAAATCGTAACACAAATCAATCACAATAACAAATAAATCAAAAAGGATTTACCATTGATTAGCAAAAGCCCCCCAACTTTCTGGTGCCGATCTAGCATTGAATTGAAACCCTAACACCACGGGTCCACAAGAGAATAAAAAATCTGTTATTGTGAAATAAAAATTGAAGAAAAAAACAAAATAATCCTTCCTTAAATATTGCAACAAATATATCGAAGAAAGTTTGAATCAAGGATCGTGGTCGCTCAAGAGTGGGGCTCCTCCTCTCACGGTCTCACCGGTGCCAACCAACAGACAGAGACAGATTGATGGAGGGAGTGAGAGCCGAGAGCACCATCGATGCTAGCTGGAGATTAGGTTTAGAGAGAAAAAGAGAGTTAGGACGCGAGGTGAAGGCTTAGCATAAGGGAGCTGAAATTATCGAGGTTGAGTAGAGAGAGAGAGTGTGACCTTGAGGAAAAAACCCTGGACCACGCACACAAATTGGTCTAGTTTTTTTTAAAAAAAAGGAAGAAAAATTGAGTATCAAAACGACGTCATTTTGATTCTCAAATTTCCAAAATATATAAAAACCACAAAATCAGAAATTTTCGTGTCTGTCGAGGGGGGGTCATACAAATACTTAGGGGTGGGCAAAAAACCCGGGACCCGAATGTCCGACCCGGCCCGACCTGTTTCCGACACGATCAAGGCGGGTTTAGTCGAGTTCGGGTATATTACTATACCCGAAATTCGACCCGACCCGAAAACGAAAAAAGAAAAAACGTTTAATACCCTCAGCGAAACGGTGCACTCCCCTTAGGTTAGGTCATTCGCGATTTCGACCCCCCACCCCGCCTCTGAGCCTCTCTTCCAAAATTCCCCCTAGCGGCCAGCCGCCTCTTCACGCCCCGAACCGGCTATCTCCCTCCGGCCACCGTGCTCCCCCTCTTGCCGCCATGTCTCTGGCCTCTCTCCATCTCTAGCCTCTCTCCGGCAGGTGAGCTGATGCACGTGTAGGTATATATATTGCCTACTTTTTTTTAGAGCAACATCTAATCTACAATCCCTTTTCATTTTAGTTAATCTCTCTTCTGAAGTCGTGGATTTCGTTTGTTTATGGATCATTCTGGTTTTGGAGACAACAAGCTTATAAGAGAAGTCTCCTTCTCATTGTGCACCCTTCCTATTGGTAATAGCCTCCTGCTCATCTTCTTCGAGCACTCTCATCTTCTTTGTGGTCGTGCTTCCTTGAATCGGTAAGTGTAGATCTAGTCTCAATGCTATATTTCCGACCAACTGTGTTTGATTGAAATCGAATTCTTAGGCAGTTTTTGATTAATTATATTTGTTTTCTTTTCATGTCATTGTTCTGACCAAATATACTCTTTGGCTTGTTGGCATAGTTTCGTCATAGATCAATTCCCAGTATATGTAGCTGGTTACACTTGCATAATTGATGTAGAAATGCGGAAATAACTTACTCTAATATCGAGTCAGGTGGAATATGATGTCTTAATTGTATTGAACACGAGTCACAATTTCTTTTGCCAGCTGCTTCACCTATACACACAGAGACCAGCACATCTATAAGTGGTTGTTGACATATTACATACATGTGGACAGTGTGGACAGCTACTTCTAAATCCTAGGTTATTATAGCAGCTTGAAGTGCGTTGCGTTAATTACTCTTTATTTGGCACTATGAGGATTTGAAATATTTTCAAACTTATTACTTGCCCTAACTTATTACATTTTTTAGTGCAGGTTACACGATTGTGTGGGATTGGTTAGTGGCTCAGTGCATTGATTCAGGTACAAATCCATTCACTTAATTTATGTTAATTATTTATTGTAGTTCATAGTTAAATTATAATGTTAGAGTTTAGATTAGAAAATTAGGTTGTGAAACTGTGGAGGATGGGCTTGATTGAAGGATTTGGTTGTGTTTGAAATTGTGGAGGATGGGTTTGATTGAATCATTTGTGCATGTTTGATGTTTGAAAGTCTTAGATTTGGTTGTGTTTGATGTTTGAACGTCTTAGCTCGAATCATGTTCCATTGAAACCATTCATTGTAAATTTTTAATTGTTTTTATTTCAATTATTAAATGAGTGAAGTTAAATTCATTTGTATTTGTTGTTGTTGTTATTTTAGACTTAGAAGTTGATCCATTGGGCATTCTTCTTGAATAATGATTATGAACGTGGAGCTAGACTGCTGGAGTATGGCTACAACAAAGAAACAAAAAAACAATGTAACTTGTTTACTGTCTAGCATTGATTATTTTTATGCTCATTTTATTTTCTAAGGAATTGTGTTGTGATTTGTAAAGTCTAAAGTGTAAACTGTTGTGCAGGGTAGAAGATGATTAATTTGCTTTGATCGTTCAAGTTTTCAAGAATATCTTATTTGCTTTCATTGTGATTTGATCTCAACAAGTTATTGTAATAGTTAGAACTTATAATTATTATATTTTCATAATTTCATTGTAATAGACTAGTAGCTTAAGGAATTATGTTTATTGCTTGTAATAGACTAATTTCCTAGGTTATTTAGTTAGTTGTTAAATTTCCTTGATCTCTTCCCGTAATAAGAGACATTAGCTTTAGTGTTGATTCTGAAATCAATATTACATACAAGAATCATGAGTAAATTTGGGGAAAACGAGTCCTGATTGAACATGATGTATAACTTCTTGCACAAATTTTAGATTATGTCAGAGTCCAATAGCATCAAATAGTGTTTGCAGTACGATTGAGCCTAAACAAATAGGTAGGTGTAAAGGTCAGAAATGTTGCACAGTTTTGTATTTGTAAGCATGTCGAAGACTTTATGTGCTACATCTTCGACATAACTTTTCCCTACATCAGAGACCTGCACTCTTTTCCCCTCATCTCACATAGACTAGTTTTGGACCACCTTTTTTGAGGCCCAGAACCCCGAACCCGGAATTCGGGTCCGGCTCGGTTCTTCACCATGTTCGGGTCGGGTTCGGGTAGGTCAAAACCTGACCCGAACCTGAAAAGCCCAGCCCAACAAATACTCATGACGGGAGGTAGATAACCCACGAAAGGCATCAAGTTGATATAACAAGCGAAAAAGGAAAACTAAGAGCAAAAGGAGGCGGCAAAAGCGGCATGTGGATGAAAGGGGTCGGCACGAGGGGAAACGACAGTGTGAGGGAGATGCGCGCCCACTGGCCATACACGCACATGGACGGGTCCTTACGTTACACTTTCGAGGACCCCACTTTGACAAAACGGGCAGCCCAGTTAGCCAAATTGTGAGCCATACCATTTTACATGTTTTTTTTAATATATAAGTTGGTCTGGGCCTATGGGCCTGATCGCCATAGGCCCAGACCAACCCTGCAGTGCCTGGGCCTTTGGGAGCCCGACCCCCATTGGCCCAGGCCACCCAAAGATTTTCCTAAGGGCCTGGGCCTATATTTTTTAACCGGCAGAGGGTGAAACAACGTCGTTTCACCCTCTGCCTTAAAAAAAAACAAACGGGAAAACTCAATCCCTCTCTCTCTCGACCTCTCTCTGGCGATCGCCCACCCCCACCGCACCACACGGCCGCACCGCACCAGTCACCACCGTGCCCACTGCGCCGATTGCCCACCCCTGCTTCCGCCGCACGGAACCGCAGGTCCGCACTCCGTAGCCTGTCCAATGCCCGCCGGCCGCCCCTGCACCGCAGGTCCGCTCCGATCGCCCACATCCCCAACCCCGCTTTCTTTTTCCTGTTGGAGTGTTGGACTGTTGGGTCTGTGAATTTGGGGTTTCTAGTTCGAATTTGAATTTGGGGTTTCTAGTTCCATGTATTTTGCTGGTTATTGGTTAAAATGAGAGTGAAGGTCTATGATTCTATCTAATGTGTCGTTTGCCAATGTTCTGTGAATCTGTTTACAAAGTTTTATGTTTTAGATTTTTCTGGCTCTAATAATTACTTTATTTGTTTTTGTTTGCCATGCTATCTTGGATTTAGAGTTGAAATTCTTTGGTGGTCTGCACTTTTCAAAATCACGGATGCTTCAATTTTTTAAAAATGTTGAGAAATGGCTCCTTAGTTCACATCTTTGCAATAGTTTATGCTGGTTCCTTTGAAAATATGCTGGTTCGTAATAAGTGGGAATTCTCACACATGCAGAAATTGAAAACTAGTTTCAAGACTAGCATTCATGCTGGGTTTTTGGAGCAGAGCTCAATGGCCACAGTTCGAACCTCGAAGTTGTCAAGAAAAACTAAACGGATTTGCTTTTATGGTAAAAAAGAGGATGGGAACCTAACAAGTTGTCAAAGTCCTAGAATTAAGAGGAAAAATGCATGTAATTTTTGATTTATCAAAAATGCAAGAGTGTTGAACAAGGGTTGGTCACTCATTAGGCAGAGGCACTATTGATACAAAAATCACATTTTCTTGTACTATGTAGGGATGATTTTAAAGCTCATTCAGCATAGATAACAATGTTTTGGGCGTGTAGACAACCATAATATTTTAAATCCCAGCAACTAGCTCAAATGCCTTATTTTAAATGTCTAAATTTTGAACTGTTTTTATTTGGTTTTTAGCTCAAATGCTCTTTTTCATATGCAGTCTGTTTTTGACGGTTTCAATTTTTACAGGATCCTCGAGATTGTACACTTGACAATTGCTGGACCTCCGACTCTTAGTATGTCTCTCTATCCAAAATTCTCTCTAAAATGCTTTAGGGTTTGAAATTGGATTGATTTGGATATTTGTGGTTGAGACCAAAAAGAATACTTTATTTCCATTAGTTTATCGACTCATTGAGTTAACATTGGTCTTACCAGTTGCGACTACGACCGTTGAAAGAGTATTTTCTGCAATGAATATCATCAAGAGTGATTTGCGTAACAGGATGAGAGATGACTGGATGAATAATTGCATGGTAGTATACATCGAGCAAGAAGTTTTTAAAAATATTGAGAACGAAGCTATTTTGCAACATTTCCAGAAGATACAAAAACGTAGGATGCAATTGCCATCTCTCAGTCGTACTACATAGTACGGTACGTGTATTATATTATTTTTAATATTTTTAGTATTTAATTTTCGATATTGTAACTTTAAGAAAATTGTTTGCATTATTAAGGAAAACAAAATTCTTCTTATTTTGCATGTAAAATTCGACCCCCATGAAAATCGATCCTGAATCCGCCACTGTCACTAGGTAAGGGTCAAGGCCAAGGATGTTCCAAAATAGGACTCACCAGCGACATTACAAATTCTTACAAACTTTTAATAAAACTCATTAGGCTTACTAATGCTTCCTCAGATCTCTACCCTTTACCCTCCATGTATTAACGCGTGGTCTCGGGAAGTTTATTCCAGTGTTATTAAAGATATTTTAGCTTCTAGCAAAAATCTAAAATAGCATTTACAGTATTTTAAAATGACAATATAATATACACCGGCTCTGATAATAACATCCCAGATTCCCAGCCGTGATAGTTTACTCCGTTGACCCCCCTGTCTTGGGAGGCTTGCCAGCATTATCTCCACGTGTTCTTCTCTCGTAGGGGGGCTGGATATTCCGACACCTCCATTGGACACGACCAAAACGAATCCAAGCCCAAATGCTATCATCAAAACTCAGATAGACAGGCTGCACTCATCACGACCCCACCGTCCAATCCTCCCCGTCAGTGATCGGACGTACCCAGACCACCCTGTCTCACACCCCGGACAGCCACAAAAAGAAGTAGGGTCAGAGATATTCCTTAGAAGTCAAAAAGTCCGCACAGGCTGTGCTCAATGGACCAGACGAAGACGGAGAAGAAAATTAGTCCTTGTACATAACCGTTACCAAATGAAGCTCCCGTTGATGTCATTAACTTCGACAACATCGTCTCCCGGAATTGCTGGGCTGTGCTCGAAGCTCGGCGAGTTTCCAGCGAGAAAGAATAAGAAGCAGTGCTTCGACGGTGGAAGGGTGCCAATAAGGTGCGTCAGGGCCTCGGCAGAGCGAAGTAGTGAAGGTATTGATGGGAGAAGGGAGGGAGGAGAGAGTGGTGGAGGAGGAGGAGGTTTCACGAGCCCGGCCATGGAGGTCACGACATTTGATAGGAGCTTTGGCGAGGCCGAGTTCCCCGTCTGGGAGAAGATTGGCGCCGTTGTGAGACTCAGCTACGGAATCGGTCAGTGCCTTTTCTTCACTCATTCATTTCGGTTTTTGTACTACTTCTTCGTCGGTTCATTCTATTTTGTATCCAGTTTTTGCATAGCCGTATTATCCCATATATGGTTGATGCTACAAAGTAAGCTCTTGCTCTTAAAACCGTACTACTCGTTAGTATGAAAGGTGCTTCTACTAAGAAGTACCTGTTTTTGCCTCTTTTTCCTTTTTCTTTTCCTCGGGTCTTTTATTTTCTGGGGCAGGCGGAGTAGGTCAAAATTCTAGCAGACTTTTTGTTCTTTCGGAATTCAAGTGGTAGTTGAATGTGTTGATTGAAGGAGTTTTCGTAGGCTTCTCCGGGGACCCCAGTGCTGAAGTTCTCACGAATGCGGTATATGCTATTTACTATGTGGTTCGAAACCTTAGAATATGGTCTAGTTTCTAGGGAGGAATCCTGCAAATGCTTCTCACTCCTATTACAAGTAAAAGTGCGAGCTTGTTACTAATGGACGTGACTCTGGCGAAAACCACAAGTTTTGCGCTTTGTGCACCAAATTCGAACGAGGTGACGTGCGTCATAGACATATCTTGGAATGAAATTAAATGAGTGTCACCGAAATAGTCTGAAACTTGTTCAACATATAGGGGCAATTTCGTTCAGAGAATCAAGGATTACCAGGAAGCCCTTGATTCCAGAATTGCATATATCTGGAATTAATTGTCTGGAAAATTGGATTTCTCAAGTTAAGTTAGACATACAATATTACTGTTAGAGTACAGGGAAATGTAACATTTCTACGTTTTCTAAGCTAAACAATCCTCGGATGATCAAATTTTATCTGGGTTTCCAAAAATGTCCTCATGCCAGAGATTGTGGCTGGCAGAAGGCGGATGGTGGTCCAAGGTTGGTGGCTAGCTGATGTGGTTGGCGTAATGAAAAATGTGAGGAGGGAGTTTGGATGTAATGTAAACAAAGCTTTCCACCATGTAAGAGTCTCTTAAGATCGTGCCACGGACAGTAAGCACATTCCCAGGCAACATGGTGATGTGAATCCATGGGAATCTGAGATATCTAGAACTAAAAAAATGAGCTAATCATAGGCATATATATACTAGTGGAAAGTGGTTCTCCTCAAGAATCACACACCTTTGCGCCCCAATCCTGGATTTCCAGATACTTTTACTAGTGCCATTATACCAGAGAATGGTGACATATTAGAAAGGCAGGTTAGATAGGCCTTGCTCGCATTCTCAGTAATGTGATCAGAAATATCGTACTAGTTTTTTGCAGTCTTTCTCCTTTCATCCCATATTTACAGTCGAGAAAGAGAAGAGAGAGAGAAACTCATAACATATTCTTTCCAAGTCCTTTCTTTTTCATACAAAACATTTATTCTGGTCTCATTTTAACAGGTATCTATGGTGCAATGGCTCTGGCGGGACGGTTCATATGCTCAATCACTGGAATTGATTCTATGGGAGGTTTCCATCCATCATTAGAAGCCATACTAGAAGGACTTGGATATGCAGCTCCTCCAATCATGGCCCTGCTGTTTATACTAGATGTAAGTATTAATCTACTATTTAAAAGTTTCAGAAAATCCTCATGTTTTGTCAACCCTGTTTAGATCGGCGAATGGTAATTTGGAAGAGGACGGGAACGAAATTGCATAAGTTCTCCATTACAGTTTTACATGGATTTGACTTTTGAATTAGGGACTTAAATGTTTTTTACTGCATCATAATACAAGAACAAATTCACATTGTTACAGGATGAAGTTGTGAAGTTGTCACCCCATGCTCGTGCCATCAGAGATGTGGAGGATGAGGAGCTGTGGAACTTCTTCTATGGAATGTCACCTTGGCAGGTAGATTATCTAAAAGTTGTGTGATTATGACATAATCTATGAACTTCATTTGGATATAGTTTACTTAGAATCATCCATTGTCTATGTTTATTGGCAGTTTATACTAATTGTTGCTGCTAGCTCAGTGGGAGAGGAGCTTTTCTACAGGGCTGCTGTTCAGGTTTTTTCTCATAAAGATGTGTTATTTGTATCCCTGATGTATAGATTAAGAGATACTATGAATTGGTTCTGGGCATCATGGCATTTGCTTTTCCTATTTCCTTGGCTTCAGGACTGGTCGATCTGAGTTTCCAATAAACCTATACCTATCCATGCGCTTAAGCTATTACATGCTGAGTCTTACTGCTTCACAGAAAAGTTCATAAAAGTCAAGGAACAACATTTTAGCTTTGAAAGATGTGTCACAGTCGTTCATGAGATAAAAGCAAAACTAAGGGGATTCTATTGAAATTGTAGTGAAGGATTTGTTAGGCATTAAGTTATCTATAATATATTGGCTCTATTTTTCAAGCTGATCATGTTTGGAGCTCTGGGAAGTTTCAAATTCTAGACTCAATCATCTACCCACAACCTTTCTGAAAATTTCCAAGATTTGGAAGCCTGTTTTCTTCATTTAGCAGAGTTCAGTTTACTCATTCGATATAATCACTTTCATACTAAGAAACTTTGGGAGTGCGGAAGGCAATAAGCAGGTTTTCCTGTTTACTATTTTGGTTTTGATAATTTGGATGTGTAGCTAACGAATATCTATACTAAATAGAGTAGGATAATGGTGACCATCCCCTTACTATTTCGTTTGACTCCATTCTTACAACCGGTGTGTTCATTTTGTGGAACTTCATAGGGGGCATTGGCTGATGTATTTCTGCGGGGCACTGACTTGGTAACTGATACTCGAGGACTGGCATCTCTGGTACGTGCCGAGTCATGCTGATTCCTATCGCCAATAGTGATAACAAAAGTTATCTTGTGACTAATCGTGTTAAGTTTCCCTTGGGTGTAGACTGGAGTGCTACCTCCTTTTGTTCCATTTGCTCAGGCGTTTGCAGCTGTGGTTACAGCTGGCCTTACAGGTTCTTTCTATTATGTAGCTGCTTCTCCCAAAGGTTTGATTCTCAGATAGTCAATCCATTATGGACATGTTTCCTGAACTGAACTTATAATCACAGGTTTGATTGACCAGTTGTTTATTGTCCTTCCTTTGCAGATCCCACGTATGTTGTTGCTCCAGTTTTGCAATCTCGCTCTGGTCGTGAAGATCTGAAAAAGCTCTTTGCAGGTTCAACCCTTTCTACATGCATACGTATTTTACCTCTCTAGGATGTCTAATTTTAATTCCTAATTCCAATTTTGGCTAATAACTGCAGCCTGGTATCAGAAGAGGCAAATGAGAAAAATCTATTCTCCCCTCCTGGAAGGACTGTTGGCACTCTACCTTGGTTTTGAATGGATCCAGGCAAGTCTAGTTTACGTGACTCATTATTTTGTTGTCGTCACTTATGATTTTTGTTTGAAGATGAGGAAATTAATGGATCTGGTTTATTTTATCTGTTGATGCATATTTGACAGACGAACAATATCCTTGCGCCCATTATCACCCATGGTATATACTCTGCCGTTATATTGGGACATGGCCTCTGGAAAATACACGACCACCGGAGAAGACTACGCCAAAGAATCCAGCAGCTTAAATTTGAAGAAGACAGCTCAAATAAGCTATGAATATTGGAGCTGTACAATGAGGAAAGGAATAACGATTGAGAAGAGTAGCTAGCAGAGCTGTAGAAGTATGTTAGCTGTGGATTATGATACTTGTATATGAACAGTATATAAATTGTAGAGGGTTCGACAAGCATACTCGAAGAATCATACAAATTATAAAATATCTGGAATTCCTTCAGTCGAATCATGCAAAAACCCAAACTGATGAAGTGACCCTCTTTTGAGATAAAGCGTTCGTGTGGAAACAAATGTAGAGCAATCATCGGAGCAACTAAGAATATAATATATAGGTTATCAAACAATATAATATATAGGTTATCAAACAACTTAAAAGCTTAAGCCCATCAGAGATTTGAAGGAGGGAGTTCGCTGAAGCTGTGCTAATGCCATAGCCATGGACTTAAGTTTAACCAAACAGGAAAAAATATGCGGTGGCCAATGTGATAATGAAGAAAGTGAAGTTTGGTGCACATTTGTCTGATCCGGACTCCTTCCGACTCCTGTCTGTCACTCAATTACTTGAAGAAGTGATTTGTACTGTTGGTGCAGGTTTTTCCCTGCTTTTCTTAGCACGTCCGTAATTTAACAAAATATGAAAATATATAAAATACATGCTAACCCCCCCCCCTCCCCCCTTCCACATTAACATTTTGCAACATACCATGACCTCTTCCACAAGCTAAAATAAGAGAGAATTATGGACACTTTACACCTCATGTATTATTTTTTATTTCACATTATACCCTCAAATCATTTATTTCAAACAATATTCACTCTTAGCTAAAAATTTTGGACAGATTTTTTTTTTTCCGCCTAAGAAATTAGGATTTTACCCTCACAACATGATGACTTTTAAAAAATTTATAGGGACAAAATTCTCATCTTGCACATCAAAAAATCATTTCCGTTCAAATTAACTAAAAAATTTAACAGATGATGAAAAATATTTGAAATCAACAGTTGATGGGTACAATGTGACAAAAATAATAAATAGGGTGCAAAGTGTCAAGACTCTCATAGTTTGAGTGTGCAAAGTGTATTTAATCCTTTTTTTAATTTTCACTTCTAACTTGAAATTTTGACTTTAGCATGAATTTTTAAAGTGTTGGATTTTTAACATGAAATGCAAAACGCAATTCAATTGATACGTTTGGTGTAATTATCAAATTTGGTAGTTTGAGTTAACAGTTTTTTTTTTCTCTAAAATAAATTAGCCCTGCTAACCTATCTACCGCTGTGAAGTCATACAAATTGCCAAACTATGATTCATACATGTCAACAAAATATTTAGGATTTAGCTGGGGAACAGACTTCTGAAATGACTTTTGTTGTATCTCCTAACAAGGCTTCAGATTAAAAATATGGCTTAATTAGTCTGCTAATCCTTGGGGTCTGCTCGAATCTCTAATTAGTTCCTAAGGTTTATTTCGTCCTAAACTAGTCCTTGAGAAATCATGTGTCTTGGAGTGATTATTGTGTAGACTTGGTTGACCCTTTTAATGGAATATATCTCACGTAACTAACGAGGATACATCACCACCAATCACAATCAGCTACGCGGCTCCAAGTCACTAGGTGTGCGTTATCTTAACAAAAAAATCTGTCAAATATGGAGTTATGAGTTGGTGTTTTAAGTCCAGATGGCGTAGACAATTCGATGTGAATTTTAAATCAATACCAACCAATCCAACTTGACAATTTGAGTAAATTGGGCACACGTAATTGCTTACAATTGGTGATAATATATCCCTGTTAGTCATATGATATTTATTCTGGTAATAGAGCCAGCATAGTTGACGAAATGACCATTGTAGGACATGAAAGATTCCTTAAAAACTAGTTTAAGACAAATAAACTTTATGGACCTGTTTGAGATTCAGCTATACATCATAGGGACTAAAACCAAAATTTATGAGAAAAAATCTTCTGCGATATATATACGGAAGATTACACCAATATAACTTTTCAGAAAACATACAGAAAGATCAGCATTCAAAATTGGTTAGCATATTGCTAATAGGAAAAGTAATCTTAAACTGGTATTTTTTGGAAGACTACCAAATACTTGTTTAGGTGTTCAGCTTATTAATTTAGGAGATTTTGGCTACTGAACCCCCTTCCTCACAATGGGAAAAGTTTCGATCCTAAAACTTCAGTTCTAATAGGTCCTAATAAGGGTTGTGATGTTACCAACACATCAATGGTCCATAGAGACAATTCACAACACATTCATCCCTTCGAAAATGAAAAACTAGTCACAAGTCTCTTTCTAAAATTTGTGACCAAATACTGCCGAAAAGTGGTTTGACTTGGGAAACGGAGTGGATAAAAGCATCAAACGAGGAATTGCTTGAATTCTGTTGTCATCTTTCACTTCATGTGAGACATCTATTGACTGTATAGCCAACAGACCAACATATATTAAGCACAAGCAAACTGAATCAACAAAAATCCAGAACTGAAAGCAGGCGTATTGCACAGTTGGTAGCTCACTTAGTATTCATTCTTTGCGTGGTATGTAGCCATTAAACCTGCAAATATGACACAAATGCGATGAATCAGATCGATTAATCAGCTTCAAAATGATTAACCCTCATAAGCCATCATCAAAAAAGGGGATAAAAACAAAAACAAAAAAGACATCCATCCTGCACAGAATGCCCAACGTCTTCCTTCTTCATGAGTACATTGATCTAAGAAACAAGGTAATATTCAAAAACATTACCGCATTGAGTTGCATATCTGCTACACAAGAAATTCTGAGAAGCAAAGATATGATAAACAAGATGTTATTTAAGGGTATGAGCGAAAGTTGTCTTAGGCTCATGCTTTAAAACCGGGACATCCAATCATTGACACTTAAAAGACTATGACCAACAAATAAACCATTAATATGGAATTACTCATCATATATGTAGCTAGAATATACGTACAGAGCCTTGGATCTGTGTTCACAGTATCTTAAACAGTACCTTCTGTTTGAAAGAGAAATTGTGAACACTGACTAATTGCCTTAATCCTATGGAAATTGGGATTAGTTAAAATTTGACTTAGCGTTCTTGTGCGTATCAATAATTGCGAAATTCAGGTTCTTGGGGACTCCCAGTCTTGCTACAAGTGCATCGTCTTCTCCAATCCTCTTAGGATCCAGAATTACAAGATAGCATCTCTGGATTGAAACCGCGTAGCATATACATCAGCAGTAATTTTCAAAGCGGGATCCATCAACCAGTTCTTCCGCCCAGAGCACCATGCCCCCGGGGAGACTCGGTAACGCCCACACTTGAGAACCTTTTCATCAACCATGTTCAGCACAGGGTCATTCTTGTGAAATTGTCTTGCAAAAGCAGCTCCATTCATTGATCCGTTTCAGGTATTTGGGATGAAGCAAAAAGGATAGGGCTTCAGAACCAAAATTCGTGGTTATACTCGGCAACTTCTTTAGAGGGTGTTTGAACAACTTTCCTATGGCGTTTGTTCGCAGTTTAGCGATTGAGGCTAAGACTTTTCTTTTTTCTGTGAGGGCGGCTGGTTTGGTGACGTTAACGGAACGGAATAGGAAACCGCAGAGCTCTATCCATTTTGGCAGATATGGTGCGTTGTGGTTGGCTAACTTGTTTGGTAAGCTGGTGGAGGGAAAAGAGCCTTATGACTTCTCGGAGAAGTTCAATGAAGTGATGCGAGCGTTTTTAGCTCAGAAATGTGCGAACGAGAATGGCAGATATGTGGCCCTTGCTGAGTTTGGCGAGAGACGTCGGCGAGGGGCTGTGATGATCCTGGAGGGGAAGAGGAGTGAAGGGTGGCGGTCTGTAGTTGTGCTATGTGAAGAGTTGATTAAAGCTATCGGTGTGCTGAGGCGTAGAAGAATGGGGAATGCCGCGTCTACTATCAGTAAGGAAGTCTCCTTTGCCGAGATGGTGAGGTCGGGGTCGTCGGAGAAGATGGAGGCTGGAAAGAGCGTGAGCCCCCTTGCTCAGCACGTCGTGGGAAAAACCGGAAATTATTTGACGCTTGGACTCCCTTTGGCGACGCATGCACGTAACGCAGAGAAAGCTGTGATTTCCCAGGATAATTATTCTCCTGGGATTTCTGCGTCGGCGGCTGGGTCAGATGGGGCGATGTGGGTGCATTTAATGAAGCTCAAATCTGAGCTGGATGGGTTAATTGAGCTTGTTCGTAAGTGCGATGTGGGTGAGGTTCTTAGACCCGAGCCCATTGTTTTTCATTGCTCAGTGTGTGGTTTTAAAGTGGAGACTCAATGGCCTACTTCTGTTGGGCATCTGAACCGGCATGATTCGGAGATTTTATCTGGGCCGAGAGATACTGGGCTGGAACATAAGTTTGGAAAGCTAGCGTCGGGCCCTTGCGAATAGTTGCGTGGGCCATAGGAGAATTTTCGTGGGACTGGCCCATCCTCTCAGTTCGACGAGAAGTATGGCGTTGCTGTTTCTTCGCCTGGGCTGGGCATTGTCGGGCATAGCCTTGCCGCGAATGCCTTGGCTGAGGTTGTTCTGGAAGTTTCGTCGCCGGAACAATCGTTGGCGGACCCCAAGCCTCGTGAAGCTGTCGATATGGACTATGGAGGTTGTGGGTTGCTGTAGGTCCCGCTAGGGTCCACCGAGAGTGTGTCTTGTGCTCTTTCGGTGGATCGGGAGCTTCGGCTTCTCTCCGGGGATGAGATGGGTGATGTTTAGAGCCAGAACACGTCGGCGTTGGATTCTGCCAAGCTGGTTTCGGCTGTTGATGAGGAGGTGGACTTGGTGCTGCCTTCGGCCGTGGGCTTTTCTCTCAATCCCGAGGTAGAGTCTTCTCTTCCTATTAGTTTATCATGTAATGACCGGTCGGAGTTGGGTCTGAATTCTGGAGGAGATTTGGTAAGTTGTGAGGAAGGGGTTAGTGAGGTGGGTGTTGTACCTTTGCGGGTGTCGTACCCTAGGGATGATACAGTTGAGGGTGAAGGGTCGGTTGAGCCATCGAAGTGGGTTTTGGAGATGGTTAAGTCTTTTAGGTTTATGGTTGGGGTCTCGTGTGATGGGTACGAATCCGAATTAATGAAATTGTTTGCTGCATTGGAGATGGAGAGGGATAGTGGCAGTAGGTTTCCGGGTAGATCTGGTAGCAAGATGATTAGGGAGTTAAAAGCTTTTCAATGCTCTGTGAACTATGATGGGAGTGCTTATAGTTCTAGAAGGAACAGGAAGGTGGGGAGAGCTTTAGTTAATTCTTTATGAAGCCTCGAATCATCAGTTGGAATGTGAGGGGTTTGAATGATAGGAGGAAATGTTTGACGGTTGGCAATTTGTTAAGAGGGTGGAAAGGGGATTTAATTTGTCTTCAGGAAACTAAGGTTGTGGAGGTGTCCCGGGCTTTGGTTAGGAGGTTGTGGGGAGGGGGGTATCACGTTAAATGGTGTTCTTTGGGGCTGATGGTGCGTCGGGTGGGTATTTTGTGTCTCTGGGATTCCCGTGTTTTGGAGATGGTTGAGTCTTGCATTGGCTTGTTATCCGTATCTTTGATTTTTAGGAATGTCGACGATGGTGTTCAATGGATTTTTTCTGGTGTATACGGTCCTAACGATAATTGTAGTAGGAGGATTCTGTGGGACGAGTTGGCGGGGATTCAGAGTTGGTGACATTTACCTTGGTGCATTGGAGGAGATTTTAATGTGACTCGCTTTCCAAGTGAGCGGTTGGGGGGGGTGGGGGTTGTAGGCGTGCTATGTTGGAGTTTTCGAATTTTATTTATGATCTTGAGCTCATGGATCTAGAGTTGGTTGGAGGTTTGTACACTTGGTCTAATGGTAGATCGTCTCAGTCTTGGTCTAGGATTGACCGTTTTCTAGTTAGTTCGGGTTGGGAGTCGGTGTACCCAGAGCTTGTCCAGAAAAGGTTGCCCCGTATGCTTTCAGACCATTTCCCGATCTTGTTGGAAAGTGGCAGTTTTGTAGGTTTGAGGAAGCCGTTCCGTTTCGAAAATATGTGGCTTAAAGAGGATGGGTTTGTGGACTTGATTAAGGAGTGGTGGGAGGGTTTCAATTTTAGTGGTTCCCGAATCTTTGTTCTGTATTCGAAATTGAGCGCCTTGAAGCAAAATCTTAAGGTGTGGAATCGGGAGGTGTTTGATGACTTAGGTGTTAGGAAGTCGAATCTTTTGTTTGAGCTTGCTAATCTGGATGGTGTGGATGAGGGGGGCACTATTGATGAGGCAGGTAGGGTCAGGAGGTTGGAGTTTCTAGGGAGCTGGAAAATTTGATTTCTATGGAGGAGACGTGTTGGAGGCAGAACTCTAGGGCTCTTTGGCTCAAGGAGGGTGATCGGTGTACTAAGTTCTTTCATAGGGTGGCTAATTCTAATAGGAGATCGAACTTGATCTCGAGATTGGAGGTGGAGGATCCAGCGGGGATCTCTTCGGAGATCGTTGATTTTTACTCTTCTTTATATGAAAAGCCTTATGCTTGGCGTCCCACTTTGGATGGGTTGGAGTTTGAGAGTATTTCGGAGGATGACGCGGAGTGGATTGAGAGGCCTTTTGATGTGGAGGAGGTGACTAGGGTGGTTCATAGTCTCAATGGAGACAAGGCTCCAGGCCCGGATGGGTTCTCATTGGCTTTTTTTCAAGCTTGTTGGGAGATTATTAAGATGGATGTTATGACAATGTTTAATGAGTTTGTTCGGAGCCTGAACTCTTCTTTTATTGTCCTTATTCCTAAGAAGCCGGGGGCGGTTGATCTTAAGGATTTTCGTCCAATTAGTTTGGTGTGAGGCGTTTATAAAATCTTAGCCAAGGTGTTGGCTAATAGGCTGAAGCTTGTTCTTGACAAGATTATTTCACCCTCTCAGAATACTTTTGTCAGTGGGAGACAGATTCTGGACTCGGTGCTCATTGCTAATGAATGCATCGATTCGAGGTTGAGATTTGGGGTGCCGGGAATGCTTTGCAAGTTGGATGTGCGGAAAGCCTATGATCATGTAAACTGGAAGTTCCTTTTGTACCTTTTCCGCAGATGTAGTTTCAATGAAAAATGGTGTAGGTGGATCTCTTTCTGCATCTCGACGGTGAGGTTTTATGTGATGGTTAATGGCTGCCCGGAAGGTTTTTTCGGTAGCTCCCGTGGCTTACGGCAAGGGGATCCCCTCTCTCCCCTTTTGTTTGTAATTGTCATGGAAGCTTTTAGCCGTATGTTGGGGAGAGTGGTCGAGCATGGAAGCTTAGAAGGGTTTATGGTTGAAGGTGGTTCAGGGGGAAGCGTGTGCATATCTCACTTACTTTTCGCGGATGATACTTTGGTGCGAATGCCAGCCAGTTCAGGAGTCTTAGATGCCTTCTTCTGTGTTTTGAGGCTGTTTCTGGCCTTCGAATCAATTTGTCGAAGTCCGAGGTTATTCCCATTGGTAGGGTTGATAATGTTCAGGAATTGGCGGGAATTTTGGAGTGTGTGGTGTCCTTGCTTCCTTTGAAATACTTGGGTCTTCCGTTGGGGGCAAGCTTCAAGTGTGTTCACATTTGGGATGAGATTACTGAAAGGATGGAGAGAAGGTTTGCGGGTTGGAAGAGGATGTATCTCTCTAAGGGGGGTAGGTTTACTCTCATTAAATCTACTCTTTCATGCATCCCGACTTATTTCCTTTCTTTATTCCCTATACCGGTTGCAGTGGCTAATAGGTTGGAAAAGATTCAGAGAGATTTCCTTTGGTGCAGCGATGAGACTGTGCATAAGTTCCATCTTGTAAAGTGGGAGCTGGTGTGTTCTCCTCTTCATGATGGGGGTTTGGGGATCCGGTGTTTATCCATGTTCAATAAGGCTCTGTTGAGTAAGTGGTTGTGGCGTTTTGCTCATGAGAGGGATAGACTTTGGAGGCTTGTCATTGCTGCTAAATATGGGAGTTGTGTGGGTGCTTTGAGATCTCGTTCTCTCCGGGGACCGTATGGAGTTAGCCTTTGGAGATTCATTTGCAAAGGGTGGGCGGTCTTCAGTAAGCTTCTCAAGTATGTGGTGGGGAGTGGTGTAAGGGTTAGTTTTTGGCAAGACGTTTGGTGTGGTGATATTCCTTTGTCTTTGGCTCTTAATAAGGAGGCTACAGTGGCGGATTATGTGGCGGGGAATGATGGTATAGTTGTGTGGAATGTCTACTTTGTTAGAGCAGCTAATGATTGGGAGTTGGAGGATTTCTCCGCGTTTTTCTCCATGTTGTACAGGTCAGCGATTAGGAGGGGGAGGAAGATACGATGGCATGGACTGGCTCCAAAAATGGTATTTTTTCGGTCAAGTCTATGTACACTACCGTTGTTAGTGGGAGCAGATTTCATTTCCCTTGGAAAGGAGTGTGGAGGACGAAGTGCCCTTTGAAGGTCTCTTTCTTTGTGTGGGAGGCTACGCATGGGAAGATTATTACGTCGGATAATCTTCGAAGGAAATGTATATATATTGCAGATTGGTGCTATCTTTGTCGTGAAGATGGGGAGTCGGTTGACCATGTGCTCCTCCATTGTTCGTTCTCACAGGGGCTTTGGAATCATGTGCTTGGCATTACAAATTTTCTGTGGGTAATTCCGGAGAAGGTATCGGGAGTGTTGTGGAGTTGGAATAGGAGGTTCTCTAATCTGATTGCCAAGGCTATTTGGAGAATGATTCCTTCGTGCATTTGGTGGTGTCTTTGGAAGGAACGAAATTGTAGATGTTTTGAGGATTGTTCCTTGTCTTTGTTGAAGTTGCAAGAACTTTTGTTACTTTCCCTTTTTAGTTGGGCTAATGCGGTGTTTGGCTGCACTTTTGTTGATTTTAATGATTTTCTTAATTTTTTGGCTTGTTTAGAATAAGTGATTTCGGTATAGCACTTTGTATTGTTCTCACTTTTTCTAATGATATTGGTTACTTATCAAAAAAAATATGTAGATAGCCACTGAACAGAAAAGTAGCTACCCTGAAACTGCCGAAAGCAAAACAGTCCTCCTTGCTGAATGAGGAAACAATCTTAACAATGAGCAACAAGCATCTCCCCTATTTTGTGGATGGGGCATTCAAGTTAGGAAGGCTATGTATCTCCCCTCCAGAGATGTTTTATCGTGTGCAATGTCTAGGTTATATGTCCCATGTCCTGAGATGTTGTATCATGTGTGCTTGACATACACTTTTATGTTTTCAATCATTTCTGTAGAAATCGGAACATCCATAAGAGTCTTTGATGGACCCAACTATATCAACCCCTTAACATGTAAGGTCAGAAATATAAATCTGTTCTGGTTCCCCTTTGTCATGCAACTTTCTTAGCCCACCTACGATCTCACAAATAAGACTTGACAATTCAACGGAAGCTTTTATATTTAGTTGTGACCCAAGGGAAACGGTAGTCATATCTAAACCATACCATAAAAAGACTTTTCACGAATACAATACAAGCTTGCTAGAAAAAGTTTTAAAGTACAGCTCTACTTACTAAATACACAATGTGAGACATAGCACTCATGCAATAGCGGAACCAGGAATACAATCTAAGGGGGGCAAACTCTTAAGTTTAAATGACCAAAAATGTTTTTACTACGTAATGCAAAAAAATGTCTTAAAAGTTTTAAAAAAATGAATCTTGGAAAGACTAACACGAGGACTGAAATATTTACCATTTTGTGAATAAAAACAACATGATCTTGCAACAGATTTATTTTTCAAACAAGAAGGAGCTAAAATTAAAATTAACAAAATTTCCATAAACTTCATACTACACTACATAGTAGAATAATAAATAAAAGCTAAGGAAAAATTACCAATTGAAAGGAACTAAACACGAAACATTTTTGAATTTAAGGCCTACATGACAATTCAAAAATACTAAGATCTAATAGCAAATTAAAAGGAACTAAGTATATTATAAGCTTATTAAGATAGTTCTACTAGGAAAATGAAACATAGCTTAAATATTCAAAAGCGCACATCAAATTCTTATAGGAAATAAGAAGAGCAAAAACGATGCCCTCCTTCTAATCTTTATGAGTAAGATAGCCTAATTCTCCTCATGCATTCTATAAGCCCCAAAAGATCAAATCTTGTTCCCCTTAATAGTGAAGCAAACTATACAAAACCCGGTCAAATTTGCTGACATGCTACAGGTTTCAGTCAAAGCTTACTTTAATTTTTCTTTGGTTAGCTATCGCTGAGATTTCACCTTATTTCCATCTTGTTAGGATTCCAAATTCAGCATTACCGCCTACTAATAGAGTTATTCGCCTGAGTAACAAATTAGGAAATAAATATAGATAGGACTTCTACCTAAATGCTGGAAAGAACAAGTGCTCAAGAAAGCTCTTACTTGTCTTTTGACTTTTCATTTTCTTCCCATGCCTTGATCAGTGATATCTTCTTCTCTGTTGCTACTGATCTTGCAAGCACTATATCTGAAGTAACTTTAAATTGTAAGTCATAAAGCTTATTTACAATGACAAGGAAGGACCATTAAGATCTGGCATTACCTCGGTTGGCAGAAACTTCAGTAGTTTTCTGTTCTGCATTCTCCGGAGCCTCTGGGAAGATCAGTTTGTTTAGATCAAAGGCAACTTACAAACATTGCTCAACTGAGAGCTTGATTTGCAAATAAGTCTGATTATAAATTTCACAAATATTTTTTTTTATGACGAGGAAATCCCCCAAAGCCGGACCCTTTTGGCCCAACCCTAAAGTACAAACCCCGGCCCCCTGGACCGACCCCACAACCCAGGGAGCGGGTAAGTCAAGGGCGGTAATTTTGGTGTTGGGGCTCGAACTTAGGACATGTTAGAACCCAAGCCGAAACCTTACCACCACACCAAACCCTTGGGGGTTAAATTTCACAAATATTCATGATGAATATGATGACGAGGAAGAAACCATAGGGATATATTTAACCTTCTGCAACTCATTAACTAGTAGGGATCATCAAAAAGACAAAAAAAAACTTGATTTCACCTCATAAGTTCCTAGATGTTCGAAAAAGATCTATATATATTATGCAAGAGATCACAAATAACGAAAAAGTCTGGCCCAAGTTTTTACTGATCGAAGTAATTGAGCAACGAAATCCATATAAACACAAAGATTCGCTCCATTTGGTTGCCCAGAAAAAGCAGAACACCAAAGTAGTCGCAGCCAAATGTGTAGGCCCTAACTGTGTCAATATGCTTGATCTCCTTGTGGTGGTTCCAGATGAGATATGTTAGCTTTGCCAAATACTCTGGCGGGGCTGTCCTGCCAATTAAGGACCTTAGGTTCTCCAAGACAGTCTTTGCCCAGTAACCCACTGTATATATATAGCAATCTGCAGTGTGATTTCGAGGGTTGATTAATTAATCAGATCATCCAGTACAGGTTTGAGAAATTAACGATTGAGATCAAGAACTTACAATGATGGCGCCGGTGGGATCAAGCCACCAGTACAATCTGATGGCCAAAACTGCAGTTGCTAGACTGATTGAGTTGGTGATCACGTCGAATAAATGGTCTTGAGCATATGCCCTAACAATTTCGTTTTTGAAGGGGGGCGGCCCATATAAAAAACAAAACAAAAAATTTTTTTGTCAGAGATTTCAGGACTACCAAATTGAATGATAAGATTTCAGGTCACCAACCTATCAATATAGGCAGTTAGCACCCTAACCACTAATACTTTTGCAATGTGGCCCCTCCATTAAAATCTGACGATAAAGACTGGGCCAGGTGGCCTATGTTTTGCATACTTTTTTAATGGTCAGATCTTAACCGAGTACACATATTACAAGAAAAGTGGTAATCTAACGAGCCAGTTGCCAAAATTGGTGGCCACAGGGCTCAAAGGGTCAGTTTTAGGAGAAGTGCAAATTCTCCCAACAAACACTCTCCATACCCTACCTGATGTGTTGAGTAGGTATCAACCAAACTGGTGTCAATTAGGAACTTAAAAAGTCAGAGGATATCAGAACTTTAAGTATGCCCCTGTCTATCCATACATAAGAAAGCTGTAGTAGAAAGTGAAGTATTCACCTGCAGTTCTCGAATGAGTGGCAAACTTCCAGTAATTTGAGTAAGGCTTTACATGGCCAACTACCCCTTTGGTTGTGTTACACAATACAAGAAAGCCAAGTGAATTCAGGTCGCATGCCACTCCAGAAATTGCCTCCTCAAAACTTATTGTTATGCTGTAGGCAAGATCAAACGTCATTTAACCACTTTGAGGAATAGATATAGAATAGCAAAAGAAGAGAGAAGATTAAGAACCCCCAAAACTTCTCTCTTACTTTCTTCACCCCCCTCCCAACACCAACATAACCCCCCCCCCCCCTTTTTCCTCCCAAGATAGATGAAATACAATTATGATACAATGGCTACATTTCAAATGCAGCAGAGTTTTTAACGATCTGGTTACGTGTCTAAATCATGAGAGAGAGAGAGAGAGAGAGAGAGATTGACCTTCCCTTCAGGTTTTCTTCTGGAAGGACATATTTGGAAACAGGACCGCGTGAATCTAGCTTCTCTATGTTGTCATTAATGTCATCCACATATTCTTCTAGCTTCTTCATTACATCCTTCACACTGCAAAAAACATTGGAAAATTGGAATTCAAAACTCATAAGCTAGCTTCGTGTTGTCTCTTCCCATGAAGACCACCAGAAAATTTACAGGATAAAAAATTAGCTTCTAATTAATTTCAGCTATTGAGAGGAAGCAGATTTCTTACTTGTAGAAGGGAGTTAACCTGCAAAACATTATAAGAGTATGAAGAAAAATTAGATATCTTAATGATGAGTCATTTCTGAACAAAGGCATTGAAAAATCTTGACAAGATTATAAACCTGACATCTCCTGAAACTGTACAATCAGCTGGAATCTGATTGATCCCACCTCCTGGATCTGAAGCAAAGAAGTAGAACATCTTAAAATGAAAGATATTTTCATTCTCCCCTAAAAACTTGTCATTCTAGCCGCACAAAACTTACAACTCCACTGAGTTGGTTTCATGGTTGAAGGTGTTGCAAATCCACAGACTTGTTCCTGAGGATGGGGTGGAAAGTCCCTGTAAAAGCGTGTTTGGATCTCTGAGTGCTTCCATCGCTAGCTCCAATGGATTTATAGCCTGCAGATATTCAAGGGTCTGAATGAGAAACTTGACATATTATTTCTGTGTTTTCAATTTTCGTCGAGCACCTCTTTTCTTCCATTGTTTACAGGAAAGCTCTGAATTATTTATATGGCAATTGCTATATCTTGGCATAACTAAATTCTCAAACTCAAATATTTACAAGCAAGATATTTGAGTCTTAAAATGATTCTCAAGAACTTTGTATTTAAGAGTTCTAAAAATTATTTTACATGTACCATGAGAATCTATAAAATTCCAATCCCTTTGATTCATTTTCATTGGCAACCAAAAATTATATTT
This sequence comes from Myrica gale, assembly GCA_963930655.1. Taxonomy (NCBI): domain Eukaryota; kingdom Viridiplantae; phylum Streptophyta; class Magnoliopsida; order Fagales; family Myricaceae; genus Myrica; species Myrica gale. The sequence continues at coordinate 15,155,088 of OZ005620.1, forward strand.
TTCTTGTTCTTTGTTCTTCTGCCTTTCTATCATCCTTTCAGAATCTTAGAGAACCAAGACCGGTTCACTAAAGCATACTATGATGAAATATTTTCTTCAGGGGAACCAATTCACAGAAAATCTACAAGAAAATGATCCTTAGACATTATTGCAACGGTGGTGTACTTTGTGTGCTAAGCTACCGTGGAAAAGGTTCCCAGTCACTTTAAGTTTCCAAGGAATCATACCACCAGTCCCAACACAAGGTTGTTTATCCGCCGTGTCAATCCAAAACCTGTGGAAACACATAAATACAATAACTGAGTAAATCCCGACAAGCTTTAAAGTGAACTTTTCACTGGATGTTTTATACTCCTCTTTCCATTCACAAAAATGCCATTTACTTAGAATGGACCTTCCTTAAGCTTGTTGAACAGTCCATCCTTCACAAGTGCATCCACACCAACCCCTGAAATAGCAGAGTTCTCTTCATTGGCTATGAAGACAGCAACTACAGTTGATTTTAGTTTAGGCTTTGTCTCTCCAAGCTTCCTCATGAGTTCAGTTACGAGAGCAACATGTCCCAAACAATCAGTAGTTCCACAGCCGCAAAGTTTATCCCCGTCAATGCTCAATGAGAAAGGATCAAATTCCTGTGACAATGATAACCAGTATACCACACTCATAAGAAATCCATCATTCTAAACACCGAAATCAAAATTCAAAGTGCCAGTTAGTATGATGAAAAGTTAAACTATGCTGTCAGAATTGAAATTTCCATGTCAGTGAACCATTCTTTTCATACATAGGATAAGTGAGCTGAAGCCACATTGACAGTATGATTACAACAAAATATGTAAAGCTCAAACATGACTGGGAAAATCCTGAAACAGTACAACAAAAATACAGACAATAAAATTAAATGATGTTAACAGAAAAGAATTGAAAACACCCAGATCTAATCTTTCATACATAGTCAAGTACCAACACCATTCAAGATCTACCCTTTGGATAGGTACGGTCATGAGGCTGCTAAAATAAGAACCCATATTTCCTTTTTCTTTCCGCAGTCTCTTCAATGGATAAATTGAAAACTACACTAACCTTAAAGAGTGAAAAGATTAACTGCAGGCAAGAAAAACAGCTCATACACATATCTAAGAAACACCGTTCTTATTTCCCCCTTACTAAGAGAGAAGAAATTGATAGGCCCAAACAAAAATGAACAAATTGAACACATGTATGAGGCTGATCATCCTAATCAGGTACAACAATGGTGCTGGAGCCAATTTTGTAAAGTCCGACTAAAGATGATGCAGAAAGGATGAGTATACAAAAGAAATTTGCAAACCAGAGTGACTCCAACAAATGTGATATGTTGTAGCCTTTAGTGACAACATCTCAAGCGCTGAATGAAATTGAGAAGGTAAGAGAATTTCAAAAGAATTATGTATACGGAATCAGTGAAATGCCAGGAAAAGAGTAAAAGACCCGATGGACAGGTAGGAATTTTAACGGCACGTTTAAATCAAATAAGAAAAAGAAACATTGACGCCAAGAAGAGAGAATACCAAAGTCAACGGCACAGATTGAATGTCACCAAATTCAACTCAGAACAACCCAGTTTGAACTAAAATACTTGCTGAAGCCTATAATCCTTGGCTGAATGCATCTGAAACTCTAAAATAAAATCATATAAACTCCAGATAAACGATATTCTATGCAGCGAAAGGAAAGGGGCAGTATAAACTTCGAAAAATCAAAGAACTTACGGAAAGTATTTCCTACAAGAAAACGAGTTCGTAATTACCACATATATCATGTTCAAAAAACACCTACAGAAAAACAATCCCACATTGAAAGCGTGATAATGAAACGCTTCAATGGCCAAATCAGGAAAAACCAAGAAAAGATATCACAAAATTAGGCACAAGAACAGGAGAGACCCAATCATCAGGATTTGCAGTGACGACGTCCATGTGACATCCCACGAAGGACAAGATCTTCCCAGGCACGGTGTCTGGGTACTCCACGATCACGTTGCCTCTGCCTGGATGATAGGTGACATGGTCGACCACCAGGGGCCCTCCCCCTGTGGTAGTACTGTAGGGAAGTAGGGCGTCTAAGACGTGCTTTACCACCCTATCCTCCTCCGGTATCAGCTCCGGCGGGTTATTCTGCACGTACTTGGCTTCGCCAATGAGCTTTGTAATTGTCAGGAGACTCACGAAGAAGTCCTCATCGAGGTCACCTAGCGTTTGTTTAACGGACGAGGTAGCCATGGCCGAGCGGCCTGTATACTGGTGAGCGGTTCGTAGCTGGCTAGCTGCTTATATATGGGCACTTTCTTTTTTTTTAAAAAAAAGCATATATCCGGGTACAGTTCTGTTTTCGGCTAAGGAAAAAATATAGGAGGGGAAGAAGCTGTAACTCAGGTTCTGTCCGAAAGCTTCCATTTTAATAGGTTAACATGTCCTAATAATAAAGGTTTTAATGTTTCCAAAATATTAAAAAATTTTATAAGTGGTGCAATTAAAAAAATAAAAATAATTGAGCCATTAATATACTGTTGGGAAAATACACTTTCGTCCCCAGACTATAGGAGTATTGGCACTTTGTACCACATATTATTGATTTGGTGATATTTCGCCTTCCAACTACCATCTAAGATTGCATCCTCACGTCAAGATTTCCGTCATTTTGGACTAAAAAGTGCACGTGGCTCATGATGATATTTTTTGTCCTTTTATTCCTTGAAAAAAATACATTGCTCTCCAACTATTGGGATACTAACACTTTGCACCTCATATTATAAATTTTGTGACATTTCACACCCCTTTTATTGTATGAGTAAACATAACAGGTCTGAAACCTTCTGAAAATTTTCATGTTGCCCTTTATTCTTCTATTTTAACATATGATAGCCCTTCCCTCATCCTTCCTTGAAGTCCCACAGAAGCAATTTTATCAACTGAGACGACAATATTTTACTAGACCATGATGGCTTCACACATGTGCATAATGGTCCTCAATTATTCGATGTTTAAATCCTTCCTTAAAGCACGTTTTTGGACGAAAAAACGTGCACATGACATGCACGTGCCTCAATGTGATATTTTTTGCTCTTTTATTCCTTGAAAAAAATACATTGCTCTCCAACTATTGGGATACTAACATTTTTCACCCCATATTACAAATTTTGTGATATTTCACACCCCTTTTATTGTACGAGTGAACATAACGGGTCTAAAACCTTCTGAAAATTTCCATGTTGCCCTTTATTCTTCTCTTTTAGCGTACAATAGCCCTTCCATCATCCTTGCTTGAAGACCAACATAAGCAATGTCATCAACTGAGACAACAATATTTTACTAGACCATGATGGCATCACAGATGTGCGTAATGATCCTTAGTTATTCGATGTTTAAGTCCTTCCCTAAAGCATCGTGCTTCTTAATGGTAGATTGCTCTTAATTTTTAATTCGATTGGGAAATCTGAGATTAAAATCTTGATTTTACAAATATGAAATAACGTTAAAGATGTTGCGGTTTGAATGACGGTCAGTTTTTGTTATTTTTTAGAGAGACATTCCCTTCAAGTAGTAACGCTAGCTCTGGAACAACACTGAACTCATCAACATTGCCAAATTGGAATTGTTAAGGTAATTTATGAGTAAATAAAAAAGGTCTTCCATCTGTGTTAATGACAAGTAAATTGTTTTATGGTATAGTTCAGCAAATCTTGCGGGAACTCTTGGTACGACCCTGGGATGTGCCACCATGCTAGGAGAGTGCTGAAGTGGCTACAAGAGCGACGTGATAGGATTAATGAAGAAGCTGTAAGAGTTGTATCATTGGGATGCCATCATGGTATAGTAAGATATCAGGTCTCAGCTGACGAAATTGGTTCCATTGATTTTCACGTGAGGATGAGGAAAGGGCTAGTGTATGTTGAAAAAGAATAATAAAGAGAAAAATTGAGAATTTTTAGAAGGTTTCAGATCTGTGATGTTCACTCATACAATAAATGATAAACATGGTGCGAAATGTCACGAAATTGGTAATATGGGTGCAAAGTGTCATTTTAGGGGTAAAAGGGGCATAAAATTTAACCATGAGTCACGTGCGTGTCACATGCATACCTTTTCGTCTAAAATGATGGAAATCCTGACGTCGGGGTGCAATCTGTAATATAGATGATAGTTAGGGGCAAAATTGCACCAAATCAATAATATGGAGTGCAAAGTATCAATACCCCTATAGTCAGTTGGCGAAAAATGTATTTTTCTCTATATTGTTTAATTCAATATGGAAGATGACTAATATAAGATTGGAGATGAAAGAAATCGTTTTGAGCTTATCATTGCAGTTGGAGATAGTTCATGTAGGATTGGCCAAGGATTCAAGCTTTACTGCAACCGTTACCTTAGCTTATTGACGGCGTAATGGTATTTTCACGCGAGTTGAGAATTAAAATAAGTCTCAAATCGGTTGGGGGATAGAATCGTAACAAAATCATAAAGTTCATGAGATGAGTCGGAATGAGTTAATTTTTAGAAGATAATTGAGATTAAGGTGATAATTTGTAGAGGGTTATTGTAATTTGTCCATAATTTTTATTATTATTTGAGATTAGACACTTTGTAAATGTAACATTCTTTGTTTTGTCCACGATTTAGGTCTCATGGTGAGATGAAATAAGATCATCCTTGTTGATGAACTAATTAGGTACATCATATATGTGGTTTCTGCGTACGTACATCCTCGTGGTTTTTATGACATTATGATTAGCACAATAAATACATGAATGAAATCAACAATCGAGATCAATTTAGAAGAGAAAAAAGATACAAGAAAATTTTAAAACTATTTTTTAAGTCAAAGCATACGGACTAATTCAATATGAAGTACTTATTTCATTTATTACATTCGTTGGTTTTTTCTTGGCAGAACTAGCTTTCCTTTCATTTATGTTCTGAATTAGCTGATCGGGAAAGGAGCGAAACTTCCATGCAGATGATGATAAGAAAAAAGGCAATGATTATGGAGTGGTGACTGGGAATCCGAGCCCCCATGGCATGCATGCTACTGATCACGACTACTCAAATCCACAGTCCACTTGATTAAAAAAAAAAATCCACAGTCCACTTCCCATATACAATATTATTATTCCTTTTCATAACAATCCCAGCCACCCATAAATCCACCCTCTCACCTTTCTCTCTGCAATTTGACTGTCGAAATCATGGTCGATATTACGAACTGAGCCTGTCAGCCCTACGTCAGGCAAAAGCAGCATAGGGCCTACTTAATTAACGTTAGGATTAGGGGTCCAAAACCGGCACCTACACCGGGTAGGTCGGTTTTTAAAAAATCGTCACCTACACCGTTAAGGGCAAAAACCGGCCCTTAGCGGTGACGGTTTAGCGGTAGCGGTTTCCGGTTATCCTATATTAATCTTCATAATAATAAAATGCGACAAAATGAATGAATTGTCCTTTGACAAAAGGAATTTGTTTTATTCTACTACAAAAGAATTTATATAGATTTCTCTTTGAGTTAGTTAGCATGACAACTAACATGTTCCATAAATGAATATGTAGATTTGTTACACATCAACACAGACTAGTACCTGCATAACCATTTTTGGCACAATCTGACCCAACATCATCCTTTGGTTGAGACATCTTTGCCTGTAGAAGAAGACAAGTAAATGCTGCCTTAGCAGAAGGAGGGAAGAAAAAAAGAAAAGAAAAAGGAAACACAAACACATAGACATGCAACTCATACACATAAAAGCACATGCTGGTACTTCAACAACACATGCAACAAAAAAGGAAGACCATCAAGCAACCAGTACACAAAAATAATTCTTTCCTTAGCTCTCAAATTTTTCAGCAACCACTCAAAGGTCAATGCTTGGTTGGGTTGCTAAGAAACAGAATCAGATTTAATTGTTCATTTTCTTCTTTCCTGAATTTTTTCAGCAACCAAAGAGAAGTAGAAAATAATTGCCCCAGGAAAAATAAAACCAAAATGCTTGTGCAGATATGTAGCATAGCAGAGGCAAGTTTATTTTCAGGCAGTGCCCAACACTATAAACTATACAGAATCATTTATACAAGAAACTAAACCATACGACATTACCCACTGACTTACCCACTACTCTGTTGACCGATAATCTGTTGACCGATTGTTTTGGGTTGCCCCGATTGAATTTCCCTACAGCAGACAGAGCACGTGCATGAAGAAGTATGCAACAAAAAGCTATGGTATTAGTTATCTATGGTATTAGTTCACAAAGCATGGTATTAGTTCACAGAGCATGGTATAAAGCTATTATCACAAAACATTAAACTAATTTCACAAGCCACGGTTCCACATCACAAAGAACTGTAACTGAGCATTCATCATATATCACAGAGAACCAAAGCTACCATTACATGCTACCTAACATGGTACCAAGTTCACCAAGTGAAGTACCAAACTATTATCACATATCACCAATCACAATACTAAAATCAATCCCACCATATTGCATTAGTTTTTCAAATCACATAGTACCCAACGAAGAAGAGAGACAACTGAAATTTCAACCGGTACCTAACATCTATAACAAGAAGAGAGACAATTGAAAATTTTTAAACCCATATTCGAATTTGCAACCCTAACTCACCAATTCTGTAATTCCCTAAATCCATTACAATCCCAACGAAATTCGATGAATCAAATGGTAACCAACTTCATATCACATACCTCTTTGAATTTACTTGCAGACAAGACAGAAATTTTGAGTCTGCCCTTCTCCTTTTCCCCTTCTTCTTTCTCTGCCCTCTTTCATCCTGACTCAGCTTGAACCTGAGTGCAAAAGGTTGTTCGCCTCTCAGATCCACTCTCGCACGCAAGAACATACACAGAGCGAGCCAGGGAGAGAAATGAGGCCCTATCGTGGCCGGCGAAGGGTGGGGGAGGGGAGCGATTGGAAAGGGTGGGGAGGGAGGGAGGGAGAGGCTGTCGACAGAGGGGGGTGAACTGAACTCGACGATGAGGGGGGGAGGGGTTTGAGGGTTTTATTCGAAACGATGTTGTTTTGATAAAAAAAATTAAAAAAATAAAATAAAATCCGGTTTTCGGTACCCGGGAACCCGGTGCCGGGTAAACCGAAAACCGGGAAAACCACCGGGTTTTCCTAAAAGCAACCCACCGGCACCGGTGAGGCCGGGTACCGGCAACCCAGTGCCGGTGCCACCGGATTTTACCGGCAGGGTTGAGCAGCCCTAGTTAGGATATATAATATGTTTCTTTCTTTTGTCACGACTACATTGATTTTTTTTGGATTCACAGGCATGCCACTGTAGATCCTATATAGGAGTCCATCGTACTTATTATATATATATATATATATATAGGCGGAACCAACATTTAGGGGAAGAGGCATAGTTTTAAAGAGACTGGAGAGAGAGTATTGTAGGTTATGTATGAAAAATTTCAAACGACAGGAAGCGGCCGACTCCACCATCCCTCGTTGTTCCGCCTATGTATACACTCCACAGTACAATTGGTCTCATGTACTAAAATTTTAGCAAATTAGAAGCGTTTCCCCGCCCCGTGGTATGCTCCATTGGCTTCTTGTCAATATTGCTCCTCTTTTTGTCATAACCTATTGGATCGATGTATTGTACTGGACGGCCAATTTCTTTCTGTTTTTTATTTTCCTTTCATGGTTCCTTTCGAAGGGCATTTTCCAATGGTTGTTTTAAACTGATCCATAATTAAGGGCGCTGTAAACAGTACTTTTTCATACAAAATACCAAATAATTGGATGCTGTTTTCATGATGTTAATTTTTTTTGTCTCCAACAAACAGTAAAACCAAGTAGCTAGGTTTTTCAAAAAATATTTTCGTTTTATTTTCTCCAGTTTACATCGAAAAAGACACCGTCTACTATATTGGCCTGTTGTCTCTTAGATGTGAGAGAGAAAATCAATAATCTGTCCTCTACAAAATTAAGATACCGTACGTCATTGGCAGATGTAAATGGAAAAGCAGAAATGTACATATTTGAAAAATATATCTGAAAAAAGTATATATATTTTATAATATAAGATAGATATTACTTTTATATATAATGAATGGTCAATTTCCCCTGTGTAAGAAAAATAAGTCATTTGATATTGAAAGGCAGATACTATTAAGACATGTACCTAGCTAAACCATGATAAATGCTCTCAAATACGTTTTTTTTCCCTTTAGAAAGGAACCCTATAAATAGGTCACAGGCATCTAACTTGGCGTATTGCGTTGTAACAAAGTGATAATAGCTAGGTGTCTTAAATCAATAAAGAAGTTATTAGGGTAATCCTTTGGAGCCGGTACCCTCAAAGTCTTTAATCTGGTAATGATCTAATTGGTGAAGGATGAGAAGACTGAACAGACCCGAAGATTAGTCGAGATGAGTGTATGCTAGCTCGGAAGCCTGGTTAGAAAAAAAGTTCTTAGGGTAATTAATCATTACGAGACAAATTAGTCCCTGAAAAAGGCCATTCGCATTGAACCTCATTACTACACGTATGTTAGACAATCCACACATGCAAAATCGCGCTAGACGGTACCATGGAGGAGTCTTATAGTGGGCTCATAATATAGCATATAATGATATCACTCAACTTTAAATCTTAAATTTATAGGTTTGAACCCAACTATGCTATATTTAACCACTCATACTTATGACTTCTTTCCAATATAAAAGAATTTTTTTACCCTCTCACATGTGCATATTCAACAAATTATATATGTGAACATCCCTTTGTTCGAAGTTACTGGAAGATGCTTCGAGACCGCACTATTTGTTTTCGACGAGAGATACTACAAAAAAAGGTTTATAGCAGTGGCCAAAAAAACGTTGTTATAGGTCATTTTGGCCTATAACAGCGGTTTTTTAGCAGCGGTCTATAGCTCCGTCGGCATAGGTTTATCGCGACCGTTCGGGTGACCGTTGGTAAAGACCTCGGGTCTATAGCGGCGGTCGCAACTGCCGCAATAGGCCCAACCGTAATTGTAGTTTTTTGACACTAAAGGTTTGTAGCTATATTAACTCTAGACCTAATATGACCGCCGCTATAGGGCTAAAGCGGGGGTCAGGTACCACCTATAGCAGCGGTCGGTGACCGCCGCTATAGGTTTGCAGTTTTTTTTTTGCATTTCCAAATACCCACTAAATTTTTCCTATATTTTTTATACATGTTTTTTTAATTGGTAATACAAATTTATTTTAATAATCATAATTCATTGGAGATAAAATTTAAAGATCAAAGATAATAAAACAAAATATACTTCATTATTGATTAATAACGTTTTACAACAAACACAAAAATTTCTACAAGTAATCTAAAAAGTAACAAATTTCTAATATAAAATAAAAATAAGCAAGGACCGACTAAAATATTCAAATACAACACAATAAGCAATGGCCAATTAAAATCGTCCTTATTTGACACATCAACATCCTCTATCTTGAATTCCTGTAATAGAAAATAAATATCACATTAGAAATAAAAATAAACAAAAGATTTATGTAAACAAAATATCTACTTGTATATAACTCTAGATAAAACGGGTCAAAAAATTTCTCCCGGGGGCACTAATACATTCCAAATCAAGTGTAAAGCAACTAATGCAAAATGATGGCTAAAGCAGAAATATTTTGCAGGAAAAACAATGAAAATGGATTTAAGTGTAAATGTTTAATTGTAATGTCTAAGTAGAGTTCATAATCAGTACAAAGCTAAAGCATTTTAGTTGATATGTTATTGTATTTAGATGTAAACAACACCACCATGTGTTCATACTTTCTTGTCTACCTGGAAAATCTGGTATGGAGAAAATGTCAGTGAAAGACTTAATCTGATAGCTCTCATAGTATGCAAATAATGAGATATAGCCTCTACTAATTGGCAACTTGTTATATAAACCAAGCAAGACAACATAGCAAATTTGCTTCATGAACACAAACACAAAAAGATAGACGTCAATGATAATTAAATGCTTGATGCATATGTAGATTATTTAATATTTTTTTTATAACTAGTGTAATAATTTTAATTAAAACAAGTTGATAGTAATAATATATAATATTTATAATTTAAAAGTATAATGTTTTATTTTATAACATTGTATGATTTGTTATATTCAATTATCATAACAACTATGACCAGATATTAAGTTATGTACTTTAATTGCATAAGCTAATTAATCTCACAATATATTTTTGTTTGAAATTAAATAATATGTCATAATTAAATATTATTATATTACTAATTATTACAAATATATATGCTCATTATAAGCATATGTTAATAGATGTCTGAACTACTTATATTTAGTCAATAAAAATACAATTCTCATAACAATCATAGATATAACTTTCATAACATTATTTCTAATTTTATATAACAACTTCAATTTTCATAAACTAAGTACTTTATATGTATGTACCTACCTAATGACTAAATCATAACCTCTAGGACCATATATTAAGTTATACACCTTAATATGCACTTACTATAACAACCATATGTATAATTTAAAATATATCATATAACAATTTCAATGTTCATAACACTCTCTCTAATTTCATATTTTATTAAGTATGTCCTTTAAAATACTTTTTTTTTTCAATTATATCACAAAATAAAAATATATATTGAAAGGAATAAAATAATAAATACATAAATGATTAAAATATAATAATTTATAATTAAAAAATAATTTTTTTTAACATATACATATTTATAGCAGCGTTCGTTGACACAAACGCTGCTATAGGTGAGTACCTACTGTAGGTACCAATTTTTTAGCTGTGTTTTTCCGCAAAACGCTAGTAAAAGGGAGTCTAAGTGGCCGCCGCTATAAAGACTACCGCTAAAGATACCCCTTTAGTGGCGTTTTCTGCAAAACGTCGCTAAAAACACCATTTAGCGGCGTTTTTAGCGACCGCCACTATAGACCTATTTTTTGTAGTGAGACACTTATCCACTTATACAATCTCACAATCGTTGGAATGCAATTTAAAATATATAATTCGAACAAATATCTAAGCAGCCTACAATATATTTTTGGCGATCAATCCCTTCCATCCCAATAAAAAAGACTCAAGTACCCTTTTTCCATTTTCTCTTCCATATTTCTATTGAGAAAACAAAAGGTTTTCCTGAAAACTCAACCCTTCTGTTTCTCGCATTCCCCTCTTTATGATTCCTAGGATTTATCTTGGTATGTTCTGATCAGTTCGATATTAGTGAAATTCCGAAATTTCATGTAAATTAAAGTAAGCGACTTAATTACACTTCAAGGAATTCCAACAGTAACTGCAGCTTAGAAAAAAAAAACTGCATCTTAAATTATAATTAAGCTTCATGAACCAATAATATCTGCAACTCCCCCAGCATCGATCATTAACAGAAATGGAAAACGATAATCTTCTCAAGGTTGTATGAGTAGTAATGGAAAGTTTGAAGAACAGAGTGAAAACGAGAGGAGCAGACTTCCTTCCATTTCAGCTAGTCTTTCAATTTCAATAATCATAGTCACCTTCATTTGTTTCGCTTTCAGTGTCTAATCTTACCCACTATTTTAACGTTTGTTTGCACCATTCTTAACTAGCAGAGACATGGTATCCTTTATCCTCAACTGGTTTTATTTCAATTTGAAGATCCTTTTAACTCAGACTCTTGAATTGTAAACTAAAATGCATGCATCAAAGCTGGCGTCCCAACCAATAATTTTGTATTTAAGAATCTTCTACTGCAGTACTTATAGCGTCAGTACCGATCTTCTTAAACATTAAGTTGTCCCTAATCTATAGAATCTGTTGTTTGTCGAGAGCCTAGCCGATGTGTCCCACAGGATTGAGACTGTCCTTTGTTTGAGAAATCCAAGATGTATCTTAGTTATATCCTTGACAGCAACTCGTCGCCCATAACCTGCAATACCAATTCCAGCCTTTCAAACTCTGCTTCTCTCTCTCCCTCTCCCAAGACTACTTGATCTCTTTGTGATTGTCTTATTAGACATTGAAAATACCTTGCAATTGAAACATCATGCAAGGAAACTGTCACACGTTGCTAATATCCATCCAAGTTTTTTTCTATGTACATATATATATATATGTGTGTGTGTGTGTGTGTGTGTGTGTGTGTGTGTATGGGGATGTTCTTAATTTATGATCTTCTTTACTAATTATCTTCCAACCAATGTGTAAGTATCTGAGATTAATTACTTTCGATAATCTTTAGTCCAGAGAAACATGGTTTGATGACAACTAGTGCCGTTTGCTTAAAATTAATGGTTCCAAAGGATGTTATGTAGGTGGCTTACCAATGTCATTAATTGACAGCTCAACAAATTAGAATACGAGGGATCGATTAGTGAAAGCTGGAGAGTAAACTCGCTCGATCGTGTGGCAAAAAGAGCTTCTGCATGCCCTGGCCTACAGATGATCAACCAGGTTTTACGTACGTTCTTCTACAGAAAACTAATATGCATTTCAATTAGTAAGACGAGAAGACTTTGAATTAATTAACCTGCAGATCCTCATCGTAATACATACAGCTAATGGGACAAATGGCTATATATGAAGCATTTTCGTTTTGCAATGTACTTTTAACGGGAAGTGGCATAATTGTAGTTTGTGTAAAAAGGAGGTGCGAAATCCCTCGCACAGTGGGAATAGTCCCCACGGAAATGTATGCCTGGCCTGGATATAGACTTCACTCAGAAATCTGTAACGGAAAATGACACTGCACTGCAAGCTCTTGCCAGTCCATCATTCAAAACACTAATATTTGGTTTCTCTTTTGAAATTATAACTTCTTCTGTTAGCTTTTATTTAATGGCCAGGTACTGTGGCTTCGTTTTTATTTTCTTCTTCGATTTACGACTTCACCATCGTATCCGCTCCTCCACACGTATACACACAGAGGTAAAGATCAACCATCGAAGAAAGAAAATAAACGAAAAACAAAGGATCTCACACAATTCCACGCACGAAAGACTATCTTACACATCAATGTCACTTTCTTCACCGAAATTGTAAAATAAAAACCTACCACACAACGTGTTTCCTCGGTTTTTACGATGTCATCGGTCGCTGTCCTAGCCGAAGCTCTAGATCAAGATCTCCGTTGCCATTTTCTGATGTGAATGCAGATTCTTTGGCTTTGCTAGATTGAAAATGGGAGGAGTCGGTACCTGGTGTCCCCAGTGGAAAGCTAATGGATGGCGAGCAAGGAGACGTCAAGTTGTTAGGTGGACAGGGTGAAATAGAGAGAAGAGTGGACGGCGACTGATCGATACATGCATTTATTGGGACTGGAGCGAAAGCACCGCTAGGGTTCGGTAATTGGTAGAGCAGGCATAATCCACCACTGGTAATAAATTCTTGAGTTGGGATTATAATTGAAGTCGAATGAGGGGTCGGATTGGTGAAATTAGGCTGCGCTTGGTGGAGCCGCGCCCGGTCACGGCGGTGCACGTTCATGTGCCCTCCTAGGGCTTGAGCAGATCGAAACTCCCTTCTACAAAAGGTGCATGTGTAAGACCTCGGTGGCCAGGTGGTGCCCATGGAATTTCCAGTATCTTCCGCAAATGCTCTCACCTCCCACGAGTCGTCTTCTTCGTGGGCTCGCTTAGGGTTCCACATCCACGCTCCAGCGATCGAGCTAGGGTTTAATTGATGCTGAATCTGATTTTGTTGGGACTCAGTCAATGTTTGGATCTGGGTCAAGGAGAGAAGGCCAAGCTCAGCAGCCATAGTACTGGTGCTAACATCTAAGAAAATCGAAGTTGATGTACTGGAAGTGAATGGAGAAATGGGTTAAATAGGGGGATGGCTAAGGGTTGACGGTGGAGACAAAATGGAGCCGCGACACTGGATATATCACCAACTTTGAAGCAAGCAGTTGGATTTTAGTATGACTGCCTTCATAGTAATCTAGCAAACCCTAGTAACTATTTACTGCAATATGCCCACAAGGACGATTTCTAACTTTTAATTCAACGCCCAGCTATTTACTGGTTCAACTCTGCAATTCTAATCCTCCCGTTAAGAGATGCGCGCAGAATACACTATATATATAGGTCGGTATAATTTTGGTGGGTAAATGAAGAAAGTTAAAAAAAAGTACCCTGAATTTCAGAGGAACGGGCACAGCTTCAGACTCGTTAGAAGCCGCAAGTCTTGATATTCAAGGCAAGACAGATATTACAGGCTCGGCAATCCAGTTCCATACTCCTCAATGACATGTCTAGCTCGTCATGCTTGTTAATCTAGCAATCAATATGTCTAAGAGGGAAATATGTGATCAGCCTAATTTAGTTGACTCCCTCTTGCTGTTTCTTCACTGGAGTTTCTTTATTTAGGAAGCAATTTCCTCGCATTTATAAGGACTCGGGTATGAAGCTTCTGTGGACCTCATGTTTTTTTTAACCGCCACAAGAAGAAAATATTGAAAATATTTTATTGCGAATGAACAAGATATTGAGGAATTGTGTAAAATCATAATTATTGGCAGAGCCTTTTCCACATAAAATGTAATCGTTCGTTACAATCCAAGCAGAAGTGAAGGAAATTTTATAAAACTAAGGAAATTTGAGGTCAAACTCAAATAATCCTGAAAAATATCAGTTTATTTATTATGATGACTTAAGGTTAATTATGGCATCCTTAAGTTGATCTTAATCATGTAAATTCTATAATATTTATTTTATATTTAATGCTTGTTGTATTCATTTCTATTCATATTACACAATGTCATTCATACAAGAAATTTTATAGGTTAAAATTCCGAGAATGGCCTTGTTCGTGATGATTTAATTTATAAATGTAATTGCTGTATAAATCTTAAAATACAAATCTCTCTCTAATTTATTAGGAATCAGAAAATTATTTTGAAAACTATTGCGTTCGATCCCTTTGTAATTTTTATTTTGAAAAATGTTTTAGGTGTCTTTGTTTTTTCTCCTGCGGGTTTTTCGAATGACACCTATATAGCAAATTAACATAGTGTACATGACTAACTTGCCATATACATATATAGCTTGTCTTGTTTAGGCTTTATAGCTAGGTGTATATACATATATATGGACCTTGATTATTAATTGCTAAGCTAAAGCATTTGCATATTTTCACGAGACCTTAGTTTCAAGTAATAGAAATGGACATTTTCCTCGCCAATTAACAGTGTTACGACAGTGTTAGCCAACTTCTGCGAACTCTCCATTTCTCTCCAAGCACAAAATAATTATATAGCTTTTCCTAATTAATAAAAACTAAACTACTTCCAACCTTTGATTACCCGTAAATCAGAGTAGATTAATGTCATCCTGACCTTATTTAATCGTTGACAGCTATCAGGTTGCTCTTAAATTCTCTCTTTTTCTACTTTTGATCTCCTTGCAGCGCATTAGCAAAGAACCTCGACACTAAGAAGCAAATCTCCAATTCGAAAGAACGCTTATTAGACAAGTTTGATTCGTGTTTAAAGCAGTATAAACGAGAGTAAGCTGATGTTATATGTAGTAAAGCTCGTTATTAAGATTTGTTAAGAACTATCTTTCTTCAAAAGTCTGAGGGAATTGTTCATCAAGAAACGATGTGATCTATCACAACTTTCCTCTTCCTGCGCCTGACTCGGATTTAATTTAGTTCTTCACATTCCTTGACCGATTCATTACGTACGGATCTCATCGATTGCAAGGATCTTCTTGATGATTTGGTGGCAATCTCCTTATCCAGCTCCATATATATCAGGGTAATAAGGACAAAAAATAATGGCCACAGGAAGAGATAAAATATGTAGGACATGATCGTATGAATGACAGGTAGTTGGGAACCGTGCCGAACGAATTACTAAGATTGTCTAAGAGTTGAGTCGTTCCTCTCCATATCAAAGCAAGTGATATACATGCCTAATAAGATTCGAAAAAAAAAACTTACCCATCACCGTATTACTAGGGCGACCTCGATACTCTGTAAATATAGCGCACCGGTTGTGAAATCGATTTTCTACAGAGATTTTTGGGTAACAAGTAAGTGTATTAATTCGTCAAGTGTCTGTAGAAATGCTTGGCATAGCCCATATAAACAAGAAGAGAAGAAAAAAAGGAGTAAGCCAACCAGCTGCAGGGAGGCTACTTAGTGCTCAAACACAACATAAAGAAAGGAACAAGAGCCTAAAAGAAACTCAATTAAGTGGCTAAGAAAATCTCATCCAAAACTTGCCATTTGACCATTAGTTGTCTATTTGCAGCAATGTCTCATATTTTTCTAAGCGAGACATTGGAGCACCTACTGCCTTGCATGCGTCCAATAAAAACATGTATAAGTCTTCGCTTCTTACTTATGAAAATTTGACTATTTCGCTCCTTCCAAATATAATAAACGGTTGCGGTAAACAATATGACTTGCATAATTTCTTGCTAAGAGTGTCCTTGCTAATATAATTTTATTTGGAATACAACAAAATTTTTGGATCATTTAGTGGTCGACAAACTTCGAGGAGCCAAAGTGAGTTAGAAACGAGGGGCGGGTGGCAGTGGTGCTATGGTGATAAGCTATAGAAATTTTTTACTTCTTCTAATGCCCAATTAATTCTCTTGGATAGCAAATCTAAGGCAGATAGAAAGTTGCTTGATGGAGGATGTTGAACCTAGAACCTCGGGATTTGATTTTTTGTGTTGGTAAAAGAGAACGCAGCAGAGTTTTCTAGTCTTTCTAGAGTTTCCTGAGACGTGTTGGTTTTTGTGCACAATCGATATTTTGATGATTTCAATAAATGAATTAAGTTTATAAATTGGACATCTTCAAAGACAAAAACGTTTTCATCAAAGAGTCAAAGACAAGGCCTTAGGGTATAACCTTGTAACTCTTAGTTTTACTTTTGACGAAAATTTGAATCATACACTTGCATATCTTTTCAAAACGTGCATAAACCGTTTTACCTCTTGCTTGGAGTTCAAAACATTTTAAATGGTTTTAAAACACCCCAATCAAACTCTCAAACCTTTTATATACTTATGGAAAGTTAGTATTTAAAATTGGGTGTTTCAAAGTGGTAAAAAACGTGGTTTTTAATGAACTGGACCATGTGCTTAAGTTGAGGAGGTCGACTGGCTAGTGAAGCGGTGGAACTATCTTCGACCGCTTGGTATAGCGATCGACCAATTGTTTTTGAAAATATAGTCGTTCTGATTTCTGACATTGTGACCGTTGGGTAATAGTAACTTTGAGCGGTCGACCGACTCGTTTTGACAGACGATCCCTAACGGCTATAAACGACTAGTTTTCTACTGTGGCTTATAAAAAGACATTCTTAACATCTAAAAACCACTTGAGTTGGGAGTTTGAGGGGTGGATATAGGTGGGTATGCCGAACCACATAAAAATCTCATGTTTTCTTCTATAAACCCTACTCTTTATATTTAATACTTATTTACTTATCGCATCAATAATTGCTTAAATACTTGTGATAAATTATCCTATACTTAGCAAACACGACTTTGGGGGTTAAAAGTGAAATAGTTTGGAATCTCAATTCACCACCCTCATGGGTTGCCTTAATCCTAAGTACTTACAATTGGTATCAGAGCTTGGTGCTCGTTATACAAGATTTCACAATCTTGAGTTAGAATGACAACTTTAAGCTTCAACACTCATGTTGAGGGACTTTCCACACGTAGACCATCATTCTTTAATGGTAGTGATTATGCATATTGAAAAGTTATGATGCGAATTTATTTTCAATCTATTGATTATAATTTGTGGTTATCCATTTTGAATGTTCCTCATATGCTTACAAAAAAATTTGGAGAAGTGGAGTCTCCTAAGAGGGAAAACAAATATGATGCTAATGAAAAAATGAAAATCTCTCTAGATGTAAAAGTCATGCACATATTATATTGTGCATTAGATAAAGGAGAGTTTAATAGAATTTCATCTTGCTCAAATGCTAGAGATATATGACATAGTTTAGAAATACTCATGAAGGAACAAGTCAAGTCAAAGAGTCAAAAGTCAATATGCTTGTTCATAACTTTAAGTTGTTTAAAATGACATCGGAGGAATCCATTAGTGACATGTATACTAGATTTACCAACATTATAAATGCTTTGAATGCTCTTGGTAAATCTTATACTAACTCCGATTTGGTGAGAAAAATCAATAAGTCACTACCAAAGACATGAGAGGCCAAAGTGACTGTTATACAAAAAGTCAAAGACCTCACCAAGCTTTCTCTAGATTAGCTCATTGGATCCCCCATGACCCATAAGATTCAAATGCTAGAAAATTAAGATGAGAGCAAGAAGAAGATAAGGATCACTCTCAAATCTTCTATAATCAAAGACGAGGATTACGATGAGGAAGACGTAGTCTTGATGACTAGAAAGTTAAAGAATTTCTTCAAAAGAAAGAAAGAGAAGAGAAGCCTCAAATACAAGAAGACATCATGGAATGTTAACGATGAAAGAAAGAAAGAGAAGAGGAGCCTCAAATACAATCATTTGATAGAACTTATTGCTGGTTGATTAAAATTCTATGATGATTTCTTTTGTGTTTATGATACAATCATTTGTGTTTATTTCAATGAGATTATCATTTAAAACCCCAAATTGTTCTTTTGGATGAGAAATGATTGTTTGAGTTCTATCCATGTATTCTCTTTTTGTTTGACAAAGGAGGAGATTTCTTACATGCCTATATGCTTGTATTCCCTTTGATCATGTGATAGATATTAGAAGAATGCATGTTTGGAAAAACTATTGATAGATAATGCATGCACATATCTTAATTTTTAACAATTTTTGGTGATGCATCTATCAACGCTTTTATCCTTTGTCTTTTTTATGTGACAAAAGGGGAGAAATGTGTTAATTTGTTTGATGACTATATTTTCTCCTTCTGAATTGGATTATGAACATTGATTTTATTATTCTTTTATAAATCCAATGGCTACTAATGCTTTGACTCAAAATTTCAAATGATTTTCCAATTGAAAAAGATAGGGAGAGTTGTTCTAAAACTATCAATTTATTGTCATCATCAAAAAGAGGGAGATTGTTGGCTTTTGTGCACAATCGATATTTTGATGATTTCAATAAATGGATTAAGTTTACAAATTGGACATCTTCCAAGAGAAAGACGTTTTCATCAAGAGGCAAAGACAAGAATATTGAAGATTTAGAAGATGCAAAGAGCTCAAAAGTGAAGATTCAAGACCTTAGGTTATAACCTTGTAACTTTTATTTTCACTTTTGACAAGGATTTGAATCATGCACTTGCATATTTTTCAAAACATGCATAAACTGTTTTACCTCTTGATTGGAGATGAAAACACTTTAAATGGCTTTAAAACACCCTAATCAAACTCTCAAACCTTTTATATACTTATGAGAAGTTAGTCTTTAAAATTGAGTCTTTCAAGTGGTAAAAAATGTGGTTTTAAATGAACTGGATCATTTGCTTAAGCTGAGGAGGTCGACCGGCTGGTTGAGTGGTTACTATGGATCATTTATAGTAGTTACCTTTAGGGACGGAAAAGTGGGCGTCTCCCCACTGGCCCTAGTGTGCCGTCACTAAAGTGCCATTAAAGACAAATAAATTTTTTGCATCTTCGATGAACACCTTTAGAGACGAAGAGGGTCTGCCAATGTAAGAACACATTTTAATGCAATTTTGTTTGGCGACACCAATCTTTCGTCTCTAAATTCAAGTTCGAATGGAAAAGAACACAACATGCACCTTTAGGGATGGATTCAACCGATAAAAAATCGAATGCGTTGGAATACAATTTTTTTGTCGGCGGGATATTATCGTCTCTAAAGTTTGTTATAATCGTTAAGAACACAAACACACTTTTGGAGACGAATATTGGCGTCGGAAGGTTTCGTCGCTAAAGTACGTTCTAATATATTCGAATTTTTAAGAACACGAACCACACGTTTGGAGACGAAAATTTGCATTGGCTATTTTTTGTCTATAAAGTACGTTGCAATTTATTCGAACATTTAAGAACACAAGCTACACAATTGGAGACGATAATTTGCGCCAGCTATTCTTCGTCTCTAAAGTATGTTGTAATATGTTCAAATTTTTAAGAACACGAACCACACATTTGGGGACGATAATTTGCGTTGGCTATTGTTTTCTATAAATTACGTTGTAATAGGTTTGAATTTTTAAGAACATGAGTCACATTCGGGGACGATTAGGTTCGTCAGCTATTGTGCATCTCTAAGTTTTGTTCTATTGTGTTCGAATTAATAAGAATTCGAGGCACCATGTTATGAACATGATATGTTTCGAACGTGATCATTTATTTTGTAATGAACATGTTCAAAACAAATTCGAAAGTTATAAAACGTATATTAGATCTAATAAATTGTACATTAATTTCTTAACTCATAAAATAAACAATTCTATGCATTATTGTTCTTGTCGCTATCAATACAAGACATAATAAATTGTCCATTAATTCAAGAAATACATGATAATTTTATACTTGAATATCACGATGAAACTGGATTATTAAAATGAGTCATTATGCTTTGGAACTGTGTAGGCATCGCCTCTTGCTTGAGCCGTACTTGTTTGCGCTCTTTTTTGAACTCTAATTGTATTGATTGAGATGGTTTTCTATATCAGCTTGTTTTGAACAAACTTCCTCAATGTTTTGCTGCCTGTTTCGTAAGTCCTCAATTTCCTTCATCACATTCTCTAATTGATGGCTCATATGCAAAACTCTACCCGTGAAATTTGTTGGATCCGGTATCATGCAACGCCCAAGACCTCTAGAATATCCTGGTCTCTTCCCAAGCACTTGGGAGAATATCTCAACTTCAGTGGGATTCGTGCCATATGTTGGTGACAGTGTTTGCAATGCAACAATGTTGTCGTAGTGTTTGAAAAACAAAGTTTCCGAATTATATATGTCGCAATAAGGAAACTTAAACAAGTATTGATATTTAGCGAAGTCTCACAAAGTACTCCTTGGCTTCTGGGCACACCTATTCCCTTTTAGAAGTGTTGTGTGACATTGCATACAAAGTCGAGGCCAAGAAGTTTTCTTAAACCTCATCTTGCTGCACAATATCCAAATATAAGTGCAAATTAACTAACACATAACACCGTAAAGTTGTATGCTAATTTTGTAAAAATTATTACCAATTTTTTGCGAAGATGAAGGAACATCCTTGAGCCAGCAGTGTGATGCACTTTCAATTTTTTCCAATTTATTGTATTAATAAGACTTCGTTCCTGCATAAAAGTGTGAAGCATTATAGTAGAGGTATTCGTTAAAGCTTTGAAATTATTCGTCGCGAGACACATGTTAGCTCTCAAGACAATCTTCAATTTGGAATGTTGATTACACGCTTCCTCATATTGGCGGGGGTTCAAGGCGTACTTGATGAAAAGATTGTCTGTCAAATGCGACCTATTGGGTGGACCACTCACTTGAGGAGTGTAGGCCATGTTGGTCTCCATGCATGACCTCGGGCCCAAGATCACGATGAAATGAATATAGAGGGATCAGTGCTTAAGGCAGGTGAGGACCATGCAGTCCACCTATAGTGCCCATAGTGGGTAGATGGGTTCTTGGCCGAGATCACAATGCAATTAATTGCTCTCAGTGCGTTTATCGAGGAGCAGATGCAATACATTCACATCGGGATTGCATTTATTTAGGACCAGCTTCTGGACCTTGCGGGCCTCCCGTGATGCATGTCACTATTGGGGTATGGTGACGTCTTCTTTTGTGGCATTTCACTTGCTCTTGTTTTTTTGGTTATATATGCATATATGTAATTAACTAGCTTATTACATTCGGTTATGTCTATGGACTTATATGTATATTGTGGTTGACATAGCTACTTTTTTATATATTTTTTGATGGGTTTGAACTGTGGTTCACATATCTATTTTTTATGTATATATTGATAGATTTGAACTGTAGTTAACATTGCCACATTATGAATAGGATGTATATTTTGATAGATTATAGGGTGTGAACCCATATAAACTAGATTATGATGTGTTATAATGCATTCGTACTTAGGTTTACATTTTCATGTTATAATGCATATTTTGATGGAATATAGGGTGTAAATGTCAAAGTGTGTGCTTTGTAAATAAGTCAAGATTATTGTTTGATCCCCAAAACATCCTCGTATGTGTTGTCACTATGTTCTCATGAGTCGACACATACAAAACAGCAATCAGGTGCACTTGTCATGTGCCAACACATCAAGACAACACCCAGGTTCATGTGTCATGTGTCGACACTATAATCACATGTGTCTACACAAAGATTTGAACATATAATAACACATATTTGAACATAAAAGACATTTTTCGAAAACATCTCCGAACAATATTGAACACAAATACAAAATAAAACGTATGTTCGTTACGTATCAAACATCATATTCGGAATCTCTTGTTCAATTTATTCGAATGTTATTTATACATTTTCGTCACCAATTGTAAGGGGTAAGATTTTGAGACGAACGCGTTGGGCCACGAAATCCATTTCGTCCCTAAACGTATCCCGCCATCTCTCCAGTTCAAATTAGAGATGAAAGTAGTAGTGATGATATTTTTATGTCGCAAATTAGGGACGACATATTGTTTTCATCTCTAATGATTTTTTTTAAGGACAACTGACATTCGTCTATAAAGGTGGTACTTTGGAGACATTTTACGTAACGTCTCAGGGAAAATCGTCTCTAAAGAGCAAAATTGGTGTAGTGGTATTAGATGCCTTACGGAGCTCGTTGGCTCTGAAAAAATAGTTAAAGGTAGTTTCATTTGTTTTCGGAATAGGTTAAAATTTGCGCTAGTATTTTGGTGGGGTGAACGCGAACGCGATGATACATGTACTAATCTCGATAGTATTTCAATTTGAACATTTTTTTTTATGTCAAATACATTTTACTAGTTGATTTTCTTAATGCATTTTGTTTGCAGGATATGCATGTGTTCTAATGCTACGCATATGGTGTTCTCCAACAAATGAAAGCGATGTGATGGACACTTGTAGGCAAGTAGCATTAGTTTTTAATTACTTTAACCTAATTAAAGTCGACTTATTATTTGATAGATGCGAGGGTAATGAGTGCATTTTCGACTATTATAATATTGAAGAATGAATTTGTAGTGTAATTTTTCATCTATTTTTAAATTGTACTATTGATTGTAGAATTTAGTTAATTTCTAATCTCTTTTGTAATATTGATCTCTCAAAAGTGTAATTTATGTATACGTTAACTATTAGTATATGGTCATCGTTTATGTATTAGGTTTAAGTTTGGAATCTAACTAATATTTTAGAGTTTTGGTGGCAATATTTAGTAGTTGGTAATTGAATATTATAACCATAAAATAAAAAGGACATCCAAAACTAACTTTACCATAATATGAAGTTTCTACATACTAATACGGCCAACATTTTCCTTCCATTCATCGAACACCAAACATTGTAATTTATTTTTAATTGTGTATTGTATTTAAGATTCAACTATAGTGTAATTTATTTGTTTACTGTTTACTATTTAATTTTCTCTAAGTAAATTAAAATTTGGGCAAGTTAAAGGAAATGGAATAAATTGGTATTCGGCGGACAAATTAGAAGGCCCAACAAATGGATTAAATTAAATTAAAGTTCTTATTAATTAGTTTTTACGTTTAATGAAAATATTCTTATTCTTCTATGAATACTTCTATCTTTATCTGTAAAGTAAGTAAAGCAGTCATATTCATATTTAATTTTCTGAGTCCACCTTTGTGCATAGCCTAGGCTCTATTGATCTTGGTTACGATAACTAAATCTAAATGTCCATGAATCATGCCAAAAGAAGTCCACTTTCTCTTCTTTTGCTTGAACTGAAGTGGGTTTTGTGAAAGGACCAAAACCACGGCCCACTCAAAGTTTAGCTGTTTACTTTGGTTCTAAGGGCATGATTGTAAACTCAAGTGCATTACAGGGCACAGGCTAGTGAGCCCGATGCGGCCCACTGCCTTCCGTCACATCTTTTTAATTTAAATAGTGTTTAAATATATTATACTTTTTAAATAATAAAATAAATAAACAAAACTCCATCAAATCGATTTTACCTACTCACTTTCACAAAACCCATAAAAGCTAACACAAAACTATAAAGAACAATTTTTACTCCAACCGACTTGTCATTTATTTACCTATTTTCATGAACTCCCACAAAATCAAACATATAATTTAATAAATATTTTTCACTAAAAAAATGAAAAAAAAATCAAACACTTTTTTTTAAGAAAAATAATTTAAAATAAAAAAGATAATATGATAGTTTTCTCCCTCCTATAAGTTACTTCAAACTCTTTATTTGTATATGTGCTTGCTATTGTCTCTACAACCATATTCATTACATACTCAATAAATGAGCTGAAGACAAATAATCATTATTTGTACCCTTTTCCAAGTAAATTTTTAGAAGCAAGCTTGTAGGTAGAGGATTCGATCACCGGATCTAGCCCTCTCCAAAGGGAAGAGGTGCCAACTGAGCTACAACTCACTGACAATCATTATTTGTAATTGTTGACCTTTAAATAATATAAACATGCGCAACTTATTTTTAAGCCAGTAGAAATTTTTGAAAATATTTTCGGGTTATCTTTCTTCTGTTTGTCCTTTGTTGGTAGCTAGACTCTAGCTTCTCAAAACTATTTTGAGTCCAATGCAATCATAGTACTGGCCGGTCCATCTTATTTATTCTATCCAAACGTATTCTTAAAGAAGTAATTTGAGCATGGGAGAACCAAGGTTGCATGAGATGACGTTTGTTGTTCTATGAAGGAAGGTGGTCTGTGGGCCTAATGTAGTTTGCTGAAATAATTGACGAGTGATAGTAATTAATTTGATTGTGGAAAGAAGGAAGGAAGGAAGGAAACTAGTTGGAGGGAGACGAAGAGAAGGTTGAAGACGATGGAAGAGAAATTTTCTGTTATATTGTATATTCGATTCAGTGCAGAGTTTTACTATATGTATAAGGAATGAAAAGTAATCTTCCTATAATTTGTTGGGGAGATAAACATGGGCGAGTTTCTTAGTAGGTTCATAATATAGTATGTAGGGACATCACTCAACTTAAAAGCTTAAATCTATAAATTTGGACCTAACGATACAATATTAATTGCTCACATTTGTATATTTAACAATCTCTCATTCACATATAAGTCTATCACAACATTAATCCACTCTCCTTGAGCGGAAGACTTTAAATCCTACCAGACCCTTTTCCTCTTAGGGTCCTCTCATAGGATCTACCTTGTGCCTTGCGACTACAATATACCCTTGTTAGCCCAAGGTTGTTTTATAAACAATCTATTTTTGATTTTGATGATAACAAACTTTTTCAACTAGTTTGAGACCTTTAGATTCTACATTGGAAAATCTTTTTAAGAAAATGATATCAAGAGTTCTCTAAGCTTAAATTGGCCTTAGATATAATTGAACACCTCTACACAAGCTTATTGGTCAATCTTTACATTGTAGGTGTTTTTGGAATGCTTGATGGTGTCAAGGGAAACCATTTTTCAGTCTAAGTGTTGATGGTGTCGACACATAGGACCATGGTGTCGACACATTGGTCATACTCCAGAATGCACAAAACTATGAGTCGACACATAGAAGACATAGTGTCGACACATTGAACAATGGCAAGATCCCGCTTTGTTTGTCGTCCGATCGAGCTGAAATTTGGAGAGGAAGTTCACGACACAAGGTGCTATAATCTGAACGGTGAAGATCAGATTTGGAGCTCGGGAATAGTGTTTCTCATGCATGAACAGTAACCGCGAAATTGGTGTTTTCGGAATGCTTGTTACTGTCAAAGAACACATTTTTCAGACTAAGTGTTGTATGTGTCGACACATAGGACCATAGTGTCGACACATTGGTCATACACCCGAAAAAGTGAGTTTCCAGGCAAAGCTCCTAGGTTTCGACACATACATGGAAGGTGTCGACACATGCTTCGATTTCTCAGATCTGGAGCGACGTCACTCATTCTAAAAATGTCTCCAACGGCTCTAAATGCCCTCCAACGGCTCCAAAACATGACAAGAAAGCCCTTGGTGCCCTAGAGACTATAAATAGAACAAGATTGAAAGAGAAAACAAGAGCTACACACGAAAATCATTCTTGCCCTAATTTCTTGAGAGACAAAGCTCAAAGAAGAAGAAGAAGAAGAGAGAAGCTCTTCCAATCTAGAAGGCTTGCATTCAATCTTGCACATCCATAAGCCTTCCTTGAAGAACTCATTCTTCCAGCAAATCTCAGGTTCTTATATTTGTAGATTTGGCTTAGAGAGCCCTATCATTTCTTGAGTTACCCATTTGTATATTTGGCTTAGAGAGCCCTATCATTTCTTGAGCTACCCATTTGTAGATTTGGCTTAGAGAGTCATCCTCCATTGTACCCATCTATTGTAAAACATCTGAGTGTTGGGTAAACACTTGGTCCTACTTGTGAGAGTAGAAGAAATACTTTAGGTTGTGAGGATTTGTAAGAGAGTTAAAGTGTAAGCTCGGAAAACACTTGGTCCTACTTGTAAGAGTAGAAGCGTGAGCTCGCAAAACGCTTTGTAAAGGTTCCTTAGCACCCGGGAAGCTAAGGTGTATTCGCTATTTGGAGAATAGTGGAGGAAGCCCAAGGAAGCCAATTGCCTTGGGGGTGGACGTAGGCACGTGTTTGGCCGAACCACCTAAAAACTACGGTGTCATATCTCTAACTCTATCTCTCTTACATTTTAGTACTTATTCATATTTGTGGAGATTTATACTTTATCATTCATTGATTATATTTGGCATAGCTTTAGACTCATTTAGATCAACATTATTTTTTGTTAAAGAGGGGTAGTTTTCAGATCTGCATATTCACTTAAAAGTGTTAAGTTTTTGAAAAACCCAATTCACCCCCCCCTCTTGGGTTGTCATTTAGACTCACAATTGGTATCAGAGCTGAGGTTTAATATCTCTATCTATGACAACCCTTGTTAGCACTTCCTTAGCTGAAGGTCAATCCACAAATAGACCTCCCTTATTCAATGGAACTTGTTGTAATTATTGGAAGGCTAGGATGAGGATTTACATCCAAGCCGTGGACTATGAACTATGGAGAGTTATCTCAAATGGTCCTACTTTTCCTAGAGATAAGGATGGAGAGTTGAAAGATGAAAATGAATGGAATAATGTTGATCTTAGACTTATGTCTTTAAATGCTAAAGCTATGAATGTGTTATATTGTGCACTTGATTCAAATGAATTTAATCGTGTTTCCGGGTGTGATACCGCGAAACAAAATTGGGACAAACTTCAAGTAACTCATGAGGGTACGAATCAAGTCAAAGAAAATAAGATTAGTATGCTTGTTCATAGCTATGAGCTTTTTAAGATGAGATCTGATGAAACTATCTCTTCTATGTTTACTCGTTTTACTGATATTATAAATGGATTAAAATCTCTCGGTAAAGAGTATACTAATGTTGAAATGGTGAGAAAGATCCTCAGGTGTCTTCCTAAGACTTGGGAGCCTAAAGTGACAGCAATTCAAGAAGCTAAGGATTTGACAAAGCTCTCACTTGACGAACTCATGGGATCTCTCATGACACATGAGATGAACTAAGTAGAGGAGGATGAGGACAAAGGTAGAAGAAAAAGGGGCATAGCATTAAAAGCCTCATGCTCTAGTGATGATGAGTCTTCCAAAGATGATGAAGACGTGGAATTGTTGATAAAGAGATTTAAGAAGTTTCTCCTAAAGAAACAAGGAGATAAAACTTTTTCGAGGAAGACAAATTACATAAGCGATAGTGAAAGTGATGATGAAGATGCAAACCTTTGCTTCATGGCAAAGGATAACGAAGATGAGGTACAAAACTCTTCAATTTACTCTTTCACATTTGATGAATTGCAAGATGCATTTGATGAACAATATGTTGAACTAAAAAGAATATTTTCAAAATATTGTTCTCTTAAAAAGAATTTTGAAAGTATTGCAAAAGAGAATGATACTTTGAAAAGTCAAGTCACATCTCTTAGAGATGATCTTGCAAGGACCATAAACGAAAATAAAAAACCTTTGCAAAATGAGTCAAATATTTTGATTGTTGAAAATGACACCTTGAAAAGGAAAGTTGACTTGCTTACAAATGATCTTGCAATGTTTACTCAAGGAAAGAAAAACCTTGACATTCTTCTTGGTTCTCAACGGTGTTGCTTCAACAAAAGTGGTCTTGGATATGACTCCTTCAATGACCAGAAACTTTATTCTTATATGATCACAAAATCATCTCCATCATTTACATTGTGCAACTTTTGTGGTCAATCTGGTCACATTTCACACACTTGTCCAGCTAGAAAGAAATCCACTCATGGCATCAAATTTATGTGGATTCAAAAAGACAAGGTGAATGAATTTATTTCTAACACCAAAGGACCCAAAAGGATTTGGGTACCAAAAACCAAGAGTTGATTGATTTTGCATATGTGTTTGAAGTCCAATGTGAATGCTCCAAGCACATGACCGGAGACAAGAGTTGGTTTAACTCTATTTGTCTCAAAGAAAAGGGATCGATTACATTTGGTGATATCAATAAAGGAAGGATTATTGGTTTTGAAAATGTCGGTATATCTCATAATCCTACTATTGAACATATTATATGCATTGATTGTTGGAGAATTTGTTCATATTGTTATTGATGAATCTAACAATCTTATGAAAAGAAATGATGGATGTTATAGATCTTGATAATGAGATTGAGAAACTTGCCATAAATGAGGACAAGGAAGAAACTCGTGTACAAGAGCAAAGATCTCAATATTCACAAGAAAAAGTTCAACAAGTCAACATTGATCTACCAAAGTCTTGGAATTACCTCAAAAGATCATCATATTGATCAAGTCATTGGTAATGTGGAGAAAATGTAAGTATTCACTCCTTTCATAATCAAGCTAGTAATTTTGCCTTACTTTCTCAAATTGAGCCAAAACATATTTCTGAGGCAAAAGTTGATAAAAGTTGGATTCATGCCATGGATGATGAAGTAAAACAAGTTTTAAAAAAATATGATATGACATCTAGTTCCTAGACTCCAAGATCATCCAGTTATTGGTATTCAATGAAATTTTCAAAACAAAATGGATGTATCTGGGGAAGTGGTAAGGAACAAGGCAATATTAGTAGCCCAAGGTTACAATCTAGAAGATGCAATTAATTTTGATGAATCTTTTGCTCCTATGACTAGACTATAATCTATTCACATATTGCTTACCTTTGCATGTTGTAATGATTTCAAATGCATCTTTTAATGATTATTTATGAGGAAGTGTGTGTAGAACAAACTCCTAGACTTGTAGAGGAAAAGTCACCACACCTTGTGTTCAAGCTCACAAAAGCACTATATGGCTTGAAGCAAGCATCTCAAGAATGGAAAAGGAAAATGATCAAAAAGGTAAAGACGTTGAACACACAAGGTATCAAGGTATGATTGGATCCTTCCTTTACCTCACTGTAAGTATACCTAATACAATGCCTTGCATATGCATGTGTGCTAATTTCCAATATTGACCTATGCAATCTCATTTACTCGTGGTTAAAAGAACTTTCAGATATCTTATTGGAATGAGATTACTTTTGGATTAAATTGGTGATTTGTGCTTGTTTTGTAATATTAATTGTGTTGTTGATTGCATTGGATATATTTTGATCTTTGTTTAAATTGCTCTCTATGCATTTAGCTCTAAAATCATATTTGTTCCTTGTTAAAATATTGTATGCATTCTTTTTACATGACATATGTCAACACTTGGTAAAACAATGTGTCAACACTTATAATGAGTACAATGTTTTTTAAAATGATGGACATACATATCATATATATATATATATACTCTTCAGGGCAAAAGGGGTCAGCACTTTATTTCTCCTCCATCTCACAGACCCTCTTTTCTCTCCCAAACGGCATGAACTCCTCTCTTTCAAAATCATCTCTTGCCCACAGCCCTCTCCGAAAAATCCACTGCTGAAAACCTTCAAACTCCTCACAATGCCTCTGCTGAAATGTCTTACAGCAGCCCTAAACATTCCGCTCGCCAATCACCCGTATTTGTCAATTCTACGGCTCAGAAGAAAGGGAAAAGCATTGAGGAACCTGTTCCTACTCCAAAGGCCTACACTTTTAGGTCAGGGCCTTGCAATAATCATTTTGTGCAAGATTTTCGGAATATGATAGTAATTGCTGGTTGTGGGGCTGATTTTCAATGGTTAACTGAGAATGGTTTTGATTTTAAAGAGATGTCAATAGTTGTGAAAATGGGGAGATATTAGTCATATCAGTTGCTTCATTAAACTCCCTGATTTCTGCTCCTAATGATGGAAAAAGAAATTCTTTGATGCTTACAGATGGATGGGGTTATCAGAGGTAGAACCACTTGATATTTAGGGTTGTGTTGGATAACTCAACCCTTAATGAGGTTATTAAACCTACTGCCAGTGGATTGACTGTTCATAGATAATTATTGCATCATATGCTTTGTAACATTATCTTACCAAGAACTGGAAAATTCAAATACATCATATTCTTGGAGATGTATAGGGGATGCTTTTCATGAATATATTTCAGATCTTTGAGATTGATATGACTGGGGAAGTTAGAGAAAAATCCAAAGACTCCATGTAATACAACAAGAAAACCCTTTGGGTATTGAGATTTTATGCAAAACAAGGATGGAGAATGGATAAAGAAATGTGTGGTGATACCTTAGAAAGAAAATGAAAGAGGTTCAGTTTTGAGGAAAAAACTGAAACTGAAAGGACTCTCAAGGGAAATACGACTTCTTTGGGTACGCAAACACCTATTTCCTTTCCCCCCACTGCACATTGGATCATCTTCCGTATTTTCTGCTCCTAGTTCTCATGAACCTCACTTGGGATCTTTTAAAGCTTCATTTGGGAACACAAAGGAAAAATAAAAGAAGTTGGTCGACAGTTGGAGAATTTGGCCATCGACATGAAGATGAGCTTTGATGACATCAAGAAGCTCTTTGCTGCTAAGTGATGTGATTCAAAGCACTGTGGATGAAGTGAAATCATCTGCTGAGGATGTTGTAAAGGCAACAACGGTACATATGACAGCTGATAGAAATCTTCGGCCTCATGAAATGGAAGGGACATATTGGTTCTCCACGACTTGGATGGGCTGGCTGAAGAAGTTTGAGATTGAGTATCCTCCTCTTGTTATCAAGACATCCAAACCTTCCACCTCCACTTCAAAGACTCCACCTACCTAGCCAGCTGCCTTTGACCTCCCCTTAGCCTATTTTTGATGATGCCAAAGGGGGAGAAGTTAGAAGGAAGAAAAGTTTGGAGAAGTTTTAAGTGATTATGTTGACTCTCTAGCTCTTACTGAGTACATTCCATTTTGATGTTGGATGATCACTTGACTTGCCTTATCTATGCATATCTCTATAATTTATATGTCTCCATTAGATTATTTGATTATGCTCGCATCTATTGTTTATCTAATGGTGATTTTAAGGGTTCTGCAAAGTGCTTATCTCTTTGCTCTTAATTGTGGATATTTGAGACGTGCTTCAGGTAATCTTCTTGAAACTCTCCTCTATATGAAGTCTTGTGATCTGAAATTGAATGATGAAGTTTGGGGGAGTTTGGAGGATGTTATAGAAGTGTTTTTACAGGCTTTGAAAATTTGGAAAACCTCTGTTTACAAAGGGAACTCTTGCAAAATTTTCGTAGAATCTTAAAGTTCTTTTTGCTAAAAACTCTTGAAAAACTCCAGACTAATCTCAGGGGGAGCTTTTCATTTTGGTATCAACAGTTTATTATTAGTTAGGTTTGTCATCATCAAAAAGGGGGAGATTGTTAGCCCAAGGTTGTTTTATAAACAATCTATTTTTGATTTTGATGATAACAAACTTTTTCAACTAGTTTGAGACCTTTAGATTCTACATTGGAAAATCTTTTTAAGAAAATGATATCAAGAGTTCTCTAAGCTTAAATTGGCCTTAGATATAATTGAACACCTCTACACAAGCTTATTGGTAAATCTTTACATTGTAGGTGTTTTTGGAATGCTTGATGGTGTCAAGGGAAACCATTTTTCAGTCTAAGTGTTGATGGTGTCGACACATAGGACCATGGTGTCGACACATTGGTCATACTCCAGAATGCACAAAACTATGAGTCGACACATAGAAGACATAGTGTCGACACATTGAACAATGGCAAGATCCCGCTTTGTTTGTCGTCCGATCGAGCTGAAATTTGGAGAGGACGTTCACGACACAAGGTGCTATAATCTGAACGGTGAAGATCAGATTTGGAGCTCGGGAATAGTGTTTCTCATGCATGAACAGTAACCGCGAAATTGGTGTTTTCGGAATGCTTGTTACTGTCAAAGAACACATTTTTCAGACTAAGTGTTGTATGTGTCGACACATAGGACCATAGTGTCGACACATTGGTCATACACCCGAAAAAGTGAGTTTCCAGGCAAAGCTCCTAGGTTTCGACACATACATGGAAGGTGTCGACACATGCTTCGATTTCTCAGATCTGGAGCGACGTCACTCATTCTAAAAATGTCTCCAACGGCTCTAAATGCCCTCCAACGGCTCCAAAACATGACAAGAAAGCCCTTGGTGCCCTAGAGACTATAAATAGAACAAGATTGAAAGAGAAAACAAGAGCTACACACGAAAATCATTCTTGCCCTAATTTCTTGAGAGACAAAGCTCAAAGAAGAAGAAGAAGAAGAGAGAAGCTCTTCCAATCTAGAAGGCTTGCATTCAATCTTGCACATCCATAAGCCTTCCTTGAAGAACTCATTCTTCCAGCAAATCTCAGGTTCTTATATTTGTAGATTTGGCTTAGAGAGCCCTATCATTTCTTGAGTTACCCATTTGTATATTTGGCTTAGAGAGCCCTATCATTTCTTGAGCTACCCATTTGTAGATTTGGCTTAGAGAGTCATCCTCCATTGTACCCATCTATTGTAAAACATCTGAGTGTTGGGTAAACACTTGGTCCTACTTGTGAGAGTAGAAGAAATACTTTAGGTTGTGAGGATTTGTAAGAGAGTTAAAGTGTAAGCTCGGAAAACACTTGGTCCTACTTGTAAGAGTAGAAGAAATCCTCTAGGTTGTGAGGATTTGTAAGAGTTGAAGCGTGAGCTCGCAAAACGCTTTGTAAAGGTTCCTTAGCACCCGGGAAGCTAAGGTGTATTCGCTATTTGGAGAATAGTGGAGGAAGCCCAAGGAAGCCAATTGCCTTGGGGGTGGACGTAGGCACGTGTTTGGCCGAACCACCTAAAAACTACGGTGTCATATCTCTAACTCTATCTCTCTTACATTTTAGTACTTATTCATATTTGTGGAGATTTATACTTTATCATTCATTGATTATATTTGGCATAGCTTTAGACTCATTTAGATCAACATTATTTTTTGTTAAAGAGGGGTAGTTTTCAGATCTGCATATTCACTTAAAAGTGTTAAGTTTTTGAAAAACCCAATTCACCCCCCCCTCTTGGGTTGTCATTTAGACTCACAACCCTTTTCTCCTAGGCCTCCCTAGGATTCAGCTTGTGCTTTGGCCCGCACATCTTGTTCCCGTCAAAGAGAATTAAGGTGGGCATCAATTCTTGTCACCGGTAAAGGCCAAAACTTACCACCCTCCCTCAACACGGGGGAGACGAGTCTCTCAATTCCTAGCCAGAACACAGGAGGCGCTTTTCTCCACCTCTGGCATCAAGGGCTACCACCCCACCCGACCCCTGGCCTTCTCCCCACCACCCACGAGTTTGTTTTTTTTTTTTTTCATTTTTGTTTAAAATTTAAATTTGTATGTTTTCGAAATTTTTTATTTTCGAAATTTATGGAAAATTTTATTTTCGATATCAATTTTAGTATTATTATTTTATATTCTAATACATGTGTTGGATGCCGATTGGTGGTGGCATGGCTCTACAATTCCATAACATTGTTTTTACATTAATGGTTTAACGCCTAGGGAAGGAGGGACTGATATTTTTCAATTTTACGACCACAAATGACTTATTTGACGATTTTGGTACCCTATGGACCTATTTGTCGCAATCCTTAAAAGTAAACTTTTAACATATATTGCATGAGGATTGCAAATCACAAATATTGATCATAAGCCAGTATTGTGGATCCATGGAGAGAGACTTTCAAGATATATATTCCATATTTTTGTAATATTAATAACTTTATATGCTTATGCGCGTAATCCTTTCTTTTTAGTGATATGTGTATTATCTTTTGTCATACGAATAGCTTACTTTCATGATTATTTTGCGAATATATATGGAACCAAACAATAGGTACTTATGTGATTTTGATTTTTGCAAGATACGACTATAAATGGACTAACTTTTGTCAAAAGAACAATATTAATTGGACATGTATATATGATAGATTTCCTCTCATCAATTGGAAGTAGTGAAATGTTTAGGTCCATCAGAGGATTACTTTTGGGCTTGATGCAGATCGCACGATGGCCGATGGGCCTATTGCTGGTTGTCCATACATTAATCTGCTAGAAGTTATAAGGACTCTTCTACGTTTACAATAATGAATATATCCCCTCGCTATCTGTCAGTGATTCGAAAGACATAATACATTTGTTTGAGAACCGGAAGCAAATTATTCAATTCTTACGAGTCTCCTTATAAATGTTCCGAAATTCTGTTCTGCCTCTGCTTTGATTTTCCTATACATATTCCAGTTAAGGAACAAGCTACGGTACTATTTCTTTTATCCTCCCTTGGTAAGGTAGTATTTGGTCAACTGATCAGTACTGGACGCCATAATTGAATTGATCCCCTAAGGCCTATGGGATTGAGCAGGACTTGGGGTTGGGGGTGGGCCCGGCTATTTACAGTCTGTACCGCCATCTACCAAAAAAACAAAAAAAAGGGTTAAAAGGAGAGGATAAGTAGCTAATGACGTTCAAGAGCTATGCAAGTTGCAGAAGATAGCGGCCGCCCCATATGATGATAATTAAAGTAAAATGCATGCAGTCATTATCAGCCACATGGGCAGCTCATAATCATAGTGTTAGTACCCACGGTTTTCCTAATGACCTTTTTCAATTCCCTAGTTTGTATCCAAACAACAGGGAATCTACGCTGTAATTCGTTGGTTTGGACATTTTTTCTTTTCTTTCTTTATGAAGTGGGGACCTGGAAAGCACAAGGAACAATATATATATATATATATATATAT
This sequence comes from Myrica gale, assembly GCA_963930655.1. Classification (NCBI taxonomy): domain Eukaryota; kingdom Viridiplantae; phylum Streptophyta; class Magnoliopsida; order Fagales; family Myricaceae; genus Myrica; species Myrica gale. The sequence continues at coordinate 15,190,423 of OZ005620.1, forward strand.
ATATATAAAGGTGTTTAACAAGTTGGCTTTATTGTAAGAATTTTTCAGAAAGATGGGTTGGCTGTGTTTGTCAACGTGACGACGTCGATGAGTTTGGAGTACTTTAAAAAGGTGTGCACAACCCATACGGACTGTTTTTAGAAGTTTGGAAGAGTACTGTTCTGATGTAATGATCAAGCAGATTTGAAAATAGTTCATTTTTTGTCTAAGAATGTGTAATACTTAATTTAAGTCTTGACAAATTAAGTAATAGAGCCAATCAAATACCATGGATGCAGGTTAATTTCAATTATCAAGACTTCGGATTAGCAGAATATGTCTTTTTTCTTCCAATTTTGTTCCCATGGTTTAGTTAAAGTGAATGAGCTAGATGTCAAATTAAAGTGGTCACAAGATATATATTTGAATATATTTGTGTACGGAATTGGTACATAGATATATACTATCATGACATGCCATCTTTTGCTTACACATCCAGCTGGTTCTCAATTACTTTTGCCAAATTCATTGAAGCAAATATAATTTAAATAGTTTAGGGCAATTAGGGGTGGGTAACGGTATTATCGGAGCCCGAATTTGAAATTCAGGCTCTTGTACCGTTAATAACCGAATGCCTATTTTGGCATCCGATTCCGGTCCGACAACTGCCAGAATTTCGACAATCCCGGTACTGGATATCGGGATTCCGACAGTGAGAATATAGTTTGTTTTTAACTGATTTGAGCATAAAATTTTAATTTTTTGGGCTTTTTTTACACTATCTGATTCTGGGCTTATTACACAATCTGGTTTTAGGCTTGCACGATTAGGCTTTTAAAGATGAATGTTGGATCCAATACTCTTTTATTCATTTACATATTACAACTATATAATAATTGAAGTTTGCATTAAATTAATAAATCACATGCATACATTAATGAAAGAAAAATGATACAAAATTACAAATAAACATATAAATAAAATATACAAATAATATAAATTTAGATTCTAAAAAAAAATCTACAAATATTACAAATTGGATTATCCAACTTGGATAGTTGAATGAATAGAATAAAATATTGGTAATTTAATCAAAACATTACCATCATATGATTATGTTTATGTTAGTTTTGTATGATTATGCTAAACAATTTCACAACAAAATAAACATGAGCATTAAAATAATTACACACATGAACATTAAAATAAACATACGCATACACAATTTCACTACAAAATATCCAATCAATCAAGCCCACTGCCCATCCTCCAATTTCAAACATATTCATAACTTCAAACAAAATCAAACCCTCCAATCAAGCCCATCCTCCACAGCTTCACAACTTAATCTATACTCTAAAATTCTAAATTATCTAATGAACTACAATAAATAATTAACTAAATAAGCGAATAAATTTTTACCTCAATGGTAGTGCACCGACCACACACGACACAAATTCACAATCTTGTAACCTGCACTAAAAAAACTTAATTAATTAATAGATAATGAAATGAAGAACAACTGATTTTAATGAAAATGAAATTGAAAAAAACTAAAAAATTAAACAGCAAATTCGTGAAAATGTGATTGTGAGAGTGAGAGTCTGAATCTCTGTGAGAGAGAGAGAGAGGCAGAGAGGCTGTCAGTGTTAGCTGAGGCAGAGAGGCTGTCAGTGTTAGCTGAGGCAGTGGCCTTGGCCTTCGACGAAATCACCGTAGAAGGAGACAATGAGCACAAAGACTAGAGAGAGACTAGAGACAGAGAGAGAGCTGCGTGAGGTGAGAGAGAGATCTGGGTGAGGTAAGAGAGAAAAAGGGAAAGGGAGGGAGAAGACGAGAATTATTGAATGGAGGGGGAGGGGGTTTTGAAAAAACCCTAGGACCAAAACGTACAGTTTTGGTCTAGGTTTTTTTTAAATACCGGTACTGCTAATTCCATATACTCTATACCGGCTCCGACTCCAGTTTCGGGCGGTATGAAGAATAAAGTGGACGGAACCGGTACCGGAATTGAAATTTCGGTACTGGCGGTAGTTTTGCCCACCCTAAAGGGAAATGATAGTATTTCCTAAACTAAAAAAAAATCGACACATTCCACTCTAAGCTGTCAATATATTTTTACTTTACATCTCATATTACACTATTATCCGTCCCCGATGCTTATAGACGTGCTTTAATGATAGCCGCATATGGTTGACTCAACAAATGCACAAATGATCTTAATTTAATCTAAATTTTTTGGAACATAAACGATAGAATCTTGTCGTTCCAAACGATGGCATACATGATCACATTTAGGACCTCCTGTGGTAATAGAAATTTGATGGAATGTAAAGTTTGTGAATGTGTACCCCAAGCTACCAATCTCAATGGTCGGGGCCCTCCTTATATGGTTCCTCCTCCTGATTCTTTCTGGAATGGTACAATTTAAAATTATAAGTAAAAAAGACTAAGTTAGTGGCATAACGATATTTTCTAGTCTATGCAAGAATCATGACATATATAAGTACGATATGAGTGCACATATTGTATAATAGGTCTTAATAAGTGTTAGTGTTAGAAAAATTTCATGTCAAAAGTATGTCCAATTGATATGTAATTTTGTTGTGATTCAAGTTTTGAACTGAAGATGATGATCAAAGACTTGTTGTTGGCCTGACGCTCAAATCAAGTGGTCACAGAGAGTTTGGATGGCCTTTGGCTTGAGCTATATGGTTGCAAGGAATTTGGCTTGATCCTAGCTCTAGTGAACTTGGTAATTTTCACACAAATTAGTCTCGCTCACTGAAGCTTAACCTCTAGTTCAAGTGAAGTGTTAATAGAAAACCTCTAGCTCAAGCGAGAACCGACGATTTAAAAAAACCCTACTTTTTAGAGTCTTATTCATCTCGAAACTTAAGGTAACCTTCATATACTTTACGAGGTTGTCTTGTAACCATAAAGAGGCCGCTCATTCATTATTTGAGCCTCCATTTGAGAGAGAAAAACACCTTAGTGAGTCCTAACCTAAATCAACCAAATTCTCTCTCATTCAATCATGTTGAACCTTCCATTATGAAGCCATTAGAGAGTGCTGAAGTAATTTTGTTGCCATAATTTTACTGTTGAATAACAAGATTGTTCACGAAGAGTCCATAGGAAGAACCTCAGAGGTCTGCGGTTGTTACCGCACAGAGCATGTTTGAGTATTTGGATTATTAAATCGGGGTTGTCAAAGTCAGCTACACAGTTTGTCAATGTCTGAATCAACATTTGAAAGATTTTATTTTTAGTGGATTTCATGTGGCATTTTTAGTTTGAAGTGATTTTTCTTTTGAAGGGTGCTTCAAAAGTTCTTCACTTTGTCAACAAAATCTTGTCTATTTGTGTGATTAATGTTTTACTAATTTTTACTACTTATTTTGTTGATTGAATTTGTTATTGTTCAGATTTAGAACATATTTTGAGAATTCATTAAAATTTTTAATTAGAGAAAAAATGTCTATTCACCTCTCTCTACGTGTTAATTAGGTTTAAACTGGTTTTTAAATATGATATGAAATAAGTGATATGCTCATGAATTAGATATCGTGCATAATAACTTGTATTGCTTGCAATAACATTTTTTTGTCTCTTTTTGAATAATTCTTACTCTCCATTTAACCCTTGAAGTCAAGGTTTGCATCTCCTATGGAATTGTCCCCTTCATCCCTCAAGAACATGTCATTTAATCACACTAGCGCTTGTTTCCTTGCAAGGTTTACTATTCAACATGACCTAAGATAGACGTGACGTCCTTCTATATGGACGCACTTACCATATTTAAGAAATACAACACAATCATAGTGATAATCATATCAATAACTTTGTAAGCCTATTTTAGTTATCAATTTGTTTTGCTTTACGATCTTCTTTCTCAATGTGAGCTAATCTAGCTGGTTCACAATTAGAATTTTTTGTTTCAATCTTACCTCTCTTATGGTAACTAGTTTAAGTTTATATATTACAACTAACTTGTAAGTTTATCTTGCTTATACTCCTTGGTTGTCATTGCAAGCTCTAAGATTTTTTTGATTACTTTAGACTTTTATATACTACATAACTTTATGCTATGTTCCGAGATACTACCTATTTGTTCACTCTTAACTTTAGACAAGAAATGAACTAATCTTATCTAATATTAAACTTGAGAAACTAGTCTCTAATATTATAGTACTTTTCCTTTACAATTATGTTTTGTTCATTTCTTCTCAACATTATTTGAAGCCAACATTTTACAATTCTAAATAATCATTAACATAATTTCAACCTATTGTGTTTCATTAGCTGCATTAGGTTCATTCTTGTCATTCTAATCATGTTCGGCTCCTTAAACACAGAGTTATCTACTCCTTAGCTATGTTGAGCAAGTTTTCTCAAAATAATGCTAAGGTGACAATTTTTAGATGATTCCACACAAAATCACCCTCTTTGAAACTTGCTTGCCATTAGAGCTTGTTGGCTTGCCTTTTGTACTTCTCGGTTAACTTTTGAATTCGGTCTCGAACTTGTTCATGAAACTTCTTAATGCTCTTCACTCTCTCCTTGACATCTACAATGGTGTTTGAGTGTTAAAAGTTTGATAAGGTTAAAATGAAGCAAAGTCTAAAAGACTAATAGGATTCTCATAGACAATCTCAAAGGGATTACAACCCGTAGTTTGACTAGTGGAAGGTATAGGGAAACTTGGCTTGTGCAAGAATTAGATCCCATTGGCGAATATTTTTACCGACAAAGCTCCTCAATAAATTTTTCAAGTTTAGATTGGTAACCTCTAATTCTCAATCGATTTTACGATGACAAGTTTAACTAAATTGAAGATTAGTTCTAAGCTTCCTCCGTTGATAACTTATAAAACTTATGATAGTCTTTAGAATTCCATGAATCCTAAGAATCTCTTGAAAATAAAGATCTTTCACATGAGAAGCATCAAGAGTCTTGTCATAAGGATCAAAATGTGTCATCTTCGAATATCGATAAACAAATACCACAACTGAATCTGCATTCCTCTGAATCTTTGGTAACACTACAAGAAACTTAGCTTTAGGTGGAAAAATTTTGGGTGTCAAACCAAATTTTGTCACCTAAAGTGGTCTTTCCATGACAAAACAATAATTTCGTCACCCAAAATTATTCAGGAACGCCAAAACCGTCCGGATAAGTCCCAAAATTGTTCAAACTAATTTCTGGTATGACAACATACACCTCGTCGCAAATGAGTGACGATAAAACTCGTTACAAATACTTAATTTCCCTTCGGACCCATAAACAAAATGTTCAGATGCTTGCTGGGCGAAAAATGCGAAGCCGTCGTAACTGAGTGACGATAAGAATCATCATAAATTTAACAAGCCCTTCTGGACGTCATTTTTATATCTTCCACACAGCCATTACCTAAGAAATAATAATCGTCAGCATATAGTAACAAATTAAAAAGCGTCATGAACACTCAATCCTGTCCGGACGTACAAATGCGCGTTCAAAAGCCAAAAAATAAAATCGTCCGGACGCTGAAAACATGTCGACAGAAGTCTGAATGCTTCTTCCGCGTATTGTGTGGTTCCACGTTGCAAAACTTCACACAAGTGATTGGGCCACATGTGAATCTAACCGTTAAGATGCGTCCAAATGACTGTGAAAAGCGTGCGGATGCCGACTTTCACTCTCTTCTCTCAAACATTTTTACTACCCGTTCGAGATTTATTTCGAGATCTCTCAAACAATATCAGGTGGAACCTTCTTTGTGAGTTTGCTTTTCAATTTCACGCATTTTAATTTAATACTTTTGAATTTTGTTGTGTTCTTTGTGTCATCAAAGTACGCTATATAGTTTATGTTCATTGAAGTACCGTTTGAACAATAGTTTATTGTTGTCCGGGCTTTTTATTACCGTTCGGATTCTTCTGAATGTAAACGTCGCCGTTTGAATTACTTGAGAACAATGTTTGCTAAGGTTTGGAGGTTTTTGCTTGGTTGACCATGGATCGCTACGGGAGAAGTACCACCAATGTCGGAGCATAGAAAGAGCAACCTTCTTGGGCGGACGCTTTTCTAGTAGAGTTGACGGGGAGTATTCGGTCAACAGTGGAGCCGACACATTCATTGTGCATGGAGCTCTATTGCCGCTTGACCGGTTTGGAGAACAAATTTGCAGAGAGTGATAGAGTGCTAACAGAGGAGCTGAATATTTTGCCCAGTCTGTCCATATCGTTCCGATACAACGCCAGACACTTATCAATCGAGTGGATAACATGGAGGAGCATTTGACGCATGTTCGTGACGCCCTCAGAATAGATCTGGAGTAGCCAGCTCGTGATTAGGACTAGCCACCTGTTTATGTTAACGAAACAATTAGTTTAATTAGATTGTAACAGTTAGTGTAATTATAATTAAATAGGTGATTAGTTATAACAGATGTTTAATATAAAAGTATGCTCATTTAAAAATTACACGAAATTAGAGATAACGAACTTAGTGTAATTCTTGAATTGTTCACGTTATGGATAGTTTGAGTATACAATACGCGTAATGTTTATAATTGTATCTATTATTGTGAAAGATGTGTTTAGAAATTTTGATGCAAATCTCCTTTTGTCCTTCAGATACACATTCAGTATTGAGCTTACACACTCACCTTCAATGGTGGGTGTTTATGCTGAATGTTGTAGGCGTGTATATGAGAATTGAGAAGAAATGCTATTGAAATTTCTAAAGCATCAGTTACAATAGTCAGGTCAATTAGTGTAGTACATGATATTGTAAACTTGAATAGGATAGGACCTATCACCCGAAGAAATTGGAGTTGATTGTGAATGTCATCATTGTTTACATTATTGTTTGTATTTTTGTCTTTGAAGGAACAATATGGATAAGAGCTGGATTTATGAGGCCGATATACGCAAAAGTGCGAATTATAATGATGGTGTTTGAGATTTTATAAGTGTCACCCGTAGTTATGCAGATAGTTGGGGACTGATAAATTGAGCAGTGAGGATTATGAGGGAAACATAAATGATGATATGAGAGACATGTTAGAAGATTTTGAGGCGGGAGCAAGGGTTGTTTGGAACACTGGTAGATGCTGAGCGAGAGTTGTATCCCAGGTGTAAGAAGTACTCGAAGTTCTCCTTCGTTGTTAGGTTATTTCATGTGAAGTCGAAAAATAATTTAACTGTAAATGCCTTTGAAGATGTGTTGGGCTTGATAAAAGATGCGCTGCTAGAGGGAGACACACTTCCTAAATCTTATTATGTGGTGAATAAGTTAAGAAAGAATTTAGGATTTAACTACGATAACATACATGCATGCTTAAATGATTGTGTACTGTTTTGTAAGGAGCTCAATGAGTTACAAGAGTTTCTGGTGTGTGGGGTATCGAGGTGGAAGTACAGTCAGAATAGGAAATCAAAGGTTCCTCAAAAAGTGTTGTGATATTTTTAGTTGAAACTAAAATTACAACGATTGTTTCCAATAAGGCAAACAACAATGGATATGCGGTGGCACCATGAGAAGCGTGTGGTTGAAGCTGAGGCGATGAGGCATCTTGTAGACTCTGGGGTATCGAAGGACCTTGATAAGAAGTATGACTGGTTTGGTGGAGAATCTCGGAACGTCCGGTTGGGTTTGACATCTGATGGGTTCAATCCTTTTTGCAATGAGCTTATCGTATAGTATATGGCTAGTAGTACTAATTTCATACAATTTGACGCCATGGAAATGTATTAAGAATTCATGTTTCATGCTATCATTGCTTATTCCGGATCTAAAAAGTCTTGGGAATGATATGAACGTCTACTTGCAGCCTTTGATAGATGAGTTGAAGGACTTGTGGGAAAATGGAGTGCAGATGTACGACGCGGCTATGTCAAGTTCATTCAAGTTACATGCTGTTTGTTTTGGACAATAAATGACTTCCCGACTAATAGTAATCTCTCAAGGTTGAGTACAAAAGGACGGTTAGCATGCCCTAATTTCAATGCTAAAACAACGTTGTTTTGGTTGAAACATGGGTGCAAACATTATTTCTAGAACATTTCTAGTATTTGCCCGCGACGCATGGGTGGGGCATGATGTCGACATATTTGACGGGAAAAAAGGTGCAGAGCAGCACCTGAAGAAGTCACTGAAGAGGAGTTAATTCAACAACTTGAATCAATATTATTATGTTCATTTGGGAAGACTAAGAAGAGCAGAAACGAGCAGAAAATGAGTTAAGTTGGACAAAGCGCATCATATTATTTGAGTTGTCGTACTGGTCAGAGTTGAAACTTCGACAGAATTTGGACGCCATGCACATAGAGAAGAATATTTGTGACAATGTGTTGGGAACTTTGATGAACGTCGATGGCAAGACGAAGGATAATACTAATGCTCGGAGGGACTTGACATTAATGGGCATTAAAAAAGGAGTTACATTTTCAGGTTCTGGGTTAGCAGGAGGTGATGCCTCAAACATTATTCACTTTAACGATGGAAGAATGTAAGAACTATTGTGAATGATTGATGTTGTCAAGTTTCCAGATGTATACACCTCTAATATATCCCTATGCATGAATATAAAAGAAAGGAAGATAATTGGTATAAAGAGTTACGACTCACACGTCTTGTTGCAGCAACTGTTATCGGCAATGATACACGGGTTGTTAGGAAACAAAGTATGTACAACGTTGACTGAGTTGAGCTTCTTCTTCAGAGAGTGCTCAAGAACAATACTTTTAGACGTTGTGGACGAGTTAGAGAAGGACATCGGAATGATTCTTTTCAAGTTGGAACATATATTTGCTCTATCATTTTTTTACTATTCTCGTTCATTTAACTGTTCATTTACCTTGAGAGGTGAAACTTTGGGGTCCAGTTCAATTTTAATAGATGTCTCCAATGGAAAGGTATATGGTGAAGATAAAGTATTTCGTTAAGAATAGGGCACGGTATGAGGGCTCTATAGTAGAGAATTATATGTTAAATAAATGTTTAATTGTTTGCTCAATGTATCTTGGTACGGTTGAGACTAGATTTAATAGAAAATACCAGAATTATGCCGACATGGATTATCAAAATTGTCGTATTTCTGTATTTACTCAAATTGTTCAACCTCTGAGAGTTGGTAGGGTCAAGATTTGAGTAGAAATGAATTTACAAAAGCGCAATGATACATACTCAACAACTGTTCAGAAATCAGTCAACATAGAGAGGAAGCACTTATAAGAATATTTGCTCATTTAAACAATTATGAGTTCATTATATTTTAATTTATTATAAAATATTTTATTTCTTTATAGCAAGCACTTGGAAGAGATGACGAGCAGTCATCAATAAATGTTGATAAGAGGCACAGAGAAAGATTTTTGTTATGGTTTTAGAAATTGGGTATTTATTTAATTTTGTCTCTATTATATGTTTAATTTTTATTGATCTTTTTTGTTAGTTTAAAACTTAACACATTACTATTTCATATTCATATTACGCGCAATGAAAATTGGGGCTCAGTGTTGGATGATTTGTATCCATTAGCATCCGATCTGGATCAATGAGCACTTTGTTACTCTGGGTGTGTAGTGAATGTAGTTAGGTTTCACACGGTCCTTCGTGAACAATTTTGTAACACTCAGAATAATGATGTGGTTATTTCTGGGACCATGCTGGGGAAGATGTAGATTTTTACGGCCAAGTCGTGGATATTTACGCGTTGCGTTATTCGCAGGAGAATTTAGTTTATTTACTCAAATGTGACTGGTTTGACTTAAGTGGTACAAAGACGACGTTCGTGCTAGCATCTCAAGGGAATCAAATGTTTTATATCGATGATATTAAGTTGGGCGGTCACTGGAAGATTGTTCAAAAGATTACTCCTAGAAACACATGTGATATTCCACCTATTACGAGCTCATTCTTATTCATCTTGGGATACGAGTGTTGTAATGCTACTTCTTTGGTATTGAACACCAAGTAATGCCGGTACATTCTATTCTTATACGTCTTGTACACTATGTTCATCATAGACGTCACAGTGTGCGATCCTCGGGTCGGTTATTATCTCGTTGAAAGTCATTCTCAACATATATAACAGTGAGTACGTATAAAATTTTGCACAATTAAAATTTAATAAATTATATTTACTAACACTCGGTTCATCACATATGATTTAACTTGATCAAAGACTTCCCTCCACTTAGTCGTCTGAAATGAGACATGTTGTTGAACGAGTGAACCAGTATAACTTGAGAGCATCGATGATGCCTTGTCATCACTACCCGTCCGTCCATCAAGGTATGACAAGTCAGTTTTCCTCCATTACAAGCCTTGTGTAATACAATCCTGCGTGTAGTACCCCTTCTGTGTTTGATCCCGGACATCGCAACAAATGAGGAATAATACATTTAAGAATCAGTTAGCATATAATTTGAAAATTGGTAATATTTAATCAAAATAGATGGGGTAAGATAAGTAATTCCTAGGATTAAGGCAACCCAAGAGGGGGGGTGAATTGAGTTTTTAAACTTTTTTGCTTTTAACCTCCAATATCGTGTTTGCAAAGTAAAGACTAGTTTCGCACAAGTATATAGATGCAACAAGTGTAAATAAATGCTAAATGTTAAGAGTAGGGTTAGAGAAGCAAACACGAGATTTTAAGGTTCGGAAAAGCCGCCCACATCCACTCCTCAAGCTCCTTTACCGAGCCTTAGATTTTCCCACTATTCTACACTCTAGCTTCCTGGGCTCAACACTCACAACCCAAGTGGTTTCTTGGGTGCACCACTCACAACCTAACCAAGTTTGAAATATACCCTATTTTATCTGCTTCTTTAGGGAACAACCTCACTAAAGGAATCACCTCTCTTGAATATGAAAATATAAGAATAAACTCTCTCAAAAAATGGATATGAAATGAAAAGCTCTATCTATTGATTCACACAATAACAAGGATAATAAAGTGTGATTTTTTGTGAATGATATGAGAAATATGGAATAAGAAGATTTAAGATATTTCTCAAGCTATAGAAATGATATGTAGTCTTTCTCCTCAGTTTAGAGGCAATAGGAAGGTCTTTATATATGCCACATATGAAAACTAGCCCTTTATAGCCGTTGATGGTTGATTTGTCAAAACGTGCCGGTTGACTGCTACATGAACTGGTTGACCGCTTCAAGTTAGCGTTAAACCCAATGGTCACAATGTCAGAATTACAACAGATCTATTTACAAAAACAACCGGTCGACCGCTATACGAAGCGGTCGAACACCGCTTCGATAACTGGTCGACCTCATCAACTTAAGTACAAGATCCGGTTCATTTAAAACCATATTTTTTTATCACTTTGAAACACCCAATTTTAAAGACTAACTTCTTATAAGTATATAAATGGTTTGAGAGTTTGATTGAGGTGTTTTGAAACTATTTAAAAATTTAGGCTCACAAATCTCATAAAAGCTCATGATTTTGTAAAAATGTTAGCTCATAGATATTTCATTTTGATAAATGCAAGAAATATGTCAAAGATGAATACATTTGCATTTTTAAGAAATACACATAATCATTACATAGAATAATTTTATCAACCAACGATGTAGAACATATTCTCAAACAAGGATGTAGAAGTTACCAAATGTTCCCCTTAGCATTTGTCCTCAAATGTCACAAGTCTTCTTGATAGTCAAGTTTCATCGAAGTATCATTTATTGCTCCATCCTACAAGGGAATCAAGAAACCATTTTTGGTACCCAAACTTTCTTGGGTCCTTCGGTGTTAGCCTTAGTTCCTTTTGGAACACATTTTTTCTTGAGAGTCTTGCTCCTAAGTTTCTTTAATGCACAATTAAAAATTAGATGTCAATCTTGGTTGCAAAAATGACATGTTTGAGTAGGTGCACAAAAAGACTTCGCCTTCACAAAATAATTCTTAAAATATTTTTGGTGAATAGAAGGCTTGTAGCCGAAGCCACTTTTGTCAAAGACACATCTTTGACTACTGAGAATTAAATCCAAAGATTTTTTTTCCTTGAGTAAAATTCTCAAGGATTTTGCTTTGAGAAACTATTTTCTTGTTCAAAGCAAACTTTCACCTTTTCAAATTCTAAAACTTTTTGTTGGAGTAAATCATTTTCAAGCTTTAAAGTGTTTCCCTCAGTTTCTAATAAATCAATTTCTTTTGGAATCAAATTGATCTTATTTTTCAATGATGTATATTTTGAACCAATTTTTTCAAATTGACAAAGAAGTTCATCAAAGGCATTTTGAAGTTCAATGTAAGAAAGGTTAGGTTCATCATCCGAATAGTATACCTTTTCATCATCCTCAAATGTCATGAGGCAAATGTTAGGGATTTCTCTATCTTCTTCTTCGGAGGAGCTTTCATTGTTAACATTCCATGATGTCTTCTTGTATTTGAGGCTTCTATTCTCTTTCTTCCTTTTGAGGAAGTTCTTGAACTTTCTAATCATTAAGACTATGTATTCCTCATCGTTATCCTCATCTTAGGTTATGGAAGATTTGAGAGCAATTCTCATATTCTTCTTGCTCCCATCTTCATTTTCGAGCATTTGGATCTCATGGGTCATGAGGGATCTGAGAAGCTCTTCTAAAGGTAATGGTGAGATCTTTAGCTTCTTGAATTGCGATCACCTTTCCATCCCATGACTTTGGTAGTGACCTAAAGATTTTTCTCACCAAATCCGAATTAGTATAAGATTTACCAAGTGCATTCAAGACATTTATAATATAGGTAAATCTAGTATACAAGTCACCAATGGATTCCTCTAGTTTCATTTTAAAGAACTAATAGTTATAGACAAACATATTTATTTTGGACACTTTGACTTGGTCCTTTCATGAGTAATCTCTAGAGCATGCCAAATTTTCTTAGAATTTGTGCAAGAAGATATTCTATTAAATTCATTTCTTTCTAAAGCACAATAAAGAATGTTCATAGCCCTAGCAAGAACTCGTTAGCATGGGTATCAGATGACGAACTTTTAGTATATTAAGTGTTCGAATGAAGAGTCACCACATCCAGACGGATAAAAATACAAGCCGTTTAAAATTAAAAATATGTGTTATTGTCTACACGTATACTAACATCGTGCAGACACATTAAAAGAAGACAATATTATCATATACATTACAAGAAATTATGCTTTAGGTGACAAAATTTTGGGTGTCAAACCAAATTTTGTCGCCTAAAGTGAATTTTCCATGACAAAATATTAATTTCGTCACCCAAAACCATTTAAGAACTCCAAAACCGTTCGGACCTGTCACAACCACGTTCGAATGTATTGCTGGTTTGAAAACATACACATGTGGCGAATGAGTGAAGAAAAAACCATCACAAAAAAATAACGTCCGGACTCTCAAGATACCTGTTCGAACTCTCTGCAGGGTGAAATTCCACATCGTCGTAACTGAGTGACAATTAGAATCATCACAATTTTTACAATACTGTCCGGACTCCCTTTATACACAGTCCAAACGGACATTAGCTAACAAATAGTAATCGTCAGGCTAGAGTGACAAATTAAAAATCGTCATAAATACTCTATTCAATTCGGACTTTATAAACCACGTTCCAACGGAAAAAATACCCATGTCCGGACGGTAAAAAAAAACCCGCACAATTATAAATGCTTCTTCCGCGAATCGTGTGCATCCACGTTGCAAAACTTCAGACACGTGACATCCATACAGTCCGGACAAAGAACCATTTCGAATCGGGCATATTTAATGACGTTAAATTTGATAGAGTTACGTGTCAGTATAACTGTTGAAACTAGTCTGAACGCTAATATAACACGTTTAGACAGTTAATGGCCACATTAAACCGTCAGACTTTGTCAAAATCTCAAACTCACTCGTTCTCTCATACTTTTCTCTCGCACGTTTTCACTCTCCATTCGAGATCTATCAAAGAACTTCAGGTAAAACATTTGTTATGTTGTTTTATTTTATGGAACGACGTCCGGACCTGTTATAAACCGTCAGGACTGTTATTTTAAGTTCGGACTCATTTTATTATGTCCGGACGTCCTAAAACTAAAACGACGCAGTTTGACATTTGTTCGAACGGTGTATACTCATGTTCGGACGGTTTTGCTAGGTTGACCATGGAACACTCAGGAAGAAGTATCACCAATGTCGGGGGACAGACAGAGCGACCAGCCTGGCAGACGCGTATTTAGCGGAGTTAAACGAGAGTATTCGGGCGATCATGCAGCCGACGCATTCATTGTGCATGGAGCTCCATTGCCGCTTGACCGGTTTGGAGACGAAACTTGCTCTGACGGATAGGGTTATAACGGAAGAGCTGAATATTATGCGGAGGAAACTAATAAGGATGAGAGAACAATTTTCTCTATTGTCCCAGTCTGTCCATATCGTTCCGATACAACTGCAGACACTCGTAAGACGGGTGGATAATATGGAGGAGCATTTGGCGCATGTTCGTGATGCTCTCGGACAAGTATCATTTGAATTATTTTTTATATTTTATATTGATTATGTTTTTTTTCAGTAGATTAAATTTATTACAATTTAAATGGACAATTAGTAAAATTAAATAAGTAGTTATAATTAAATTGATGATTATTATAATTGATATTTAATATAAAAATATGATTAATTATATATATTTTATTTATTTTAAATAAAGAAATTAAGTTAAATATTTGTGCCAAATTATATTGAGTTGAATGAAATAAATTAAATTATTTACTTAAATTAACTCATTTAAATAAATTAGGTTGCTAGCGTAATAAAGTAAATTGTGTTAATTTAATCTGTGAAATAAATTTGCTATCCATTCGGACTCTCTACATGCGCCTTCGGACTCTTTCATCGCAAACGAAAGTAAGTGTGGTACCCGTTGGAACGTTGATTGAGACAGTCCAGACGTTCACTTAACTGTCGCATGGCGTACACATGTTTTCGTTATAAGAAAGTTAAAAACGGTTGTACCAGTCCGAACGTTTAAAAGTAGGCCGGACGTGCTTCGCTGTTTTTTTTTCCTTTCTTTGTAAGCAATATCTACATGCGCGTCTGGACTCCTGCATCGCTACTGAAAATAAATTAGGTACCCATTTGAACGTGTTTTATACAGTCCGGACGTTCACTCAACCGTTGCATGGCGTACACGTGTTTTCGTTATACGAAAGTTGAAAATGGTTGTACCCGTCCACACGTTTTACAGCGGTCCGGACGGGATCCGCCGTTTATTTAGCTAAACGTGCGCTTCCACGTGTCGTCAATTCATTGCAACGTCCAGAATTATCGTGCGAACGTCTCAATAAAACGTCCCGACGTATTAATTGTGCCGAACGATTTTAAACGGTTTACAGTTTGGCATTTAATACGGAGTACGATGATTGGGTCACGTGTGCAGAAGGAAGTCCGGATGGTTTCCCTCAAAAACACCAATTGTTTTCCCTCAAAAAAGCACTCAAAAATCAAGTTTTTTCTTCACAAATCTCGACGTAATATCACTCCCTTGTGTATCTAATCACATCCAGGTATGTTTTGCTTATTTTTAACAAGATTTTAATGGTGAAAATTTCTTTTTTATATAGTTTTATGTATAGAATTTCAATTCTATTTTTTGTATAGTAGATTGTGTTTTTTGATTGAGTTTTACGTAGAAATTGATTGTGTTAAGTGTTAGGTTTGTTTTAAGTATATTAGTTTGTGTTTTGGTGGAATTTTTGGGCGAGTGGGGAGGTGGAGGGACGCTATCATGGCTAAGTTAACTCGATCATCATTCACACAGCGTTTGGACTGATTATGAGGCGTCCAGACACGTGTATGAACGCACTCCAGATACTTTAATGTTAAATTTATATATATTTTTTATTGTCTTAGGGTTGGGACGGGTATCCAAACCGATACGTCAATGTTTTGATCACGTCCGGACGCATTTTGTACACGTCCGGACGACTATATTTATGTTCGGACGGTGTATTTTTGTTCGAACGTTCTGCTAACCTTGCGAACTCTTTTGTCCAGATTCACTCGAGATTTGACAGTGGAGCAGCATACAACGGTCATTACGTCGCGCTCAATTGTTGTTGAGCGGGACATCAAATTGGCCGATTTTAATGACCTCACATTTGAAGGTCGGACGCTTCCGGAAGTGGTGGAGGGGTTAGGTTGCCTTCCACTGATCCACAGGACCGGCTATCCATCAAAAAATATGGTCCGGAAGTTTTATTGCTCTATATTACGGGCGATGGACCTTGAGGAGCCTACTATAGAGGTCACTGTCCGTAACGTTTTGATAATATTCTCGCTGAATGAGTTGAAGAATTTCTTGTGGTACGAGAGAGATTTGGCAGCGTTCCCAAACCTGCCAATGAGCAAGGAGGCCGGCCTACTAAGGTCAAGGTATTACAAACCATGTTGGGGGATGATACAGCAATCTTGGACGGAGCCTATATGGTACACGGGCAGCTGCTTACTTTTTTCCAGATCATGCATCTGATCCTTTGCTCCTTCATCGACCCGAAGAAGCACACCACAGAGTTGTCTTATAACTGGGCCGAGTTCCTGTACCTGGTAGTTGTACGGGGCTATCTGTTGATATATCATCATACATCTACCGGTCTATTTGTGTAAAGGCCTTGAAGATTGATGCTACGACTTCATTACCGTACGAGATTCTTCTGACCCAAATCCTGCACGCCATGCTAGTACCCGAGGGTGGTGCCGAGTCGAAGGCGCATCCACCGGGAGTAATCAACCAGACCATGCTCTCCAAATTGATGGATGATATGATGATGAAGCTGTCTCAGCAGATGCAGTCGGTCTTGCAGCCCACCTATTGCATGGTCAGTGACATCAGTCGTCGTCTGATGACTTTGGAGCAGAAGGTCGCCGACATGGACGCTGGGTGGAAGAAGGAGGTCTTTGAGGGGCGTGGCAACCGGTGCGGAGCTCTTTCCCCTGACTGAGCGGGTCGTACTGATAAAGGAGCACCTTCGTCACGTCCGTCTTGTCCTAAAACTCACGGATGATGATAATGATCATGATGATTAGTCTTCCTTATTTACTTTTATTATCAAGTTTATTTATTATGTTTTGAGGACATTTAATTTTATATTATGTTTTGTGGACATGTATAGATTTTGTTTGATGTGTTTGTTCATATTATGTTTTGTGTCATCTCAGTTATGTTATTTGTATTTATTAGAACTTAATATAATATGTTAATTAATATTGCGTTTATAATTTCGGTACACTCATTCAAAAAAAATATTTATTATTTACATTATTACTTAACTTTGGTTATTTAAAATTTGCTAATAAAGATAATTAAAAAATGAAAAAATACATATTGTCCAAAAGCTTTCGGACCTGAATTTATTCGTCCGGACCGTTATTTACTACTGTTCGAACCGTTTTTGTTTATTATCAGACGCTATGGTGTTGGTATTTCCTAAACAGTCTCGGGTAATGTAAGGTAGTGTTCGGACGATATGTGACGGTCCGAACGTATATGTTATAGAGCATACGCTGTCGTTTGAGAATTACTAAAACAGTCTGTTGAACTGTAAGAAGGAGTGCGGACGGTTAAATAGTAGTTCGGACGTATATGAAAATTTTGGCGGCATGAATTCTCTTGAAAAGTAATACACGTATGAGTCCGAACAACATGTTTTCAGTCCGAACGATATTCAAAAGTATGAAAGTTACAGATTCGCAGACAGTGGAGGGAAAATGGAGAAAAAAGCAAATGAGAGATTTGAGCACGAGGAGAAGCGGAGAGCTGATTTTGGGCATTCAATCTCATTGAAGAGGGTGTGAAAAGAGCATATCTTTGAGAATTTGAAGTTGGATTTCATTTGAGGTTAGTGGTTTTTAAATTGAATTGTTTTAGGATGAAACACTTGTGTTTTAAAATATGAAAGCATGTGTTTTTCGAAATTACAGGTTCTAAAATGATAGTACTGAATTTTGGGGTTGGTTGTGATGTGTTAATATTGAAGTGTTTGTGATTTGGTTGATTTTGACAAGGTTTTTGGGCTGAAAATTGCATGTGTGTGTCGAAGAATTGTCTTGTTCGACAATCGCAGTCCGGACGGTTTATTTTATTTGTCCGGACGCTTTGAAAAGGAGTCCGAATGTATTTTAGTATGGTTCGGACCATTATGTAACATCCGAACGGTATTTGTTGTAATGTCATGCATTCATTTAGTAGCCTTAGACCCCGTTTAAGAATTATATGAAGTTTGGATAATGAACTAGATGTAATTCTTGAATTGTCCACGACATATTTTTGCATTGTTAATTTTTATTCATTTTGAGTAACATAATTCATTGTGTTTTTTTCTCTAATATTGATTTATTTGGTTACAGGACGACGTCAGGCCAGCGGGAGGGAAACGTTTTCTGTGCAATTCATCAGTTCGAGCTTGTACACTAGCTAGGGGTGGGCAAAAAACCCGAAACCCGACGACCCGAACCGGCTTGACCCGTTTACGACCTGATCCGGGCGGGTTTAAACGGGTTCGGGTTTGCGTGTTAAGGAAAACCGATTTTCGGGTTCGGGTATAGTAACAAACCCGACCCGAACCCGAAAATCCAGTGCCTTCAAATGAGACCGGAGGGGTCAAAACCCGTGACCCGACGACCCGAACCGGACCGAACCGTTTCCGATCCGATATTTTCGGGTTTATGCGGGTTCGGGTTCGGTTTTAGTATTGATGAAAACTGAATTTCCGGGTTCGGGTTAAAATTTTTGAACCTGAACCCTTCGGGTTTGGGTTCGGGGCAGCACAAACTCGAACCCGGTTTGCCCACCCCTAACACTAGCAGTGTCGGGTCCTTCGCTTAGGGATAGGAATGAATTACCGTCCCCTTCCACAGACAGTCCAGTAGGCACCCCAGTATAGTTGTGCGTATATGTATCTTACCCCGTCAATCTTTATTAAATATTATGACTTTTTAAATCTCTATGCTTAATTGAATTTTAAATTTATTGTTCTTCATTTGTAGCGACGTCCGGAATTAGACACGTTCGAGGTAGTACGCGCGGGATTGCCTTACTCAAGGCTCGCACCGGAGGAAAGCTGACTATAAATATCCCTGATAGACGTACGGGCGGTGATGACAAAGCGTCTTCAATGCTCTCGAGCCATATTGGTGCGCTCGTTCGACAACATGTCCCATTTGAGAAGAGTAAGTGGAAGGAGGTCCCCGACGAGGTTAAATCGTATGTGATAAACCGAGTGTTGGTAAGTATCATTTATTAATTTTTAATTGTTGAAACTTTTTTACGTTTCTAACTGTTATATATATGTTAAGGATGACTTCCAACTAGATTACGACCGAGCCGAGGATCGCACCACTGTGACGTCAACGATGAACACAACATACATGACGCACAAAAATAGAATGTTCAAGCATTACTCAGTGTTCAATTCTAAAGAAGAGGTGTTAGATCACCCGTATCCCGATATGAACAAGGAAGAATGAACTCGTGTTTGTGATTTATTCGCGAGCGGGGAATTTCAGGTAAAACATTTTCTTTCCGATCTGAACGTTTAGTTTAGCCATATGTTTAATTGTGTTACCAATTGTAAATGTACAATGCAGAGGAGGAATGCAATCAACAAGGAGAATAAAGCTAAGCTGAAAATTGTACACACATCAGGAGCGAAGTCCTTCCAACACGCTAGAGCGTTGTTAGAAAGTAATAATTTTACATTTTTATTATTTATTATTTAAATAAATGACTTAGGTATTTTTATATGCATGTTCTATATTTCTTTTGGTGTACAGAAAAATCCAGAATCTGATGAAATTAGTCCTTCGTTGCTTTATAAAAAGACGCATACTTCTAAGGATGGCATGTGGACTTTAGAAGATGCACAAGAAAATTTTGTAAGTTGTAAAGTTAGTTTTAATGATGCATTCGTATGCGTTTATGTTTCATATGTACTATTTTTATCTACTTTTCTATTTTTTTAGGAAAAAACAGAGGCGTACAGTTGCAGCACGAGTCAGAGGGAAATTCATACACCGAAGTGGAGATCTTCACCGAGGTGTTGGGGACGAAAGGGGGTTACGTGCGAGGTTTAGGCCGTTCAGTACGGTCTGTTGGATCATCTTTATCAACATCGTCTGTTGATTTGTCTCGGAGATTGGAGGAGGCCAGATTACAGATTGAGGAGATGAGGGCTAGACAGTTGGAATATGAAGCGCTTCTGGTTAAGCGGTCAGATATGGAGCAGACGATGCGAGAGCATCTACAGATGATGCAGGAGCAGCAACGGAAGAAAGACGTAGAGCTGATGAAGATGGTGGCGGAGCAGCGACGGAAAAAAGACGAAGAGCACTAGAAGATGATGCAGGAGCAAGAAAAGAACCTAGTGGAACAACAAGAACGAAGGATGCAACTAATGGCGGAGCAGATGCGTGAGCAGCTGATGGAGCAGATGAGACAGATGCAATCTCGTTCCACACCCAAACGAAAATTTGAGTAAATTCATATATTTTTACTATTTTGTTTGTACTTATCCATTATGCAATTTATTTACTTTTAATAACGATTACATATTTGTAGATATTTTATTATATTATGAGCAGTAAATATCTTCATATTTATATTATTTTATAAATTTTAATTAAATTAATTCAAATAGATAGAAAACCGTTCGCACGGGTGTTACATGTCGTTCGAACAGATATTTTTCGTTCCTAGCGTGCCCACACATAACTATCCGTCTTAACACCTTGCTTTAGGTTCTATAGTCCGAACGGTGTCTATCACGTCTACACGTTCTTAAAATAAGAAACTGTGTGCACGATACACCAAAACTTTCGAACGTTTCCAACGTACAATGAGTCTGAACTGTATACCTAAAGGTTCGAACCACGTTTTCAGATGACAAAATAAATTTCCTCAAAATGAAACAACGGTGTGGACATCTACACAAATACGTCCGAACATATTCACATTAGCGTTCGGACGTTAATATGAAATGGTGAGAACGTTTATTGCGTGACAAAATGTATTTTCGTCGTATTGGATTAATCGTTCACATGAGCTGTGCGAACGTTCAGAGAACGTTGGCACAGCTCATTTGAAGGGACGGACAGTACTGGGCATGACGATTTTGAATTTCGTCAGTATAGCACCAAAAGTGTTCGGACTGTGTTATAAACCGTCCGAACGGTTTTGAGTGACAGAACACGAAAATCTTCACCTAAAATATTTGTTGACGAGCTTTAGGTGACAAACCGGGTGATAACCCGGTTTTGTCACCCAAAACCTTAGGTGACGAAATTTGTACTTTGGGTGACAATTTGTTTTGTCACCCAAAGTGTTTTTTTAGTGATAAAACCGTTCGAATAGTTTGATAGTCGTTCGGACAGATCTTTGATGAACACAAAATTAAAACAACCATAGATCTATCCAACCCAAAAACAATCAAAATGCATGAAAATTAAAATACAAAGGCAGAAGAAGGTATTACATGAGCTTGTGAGTATAGATCTCGAAATATCGAATAAATTTATGAAGTTGGAGAGAAAAGTTTGAGAGAAAATCAAGATGGAATGGGTGAGAATGTGATTTTGAATACTCTGTCTATTTTTAAGATACAAGTTAAGCGTCCGTACACTTTTGAGATAGGTTTTGTGATAGCCCTCTAGCCTATTGCCTAGGAGAGAAAGCAAGCAACTAAAAGAAAGGGGGGGCAATCAACCATCCCATTAATTTTAAAATAACATAATTTTCTAAAGTAATTTTGTTGAACTAAAGGTGTGTGCTTATAGTTAAATGATTACTTATTAAATTTTTTCATTAATTTGTTGAAATTCACGTTACACACACATCAGTTCATGTCTTGTTGGGTTACTGAGTTTCACAACTCGCCAATTTTAAATATCTATTCCAGATAGCCAAGAGATAGATCTCACAATTACCGATGATGTGAAGATCCGAGACCACATCCGAGTGTAGAATAAGGATGAATGGAGAAAGACGCATATTATGCTTTATTATGATAATTATGGTGATAATTATTGTGTAAGAATTTTATTATACACAAGTACGGTTAAACTCTGGTTTGTATTAAATGATAGTTATGACTATGATCATTATGGATAATGATTTTAGATTCTGATGCCTAGTTGGGTTGTTATTATTTAGTTGAAGTTATACCCGACTTCCTTCCCAAGAAAGAAAAAACAATCTACTCTGTTTGATGGGATATGATCTGGTCGTACCCTCATTCAAGGAATTATGGAGTTAGGGACGTAACAAATTCGGATGGGTTTAAACGGTTAGACTTACATGTGGCTCAATAAAATTTAACCTCATTAAATAACGTATCTAAGGCAGATTCGAAAATCTTCCAGAACCTACTAGCGTTCGGACGGTCTGGTAGGTGTCCAAACAGTTTCGACATCACATGTGTGAAATTGTACAGCGTGAAACCACACGATTTGCTGAAGAATTATTCCTACTTGTGCGAATTACATTTTAGTGTCTGGACTCAATTATCCTTTTTGGCATCGGGACATGCATCTGGTTGTCCGGATGGTTTTAAGTATTCATGAAGTTTTTTTAATGCGTCCCTAACTGGTGACAATCATTATCATTACCTAAAGGGCGTTCGAACTTAGTCAAAAAGTTGTCCGGACGAGGATGAAAAATTTCTGACGATACTAATCGTCACTCATTTGCAACGACTTGTATTTTGTCACCCACAGATTTGTCTCGGACATGTCCGAACGACAATGAAATATTTGAGACCATACTAACCGTCACTCATTTGCAACGACATGTATTTTGTCACACCACATATCCATCCAAAAGGTATTTGGGCCTGTCCGAACGGAAATGGCGTTCCTGAATGATTTTGGGTAGCAAACTTAATGTTTTATTAGGGAAAGGTAACTTTAGGTGACAAAATTTGATTTAACCCCCAAAAATTTGTCGCATAATGTCCTTTTTCTTGTAGTGATCACATTTATTAAGCTAGTGGCCTGCGAAATACTTACGAAGAGTTTTGTTGTTATCTTATGCATGCCCTTAATTACTAAAGCTAATTAAGCTCACTTGACTGATAAAAGAAGAATGCAATTAATTGGTTTTGGAAAGCGATCAACTACGTACTACTTTACATTATCTGGACGAAGATATGCTGAGATATAACAATGTTTCTTGAACTTTAATTAATTAATTGCTTGTTTATAAGAAGAAGCATCACAATCCTTCATTTTCAGTTTGATTGATATATCATGGAACCACTTTTTGGAAATCCGTGGCATAGTTTAATATTTGAACTGTAAATAGTAACTTTTATGTCTATATATATATATATATATGTTCTTTTTTGTCTTCAATATATATATAAAACACCTGGGACTGTTTTTAATGTGGATTGCATATAATTGTTTATCTTCAAGTTTAATTAATCGAATCAAAGAGAGAACAATATATTAAAGTAATTTAGAAGTAGTTATATTTCAAATATTACTCGACTGCGTCAATGCGTACACATGATCTGCAGGTTTTCCTCATATTATTTTACTAAGAAATTGGATTCCCGTGTCTAGAGATCTAAGATAGTGCTCATCATATATTAATGACTGTCCCAAAAAATTTATTATATATCCTCGGTTTAGGCGTTTCCATTATCCAAATCTTCCAAAGTCAATCTAGAAAAGACAAAATATCATGAGAAAAAAAAACTTCTTTTGAATTCCATAAGAAAAATTCACTAACTAAATCCTGTGAACATACATATATATATAGTCTTCATACTATATCATAAAGTATTTTCTTCATTTAAAGGAAGAGATCCATGAAGAATATGGTTTTCTCTCACATACCATAGTAATTGGATCATATTCAAATGACGGTAGGTACGTAGTTAGATTTTGAGATCAGTGATTAAACAAAGCATCACAGCTAGTTGCACTAACAGGGTTCTTGTCCTTTTGGTCGAAGCACAAGGACAAATAGCTTGCAGACAGTTGAAGGGGTTATCGTATACATGAAGGAAAACTCAGGTTTTCTCATTGTCGAATCAAGGTCATTTTTGGTAGAGACGTTACAATTAAGTTCTAAACAAGATTAGTTTAAGGTATAAAAACAAAAGCTTGTGGGGGACCTCGGATTTTAGCATACATTAGAGGAAGCTGCTAATTGATAGTTTGGTGTCCGAGGACGTGTTAATGAGGTCTTATTGGTCGAGGTGAGGATATCATAAAGATTATCAAAAAGATACTGTTAATATTTTATGTCGGAAGATGACAACTTAGTGGATGTATTTAGACTTCATGGGAGCACTTACTTGGAAGAATCATAAGGACCCTAGCTAGTCATGCTGTCACTTATTTGAAGACCGCCAAATATTGATGGACGAAATATATATATATATATATATATATATATATATATGTGCGCGCGCGCCTGCGTGTGTTTTAAGACCCAGTTCAAACCTCAATGGTCACCTTCCCATGGACGGAACATGTAGGCCAGAACGTATGATTGTCATTGATAAACCATTTTAAAGGAACGCTTAGGACTACAACTTGGGTTGCCATTAACGTTCTAAATTCGACAATCTGGGAGCTTCCCATGAATTCTGCAATTAGATTAATGCCCTTCGAAAGAAAAATTCCTAGTTGCGGCGCCATTAGCTAGAGTGCACAAAAGAGGTATACATGATATTTAGACAACTTCTTGAAGGGTTATAAATGTGCTTTTCTATTGGAAAAACACTCTCGGCAACCATAACCAAGACGGCTAATTCCACACTTGTGGGAGATTTTTTTGCTAAAAAAGCCGAATATTCAAATCGAGTTGCTATTAATTTCTTCTTTATTTTACAAACAAAGTACTATAGTGCATTATCGTGCAACTCCATTTGAAAATATACTAATTTTATTTTTCTAATGCTTTATGGATTCAACAATGGAAAGCTATAGTAATGTAAAAGAAACATTCTTATACTCTTCATACACGCATACATGGCTTACAACGAGACACTAATCTCCCTTAATTATTTTCTGCAGTTCATAGAAGTGAAGAGAAGAAGATCAAGAGAAAGAGAGTTCAAAGCAAGAAAGACCCTAGAGACGGCCAGCCAGTAAATGAGACATAGCACCGCGCAAGAGTGGCTCACGGCATCTCTTAGGGCCTCCAGTCCGTGAATAAGGGAAGGTATCCCAGAATGTTCGCCCAAGCCTGTGTGGGTCCGTGCCTCACAAGGGTCCATTTAGAAATGAACTCCCCAGAACCAATTGAAATTTGACATTTGAGAGAGAGAGAGGGGGTGTTGACGTGTGATATCGACATGAGGAAGCATATGGGGGTAAGAGTTGGTGGATCTTCCAAGGACGGACTGGGTCTAATTAGCGAGTCAAGAGATTGGCTACCTGGCTTTGCATTCTCTATCTTTGACTTCTAACTTTGCCTCTTTGTCCGTTTTGAAGGCCATCCCTCGTGGCCTCGTAGGTTTGTCTTTTATGACATCAAAGCGTTGTTTGTTCACAGTTTGAGAGTGAGAGCCTGCAGCGAGTCTGTGGATAGAGAAAGAGAGAGACTGAAGAACTGATCAACCTCTCTGTTAGCCTAAAATTCTGGGAGCCTTTCTAGGACTGGGAAGGCAAAGTTATTTGCATCACAAGCATATCTCTGCCCCAAGCAAAGGGAAAGGTTCTTCTGAATCCCCCACGCCACCAGTTTACCGCTCAAGACAGGAATATTAAACTGACAATGTCGTTTATCCCCCACGTTCTAACAAAGCGAGTGGGAAATCCTCGTCCATACATTGGGTCACAAAGCGACTGAATGTTCGCCGGAGTTTGGAAGCCACGCGCCTCCGAAGTGAGTGCTTGGAGAGGAATGAAAGGCAGGTAAGAGGAGGAGACATATTAAAAGTCCCCCGGGATTTAAGGGGTTGAAATGTGAGATAAAGACCAATTCCCAATGGAAAATGACAGAGCTGCCTCGTGGCCGACAGCTATACGGTCCCCCTTAACCCTAAGCTCCTGATCGTTCTTGATCTGGGACATCACGTGATCTCTCTCTTACTCTCCCCCAGTAAACCTTTCCCCCACTTGCAACTTTCAAGTTCTCACGTTTGTTTAAGCTGAATCAACAGGGTTAGGGTTTTGGACTTATCCAAGTACAGCTAGGCATAGCCGGCTGGATTCTTGCGATCTTGATTGAGAACGACGACAACTGATGATGGCAAATAACCCCAACGACTGGATTTGCACATACCAAGTCTTCGGTCAAAAGTAGTACGTTGTTTAGATGTTTGAATTGAGAAGATAAACACGAACATATCCATCTCCGTCTGATCAGAACCTCGTACTTATCTGTTGAAGCGGATATTTTAGTAAAACCTGTGTTTCGTATTCGTACCCCTACATATATATGTTTTATCAATTTATCTTCCTCCTTTAAAAGATATTGGGTTCATTATAAGGTGGAGAATGGAGTTCTATATTTGTTGTATGCATTTTTCTTATAGGCCAATATGTTGGGTATCGTTATAAAAAAGAAGAGGCCGTCGTTATAGGTCAAAATTATTGCCTTTTTATGCTTATCCAAAAAGGCCGTTTTCCTTAAAGCACCTTGTATGTATGTAGAAGATATCAACATGTTTACAAATTTATCTCCACGAAGTCTTCATCATCAAGATTTCTTTGCCCCAAAACAAGTTATTGCCCCTATTGTTGGAACTTTCCTACTTTTAGAAAGTCATATATATAGGACTAGCTAGTAAAATATACATGTAATTTTAGCCAGGGAAAGAATTTATATTGTCCTTTCATGACCACAAAGAGAGTAATGACATATATAATCTTAAAAGTCGAGCCAAAAGCATATAAAATATATAGGGTGAGTTTGTTTCGTAAAATTTTAGTATTATTAAAATTTTAGGTATTAAGTTTAGTGAAAAAGTGAAGAGAGGTAATTTTTTATATTTTTTATAGTGAAAAGTAATGATTTGATGGGAGAGAAAAAAATTATATTGTAATATTTTAATATGTTAAAATTTTCGACGTGGAAACGCATCCATATATATATATATTATACTATTTTGCGCTATATGGGGGTAATGCTTGAGAAGCGTACGAAATAGTGCTCGAACTTAGTACTCTTGCATTGAGGTTACGTGGATTGGATCCAAGAATTTGATTTGACATTTCTGATTCGTTCAAAATCTTCTCTGGGTCTTATCATGGACAACCTCCTGAGAAAAGCAGAAAACCCTCGGAAACTTTAGTCTGACAGAGCATTGTTTTAACGTGCCTTTCGCCCGTACCTACGATATATATATATATATATATATCTTACGTCGAACGACGAATCGTGAAATTGAAGCAGCTTTGGTAATAGCATTAATTCCAGCCTCATTTTCGTTTCTTCGCGTATTGAGCAAGAGATCAATGAGACAGATAGTAAAATTTTGTACCTTCAGTATTTGGTTCATTATCATTAACTAGCTATATTAGATCATGGTTTCCTGCATACTTATATAACCATTAGCATCCCCGAGTGCACGTGATATGATGTGAAATTATGTTAATTATATTACAAAAGATATATGAGGAGCAAACTCTCTAAATACAATATGGCTATTTTTTTTACAAGGGATCAATAATAAACAATGCTTCTAATTGTTTCGTACTCGGCATTCTGTTTTTCTTTTTCTTTTTTGCTTTAAGAAGAAACAAAAATGCATGTAATTAGTTTCTTACCAATTCTAGAAACAAAGGAAACAATTATTTTCCCTCATTAGATTTTAACACGGTTTTAAAAAGCATACTGGGTTTCAAAAAATAAATCTTTTTTGTGACTTAAATTTAGCCGTTCAAAAATTAGGTCACTAAACCGAACTTTGTCAAGACATGATTTGAAGACAGTTGGTCTCAGCTGCAAATAAATTGGACATCATCGTAAGGTTTAGTGGGAGGGAAGAAATGGATTTCCCATGCCTTTAACTAATTTGTACGATTCTTCTAAGTAATAAAATGAATTCTAACAAGAGGGGGGGGGGGTGGACAAGGAACTCACAATTGGATTTGGACCTGTACGGAAGTGTTAGATTAAGAAATTGGCACACAGATTAAACTCCAATATTCTTGTTCATTCACATGCTCTCTACTTTCCCCGACCTCACATGATTAATTACTTTAGAAAGAATACAAGATGGAAAAGATAAGTGTATTTTAGTATTTCTAATTAAAAAATAATTGTTTCCATATATGGCTTTTCTAGCCTTGTTCTAACTAAGTCACCTGAAGAAGAAGGTGTTTTCCATAATCTAACTCCGTACAGGTCTTAATTAAGAACTAGTGATCGATCAGATTAGAAAGAGATCATTATATGCACACCTCCATGAAAAACTTATAATAATAAGCCGTGTTTTCATTAGTATATGTTAATTAAAGCTGGCAGTACCCTTCTTAAGAGGTATATATGTGTTTTCATATATATATATATTTTGTGTGTGCGCGCGCAGTACTCTCACTACCTTTTTACCATTCAAACTAAGATCTATTGCCATTTTTGTGCTAAATTTCAAGTTACGCCTCCAATTGGCCGCATATTGGAAGTTGGTTTGAAAATCTGATCCGTGCTTACTTTTGCTCCATTGTTGAAGTCGTATAATACGACACAAACTAATAGTTTTCCACTTTGGCTACAATTCCAAGGTTGCTATTGGTGCCCCGTGCTTCTTTTTCTTCTGAATTTTGTCAAGCCTGATAATATATTTTATTTATAAGTAGAGACTAATTAATTCTTTCCGTTAGGCATAAGCGATGGTCAACCAAAAGTTACCATCTCTGTGAAGAAAATAAACCCTTCTTTTCACTCATAGATTTGAAACTTGGGGGCTTAATCCTGGTCTTTTGTGCAGCGACTTTGAGAACAATATTGCATATTTTGCCCAGGTCCATATTCTAGTTATTCCTTACGTACGCCTAAGGGACTACCATTAGTGACACCTCTATATGCATATATAGTTGGCAGAGTGAACTTAAAGGGCCTTCAGGCTCAATGTTTTTGTAATGACCTACGCAAAATATCGAATTAGCTGCAGCTAGCAAAACTTCTTTAATAACATCTAGTCCTCACTGCATCTAATTATCTACGGAAAATATCGTACTGTAAGATTTCTGATTCGATCCCATGTGTCGGCTTCTACTACGTGCCATCTCGGATTGTGGAAGGCTTCTTTTTTTTTTTCCCCTTCAAATGCGCATGTCACTTCAGAAGTTTGAATACTAAACAAATTTTCGACTTCTGAATTTGTTTGAATATAAAGGATAGAGATAATAAAAGATGTATTTCTGTAAATAAAAATAGGTACATTAATAACCAAATGGAAGAGATTAGGTAGTGTTTGATTTTTAAAATTTTGGGGTATGAAAGTTGATGAAAAAATGAAGATAATTTATAAGAGTTGGTGAAAAAGTGAAGGGAGAAAAGATTTGAATGAATATTATAATAAAAATAATAATTTGTTGGAAAAAAATAGATTATTTTGTAATTTTTTTAATCAGACCCAAAATTTTAAGTGTCAATATTTTGGCAATCAAAGATACATTATATATGACCTCAGGGGCGGAACCACGTGTGGACCATGAGGGACAGCCGCCCCCCATGGCCTGAAAGTTCCTTCAAATTTTTTTATTTATTTTTATTTTTTATGTGTTAAGAGCCTAGTCCGCCCCTCAAAAACCCAGGCCCGCCTCCCATTATTAGATTATGTACTCTTATTCATAAATGAATTCATAAATTCAAATTGTTAAATTCATCAACATGAATTTGTGAATTTATGTTCTCTTCTTCGAACTGTGAAATTGTTAAATTCAAATTGTGATGAATTCTTGTTTTATGTTCTCAAATAAGAAAAAAATAAACTAAAACTTTTCAGGTCTCATGTCAATCAGAGATGAATAATGAATTGACAGTAGTGGGTATGAGTGAGAATAAAGTTTAAGGATTGTAGTGGGATAGAGATTGCTTTAATTATACAAATGTCCTAAAATTGAAAAATAAAGGTTTTGTCTCGTTTAATATTTGTAACTGTAGCCTGGATAATTTGATTGATTTTTTTCATTTGAAGTTGTAAATTTTTTTCCCTCCTTATGTGGAATGCAGATTATGTGTGATAGCTGAGAACATATCTCTTATTTATGTGATTACACAAATTCCAATCTTATGTGAAGAGGTTGAGATTTCCTACATATATCTGCCATAAAAAGAGGTAAGTTTGCAACATTTAGATGATCTTACATGCTTCCTTAAGATAAGCAAAGTAATATGATGAATTTATGAATTCATCATAGATTAAATCAACATGAATTTAAATTGTTAAATGTTTGTGAATCAGTGATGAATTTATTTTAATTTTTGATGAATAATGTTATGAATTTTATATTGTGATTATGAATTTGATTGTGATTATTGTCAATCTTTGATTAGGATTTGCTTGTGCATTATATTGAAATTATGATTAGGACTAGGTTGTGAAACTGTGATGAAATTATGAAGTTAGATTGATGAATTTTGTTTTGTTTTGTTTTGTTTAGATAATGGATATTTTTTTGAAAAAGAAGCTAGCCAGCGTTGGGTCGTCTAGTACTCTTAACGTGGTTGTTACTTCTGAAACGAATACTATTGAGAATGAAGTTATTTTACAACGTTTTCAGAATATGCTGCCTCATAGGATCCAATTGCCACCTTTCAATGTCAGCAAATAGTACGATACGTGTGTTACAATATTTTTAGTGTTTTTAGTCCTTAATTTTTGATACTTTAACTCTAAGATATTTTTTTGCATTACGTAGTAAATTTTTTTTTTTGTCATTTTTCCTTAGGAGTTAGAGCCTCTTCAATTGAATTCCTGGTTTCACTACTGTATGCCCTGATTGGGAGTCATATATAACCCTCATAATATCATGTGACAAATATGTTTCGGTTAGTTTTGGTCCACATAAGGTAGTAAGAGTTTTGGGAGATCTCATTTTAATTCTTTAGTTTGATTTCTTGGAGTCACTTTGGTTATGTTAATAAGCAGTAGCCATTATTGATGATATATACTTTTGTTTTTGGACGAAACTGTGGTACTGCAGTACTGATTCACTTAACTTTAAGTACGCTGTTTCGATCATGACCTGTACTGCTTCATCAAGATCAGTGGCGGACCGAAGGTGTGGTAAGGGGGGTGCTTGCCACCCCTTCGTTCTGTAACTATTTATTTATTTATTATTAGTATTTGTCAATAGTCTTGCCCTTTGCCACAACCCACTGCCCAACCCGCCCCCTTTCAAGTTTCACCCTCTGTGTTTTTAATTTTTTTAAGGCCTTACCCTTTGACCCAACGCACTGTCCAGCCCGCCCCCTTTCACCCTCTGTTTTCTAAAATCGTCTTTGTCTCCGCGAACCTAGCCAGTGCCAGTAGCCCCTCTCCTGAGTCTCCTCCACGGTTCCAACTTCCACCTCCAGGCACAGCCACTAACTCTCAAGTCTGAGCCTGCCTCTCTCGAGAGAGACTTCTCACTCTCAGGCGGCAGACCTCAGCTCCGCCTCCTTCTCCAAATAGTGGCGGACCGAAGGGGTGGCAAGGAGGGGTGCTTGCCACCTCTACGTTCTGTAATTTTTTATTTATTTGTTATTAGTATTTGTCAACAGTCTTGCCCTTTGACCCAATCCACTGCCCAGCCCGCCCCCCTTTCACCCTATGTTTTTTTAAAAAAGAAACGGCGTCACTTACAGCGCCCCCTTTCACCCTTCTATTTTCTAAAATCGTCTGTCTCCGCGAACCTAGCCAGTGCCAGTAGCCCCTCTCCTGAGTCTCCTCCACAGTTCGAACTTCCACCTCCAGCCACAACCACTGCCTCTCAATTCTCAGCCTCCCTCTCACTCGGGAGACCTCCCACTCTCAGGCGGCAGACCTCAGCTCCGCCTCCTCCTCCAAAGGACCCCCTCTCCTCTCAGTCTCTCTTTCTCTCTCACGGGATCTCTCTCTCAGGCGACTGCAACAACAGTAGTCAACAAAGGACCAAGGTAATAAGCAGTTTGAAAGTTGAAACTTTGACTCATGAGTTTGAACTTTGATGAATTGGTTTATTTCGTTTGTTTATGTCTGAATTTGTCTTGTAGCCGAATGTCAATGAATATAATTATATTAATAATTAATATATGGTGGTACACTGTTGATTTCTATTTTTTTTTGTCTCGTTTGTTTTAGTTAATTAGTTTGGTTACGTTGCTTTAATGTAGACTGCTCAATTTTTTTTTCAGGTTAATTTTGAAGCTCGAATTTTATTTGGTGGTGGGCTTATTTAGGTAATTTGTATACTAAAACCTCATTAGAAATTTAGAAAATGATCTAACAGATTGTTGGTTGATGTTGAATGGTGGTTTTTGTAAATTGTTGGAGATTGGAGGTCAGGGCTTATGTTTGTTCTGTTGGTTTTTGTAAATTGTTGGAGATTGGAAGTTAGAGCTTATGTTTGTTCTGTTACCAACACTTGCTCCCAATCCTTGAAAAATGATATAGATAAATTGTTTGCTAGTCACGAGTTATCAATATTCAGATTGAGCGGTCAAGGGTATGATGAGGCATCAAACATGCAAGACGAGTTCAATGGGCTGAAGGCCCTCATTTTGAGGGACAATCATTCTGCTACCTATATCCATTGTTTTGCTCACCAACTTCAATTAACTATTGCAAAGGATAATATGGAAGTTTGTAATTTTTTTCATTACACTTCTGTTATTGTGAATATAGTCGGAGCTTCTTGTAAAAGGAGAGATAGTCTTTGTCAAAGTCAACATGAGAAGATTTTGGAGCGGTTGGACAATTGAGAGATTTCTAGTGGAAGAGGCAGAAATCAAGAAATTAGTTTCGCACGACCAAGGGATATTCGTTGGGGTTCACACTACACTACAATAATCAATCTCTTTACTATGAGGTCAGCAATGTTGGATGTGCTTGAAAATGTGAAAGATGATGGCACTTGCAAGAAACAAAGATCTCAGCCTAAGGGTATGATGAATAAGATGCAAAGCTTTGAGTTTGTATTCAATATACATTTGTTGAGTAATATAATGGAAATTACAGATGCATTGTCACAGTCCTTACAGCAAAAAGGTCAAGATATTGTTAATGCTATGAGTTTAGTGGGAGTTGTGAAGCGTCGGTTGCAAGCTCTGAGAGAGATGAAATGAGATACTTTTTTGGAAGAAGTCAACACTTTTTGTGTGAATAATTATATCGATGTCCTCAATATGGAAGACATTATGCCAACTCGTGGAGGGCAAATAATTACTTATTTGCATCATTTTCGTGTGGAAGTGTTTTACCACATTATTGATATGATCGTTCAGGAGATGGATCGTCGTTTCACAGAAGTAAGTAGATAGTTATTTTTTTGTATATCATGTCTTGATCTAAGGAACTCATTTTCAGCGTTTGATCATGCTAAGTTACTTCGTCTTGTTGAGTTTTATCCATAATATTTCTCAGCAGTTAATCGTATGATTCTTAGATATTAACTTCACACCTACATTGATAATGTGAGAAATACTGATGTTTTTTCTGGACTTCAAGATATTGGAGGTCTTGCTATGAAGATGGTTGAGACAAGAAAGCATACTCTATATCCATTGGTTTATCTCTTTATTCAGTTGACATTGGTCTTACTAGTTGCGACTGAAACCGTTGAGAGTGCAATGAAGATTATTAAGACTGAGTTGCGTAATAAGATGAAAGATGAATGGATGAATAATAGCATGATAGTATACATCAAGAGAGAAATTTTTGAAACTATTTTGCAACGTTTTCAGAATATGAAGAACCGTAGGATCCAATTGCTACCTCGCAGTCTCAGCAAATAATATGCTACGTGTATTTAAATATTTTTAATGCTTTTAGTCCTTAATTTTGAATATTTTAACTCTAAGATAGATTTTGCATTACGTAGAAAAAAATTTGAGATGTAATTTCGCCTTAGGAGTTTGCCCCCCTTCACTAGAGTCCTGGTTCCGCCATCGATCAAGATCGATCTATGTGTGGTAGGAGAATCAAAATGACCTTGTAATTAATGTGGCCTATTATTATTTTTCAGAGATATATATTAAGAACATATAGTCTTGCTTTCCCATTGGACGAGATTGCACTGTTGGGAAGGGATTCCAACCTCCGATGAGGAATAGTGGCCAGCACATTTTCATAAGTGTGAGTTTCTACAGAGATCAAGATATTCAAGTAAAAAAGTATATTGAAACTTCGAAATGAGATCAAGATCAGAAATCTAGATGCAATGCGAATTGAGCTTTGGGAGTTACAGATTCCGAGGGGAAAAAATTAATTAGACTAATTACTCCTTGCGGGGTGCACGTGGGTTATTATGCTCTGCCAATTATGAGTTGTACTTAAATTAGAGGACATGGGTATTTTGTGCTCAAGAGTTTTATAAGTAATTCTTTTGCAGCTTGTTTTGGGCTGATCAATTGTATATCTTGAATTTAATTATTAGGATTAATGCAACTATTTACTTATTCAAAACCAAACCCGTTAAATTAAGCTACTTAATTAAGGTGGTGAACTTAAATTTTTGTATACTATCACCCAAAAAGAGAACTTATTCATGTATGTTCTATTTTGTCCGCTAACACTTGTTATGAATTAGAAGAGATCTACTTAACTTTATATAAACAACAACTCTCATTAAGTTAATCCTGCAAAACTTCATTTGGTCAAATTTTTTTGATCCATTTGGCCAGTTTGGTATATTAAAATTATTGAAGACCTAAAACAACATTTTTTAATTTTAGTCTCATTGTTTATGTAGAGCATTGTTTAAAGTATTACATATAATTAATACAATACTCATGGTTAGGTACCCAATACAGAAATAAATGTCAAATTAAGACCCATATATATATATATATATATATAAGAAGACTTTGTGTCTGAACAAGGACAAAACAGAACCAATCTTATAGTTTAACGAACAATTACTAAAATTTAGACAACTCCATTGGGATAATACATAGCGTTGACATCCTAGCTAATTATGTGTAGAAATAATTATAATATAGGAGATCATCTAATATTGGGAGCTATGAACAATATATATATATATACACCATTTTCGTATTTCCTTCTGTCCTCTACTTTCAAGCAACACAACTTTGAGAAAATGGATTGAAATAAATTGAGTCCTAGATTAAACCCTAGAGAACGATGTACAATAAGTTCAACAAATTATTTTCCAAGTTTGATCAATAGTTTGGAATATTGTTCTGGCCAGGTACATTGTCTGGGATCTTATAAACTCATGTCTTACGCATCATAGCAGGGGCCGTCAAGCAAAATGGGTAGCGGCTAAAAGAAGGAGAAGAGGGCCGTCCAGGGTGGGTGAAGAAGACAAATATGAATGGGACCCATCCGCCGAAGCACCATCTCCCACTTGCCCATTCGCTCCTCGTTCTTGTAATTTAAAACAAGCCTCACGTTAATTTTCAACTTAACCAAACCTGGTCAACTTCCACCCTCGTAACCGTGGTTAGCTTTTGTCTTCCCATCTCCATGACCATAACCTTCAACGCTCATTATCCAATCCCACCCACACTCACTATCCCTTCGTCTAGGGTTTATTTGCTGATCAGAAGTTATGCCATTGGATCACACAATATAATTAGGAGTTAGGACAATCTAACCCCACCACGCGCCCTTCGCATAAACTCTAATTCTCTTTTGTCTTGTTTTATGCTTTGTTTTTCACCAATCAAAAGGATTTGAACTCTTTTCCCCGGCCTAGCTTAAAAAAGACCCAGCTAATTAAGATTTAAGCTTATATATATAGACAACATTTTTAAGAGTTTGTAATTTTTTATTATCTTCAATATTGTATTAAGAACCCACAACGTGCGTTGAAGTTAGAACTTTAGTATTTTACTATTCATGATGAACTAAAAAATTATACAATTTCTACATTGAAATTAAAAAAAAAAAAGAGGTAAAGAAAGCCTTAAGAGTAAAAAGACGTTTTCAATCCCACGTCCCACAGGCCATTTTAATTAGGTTTTTCAATTAAGAATCAATATGACTTTAACATAGATTTTATAAATCTCTATTCTTATATATATATATATATATATATATATATATATATTAATTAATTAAGCATGGAGAAGTTTTTTAAGAGAGTCAAATGCTATAGGTATCTGTTTTTTTTTCAATTTGTTATTTTGGACAACCTTGTTCTATTATTAATCCAAGTTTATCTATAAAATTAAGACACTCTATAATGTAAAAAATCTTTTCACGTAGAAGAGACGCATAAAAAATAAAAAATAAAAAGAAAAAGAAAAAGAAAAGGAAAAGTGGAGTACTAGAATCAGCAATTTTTCTAATGTTTAATAATTTATGTTGTTTTCCTTTCACATGCACGGCCTACTTCACAGTTCCATTCTCAAATACCACACCCGCTTCTTGGACATTGCGTTCAACCCACTCTCTCCAAGTGCCACTCGGGCTTGCGGTTCCTCCCTCAAAGAAAGAAAGGAATACTATAATATTTGCTCAACTAATAACTGCGTTTTGAGTCTTTGTCCGCCTCAACATCCCCCCCCCCCCCCTCCTGCCCTTTTTTCTCCCTAGTAGCTCTCTCATCTTCCCTGCTCTCTCCTTGCCTTTCTCTGCACTCTATCTTGCTCTTCTTGTCCTTGGTTCTGAATTTATTTTCTTTAAGAAAAATCTCTTTTCAAATCTAGGCTTCGAGTTCCGGAGCTCTCTCTCTCTCATCTGTATCCTCTCTCTTTTCTTTATATTTTTCCACTTTCCTTATAAACAAAAGCTCAAAAAACAGTAAATTTTCTTTTTTTAATTCACTTATTTTTAATATTTTCCTTGTTTTCTGTTTTCCTTTTGTTTCCCTTTGATGTGTCTATGGCTGGTTTGGATTTAGGCCCTGCTTCTCGCTACGTTCACCAGCTCCACAGGCCCGACTTCAACCTCCAAATACAACAGCAACATCATCAACATCAACAACAACCTGATTCCGAGGACGACGCCAACCACGCTGGCCAGTATTCCGGAGAACACAGCGACGATGGTCCCCACCAGGGCCTGGAGCTGGTGGCCACCAACGCAGCGGGGTCTGGGGACATCGCGGGTCGCCGACCCCGAGGCCGACCCCCGGGCTCCAAGAACAAGCCCAAACCACCGGTCATAATTACTAGAGAAAGCGCGAACACGCTTAGAGCTCATATTCTAGAGGTGGGAAATGGATGCGATGTCTTCGACTGTGTGGCCACCTACGCGCGTCGTCGACAGCGTGGGATCTGTATTCTTAGTGGCAGTGGAACTGTCACAAATGTCAGCCTCAGGCAGCCCGCAGCGGCAGGAGCCATAGTCACTCTCCGTGGGAGGTTCGAGATACTTTCGCTCTCGGGATCTTTTCTGCCACCTCCAGCCCCACCTGGCGCAACTAGCCTGACTATATTCTTGGCCGGTGGTCAGGGTCAAGTGGTGGGAGGCAGTGTGGTGGGGGAGTTGACGGCGGCGGGGCCAGTCATCGTCATCGCCGCGTCTTTTACTAATGTTGCATACGAGAGATTGCCGCTGGATGAGGAGGAGCAGCTCCAGATACATCCGCCTGCGTCGCAGGGTTCGGGTGGTGGAAGTGGTGGGAGTGGTGGGGGTGGAGGTGTGGGGAACAACCCATTTTCGGACCCGTCTGCGGGGTTTCCGTTCTTGAATTTGCCGCTCAATATGCCTCCTAATGTTCAGTTACCGGTTGATGGTTGGGCGGGCAACTCAGCGGCGCGTGGTCCATTTTGAGCTAATGAAGTTCCGTGCTTATAATGCAATGTGATCTCTCGGATTGGGGAATATATTGGACGTTTCTAATTTTTCATTTGATGGGAGACCTTCTGGGATCTTTCAAAGGTCAGGAAATGCATGGACCATCATCAACATGGTCATGTTTCTTCTTTTTCTTTTGCTTCCTCTTCTTTCTCTTCTTGATCTTCTTCTTCTTTTTCTTCTGCTGATGTCGTAGCCACTCTTTCTTCGTCTACTACTACCACTCTCATTTTGGGTTTGGTCTCTTATTTCTGGAAATATTGTTCTGTGATGGTGGAACTCTTTAGTTCTTAATATCAAGTGGTTTGTTTCAGACAAATATGAATGGTTCGAGGATTCGGATTTCTAAATAACATTTCTGTATGACTGCGCGTCATTAGGATTATGCTTACCAAATAGCAGTAACTGATACTCTCACTGTTACTAACGGATCAGGTAGGTTGTTCTTTCTCTTTCCTTCTTGCACATGATGTACTTGGTTTTCTTCTCTTAGATCAGCTACTATACATTCACATATATGTCCATAGTTTTCTATACAACCCATTTGTGGAAGTGTTTTCATTGAGGACATCTATAGAACTCGGGACTTTTTCCGGGGTTTTTGTTTTTGCATTTTTTTCAGAGAATAATGAATACAACAGTGTAAACAAATACTCAACAGGAAAGTTCTCGCTTATATAGGCTAAATGGACTTCGAGTTGGTGTCAAGTTACTGAAGTTACAAGATGTTCAACTTGACTTTGCTAATCTTGTCCTTTGGGGAATGAGCTCCTGTTGTTTTCTACCGAATTTAAATCTCTCTTCTTATCCAAATCTCTTCAAAATATCAAAATAAACTTCAACCCTAACATATGGGTTCTTTATAGTGCTAAAACTGCTCTTCTCTCTCGAGCTCCCCATGTTGAGTAGTCGATGGTTTTCTATCCATTAGTTTTGCTGAGAAAAAGTTAATAAGAGTTGTTTCTCAATCAAGTTTGGTAGTATTTAATTAAGCCTGATTCTACTAGGCCGTGGGAGGTTTAAGAGGCATTATATGGGGCGTACCCAAATGCAGATCATCTACTTCGATTCGCTAGCTGCTTCTCCGGCTAATCCATTCTATCAAGTTGAGCAAAGAGTCATCTGAGTAGACATGAGACACGTAAACATGATTCGATGGTGATCCAACCAGTGTCCAAAAACTCAGAATGTAATGCCTTTGGACAGAAGCTGGGTCTGGGAAGATTAATCTGAGTAGACATGAGCCACGTAAACTTGATTCGATGGTGATCCAGCCAGTGTCCAAAAACTCAGAATGTTATGCCTTTGGACAGGAGCTGGGTCTAGGAAGATTACTCAGGCAGTACCGTAATTAGATGCCTTTACAAGTTCGAAAACCTTCCATGGTTCCCTTGAGGCAATTAGTCACCAGCTTGCTGCGAAGTAAAACAACCAGAAGTGCATACATATACTGTTGAGATTATATATTATCTATATATATAAATTTATATATTTATTCTCAGGACTAAGAACACTACTAATTGAGGCAATCGACTAAGAGATTTATTGGATATCTGTCTTAAAAGAGATTAAATCTAGAGGCCTTTGTCTCGTGCTGAATTATTCTTTTTCATAAGGGTTTAGTTAATACAGAACCCTTATGATCTGTCAGAATATCTCATAATCTGTGCCGTGTGTTTATTTAATTGTTACAACTGTCTCTTTGAAATACTTAATTAGGGCAATTCCTTTACTGTTAGAGTCTTCTGTTTGAAACAATTATTTAGGGGAAAAAAATGAAACATCAACTAATTAACAAGCGGTAAAATTAAGGTGCTCCAGCACATGTAGAACGCAATGGTTAAGCCTTTTCTCCCCACTCCCTTCAAAACAAAAGCCTCCCTTCATGATATATAACATTCAAAGACGACACAAGTTGAGCTCATCTTTCGCGAAATTGGGATTAATTCAATTCCTGCTACTACTTTAACTTGACTAACTCACAGAATTTAATCAAGTTGATGAATATAGGATTCTCTAGGGATAATGATCTGATTACTCAACCATTTAAACCTGTGAAAAGCCATTAATGTCTGATGAGTTGATCTCCCTCACCCATGATACATGCGGTCTCAACATTTCCTAGTATGATAGCTTTGCTTAATTTAGACTTTAATATTGTAAATCTCTAGGGTGAACTGACTTTAATTATTCTCCACTCAAAACGATTATGCGACCTGTAGGTTCCATTGATGAAACAAATTCTCATGGGTCTTATCCCTTGGACAATTGCATTTGATTCCTTAATGCACTTCAGTTAAGGAATATGCTTACCCATCTTCTAGTGAATTTTGAGTCAATCTTAGTTCAAAATATGAATGATGCCAATTGTGTGCTTGGATGAGTGTGAAAGATCTAGTATATATATGTACGTACGAAATGATACGATACTCAGAGAGATCATGCATGGAGATCGAGGGATTGAATGAGAATGTCAAGAACTTGTACCAATGACCACATCCTGCTGAAAAATCGTGTTGGTTCAAATGTTATAAACAAATTATTCATACACTTGCATCCAGAATTCAGACTTCTGGAGTGCCGTCTGGAGGAGAATGGTTAAAGTAAACGAACATGCAATTACTTAATTACATGGGTACAAAATCAATATGGGCGTACCTTTTGATGGTGTAGTTTTAGAGGAGGATACATTTTTACGTGATGAGTTAATTAATGGTTATTTATGATTAATGTATTGGAATGTAAAATTAATTTGTACTTTCGATTCTCCCTTTTGGGCCCGGAGTAGAATATATACGCGTCTTAATATAATACCCTCTCTCGTATCCACTACTAAAAATTTGACATTTAGTGACGAAATAAATTTGGTCACTAAAAATGGGTTTTTGGTGAAGCAAACTTAATTTCATCACTAAAGCTTTGATGTGTGACGAAATAAAAATCTCGTTATTAAAAGTCAATTTTTTGTGATGAAAAGTTTCGTCAAACAACGATTGATCAGTCCATAAACAATCGATCGTTACTTTTATGACGAAACGCTCAGTCATAAAATATAAATTGTTTGGCGACAAAATTACATCGTCACCACTACCAATCGATCAGTAGTAGATAAACTCATCAATTGTTTAAAAATTAACATGTGGATATGTTTAGTGATCGATCGGTGAAAACACGAATTGATTGTCACGTGTAACAGTAAGGAAATGTGGAACGATGATCGATCGTTATATTATATTGATCGATCTCTGATGCAACAAAAATAATTCTGGCACGTGTTTGCCACGTGTTACGTAACCGTTACTTTTTCGAATCGTCGTTCGATCGTTGAATTTACGATCGATTGTTACTTCAACGAACGATAAAGCGCCACGTGTTGGAAAAGAACGCGATCGATTGTCGTTGCGGAGAGTTATATGAAACTGTCGAACTTATTTTTACCGGTTATCTCCACAAATTCTCACCAAATCCTCTCAAGTTTCTACAATCGAGTTCGCGCTGCATTGTTTTTCAAAGTGTGTGGAATCTTCCCCCACTGTTGTCTACATCAAAGGTACGTATTTATGTTGTTTTTAAGTGATTTTAAGCGGATTTATATTCGTTTTTAGTTTAGCTTTTTAAATATACTGTATGATCCATTTAGGTCCGTAAAAATGTAGTTTTTTAGTGTTAACGCATGTTTTAGGAGTTTAGAATTGTTTAGGGATCAATTTGGGGTGATCTTGGGCATGTTTGGGGTTATTCTAGGAATTGTAATTTTTCTCGTCATCCCCGCGACGATCGATCGCATGTTCAATGCGATCCATCTTTATGTAGTTGGTAAGAAATGACGATCCATCGTCTGAGTTGAACGATCGATCGTGAGCTACTCGATCGGATATCAAAACTGTGCATTTAGCTTTACAGACGATTGATCGCATGTGTGACCCATTGATCTTTCCTAAAATATGTGCATTTTATTTGAAGACGATTGATCGTCTATTCACTTACCGATCGATCAGTAGGTTTAATTTGAAATGCATCCTTTTACTATGTGGTGCATTTTGGTGCATGTACTGATCCATCACCAAGTCCTGTGATTGATTGTTAATTTCACCGATTGGTCAGTAGGTTAAAAACACAGTTTTTGCATAAGCGAGCTATCGCTTAATTATGCAATTGATCGTTACATTTAGCGATCGATCGCTGTAATTGGCGATAGATCGTCATTTTGTTGCAGCTTAATTATTTCAAATTTTAATTATGTTATTGTGATTATTTATTAGCACATATGAAGTATACAATTGTTGCAGCATACCTAAAATGTCAGGAGCCAAGAGCAGGAGGCCACTCATCTGGCGTTGACCCTGGAGAGGCGGATTGAGTAGTTGTTTTACGAGGAACATTCCCTCTACTAGCTCTTCAAGTACCAGGGATTCATGCATCAGCTCTCCTAGATAGATGGTTTCTGTGTCGACACCTTGGTGCACGATTTCTTCTCTGCACTTGTCTCGATAGATAGAGCACCTGAGTTGCAGTTAGAAGTTCGAGGGGTGCAGTTCACACTCTCGGCAGATGTCATTGCAAATTTCATTCACTGCCCTCGGCCCGAGACTCCATCCTTCCCGGCGGTACCGCTAACGGATGAGCAGAGGACATCCGAGCAGGATCTTTGGACTCTGATGATGGGGAAGACCTCTGTAGTTGTTGGCAACATAATCAAGCAGAGTGAGTTCACTGCGTTTTGGCGGATTTTGCACCTCATTTGGACGCCGAACATGGATGGTAGATTTCATGGTACAGAGTACCCTTTTGCTAGAGCTCAGTGCATGGTGTTGTTGGGTCAGCAGACGCGATAGCTTTTTGTCATACATGTTTGAACTGATTATGGATGAGGCTTGGGGAATTAAGAATTATAGCCTCCCGTATGACGTGTTTCTGACTCAGTTTCTCATTTCTCGAGGTGTCGTGATCGCTAACGGGGAGACTCGAAAGAGGGTTATGAGCGCACTGAACAAGTTCACCTTGTCCAAGAGCAGGGGGCATGAGGGGTCAAGTCGGTTCGCTCGTAGAGCAGCAGTGGCTGCAGAGAGGGCAGGACGACCATCGACTGACATCGGACCGAGTAGATCAGAGGCACCTCTCGAGAGGGGATCGCCTGCAGTGCCTCCTCCTTTGGTGGCCCAGCTATTTGTGATCCTCGACAGCCGTGTCAGCGAGATTGTGAGGTCTTCAAGCCGCCTTTGAAGGAGAGTTTATTGTTGTGATGCTGTGCAACAAGACGATCGTGGCGCATATGGTGCATGACGACGATGCGTTGAAAGAAATCAAGAAGACCCTGGATGAGTTCAAGACAGAGGCAGATCCATAAAAGATTCCTGGAGATATTTCTGATGACTTGGTGACTTTCCATGATGTTGTCCGACC
Source organism: Myrica gale (assembly GCA_963930655.1). NCBI lineage: Eukaryota > Viridiplantae > Streptophyta > Magnoliopsida > Fagales > Myricaceae > Myrica > Myrica gale. The sequence goes on from OZ005620.1 coordinate 15,233,664, forward strand.
TTAATCTTTTATTATATTTTTACTATCTATTTTGGACATACATTTAGATTTCTGTTTTTATTTATCTTTTTGAGAATATGTTTTATTTTATTTGGGTTTTATTTACGTATTTGGGACATCTGTTTATTTGTGGATATGTAGTGACTTTGATTAGAGTTTATGTATTTTTTCTCATCACTTATATACGTAAATTGATGAAAATATCATTTGGTTGGCAAAATTAAAAAACGTATCTAAATATAATTTAAGTTGTAATTTATAGTGATCGATTAAATAAGTAATATAAGAATTTAAGTAAAAATTGGTAGGTAAATTTAGGAAAGCGTGTATAAGTTGTACATGTTGCATTATAGAAATATTTTGTAAGAGTTAGTATGAATAATGTATTAATATGTCATAAATTGGTGATATAATGCTAATTTAGCACATGATTATAAGTTATTAGTGTGAGGTACGTATTAAGATGACATTATAAGTAAAATAATTTCAATAATTAAGTAATTTGTTTGGTTAAAAATTGTTTATTTTAATATTTAGGATCACCGATCGAAAGGAAGGCGTCGTTTGGATATGTCTAGACTACAGATCTTTAAAATCGTCTGATCGATCAGTGATGTACGAATTGATCGTGTATAAACAAAGTGATCAATCAGCAAAGATGTCAATCGTTTTGGTTTACAAAAACTGATCGATCAGTAATTTGTAAAACGATCGATCGTATAGATGCGTCGTCATTTTAGTTGAACGGAGTGATCTATCATCAATATAAAGTGAAGGATCGCTTCGCACGACATTGTTTTAACTAAAAATTACGATCGATCGACAGACAATTTTGCTTTTAAGAATTAAGGATTGAATATTGTGAGTTTAAATGTTTGCAAACACAAAATATAATTTAAAAAACATGCTAGGATGTATTTAGATTACCTAAAAACAGATCAAGTACACATTATTAATATTTAGGAAAACTTGTATAAGTTGTACGTGTTGCATCATAGAAACATTTTGTAAGAGTTAGTATGAGAAATCTATTAATATGTCATAAATTAGTAATATAACGTTCATTTAGCACATGATTACAAGATATTAGTGTGATGTATGTATTAAGATGACATTATAAGTATAATAATTTTAATAATTGAGTAATTTTTCTGGTTAAAAATCATGTTTTTAATATTTAGGATCACAGATCGATCAGTGACATAACGATCGATTGGTAAATGACGGTGTCGTTTAGGTTTTTAAGGAGGATCGATCGTTGGAACATAAGATCGATCGTTTAAAAAAATTAACGGGAATTTTAAAGCTGACAAGGCGATCGATTGGTGTTTATCGAGCTTCAAATGGCCAAATGCCCTAAGGCCGTGGGTGAAGTGCAAAAAACACCCACAGCGAGAGGAGACTAAATGTTTGTGGGAAGGAGTTTCCACTTCATTCTTAATCCAAACACCCTCCTTTTGGTTGGGAGAGTATTTAGAATAACTTAAGAGTAAGCCCAAGCTCAAGTTCATTGGTTTTTTAAACAGGTTAATTTTAAAATTTTTTGGCAAAATTTGTGAGATTTTGGTTGAAATTTAGTTCATTTTGGTATTGATTTCATGCAAGAGGTAATATACTCTACCTACACTACGATTTATAAATGATTTGGTTGGTTGGTTATTTGGTGAGTTTTTTAATTTGGGTATTGTGGATATGATTTGTGATGATTAGAGCTTATTAGGATGTTTTCAATATGTACATTGCAATGAGAATTGAATGAGGATTATTTGGAAGTGTTTTGGGCTTGGATTTGAGTGTGTGGGGAGGGTTACCATGGGTTTTGCGATTTGGGTAATAGACGATCGATTGGTAATTTAGGACGATCGATCGTAGATGGAATACAGATGATCGGTTGTTGTTGTTTAGACGGTCGATCGTCTGTTAGATGGTGGTGTGACAATCGATTGTATTATAATTTACGACCGATCCCCTGTAATCACCGATCGATCGCTGGTTAGGCAGTGTGCAAAATTAATGATCATGTGTAGTATTTATACTGTTTACATGTTTGATTATTGAAATGTTTAAGTTCTGGAAATGAACTATGAAGTTTGAGAAGCATGGAGAATGAACATTGGAGTATTTTAGACTTGTTCTGTTTGGGTATATTTTTGGGATATAATGTGTGTACCCTAAGACCCGTTCAAGGGTTAAGATGCGATAAATATGCGTTTATCGCATAATAACCGTTGAATTATCCAAAATATAGACAGTTTGAGATTGTGTATTTGTGGTTGGACGAGTTCGGTACTTGTGTCCTGTCTAGTCTTGGAGGAAGTTCAGTATCATTTACCTTTTATCTTTTGGGTATACTACTAGCTTTGGTGGATGACGTCATACAACTATCTATGTTGACGTTTACCCCCAAACCTGATGCGCGTACTTGGGGACTGGGGGGAGATACTGCTAAATTTGTTTCAAGTATAGATGGACACAAGTCGAACTGGCATTCAACTCTGAATGCACAATCTTGAATGGGATAAGACCTATCAGCTGAGCATAAATTTCACATTTCAATGATTGGGTGTTTATGAGTTAATGTCGTGTATTGTTTTAGATTGGTGGCGATGGATAAGAGTTGAATTTACGAGAAAAATTGGTTTGGTGAAAATTATGCAGAGGGAGTCTGTGGGTTTGTCTGTATGGCTGCTTGTTGTGTAGACTCTCAAGGTCAGATCAGATGTCTGCGTCAGAAGTTCAAAATGTAGTGTTTCAAGTGTTGAAAAAAATGGAAGATCATATGTACATTAATGGGTTTGATGTAAGCTATAAGTTATGGTTGTTTCACGGAGAGGGTATTCAACTTGCTTCAAATCTAAGTCAAGAGTCTGGTGCGAGCTTACCATATAGTGATGAGAATTTAGAAGGAGATAGCTCTGATGAGATGGAGGAAATATTAACCGATGTTCGTCCGGGGTTAAAAGGTGGGGCTGCAGGGGTTGAACCAGAGAACGAGTGTTCAACATTTTTTCCAAGTACCTCCAAGGGAAACAATGATTTTGACGGCGAGATGGAGGTACCAGAAAGGTCATGGATGTGTTCAATCAGAGAATTTGATTGATAGGGGTTGCAATAGGACATGACATAGACCTAAACGAGTTGAAGAAAGCTCAGTGGTATGTGCTAAACAATTGCAAAGGCATCAACAACTACTTAGAGTAAGTAAAATAAAATTTATAGGTTTTCTATAATATATAGTCGCTGATTAACCTTATCTTTATAGTGAACACATGGACGAACTTCACACGTAAGGAGTTGATGACATTTCTCGTAAGCATGAGGAACAATTTCCGGATTCGTTCTTAAGGCGAGTAAGTGTTATTGATAAAGAATTCTAATTAATATCATGTCTTTATTTTTAATGACCGAATATATTGTTATAGTTCAAACATTACGTTCTCAAAATCCATGTACATTGGCCGATGAATTGTATTCATTGGAACGTGGGCCTGATAAACGAGTGATGTGTTATTCTGCATGTGTTATGAATGGTTGTAGATATCATACAGTAGAACGAGAAGAACGATGGAGAACTCATAACAGTGGTATTGCAGTAACATGATTACATGAGGGAAATCCAACAGAATTTTACGGGAGACTTGTAGATATTTATGCAATGCAATACTTGCTAGAAAATACAGTATATTTGTTTAAGTGTGATTGGTGGGGCATCGGAGATCTCCATAGAATTCGTATCGACGGGAACTTTAAGACGATAAACACTTTCTGACTGTGGTATTTAGAAGATCCATTTGTTTTGGCAAGTCAAGTAAGCCAAGTGTTTTATCTAGTTGATAATCTGCATGGCCTAAGTGGTGAGTCGTGCAGAAGTTATCATGTAGAAATGCATATGACATTCCCGTCCCGGATTCGGAAGGTGAAGTTGATGTAAACGTCGAATTGGGAGCAGCCATCACGAATGAAGCGTATCAGGAGGATGATGCCATTAACTTGTTTATAGACTTACGACAATTTAACCTTAATCTGCTATGGAAGAATGACGTTGTGTCAAACGTCATCCAAGCTTCTGATGCAATTGATCGGCAGAAGAAAAGGCGTGTAGATAGTAATAATGTTCGGAAGGGGATGAAGCAGAAATTGAAGAAAATAGCGAAGAAAGTGGGGACGAAGATTTGTTCAAAAAAATACCAACTCTACTGAGGATGAGGTATCAGGTGATAACGTGCAAGAATCAGATTCTGATTAGTAATCTATTTCAAGTATATTTTCTTTGTAATGGTGATGTTTGCTTAATTGTTTTTACTATTATTGTCTCTTTTACCACATTTTTACTACTTTTTTTGTTATGTCAGAGCTTGTACAGTGAAATGAAGCGTGAACGAGAATTTCCTTCAGTTATTTCTGGACAATTGCATGACGCACTCACTCTGGTTAGTATGACTCTGATCCCGAGACCTACTCTGAGCACTCCTTTACCGAGACCGAACAAAGTCATGAGTCAAGACACTCCAGTTTTCCCTAGTAGTTGTGCATGTAAGAAATTATTTTAAGTTTTATTTAATTTTTTAAAGTTAAACGACCAACTAACTTTTTTAATTTCATTTTATGTAGCGACATCTGCTTCTAAGTACGGGCGAGGTAGGACACGTGGGGTCGGTTTGGGGAAGAATCTTGGGTCTGGGTTCAAGTTCGCTAAATTATCGGTGCATATCCCGAAGGGAGAGTTTGGAGGAGTATCTTCCACTACTGCCACCCTATCAACGAAGATTGGAATTTTAGTCCGAGGACTGACTTTGATTTTCGTTAACAATTGTGCCGATGTTCCTGTAGAAGTGAAGGAGTATATTATGGATCGGGTGTTGGTATGATTAAACTCGTAAACATAGTATTATTGGTTAAGCATTTCGTTTATCATTGTAGTATTGTATGTTTTGGTACTTATGAAGGACCATTTCGACCTTGACTACACACGTCAAGAGGATGTGAAGAAGGTGGTTGATACTATGATGACGTCATGTTGAACGCACCGCAATCGTATGTATGCGAATTTCAAGAAGTTTCCAAGTAAAGAGGTGGCATTGCTGAAGCACACCCTGATACCACGGAAGAATAGTGGAAGGAGTTATGCGATCTTTTCACCAGTGAAGTATTTTTTGTACATGATTTACAAAAACTCGTTGCTTAAATATTGCATTCTTTTTAAATCTAATTACATAAAATATTGCAGAAACGAGGCGAGCAAAATAAGAAAAATAGGTCACATTTGACTGTGAATCACGCTGCTGGTTCGCACTCGCTCCAACGCACTCAAGCATGCATGAGTGAAGTACTAAATTATGATTTTTATTCATATTATTTGTCAATAACTTTATGCTATTTCCATGTTGGAAAATCAAGAAAGCGGCGAAATCAATCTTGTAGAGCTGTATAAGAAGAATTACATAAACAAAGATGATGTTTGAACCTCGGAAGGAGCGAGAGAAATTTATGGAAGTCGCTTTCATTTTAATCTACTTTATGTAATTTATATATAATTTACCTACTTTAATGTTTCCTGGTATTTTTGTTATTTTTTAGGAACGAATGGATGCCTTCCAGCACCAGTGTGATTTAGAATGGAAGACTTACAACAAAATTGAAGTATATTCCGAGATATTGGGCAAGAAGGCGGGATATTTTCGGTAATTAGGACGCACGGTTAAGCCTCTGCCTTCATCAATTTTAACTACACAATCTTATGATCTATAGCACCAGCTAGCGAAGGCAAAGGATGAGAGCTGCTAGAGAAAAAGACTTACAAAGGAGCAGGAGGAGTGCATGAAAGGGGAGCAGGAGCGCATACGAGTGGAGCACGAGGAGCGCATGCAAAAGGAGTAAGAGCGCATGCGAAAGGAGCAAGAGCGCTTACGGGCAGAAATATCAAAGGAGCTGGAGAAGAAAATGTCCTCTGTAATGGAGAAGAAAATGAGCGACATGTCAAAGCGACTATTCAACCAGTTTAGGGGCTCAAAATGGTAGATACATGTATGTTGTAATAGCTTTGTATTTATGTATTACTACGATGTTTTTTTTGGATTAATTACAAATCATTATGTATTATTATTGAAAATCATTAATGTGATTATTGTAATAGTACGTGTTGTATAATATTTTATATTATTATTTTAAAAAAAAAACTGATTATGTTATTACGTTTGATTGGCAATTACAGCAATATATGACTTATTGCAATAACGATAGATCACGAATACCACTGATCGATCGTCAATATTAACACGAATAGAGTAATATAATCAACCGATCGAGTCCGTGCAAGTGATCCATCGATGTTATAATGACCGATTGGTGGAGAAATAGATGAAAGTTACTCCTAAGCTCGCTCCCGATCGATTTTTCACATCAACATTGAGGGGTCTAACTCCTGTTTGTCTCAAATGTATATTTAAAGGGTGTCATGAAACTTAGTAGGCTAACGAGACATGTACGTATTGGTGCGTTTGATTTTTGCGCAAATCAGATGAACAAATTTTGTATTTATCCCTTAAACAAATTATAAGTTAACAAAAAATGTTAAATACACTTTGCACACCTTATGTTTGGGAGTATTGATACATTGCGCCCCAATGATTTATTTTTGAGACATTGAACTCATTATGTTATCTTCGTCAACGATTTTCACCCCAGAGTGAAATTAGATGTCAAATTAGATGGCAAACGTACCTTCCTTACCATTGCTAAGTTATTGAGAGAGAAATTTGCCGGTAAGGACTTCAAGAATGATGATTCCAGGGCAATAAACGTCAGCCTTCAGAGAAATCTGCTATTATTGTACATATTCAAGTGATCTATAGAAAAACATTATGTGAGATTCAAGTGCTATACGGTAATCTAACTAGTAGGGTTGAACAAAACCGGACCGGATTTGCGGTCCGGTTCAATCTTGTTTATTTAAATCCAGTTCATACCTTTTGAAAAACCGGTCCGGACCGAATCGGATTTATTAATATAAATATAAAAATATTTGTTTTTATATTTTTAATACAAATTACAAACTTAAAAAGTTTAGTTTTAACCTAAACTAAAAATCTACATTTTCATTCGTCCTTCCCCTTTCAAAATTAACGTAAAATTTTTTAAAAAAGAAACCGGTCCGGACCGAACCTTATTTGACTAGAGCAAACTGGACCGTACCACTCATAAGTGGTCCGGTCCTCCATATAAGCACAACCGGAAATCAGGTCCGACGGAATTTTCGGTCCGAAAACCGGACCGAATTTGTGGTTGTGCAGCCCTACTATCTGAGATTGAGATCACGTGTAAATGATTTTCGTCTAATTTAATGCCTAATTTCATTTCAGGGTGCAAATCGTTAGGGAGATAACATAATGAGCTCAATGTCTAAAAAAATAAAATATTGTGGTGCAATGTGTCAACACCCCAAACTTAAGAAGTGCAAAATGTTTTTAACCCTAACAAAAATATACGCACATTCAGTTCAATGGACTCCATGATTGGAAATTATGCATTTAGGAAGGAGAATTTATACTTTACATAAATTAATTTTCGTACTATCGTCCAAATGTACTCAGTTTGACCTTCAGAGACCGAGCTAGTTAATTCCTTCTGTACACCCCATTTCTTCAGAACTTGTCACGTACGCTCCCTTTCATCTGAACCTGCCACGTACAGCCCTCCATCAACAGAATCCTTGTTTGTCTAGCTGGCTCTCTCTGTGCTCAAGTTATTTTGTATTAGGCTTAATTAATGCTACAATCCATGTGGTATTGACTTTTAATAAATCTGTCCCTGAAGTACAATTTTGAACGAACCAATCTTTATGGTTCATTTTTCAAACATAAAGGCCTTTCCATCCATCAAAAATTAACCGATTAAAGGGGATGGGGTCTCGGATAGGATATTTGAACCTAGGGTTGCTAAGTGCCACCAGAAAATTCCAGTGGCACCGGTGCCGGTGAAGGTTTTTTTTGTTTTTTAAACCGGGGTTTTTCCCAGGTACCGGGAAATCGATATTTTTTTAAAGTTTTTTTAGTTTAGTTTCTACTTGATAATTTACCGGTCCTCTATTATATGAATCAAAATATACAGTACAACGTTTTGCCTTGCCTCAAGTCATGAAGGACTTGGATTTGATTGGAATAGGCTCAAGTTAAAATGTTACTGAAGTTGAAATTGAGTTAAAGTAGAACACTCCCACAATCTGTAGGGATTAGACGTGCATAAGTTATTATGGAGAGATCTCGTTTGAGAAGCTGTGTCAAACAACTTGAATCATAAACCTCCCTCGCTTTTAGACTATTGTGAAGAAATAGAAACAGAAAAGCAGAGAGTAGTAGCATTTCAAACAAGTATCGATGTCCCATTTAGGCTTGCCTATGCAATAGCTGAAGTTTACCTTCGATGTGTAGAGATGCAGACTGCAACGATGAAAGAGCTCCTTAAAGTATAAGTCACACCTGGTGATGCTTCGATCTTCATTGTCCAGCACAAATCCTGAACCATGTGGAATTTGCTGAGATGTATTCATTTTGTCATTGCAACAAAATTTTAGCTGAAAGGTCCTTGATCAACAGCAAGGACAGTTCAAAATGGAAATGAGTAAGTGCACGAAAGCATAGTTCAATGGTGCAAACGTGAAATTTTAGTGTTTAAAGTCTTTCAATTAGTCAAAAACTTAGTTGCATCACGTCAAAGGCTTGTCCAGTTCACAGAATAACACAATCACACCAAAACTTAATAGTAGGGACTTATGGGTTATTAAAGGGCTTTCCCACTTCTTCCTTTCCTTAGTTGTCTTTTCCTCCTCAACCCAAGACTATGGGTTTCTTCTCGCATTCTTCCTCTTAATACTGGACTTATAGTTAATAACAGCACAACTTAGCACAACTTACCAGTTCCTCGTTATAACTTACATTATTACTAAATTTGTACCTTGATTTAATTAACCTATAGTAAGAACAGCAAGTGTGAGACCCCGACTTAGAGATTAGTAGCATCACTTAGTTTAAGTTTTCTTCGATGCCAATTTAAACATTTAAAATCTTACTTCTTGACTCTTTAAGGTCTGCACTATTTTGAATATTTGGGAAAAGAAATGTATGGTTGACTGGATTTAAAATTTATATCTAAAGTGAAATTTTCCTCTAGCACTTTTATCGTGCATCTTTAGTTATAATTTAAATGCTATATTGTTTTCGAGTTTTAATAGTGTTAAATTTCATTAATTGGGATCAATTATGCTAGTCATTTTTGTTTGTTCAAGTATATCCACCTAAATTGCAATAGTTAGAAGAATTTGAGTTAGGGACCTTGATTTTTGGAAGTGTATGTTTGCTTGAAATAAAAGTGAAAGGGAGTCAAACGTGCATGAAGTGGCAAGTGAATAAAAAAAGTGAAAGTAAAGTAGGAGAATCACGTGAAGAAGAGGAGGGGGTAGGGGGTATAGTTGTCTTTTCTTCCCCAAGACTTGTTTCAGGCTATTTTTCCTTTCTCTCCCCCCATTTTCCTACTTCCGCTATTTGTATCACTCACGCACACACACAATCAAGAGAATAGAAGAAGAAAACCGAGAGAGAAAAGAAGAAAACCGAGAAGAAGAAGGAAGCCGAGAAGAAGAAGAAATGAAAGATAGGGGAAGTTTCGTGTAAGTGAAAGGAGGGTTCAGCTACAGAAGAAGATAACGACTAGAAGCCAAGGTATGGGGGGATCTAACATTTGGATTCAAAAGTTTATAGGAATCGTGAGATATGTGTGGGTAATTTGTTAGATTAAGTTTCTACTGATATCCTCTGTTTTTTTCTTGGTTGCATATTAGTTTTATTAGAGAATCAAGTCTCAAGTGATGAACTTTCCAGAACTAATAGGCATGCACGGTCAGTTTGAGTGATGGTTTCAAAAGAAAAATTGTTGTGCCATAAGTGTTTGTTGGAAAGCCTGAAAGAAAGGATAATACAATAGCTTTGGCTTGATGAAGATAGAATCATTGTATTGCTGTAAGTTTTTTATTTGGAATTGTAAAAGTAGGAGATTTTTATGAGAATAGCTTATGTTATGAGGTGCTGACAAGATCTGAAATCTGTTTTGCACATGCATGGCCGGATATGTAATAGTTGTGGCATAGGGTGTTGTCATTTGATATTTGAATGGGTTCAAGTGCAAATGAGCTGGAGAGTGGAGGACAGATTTGCTCCTCTGCTTTCATGGATGTTCCTGTTATTTTCAGCACCTCCTTAGGGGTTTAAAGAGGTTATTGAATGTTGGTTATGATGCTTGAAGAGACCATAGTTGCTGATGTTAATGAATGTAATTGGTTGAAAATGAAGCGTCCTTGTTGTTGCTCTTGCTGGTTAGACCTTATCCATTCTGAGCTATTTTTGTTTCTGGTTAAACCTTATCCATTGATAAGCTTGGCCTATAATGTTAGAGATCATTGATAATTATATAGAAGACTTGTTAAAATAGTTGCTGAAATTAGTTTTTGCAGATCACAAAGTTCGAATTAGGAGTAACCTTTGATGCGATTGTTCTTATTCTTTGATCTTGAGAGAATTTTATGTTATAGGCATGAAATATGAAGATTTTAAGCCATATCTTGGGTGATTCCGATAAATATTGAGTGAGTTATGGAGTTTTCAAGGTCCAGACGTCAAGCTGCCAGTAGCCTTGCACGTCAAAAACGTTTAAGTCCAAATTTTATGAGTCTAGTCTTGAATTTTAAGTTTAAGAAAGAATAACATTTTAAGGTAAATTTCGTGTGATTTAGAGGTGTAATGAAAATGGAAGGCCGAGCTGGAGGCAGCAAGAGTGTTGCTCTAGGATTTTCATCTGATATGAAGTGTTTTTGAAAATGCATAGTAATTCCGATTTTTGTGATTTTTATCTTCAAGTTTGAAATATGAAATCATAGTAGTTTAAAAGAAATTTCATGAAATTTGGAGCTGTGTTTTTGAAGTTATTAATTTTGAAGCTGGGGACGTCGGGGCTGTCCGCTTGGACGTCCTCAGTAGCTTGCATTTTCGGGTAAATCTTTCGAGTGGCAAACAAGCTCCAACTTATCTGGAATTTTAATATGTTAACAATTAGTGTAAGGATCAGTTTTCCATCCAAGTCTTATGGCTTCAGCAACCTTAAGATAGAACTTTACATTGTAGGATCACTATTGGGTAGTTAAGAAACATGAGTGATTTAGTATGATGTGCTGAATTTAATTGAATCATATTCCCTGCATCTAGTAAACCTCTAAATTATTTAAGAAACGACATTAGTATGACTCATTTGTAGGCAAGGTGCCACCATAAGCTCAAGTCGATGAAGGTAAGTGGAAAAATTATATTTTCCGAAAATTGAAGTGATACACATCATGAATATTTGCATCAAGCACGTCATGAGCATTTGCATTTATTTTTCTCAAAAGGAAGAAAGAGAAATTTTATGCAAATGAAAGTACGATTTTATGCTACGTTATGATATGTTATGTGTCTAAATAGGATGGTCGGTACCGTACCTAAGTATGATAGGTGCGGTGCATTCACTCCGAAGGACGAATGCGAGAAGGATGGGTAGTCCTTGAGGTATGTGTAACCACACTGAAGGACGAATGCGAGAAGGTGTGGACCTCAAAGGGTCGTGTCTAGCCATCAGGACCAGGGCCACATCAAGGGCTAGCTCGACCAAATGACATGTTCCCAAGGGAAAGGGGAATGGTTCCGAAAGGAACGCACAACCCTGACTTCAGCAGTAAATGAAGAGATAGAAGAAAACCAAGTACAGATGAAAATATTTTTAAGCTAAATTTCAAGTACAAGAGTTGCATACATAAACATGCATCCATTCTGGCATATATTTATCTGTCATTCATGATCATGTCATGCATATCCCTTACTGAGTCATTCGATGCACAGTATTTAAATTGTATCATTCCAGACGATGTTTCAGGTGAGGGAACTTATGAGGAGCATCTAGAACCCGAGGAGGGGGCTGACGAGGGTGCCCTCCCCTAGTAGATCCTAAATTATTTTTGAAAGGACTGACATGAACCTCCAATCTGTGGTGGTCATGGTCTGTTCAGCCCACGAGACTTAAGTCTCCTAAACAACTTATTTTTGGGACCATGATGTAATTATACTATATGGCCTTAAGTTATTGCCTGAGAATGAGATTATAAATGTCTCCCTATGTGTGTTGTTTGACATATTTATATGTTTTTATTTCACCTACACTTTCTTTATGTTCTTATATTTCGGTAGAGCATTGAGAATCCGCATGTCAGCTGTGGGTAAGTTAATAAATTTCTGAATAATACTAATACAAAAAAACAGGTCTATAACAGCGGTCGCTAAAAACGCCTTTAAAGGGTGTTTTTAGCGGCGTTTTATAAAAAAACGCCACTGACTGCCGCTATAGACCCCCTTTAGCAGCGTTTTGTGCAAAATGCCGTTAAAATTGGAACCTTTAGCAGCGGTCGTTATAACGGCGGTCCCTGACACCCTTTTACCAACGTTTTTGGGAAAAAATGTTGCTAAAAAATTAATACCTACAGCGGCGGTCACTGGTACCCACCTTTTGCAGCGTTTGTATCAACAAACGCTGCTAAAGGTGTATCTATAGCAACGTTTCTGACACAAACGCTGCTATAGGTGTATCTATAGCAGCGTTTCTGACAAAAACGCTCCTTTAGGTATATTTGAAAAAAAATTATTTTTTAATTATATATTATTATATTTTAAAAATTATTTTATTTATTATTTATTCCTTTTCATATATATTTTTATTTTGTGATGTATTTGAAAAAAAATATTTTAAAGGACATACTTAATAAAATATGGAATTAGAGAGACTGTTATGAACATTGAAGTTGTTATGTGATATATTTTAAATTATACCTATGGTTGTTATAGTAAGTGCATATTTATTGACTAAATCTAAGTAGTTTATAAAATATCTATCATACTTATAATGAGCATATATACTGTGGATATAATAATATTTAACTAGGACATATTATTTAATTTCAAACAAAAATATATTATGATATTAGCTTATGATATTAAGGTATATAACTTAATATATGGTCCTAGAGGCTATCATTTAGTCATTAGTTATGTGCATACATATAAAGTACTTAGTTTAATTAGTATATATCATGCATATGATAAACACTTATAATAGATCATGCAATGTTATATATAAAGCATTATATGTTTAATGATTAAGTATTATATATTATTACTACCAACTTATTTTAATTAAGATTATTATACTAGTTATAAAATAATATGTTACGTATTTAATTCTAAGCATGAAGATTTTTAAATACTATTACAATTTACTAAAAATACATATCATGTATATAACTTATTATTAAAGAAATTAAAAAACTACAAATAATAATAATAAAAAGCTCAAAACAGTGAGCTTCGAATTAAACGGTGAGATGTTTGATTTTCACTCCCCGCATTTAGCGACAAAAAAGCCCAAATATTTTCATTTAGCGCCACCGTTTGATCCAGGGTTTTGATTCTTCTCGCTAATCCACTTCACCATTTTCCCAGCCCCTCCCCTAATTTCGTTCAACATCCCCCCTTCTTTCACTTTTGGAAAAATGTTATCTCCAGCTCTAACAGTTGACAACCCTCTTCGCTGCCCTTCGATCCCTGCCCTCACTGTTGAAAGCCCCTCTTCTTCATCTGTCTCTCTCTCTCTCTCTCTCTCTATTTCTTCTCACTTTGCTGCTTTTGTCTCTTTTAGGAGTTACTGTTGAGCTCCTTGGTACTCTGTCGTCTCTGGCCCCTGCGATAACCTCTGCAAGAAAATAGCTTACTAGACGATCTATCTTTCCAGTCTATCTATGCTTACCTGCTTATATGCTGTTTTTATTCTTCTCTTTCTTAATGTCGGTTTGCAATTTAGGAAAGCTTTTAGCGGAGCATTGCAGAGCTGAATATCCTCATCTGCAAACTTGTCGAAGTTTAGGCCTTTGAGTGTTTTCACCCCACGAATCCATTACTTCTGTGAGTAACCCCATTTACTTCATCAATGGCTATGCTTTTTCGTTTTTCGTTCTTAATCTTCGTGTTCAATTTAGGAGCGAATGATGCATGGATAAATTAGGATTTTTATTCCTTTGGTTTTGTGTTTAGTACTATTTTCGTTTTAATATTTTGCAAAAAGTTCCATTGATGGATTATCCTGAGCTTTTTGGTGTTTTTTGTGCTGCTGGTTTGATTTTTTGCATGTGGTGGCATAATTGAATAAGTTTTGGGCTTTTGTTTTGTGAAGATTACTGATTGTTGAGACTTTTGGTTCATTGCGTAGGAGATTTACAAAGCATTTATGGAATTTGTTTCATTCTTTGTTTTTTAATGTTCCCATGTCTGAACCTGGGTAAAAACTTCGTAAGACTTGATGAAGAAATATTAGTTGCCGCCTAGTGCTTTTTTATTTCTACTTTTTTTTTGGGAGAAAAAATAACAGGAGGAAAAATGGGGGAGGGGGTGGCATTGGCTTGTTTTCGGGTCAGGCATTGGCTTGTTGTTCTATAAAATGGCTATCTTCCTGTACCTGAGTTGTTTTTCAACAGAAAATGAGCATGATGGCTTTTGTTGAAAGTTTGGGTCTGACATTGGCTTTTTGTTCTGCTGAATGGTTATTTTTTGTTATTGACGTGTGTTTGACTGTTGAGTGGTGTTATGGTTCTGGTTACCATTCTTTTAATTTGGTTTCTCATACCAGTATGTCAATATCTGTAATTCCTCTTCCATAGGCAGAGGGAACGGATAAAATTGTGTTCTGAACTCCATATCCTTCTGCAAAGACCACTTTTTGAGCTTTTTTCTCCTATGTTGCAGCAAAACACTCGGAGATATGGCAGCTGACTACTTGTATGGAGGACCATAAGTCAGAAATTGAGAATTGGGACTTGGGAAAGGCACTCCAAAAGGCACATCCAGTCAAGTGTTTTATATTGCTTTTGTCCAATATTACTCAAATGAACTATATCATTTTGCTGTCTTCTCTGACAAAGTTCTGGCTTGTGCAGTTGTTGTGAACTCCACCATCTCCACTGCCATGGTAAACGACCTCAGTTATATTACTACAAAGATTTTCTTGGCTTTGATTTACAAAGAATAAGTTGTCATGTTATTTTCATTGAAGGGTTCTTAGGAACATCAGTGATTAATGTGTGAGAATTTTTTTTGCAGTAATCCAATCTTGGATCCCAAATGACTTTCTAATCAAATCTCCTTTTCTTGATTGTATATTGAGTATTCAACCTTTTCCTGCAACAGCCTGCCTGCAATAAAATTCAGTGATCCCAGCCCAAACAAGACTGATATTCCCTTCCTTTCTTGGTGTATGTGATCTCACATTTTTTTTCCCGGGAGTTGGGTGCTCCCTAAGGATTAGTGTTTGGTATATTTGTAGGTGTATTTCGGACCCTATAGAATTCTGTTACATGCACATGCACTTCATTTCTGTTATAAGTTTTCATGGATACCTGACTAGGAGGCAATTCAAATTGGCTTTCATTCTATGAGTCAGTTTATAATAGCTGCCAAAAATGCTGACCTTCATGTGTGCTCAACAATTTTCAGGAGTCAGAGAAAATTGTTTTTCATGTGGTCATTGATTCTCTCAATCTTCCAGCAATCTCAAAGTGGTTCTTATTGAATCCGCCTGGCAAAGCCACCATTCAGGAGTCAGAGAAAATTTGTTACGGTCTATATTGAGATTTTTTGTGAGGCTTAGTCCATGGAGCGGAGGCTTGGGCCGATAGGAATTCAAGATGGAGATGTTGATGTGTCAAAGGAGGAAGATTTTAATTGGTCCTTGATTATTGTGTTGTATTTGAATATTTTAATCGGTCTTTGCATATTGTTATTTTATATTAGAAATTTGTTACTTTTTAGATTACTTGTAGAGATTCTTGTGTTTGTTGTAAAATATTATTAATCAATGATGAAGTATATTTTGTTTTATTCTCCTTGTTCTTTAATTTTTTACATCCAATGAATTATGTTATTAAAATAAATTTGTATTACCGATTAGGAAAATATAAGAAAAAATTATTGGTGTTATAAAAATGCTGGCACATACAAAAAAAAAACGCTGGCATAGACCTTTAGCGGCGGTCGCGGTCTTCACCGGCGGTCGGGCAAACCGCCGCTATAGATCTACTGCGACGGACCGATAGCAGTGGTTGCAACCGTCGCAAAAAAACCACTACTAAAGGCCATTTTTTTAGTGAGTATTTTTATGAACTAAAGAAATTCAAATTTTTTGAATTTAGTAATAGGTAGGATAGTTTAAAAAAATCCGCTTCAAGTTTTTAGTAAATGCGCTGGAGCGTTCATTGTTGGGAATGCTCGCGGCTATCATTAGCCTCATCGGGCTAGCGTTTGGGGCGTAACAAAAAGTATTTACATTATTACTTATGATATGACAGAAGATCCACAAACTTATACAATTGACTCGTGTAATTTTATTTATGCTTTTGTTGGTTTATTAGTTTCAGTAATATTTTTATTTTTATAAATTATAAATTGGTGTATTTAAATATATTGTGTAGAGTTACCCATCTTGGCGACGGAGATCGAGGAATAGGTGTTTTGAGGGAGTTACCCATCTTTATGATATTCTTACAGTTAAGTCTCTATTACTTTGGACTTTAAATTCTTATCTTATATTTTAAGATGATCTTTAATTTTATTTATTTTGGAATTTGGATTTCATTAGTTTAGATTTTATTGATATGTCATTAATGGACCAAAAGGAAAAAAATACATTGGGTCAAATGCGTAAAATGCTAAAAAATGGTTCAATATGAATGTAAGATAACCGGAAACCGCCACTGCTTTGGCCACCGGAGTTGTGCAGCCCTATATGAAACCAACACTGGACATCTCGACCATGACTTATGTCAGTCTTCCGTTAGTTTGCTAATTTTTAGCAGACGAACAATCATTCTAATTCAAGGAACAAAATGTATGTTGCTCTCAATTTAGCAAGATGCACAACCTGACGAACACTAGTCCAACCAAATTTGTGGATCCGAATGGAGAAACTGATCCAGCCAAAACAAACTTCCTATTTTAAACTTATCATCGCTATTTTACATTGATGTTGACTTCAGTTCACAATCAAGATTTTGGTGATTACAAAAAAATTTGATTAAAATTACAAAGCATGCATCTTCAAGTCCAATGAGACAAATAATTAAGAGCCAAGTCATAAAAGATTTGATCAGCAAGGAGTTAAAGGCATAAAGACCTCAAGATATAAATTTTATCACCCTATAGTTCATTACATTGAAAGGCTTGATCATACTCACTTTTCAAGAAATCTAAGAAAAATTATGGGATAATGTCATAGTACGCCCTTTAATTATAGGTCAAAATCAATCTCACTCCCCTAAGTTTCAAAACGATGATTTGTACCCCTTATGTTTTAATTATGATCAATTATTGCCCTCCATTTGAAATAACCGTTAAACTACATGCAAAATTATCGAAATGTCCTCCAAGACAAAATTACTAAAAATACATTAAAAATAAAAACGATATATAAAAAAGTAATGTCTTTTAAATAAAAAGATAGAAACTCTATTTCAGTAATCTATTTATTTTTTATTTTTATTCTTAGTTTTTTATTTTTTTTTAAATTATCTTGGAGGGGCATTTCAGTTATTTTGCATGTTTTTCCCTCTGACTTAATATACAAAAAAAAAAATCAAAATTTTTCTAAAGACTAAAGATTTTTAATAAACTTCAAACTCTTTAACGAGATATTCTATAAGTTTAATTCAAAAGTCGTTGCCAAAACCTTAATTTTAAATCTGAGTTTTTAACGTATCGGATTGACTATCGGATGCAACCATCGAGAGACCGAAATTTTCCATTGCCTCTGTTTTTACAAGATTCAATATCAGGTGATCTCCGGTCGACCGATATGTGTACCAATTACGTTCATTCCTCTTGCCTAATGCAACCGTGAAGAGAGAGAGCTAATTGTTATGACTCTGTTTTAAGAAGATTCACTACCGGATTGATGGGCAATCGACTTGTCCAACAACGTTCAAAAAATATTAGAGGATCAAATTTAAAAATATGTTATGGTCAAAGCAGATTGACCGACATATGTTTTCCAGTCAACCAATAATTCAGTATTATAATTTTTTTTTAAAATTTTAAATTCTAAGAATCCCCTTCCAGCCAAGGGTAACTGGTGTCGGATCAACCGGTATAAGTAACCTGGTCAACCAATAGTTATAAGTTTTCTCTATGATAAAAAAAGGATTAGTTTTCAATTGGGGTCTTTAAAAGGAAAACTTAAGAAATGTTTCATATTTTACAAAGCTTTCACACAAATCAATCACTTTCAAGCCTTATTCCTTGTGTAAGCTTTTAAGATAGAATTTTCACTGTATTCATCTACTCTTTGAGAGATTTAATTTTTGTATCTCATTATCAAAAAGTTTCAGGAGAGTATGAGCACTCATGTAAACTTCGGTGAGGGTATATAACTAAAGGGTTGAAGCTTCGGAGTAGATGAATGAGCGATAGTAGAAAGCCTCAAAGCTCAGTAAAGGAGCTTGAGAGGTGGATTTAGGATTTTCACTGTATTCATCTACTCTTTGAGAGATTTAGTTTTTGTATCTCATTATCCAAAAGTTTCAGGAGAGTATGAGCACTCATGTAAACTTCGGTGAGGGTATATAACTAAAGGGTTGAAGCTTCGGAGTAGATGAATAAGCAATAGTAGAAAGCCTCAAAGCTCAGTAAAAGGAGCTTGAAAGGTGGATTTAGGCAATGTTGTTGAATCACCTAAAAAATCCAAGCGTTTGATTTCTCAATGTGAGACCCTAACTTTATTTTTTTTATCGTTGTAAATTTATGACTCCTTATGTTGTGCTATATTTATTGAGAAAGACATATATAGCTGACTTGATCTAAAACCATGACTAGGTGAGATTTTTCCCCTAGCATATTTTATGCACTTAAGCTATGACTTAAAGGTTATATTGTTTGCAATTATTAAATTTGAGTAATTGTGATTAATTAGGCCAATTATTTTTTTAATTGTTGGAGCATATCCTTAAGTTTGCAATATTTGGAAGAAATTGAATTAGGGCTTTAACTTTAAAATGTGTGAAACTTAGAAATAAGCATAGAAAGGCATGTTAGAGTAGTTTTGTGGAGTGGCAGAAAAGGAAATAAAAGGAAATTGAAGGAGAAGGAGGGAAAGAAGGGGGGAAGGGCAGTTTTGCCTTTTTCCTTCCCCCAAACCTCACGTACAAGACCCCCTCTCTCTCTCCCTTTTCGCATATTTTCAAGCCCTAGCACCCACCCGCACAAGAGAAGAAGAAGAAAGGAGAAGAAGAAGAAGAAGAAGAAGAAGAAGGGAGAAGGAGAAGAAGAAGAAGAAAAGAAGGAGAGAGAGAAGTAGGTGAGGGATTTCGGCCCTTGTTGGCCGACCAGCGCCATTTCTTCCCATTTTTCTTCTTCTTTCTTTAAATGGTTGTTGGTTGTGGTGTTTGTTTGGTTTTCTCCTTGTGTTCTTGTGTGTTTCTTTGAAGAAAGTATAGATCTAGTAGGTTTAAAGGGTAGTATAGGTTGTGCATAAAACCATGAAAAATGTGGCCAGATCTGAGAAATCATACTCAAGAGAAACCATATATGAACCCTAGGTGTTTGATAAAAAGACCAAGAGAAGAGGGACAAATGCAATAGCTTAGTTTGAGGATGGAATCATGGTTTTGTTGTAACTTTGAATTGGAGATTTGTTTAGGCATGTATTAGAGTGTATGGAATTGTTTATGGTCAGAAGAATCAAGCTAGGGATCATAGTTAGGGTGTTGGAATAGGAAGATTTTTAGCACCCTGTTTTTAGGTAACATCGCGCTCGACTAGCGTGCGTCAGGCGCTCAAGCGGCCTTAAGGAAATATGAGTGTCAGTGTCTTGTCGTTTGACCAACGCTCGACAGGTGCTCGAGTAGCCCTTGGGAATTCCACACGGAGAATTGGACAATAAGTTGGCGCTCGACTGCCGCTCGAGCGAGGGTTGATGGAAGTTGGACAGTAAGTTGGCGCTCGACCAGTGCTTGACAGGCGCTCGAGCGGGACCTGTTAAAAATTCCATACGTGATGAATTTGGAATTCCAATTGAAGACTTGTGAACCCTAGCATTGAGGATAGTTGAATAAGCTTAGTTATGAAACTATTGAGGTTGAGATGGCGGAAAATTTATGAATAGGCTTGAAATCATTTATGGTTGGGGGAGAGCACGTGTACTTAGTTGATTGAGTATTTCTTATGACCTCCTTAGCAACTGTATAAGAGATGTTTGATACGTGTGTTTGATTTTCTTTCGTCTTTCGTTTTACAAAAAGCTAGTTAAGTAACTTTTTGTGAACGAAATTATGTTTCATTGATATGTACTTTTGGAAAATCTAATAATTACAAGTATTTCTTGAATGTTATTAAATTCTTAAACATGTAAGTGAGATATTTGAATCGCTTGTAGGCGAACTCCATACCAATACTCAAAGGAGACCAAGGTAAGTGGAAATTGTAAGTAGAAACTTACACTTTTATGAAAACTGGAATGATACACAGCATGACAATAATCAAGCATGACAAATATCAAGCATGACATGGCATAAAGCATTTGCATTATCTTCTTGAAAGAAAAAGAAAAATTTGTGTAAATGAAAGTATGTTATGACAAGTTAAGTTAAGGGGCTGAAGTTGGTCGGTACCGTACCAGTTAAGAAGGTGCATCCATACTGAAGGACGTTTACGTGAAGGGTGGATGTCACCTTGGGCACCCATCCCGAAGGATGCTTGCAAGAAGGATGGGTAGCCCATGAGGTATGAGCAATCACACTGAAGGATGCTTGCAAAAGGTGTGAACCTCTAAAGGTTGAGTCTAGCCATTAGGCTTGGGGCCACCTCGAGGGCTAGTTCAACCAAATGACGTATTCCCAAGGGAAAGGGAACGCACAACCCTAATTTCAGGGGTAAATGGAGCGAGATAAGTTGACCAAATCAAGAAATAAGTATTTTTAAGATCAAATGCATGATTCTTTTTATGATCAAGTACATTGCCTCATACATATGCAAGCATTTCATATGGCATTCATGTACATTGATATCTATGAGCATGCAAGACATGCATTATTTATTGCACATGAACCCTTACTGAGTCTTTAGACTCACAGTTTTTTTTTAAAATTGTATCATTCCAGAGAATATTTCAGGTGAGGAAACTTAAGAAGAGGACCTTGAACCCTAGGAGAAGGGTTGGCAAGAATGTTTTCTCCCTTCTGTTATTTCAGTATAGGTTTAGATATAATTTTGGACAGAGCCGTCACGAGCCTCCGATGTGTGGTAGTCATGGGCTATTCGGCCTTGTAGGCTAAGAGCTGTTAAACAGCTTATTGTTTTGAGACCCTGATGTAATTATAGTTATTACTTCATCTTATCGTTGGAGGAGCAGGTTATAAGGGGTAAACTCATAGTTAGCCCCCTATGTTTGGGCAAAAATCAAGTTAGATCCATATTTTTCAATCCAACAATTTGAGACCCATAATTTTCACAACCTATCAAACTTAGCCCCCGTCTAAATCAGGTGTTAAGTCCGACGGAAATTCATGCAAAATGACCGAAATGCCCCTCCAAAGCTAAAATTTAAAATAAAATAAATAAAATATAAATTTAAGAAATAAATTAAAATAAATATATTATTGAAATAGAGTTTCAATATAGTTTTATTTAAAAAATATTAATTTTTGAAAAATATCATTTTTATTTTTAATGAATTTTTTATTTTTCTAGTAATTTTATTTTGGAGGGGCATTTTGGTCATTTTTCATGTTTTTCCGTCTGATTTAACGTCTAATTTAGACGGGGGGTGAAGATTGATAGGTTTTGAAAGTTATGGGTATCAACTACCACACATGGGGCTAACTATGAGTTTACCCCAGGTTTTAATGTTTCATATGTGTGTTAATCGATTTAGAGTTAAAAAAAATTTCGCTGCAAGAGTTAAGTACGCTAGAGCGTTCCTTGTTGGGAATGCTCGCGGCTGTCATTTGCCTCGTCGAATTAACGTCTGGGGCATGACACTCAAACCCTAGTATTTTTATTTAGTTATTTCGTTAGATTGTAAACTTGGATTTTTGAGTTGTTTTCGAAAAAGTTTTACAACTCAACTCACCCTCTCTTGTATTGCCTTAATCCTTAGGATTTCAAGCAGTCCATCTGATATAGCAACGTCTGAGGAATATTTTGAATTAAAAATTTGAAAATCCATTTTGCGGGGTCAACAGCTAACGTACCAGATCTATCAATACATACTGATCCGACCGACAGCAGTCTGAAGATTTTTGTCACTAGGTTTTGACAACTTTATAAAATTCATCCCTGAATTTTCTCATTTATCACACGTAGTCCCTGGGTTTCATGATGTTGTCAAAATGGTCTTTTCGTCCACGACAGTTAGCGAATTGTCCAGTCAACTAATGGTCTTACACGTCATCACCAACTAGAAAATGACACGTGTAAAAAAATTTATTTAAAATTCCGCGTCATTTTATTAAGCCACGACAGTAAAATAAACAAAATAAAAAAAAATAAAAAATCAATTAACAATTTATTAAAAAAATCTTCGGAAGAAACAAGGAGCCGCGTGGCCTCCTTGGTTTTTGGGCTCACCGCCACCCTGCAGAGTGGGCTCCCCCTGCAAGGGGTGACTTGCTGCCACCCCTTAATGGCAGCGTGAGCCACCCCCAACTCTGCCAGGAGGAAGGTCAGTCTGACAGAGAAAGCAAGAGTTTGTTTTGCCGCTGCTACCGGAAGTACTTCGAGACACATACAATACTATCTTGGTCATTTAATTCAAGTTTGGAGCTTAAAAATGGGAATGGGAAAAACAAAGTGGCGCAGGTGATTAGTGTAGCTGTAGGAATAATTGCTGTATTAAGTTGTGGATTATGTCTACTTTGGTTCATTTGTGGAGGAAAAAGGGCCGATGGGGAAAATGAAAATGTAGGTGGCGATGACTTTATTAATGGTGAATTTGAAAACGGAACGGGTCTAAGGAGATTCACCTTCCATGAACTCACCCATGCAACAAACAACTTTGCTGAAGGAGGGAAGCTGGGGGAGGGAGGATTTGGATACAAGGGATTATTGAGTGAATCCAATACAGAAGTTGTTATTAAGAGGATTTCAAAAGGATCGAAGCAGGGGAAGAGGGAGTACATATCAGAAGTGAAAATCATTAGTCGTTTGAGACACAAGAATTTGGTTCAACTCATTGGTTGGTGCCAGGAACAGGGTGAGTTAAGTCCTTCTTGTGTACGAGTACATGCCTAACAGGAGCCTTGATTCGCATCTGTTTGGAGGAAAGATTATGCTAGCATGGACAGTGAGATATAAAATAGCCCTAATTGGATTGGGCTTCTGCATTGTTGTATCTTCATGAAGAATGGGAACAATGTGTGGTGCACAGAGACATCAAGTCATGCAACTGGTTGAGGGGTTATAGTGCCCCCCAGCAAAACCAGAGTTGTTGGATGGCTCACTACCACCCCTTTGTGGCAGCGAGAGCCACCCCTCGTAGGGGCCACTCTGCGGGGTGGCTCACCACCACCGAAAAACTAGGGAGGCCACGGAGATCCCTGGTTCTTTTGAAGTTTTTTTTTTTTAAATTGTTAATTGATTTTTTCTTTTTTAATTATGTTTATTTTACTGATGTGGTTTAATAAAAATGGCGTTGCATTTTTAAATAATTTTTTTACACGTGTCATTTTGTTGTTGGTGATGGCATGTAAGACCGTTAGTTGACTGAGCATATCGCTAACGGTAGTGGACGGAATGACCATTTTGACAACATCATGAAAATGGTCATTAACCCTTTTATGTAGTTATTTGGTTAGATTGTACACTTGGATTTTTTCGTAGGTTGTCTTAATCCTTAGAATTTCAAACCGTCCATATTATATAGCAAGTTCGAGGAATATTTTGAATTCAAAATTTGAAAATCCATTTCGGGGTCAACGTCTAATGTACCAGATCCATCAATAAATGGCACTGATCCAACCGACAGCATCCGAAAGATTTTTTAAAACAAAGAAAATTTGGTTTTCATAATAAAACCTTATGGAATGATTTTTGAGCATACGAAATATTTCTACACTATTCATACACTCCTATAAAATCCTTTGATTTGAAATTTTCTCATATTTTTAAAGCTTACACACAAAACCTACACCTTCAAGCCTCTTTTCATGTGAGCATGTACACTAGTGATTTCACTCTATTATCCACTCTAAAAGAGAGTTATCTACTCATAATTTTTATTCCAAATCTGTAAAGGAGAAAGTGTGGTGCACTTTTGAAGAATTTGGTGAGGATACTCATCACAAGGGTTGAAGCTAAGAGAGGAAATTCTCCTAGCTTCATTGTAAGATTTTTTCCCTTGTCTTAAGCGAAGTTTAGTAGAAATTCTTGAGGCTCAAGAAGGAGCGTGAGGGGTGAATACAAGCGAGGTTGTCAAACCACTTAAAGAAATAAGTGTTTGCAATCTCTCAACCCTTCTTTTTACTTTAAGTGTTTAATATATATTGCGAACGTGATTTTTGTGTGATTCTAACGAACAAATTTTTAAATCCAATCACCCCTCTTAGGTTACCTTAATTTTGGGATTTCATAGGCGGCTACCGAAGTTGGCGTCATGGATTAGAAGGGTTAAGAGGCAACGACGGGCAACGGGCTAGATTAAGGGAGGGTCTCTCTAAGATTCAGTCGTGCAAGAGAAAGAAAGGAGATGACATTAGTTCTGTCTATTGTGAAGGAGAGCTTTTTTTTCCCCAAGCACAATTTCAAGTGAGTTGATGACATGATAAAATCTTGATCGTCTTCTTAAAGAGAAGGGCTGAGATTAAAAGAATTAAAGCCCCTTCAATATATACCTAGAATTTTGGCCTACAATAGGAGTTTTATTAAGGCTAGATTAAGTTCTTGTACAGTTTTATAGTGGCCTCAAATACTGCATGCGATTTGTTCACTGCATTCCATCGAAAAGGTTCGTAAAATAGTAGCAGTTAAGATTATGCTAACTTCACTGGTGAGTTCTCATTAACTTGTAAGGTAGTCAAAAAAGAAAAAAAAACTTCACTTTTTGCCCTCCAAACTATAGTGCTAATGTCATTTAAGCGTCTAAAATTTCAATTTCGTCACATTACTAGCTCAAACTATCAAAATTCATCATTTGTCACCTTTAAGCCCGATCCTATGGTTGAATTTAGCAAAAAAGGACTATGTTACATAATCATGACAGTTAGATGTGAAATCTCATGGTTAAGGTAACCCGAGTAAGGGTAAATCAAGCTTTAAAACTTTTTTAAAAATACCCAAAAATGTAAGTTTTGAATCTCAAAGCAATTAAGTGAGAAGGGATAGAGATATCAAACATTTAAATTTTTTAGAGGGTTTGGCCACCGTGCCTCATGGCATTTGAGGATGATGATGAGGTATACTCTTCGGATGATGAGCCTAAACCTTCTTACATTGAACTTCAAAATGCCTTTGATGAACATCTTTGTCAATTTGAAAAACTTGGTTCAAAATATACATCATTAAAAAAGAAACTCATTTTGATCTCAAAAGAAATCGATTTATTAGAAAATAAGCGAAATACTCTAAAGCTTGAAAATGATTTAATCCAACAAAAAGCTTTAGAATTTGAAAAGGAGAAAGTTGTTTTGAACAAGAAAATAGTTTCTCAAGCAAAATCCATGAGAAGTTTACTCAAGAAAAGAAATCTTTGGATTTAATTCTTGGAAGTCAAAGATGTATCTTTGACAATAGTTGCTTCATCTACAAGCCTTCTATTTACCGAAAATATTTTAAGAATTATTTTGTGAAGGTTCAGTCTTTTTGTGCAACTACTCAAATATGTCATTTTTGCAACAAAAAATGGGCATCTAACTTTTTATTGTGTATTGAAGAAACATGGGAGCAAGACTCTCAAGAAGATATGGGTTCCAAAAGGAACTCAGGCTAATACCGAAGGACCCAAGAAAGCATAGATACCAAAAATAATTTCTTAATTCCCTTGTAGGATAGAGCAATAAAGGGTACTTGTATGAAACTTGCCTATCAAGAAGGCTTGTGACATTTGAGGACAAATGCTAAGGGGAAAACCTTTGGAAACTTCTAAATCCTTTATTTAGATTATGTTCTAAATTGTTGGTTAATTGTCTTCTATGATGATTTCTTATGTGTTAATCTTATAAATGCAAATGTATTCATCTTTGACATATTTCTTGCATTTATCAAAAGAGAACATCTCTAAAATGACATTTTTACAAAATCATTATCTTTTATGAGATTTTGTGAGCCTAATTTTTTTTGGTTGAGAATGACCTTTAAATTGTCATTGGTAGCTAAGAGGGTGGTACAAACCCACTCGGTGGGCTACTATCGTAATAACGATGGACTCTTGAGTCCTCATTAGTCCCCATTGGTTTTTATGTCTCCATTGGATTATTTAGTTTTACTCTTATCTATTGATTATCTAATAGCGATTACAAGGGATTTGAGAAGTGCTTATCTCTTTGCACTTAAACATGGATATTTGAGATCTACTTTACAAGTAGTATTCTTATCTTTCAATTCTCGATTACAAGAAGTCTTGTGTTCTGCATTGAAATTTGAAGTTTGGGAAGTTTGGAGGAATGATAAAGAAGTGTTCTTTCATGTTTTCAAATTTTAGAAAATCTCCATTTACACATGAAACTCTTGCAAATTTTTGCAAAATCTCAAAGTCCTTTTTGCTAAAACTGTCGTGAAAAACTCATATTTGTTCTCGAGGGGATCTTTTCCATTTGTTAGCAAATTGTTGTTTTTTAAAATAATTTTTGTCATCATCAAAAAGGGGGAGATTGTTAGCCCAAGGATGTTTTGAAAAACAATCTATTATTGAGTTTGATGGTAACAAATATTATAAGTTTTGAAGACTTTTAGATTTTATACTGTCAATCCTCTTTTCTAAAAAGATATATTTTAAATATCGAAATTCTTCATCTAAAATAATTATAAGTGGACATAAAAACCTTTTTCATATGTTGATGAAATCAATTTTCATATTGTAGGTGCTTGCAAATATGTTGAAATGGATTGGACACTATCGAAGAAGCAAATTTTTCTCACAAGTATTGATAGTGTCGACACATTGCTTAATGGTGTCGACACATTGCACTGACACCCGACATACCTATTTCTCTCATGGAATCAAATTTGTGTGGATTCAAAAAGACAAGGTGAAGGAATTTATTTCTAACACCAAAGGACCCAAAAATAATTGGGTACCAAAGATTAAGAGTATTCCT
The DNA here is from genome assembly GCA_963930655.1 of Myrica gale. Taxonomy (NCBI): domain Eukaryota; kingdom Viridiplantae; phylum Streptophyta; class Magnoliopsida; order Fagales; family Myricaceae; genus Myrica; species Myrica gale. Next base: position 15,261,076 of record OZ005620.1, read on the forward strand.
TTTGCAGGAGTGCTTGAAGTCCAATAAAACCAAGGAACATTGAGTCCTTGATAGTGGATGCTCCAAGCACATGACCGGAGACAAGTGTTGGTTTAACTCCCTTTTTCTCAAGGGAAAGGGTTCGGTTAATTTTGGTGATAATGGCAAAGGAAAGATACACGGTGTTGGTAGCAATTGAATGTATCCTAATCCCATAATTGAGAATGTACTTCTTGTTGATGGTTTAAAACATAATCTCATATGTATTAGTCAATTATGTGACAAGGGAAACCGAGTCATTTTTTAATCATCAATATGTCTTGTTGAGAATATTGAAAGCAAGAAAGTTTTGTTTGTTATATATAGATTTAAAAATTTGTACATTGTTTATTTAAAGAGCATCTCCTTGGAAAATATAAAATATTTTTCAACTCTAAATGACAAAGATAATTGATTATGGCATAGAAGACTTGCTCATGCAAGCATGAACTTGATTTGAAAACTAGCCAAAAAAATCTTGTTTCGGGTTTGCCTAACCTTTCTTTTGAAAAAGACAATATTTTTGCAGCATGTCAAAAATGCAAAGAAACCAAAACCCTTTTTAAACCCAAAAATGTGGTGTCCACCTCTAGGCCACTTCAACTTCTACACATAGACTTATTTGGTCCAACCCAAACTTTGGGAAACGATATGACTTTGTTGTTGTTGATTATTTCAGTAGATACACATGATATTTATTCCTAGCCCATATAGATGAAGTTTTTAATGCTTTTGAAAAACTTAGCAAGATGATTTAAAATGAAAAAAGGTTTTGCTATCTCTAGCATAAGGAGTGATCATGGAAAAGAATTTGAAAATTCCTCCTTTGAAAAGTTGTGATGAAAACGGTATTAACCATAACTTATCGGTTCCTAGAACTCCTCAACAAAATAGTGTTTTAGAGAAGAAGAATAGGACTCTTGAAGAGATGGCTAGAATCTTGCTATGTGAAAACAATTTGCCTGATTACTTATGTGCTGAAGCAATTACCACAAGTTTTCATGTTATGAACCGTTGCATGATTAGACCTATTCTTAAGAAAACTCTATATAAGATATGGAATGATAGAAAACTCAACATTGGTTACTTCCATGTTTTTGGAGGCAAATGCTTTGTGCTCAACAACAGCAAAGATAATTTGGGTAAGTTCGATGCAAAAGCAGATGAAGGTATCTTTCTTGGCTATTCAACATCTAGTAAAGCCTATCGTGTTTTCAATAAACATACATTGGTTGTCGTTGAAGAATCAGTCCATGTCGTTTTTGACGAATCTAACAATCTTGTTAAAAGAAATGATAAAGATATTATAGATCTTGACAAAGAAGTTGAGAAACTTGTCATAAATGAGGACAAGGAAGAAATAATTGTACAAGAGCAAGGATCTCAAGAAGATGTTCAACAAGTCAACAATGATTTACCAAAGTCGTGAAAATATGTCAACAATCATCCTCTCCAGCAAATATTGGTAATGTTGATAAAGGGGTAAGCACTCACTCTTCATTAAACCTAGCTAATAATTTTGCTTTACTTTCTCAACTTGAGCCTAAGAATTTTCTTGAGGCTAAGGATGGTGAAAGTTGGATACATGCTATAGAATAGGAGTTAAAACAATTTGAGAAAAATCAAGTATGGCATCTAGTTCCTAGACCCGGGGATTATCCGATAATTGGTACAAAATTGATTTTTAGAAACAAAATGGATGAATACGAGGTTGTAGTAAGGAACAAGGTGAGATTAGTAGCCCAAGGTTACAATCAATAAGAGGGGGTTGATTTTAATGAAACTTTTGCTCTCGTTGCTCGTTTATAATCTATTCGTATGTTACTCGTTTTTGCTTGCTATAAAGATTTTAAACTCTTTCAAATGGATGTGAAAAGCGCTTTCCTAAATGGATTCCTCACGAAAGAAGAATATGTTGAGCAACCATTATGCTTTGAAGATGACAAACTTTCAAAACATGTGTACAAGCTCACAAAGGCACTTTATGGCTTGAAACATTCACCTCGGGCATGGTATGAACGTCTAACCTCTTTTTTCATTGATAATGGTTTTTCACGAGGTAAAATTGATACTACTATTATCACTAAGAAAAAAGAAAATGAATTGTTAACGGTTCAAATTTATGTCGATGACATTATTTTTGGATCAACTAACGAATGTTTCTGTCAAGAGTTCTCAAAAGTTATGCAATAAGAATTTGAGATGAGCCTCATGGGAGAATCGAACTACTTTCTTGGCCTCCAAATCAAACAATGCACTGAAGGCATCTTCATCAATCAAACAAAGTATACAAGAGATCTTCTCAAGCGATTCAATATGAACAACTCAAAACCTATGAGCACGAGTCATATACAAAAAATGAAAAAGGATGAGAAAGGTGGTATAGTGATAGATGAATCTGTCCTTAAAACTCCTCGTTTTTGGAACGACACGGTGGTTTAGTGTCGGACGAATTTGTCCCTAAAACTACTCTTTTTTAGAACGGCACGGTTTCGACCCCAAAAAAAATCCGTCACAAAAAATAAAGTTTTTGGGATGGTTTGAATTTGTCCCAAAAAGCCGAACTCGCTCTATTTTGCAGGATAAAATTTAAAATATGTCCAACAAAAAGTACTTTTTGAGACAGAGTTTTTGGCATCCTAAAAAAATTGTCCTAAAAAATTAAACTTATTGTAGTGTGATTTTGGGCCCTCAACTATCAAAATTCATAAATATGCAATATTTGATAGGATCTTGTTGAGCTTGGTTCACAATCCAATTTTTGATGATCGCAAATAAATAAAGATTAGTTTGTAGAATGACCATCTTCAAAGACAAAATGTTCATCGATCAAAGCGCAAAAGGCACAAAGATTGAAGAATTTCAAGAAGTAAGGACTTCAAAACTTGAAAACCTTAAGGTATATTTTGTAACTCCAAAGCTCACTAAATAGAATATGGCTTAGACACACACTCACTTTTCAAAAGCTTTAGTAAAATTAATTTGTATCTATTTTCATAGTTTTTTAAATAGTCTAAAAATTTTCAATGAACTCTAAATACTCCAGAGTTATATTCTATGAGTTTATTTCAAAATTAGAAGTCTAAACTATTATTTAAAAGGGTTAATTACAATTTCTCATCTCAACTTATCACTTGATTTTCAAATACCCATACAAACTTTAACTTGTTGTAACTCACCCCCACAAATTATACTTCTCGCTGCGATTTCATCCCCCAACTTGCTAAAGTTGTTACATCGAACGGCTTTCATTCCATGTGAACGACGCATGACTTTCTCCTCAATTCTAAGTGAGTCATCTTTTTTTATATAAAAAAATCAGCTAACTACATATTATTTTTTTGCTCTGCAAATTGCTAGAAGTACTGTAGAAGGCTAGAGAGGAGTCAAACGAGGGTAAATTTATCTTTTCAAGTAAGGATAAGGTCACGTGTTGTTCATGTGGAACGCAAATCATTCGATATAACAACTTCAGGAAGTTTTTAGATGAAATCGCAATAAGAAGTATAGTTTGTAGGGGTGCGTTGCAACGAGTTGAAGTTTATAGGAGTATTTGAGAATCAGGTGGTAGTTTGAGGGGAGAAATTGTAATTAACCCTATATTTTAATTGTTTTGGTGTTTTTCAAATATTGTGATTAATTATTTAACATTACACTTCGTTAATAAATTTGTTATTTAATTTATTTTTTAATAATTCTCTACTGATATTTTTTTATTTTTTAAAAAATGTGAAACAAAACCCGTTCCAACATTGAAAAAAGTATTCAGAAGCTTATGCAACTCTGTGTTCAATCAAATTCAAGCTATTCAACACTTCCGTTTTTGACAGTTCGAACAGTATACTTCTTACACGTCCGAATGCTAAGGTCTGGATATCGAACGGACGGATCTTTAACCGTTGGAACGTAAAAAGAATGTTTTTCGAACATGTTTTTCAAACGTCCAAAACGGTGCGAACGTTTACAGCATGAAGCATTGCAATGCATTAAGATTGGTTACAGACGTTTATTTTTATCTCGTTCGAACTATTATCAAAAGCATCGAACGTCACAGTAATTATCGGTTTGAACAGATATTTTTAATATCGAACATATGTAAATTACCGTTGGATGACGATCGAACATTTCAAAAAAGTTTGGAAGGCGTTCGAACATATAGTTCTTGTAACCGTTCTAAAGGGTTCAAACGGTGCCATTATTTTGGGACGGAAATTTGTCTGTCCCGAAAAGGTACTTTTGGGGACGGAATACTATTTTCATCTCAAAAAAGCTTTCGTAAAAGGGTTGTTGGGACAAATAGCGCCAACGGACGAAAACCGTCCCAAAAAATCAATTTTGTTGTAGTGTCAAGAAAATTATAATTTGAATATTCAAATGACATTAGCGATAGTTTAGAAGAGAAAAGATAAATTTTATCGAAAATAAAATATTCATATGCTCAAAAGTATTTATATTTTATATTTTTCTTAAGCTATGTTTTTTGGGCTTTTTCTAAACTTCTGAACTATTTGCTTATATTTGAGTTACATAAAGTTGTCATTATTAGAACTTCCAAGCAGTCACTGGTCTTTCAATGTCAGGATTTTTTTCTTAGTGGCCGAGTTAAGATGATGGAAAAAAATTATGACAAATATTGTTCAAATAATATGACCAATTAATATTCACAAAACTAAGTGCTACTCAAGTAATATCTAGGCAAAACTTTTAGTACCAATTTTGTTAACCACGAGTATAGAACCCAAGTTCATGATCAATACATAAACCCAATAAAAAAAGTTTTATGATTGTAACGACCTCATAATACGGAGGAGGCGCGAAATTAAATAAAAAAAGTATTTATATATTTGATCAATACATAAATATATAAATACTAATGAAAATTATATCGGTGAAAAAAGAAATATAAATTATATCAAAATTTACCTTTTTTTAAAAAAAAACACAAAATATAGGTTCCTTCCGTTTAGAATAGTTAGAGATTCCAAACATACAAGTAGGAAAGTTAGCAAGCAAGAATTTTTGGGGACAGTGGTCTGCCGCCCCTGTCTAAAGTGATGGAGTACTCATTATCTATGGAAGAGTGCTATTGTAGAAGGTAAAAAGGCTGAGAAAAATTCCTTATCCTATGTTTTGAACTCGATTAATAATAACTTTTATATTTTTTTTTAGTAATTAGTAAAATTGGTAGAGTTTATAGAAAAAATATTAAGAAGGAGAAAATTTCATTAATATATTTTCAAACTGTGAAAGTTACAGAAGAAATATCTTTGGGAGGAAAGTTTTTGCGAGGAGAATTGTTTCTGATTTTTTTTGGTTGTTTTTGTAACGAACAATTAAGGTTAATGATTAGATGAAAATTTTTATTAGTGTTTGAAAAGAATTTTTGGAGAAAAAACTTATCTTGGGCAACATATAAATTCTTTATTTTTTAAAAAACTTTAAATTTTGATTATGAAAAATAAAAGGGAAAATTACACTTTGTACCCATGAACTATGGGGTATATGACACTTGGACCCCCTTGTCTTGATTTCGTGACATTGGACCCACGAACTTCTGATTTCCGTCGATTGTCACCCGAAGCTAATTTCACGGTTAAAACTGACGATAACACGTGCACGGTGCCGTCCACGTAAGCCACTTAAAAAATTCCTTCCCGTTTTGCATTCCATTCTCTGCTCCAAAATCGAAACCTCATGTCTTGCAGCAACTCCCAATCTAGTCAACCTTCTCCGGAAGCCAACCCACCTACTTACTCTTTCCTTGGTTAGAGATACCAGAGAGATGGGCTCGGTGGAAGATGGAGCCGACGAGCCTATGATGCCAGCAGGCCGGCTCTTCGTCCGACCCGAGATGAACCAAGTAATCCACTGCACTATCGGTTTGAAGAATCCATTAGACATCGACTCCATCAAATCCCAGGTGCCAGCTCGGTCATGCTCTGCCACCCCAGGTTCTGCAGCCTCTTGGTCCGCGACTCAAACGGCCGCGAGCACTGGCGCCGGACGCACATCGACGTGGACCGCCCGGTCTGAACCACCCAAAAGGACGACGATTCCTCAGTGAAAGAGTATTTGGCCGACTTGTCCACCAGCTCGGGGCTCAGCTACGACAAGTGATTGTGGGAGATCCATCTCTTGCTGGCCCACAAGTGCGTGATCTTTCGCATCCATCATGCTCTGGGAGATGGGGTCTCGTTGATGTCGATGCTCTTGGCATGCTGCAGGGAGGAGGACGATGTGGACGTGCTACCCAGGCTAGGTACCCTTGAGAATGAGAGGAACAGTGCTAGAGGGAATGAGAGGGGTTGGTGTGAGTGGCTTCAGTACTACTGGAGAGTTTTGGGGGTTTTGTGGGGATGGTTTTGTTCAGTTTGGTTTTTGCAGTGGAGTTTTCTCTAGCGCAGGCGATGGAGGAGATTTGACTTGAACCGAAGCTGGTGGGGAGCTAACTGGAGTGATAGCCGAAGGTCCTCCCTTGGATCCTTAACTGCTCGGATATGGGCCTTTCTCGACCTTCATATACCAAATTCCGAAATGGTCATGGCTCTCAACACAAATACAGTGCATAAAATATTTTAGGTGGAATGAAATACAACGCAGACTAAATCATCTTCTTGGATCTGCTAGGTTCAATAAAAACAAGCTTTCATAAACCTTAACTGATCTCTGCAAACCTTTTAGGGCTCAATGCCTTGTACCATCTCTTTGCTAAGTACATTTAAGGCATCCTCGTGAATCCACAACAAACTCATTTTCACGAACCACTAGGTGAACATTAGCCAGATAGACAATCTTTGGCCAATGTAAACAAGTGTAAGCATTGATCCATGAACGAGGTCTTCCCAGTGGCTAGAATAAAACTACTAATAGTTCATAACGTTTCACTTGGGATGTTTCGTAAGGGTAAAGGACACTCTTTGAGGAGTATGATGTGGCATGTCTCTCCTCTGCACTTATGAGGGGTTAGGATCAACACCTTCTTCGTTCTCCTTTGTTTCTTCAACTGCTGGGGAAGGTTGCTTCTTTGGGATTGCAAGTTGCTAAGTGGGGCTAATCAACGTGTCCTGATCAGGTGGGAGAGGAATATCAAGCTAGCCCAGCTCTAGTCCTTGGCAGTGGTATTTCATTCGCACCCAGCTATTTCATTCATCAAATTAGTCGTGACCTATGGCGCAGCGTGTTCAAAGTTGCTTGGCTATGTCGATTTTTCACGTAGGACACTCGGCACCTCGCATGTCAAGGTACCATTTGGAGTACAAGTTTGACAGATATGGATTTTTCTGTTCCTTTCAGCTCTTTTTCTTGGTTCGGTGTGTTTGTCCCTCAGGTGAATGGAGAGAAACAAAACCTGGACCGGGTTTGAAAACCCGTTCCTTCAGTTGTTGCTTTTTCAGAGAGCTTTTGCTTTTTCCAGAGAGGATGGATATACGGAAGCTCCAGCTGATATCCGACATGAAAGCCCGGACGGACGATTCGACTGATGACGTGGAGGAGGCTGAAGTAGGTGACTGTGTAGGTACTGAGTCGGCAGGTTCACGTTCACGTTGAGACAAAAAAGACGAAGGTCGATGTCTGAAACTAAGGAAATGAAAGGAGGGTAAAATGGAGAAAATAGACGCAAGTGATGCACCTGCACGGCACGTGAGCTTATTGCCGTCAGTTTTAACGGAAATGGGCTCTATGGTAGTAATCGACGGAAATAAGAAGTTTGTGGGCTCAATATCACGAAATCAAAACAATGGGGTGCAAAGTGTCAGACACCCCATGGTTCAAAGGTGCAAAGTGTACTTTACCCAAAATAAAAATCTAAAAATATTTTTGAAAAATTTAATCCAAGATGGCAAAGTTTTGAGTTTTGGAAATGACATTTGTCGAGTATAAATTGAGAGTAGAAACAAGAGGAAGCACAACAACTGAGTAGAGAAGATGAGACCATCAAGATATGGAGCATCAGAGAACAACCGAAGCATCAGTGCTCAGATATACACCCTCCATCAACGCCTCTACAATGCTCTCAACCTTGGCACCAGGTCACCTCCGCACTCTCATGATTTCTTTCTTATATTGTTTGAATAATACCCATATACCTTGGCACCCTCCAAGATGTTTTGCATTCTTATCTTTGCTGGAATATCTATATACTCATTATGAATTCTCTATCTTTCAGACAATTTGCTTGCTTTTTCCGGTTTTTTGTTTGTTTCCTGGTCCACGAGCTTGTATCATTGTCTCGAATCGGCAATTTTAGTTTGCAAAGAAGCAGGTTGAAATTGAGTGGAAGTGAACTGTTTGAATTGTAAAATGAGAAGAAGGAACGAAAGATTGAGGTGTAATTGTATTCCTCTTCGTGGCTAATTTTTTTAAACAACTCGCAAACCATAAATATTCCTGGACTACCCATTGTCCTCAGTTTCTCTTTCATAAGTGAACTTATATCAAGCCTAGAAGTTATGGTTCTTCCTTGTATTTTCCTTAATTTCCAGTTCCAAGCTTGGAGTATTTTAGAATGTGTGGATCTATAACTAGATCAATATTATGCTTCTTGCTCAAAGGTGTATTAGCAGGACGTGACTGATTGCTATCTACTATATGAAAACTGTTGGAAAATCCCATGACACATGGTAGCATCCACATGTAAGTTTAAATTTAAAAGCTGGAGTATGAATTATAGTTAAAACTGAAGATCTTATGTAGATCTCTATTTGAATTCAAACTTAGCTGATTTCTCTCCTAGGGATTCTCTGTACGTTTATTTAAAGAAATAAACTTAGTGAGAAAAATCAATTGACACCTCTAAACAGTCTCACAGAGAAGAACTTTATCTCAAGGCATCAAACTTCCATCTTTTAGCCTTGGATCTGAATGGTGGAATTCACAATGAGATTCTGGTAGCCTCCTGAACGACTTGAGAGTAGTGTTCGTGATTCGAGGATCGTTGATCGTGGGGCTGTAAGATGAGCGACCAATATTCCTGCAAATCGGAGACTCCGCACAAGGTATTTCGGATACCCACTCCGATTAAGTGCGATCTAACATTGGTATCGAAGCCAGGTTAGCTTGTTTTCGCCCCGTAAAACATGTTTTTTATTTAATCTATGATGATTGAATAACATGTGTTTTAATTCGGTGTTAATTTGTTTGATGTTGAATTTTGGAAAGCATGTTAAAAATATGTTATACACTATTTAAAATATGTTTTTAAATTATGAATGAAGTGGATTGGAATATGCTATGAATAGTATTCATATTTAATATTGTTTAAAGCTGAACAATGTGTTTTTCCTGTACAAGGATTTGTCTTTTGGAAAAATCAAGTGAAAGTGGGAATTTTTATTTCTCAAGCTTTACGTTTGTGGATTACATCTGATCTGTATTCTATACCTTTGAAATTCATTTTCACGGTGTGTTTAGATATACAAGCTTTATGAAAATTTGTTTTTTCAGATCTGTTTGAAATACACTTGGAACCTTGTTTTCTTCGTGAAATCCGCATAAGTTAGAAAACTATGTGAACCGTGAAGAAAAGGAAAAGGTGGCCGGCGGCATGGTGGGTTGCCACCTACCACCGACCAGTGTTGCTGGCCGGAGCGCACCTAGTATGACCGGCGCTGCTCCTCCAAGCAGCATATCTGAGAAGGTCTCGGCCTAGGAGGCGGAGACACCTCCAGATGCGTCACACCCGTGTATCACACGGGTGTGAGGGCTGCCAATCGGCGGCCACCAGCGCCGGTAGGCTACGCGGAGGTCCCCGCTGGAACGGCCGACCAGCGTCCGGCCTATGGCTGGCTGGACAAGGCCAGCCGACGGCTGACAGCTTCCTCTCCAGGGAGCCTCAAGCGGCGCTTAGGGATAAGATCCCCGGGTCGCCTGCTTGGGCGAATCGGGTAGGGCTTGGGAAGCCCTACCCGGCCCAATTTCCTTTTTTTTTGGGCTGTTTTAATTTTTGTAATGGACCGGTGTGTTTTTAATTGAATTAAGCCCAATAATCCAGCCCAACCCGGTTTTATTAAAAAACAAAGCCCCAATTCGTTTGGGCAAGCCATATGTAATGTCTGGGCTAATTTTTCTTAAAGGCCCAATAAGTTTGGGCGATTAAAAAAAAGGCCAAAATTGTATGCTCGGGGGTTCGAACCCCTGCACGCCAGGCGTCAAGGCAAGAAGCTGACTAGTGACCTACATGCGTGGCTCACGTCAGTCTTCCAATTCTTTTGGATAAATAGGTTTATATTTCTATAAATATTTTTTTTATTTATTGTTTTGTTTAATTTGTTTAAATAAATGACCATATATTGAGTGCATATCCATATTTTTTTAAAATTATGGATTTTATTCAATGTGCATGTTATAAATTTATTATATTATGTGTATAATTATTTCTAGCATGATTGTGAATATGATTTGTTATTTATTCATGATAAACTGTTATGCATATTTGTTATTCAATTGAATTAAATTTGTTTAATTCGTGAATTTTATTTAAAAGTCAATTGAATATTTCTTTCTAACTTACATAGTGGGAGATGATTACCAGCATAGCAAAATTTTTGATCTCATTATGTAGGAAAGAATTTAATGGTCCAGTTAGGATTTTGGAATACCTGCTGAATGAACAGGAAGTTTTGGAAAATCTGACCTCAAGTATGTCCCAACTTGAAGATGGGAACACTGCCCAACATCGTCGGGACATTGAGGCTCACAAAGCCTGGGCTCAAAAGGATAGGTGCGTGCGCTTTACTATGTTAAGCAGCATGCACAACGATCTGATTGGAGAGTTTGAAAACTACTCAACTGCCCAGGAAATGTGGATCCAACTGAAAGCTTCTTATGGGGGTACATCTGCAACTAGGTTGCGTGCTCTTACCTTGAGGTTTGAGCAGTACGTTATGGACCCGAAGCATACCATGACAGTCCATCTGAGAAACATGTCTGCCTTGATCCGTGAGCTGAAGGTTGGAGGTGTTAATCTCACCGATGAGTAGCAATTTCAAGTTGTGATACGTTCACTGCCAGAGTCTGAATGGGGGCAAATGAAACTTGTGTTGAATCATAGTGAGAATATCAAGACATTTGTTGATATTTCTCGCCATTTAGAACTGGAGGCACCTGGGAGCGAACCGTCTGACCGCACTTGTTGCCCAAGGTGGGCAACACAAGGCATTTAGGCCTAAGTGCAAAGCGGCTGAGAAATCAACTGGTACAACAAAGGGTCTTGGGCCAAAGAATGAAAAGAATGCAAAGCGCCGTAGAGCAAGCGCGCTGGCAAGATAGATAAGACCAAGTTGAAATGTTATAACTGTGGTAAGAAGGGTCACTTCGCTCGTGAGTGCACTGAGCCAAAAAAGGTATCATCTAAACCCAACTCTCTCCTTACTTTTGTTTGTTCACATGTATACGTTACTCACTTGATCCCTGAATGGATTGTAGATACAGGAGCAACCAAACATGTAGCGAGAGATCGAGTTGGATTTTTAGATTACAGAAAACTACCAGCAGGCAACCAGTACGTTATTTTGTGTAACGGAACGAGAGAAGAAGTATTAGGAGTTGAAAATTTTCAACTCAAGATGTGTCTGGGACGTACGTTACTTCTTCATAATGTGCTCTATGCACCTGGTGTTAAATGTAATCTATTTTCAGTTATTCCTATGTTAGACCTTGGTTTCAGTTTTCATTTTGATGGGCCACAGATGGATTTTTATTTGAATAAGGCTTTGTATGGACAAAGTTTTTTAAATAATGGTTTCTTTGTGTTGGATTTAGAACGTTCCTCTATTTCTTACATTGCTAATAATAATGATGTTATTTCTAACGCTGTGAAATGGCATGCTAGACTATGACACATAGGAAAAGATAGAATGGCTAGACTAGCTAGAGAAGGCCTATTAGGGCCTCTCGCTAATGTAAGCCTACCTGTGTGTGAGCCATGTTTAGCCGGTAAAGCATGTAGAAAACCTTTTGGTAAGGCACTTGGGGCATCTCATCCTCTAGAATTAATCAATTCAGATATTTGTGGACCAATGAACGTAACGGCACGCCATGGCGCATCTTATTTCCTCACCTTGATAGATGATTATTCTCATTTCAGTTATGTTTATCTGATCTCCCATCGCTATGAAGCATTGGATTGCTTCAAGCATTTTTTGGCAAAGGTTGAGAATCAGAAAGAGAGAAATTTAAAAATTCTTCGCACTGATCGGGGTCGGGAATATCTATCCACTCAGTTTCAGCAACTGTGTGAGGAAAAAGGTATACGCAGGCAATTAATGATTCCTGGAACTCCGCAACAAAATGGTGTTGCAAAAAGAAGGAATCGTACTTTATTAGAAATGGTTAGATCGATGATGGCGCAGGCCAACCTCCCAATATCTTTCTGGGGGGATGCTCTTCTTACTGCTGCCTACATCCTCAACCGAGTGCCTTCGAAGTGAGTTCCTAACACCCCATATGAATCCTGGAATGGCGCCAAACCTATTTTGGAGCATTTGCGACCTTGGGGTTCTGCGGGATTTGTTCACAGCACTTCCCATAAGTTCAGGAAACTAGGCCCTAGAGCTAACAAACATATCTTTATAAGATACTCTGAAAGCTCGAAGGGATACGTGATGTTTGGTGAACATGCCAATGGAGGAATGACTGAGATAGAGTCGCGTGATGTCACAATCATTGAGAGTGATTTTCTAGATATCGGTGAAGCAAAGAAAATTCTTGAACTCTTTGAGTTACAAGAGTTGGAAGGGGTCACATCATCTTCTGGTGCAGGTGGGGATTTTGTATCTCAGCTTGAAATCACCAGAGAGATTTGTAGTGACTTAGCTCCTAGTGGGAGTGTACCACTATTGAATGACTCACAAGGGTCTCTGATACGAAGAAGCGAACGTGGAACTATTCCCCGTTGTCGATTTGAGATTGAAGGGGAATTTTTCATGTGTGCTCCGTATGACCCTGAAGAACCTGCTTCGTATAAGGAAGCATTAGCTTCACCTGTCTCAAATGAATGGTTGGTTGCTATGAGGGACGAGATAAGTTCAATGGCAAAGAACCAAGTGTGTGAATTAGTTGATCTTCCGTCTGGGCGTAAGACCATTGGAAACAAATGGGTCTTAAAAATTAAGCACAAGGCAGATGGATCGATTGATAAGTATAAGGCATGTCTCATGGCGAAAGGTTATACCCAGAAAGAAGGTATAGACTATGAAGAGACATTCTCCCCAGTGGTGAGAATTGCTTCTATTCGCCTCATTCTAGCTATTGTTGCATCCTTAGATTTGAAACTTTTCCAAATGGATGTGAAAACACTATTTCTCAATGGAGAACTAGACGAAGAGGTCTACATGGAAAAGAGCGCAAAGTATGCCGGCTCAAACGTTCCATATATGGTCTTAAACAGTCGTCTAGACAGTGGTACTTCAAATTTCATGAGGCCATCACTTTGTTTGGCTTTTAAATGTTGGAAGAGGACCATTATGTGTATGTCAAGCATACAGGAAAGAGCTTTGTGCTCCTGTCGTTGTATGTAGATGACATTTTGTTAGCTGGAAATGATTTAGACATGATTGTCGCCACCAAAGGGTGGTTGTCCTCTACTTTTGAGATGAAGGACATGGGTGAGGCAAATTTTGTGCTTGGAGTCAAGATCTTTAGAGATCTATCTAGGAAGCTTCTTGGATTGTCTTAGGAGACGTATGTCAAGAGGATTCTATAACGTTTCCATATGCATAATTCGAAACCCATAGACACTCCAATCGAGAAGGGATATACATTGAGCCTTGATAATTGTCCTAAGAATGATGAGGAAAGGATTAAAATGGCTAGGGTTCCCTATGCGAATGCAATTGGAAGTCTGATGTACGCAATGATGTGTACTCGACCGGACATTTTTTTTGCAGTAGGTATGGTAAGTCATTATCAAAGTAACCCTGGACCTGTTCATTGGCAAGCGGTTAAGAGGATCTTTCGATATTTGCGTGGGACTTCGGATCTCGTTCTTTGCTATCAGGGTGGAGATATGAGATTGAGAGGTTATTGTGATGTTGATTGGGCTAGCGACAGAGATGAACGTAAATCCACGACGGGTTACGCATTCCTACTTAGTGCAGGAACCATCTCTTGGTGCAGCAAGAAACAATCATGTATAGCTTTGTCCACGATGGAGTCTGAGTATGTTGTTTGTTCAGCAGCAGTATAAGAGGCTGTTTGGTTGAGGAGATTCTTTCAGCGCCTATCTGTTACGGCTCTTGCAGATGAAGCCGTTAAGATATATAGTGATAGTATGGCGGCTTTAGCATATACTAAGGATCCCAAATACCATGGAAGGACCAAAACATTGACATTTGTTATCACTGCATTTGTGATATTGTTGCGCGTCGAGAGGTGATCCTACAACATATTTCCACTAGCAAGATGATAGCCGACCCGCTTACCAAGGTTATTGCTAGAGATATTTTTCAGACTCATGTTAGGAGTTTGGGACTTCGTAGGATTTGATATATGTTGTTTAAGGATATCTCATTTGACATTTTGTAATAAGAGATATCTTTTGCATTAATGATATTGTTCATTTTTCCATACACATTGTGTTTTAATTGATACTTTGTAGCACACATTGTTGATGTGTCACCAGGTTATGATCGGTCCACTTACATGGATGATCACCCTAGCGCTTGGATAGCGAGTGGGATGAGACAAAGTTATTACTTTGGCGCTTAGAAAGTGAGCAAGTAATTGTCTTGATGTTTCAGTAACGTGCAAGTGTATTTTAAGGAATGTCGCCTTAGCTGGGCTAAGATGAGACTTAACAAAGTCGCATATGAAAGATACACGAAACTTCATGAAACCTGAATAAAGTCGAATGAGAGATCTTATACAGGCGCTTGAAGAGCGACTGTAGTAAGAAACTCATATTAGTGCGCCATCGTGGCGACTAGATCAAGATTCATACGGCGTAAGAGTGTGACAAGCCCATTTGAGTGGGAGCTCCGCCGTAGCATACATTTCATACTATATGTGCTATTGCCGACCAATTGAGGGAGTGATGGATGAATCCATATTTCGTCACTATGTGAGCCCTTATAGACCTATTGATGGTCTACTATGTGCCCTTCGAACCTGGAACTATGTCATGAAGTGGATACTTAATGACGCTACTTTAGCATGTTTTCTTAGGACCTCGATTTATACGGTCTCGCGGAGCATGTCTAGGAAAGCGGTCAAGTAGAAACGAATTGGCTTGAGTGTCTAGGGAAGACTATTTTGGATACACACCTTTATTTTAGGCTCATTGTCCGGAAGATTATGTCATTTTGTGTTGACACAGTCATGAGCATATTATATTATGTGAGATCGAGTGTTGTTTTAAACTTTGATGCTTATAAGGGATTAAAGTGACTCGATCTAGTGTGATCAAATAGTCTGGGGCATGGACGAGATATTTTTGAGTGAGGTGCTATGTTGGTAAGATGGTAACTTGATATAGCCCTCCTACCCTATGCTTTCTCGTCAGGTCGCACGCTTCATTTCCAGTATGTAAGGATGACGAGATAAGAGTTCAAATGGAGACAATTTGTAGGGATGGAACTAATGTGGATGAGTGGGAGATGTTGAAAAATCCCACGACACATGGGAGCATCCACATGTGAGTTTAAATTTAGGGGTAAAGTCATAGTTAGCCCCCTATGTTTGGGCAAAAATCATAGTTAGCCCCATATTTTTGAATCCAACAATTTGATACCCATAACTTTCACAACCTATCAAACTTAACCCCCCGTCTAAATCAGGTGTTAAGTCCGACGGAAATTCATGCAAAATGACCGAAATGCCCCTCCAAAGCTAAAATTTAAAATAAAATAAAATAAAATATAAATTTAAGAAATATATTAAAATAAATATATTATTGAAATAGAGTTTCAATATAGTTTTATTTAAAAAAATATTAATTTTTGAAAAAATATCATTTTTTATTTTTAATGAATTTTTTTATTTTTTTTAGTAATTTCATTTTGGAGGGGCATTTTGGTCATTTTTCATGCTTTTCCGTCTGATTTAACGTCTAATTTAGACGGGGGGCGAAGATTGATAGGTTTTGAAAGTTATGGGTATCAAATTGTTGGATTCAAAAAATATGGGGCTAACTATGATTTTTGCCCAAACATAAGGGGCTAACTATGAGTTTACCCCTTAAATTTAAAAGCTGGAGTTTGAATTATAGTTAAAACTGAAGATCTTATGTAGATCTCTATTTGAATTCAAACTTAGCTGATTTCTCTCCTAGGGATTCTCTGTGTGAGATTCCTATGTACGTTTATTTAAAGAAATAAACTTAGTGAGAAAAATCAATCGACACATTCTAAACAGTCTCACAGAGAAGAACTTTATCTCAAGGCATCAGACTTTCATCTTTTAGCCTTAGATCTGAAGGGTGGAATTCACAAGGAGACTCTGGTAGCCTCCTGAACGACTTGAGAGGAGTGTTCGTGATTCGTGGATCGTTGATCGTGGGGCTGTAAGACGAGCGACCAATATTCCTGCAAATCGGAGATTTCGCACAAGGTATTTCGAATACCCACTCCGGTTAAGTGAGATCTAACAAAAACAAACAAGCTTGAAGGTAGCCCTAATTGCTCATCATAGGAGTATTGAAACCATATTCTTTTATGCTTGGTCTAGTTGTTCACCAATTCGTACTCATTTTGCCATCAATGGCTTCGCTTTCTTGGTATCGGATTGATAGTCACTTTGGCATCTTGGGTTTGGATCCTATTTGCTTGCACTTTTGCTTCTCTATTTTTTCATTACGTCATTCTGGGGTTAATAGTTTCATTAAACAACAATGTGCATTAGCAGACATCACGATGACAATACAAGGAAATGGCAGTGCAAAGATATAGAGATACAAAGGCATGCAGTGGCTCAATTGCTGCATTTCTTGATTCTATTTCTGGAGACACAACACACCATCCATTTGTAAAGGTATTTGAAGATGTCCATAATTTATACTTTAAATTGAAAATACAATTATTCTGTGAAATTCTTGGTCCTTTTTTAGGTTTGCTATAACAATAGCTTCACTTTTGAATAGATTCGAGTATTGAAATCTAGGGTAGTATTTTGTCTTCTAGATCCAAAATATCACCCTTCATTTCCTAACTGCAGTGTTCGATCATTTAGAATGCACACTTTGTTTTAACTTCAATTGTGCACGTCTCATATGCTTGAAGTCTTTGTTCTTTCTTTTTAGATACTTTTCTTTTGCTAATAAAGAATTTGGTATAGCAGTAAATGTTCTTGAAATTACCTGTGGCTGGTTGTTTGGCATTGATAATTATAGTACTGTCTAACAAAAGAAATGGATGGGAAAATATATTATATCTGCATAATATGCTAAATTATTTGTCTAACTTGAAAATGTATATTTAGCATTCTGTGGGAGCTGGATAATGTGTTTCTCATAAATGTCAGAGTTAGGGGAAAAATAAGAAGATGAAGATGAAGAAAGCTGTGGTGGTCGGCGGCATCCCTTCTGGCTCGCAGACGTCGGAGCATGTCTCTGGTGGACATTTGTTGGAGTCGACGTGCGTGGGTCTTCCGTACGACCCATCGAAGCAACAACCAGCTTCGGTCGGAGCTCTGCCCAAGGTCTCGCCAGAGCCAGAGCACCCTTCTTGTGATCAGTCGCACGAAACGGAGGGGATGGCCCAGCTGAATCGTCCTCCAGTAGGTGTTGTCTACTCCCATAGAAAAACTTTCGGCGTGGGCAGCAGTCGCTTGTCGGTCTCTTCTGCAGCTGTGGATAGACAGGTTCCTGAGGATGAGTTCATTACTTGTGAATGGATGGAGGGGGGTGCGATTGTGTTGGCTGAGAAGGAGCCTTCTCAGTTTGGTTTTGGTGGGACTATTTTGGACGTTGGGGAGAGCTTGTTGGAGGAATGTATTATGGGTCGAGATTTGGTTTCTGGTGGGAAGGAGAGGGTGTGACTGATTTGGTTTCTGTTCCAGAACCAGCTTCTTTTGAGAACGAGAATTTGGGTTGGGTGTTGAGTTTGGTGTCATCCATTAGACGAGTTGTTGGAGTCTCTTGTGATGGCCATGAGGAGCAGCTGATGTCATTGTTTGCTTCCTTGGAGAGGGAGAGATTTCATATTGGGCCTACAAATCCTGGTAAATCATTTGGTAAAGACCTTAGGGAGCTTCAAGGTTTGAACTCTACAATTAATTATGAGGAGAAAAGTTGTGCCTCAAGGAAGTCCAGGAAAGATGGGCGGGATTCGCAAAAGATTTTATGAAGCCTAGATTCATTAGTTGGAATGTACGGGGGCTCAACGATAGAGCTAAATGTTGTAGAGTAGGTAATTTATTAAGGGACTGGCGACCTGATTTGGTTTGCTTGCAAGAGACGAAGTTGGCAATGGTTTCTAGAGCCACTATCAGGAGTCTTTGGGGGGGACCCATGTTGGTTGGTGTTGTCTTGAGGCGGATGGTGCTTCGGGGGGGTATCTTGATTATTTGGGACGTGAGAGTTCTCGAGTTAGTGGAGTCTAGTGTTGGTTGTTTTTCAGTTTCGGTGATTTTGAAGAATGTTGAGGATGGGGCTGTTTGGGGTTTCTCGGGGGTTTATGGCCCTAATGCTGATAATAGGAGACGTTTTCTTTGGGATGAATTGGTGGGGATGTTGGATTGGTGGGACCTAGCTTTGTGTTTTGGGGGAGATTTTAACATTTCATCATTAAACTCTGAGTGAACGTTCGGGGACGGCGAGGTTTACTAGTGCCATGTTGGAATTCTCAGAGTTTAATGATGAGACGCAGTTGATCGACACTCCCTTGTTGGGGGGTCACTTCACGTGGTCTAAAGGAAGGAATGTCCACTCTTGGTCCAGGACTGGTCGCTTTCTTTTTACTCCTAGTTGGGAGTCTTTATTTCCGGATGTTTCTCAGAAAATGATGCCTCGTCTGTTATCGGATCACTTTCCTATAAGCTTGGAGTGTGGGGTAGTGGGCAGCGGTAAGAGGCCTTTTAAGTTCGAAAATATGTGGCTCAAGGCGGATGGGTTAGTTGATATGGTAAGGTTGTGGTGGAGGTCTTATGTATTTTTTTGGTTCGCCTAGTTTTGTGCTTAATTCGAAATTAAAGGCTCTTAAGAGGGATCTCATTGTTTGGAATCGTGAGGTGTTCGAGAATGTTGCCTTTAAGAAGTCTTCGCTGATACATGATCTTTCTTCTCTTGATGCTCTGGAAGAAAGTGGGCTTCTTGACGAGGGGGACGAGCAAGGAAGTTAGAAGTTTCTGGGGAGTTAGATTTATTGATTGATATGGAGGAGACTAGTTGGAAACAAAAATCTAGAGCTCTTTGGCTCAAAGATGGTGATAGATGTACCAACTTTTTTCACCGAGTGGCCAACTCCAATCGAAAAGTTAACTCTATCTCTTCGTTGATAGTTGATGGGGAACTTGTGGAGGATACCAACCGTATTTCTGATGAGATTGTTAGCTTCTATGACACCTTGTATCAGGAACCTCTTTCGTGAAGACCTTTGTTGGATGACTTAGGGTTTGATTCGATTTCAGGGGAGGAGGTTGTTCGGATCGAAGGCTCCTTTGATGAAGACGAGGTCACCGGTGCAGTACGGAGTCTTAATGGGGATAAAGCCCCCGGTCCGGATGGTTTTTCCTTAGCTTTCTTTCAATCCTGTTGGGATGTTCTCAAAGGTGATGTAATTTCCATGTTTAATGAGTTTGCTCAGGCCGGGAAATTTTTCCATAGTCTCAATGCCACATTCATTGTTTTGATCCCAAAGAAGCCTGGGGCAGTGGAGCTTAGGGACTTCCGTCCTATTAGCCTTGTGGGAGGGGTCTACAAAATCTTGGCAAAAGTTTTGGCTAATAGGCTTAAGATGGTTTTAGGCTCTATTATCTCGCCCTCTCAGAGTACTTTTGTGAGGGGAAGACAGATTTTGGATTCAGTTCTGATTGCGAGCGATTCCATTGACTCTAGGCTACACTCTAATATGCCTGGAATGCTCTGCAAGCTAGATATCCATAATGCTACATGATCACGTCAATTGGAGCTGTCTCCATTACTTGTTGCGGAGGTGTGGGTTTGGCAAAAAGTGGTGTAAATGGATGGAGTTCTGCATTTCTTCTCCCAGCTATTCGGTAATGGTGAACGGATCTCCTAAGGGCTTCTTTAGTGGATCCCGCAGTTTGCGCCAAGGCGACCCCCTCTCGCCCTTTTTATTTGTTATTGTCATGGAAGCTCTGAGTCGGATGTTGACTAGGTTGGTGGAGGTGAGATCCATTAAGGGGTTCTCGGTTGGAAGAGGTAGGGTGAGCATCTCTCATTTGCTGTTCGCTGATGACACTCTTATTTTGTGTAGGGCTGAGGAGAGTCAGTTCCGCAACCTTCGTTGTCTTTTGCTTTGTTTTGAAGCGATTTCTGGCCTCAAGATTAATCTTTTGAAATCTGAGGTCATTCTCATTGGAGAGGTGGGTAACGCCCATATCTTGGCTGATATTTTGGGTTGTAAGGTCGCTTCTCTACCTATCACTTATCTTGGACTCCCCTTGGGGGCTCGCTTCAAAAGCATTACTATTTGGAATGACATCATTGAGAGAATGGAGAAAAGGTTAGCAAGATGGAAGCGGAGCTATCTTTCGAAAGGTGGTAAAGTCATTTTGATTAAGTCCACTCTTGCTAATCTCCCGACTTATTTCTTATCTCTTTTCCCCATTCCTTCAGTCGTGGCTTATAGATTGGAGAAGTTACAGAGGGACTTCTTGTGGGGCAGCACTGAGACTATGCACAAGTTTCACTTGCTTAATTGGGAGACAGTGTGCTGCCCCATTAAGCAAGGAGGGCTGGGTATTAAGCGCTTAATCACTTTCAACAAGGCTTTGCTTGGGAAGTGGCTGTAGCGTTTTGCTTTCGAACGTAACAGTCTGTGGTGGAATGTTATTGTGGAGAAGTTTGGGATTGAGTTGGGTGGGTGGAGCACCATTCAGAGGAGAGGAAATTATGGTGTTGGTCTTTGGAGGTTTATTAGCAAAGGGTGGGCTCCTTTTAGCCAATTCATAAGGTTCGAGGTTGGTTGTGGCCATAGAATTCGCTTTTGGAGTGACCTCTGGTGCGGGGAGAGACCCTTGAGACTTGCCTTCCCATCTCTCTTCTTCATAGCTCGTAACAAGGATGCTTGGGTGGCGGATTATTGGGAAAGGAATTCTGGTTTGGGTGCTTGGAATGTTCAGTTTTTTAGGGCTGCAAATGATTGGGAAGTTGAGGTTTTTTCGACTTTCTATTCTCGTCTTTATTCCAATACCTTGAGGAGTGGGGCTGCAGATAAGATATGCTGGATGGGTACCACGAACGGCATCTTCTCGGTGAAATCGATGTATGGGCTTCTTTCTTGTAACTGTGTCTTGTCTTTTCCATGGAGGCAGATTTGGCGGTCTCTTGTTCCTATGAGAGTTTCCTTTTTTTTGTGGGAGGCAGTGCATGAGCGAATTTTGACCACAGATAATTTGAGGAGGCGAGGTTTTGCCTACTCGATTGGTGCTACCTTTGTAGGTGCAATGGAGAATCGGTGGATCATATCCTTCTTCACTGCGCTGTCACAAGGGATTTGTGGTTTCACGTGCTTAGCATCTTGAACTTTTGTTGGGTTATGCCCTCTAAGGTGATTGAGGTGTTGTATTGTTGGAAGCGGAAGTTCAACAACCCTCTTGCCTCGAGGGTGTGGAAGATGATTCCTTTGTGCGTTTGGTGGGTTATTTGGAGGGAGCGGAACAAGAGGTGTTTCGAGAACTCCTCTATGTCTTCTGAGGGGTTGAGGGGTTTGTTGTTGTATTCCCTTTTTCTTTGGGCCTCTGCTATTTTGGGCTCTCCTTTTTTCCGATTTTTATATTTTTTTAGCTTTGTAGTTTCTTTGGAGTAGGGTTTTAGTATAGCTCTTTGTACTGTTACCCCTTTTCTTTCTCTTCAATAAAGTTCTTCTTACTTATCAAAAAAAAAAGCTATAGAATAAAAAGAAAAAAAGAAGTCAATATTCACAATGTTAGATCCATTAGGTGTTGGCATGGTTTGTGACAATTTAAAATTTTGTAATACACCTATTCACCCCCCCCCCCTAGGTTATTTGGGTCTAAAACAGTTTGTTCACACAACATTCAGGAACATGTAATGTATGTGAAAGTCTGAATTGATCCATATGTCTCCAAATTGGCTTTGTTCAGTTACAAATATAGTCTTGCTGATATGATGTGTATGGGCTTTCTGGCAATGTCTGTTCCAAGGTACTTTTAGTTTTGTTTCGAATATTTAGTTTGCTATTTTCCCTTCAATTTCCAGGATTCTGTTGCTGATATGATTGGGGCATTGCCATGGATTCTGCAATGTAGAAATCGATCCACACTAAATATGGCAGCAAATATGGTAGTAAAGTTTATCAACATTTTACCCAATTCAATAGTGCGGCTTATGTGTTAGAACTTGTTCGTCCTCTTTCATCCTCATTGTCTTTATGTCAAGTAGACGATGCTACATAATGCGCTACTGCTTTGAACCTGATTCTCTCAAATCTGATTTCGAAGAGTGAGAAAGCAATATGGGAGATTTTGAAAAGAACAGATACTGTTGCATATTGTTGATGCCATAAAAGATATTTCTGGGGGTATGATACCATTGAGTACAATACTGTGGTGGTGGCCTCCATCTAGGTCTCCTGTTTGGAGTGATGCTAAACTGATGACAGCTTTAGAGATTATGCAACTAAAGCCAGACTCATCTGTTAAAGTTGCAGTTTTGAAGGTTTATTCTGCTTTAGGTATAAAACTTCCAACAGTAGATTTCTTTCATTTACTTTCAGTAGATTTGAATTTATTGTTTAAGAGTTAACCCACTCTCCCTATCAGCTTTATGTGGTAGTGGAGCCAAGAATCTTATAGAAAATAGAGCAGCTCTTCTGCAGATGATGGTGGAATGCATGGGCCAATCGTACCCTCACTTTGTTCGGGTGGAGGGATTTAGACTTGCCCAATGCTTAGTGGTAATTTTTATGACACTTCTTCTCACAACACAACCCACTTAGATAGTTTGTCTTTAAGACGCATAACTTATTGTGTTTCCTTTACTGGTCAGAGAAATGAAGAAAGATGTTTGACACTGTTAAGCTCATTTGGTGAGCCTATTGTTAATGCCATAATAAGCGAGATGAGCAAACAGTGGTCATTTTCTGGAAAGGCTGACAATGACCAAATATCTTTATTAGTGGAGGCATGTCGCTTGGCTATGATTACTCGTTGGGCAGGCAACCATCACATTAATTTTTGGGAACAAGATTTTCATAATAACTCATATCCACATTTCTTGTCATTGGAGGAGCAATTTTCAATAGCACGGAAAGTTCTCAGTGCCAACTATCTTCTTGTTTTGAGGGGTTACGTTTGGGATATTCTTGGATCGCTTGCAGCACACTGTCAGGAAAATTTCAACCCTAACATGTTAGAGATAATATCTTAATCAAATCTTAAAAATTTGATATGATATTATAATTATCACAATATCAAATTTTTGATATTGTTATGAAGATTCAAATTCAAATTCAAATATAGAGATTCAAATTTAAATATAGGATATTCTCCTATTATGCTCTGTATTATCTCTATAAATAGAGATCTTCAATTGTAATATGTATGGACTCATAATACAAAATACAGTCATAGAGGGCTTTCACAGTGGATGTAGGTCTTCTAGACCGAACCACTTAAAATCTCTTGTCTCTTGTTACTATTTTTCTCCCCTCTTCATTTTCACCTTTTTCTTCTTGGTGTCAGAGCAACAAAATTCCGCATCCTTAAAAGTTGGTGAATTTCACCGCCGCTGTACTTACAGCAAATCTCCGTTTGAGAGAAAAAAAATAGGTGAGTGAAAGAAAGAGAAAAAAAAGACAGAGCAGGGATATGTTTGGCAAGGGTCGTGTGCCTATGATTTCAAGGTCCGATCACTTTCAGCCTGTATTCAAGATCGTGTGCCTATGATATGATTTCAAGGTCCGATCAAATTCAAAAGAAAAATATCTGTTCAGCAAGGGAGCAAAGATCAGCAAGGGAGCAAGGATCTATGACTTCAGGATCCAATCACCTTCAGATCTCGTTTTTCAAACACAAGATTTCAGATTTCTCCATCTTGTGTTTGAGGGAGGATGTTAGAGATAATATCTTAATCAAATCTTAAAGATTTGATATGATATTATGATTATCACAATATCAAGTTTTTGATATTGTTATAAAGATTCAAATTCAAATTCAAATATAGAGATTCAAATTTAAATATAGGATATTCTCCTATTATGCTTTGTATTATCTCTATAAATAGAGATCTTCAATTGTAATATGTATGGACTCATAATACAAAATACAGCCATAGAGGACTTTCACAGTGGATGTAGGTCTTCTAGACCGAACCACTTAAAATCTCTTGTCTCTTGTTACTATTTTTCTCCCCTCTTCATTTTCACCTTTTTCTTCTTAACATACATGGAAATGCGCTCCACCTCAACATCCTTATTTCATGTTCATGGTAATTCACCACCAGTAGAACTCATTGGTTTTTCTCAGATTAGGTTTGTCTTTTTTTAAGTTTATGATGCTTTTTATTTCTTCTTTTGGGATGAAGATATTGTTTAGATTCTGGTCGGTTATCATTGTTTTTAAACTCTGTGGTTTGGATGCTAATTAAGTTTTCCAATTGCTATTCGGATTCGTAATAGCTTGGCCTTTTTGGATGCAATTCTCAAATGGAGTCAAATATGTCAAGAAAATATTGTCGATACCTTCAAAAGTGAACCAGCGTCAGGGGCAGTTATCCTGATGATTTTTTCTCGCTGCAAGTATATTTCCTCCAGAACCAGATTCATACTTTCTGAAGTATTAAAACCAAATGGCAAGGAGTATTTGAAGCACATAATGCATACCCTGAATTATACAACCTCTGGGAGCAACATCGGGATGCCTAATGCACTTAAACTTGTCATTAACTTGATGGGTCTGACATGTTATTCAGATTTGCCACAATATCGTAGGTACCTTATCAAAAGTGAAGCGGTAAAGACACTACTGGCTCTTGTAAAATGGTGCCTAGACAATGATGTCCATGTACGGAGGCTGAGCTTTGTTTCTCATTTGCACGATACATTTCTGGAGAGGAGTTGTTGTTGGGTTTTTACAGAGGACTGGGAAGGCAAAGACATTTCTTTGCTTTATAGTTTGTGGGGGCTGGCTGAGTTGATGCACGATTATGGCTCCTTGAGAAATACTTTAGATAAATTTGCTGGTGGGATGGCATATAGTGAAGATGATCTAGTTAGCAAACTCCTGGAAATCTGCACTGCCACTTCTACTTCTGGACTCAGATGGTATGCTGCTTATGTTCTTAGTTACTTAGGAGTGTATGGTTTTCCAAGTAAACTTGAGAAAAGGATTGGGAAAGCAATTACTGAGAAGGAATATTCGGATACGCAACTCATACTTGCAAATGGGGAGTCTTTGAGTGTTCATGGTGTTGTTCTCGCCGTCCGATGCTCTTCACTGCTGCCTTCTAGTGAACGCGGACATAATGAGAAAAAGTTGATGGTTCTTAGTTGGAGATTTAACGGCGCAATTGCATGGAGAGCTTCAGAAAGAGATTCGTTTATCAACTCATGTTGATCACCAGGCATTGATGAAGTTGTTGGAATATGTTTACATGGGTTATTTCGGAGAAGGAGAGGAACTAGTGAAGAAATTGAAGACTTGCTAAACGTTGTAATCTTTTGCCTTTATTTCAACTGATTTGTAGAAAAAGTCCAACGTGGGGCACTCCTTTCCCTAGCTCTGATCTTTCTCTGGCTCTTGGTGAAGCTGGACTTCCATTCTCGTATGGTTTTCTCATTGATATTTTACTTGGGGACTTCTTGCTTTTGCTTCTTATCAGCCTTTTTTGTAATATATTTTTTTGTTAATCCTGCTCCCATTCTGAATTTGACAAGGAGGTTTTGTTAAGCACTGTACTTTGGAGGCCTACAGGAATCCTTTTGCTTCCTTGTTTGTCAATTAGAAAGCTGTTTCTGGATTGTCCATGCAACCTAGGGACATCTGCCATACTGGCCACTAAATGCTTCTCGATTCTGAGGGCATAGTTATATGTAGGGCTAAGAACTGCATTGTGCATTACCATATTTAATGATAATAGTGCTTTAAAAAAAGTCCCAGAAAAGTGACATAGGTAGGAGCTTTTTTTTATCAATAAATAAGGTGTTCAAGTGAGTCAAAGTTTACGGAGGGAATAAGTGTCTTCCTAGAGAAGAATCTTAAATGTTTCCTTTATTATTTCAGTTTTTGAAAAGCAAAGATCTCAGTGTAATTTGTTTTTCCGTTCAGAGATATCGGGCATGTTTGAGACCCCAAATATTTGGGGTCTCAACAAATCGAACAAACCAAACAAACTCCAAAATTTTTAACTTTTACACCTACACACTTCACCTTTCGCAAACCCCAATAAATCTCAATAAAGTAAAGATTCCCAAAATTTCGGGAATATTCCCCAATTTTTTGTCAAACAAACATCCCCATCATCTTGGAAGCTAAAGCAACAGAAGTGATATGCTGGACATGCAGCTTTTTGCTCTCTATCAATGCCACATATGCATGTTCACAAGGTCATTTTGTGGTCAAGCTCTGATTACATGCAGGCTTTGTTTCAATCAGGAATGCAAGAGAGGCGCATACATATTTTCTCTGCTACACCACTAGGTGCTCATACTATGTTGATAGTCTGTTTAGAAATGGAACTAACAAAACATGCTTGTGGATTCTTATAAATTAGAGTTCTTATGTGCGTAAGTAAAATGGGAATGGCATATTATCTTGAGGGTACTTTAAATATATGAGAAACTTCATTTTGCACCCATGAACTATGGGATCAATGTCTCTTTTTCGGTCTAAACCACCATTTTCATCATATTTAGTCCTCAAACTACCAAACTTCATCAATGTGCGCTTTCTAAGTAGATCCTATGGTTGATAAGTGTGATAATTGGGTTATGTGGCACGATTTTGACGGTCGGATCTTATTAAAGGTCACATATTCATAAGTTTATTTGTTTTGGGGCTAAATGTGACGGACTTGGTAGTCTAAACCCTCAAAGTGTCATTGAACCCATAGTTCAGGGGACCAAAGTGACTTTTCCCCTAGTACTTCAAAACATCATTTATGAAATCATGTGCCTGTTCCCCCCCCCCCCCTAACACCCAAACAAAAGACAGCCAAACACAATGGATTCATCCCTCTTTCCCCCTCTTCATTTTTGGTACTCTTTTGTAGGTCTGTTCTTTTGTTTTTATTATTATTTTGTTTTAACCCTTTTTTCCCCTTCCTGAGATGTTATTTTACTCGTGCAGCCGTTCTAAAACAATAAAGGTCCCTGTTAGCTGGGAAGCACTGGCGAAATTGGTGTATTGGTTCTACTCCAATGACCTGCCAAACCCTCCCTCTGGATGTTTATGGGATAATATGGGTACCGATGAAAAGCTGTGCAAGTTGCAACAATATATAGAGCTTTGTTGGCTTGCTGATCTCTGGTTTTTGGAAGACGTCAAGGAATCATGTTCAAATGTCATTTGTTCTTCTTGTCTTGATTCTGCCAGACCCTTGTCTATTAAAATAATCCAAAAAAAATTTGATAAGTATGGAAAACTTTATTAAAAAAGAAGAAAGGTGACAGTACACGAGCTATAAAGAACCACCTAAGCCATACAAGCGAAAAAGCTAATGAAATCAGAAAAATCCGAGAAAGGATAGCCTAGAACAACATTAGCCCACAAAAACAGAGAAATCATTCTTTGTGGAAGTTGGCTGCTAATTATTCTTTGTGGAAGTTGGCTGACATTGCTGCTAATTATATGGCCCCTTTGTATCCTCAACTACGTGATTCTGGTGAACTTGAAGCATTGGATGACATGCTAATTGATATGGTCCGTGCTGCTTCTGTATGACTTTCTCAAGAAGGCGATAGCAACACTAGGTGATCGTGCCTACTATCAAATAATTTGGAGGCTTGGAGATGTTGCGCAGTGTGGTTTGATGCAATTAAGAGTCTGAAACGTGATCTGCATGTTAGTTATAATTTTAGTTCTTTTTCAGGCAGGTTGGGGTACAGTTAAAATGATTCATCATAGTTTAACTTCAGTCTTCGTGGTTTAACCTTTAAAAAGTGCAATTGTTCTTTTTGATAGAGCTCATCCCGTAATCAATAAGTAGTTATGCAAGCCTCATTTCGCTCTTGCCACAAATCTGTGAAGGAAATTCCCTCATTTTTCCACCTCTATACTCGAGTCTCCTCTGGAAGGCACAATATGCTACTCTAGGGAGCAGCAAAGAAAGTCACCGCTGTGAATTATGCCTTCATTCTTGACCTCTTCAGTGTTTGCTTTGTGGTTTGTAATGAGATTAGAGGGTTTGTGCTTACAGTTATGGTTGATTTCTCCAGTTTTTTGTTTGTAGAACAGTAGAAGAAAGTGCTTCATTTTACTGTATTTTAAATTTATAGAGAACTATTCTTACAGGGTTGCAGTAGTTATTATCAACATGTTTTTTAAAGTGCTGGTAATATTACTATGCATCACACATACTACTTGGGACCTTTCTATATTGGTGCCAGATCAAAAGTTATTGATAAAGTGCTGTCAGCCTCTTTCCTGACTTTGATTTAATATAGCTGTGTATTCTCAACCCTTGTTCAAACAATCCAATAGAGAACTTATAAAAAAAAAAGTATTCTCAACCCTTGTCGTAGTGTTTCTGCTCTTCTGCCCTCTTTTTGTATCTTTTTGCTAAGTCATTTTTAGGTTTGTTCAAGTACTTTTTCGTAAAAGAGGGCAGAAGAGCAGAAACACTTCAAGAGGGCTTTGCCATATATTGTTGCATAGGTTTAGGTGATTTTCTAAGAAAATGTTGACATAAAATGACGGACTTGGAAAAATGGTTCGGGTTGATATCTTCTAGTCTGCTGTTTTTAATGCTTGTTGGCAATTCATGGTGTTTGATGGTGTTTTCAGTGCTGATAGAAAGCTTTGATCACATGGTCCCTGACTAGACTTACTCCTGACTTTCATTATATTCAAAGCCACAATGTTATTTGTTGTCCATTGGCAGTTTGATCTAGATGTTACGCTTCATCTGCCATCACATTGAAGGTCTAAAGTATGTGAGTAATTTTTGATCCGATCTTTTCCTCCATTGAGATATCTCAGAAGGTAAAACCCCTGCTTTTTCATTTATATGTTGAGTAATGTCCTACAAAACCCTGAAGAGGTTACTGAAGATATAAATGAGAAGTCATGGTTGCTTTTCCTAGGATTCTCCCTGTTAAAATAGGGTCAGACATTATATTAAGCTACTCAATATCATAGTCCTCTGGACCTTATCAAGGACAATGCCTGTTTGTCTCTGCTTCTTTCTCGTTGCTGGAAAACCTATGAACCCCGCTATATAATGGTCAAATAAAGTCGCGAAATATCTTAAAGTTCCTTAATATTGTTCTCACCAATACTGGTTTCAAACACAGCCAGCAGAATATCTTAGCACAAGGTTATTTCATAGTAGTTGCGCCCCTTTGGTTCTAAGAAGGTACCCCCATCTTTTTCATTTACCATCCACAATGTCTTCGGCAAGGGTTAATTCTCCTTAGGTCAACTATTTGGTTGACTTTTCAACTGAAGGACCCAATCAGCTTAATTAGTTTTTTTCGTATATGTGAGATTCAAATCATCAAGCATTAACAACTTTCAAAAGTATTTTTTCATGCCCCAGAATAAACTTTATTATATCTTTAGTCCTTTCTTGAAGATGTTTTATACATTTTCTCTTGTAAAAGTTTTGTTATGTTCATGTATTCAGTTTCAAAAGTTGCAATATGTGATATAAACATTTCATGTGCAGGTAATGACAGAGATCCCCTTTCTCGCCTGAAAACCCGAAAACAGATGGGCTAACCAATAGAAGTGGACTCTATCAATTCAACTACAACAGCATTTATTAAGGCAAGTGTTTATGCCTCTGACTACAGTAGATTCAAGGATTTCGATGTTTGAATTGGATATTAGATTTCATATCAAGGATAGCTTTTGAGTTACAGGCTACTGTGAATTTACCTGCTATGAGAATTGGTGGTAGTATAGGTCTACTTAACAGGATGAGCTGTTTTACACATCAAAATAGGTCAATAGCAAGTGGTTTAGGCATCAAAATTGGAGTTCAGTTATGGTGCTGAGATGTATTGTGCTGATGGATGCTGGTGGACGGCCCAGATTAAAAATCAGCGATCCAACCGCTAATATCGCGCCACATCATTTAAATGGTATTTGACCCGGACCCCGACCCGTTTCCCACATGACCCGTTTTCCATATACATTTCCACACCCGTTTTTACGATTCTGTTGGCATTCGAATTCACTTGCTCTGCTGCACCTCCACCTCCCACGCTCCCACCTCCACCTCCGTCGTGCAGCCATCGCCGTCGCCGTTGCGACCAGCTCCACCTCCGTCGCTCCCAGACCAGATCCGGAGCTCCCAGGCCAGATCCGGAGCTCCCAGCCCAGATCCGGAGATCCCCCAGCCCAGCTCCGTTTATCCTTTCCCTCTCTTAAATTGGTCCGACGGTTTTTAGATTTTGTGTTTAGATTTTTTAGATTTTGTACCAGATTTTGTATTTAGACTTTTTAGATTTTGTATTTAGACTTTTTATGGTATTTTATAAATTGGTCTGATGGTTTTTAGATTTTGTATTTCGACTTTTTATGGTATTTAGACTTTTTATGGTATTATACAGGTATCCTTCTTGTAATGTAATACCCCAAAGCCTATTTGTTTGAGAGGTATTTTTGAATAGAATCCATGTGCAAGCGGAATCAGCATCTGCCCTCGGCAATTACTCTGTGGTGCTACGTCTTTATAAGCTGGAATTCCACCATAATAGTGTATTGTTTAGAGTTCTTACACAGTGAAAGTAATTAGGACTGTGTGGCTTGAGAAATTAAAACGAGAATTAAAATTCGCATTTATGTGAAGCATAAATTCACTGCACAATAAATTCACTTCAATAAATGTGATGTTTTTTTAGTTGTTTTTAATCTATTAGTTGTTTTCAAGAAAAAAAGAGTTCTCTGGTAGCAGGATTTAGTGTCAACGTTGTTGTTGGTAGTATTTGGCTGAATTTATCCAGAATTAGTTCCAAGGCTTTAATTGTTGTGTGCTCTCTCTGTGTAGGAATAGGTAATATAAGTTTTGCAAGTTTCTCGTTGGCAACGATGGGTTTCTTTAGAGTTCTCATTGCTGAGAGCAGTGTCTGGGGTTGTAGGCCCATGGGAAAGTGAATGACGTTGTCCAACCAAACCCTTACATGTTTACAGACACACCTCTGTTTCCTGTTACATGATTGCTGAATTCGTTTCAATTTATTTAGTTAGTAATATGATATAATATTCGTTGAACCCTTCTCACTCGATCATCTTTTGTTATTACATTGAAGCTGCAGGTCCCTGCAACAAAGGGTGTTTTTTGTTCGAAAAGACATTTAACAGCTGAAACAAAGGTATCAAAACAAGTGTCTAATTTGAAGACGCCTTTGGCAGATAACAATCTTTGGACAACTTGTTGTATAATGTTTAGCTCTCATAAGTCCTATTAGTATTAATCTACCCTTTGAATTCGAGTTGTAGCTCATTGGGGTTGTAATGTTTTATTTTTATTTTTATGTAACATGAGACATGGGGTTCACCTTTTATGATGTATCTATTTTTTATTTTTCTTGTACTGAATGATTTTCCTAATTGATTTAATGGAAGATCAATTCTCAATCAATGTTGTACAGAAGTTTGGCAAGAGCTTTAATGTTATTAAAGGGACGTACGTGTCACGAACTGAGTTCTTATTTTACTTCCCCAACATCTTAGCATTGTTATTCGTTGATCGAACCAATTTTATAAACTATGAGCGATCATCTTACCAATATTGAATTTTTGACGGGCTAAATAATGTCTCAATTACCTCTGAGACAATGCTATATAATATTCTTGAATTTTCATGTATGTTGCTTTATTTAATGTTGGTGCTTGCAAGACTCAATTTTAGTTGTTGGTTTGATTTATATTTAGATTATAAGGAGACAATATGGCTGAAATGGAAGGGATCAATCCCAATATCACTAGACGAGGGTCTGCTAGTACTTCTAACTCAGAGGGTGAGTTGGTTGTCGTTTATCTGAGCGGTTTAAATGGTATTAGAACTTGTTTAATCCTTATCTTTGACTCGTACGTTCAGGTGACATGGTAGAAGCTGACAACGAAAAGATAGTAGATGTATGGAGCCTAGAGTGGAATGACGTCGAGCATGCGTACGATTGGTATAATCGATACGCAACAGTCAAAGGTTTCAGCATTCGTGTACATACCGGCTTCAAGCACAAAGAGCATGGGTATTGGACAAGCAAAGTTTTTGTTTGTAGTAAAGAAGGGATGAAAAAAGACAAAGATTTACTTGTGCCGGTGAAGCGAGTTCGACGAAATACGAGATGTGGGTGTCTCGCAAGCTGTACTGTTCAGCGGCAGCCTAGTGGGAAGTATTGCATCTTCGATTGGTGTTCGCAACATAATCATGCGTTGGCGACACCTTCGAAAGTTCACATGCTCCGTTCTCAAAGACACATGACCGAGCTGCAGTGTGCGGAGGCAGTGGCTTCAGATAGAGCAGGCATTCGCCCTAAATTGGCCCACGACTAAATGGCGGCCCAAGCTGGGGGTAGACAACATTTGGGCTTCACTCATCAGGATTACAAAAATTATCTGAACGGTATAAGAACTAAGACAATGGAGGTTGGTGTAGCGGGTGTTCTTGTTAATTGGTTTGGT
This sequence comes from Myrica gale, assembly GCA_963930655.1. NCBI lineage: Eukaryota > Viridiplantae > Streptophyta > Magnoliopsida > Fagales > Myricaceae > Myrica > Myrica gale. Next base: position 15,294,022 of record OZ005620.1, read on the forward strand.
GATCAGCTGAAGAAAGATTCTGAGTTCTTTTTTCGGGTCATGATGGATGAAGATGAGCACATTACTAATATCTTCTGGTCGGACCATTCCATGCAAAATGACTATGTCATATTCGGGGACTTCGTGTCATTTGACACCACATACAGGACGAACAACGAGCACAGGTAATGACCACATTTAATTTAATGTTTTTATATTTATTTAGTCATGATCCTTATCTTTGATAGATTAGTACTTAGAAATTTTTTTATTAGGTTTTACATTATTATGTTATACATGATTAGGCCATTGGGAGCATTCTTAGGGGTGAATCATCACAGACAATCGGTCGTGTTCGGGGCATGCTTATTGTTTGATGAGACGGCACAAACATTCACTTGGTTATTTCAAACATTTGTTGAGTGTATGAATGGGAAGGCTCCCGAATCTCTGTTCACGGATCAAGATACAGGTATGCTGGCTGCAATCCCCTCTGCCCTACCAGATACACATCATTTTTTGTGTGCATGGCATATATCTCAGAATGCATTGAAGAATTTGGGACCACTGTTTGGCAACAAAGGCTTCAAAAGAGACTGGTCGAGGCTTCTATTCGACCATGAGGTAGATGACTTTGAACAGTCTTGAAGTAAAATGATTGAGGAGCATGAACTCCAATGCATTGAGTGGTTGCAGAAGATATATGAGAAACGGGAGAAGTGGGCGCCAAAGTACGTACGCAATGTCTTTTGTGCTGGGAAGAAGACAACCCAGTTAAGTGAAAGTTTCAATGCGACATTGCGTAGGTACTTGAAAACAAGTATGAATATGGATCGGTTCCTACAAAATTTTCAACGAGCAGTTGATGAGTTGCGATACAACGAGTCACGAGCAAATTTTAAGATGCTCGATACAATATATACTAAACCATTCGGGGATTTTCTGTGTGATCATGCAGCAGAAGTCTACACGCCCACTATGTTGACTATTTTTCTGGAGCAAGCACAGAAAGTTGGTTATCTTAAGTTTGATTGTCGGAGGCAAAGTATTGAGACTGAAGAGGTTGAGATGCACATATGCAGTCGGGATGCCACTCAAGATTGTTCAATAGCGAAGCGTTATGTGATCAAGACAGAAAATGGGTTTCACCAGTGTAGTTGCAAACAATTCAACTTTCTGGGTGTCATCTGCAGTCACATTATTTGGGTGTTGAAACAAAAGGGAGAGTTGTGTATTCCTGATGGGTATATTTTGGTCAGGTGGAGAAAAGATGTTAGACAGTTAGTTGCGCCAATCCCCAAGTCACATGCTACAACTGATCCAATGTTGGTAAAAGTGATAAAACGCAGGAGATATATAAATCAGTACGCTTCCACTATTCAGCGTTATGGGGATAGGAAAAAATCTTGGCCAATATTTGAGAGTCATCTTGCTGGACTGGAAAATAGCCTTGCTCAGTTGTCGGATGATGATGATGAAGATCCTTCTGCCCTTGTTAGCGCGGGTTCTGGAATGGACGTCGATACGGGGATTGTCGCAAAAGGTTTTAAAACGCGGGAGCCAAAGCATAAAAGGAATAAACGTTTAAAGAGTGGACTTGAACAAAGGAGTTCACGTGGTCGTGGTCGTGGCAGTGGGGTTGGTCGGGCTTCGTCACAACCAGTGTCTCGTCGTTTGCAACTATTTGATGACTTGGAGGTATGTTTTTTAATTTGATGCTTGGAGTTGAAATTTAAATTTATTACTGTGTAACATTTCACTATTTTTGTATTACACTTTTGTAGGAGGAGGAGGAGGAGGAGGACGATGATGAGGACGAGGATGAGGACGAGGACGAATCGCTAACTGGACGATTTAGGAGCCTTGACGAGTTATAGATGTTTGATGATGTTTCAGTATTTTGATTGTAAATGTTTATGGTCTATGATGTTTTTCAGTATTTTGATTGTAAATGTTTATGGTCTATGTGAACAGTTAAGCTGTTACTTATTTTGGAGATGTAAAATGATTGTGACAATCTCTCTGTATTGATTTCATCTGCAAGTAATGATGAGGTCTTATGACATACAAAACATGAACCACAGACATTGGATTCACTGCAGTTTTTAGGTTCATCTTCAAACCATGAACCACAGACAAAATGCATGAACCACAGTTTGTACTAATTAGTTATGTACTAATTGAGATGGAAGGGAAGCATCGCTCCTACGCAATGTTTACCATCTGAAAAATACAATGTAAGGCCAGAACAGAAATTCCTATCAGAGAAATGGATGCCAATATAATGTATGGAACCCCAATTTGTAAACAGAAGACTGATCTAAAGATTCAAATCGCAAAAAGAAAGGACGAAAAAAACAAAGTTGAATCGCCAGAACAATAGAGATGTACTAAGAAGTGCTACAAAGAGAGGTAAACTATAATGCTGCCACCAAAGCAAAACAAACTTCTTCCAGCCAAGTGAAGCGTAAGAGCTTAAAAAAGATTGACAGGAAGGAGGTATCCCATCCAGTCAAGTGCCTCCCTTTTGTAAAGGAATGATCCTTACAAACAGTTCCTTACCTAACTAATTGAGTGAGAGAGTTATCATCCTTACAAACAGTACATAACTACCTTACCAATAATAATAAAGGAATGATGAGAACAAGCACAAACGAGTAAAAAAAAAGCACAAAACAGTTCCTTACCTAACTAATTGAGTACATAACTAATTAGTACATAACTAATTAGTACAAACAGTTCCTTACCTAACTAATTGAGTACATAACTAATTCAGTACGTCATCATCCTTACATAATTAAACTAAACCAAGATAGCCCAAAAAAAAAACAAAACCCGCACACAAACAAATCAACATCATCCTCAGCATTTTAGAACGTTCAGTCTGTTTCACACGCAGTTCTTCTCTTAATTGAAGCTGCGCTTCTATCACTCGCATCTTCTCTTCCATTCTTTTTAGTAAATCCTCCATTCGTGCTAGAAGATCTTCCATGGTGTTCAGTCGGTGATCCATTTTCTTATTTTCCTCAATAAGATCGCGAATGTGTACATCTTCGAGCTCTGAATCAGATTGGTTATACCACTTAAAAAAGTTGCAAGCGGTTTCATTCTGCAAAATTGAATTTTGAAATTTAAATGAGAGAGTTAACAACGATATGTCCAAAAATGTCTATTACGAACATGACACATACTACCTGTTTTCCAAAATGGGGACAACCATAGAAACGACGTCCTTTACTTTGAGGCGTCTTGCTAGTCTTTATTTGAGCTGGAAGGCCACACTTGCATTCAGTAGGTGAAAGGCGTGGAACGTTTGCACCAATGCTGCTACTACCATAAGACAATACCGAAGACATCTACCTGAAAAATGCATTCTTTACATGGTTTCAACAGGGTCAAGTTTAACATTTTCATAGTGGGAATTTGGTGGTGGGATGACATCTACCTGAAAAATGACAAAAGGGAGGCCGTATGCATGTTGCTATATATGTACAACCTCTGAACCCAAAGTCAGCTCCAATAACAAGCTAAAAATGCAACGGTAGTGGTGCCAATAATTGGACCTTACATACAGCATTCTTGTTAGCATATAACAACAGACATATGCCATAGTTACTCACCACACGCATCCATTAAGTCCTAAGTTTTGTTACCTCTGAACAGAGCAATCCACCCACCAACAAATAAACCGTGCAGTTCTCTAATTCATCCTTTCCCTCTCTTTGGATATACCTAATAAGGTCTATCTTCAACCCATCATTGGAAAACAACTCCGTTTTTTGGATCAATTCAAAACGTTGTAAATCCTAAAAATAGGATTCAAACGCTGTCAATTAAAGATGTTACACATACTTTAGTCGTATATTATGCCTAACAAAAATAGCAAAACAATCTGTGACCACCTTTGTAGGTTAGATTTGGATGGACCTGTTCCAACTTGGTCGTAGTTGGTGAGTTTAACACTACAACAAATCCCACCTATTTTAGATCACAAATCTGTGACCACAAATCCCGTAAAGACTAGACAAAACCACTACAAATATTAAATTCCACCTATTTTAGATCATAAGAATTATTGCAATATTGAAAATCAACGATGAATAAAACAGAATCAGTAATCAAACTTACAGAGGTTGGGGGCAGCAAGCTATCAAGTGCAAAGAAGGTGGGTTGAGATAAAGACCTGGAGTGGGAAGGGCTGGGAGCGACGGATCTGGCCTGGGACGACGGAGCTGGGCTGGGGGAGCTCCGGGTCTGGGCTGGGAGCTCCGGATCTGGCCTGGGAGCTCCGGATCTGGTCTGGGAGCGACGGAGGTGGAGCTGGTCGCGACGGCGACAGCGATGGCGGCACGACGGAGGTGGAGGTGCAGCAGAGCAAGTGAATTCGAATGCCAACGGAATCGTAAAAACGGGTGTGGAAATGTATATGGAAAACGGGTCATGTGGGAAACGGGTCGGGGTCTGGGTCAAATACCATTTAAATGATGTGGCGCGATATTAGCGGTTGGATCGCTGATTTTTAATCTGGGCCGTCCACCAGCATCCATCAGCACAATACATCTCAGCACCATAACTGAACTCATCAAAATTGTAAATGCTCTGAAGACATTACCCTGGATATAAATCAGAACTCATGGTCCTCTTTCCTTAAAATGTCTTCATTAAAGTAAGGATAGGCTTCATTTTAAGCAACTCAATGTGTTGGTCCTTCATACCTTGAGTGGGTGCCAGTTTTTGTCTCCTTTCCCACTGGTGCAAGACCTATGAACTTCACTTTCCTCCTTTGGCCATTTGTTCCATATAATGGTCACAGCAAGTCAGCAAAGTATCTCTAAAAAGTTGTTTTATTCTATCTGCACTGCTTTCGATTAAATGAAGCCATCTCAATCTCTATTCCTTTCTTTCTTTCATTGTGATCTTTGGTGCTTGTCACAATGGGAATTCTTCTTCGAACAACAATTCGTTGACATATTCAATTGAGGAAGATGACTGTAGTTCTTTTCATATTTTTTAGATCCTAATTTTCAAGCATTAACTTCTTAAATATTTTTTCCTCGTGCACTGGAATAATTTTGGTGTATTCAAAATCCCTTATTTGGAGAAGCAATTATCTCAGGAAAGGATGTATCCAAGAGTCGCACTTGTTTTCTTGGCTGGCCATGATGTTTTTTTTTTCTTTCTTTTCAGGAAGTATCACTGTCTTATACAAACCATTTATGGGCAGGCAATTACAAAGATTCTGCTTTGAACCTAAACAGCTGGACTCCCTAATAGAAGTGGACCGTCATCTCAATCGCCGCAGATACTCAAGGCATGTGTGTATGCCTGTGACTACAGAATACTCTACAAATATTGGAAGGTTAAACAGGAAGTGTAGAGATTGTATAAGGCATAGTTTCTGAAAGTTAAAAAGGATGCTGAGCTGAAGGTCCATACTAGAAAAGCCTAAACTAGGCTTGAACTAAGGACTTGTAGGTTGTGTTCCGAGTCCAAGTAATGTGTGTGGTGCTGTTAAATTGTTGGAAGTCTGATACATGCATTCATGAAGACATTGAAAGTCAGAAATTGATACCTCATACTTGGGAAGGTAATTGGTTGGTGGCACCAAAATCCTGAGGATGGAATGGGCCAGTGGAAGTTGTGACCAAATAACTTGAGCCTATGGATGGTAGGTTAACCAAACATTACCTAAGATTTAGGGTTGAGTTACGTACCTAGATAGAGTCTTGAATGTTTAACTTTTGGAATCAGCTAATTTGACTTCCATTGTTCTTTACATTATCTCATCTGATGATATGATCGAGTAGTTGACATTCTCTAGATTTGAAGCATCCCTTTACAGGGGGAATTGGCTTTCCGTACTTGTTTGTATTTAATTGAATTTGAATTAGAATCGTTCCGATTTTAAATCAAGAGGAAGCCAGCTTGAGAAGTGTTGATATCTTGTTTGAACTTGAGTGCATAAAAGCCCAACTTTGAAGTAGCACTCGAAGAACATTTCTAGAGCCCTTTGAAGATAAAGCTGAAATTTTGCTAAATAGATTATGCATTCAAAATTGGTGTTCGAAATCTTTTGAACAAAATAGATCTCAAGTTGGTATCCTTGATTTGAATTGGAGGTCTCAAAAAGATATCTTTTGTTTGCTGTAGAATGCGTTCAAAGGTCATTCAAATACAAGACTTGCCCACAAAAGAAAAAATAAAAAATCAAGACTTGAAAATCTTCCTTTGTAATTTGAGGACATAGTTCTTGAGCCATTCTGCATGACGAAATTAAAAAGTCTTGTACTGTTTGTACTGCCCATTTTAGCTCGATCGCCTAAAATCTAAACACTATCAGAGAAATCCACTCTAACAGAAACTATGAGCGACAGCTAAAGAAAAACGATGTAATCTTAACCCAACCTCCAATTACCAAGTTTTCCATCACAAGAGGGTACAGAACAACTTTCAATTTTCAAAAGAATCATGCTAGCTAGCAGAATTCCTGATCATTTGGTACTTTCTGATCCCCAACCAATTTGCTTTACCAGTAATAACTTTTTCTATCCCGTTATCGCATGGCTTTTAGGGATAATTTCAAGCTGTTTCGTCATCGTAAGACGGAGAACTTAAAGATCAGTATCAGCAAAATCTGATCGAACATTAAGCAAATTTAAAATTTAAAGTTAATGGAATAATTGCAAGAAATTTGCTCATGATCATAGGAGATTGACGTGCTTAATCCCAAATTTACTAATCTAAATTATATATGTCACGGCAAAACTTTGGAGTAATCCTCAAAAAGCAGAAAGCCTTCTTCATATTACATTATTTTATATATTGTTTATCTTGGTGAAACTCCCAATGTTTGGCTGCCGTCCCTGCCCTAAAAATAAAAAAGGAAATTCACTTTACAAACTCACGACACAAACATTAGTTCAGTTCAGAAACTAGGAACAGGCTGTTGCACCAAAGTTCTGAATGGGCCCTCTCCTTTTATCTTGCAGAGGAGCGTTGCAGATCAACGTTGGATACCAATATTCCTCCAATGTCCGGAACTGGCTCTCAAATATGGTTGCCCACTCCTCTGTTGAATGAAAAACTTACTTATTTTAGCTCAAAATGGTATAAAATGATAAAATTAGTTAGGTTATAGACCAGCATGATCAGTAAAAAGAAAGAGAGAGAGTCTGAAAATCAAAGGAATAAGAGAATATCGTACGTAATGCGTTCATGCAGGACGCAGGCAACACAAACTAGTGGAGTACCTGATCATCAATGAGGTTGTGTCTCCGTTTCTCTAATAATTAATCTTGAGCATAGAAGTCAATTATCTCCTTGAGGTTGAGCTTAAACAAAGACGAACAATCGTTATGCATCAACCACAACATGTGCTCGAACAAAATGGCGTCCACATCTACAAAAATCACCCTCTTCTTGCTTCTCTCGATGCCCTGAGTCTCCTTACGATCATCCTTCTTCATCATCTCGATCAAAGCCCGAAAGGGGTTAGCTTCTAAGACGAATGAATCCACCAAGAACTCTCTCTTCTCCTTGCCGACTACCACCGTCACTAGCTGCCCAGACTCGTCGAAACCATCATCCGCCAAAGGCCGGTATCCTAGCCGTGACCCGGTGTAGCACCTCCTCATGAGAGCCATAGGCAATACCAAGCAATCCATTAGCAAATACTTTTTGCGTGCCAAGAGTTCAATATGACGATACTAATAATGGAAAATGGTCATAAAGCGAGAGCGAGTCTAATATATCTTGGTTGGTGAAAGGGATTATGCGAATGAATGAGTAATGTTAACGAGACTATATGTAAATGGGAATGTGTCTTGTGGGTTTCTGGATCTTGGATGTTTGCCGTTTCGAAGTGAAACCGAAGGAATTGACGAGACAATGACTAAAGGAGGCCGAAAGGGTCGTACTGAATAGGCCAAACTACCGACCAGAGAGATAAAAAGGAAAAATCTTTACAAACCGACGAGTTATATTGGTTTGTGCAGATGTGCCTCTCTGTTATTTGCCAGCTTCGGGTTTTGCTGGCGATGGAGCCGTTGGAGTGAGGAAGAATCTCTTGGGTGTTAGGAATTGGAATGCGACTGCCGACTTGCATTATATAGGACCCGAGTGTGGAGCGCGTGAGCACTTGTGTGATCCACTGATCCCACTTCCCCACTTTGAATTTTTCACACTGCTTGCGTGTGAGGATAGTGGGAGTGCATTTGGCCACGACTTCGACGTACGTCCGCTCCTCTCTCACACGACATCGAGACCTTTAGACCGAAACGCGTCAGGAAAATTGCTAACATTAAAATGGAAAACCACAAATATTAGATATTAGATAAATGTCATCTTTGTAGCGTTTCCATATTTTTAGGTAAATAAGAAACAAAAATATTATTTTCACTCCAGAACTTTAGGAGATCTACACATTGCACCCCAAATTTTAAATTTTGAGACATTTCGCCTCTAAACTTTAGAAGGTAACATATTGCACCATGTCCTCAAAATTTCTGCACTCATTTTTTTGTCCTATGATTTTAAATTATACCCTCAACATGAGGTCAACTTAAAACTAGTTTGAAGTATAAAAGTAAAATCGCACGCTAAAAAATCACATGCAGAGCGCAATTTGCCAAATTTCTAAAATTCAAGGGTAGAATGTCTAAAAAATACAAAGCTTGTGGTGCAATGTGTCAGACCGCCAAAGTTCAGAGATGAAATGTTTTAAAATTCAAAATTTGAGGTGTAATGTGCAAGACCTCCCAAAGGTCCACTACGAAAATTGTATTTATCATAATAAAAAATAATCTAAAGTTATACCAAATTTCATATCAATTTCATCTCAAATTAATTTCTTCATTGAAACATGTTCTAACACTAAAAATATTTTCATCCTCCCAATTTTCTCGATTTTTGTGCATTAGATTCTGATGGACCTGACTGAGAAATCTACTAATCAGAGTAAGAACGCAAGACCTCGTATACTTGAACTAACCCCATAACCTAAGTGTCATTTAATGTGCACCAAAATTTTAAGCCTCATTAAAAAAATTACAAAATAAGTCCTCTCTCCATCAAATTATTATTTTTATTATGATATTCATTTAAATATTCTCTCTTTACTTTTTCATCAACTCTCATGAATTATCTTCACTTTTTCACCAACTCTTAGAGCATTCTTAGCAGTTTCTCTATTCTAACATTTTAGTAAGAATAGATAACCAATTTAACAAAAATGCTGAAAAACACTCCCTAGCAACTTATCTATTCTAACAATTTTTAACAAAAAAAATTTAACATGTGAACAATGGTTTTCTATTTTTAAATAATCATTATTCACTTCACTATCTTAAAAATACTAATATCTCTCTTTTTCTCTTTTATTTTCTTTTCTTCCTCCCAACTCTCACCCTCTCTCACTCTTTACTGTTCTTCCTCCAAACTCTCACGCTCTCCCTCTCATTTCTTTTCTTTTCTTACTCCCCGTTCTCACACTCTTCCTCTATTTTTTTACCTTTTTCCATTTATTTTCTTTTCTTTCTTCCAAACAGTTAAAAACGAATATTCAAAAATATAAATGTTAGAGAAAGAATAAAGAAATCTTTAAAAAATAATATTTAAATATAATAGTAAAAATATATAATTAAAATAAAGAAGCTGCTAGGTTATTTTTTTAAAAGTTGATAGTTAAAATAGAGAAGTATGTTTTTTGGTTAAAGTAGAGAGTCAAATTTAAATAAGCGGCTAGGAATGCTCTTATACCCCCAAAATTTTAACACTCAAACACCGCCTTAAGTCAAGATTTACATGGCATTTGTGTTTTCAAAATTTTAATACAAATTTTTAAAAATTTTATCAAACACACTTCAAAATTTTACTTATACTTTTATCACTCAATCTAAGACCAACACAAAATTTTTAATAAAAATTTTGAAATCAAACGCCTTACTCGCAAGCGAGCGGTAGGATTACGAACACCACCCATCAAATAGGATTCTTCGAATTGAGATATCACCTTTTAAGGTATTTATCTCGATTTTCGTGACAAAAAGCAAAGATTTCAATAAACAAATACAAAAATAAAAACAATTTTTTTCTATCTTCCAAAAAGAAATCGTTCATTTACAATCAAAATATTTTCTCAAACAAATTTTCAGTGTACTTCACCACATTAACAAACATAATAAACAGGTTGAAATCATAAAATTTTATGTTTCAGAACATCTTTTATATGAACCAGTAATTATTACAAAGACTTATATATACAACTCCAAATTACTTTTTTATGATTATTGAAGACATTGGTACGTCATTGATGTGAGCTACAACCAATGGCTGCCTAGCCAGCATTTCAAGAACTTGAAGATCCAGATCTGCCGTCATATTGGCCTTTTTCTCCGATTATAAATGCTTAGCAGGTTTCTCCAATTATAAATGCTTAGTAGATGAGGAGTTGGTTAAGGCTTTCGTATGAATAATGGACAGACTGATTCAAACATAAGGCAACTTAGGCAGCTGATCAAGTCCGACTTTACTCCCTAAATATTATAAAAATATCCCTAAATGTTGAAAAAAGTGTTGCAAAAGGCCTTATTACTCGATCTTAAAAAAAGTGGTTTGTATATCCAAAGGCCCCATTAGTCTCTGCCAAAAGTTTGTGAGCAAATGGCAGATCGACCCCATTAATTAGCTTAGGCCGCAAGCCCCATTAATCTACTAAAGATTTTGCTTTCTATTTTTGTTTAGGAAATCTCCCTCAAATACCAAACTCGTTTAATGTAGGGACAAGGATATATAAATTAACAAGCAACAAGTGATTGCTTATTTAAGTCAATATTTTGCTTTGTGACTTAAATCTAGCTACCAAACTTACATGTAACGGCAAATTATTTTAAATAAATTGTTAAATATTTTATATTAAATAAATAATTTTTTTAATTTATATAAAAGAAGCCTCTCTTTTTCTTTTTCTTTTTTTGGCTTAGGCCTCAATTATTTGGAATGCACGTACGTTTTCGTAGCAATTACCACCTTTGTTTAAATTGATTGAATTGTATAAGATCCATTTTAGTGAAGCATACCACACCTTTGCTAGCACCACTATTAATGTTCGAGGTGAGTGAATGTTATACAAACATGTTTACAAGCTGTATTCTTCTTTATCACCTCTATGCATATATAGTCTGGACTTAATGTTTGGGTTATAGGAAATAATTAATTCTTATTGCAGTATGAATTAAGGAATATTATATATAAATATCCTGCATTTTTTATAATGCCAACTTTTACTTACTAAAAAAACAGGCTTACAACCACAGTCTTTTTAGTAGCGGTCGCAAAAAATGCCGCTACAACACCCATTAACGGTGTTTGTCTACAACAGCTGCTTAAAGACACTTTGTGGTAGTGTTTGTGAAAAACAACGCGGCCCTACCAAAAGTTTGACTTTTAGAATCGTTTTGCCATAAATGATGGCAAAAGTTCAACTTGCTTTCATGTATTCTTGTTTTGAAATTTTGCAGACCATTTGCACGTTTATGGTGGGATCATGAGACTGTGCCAACTGTAGTTACACGCGCAGAGCCTCACAATCAGGTGAACTTATTCCTTATTAACGAAAATACTTTTGTCCTTGAGTGTATATTAACCTTTTGTATTTTTATTTATTTATTTGTATATTTATTAGAAATAACTAACACGTTACTTTTTTAACATTACAATTGCAGCCAATGATGATAATGGTCATTGTGAATGTGCAGATGGTGTTGGTGCTGATGGTGCAAGTGTAGATGGTACCAAAGCTACTTTGCTACTGCTAAGGATCATTGAAATTGTTATTTTACGTTAGAAACATGTTACTTTTTAGATTACTTGTAGAAGCTCTTGTGTTTGTTTCAAAACTTGTAAGACATGGTTTTTTAATCAATGATGAAGTATATTTTGTTTTATTATCATTGTTCTTAAATTTTTACATCAATGAACTATAGTTATTAAAATAAATTTGTATTATAATTTAAAAACGCAGGCATTTCTATAAATACAGTTGTGAAAGCGTTTGCCCTAGGTCTTTAGGCCGGTTTTTAGAAAGGCTGGAATAGGTCTTTCGCATCGTTTTTTAGAAATGCCGGGAAAAGCAGGGTCTAGAGCGGCGTTTTCAATACGCCACCCACAAAATCGACTATAGCATTGTTTCCCAAACGCTGCAATAAGTTATCTGTAGCAGCGTTAGACCTTCAACAACGTTTTAGGGAAAATGTTGCAACAAATATAACGATTTGAAGCAGGGTCTGTAGCGGCATTTGTGACCGCTGCTAGATGACCGCTGGGGTAGGTCAAACTTTCACCAACATTTGCGATAAATGCCGCTAAAACCCTATCCTGACGCACATATCGCAACATTTGCTTGGGGAATAGAGCAGCACTACATGCATGATATGCGCACGTTGAGTTTTAATTGGGTTCTAATTGTGAGGTTATCAAATACTTCAACTATGGTCTTAGAGTTCTATTGAACTGAGAAAAAATGTTCCTATTGAAACTCAGATCGACTTCGATAACAAGTAGAGTTATTAAATAAGATATTCTACACAAATATCTCAGAAGACAGACAAAAGGAAGTCAATATGTAGCTCAACTCGAAGGAATTCCACGATTAACTTTTTTTATTTTTTTTCCTTAGCAATTCCACGATTAACTTATTTGATCGGTAAGGATACTTCTAACTGGCCAACTTATCATTTTAGATGACATGATTTTGTGTTATGGGCGAACCTAGTTGTCTTATCAGTGAGGTTGGAGGAAAGAAAAGAGAGGAGTTTGCAGGAGGGTGTTTATATTTTTACCTTCAGAAAATATAAAACTATGCAATCAACCCCCTTCAAATCAGACAAATCAGACAGAAAGTGATGTTGATTGATCGGAGTAGCTCTCCAAGAAAAAATTAGAGCAAAATTAAACAAATAAATAAATATAAAATGAAAGAGTTTATATATTTGTACTTACATGTCATTTATTATTATTATTATTATTGAATTTATCAATATTTTTAGTAATTTTATCTTAGAGGGATATTTCGGTTATTTTCATGTAGATTAAAGGCTAAATCAAACGGACGAGGATCGATTGAAATTGAAACATGAGGGATGTAATACAATATATTGGAACATGATGAAATGTTCTCTCTCGGTGGTGCTTGGGGCAAAGAGCCGGTGATGAGATAGATATTGAAGAATGCTAATGAGGCGAATTTGGTATCTTGGAATCGCTTGGTTCAGCTCTCATCTTTGCGTCATAATCTTCTTGCTATGTTCAGGATTGAGAACTATGAAGGGCAATAATCTCAAGTGAGAGCTTGCGTTGGAGACGTGTTCAGGATTAGAGTTGAGCTACGAACGGAAATCATAACAAGTGAGAGAGAGCTTTCGTTTAAAAAAGAATGAGCGTTAAGCTCTAGAGGTGAGTCTTCCAAGGAGAATAGAGCAGCACTAGATGAGAGCTTGGGGAATAGAGCAGCACTAGATGAGAGCTGAGAACGACATAGAAATCCTCTAGAGGATTCGTTGGGAAGCAAAAATTTTAAAAATTTGTGTTTGGATAGACAAAAAAAAGGTTTTCTAGTAATTATTTTTTTATTATTAGAAGCAGTGTAAAGTTATTAGAGTTTGTAAAAAAGTATTGGAAGTTGTGAAAAAATGATAATTTAAAAAAAAAATTGACATCCAAACGTAAAGAAATTTAAGTTTGACTTTATTAGTAAATAAATTGATGAAAAAAATTAAAGAATCTTTCGCTTTTCAAATGATTTTTATTAAAATTTGTTAAAAAATAAAAAAGAGAAGATTTGATGAATTTTTTTAATAAAAAATTAATAGTATTTGTTAAAAAAAAAAGTAAGGAGAGGATAGTATTATCATTCTTATGAAGTATAAACAGCAAAAGAACAGATGCGAATCAAAGACATGTTCCGAAGAAAAAAAACATTTTAAAGGCAATTTGAAATGACTAGATCCTAAAAATCAGGTGGCATTTTCTCAGCTATCAACAATAGCCATCTATCAATATTCATGTGGAAGATAAATAAAATAAAAAGAAAAGAAAAGAAAAAACTACAAAGGAAAGAATACGACTAACTAAAGATGAAACGACAAAGTATCCCGATTAAGAGAACCTGAACTAGACCTCTCCATCTCTGCCTTAATACGGTGCGCACTCTGTTAGCTTTTGGAATTCACCTCTATCCACTGTGCAGAACATATCCAAGTCAATAACCCAGCACCACGAACTGTTACACAGGTAGAGCATGTTCACTGTTGAGTTTGGCCAGTCCATATTTGGTACATCGGCTGCAAATTATGTATGGGTTGACTAGCATTGCCATAGAATCCAGGGCCTTTATTAATAGGGCTACCCCCAACGTCATCTGATGACTCACTTGAAGCCCCTTGAGACGAAGGGCTGCCTGCCACCAGAGGTACACCAAAGTTTAACATTTGCGGTATCGGTGCCGAAGAAGGAGATGTTTTCATGTTATTCGAGTTTGATTTTTTTCCATCCGCAATAAAGCTACCCACAATGACCTGGAAGTCATAAAGACATTGTTAACATGAGAGAAGAATCATTTTCTATCTTTGTCAGTTCTTACGGTGTTCGGACATTCTTTTGGAACCATATCATAACGCATTAAGAATCAACGCTTTAAAAAACTTCTCAAATGTACAGAAGGTAAAAATTTCCGATGGCTTTAATAAACTGTTGCGCACACGAACTAATAAGACCTGAGCAATACCTGAATTGGAGAAGCAGCCATTAGCATTCCTGCAACCCCTCCGCCTAAAACTCGACCATCTGACCCTGCCAGGGACACGCTCAACCCTCCAGTTCTGCTACGATTACCATTGTTTTCAGAAAGCAAAAAGGAACCTGATAGAGAGATAATCTCAAATCGGCCCTGTGAAGAAAGATGACCATGACGGATAAAAGTTACAAAAGAGGAAGCAAACTAGGCATTCAAAACACATGACATAGTCTAGCTAGCTTGTTCATCAAATATTTGATATCTTCAAAAGAAAGAACACTTCAAAACACATGCCATAGTTTAGCTAGCTTGTTCATCAAATATTTGATATTTTCAAAAGAGAGAAGCCAGATGAACCCCTCAACATTTTAAATGGCACTAGAGTACATGGTCATTGAGGCGAAAATGACAATAAACCTGCAGCTATTTCCTGTCTTATTGGGTAAGATGCGTATACAGCACACATTTTTCAGAGATCAACAGAAGCCCCTATCAACAATAACATCGGTCATCGCAAATAAGAAAAGTATCGAAGTCACACCATTGATTCATTAGCAGCATCCAGTTCTTTCATGACCCATAGTTTAGTTACTGAATTTTCCTGAAAGGTACTCGTAATCCTTGGACTACCAATAGTTAGATATAAATAAATCAAGTTAGAGGTAAGCTTTGCCTCAAATAACCAAAACAGTATAACAGCAATTTGCTATTTCAATAATTCTCTACATGTATTCCTTAAGGTTATGTACATATCCATGCTCCATTATCACCGTCATGGCCATCATTTGGTACTTCCAACAAGCATATACATTCTCTAGAGGAGAAATATCATCGGTCTACTTTTAGCAATCCTAAACCAATCCAAGCAAAAGCCCCTAAAACAATCCCATAGAATGTAAAACTACCATTCGCATTCCAATAGCTTAACTTTTTATGCAAGAATTATGTGCATTATAAGAATTCACTCCAACCCAATTTCAATTTTCTTTCGTTCTTGAATATTCAAAAGTACATATCCACTTTCTAAAAGGGTATGTCCATACTTCAATATTTTCTTCACTTATCTCTCTAAACAAATATAAAAGTATTAACACAAGTCCTGCAACCTCTAACATAAAGCACCAGTAAAGTTGTGCCAGCATTCTACATGGCGAGAACAGCAACGGCATATATGTTATTCATATTGGTGACCGTTCGAACTCGAAAAGAAAATACAAATGTCTTGGCAGGAGGTGAGAAGAAGTGGATGACTTTCTCTAATTAAATTTGAATCTCTTCCTGATTGACAGCTGGAATAAAAACTATGTTCAAGAAGAAAGCTCCCTAATTCCATTTTTTCCTTTCGGTTCACACCTGGTTTCTTTGCAGTGAAGAAAATCCTATAACTTCAAAGTTTCATCTTAAGCAGATGACATTGTCAGCAAGGGCTTACAGCATTTCTCATTTATAAGATCAGAAGAAAGAATATTGCCATCTTATTTATCAAAAAAAAAATATTTTTTTTTTTGATGACGAGGAAATTCCCCAAAGCCGGACCCTTTTGGCCCAACCCTGAAGTACAAACCCCGGCCCACTGGACCGACCCCACAACCCAGGGAGCAGATAAGTGGGCGATAATGGGGATGTTGGGGCTCGAACTTGGGACATGTTAGAACCCAAGCCGAAGTCTTACCACCACACCAAACCCTTGGGGGTATTTATCAAAAAAAAATATTGCCATCTTAATAACAGGACTAATACCCTACCATAAGGAAAAGCCTGGCACAGAAAGCCAAATTGAATCATCTACCAAAGACTCGTCTTTCCATAAACATTAGTAGTTACTTGTGAGCCTGCATTGAACCTGGAAAGCAATTGGAACTTTTCTTCCCCCTCCCCCTCTTCCAAAACTTCATTTACCTTTAAAACTTCGGAGCATTTTCCTTTTTCCCCTCTCCAGTCTACACACTCTTTTTTCTTTACGTTTGCATCTCTTCTATGCTACCTACAAAATAGGTGACACAGGCATGCCTTGTAATGCTTTTAAATACAACCTCCATTCAGTCTAGATGTCGTAGTTTCCTTTACAGAACCTCCCAAAATATAATTCCACTACAAGTGGACTTTTTCAATTTCTCAAATTACCCTCAATTTTTCACAATTATGGCACATCCACTATAAGGGGCATTTTAGAAATATAACTATATTTTAAGTGTCATTGTTTTGAAACCCCTAGGAGAACCAAGAAACTTGTAGAACAAAAAAAGGGGGGGCACATGGGTAATTACGGGTATTTTAGGAATATTTAAGTTAGTGGTATTTTTATAATTTCAAATAGGGTTAAATAATTGCTTAATGGTCAATTAAAAAGCATTAGGTTTTCTTTAGGTTAAGTTCAATTAGTTGTAGACTTAGAGAATTATTCATGCATGTTGAGACATAATGCTGACGACTTGTTTTTGGCCTTGGGACTCTTGAACTTTCGATTTTCTATGTTCATAGCTCTTGGAAGGCTTGGGCTAGCTTGGTGCAATTCATTGAATCCAAAGGCATGTTCATTTGTAAAAGTATTCTAGAATACAATAGGATCAACAAAATTTACAAAAAAACATCCAAAATCTCAAAAATTCCTACACAAACACCAATACATTTTTACACAATCTCCAACAATTTTTCACACAAACTCAAATACCTTTTCAAAAAAAATTATAAAAAATATTCTCTCTCCATACTTTTTCACCTAACTCCAATATTTTTTATTAAACAATTACATCAAATTATCTCTCTACACCTTTTTACAAACTCCCAACAAAAATTAAATATCTTTAAAACATTTCATCAACTTTTACACAAAAACCTATAAAACTCCAATCTACATTAATATTCACAATTCTATCAAAATCTTAAAAATCTTACAATTTTTTACAAACCGAACATCCCCCAAGTTAGAAGATCTTATCCTCGCAATTCATTGAAAGGGTTTGATCTAATCTATCATTTTATTATCTTTCTTTGTATTTTAGAATCATCTCTTGCAATTCATTGAATAGAGATTGATTCGACTTATTTTATTTCATTTGTCTTTGGAATCACACTTGCAATTCGTTGAATAGAGTTTGGTTCAAGCTATTCCTTTCTTTGTTCTAAGATTTTCGATTATCATTCTATTTTCCGTTTTGAACCCTAATCTAGTTAGATCTCCTTGATTTGACTAGAATAGATCTCAAATTAAGTCTAATTCCCAAATCTTATCCCCAAATTCGAGATCACTATTAGATGGATTGAAGGCTTGTTGTTGGATCCAGAGCCGGGTCCTCAACAATTTGGTGCTTTCATTGAGAGTAGTCAAGCTCTCTCAAATAAGGTAATCGAATTCTCACTCCATCTCGATTTCAAAATTTTCCGTTTGTTTGTGGTGAAACCTTGAACAGCGTAGTTCGGGGGTTGAGGTTGGGTGTCGGAGTAGGTTCTAGAAGTGGACTTGTCCATCTATTGGGTGGGAGCCTAAGGTGGGTCTGTTAAGTCAGCACTGTGGTCAAGTCAGTAACTCTCATCGGGGCAGAGATGACAAGACCGCACCTCAAGACCTAGGCGAGGCGAAGCTTGTTGACAAATCTGACACGCCTATGACATGTCATGGCCCCACACATCTGACATGCCTAGCAGCACATTGGCATGCCCCATGCCATTGCCCATGCAAGAGAATGGCCAACAAAGCCACAAGTCTCGGCATGGCTTAGGAGAAGCCTATGGAGAGGCGATGCACAACGACTCAAGAGGAGTTGAAGAGCACAATGATGACGCCCCCACATGCCCATGGGTCACGGCGGCGCAACCAAAAGTGCATGAGAGTTGATTCAAGGAGGTTCCCAAGGCCAAGTAGAGTTGATTGGTGGCACTACCACACGACCACCAGATGCGGCGGTGCACGGCGGAGCACATAGGGTGGTCTCAAAAGACCCAGGAGACCGTGGGAATCATTTTGATATCACCCTACATGGTGGTGGAGTGACAAAGCACGACGGCAGCAACCACCACAAATGGCTAGGAGGGGCCATATAGGGTAAACCGCATGTAATCCCTATGTGGCGGAATCCCCCTAATTAATGGTGTTATCTTTATTGCTTTTGATTCTCAAACATTACCATATTGGTGAGAGTAAATTAAAGAAACAATCTTGGTCCCAATTTGGGAAGATTGATCCTTGATTGACACTAAGAGAGTTAAGAGCATGTGGCAACTAGAGTTAGCTCCCTATATGGAAGCATATGGCCGGCCACATGTGCTAAATAATTGGACAATCAATCTTTGATTGATTTGTTCTTTATTTGGCAAGTTTTGAGAAAAGATGCAATATCTCTACAAGATCTTTCCTTTCTGACCTCAATAGGATCCTTGGTGATTGATTGTGTGGCAATCAAGCCTTTCCCGGAAAGGCCCTTGCCGCCCAAGCCCATGGAGGTAGTATAAATACCCCTTCATGGCACACATTGTAAGCATTCATTGAATATAAGGCTCCAAGGGAGCTTTTTGGCCTTTGTGTCTTTATCTTCGTGGTTCGGGGTTAAGCCTAAGGCTTGGGCTAGCATGGGTGCTATAGTGCTTGGGGTTAGGCTTGACACTATTCACACTTGTTAAACCTTAGCATGCATTGAGTGCCTAGGTCAAGTTAAGGTCAATCAACGACTGGGGTTAGGCCTGGAAGCTTGGGCTAGCAGAGGAGGTTTGGTGCTTGGGGCTAGGCCTGACATCTCATCAACTTTGTTAGAAGTTTGTTGCTGGGTTAAGCCGGCATCGTTCCACAATCGGGTTCTAAGTTTGTTTCAGGTGTCAGCCCATTCGAGCATAGGCTTGCGTATCCATCTTTTCTTTCACCTTCTCAACCATCCATATTTCTTTAATTTCTTCTTTTTATTTTCTTTTGATCTGATACTCGAGATATATTTCTCTTTGAATTCCTCACTAGGTCGGCCAAGGAGTATCAATTTGAGGCGTAAGCTAAACACGAGTGCTCAAAAGTCCTTAATTGTGAGAGGGATTGGCATTGGTGAGGGGCCGGGGTCCCTATCAAGGGAGCTTTGGTGTGGGTTGTTGATCAATTTGCAATCAAGTGTTTACGGCGTCAGAAATTTTCAATCAATTAGCAAGATAATTACAACAATAGCGACAGGTTCAAAGTGTCGTGAATTTGCTAAGGAAAAAGTCAAAATAAAGTGGAATGGTACAAATTGTTTTGGGGTAGAAGGATAATAGCCAGACATGGCTTCATTACTTGGTTAGCGATCAAAGGAAAACTTACAACCCAACAGAGGCTCTATGATATGGGCTTGATACAGAGTATAAGGTGCAAATTTTGTGAGACAAAGATGAAGGACTTCAATCATCTATTCTTTGGTTCTCACCCAATTCAAAGAATTTGGTTCGTGTTATTGGGCAGATGCAATATGCTGCGTTTGACCATGGGGTGGGCGAAGCTGGTGAACTGGGTTAGTCAACACTTAAAGGGAAAATTGTTAACAAACACGATTAGCATATGCATGTTTGCGGCTGCAATATACTATGTTTGGAGAGAACGAAATGCTAGGATGTATGGAAGGGGTAAGCATAAAATTGTATTCCTTTGAATTGGTTGTCAAAGCTAGGATGAGCTCGCTCAAGGGATTCAAAGCTTCTTCAAGGGAGCAAGATGTGGCCAATGCTTGGGGACTGGATGGTGGTATCTAAAGGTCGGATAACTACTGATGAAGTTGTGGTTTCAAATGAAATTTCTCTTGAAACTCTATTCTTGCTTCCTCGTGATCCTTGTATTCTACAGGTGCTTTTCGTCTAATCTTTTTTAGGGTGGTTACACCCATTTTCCTTTACTACAAAACTTACCCAAAAAAAAACAATGGCAACAGGGAACACATCTGGTACCACTCAGGAAAGGTTAGAAATTTTGGCTGAGAGTAACAAGAAATTCGCCAAGGTGTTAGAAGATATAATCATTACTTTGGCAAAGATGAGAATGATCATGAATAAGATATCACAGGATACTAAAGAGAGTAACATGACCATCGATATAATGAGAAGGAAAAGCAATGAAAACATTGAGAGATTAAAGAGAAGAATAGTAGGAGAGAGAGTGTAAGCGAACTCATGAAGAGGAGTTGCATTCTAATGCCTGAAAGGGCAATAAATTAGAAGATGGCCACGAGACAAGTGCACTCGAGACTAAAAAGCCTTTTAGGCAAAATAGACAGAGAAGTGGAAGGGTTGAAGGTCGGGGGATCTTGATCGAAAGGTGGTTAAAGGAGAAAATGGGATAAAAAAATCTTTAGGGACAAGCATGATGAAAGGAGGTTTGAGGAGGTAGAGACAGATAGGGAGTGGGAGAGTTACATGCAAGGGAGAAGACATTACAGCATAAGAGAACAATATGATGGAAAGAGAAAAAATGGAGAAATGGTAAATGTATGAGAAGGATAGAAGAGGAGGTCAGCCTTATGATCGAGGACCTAGTAGGCCGAAGGTAAAGTTTCCACACTTTTGTGGAAGGGATCCATATGAGTGGTTAAAATAAGGCAGAGCATTACTTATAGGTTTATGAGATCCTGAGGGCGAGGGTCTCTACAGCTTGTTTTTACATAAATGGAAAGGCCAGTAAATGTGGAGATAAATTAGGGCACAGTAAGAGAAGGAAAGAAGAAAATTGTGCTGGATCGCATTTGAGCATAAGTTCATGCTCAATGGGAACCATCACCCGTGGTCAACCATCATGGACAACTTGCTTAGGAGGGTGCATAGCTATATAATAATAATTTAGACAACTACAAACCATGGTTAGGGACTGGTCAAAGGAAGCCCTAATTGGGACATTTGTAGATGAATTGAAACCTAAGTTCGCTAAAGAACTCAAGTTCAAACAGTCGTGAAGACTCCAAGAAGCTATGAGAATGGTTGAGATACTTGATTAGAGTTACTATGTAACGAAGAGAAGAGCCGAGGAAACTATGTAGAACGAGATTGTCAAGACTGTGCAAACCAAGACTCCTTGGGAGGGCAAAGAAATGGTTGGAAGCTCCAATAGAGAGAAGAAGGCTAGGGAGTACAAGAAGTTGTCTATGGAAGATTTCCAAGAAAGGATAAAAAAAAGGCTTATGCTTCAAATGTGGGGAGCAGTGAAGCAAGGAGCACATATGCAAGATTGGGTAGGTGTTTGTGAGTTATGATACCAGGGAGGAAGAAGATAGACTAAATTTGGGAGATAGCTCTAGCGGTGATGATGCTCCAAAATTTACCCTTGAGGACAAGGGTGCTCTCGATGGAAGGGGGAATGTTGAAACCCCTAGACCAAGAGACTTGTAAAACAAAAAGGTGGGGAAAACACATGAGAGGCACATGGGTCATTAAGGGTATTTTAGGAATATTTAAGTAAGCGGTATTTTTATAATTTCAAATAGGGGTAAATAATGGCTTAATGGTCAATTAAGAAACATTAGGTTTTCTCTAGGTTAAGGTTAATTAGTCGTAGACCTGGAGAGTTATTCATGCATGTTGAGACTTATTGGTGACGGCTTGTTTTGGCCTTGGGACTCCTGAACTTTCAATTTTCTAGAGTTTATAGCTCTTGGAAGACTTGGGCTAGCTAGGTACAATTCATTGAATCCAAGTTAGAAGATCTTATCCTTGTGTCACATTATCGTAGAGGAGTCTGTGCTTTCCGAGGCTAATTATCCTTTTGGGTCTACTGCGTTGGCGGCTGGGTCAGAACGTGCACTGTGGGCGCAATTAATGAAGCTCAAATCTGAGCTGGAATGTGTAATCGAGTTGGCTCGTAAGTGTAACGTGGGTGAGGTTCCTCGACCCGAACCCAATGCGTTGAAGTGTCTAGTATGTGGTTTTAAGTTGGAGGCCCAGAGGCCTGTTTCTGTCGTGCCTATGAACTAGCAAGGCTCGAAGGGTGCTGGTGGGCCGGGCGGTCTTGGGTTGGACTCTGGGCTTGGACTGCCAGAGATGGGCTATCAAAACAACTATTATGGGCGCGGCCCATTCTCTCTATTCGACGAGGCCTCGCCTGGGATGGGTTTTATCGGCAAAGTCATTACCGCATCGTCACCGAAGAAGACTGTGGAGGAACTCGAGTCGCATGAAGATGCCCATATGGGCAGTGGAGGTTATGGGCGGTCGCAGGCCTTGCCGGGGTCCACTGAGGGCCCATCCTCTCTATTCGACGAGGCCAGTGGTGATGTTCTCTCTTCGCCTAGGATGGGTCTTATCGGCAAAGTCATTACCGCGTCTGATGTGATTGTTTCGTTGCCGGAGAAGAATGTGGAGGCAACCGAGCCACATGAAGATGTCGATCTGGGCAGTGGAGGTTCTGGGCTGTCGCAGGCCATGTCAGGGTCCACTGAGAGTGTGCCCTGTTCCATTCCTCTCTCCGGGACTAAGGTGGGTGACGTTCTTTGCCAGAGTGTGACGACGTTGGCCCCTGGCGAGCTGACTTTGGCCGACTTTGGGTCGGAGGCTTCGATGTCGCCTTCGGCTGTGGACTTTCCTCCCATTATCGAGGTAGAGTCTTCTCTTCCTCTAAGTTCTTTGGGTTTTGCCAGCTCGGAGTTGGGTTTGATTTCTGGAGGAGTTGTGGTTAGCTGTGGGGAAGGGGTTAAAGAGGTGTGTGCTATTTCTTTGAATGTGTTATATCCAGTGGTTGACGAGGTTGAGGGGGAAGGGTCGGTCGCACCTTCGAAGTGGGTTTTGGAGATGGTTAAGTCTTTTAGGCATCTGGTTGGCCTGTCGTGTGTTGGGTTTGAATCTGATTTAATAAATCTATTTGCTGCTTTGGAGATGGAGAGGGAGAGGAGCACTAGGTTTCCGGGTAGATCTGGTAGTAAGATGCTTAGGGAGTTAAAAGCTTTGGAGTGCTCTATGAACTATGATGGGAGTCCTTCTGGTTCTAGAAGGAGCAGGAAGGTAGGGAGGGCTTTAGTGAATTCCTTATGAGGCCTAGAATTATAAGATGGAATGTGAGGGGATTGAATGATAGGCGGAAATGTTTGCATGTTGGTAATTTGTTGATAGGGTGGAAAGGAGATTTAGTTTGTCTTCAGGAAACTAAGGCTATGTTTGGTTTAGTTCTCAAAACCGTTTTTGTTTGTGTTTTCTTGGAGGTAGTGTATGTTTTTTTGGGATTGGTGAAAAGTTAGTTAAAATTTGTAAAAAGTTATTGGGATTGGTGAAAATGTATTGAAATTGATGAAAACATTATTGGAATTGATGAAAAAGTGAGTGCGAAGTTTTTGAAAACTTTTTGAGAAGTTAAACAAACATAGCCTAAGGTTGTCGAGGTGCCTCGGGCTTTGGTTAGAAGGTTGTGGGGGGGATCGCATGTTAAATGGTGCTGTTTGGAGGCTGATGGTGCGTCGGGTGGTATATTGGGTCTTTGGGGTTCCCGTATTTTGGAGCTGGTTGAGTCTTGTGTTGGCTTGTATTCCTTATCGATGATTTTTAAGAATGTCGAGGATGGTGTTCAATGGATTTTTTCAGGTGTATATGGTCCTAACGATGATTGTAGTAGGAGGATTTTGTGGGACGAGTCGGTGGGGATTCAGAGTTGGTGAACTTACCTTGGTGCATCGGGGGAGACTTTAATGTGACGGGCTTTCCTAGTGAGCAGTCGGGGGGTGGGGGTTGTCGAAGTGCTATGTTGGAGTTTTCAGATTTTATATTCGACCTTGGGCTCATAGATCTAGAGTTGGCTGGTGGTTTGTACACTTGGTCTAATGGTAGATTGTCTCAGTCTTGGTCTAGGATTGACTGTTTTATCATTAGTTCGGGTTGGGAGTTGGTGTACTCAGATCTTGTCCAGATAAGGCCGCCCCGTATGTTATCGGATCATTTCCCAATCTTTTTTTTTTATATAAGTAAGCCAATTTATTAAGAGAAAGAAAAACAGGAAAAAACAATGGAGTCAGCAGTACAAGAGAAAATACTGAAGAATCCAAACCCAAACAAAAAAGAGAACCCAAAACGGAACACAAAGGCCCAAAGAACACCAAGAAAAACCAACCACCCGCACCCCTCAACCCTCACCCCACAAGACAACAAAGAACCCTCACCCACCCACCCGCAAACCTAGAGCCATCCAAGGGATACCCCAATCAGTCCAGCCTAAAACACACAGTCTTCCTAGCGATCGAAGAAGATCCTTCATAGTTCACCGAAGACTTCAAGCCCTTCAACTCCCTGAGCATCTTTCCCCACAATTTTCGGGACATTTTCGAGCGAGGCTTCACCCGATCGCGTTCCAAAGCTGCAAAAAGATCTCTCAACTTATCCTCTTGACCACCACACGACACCCCAACCATCTGAACCACAGAGGAGACCATATCCGAGACCCACGCCGGAGATTCTCCTCCCAAAGCTTGATGAGGGAAATTTACCCCGAAGGGTTCGGTCGAAAGATCATCCACATACGCCAACTCCCTTTCATCATCGTCCCGAAGCTCTCCAACCTCCAAATTTGGTCCAACAGAGCTCTCAACACAAACCAGGCGCGAACACTCCCCCACCTCTGGACCACCCAAACAGACCCGGGGAGAAAGAACCACCCCTGCCCGAGCCCTCTCTAGATCAGCGTCTACCACAAGAGCGATTGTCCCCCCTTCTGCCCTATTGCCCTCTTCACTATCAGAATCATCCTTAAGGTTAGAGGCACCAACGAGTATTGTAGGAATATAACTCTCACGGCATCCTTCCAACTCAACCCGACCCTCCCCCGAGAGAGAAAACGTCAGGTGGGTCGGCACCTCCTGCGAGCCCTTGTCGTTACCAACGATAGAAACCGTGTGGGCTGGGTCTTCAACAAGCCCGACTGCAGGCCCACA
The DNA here is from genome assembly GCA_963930655.1 of Myrica gale. Taxonomy (NCBI): domain Eukaryota; kingdom Viridiplantae; phylum Streptophyta; class Magnoliopsida; order Fagales; family Myricaceae; genus Myrica; species Myrica gale. Next base: position 15,319,633 of record OZ005620.1, read on the forward strand.
CGAAGAGAGCCCCCCTGGCTCACCACTCGACAGCTCCAGCCCACGAGTTCTGCTGAGGGAGGCCACCAGATCTACTGGAGGAGACTCCGTCGCCTGAACAGCCACCAGGCTATCGCCGGCAGCCAAAAAAGACACCGGCGAGCTGGCGGGAGACAGCCCACTCCCCACCCCTTTGAAGTCGTTGGTGGCAGGGGGCCGATCAGAGTCGACAAGAGCTCCCGGCGTCGAAAGAACAACGGCTGGACCCACTGCCACCTCAAACGGCGTCGACCCTTCCTCCCGAAGCTGATGGACGTGGACCCCTTCCGGGTCGGTTAGCTGGGGGCCCACTATGGCTCCCGTAGACGTCGGTTCCTCAAAACCACCAGAAACTTCCCCACCCGACCCTACTACAAGCCCAATTCCCCTCTCCCTCACAGACCCAACTAACGGCCCAGACCCAAGCCCACGTGACCCCTTATCCTCACATAATGACACTTGTTCCTTCCCCTTCACAACAGGCCCATGCGAGGAAAAAACTGGCCCATCTGCTGTTACCACCCCATTTTCCCCTCTTACAGTCCTGACATAACAAGCCCACATCGTCCCTAACGTCCAAAGCCTCTAAGAGGCGGTTCAGTTCCCTGCGCATAGACTCCAATCTATAACGAACATGCCTCGGGCAGAGACGACCAGCTACCCCGCCAACATTGGGAACATGAATAGCCGCTTGCTGTGCAGGCATCTTGGGCAACTGCACACGCGAAATGATTGCGCCTCTGCCATCAGAGACGTCTCGTTTCACAGACGACGAAGGCACGTCGGAGACCACTGTCGAAAGCCCCGACTTGACCACGCCAGCATAAGAGACGCCATGACTATGCCTCTCACCCCCCACCTCTGTCCTGCCTTGCCTGACATTTCCGAGGTGGTACACCACCTCCTGAAGACAAGCAGCCATCGACTTCCACCCAGCACCACCTCTACCCTCCGGAATCATCACCACTCCTTTCTTACGACCTCCACCATACTCTGCTATTGCAACGTATCTCCGAGCTCTATTTTCACACCTCTGGGCTAAGAAGGCTTGAGAGCCATCATTAAACTTGGAAACAAAGTCTTGATCGACAGCAGCCTCCAAGAGCTTGCCAGCTAAGTTCACCATCCAAACTGCTCCGAATCTACCCAAAAAAATGGAACTGAGGGACTTCCTACTCCATTTTGCAAGTTTAATCACACCCCTCCCTCCCATCGACACCTCAAAGTCCTTCGCCTCAACTCTAAAACTCCGGGAGTACCCCATACGAGTCCAGCAAGAGCCGCCTTGTTCAACCATTTCAGAAACTTAGAGCCTCGAAATCTTATACCACGAGAAAGTTGATGAACGCCATCCCCTCAAAAACCAAGCCGAAGAGAGGGAAAAAAAAAAGATACTAGAGAGAAGGAGAGCGTTTGGGTTTAGAGAGAGAGATTTGTTGAGTGACGTAGAACTTAAAACTTGGATCATTTCCCAATCTTGTTGGATAGTAGCTGTTTTGGGGGTTCTAGGAAGCCGTTCCGTTTTGAAAATATGTGGCTTAAAATGGATGGGTTTGTTTTTTTTGATAAGTAAGCCAATTTTATTAAACACTAAGGAAAACAAGGAACAACGGAGTCACCAGTACAAGAGAATGTACTGAGGAACTCAAACACAGACAAACAAGAAAATAAAATAAAATAAAAAAACAAAAGCCCAACAAGAAACTCCCGCCCACACGAAACTCCCGCCCAACAAGAAACTCTCGCCCACACGCCAACAAGAAAAACAAAAGCACCCACAACAAGATCCCACCCAAACGATCCCCTATCAGACCAGCCCATGGCTCTAAGTCTTCCGAACGATCGAGGGAGCCCCATCATAGTTAACTGAAGACTTCAATCCCTGCAACTCTGATCATTTTCCCCTTTGATTTTCGAGACTTTTTCGAACAAGGCTGCACCCGATCCCGTTCCAACGTTGCAAAGAGATCTCTCAGTTTGTCCTCTTGACCACCACAGGACAGCCCAACCATATTACCCACAGCGAAAACCATATCCAAAACCCACGTCGGAGATTCATCCTCCAAAACGTTACTAGGGACAGAAACAGCACGAGAAGGGACCGCTAGAACTGGTCTAAGAGAACACTCCCCCTCCTCCTGCCCAGCCCCTCCTTCATTCACAACCATAGCCCCCGATAAGCCAGCTAAGGTCTCCGGGTCACCAATTTTCAGCCCATCCGAGATAGGCCCAGCAAACCCAGCGAGCCCATCATGCCCAGCCCCTCCTTCATACACAACCATAGCCCCCGACGAGATCTGACCCGCGAACGTGCCTCCGGGCAGTCGCCATCCACAACAGACGGCTCCGACGAGAGGGTATCTGCCGCCGACGAGTGGCCTTCCCTGCCTCAGAGCTCGGTGACCCCCGATAAGCCATCAGCAAGAACGCTAGCATTATCCGGCGAAAACTCCGGCGCCGGAAGGGTCTCCAGGCAGTCGCCATCGACGACGGAAGGCGCCGGCGAGTGGGAAGCCACCGCAGGCAATTGGGTAGCGTCACCTTCCTTGCCTCCGAGCTCCACAGAAACAATCGGGGGCGTTAACCCGTGAGCTACTCCCCCATCCGTCACAACCAGGGCCCCCGAAAGCCCAACCGAGGCCTCCGGGCCACCAAGCTTCAGCCCAGAAGATGAGGCCCCTTCAAAGAGACGAGGCCCATCTCTTTGATCCGACCCAGTCTCACTTCCCAACTGCAAAATACCCAACCCAGTCGCACTTCCCAACAACTCCAGTAACTCGTCCACCTCTTTTCGAATACCCATCAGCTTTTGCCTCCACACAGACACGTCGCCAGCCGCCTCTGCAGTTACAGTCTGGCCCTTGGAAAATGACATGTCAGTGTTCAAATTTGAACTTGAAAACGAGACGTCATGCGTCTCCTTCATCTTCCCCACTCCATCCCTACTCACTCCGAGCCCCTCCACCGCCGGTGACTGGCCCCCTAATCTTTCCCCCAACAGTCCCTTCTTGAGAACATCAACAAATGAGAGCTCTTTACGCTCTCCAGCCCCAAACAATCCCTCTTTCCGGCGATAAAACAGACTGAGGTGAGACACAACCTCCTGAAACACATCAGCTAACATCTTCCAACCAACTCCCCCCTTTCCTTCCGGGATCATAACCACTCCCTGCCTGCGTCCCCCTCCAAACTCTGCGATAGCAACGAACCTCCCAGCTTTGTTACTACACCTCTGCGCCAAGAAGCCTCGAGAAGCTTCGTTAAGTTTAACAACAACCTCCTCCGTATTGGCAACCATTTGCAACCAACGAACCACGTTCACAATCCAATCAGCTCCAAACCTCCCAAGGAAGATCGAGCTCATAACTTTTCCAACTCCACTCCGACAGTTGGACGACCCCATTGACTAAAACTGAGACCTGGAACTCCTTAGCTTCAACACGGAAGCGACGGGAAAAGGACATCAGGACTAACTAACTAAGCTAAGAACAACAATCTGCCGGAAAATTGACATGAAAACAACCGGAGCAAACTAGCTAGAAATCTTGATCCCATATGAATTTGGTACAAACTTGATCGCTCACTAGGCCCATCTATATAATGGAATCAGCTCCATTTGGATTTGGCTAGTATGAGAGAACTAATACATGAAAATTTTCCTTCTCAGTGAACCCAAAAAAAAATTGCCTAGAGAATCCCCTATCTCATGTGAAAATTTGAACTTCGTGGATGGGTTTGTGGATATGATTAAGTAGTGGTGGGAGGGTTTCCGTTTTAGGGGGTCCCCGAGCTTTGTTCTTTTTTCGAAATTGAAGGCCTTGAAAAAGAATCTTAGGTTGTGGAATCGAGAGGTGTTTGGAGACTTGGGTGTTAGGAAGTCGGCACTCTTGGTTGAGCTTGCGAATCTTGACGGTTTGGATGAGGGGGGCCTTATTGATGATGCGGGTAAGGCTAGGCGGTTGGAGGTCTCTACGGAGTTGGAAAATTTGATCTCCTTAGAGGAGACGTGCTGGAGGCAAAAGTCTAGGGCTCTTTGGCTTAAGGAGGGTGATCGGTGTACTAAGTTCTTTCATAAGGTGGCTAATTCTAATAGGAGGTCGAACTTGATCTCGAGATTGGAGGTGGAAGGGGATGTTGTGGAGGATCCGGTGGGGATTTCTGAGGAGATCGTTGATTTTTTCTCTTCATTATACGAAGAGCCTCATGTTTGGCGTCCCACTCTTGATGGGTTGGAGTTTGAGAGTATTTCGAGGAGTGAGGCGGAGTGGATTGAGAGGTCTTTTGATGTGGAGGAGGTGTCTAGGGTGGTTCAGAGACTCAATGGAGACAAGGCTCCAGGTCCAGATGGTTTCTCCTTGGCCTTTTACCAAGCATGCTGGGAGATTATTAAGATGGATGTTATGGCGATGTTTAATGAGTTTGCTCGAGATGGGAGGTTTGTTCGGAGCCTTAACTCTTCTTTTATTGTCCTCATTCCTAAGAAGGCGGGAGCGGTTGATCTTAAGGATTTTCGTCTTATTAGTTTGGTGGGGGGTGTTTATAAGATTTTAGCCAAGGTGTTGGCTAATTGGTTGAAGCTGGTTCTTGACAAGATCATTTCACCCTCTCAGAGTGCTTTCGTTATGGGGAGGCAGATTCTAGATTTGGTGCTCATTGCTAATGAATGCATCGATTCGAGGTTGAGATCTGGGGTGTCGGGCATGCTCTGCAAGTTGGATGTTCAGAAAGCTTATGATCATTTGAACTGAAAGTTTCTCTTGTACCTTCTCCGAAGATGTGGTTTTGGGGAAAAATGGTGTAGGTGGATTTCTTTCTGCATCTCAACTGTGAGGTTTTCTATAATTGTTAATGGTTGTCCGGAAGGCTTTTTCGGTAGCTCTCGTGGGTTACGGCAAGGGGATCCCCTTTCTCCCCTTCTGTTCGTGATTGTCATGGAAGCTTTTAGCCGTATGTTGGGGAGAGTGGTTGAGCATGGAAGATTAGAGGGGTTCATGGAGGAGTGTGCATTTCTCATTTGTTTTTCTCGGATGACACTTTGGTGTTGTGTGGAGCGGATGTGAGTCAATTCAGGAGTCTCATATGCCTTCTTTTGTGTTTTGAGGCTGTTTCGGGCCTTCGAATCAACTTGTCGAAGTCCGAGGTCATTCCCATTGGTAGGGTGGACAATGTTCAGGACTTGGCAGGTATTTTGGAGTGTGGGTTGTCATCGCTTCCTTTGAGATATTTGGGTCTTCTGTTGGGAGCAAGTTTCCAAGTGTGTTCACATTTGGGATGAGATTATCGAAAGGATAGAAAGGAGGCTTGCAGGTTGGAAGAGGATGTATCTGTCTAAGGGTGGTCGGCTTACTCTTCTTAAGTCTACTCTTTCGTGCCTTCCAACTTATTTCTTATCTTTATTCCCTATCCCTGTTGCAGTGCCCAATAGGTTGGAAAAGATTCAAAGGGATTTCCTTTAGGGCAACGATGCGTATGTGCGTAAATTCCACCTTGTGAAGTGAGAGCTAGTGTGTTCTCCTTTTCATAATGGAGGTTTGGGGATCCGAAGTTTTTCCATGTTCAATAGGACTCTTTTGAGTAAGTGGTTGTGGCGTTTCACTCATGAGAGGAATAAGCTTTGGAGGCTTGTCATTGCTGCAAAATATGGGAGTTGTGTGGGGGATTGGAGATCTCGTTCTATTCGTGGGCCTTATGGTGTTAGCCTTTGGCAATATATTTGCAAAGGGTGGGATGTTTTCAGTAAGAATATTAGGTTTGTGGTGGGAAGTGGTGCAAGGGTTCGTTTTTGGCACGATGTTTAGTGTGGTGATTACCCTTTGTCCTTGGCTTTTCCTGTGGTTTATTCTTTGGCTCGTAATAAGGAGGCTTTGGTGGCGGATTGTATGGTGGCGAATGCTGGTCTTGTTGGGTGGAATGTCTCCTTTGTTAGGGTTGCTAATGATTGGGAGTTGGAGTTATTTTTCGAGTTTTTCTTCTTGTTGTATGGGTCGGTGCTTAGGAGAGGGGAGGATGATAAGATGTCATGAACTTGCTCTAAAAATGGTTTGTTATCAGTTAAGTCTATGTATAATTCCATTGCTTGTAGGAGCAGATTTTCTTGTCCTTGGAAAGGAGTGTGGAGGTCGAAGTGCCCTTTGAAGGTCTCTTTCTTTGTGTGGGAGGCTTGGCAGGGGAAATTCTTACTTTGGATAGTCTTCGAAAGAGAGGTATCTACATTGTTGATTGGTGTTATCTTTGTTGCAAAGAAGGGGAGTCGGTTGACCATGTGCTCCTCCATTGTCCGTTCACGTGGGGGCTTTGGAATAACGTGCTTGGCATTACGAATTTTCATTGGGTGATGCCGGAGAAGGTGGCGGGAGTGTTGTGGAGCTCGTCTAGGAGCTTATCCAATCCAATTGGCAAGGCTATTTGGAGAATGATTCCTTCATGCATTTGGTGGTGCAATTGGAAGGAGCGGAATAGGAGATGTTTTGAGGATTGTTCTATGTCTTTAGTGAAGTTGCAAGGATTTTTGTTACTCTCTCTTTTTAGTTGGGCTAATGCGGTGCTTGGTTGCCCTTTTGTTGATTTCCATGATTTTCTTAGTTTTATGGCTTGCTTAGACTAAGTGATTTCGGTATAGTTCTTTGTACTGTTTCGCTTTTTTCTAATGAGATTGGTTACTTATCAAAAAAAAATTCATTGAATAGGGTTTGATCTAATCTATCATTTTATCTTTCTTTGTATTTTTGAATTATGTCTTACAATTCATTGAATAGAGATTGATTCGTGTTATCTTATTTCATCTTTGTGTCTTTGGAATCACGCTCTAGCAATTCGTTGAATAGAGTTTGGTTCAAGCTATTCCTTTCTTTGTTCTATGATTGTCTATTATCATACTATCCTCCGTTTATAACCTTAATCTAATTAGATCTCCTTGATTTGGTTAGAGTAAATCTAAAATTAAATCTAATTCCCAAATCATATCCCCAATTTCGATATCACTATTAGACAAATTGACAGCTTGTTGGATCCGGAGCTGGGTTCTCAACATATTGATGATACAAACTGAGGCATCTACCAAGGAATTGTGGGAGTAAATTGATCATTCATAATGAAAAAACCAAGGGGGGAAAAGAGATATAAACCCACTTCCAACTTCTCTTCAGGCCACTAATAAATTTCCTTATCTTTAACCTAGTAACTATGCATCTTTTACATCATCTTCTTTCCACAATACAAGATAAGTTGATTTGCTGCAAATCAGGAACTGTTAGATTTGTGGATGTCGCTCATTAAATTTCAATCCATATCTTACCTTTGACAATATGAGAGAATAGAAGTTCCTAAAGGTGCTTCATTATGGCCTATTCTCTCAATGATCTTCCAAAGTTAAGGGGAAAAAATATCATTGTGACATCCTTGGCTCTCATGGTGACCAAGCTGTCTATGAAAGCTGTCAACATAGAAAGATTCATCACATGTTGCAAGGTCTTTTATACCACAAAAACTTAATGTGAGAATGGAGCCACAGGATTTGACGTTTACACAATTAGGCATGATCTGTGACACTCACAATATCGGCACTCCAAATATCGAAAGCATTAAACACAACTCGTCACCTTTTGTCCCAAAGTGGGAAGAGAGAGAGAGAGAGAGAGAGAGAGAGAGAGCGCAGTAAGGAGCTCTACGCACACGATCATCTGACCACATGTATCCCCATCACTTCAATCAAGGACCTCATCAGGTACCAATCATTCCTATACTATTGCAGCACAAGTATCTCTTCATTGGTCAAAATAAAACTCTACAAACAAGGTACTATTAGCAGGAAACAACAACATAATCCCAAGCACAACCATGGTCGCAAAACTATCTAGAAAAATAAGCCCTTCATAATTCAAAATTAAATTCACTGTTAAAAAGCCATTTTGTTCTTGAATTGGAAAAATACAATTATAGTCTCAAAGAAGAGAGATATAAGTTATATTAGCCTGCCAATCTTGAGCTTTGACCTTTTCCCATGTTAGCCCATGTTCGGATGGAAAAAAAAAATTCACAACCACTTTTTCACAAATTCTAACAATTTTTCACAAACTCCAACACCTCTTTCACAAACTTCAATAATTTTTTATAAACTCTAATACCTTTTTACAAACTCCAATAATTTTTTTACAAATCTCAATAGAATCTACACTACCTCACATAAAAAATTATCAAAAAAAATATATATATTGCCCATCCAAACAAAGCTTTAGTTTCCAGAGTTTAATTCATCTCAAACTAGTTTTTAGGTAGACACTGGTGTATAATGTTTTGTCCCTCTGTCCTCTTGCTATTAGTCCTTGGGAGGGAAATGCTATCATTGCTAACTTGAGCCATGTTCCGTGCAATATGCAAGTCTAAAACTACGAGTCAAAAACAGAAACAACAAAGACAGAAAAAGAAAAAGAAATTAAATTCAACAATTATAACTAAAGAAGTGATAAACTCTCAAAAACATAAATAAAGAAAGCAAAAAGAAGAAAGAAATAAAATAAACAAAACAGAAAAGGAAGAAACAAAAAGAAAAAGAAGAAAGGGAAGGGACCAAGAGGTCAGAGGTCCTCTATGTGCCTATTGGCACTTTAACATGCCTGGACGATTTTTATTTGATAATTCTACATGCCTGGATCTAGCTTCAAAGTGTCTTAGGATGCAGCCTAGACTTTAAGCAAAATTCTCTATACATAATTTTTATATAAGCATATCCTTTTTAATGAAGTAAACAAGGTATTATGAATCTTCAAAACTTACATACAAACGCATCTGTATTGACAGCCCTAAGTAGAACGTAATACCCTATTGAGCATTATCAATAACTAGTAGCAAACCAATAACGATAGTGGTGGTTCCTTCGGTTGTTTAAAACACCCACTTTGGATTTTAGATAGTATGCTTTGCCTGAAATAAGCATCATCGACGGATTAGCTTACATGGGATTAACTTCAAAATTTGTAGGCAATGGACACTTTTTGACGATACCTAAGAATGAACAAGCTTGTGCTATAATCATATTTCATAAAAAAAGGGCAAATATGAGTTTTGATTACTATGGAAGGATTTGACATGTACACAATGATTGTACTCGTGTATTTATGTACATATTTCATTATCCTCATCAGAATGTACGTCATTTTTTAGCAACGTTCCACTTAACCGATATCCCTATATGGTAACATAACTTGAACAATAATTGCCTACCTCATATGTGACAGTACCACCAGACATTGCTGGTTGGCGGAGTGTAACATTACAAATGGCACCATTTGCAGAGAGAATACAAACTGTCCGTGGCCCCTGCTGAGAAAAGGCCAAAATCTTTGATGCAATATCCTGCAAAACACAATGCTAATCTAATTAGATGGTTACTACAGTTCAAAAAAATAGGCGCCTTCGAAATCAAAGTAAGAGTTACAACTAATCATACAAAGAGTTCATAAAAGTACTAGACATCAGAAGCTACAAAAAGGCTTCCCATATATTATCAATGTTCCACTCACAAGCTTAATGAGTTACACAGACCTCTCCAAATACTGACCAACTGAATTCATATCAAGGATTATGCATCAGATAGTTTTTATTGACTAATCAGTGGCATTTCATCATCATCTAACAATGTAAGCATGTTTTGTTACCAAAATGAAGCGTTACATAAAAGTACAGGGACTATTCACTTCCCTTAACTGGATCCAATAATCAGTTAAATTTGCATCTCTTTAAATAAAACAACAAACTTATCCTAGAGAGTTATGTGCTCCAATTTAAGTCCTAATGTCCCACAAACAATTAAAAAAAATATTACGCAGGCAAAATAAGACAAATAAAACAATAAATTCCTGGTGGAGATGAAACCTGCATGGAATTACATCATTAAGGCTGTGTTTGCAAAACTCAACATTTCCAACATTTTATCTCTCTCCTAATAAAATATTCCAATATAATCTCTCTCTCTCTCCTATAAAAAATATAAAAAATTACAAAAACTATAAAAAATTACCTCTCACTTCACCTTTTCACTAAACCCAATACCAACACATATTCTCATACCCAACATTTTACAACACAAACACAACCTAAGTAATGTCTGCATTCCAAGATTTTTACAAAATTTTGGTGGTATTGTGAAAATTGAGGTAGATTGGAGTTTTATTGGATTTTGTGATAATTTTGACGTATGTTTAGGAGATGGTGGAAAATTTTGGAGTTTATGGGAATTAGTGAAAAAGTGAAGAAAAAAATGATTTGAGTGAATTTTTTTATGTTTATTGTGATGGAGAGAGATCATTTTGAAGTTTTGTTATTATTATTATTATTATTATAAATTTCGGAATTAAAATTTCTTGACAAAGATTTTGAGTTAGTTATGTTTGGGATTGAGAATTTTGGCCAAAATACTCATTGACAAACATGACCTAATTGCCATCCAAGCTCCAACAGGTACCAAATCTTTTGACTATTTCAAATACTTGAAGGTTACCAATGAAATATGGATACTCAATCTTAAGCACCAATCTTTGGATACGGAACAAATTCAAGATGGATCATGTTTGGTCCTTATTTGCAGTTGAAATACACAAGGGTTACCCTGGGCCTCTCAACAATATTCACAGTGTAAATAAAAGTAAGGTCAAGAAAAGATAACCTAATAAAAATACATTCATGCATCTATTTAAATTAATTGTTCAACTAAGGCAGCAACCTTGGATGGATCTAAGGAGCTTAGGTGCAAAATTAAATGATTTCAAACATTACATTACCTCAACACGAGCATACCTAAAAACGTGTAGTACGAACATTGGACACTGTTTTAGTTGAGTTCTTTATTAAAAGATTAACAATTGAGTACTTATGGAACAAACAAGTTCATAACTTCTCAGGGCTTATGCAATAAACTAAATGGTTTATCTCATAAACACAACCTAATGTGATAATCTCCTTCTATATTTCATAAATTCAGGGTATCTCTTTATTAGAGAATATAATTCAAATAATAAAATCTATTTCTTCTCATCAGCTTAAACTGTTTGGATAAGTTGTAAATTCACAACATAATTCACATAATAAAATCTATCTCTTCCTATCAGATTAAGTTTTTGAAATATGTGGTAAATTCACATAGGATCAGAGCCAAGGTCCTGAGTTCGATACCTAACTTCATAATTTTAACACCCCTGTCCCCAAATAGGGTTAGGAAATTCATACTATTATATACATAATCATAGAAAAATTACAAGAATCCATTCTAAAGTAGTTAATCACGCTAAAATACTTTTTCTAAAGTAGTCTAGGCAAGAATCCGTTCTATTTTACGTGGCCCGTAGACCTATCTCCCTCCAAATCTGGATATCTAAAACATAAAAAACAAAACCAAAAACAAATATGAGTCTAATACTTTTAAATTCAAAACTACTATTAATCCTTTATCCCTTAAACTTTTAAAATAAAAAATATGATTAGGCCTTTATCTCTTCAAATTTCAGACCCAAAATACTCAATTAACATATCTTTAAGTACCAAAAATAGAACTTACGAAAATTTAAAATACAAGAAAAACAAGTTAAATAAAAAGTCAAATACTCTTGCTATTCAGGTTGGGATGTTATAGCAGTTCACCCAAATTTCAATTAAATATTACACGTGTTGGGCCTCCCAACAAAAAGAGAGTCTGGCCCACACGTGAGAGACAATGTTAGAGAATATAATGCACATAATAAAATCTTCATCTTCCTATTAGCTTAAGCTTTTGGGATAAGTGTTAGATTCACACTCTTGGAAAAAAAACAAAAGTAATAAGCTAACATCTCTAATTATTGATTCGACAAACCAATTTCTTTTGGTTATTTTCCTTTTGTTTATCATAAATTTTCCCTAAATCTTCCAACCATTGTTGCTATCAACAACATCTAGGGAAACCTCTGTTTCAGATTAAATGCATAAATTTTACCTACAGATTTACAAAGATCACTCGAGCTCAAATCACTCGAGCTCACAGGTACGACACCAAATTGATTATGGAGCCAAGTATTATAGCTATATTTTGATTAAAACATTGAACCAGCATTTTAAGGGGCACAATAAATCATGAGGTTAAATTATTGAAAATCAACATAACATGCCATACAAATACTTCCACGTAGTACTATTTTAAAAAAGAATTAAGCTAAACTGTGCAACTAAGAATTTATTCCCATTAAACATGAAACCGAAAAATAGCCACACACTCCAATCAAAGATTGGCAGAGAGAGCTCTAATTGGGGGATTAAGGAAAAGGGCAATAGAATCAGGAGTATCTTTCGTCTCTCATTAGAAAACCAGAGTTGAATAAACTTCATTTAGAGAACACTTCAGTTTTACTTACCATAAGATAGAAGAGAAGATATTGAGATAGTATAAAAACCAAAACCATTCATTTACATGGGAGCCAAAATGAATCTACTTTAATTTTTGTCCATCTAAATCTTTCTAAATCATATATGATTTTATGATGATTCTACATAGACAAAAGACAGGAGAGAGCCTGCCACTTCAAAGGCCACAAAAAGTTAACAAAACTGCCCCAATCTGGCATTTGGAGCTTTACAGTCACAGGGACCCTCTTCCCTTTGCTAGTTAAGAATTACACTTCCCTTCCAAATAATTCCAGCGATAAACTAACGAGGATAAGTGTCGATGGTGCTAGATTTTTATAATATATGCAACTGAACCTAACTAAAGAAGCCTTAAATCTCATATAACAAAATTCTTACCCCAACCAGCTACAGTTTCCCTACTAGAACTAACATAAACTATAATTAATATAATTTCAACACTATGATTTAACATCTAGAATCCAATCACTTACTTCACCCGTTTTCACCATAATAACATGCGGAGTAAAACCAACCCCGCCTGCACCTGCAACACCAAATCAATTATTAGCAATCATCGCCTTCTTTTCCTGAATGCACGTAGTGAAATCAAACCCCCAAACAAGAAGTTTCAAGATTTACCCAGAGCGTCCAACTGCTTCTTCCCTGAGCTAGGCGGTCGGCCCCGGTGCTTCCTCAGGGAAGGCTCCGAAGACTGCAAGGCGAGGCTGGAGTCCCCATGATTTGCGGCAGATGAACCGGAGAGAGGGGTGGGCGCCAAGCCCAGCGCAATGTTGCCGTCGGGTGAGTACTTTCTTGGCCGACCCCTTTTCTTCTTTGCTGCGGCGGAGGTGTCAATGCTGAACCCGGACTGCCTCAAGGGCGAAGATCTGTCGTAGGGACTGGCGTTATTGTTACTGTTGCTGTGAGAATCCAACGGCTTCGGCGAGACCACGGAGTTAAAAGGGAAACGCGCAGAGGTCCCGGGAGGGATCATGGTGGGCCCACCGCCGGGATTGGGGCTGATCATAATAGGGGAACTGGAAGTGATGTTGTTGGCGGTCGTAGTGGAGGTGGTGGAGTTGAGCATGAGGTATGAGGTGGGTCCCACCATCATATTCGGTGGTGGTGGCGGTGAAGGAAGAGGCGGAGCTTCCCGCGAATCCATTCTAAAAATATTTCCTGGGTTTTTCTAAGGGGTGTTTGGATTCCGGGAAATGGGAGGGGACAATGCAGATGATTATGATTGGGGCGAGAGAGTGTGGGAGTGAAATTAAAAAGTAGAAGTAAATAGTAAGGTCAACAACTTGAAACTTACTCCGTGTGAGAGAGAGGGAGAAGGGAGAGTGAACTTAAAAAGCGGAGCCAAAAAAAACTGTTGTTTATAACGTAGGGTTTAGATCTCTAGGGTTTTGTAATTTATATGCCTTTACCATCATGGATTTCTGTTCCTCATATATTACATTTTTGGCCCCGCCTCCCATATGTTGTGAACGGTTCTGGTTCCGGTTTCTTGATTCAAAAATCAAAACCGGTCCCCATTCCCCAACACAATTTTTTGAAAACCCGTTTGGTTACAGGAACGGCTTAAAACGGGTTTCAAAGCACAGACCCCAAGGCTCCTACTAAAAAAAGTCATCAAAATAATAAAATTAAATAAATGAATAAGTAAATGAAAATGTGTTTGGTTCTTAAAAAAAAAAAATTTAATGACTATTTTGGTCCTTGAATTTTATGTCTTTTATTAATTTGGTTACATAAGTCCTTAGGTTATCCTCATTTATCGATTTAGTCCTTCCGTCCAATTTTGTCTCCTCCGTGCACAGTCAGCTAACGGTGGGACACGTCACTCTCAATAGTATCGTGACACATGTATAATTTTTTTAAAAAACCCACAGGAGGCACTCCACGTTGGCATTTTCGTAAAAAAAAACATGGGAGCGGCCTCCATTCGCGCTAGGGGGAGCACAACCCCATCATCGGGGGTGGCTCCCCCTTGCTCCCAAGCAATGGGGTTGTGCTTCCCCCTCGCACGAATGGAGGGCGCTCCCCTTTTTTTACGAAAATGTCAACGTGGAGTGCCTCTTGTGGGATTTTTTTTTTAAAATCACACAATTGTCGCGATATTATTGGGAGTGACGTGTCCCACCGTTAGCTGACTGTGCACGGAGGAGACGGAATTTGAAGGAAGGACTAAATTGATAAATGAGGATAACCTAAGGAATTATGTGACCAAATTTAAAACATAAGGACCAAAATAGTCATTAACCCTTAAAAAAACTCAAGCACCACCCCATTGTTGGAGGCAGCGGGCCTACCAACGCACTGTTTCAACAATTAGCCATTAAATATTATGAACATAAATAACAATGTCATATAAAACTAAAACTACTATAATATGTTGTTTATTATTTTAATAGTTTGAGGCTATTACCAATATAACCAATATTTTTTCCATTCAAGAATTCAAGCATACCTAACTCCCGTTTGTTATGCACATAGGCACAAGTAATTTGTAATTATGAAACGTGTGTTAAAGTAGTGGAACATTTAACTTTTAAATTTTAGTTGTGTGTATTGTGTTTAAAATTCAATTATTGTAAGGTTATTATTTTAATTTAGTGATGTATTATTATAAAATAATTGTAGGTGTTTTTCATGCTACACTTAGTGTAGATAGTCCAACTTTTAGCCTAAGTGTCCCCGTTTTACACACGTACTAGCATGATACAATCCAAAAGTGGTAATTATTATTATTAGTTTCTCTTTTTTATTTACAAGGGAAGTTGAATATTTGGTTATTCGGTTTTGCCACCTTTTACGAAATAGTCATTCAGATTAGTTTTTATTTTTATTTTCCAGTCACTAAATTATTATTCTGTAACTAATTAGTCCTTATATCTATGTTATGTCATCCCTCTAACGGAACCACCGAACATGTTAGTAGCATCCACCACCTCACCTTCATTTTTCAACGTCAGTAGTCTAGTCTCTGAATCACTTTTCCCAAACGACTTCGTTTAAGTCATCCTCTCATTGTCTTCAAAATGTCAGACCGTCTTACTCACCATACGTCCTTCTCCAAACGTACAGTTTCCTGTTTCTCGAAATTTTGCCATATCGTGCCCTAACATTTTTAGTGAGAGCGTCTTGTGAAAGAAGAATAAGCCAAATTGTGCAAAGGAGTAGGATTTTCAAGCTCACCCATTTGTCGAAGCCATAGGATGCTAAGGCTACTAATTTTCAAGCTAACCCATACACATTTAGATTTTGTGCAGGTCGGTGACTGGAGGATGAAAGTCTATCTACTCATGTTTTCAAAGAACAAAGCACATAAGTTTGGTTTCAAACACCCTAAATTGTTGATTGTTGGAAGTGGGAACTGATTCTAATAATGTCGAGAGATAAGACAACACATTGAATTTATTATGTCAGGATATTGTGTTTTGGTAAACATCTTTTCTTTTCTTTTTTTTAATCAGAACTGCCAGTATTATTCAAAGAAATAGCGAAAACAAAGCCCCTTAAAAACGAAAATCAAAGGGGATCAGTTCCAGCATACAACCAAGAGAAAATGTGAAAAAGCTCTAAATTACATTGTGTGTATAGTGTCTTTTCGTGCATACCCATTTTTGAATGCACACAATTTTTTCAGTTATTTTGTTCTTGACCCATATAATAATTGTAGGTCCTTTGGTTTTGATTGACTGGTAGCTGATGTATTCAGGTCCTTATATTTGGATTCAATAGTTTATGTATTTGATTGAATAGTTTATGCATTCACATGGTTTTGTCAAAACCATGACAAACTATGTATTTGTTTTGTCTTCATCTATGACTATGGAAATACAATAGCTTTTTCTATTTAGGTGAGCAAAAATATACAACAACAATGTAATTCAGCCAGCTTATGGTTTTTGGAAAGGAAAGAAATTGAGTTCAAATATTTTGAAAATGCCAATAGAGTTTCTTTATCTGCTTGAGTTGTATTTAGGTCCTTCAGGTCTATGTATCCAGGTCCTTAGGCTTGTATTCTTTCTATACTTATGTTTTGGTTTATCTAATTATCCTATATAGTTGCATGTAAATGGTTTCTTTTATTTGAACTGTCGATCTTATAGAGGTATTTTTAGATCATCTTTTTATGTTTACCGGTTCTCATTTATCTATATGGTTTTGTAGGACAGCTACAGATAGGTGTCTACCACGATGGTCAATTCCTTGGAGGTCGAGGCCAAATATATATAGGAGGGAAGGTGGATGAGGTGAGAAAAATGAATCCAGATTTCATCTCCTCAATCGATATTGGATATGCAACAATGTCCCTTGGTTATTTACAGACGGATGATTTACGGTACACATTTGGTGATGAAGATTGACTCACTATTAGGATGATGAAGAATGATAAGGATGTGATCGACTTGATCAACAGAGCTTTCAATGAGAAGATAACTATTTTGAATGTCTATGTTGACCATGCAATTGAGAAGGTTGAAATCATCGATACCGAGAACCCTCTGCTTGCACTTACTGGCTTGGGACAATCATAGGATGTGAGGACCCAAAAAGAACCAATTTTGGCTTATTTCATGTCAATGACGGTTTAGGTGGGTCAATTAATGAAGTTGAAGAAGATTTGGGTGGAGATGTAGCTGAGAACATGACCTGATTTGGATGGTGATGAGCAATCTAATTGTGTGGGTTGTAGTAAGGATAAAGGTAGTACAACTAGGGACAAAGTCGGCGAACTGACTCAGAGTATAATAGTGAGTCTGATTCGGATTTATGTTGTTGAGGAGAGTTCGGGTGATGGATCTGAATTAAGTAATTTTCAACAGGACTAATGTCGAGGAATTTGATTTGTATGGTGATATTGAAAGCCCATATGGTAGAGGAGCAGAAAGCAGTATAATTGTGGATTGGTTCGGGGCATTTTTCAAGAACTGCGAATGAGGATAACGGTGATCTTCCGTGGGAGTACGAAGATAGCGATGATTTACAAAGCAATAAGGGATCCGATTGTGATGAGACCCGGCAAAGCAAGAAGTACCTAGAGTTCATAAAAAATGACATGGTGGGAGGGGTCTCACTGGAGGAGGGCCTTGTTTTTGTAATACGAAGGTCTTAAGGAAGGCTTTAAGGTGATATTTAGTTCAAAAAAAGTTCGATTTCACTTATCTACACAATGATAAGCTTAGAGTACAAGCCTAATGTACAGAGGGTTGCACTTTCTATATTTTCGCCTCGAAAATGAGGGATTCTGACTCAGTTCAGATCAAGCATTTTGTTGCGGAGCACACATGTAGTGTGCACTACGAGACCAAAAATGTGACGTTGAGTTTTGGCACAACATTATATGCCAAATTTTAGGGACCATCTCAGTTGTCTTCTAGCTGCATTACAGAGCCAGATCCGTCACGACTTTAACATTGATGTGCCAATACATTGTTGTTATATAGATAAAGTGGATGACATGTGAAAAGGTTCTTGGAACGAAACTAAGCAATTCAAATTCACGGGGCAATATGGTCTGACACTAGAGAAGTGGAATCCTAGAACCCCTATGGTCCTTTGCAAGTCTGGTGACTACTTCACGAGGCTTTATTTGTGCCTTTCCGCATGCATAGAAGGGTTGAAGCACTGTAGCCTCATAATATCTGTTGATGGGTGCCATTTCAAGGGAAAGTTTAGAGGGCAGCTCCTATGTGCGATTGGTAACTGATGTTCTTAACTTTAAAACAATCATGTTTGGAATCGGGGTTTCCTATCCTAGTGCTCATGAGTATCTATTGGAGGTTGAGAACGCCTTCTGGTCACAACATGCTTTCGGCTAGGTTGCAATAGTTATATGCTTTTGAACAACCTCTTCAAAACCTTCAACGTATAAATCAAGGACGCTCGTGACACATCGTCAGTTGTAAGTGAAGTTCCATAAGAAGAAGGTTGGTGTTGAGGCAGTCCTTCAGCAAATGCCCAACGTCCTCCGTCCAAATATATTTAAGTTAGAAAAGGCCAAAATTGACTCAAGGGTCTATGTGTGTTGATGACATAATGGGTTAGAGTTTGAGGTAGATCAACTGGATGCACCTCGGAGGATCGTGGATTTAAATGATTGCACGTGCTCATGTGGTAAGTGGTAGTTATGTGAAATCCCTTGTATCCACACTTGTGCCACAATTTATCGGAACAAGTAGAAGCCCAAGGAATATGTATCTGATAGGTACAAGTTGTCCACATGTTTCAAATCATATGAGTATGGTATTCATGCTATGCTAGTGCCCGAGTCATGGCCAGAGGGATCCGCTGAAGTAATACTTACCTCTTTTGTAAGGATCCAGCTTGGAAGGCCCAGGAAAGCTAGGAAGAAGGCACCTAATGAGCCGAATCTCCTCTATAAAGTTAGTCAACAAGGATACATGGTAAGATTTGAAAATTGTGGATCTGAAGTTCACAATACTCATTATTGCCCTCAACCTGAAAATCCTAACATAGGGGTGTGACTAAAAAAACAAAGAAGAACAAAACGAATGAGGATGCAGAAGCTGGCCCTTCGGGTGTGCCTATGGTGAGAGTTATGATGGATTTATTATTTTATATTTTCAATTAAATACATTGCACGTGAAGCTGACCAAGTGTTTATTTTAGGCTATAAATCTGTAATGTGTGTGAAAATGTGATAAAATCAGTATATTAACTAGTACAATATGCTAAAGTTGATGTTTATTTTAGTTGATGTTCTCTATTTTTGTTGAGGTGTTCTTATAGCTAAAGTTTCATTTTATAAATATATAATTTCTATAATCTAATGAAAATTCTATTTATGTTTATGGACAAACCCGTGACAGAGGTAGTGAAAAGGCCGAGGGAGAGGAAGGAGGAGAGTGATGCCCAACTCTGAGGATGCTGCAATGGATGAATGACAAGATGTCGTGGTAGATGGTAGGCATACACCCATCAAGTAATGCTCTTGTGTATTTCACCAAATATGATTGTGCTTTTTTACCATGAATGGCAAAACTTTTGGTGGTCATGTAATTATAGGACAAATGTTGGTTATTTGGCCATCTTGTAATTACAACACTTTAATAGATGTATATTTTGTAAAGCAGGTGCTGTTTTTTTTTTAAAGTCCAACATTGACATGTAGAACTCATACTGGTTTTTGGTGGTCAATTAATGATGCAAATTTGAAGACTTAGTATGTGATGTAGATGTTCAAGCATCTTTTGGTGTTAATGTTGCAATCTGTAATGTGAAGATTCACTATGCGATGTAGATGTTATTAATGCGATTTGAGAAATAGGTAACACATTAGAAACATGTGATTGAGAATGCACAACTTAGTTTCATTGAGAATGGTAACACGTGATGTAATGTAACATGTAACACTACTTCATCTCATTTAGAAACATGTGATTGAGAAATAGGCAACATGTGTTATAGTACAAAACACAACTTCATTTCATTAAGAAAGGCAACAGGTGATGTAATGCAATAGGTGACACAACTTCATTTAATTTAGAAATGTGTGATTGAGAAATAGGCAACATGTGCTATAATGCAAAACACAACTTCATTTCATTAAGAATGACAACACTTCCATTACAACATATTACAACTACAAATTAAGTACATTTATAATATTACAACATTACAACACATTAGAAACGTCTTA
Organism: Myrica gale; assembly: GCA_963930655.1. Taxonomy (NCBI): domain Eukaryota; kingdom Viridiplantae; phylum Streptophyta; class Magnoliopsida; order Fagales; family Myricaceae; genus Myrica; species Myrica gale. The sequence continues at coordinate 15,339,692 of OZ005620.1, forward strand.
GCTCGCTGGCACATTACAACACATATACTTTCATTACACATTACAACACCTTACATTTCCACTAATCAATAACTATGCCACCAAGTTTCTCAACAGTACAACACTCATGACAACTTATGACACTCTCAGCAGAAGTTTTGAAGTTCTAACGGTACACTTCAGCGAAGCTACCTCATTCTGCGGGTCCTTAACTTTTTTTTTCAAAAAAGAGTCACCTACATCCAACGCGGGTATGTGCGAGAATCAAACTAACAAAATTATTTGTAATGCCCATTTTTCTATCAAATCATGTATAGATTGGTCAAAATTTTTGCTGATGAACTTAACCACGATATACAATAGTGACTTTCTGATTTTCTCTTAAACTTTAGACATCCATAGAAACGTCTTCCTACATTAGAATTGTCCACGACATTTTTAGCAGTGCTTTCAGACCACAACAACAAACCTTCGGGTCGTATGGTCTGCTGATTTTGAGTGAAAATGACGAGATCATACTGTAATTACAGGAAAATAATCATTTACAATAATGTGTTGTAATACTAATAGAGCACAACTTAATATTAGTAATCCCCATTTCACAACTTGAAAGACCAAAATTTCACAACATCCCAACGTTTTAACCTCGTATATCACAACTTCAGAACAACTTTACAGTTAACTTCACAACCTCTCTAATTTTAACTCTACGAAATTGTGCGTTTGGAAAAGGACAAAGGGTGACTAAGATGGTCTGCCGTTTTGAAGACAATGGGAGGATGACTTAAATGAAGTCTTTTGAGAAGAGTGATTCAGAGACTGGACTGCTAACGTGGAAAAATAGAGGTGAGGTGGGAGTTCGGTTACTGCATGAAGCGTTAGTGTGTGAAGCAGTATGAAGTGAAGGCTAGGATTAAATGTAGACAATCCGACGGTTGAGATCGTGACACGTCATTTAATAAGATACCAACCCAACCGGCCTGAGATACCGACCTGCTCGAGATACCCACCCTCCTTACTCGACCCACTTGAACTAAAAACCCTTTGCCTTTCATCGTTGCTCTTCCAGTGGGTCTTATCTCTGTCTTTCGTCATTCTTCCATAGTAAAGAAAAGGAAAATGACCACTGATATGGGCAATTTCTATTTCTATGGCCGTTGTTCTGCAATTTCTATTACTTCAGGTTGAATCGGAATTTGTGGAGATGTGGCCATAGAAAATCACAAAAATTGATATTGATGTACTCTCATATTAGTTGGAGTTTTTAAAAAATTTATGCATTCAATACAATGGATACAAATTTTGTTCACTACCTTTCAAGCTTTTATTGTTTAATTGTAGTTACTTTCTAGAACTTATTCTAATGAAACATCTTTCTATAAATTACAGACAAACCCACAAGTCGTTTTTTGAAAAGTAAAATCTATACTTTGTATGCATGTTGTGACCCATATCCACCGATATTGAGAAAGAAGAATCAAAGATAGAGGCAACTCAGGTAATTTCTAATCAAATAGGGGATTAAGAAATATGTATATGTTTATCCCTTAACATATTGAAGCATCTATTTGACTAAAATATCATGTTACATGTTCTTTAACAAGTTTACATATTATGGGAATAAAAGACTAAGGAGTTAAATACACTTTGCACCCGCTATATTTAGGATGTTGACAGATTGTACCCCAATATTTTATTTTTGAGACATTGATCTCATTTTCTTTTTTTCCACACTTTGCATCCTGGAGTGAAATTTAACGGTAATTGTCAACACGTGCAAAACAGGTGACCTGCTTCAAATGCTAAGTTATGATTTTGCCCTTGACTTTCAAACAAAGCACGTTTTGTTTTTCCTGACTCATTGATCTTTGGCTCCACACAACATCTGTTTCTTGCCCTAACTTAGCATTGAAGCAAGTCATATGTTTTGCACGTGTTGTCAATTAACTTTTAATTCGACATCCAATTTCACTCCAGGTTGCAAATCATTGGGACATATGAGATAATGAGCAAAATGTCTCAAAAATAAAATATTGGTGTGCAATGTGTCAACACTCTCAAATATATAAGGTGTAAAGTGCATCTAACCCAAGACTAAGTTTTGAACTTCAATGAGTCAATGACAACATGGTTATTAGTGCTTGTAATACTGATTTTTGAATATCGGTTGATTTGTATGTTGATGCTTGCAAGACTAATTTTTGGATATGAGTTGATTTGTATTTGGATTATAAGGGGAAAATACGGCTGCAATGGAACGGATCAATCCCAATACCACTAGATGAGAGTCTAGTAGTACTTCTAACACAAAAGGTGAGATGATTGTCCTTTACCTGAGCGACTTAGTGTCACGCGCTAAACGGCATCCCGCAGGGACCGTGACAGCCGCGAGCAATCCCCAGGATAGCTCCAGCGTTCTCACATACATTCTTACATACTACGGCGGAACGTACAGGATCACGAGAGACTCGAGCCAACTCACAACATAATTAAGGTTCTCAATAAACTTGCACCTTAATACATACATAATATACATAACATGTTTAACGCTAAACAAGTGACGGATCTTATCGATCAAGTCACAATCAACAAAACATGAACATAATCCTTTTTCTTCTAAGTCAGGTAGTCCTCCTGACTTTCTCCACCTGAGGCATCTGGAATGACACAATTTTAAAAACGTGAGTCAAAAAGACTCAGTAAGGGATAAACATAACTTTAAAACATGTTCTTAACTCGTACTTGCTTAATCATGGGAAAACATAATTCATGATGCACATGCATGTCATGGTATGCATATGCTCTGTCACGCCCTGAGTGACTTAGTGTCACGCCCTGAATGACATCCCGCAGGGACCGTGACAGCCGCGAGCAATCCCCTGGATAGCTCCAACGTTCTCACATACATTCTTACATACTTACGGCGGAACGTACAGGATCACGAGAGATTCGAGCCAACTCACAACATAATTAAGGTTCTCAATAAACTTGCACCTTAATACATACATAATATACATAACATGTTTAAAGCTAAACAAGTGACGGATCTCATCGATCAAGTCACAATCAACAAAACATGAACATAATCCTTTTTCTTCTAAGTCAGGTAGTCCTCCTGACTTTCTCCACCTGAGGCATCTGGAATGACACAATTTTAAAAACATGAGTCAAAAAGACTCAGTAAGGGATAAACATAACTTTAAAACATGCTCTTAACCTGTACTTGCTTAATCATGGGAAAACATAATTCATGATGCACATGCATGTCATGGTATGCATATGCTCTTGCTTGTAGAGTCATAAACTTGTTCTTGAAATTGGCCCCAGGCCCTTGAAAAGCATTTCTTTCATAACTTGTTCTTGATATTGGTCTCAGGCCCTTGAAAATCATTCATTCATAACTTGTGGGCTACTTACGCTCCATTTAACCCCTGGAGTCCGGGTTGTGCGTTCCTATCGGAACCGTCTCCCTTACCCTTGGAGACTTTCCATTTAGTCGAGCTAGCCCGTAGTTGCCCCAGGCCTGATGGCTAGACACGACCCTTGGAGGCCCACACCTTCTCATTGTCCTTCAGTGGGGTTGGTCGAGCTAGCCCGTAGTTGCCCCAGGCCTGATGGCTAGACACGACGCCCACACCTTCTCTTGTCCTTCAGTGTGGTTGCACTGCCTCTTAGGATTCACCCATCCTTCTCGCATTCGTCCTTCGGTATGGGTGTCCATCATGATGGTACGGTACTGACCAGAGCCCCTTGACTTAACTTATCTTTCCATAAATCATTGCATAAAAATTCTCTTAAAAAAAATCATGCAATGCTCATGCCATGTCATGCTTGCTCGAAATATCATGCTTGTTCATGAATCGATGCAGTGTGTCATTCCAGTTTTCATAAAAGTGTAAGGTTCACTTACGATCCGCTTACGGTTTCCACTTACCTTGATTCTCCTGATACTCGGTGGGTCTTCGCCTACAAGCGAATCACATTCGTTACATAATTGCTTGGATAATAACTTCAAGTTGACATACAAAAGTACTCGTAACCTTTGCCGGTTTCCAAAAATACATATCTAGAAAATATGATTTCTCTTGCAAAAGATTTCATTAAACTTTGGCTTGAATAAAACAATAATTAAACACGTACATCAAACAACTTCAACTAGATTGTTGTTTTCACCTACTTCGTGGCCAACTCGTATCCAACTTGTTCAATTAATTCTTCCTGTCACTAACATTGATTCCAACGCCTATCCATGAAATCAGCAACAACATTTCGTCTTAAAAATTCCAAGTCAAAACAACAACTTATCTTCATCTAGCTTCTATTCCCTGGTCCCACACTTATCATCGTATTATACATGGACCAATAGCTATCGTCCTCCACCAAATTAACCTCAATAGATGTGTTATATGGACACTGCCGAGATCTATATGATTTAACCTAAGTTCATGCTCCTTGAGTTCGCATAAGCACCAATGTACCAACTACTTACTTGCTTTGATTCCTTATTTTCTTATGGCCAACCCCTGGCCTTCTTGCCCTTACTTTCGCTCTTAAGCTTACTGACCTAAACCAAAAGATATCTCAGATTCAAAATCCTCAAGTTTCATGCAAGGATTCATACAAGTCACTTAGAGACAACAACATGAAATCAATTCCCACTTAACCCGAGTGAATTTACCTCCATATTCACCAAATGAAATCAAGTCACTAGATGATTAGCTTGCTGTTTAATTCAATGCCATCAACATACCTTCTTAACAGCAAGCAACCCTAAGGAATCACATATGACACTTTCCACGACCTAGGGGAGCAACCATTCGGCTCTCATAATCATTTTTCTTCTCTTATCACAACTCACATACTGACATATTTTCTAACCTTATGAAATAAAATCGTGGCCCTCAATATATCTTAACCACCGGTAAATTTCATCACCATTACAACTTAATCTTATTTTGCACCCAATATATTTCGGTCAACACATGATTACCCTAATTGCACCCTCAATTCATTCTTGATATCCCAAGCTTTGTTAATCACTCTAACTAATACCAACCCGTGACCTTTAAGCTTCATTATTTATGCTTAACTAACTTGCAAGATTTCTCTTAACCACGTACTTCCGTCCATTGAAATGTTTCCGAACAGTAACTATATATATATATATATATATATTTCGATATCATAGATCATTCATTGCCTTAGTCCTTTTTAATTGCTTAATATCTTATTTAATCTTTTACTTTCAGTTACTAATTAAGCTCATGTTATTTAATTACTAAATTCTATTACAATATATCTCTATTCTTGTTTAGGACTCTTAATCAGCAACTAATTGCTCTAGGATTAATTTTAGTCTTCCTTTTATTTCATGTATTCAATTAAATTTTTACGGTAATTAATTATCAACCTTAGTCATAAATAACCCTTGGCTTAGACATTAGATCTCTATGCAACCCGAAACATAATCCTTGATTAGGGTTTTATATTGGATATTCATACCATTACAATTTAGCTTTATTTTGCTCATCATAGGTTTCGGCCAACCCTTAACCAACCTAATTAAATCCTTAATCCATTCTTAACATCACAAGGTCTTGCTAATTCTTTTAACCCGAACCTTTAAGCCTATTATCCATATTTTTCTCTTACTAATATGGTGTGTTTTATGATTGAGCTTTAATCCTCTAATCCATTTGGCCATAACCCTAATTTCATTTATCTATCACAAATAAATATAATCTTATTTATAAGGTTGCTATTAGGGTTTCACTTATTAGGTCGTTCGGCCATGTACCATTTTAAGCATTCCTTGTATAAGTTTTCTTCTCCAATGGTGATCTCATCCTCCATTTTCAGATTCACAACCTAGGATCTACCAATCACAACACAACTTCTAGATCTAGCACAATGTCATATTCGGCCAACACACATGTTCATAGAATGATTAGCCTTTTCGATTTGCATGCAACCTATTATATTTCAAGACTAGCCCATATGCATGTGTTCACCAAAATTTTATACATATCATGGTCATTCATCAAATTGACATTTAACAAAATTATATTTAAAGATCCAACACCTATAAGTTTCGGCCAACACCATCAATCACAACCCTTCATGGCAAAACTTGCATCATGCATACCTTTTGCATTTTTAAGACCATACTAGCTGCATTGTTCATCCTTTAACATCTTTCTAACATTTAAGTTCGGATCTCATGCTCATATAGCTAGATCTAACATTATAACTTAAGGTTGGTCTCATAAACTCAAGATCTAACAAAATCAAAGTACCAACTCAAAACCAACCAAGAGATATTCGGCCTACATCATTTTTAGAACTAACAACCCACATCTTTGGCCTTACCTTGATGATTAACACAAGCCTTGAGTACCTAGCACAATAAAATACCTTAGGTTAGAACTTATAAAGAACTTTAAGCACAAACACTATGTAGAATCAAGTCTACCTCTACCTTCCACTAATCACCAACTTTTCACCAAGATCCTTCATTCTCCCAACTTTCGGTTCACCCTTTTTGGAGTGGTTCCAAGCTTGATTATAAGGTGCTAAGGTAGGTTTTATGGTGGGGAGAAATATGGTAAACTTGAATGATTTAGCTCTAAGGAAGTGAGTTAAATTTCTTCAAGGAAAAAGTGGCTGAGTGAGTACAAATTTTCAAGAGAGGAATGATGTTGCACAAGGAGAAGGTTCGGTCACCTCAAGGAGAGAACCAAACTTAGAACTTTAGAGAGTGATTTAGGTTGCAAGAAGAAAGGAACAAGACTTTGAGCTTAAGGGAATGGTTCGGTCAAGAGAGGGAAAAGAGAGAGAGTGAAATGGAATGGGGTATTCGGCCAAGAGAGCAATGAAGTGTTGAGTTTTGAAATGCTAAGTGTGAGGGGATTCTCATGAAGCAATTGAGTCTCCCAAGGTGAGTTATTACAATGACAATTGACATGAGGTGTTGAAAATGACAAGAGAGAAAAGAAAAGGGGGGGTGAATTTGGGTTGCATTGGCCGACCATGGCATGCCTTTTCTCTCCTTTTGACTTTTCACTTTCTCTCACATCACCCTTTGCCTCCTCATGCTTGCTATCCCACGTGAATTCCTTCCCCTTGCATTTGATTTTCTCTCATTTCTCTTCCATTGAATTGTCTTGTCAATTAATTGCTCTCTTATTACTCCTTTACAACTCACATGACCTACAAACTTTATGGATTTTCACTCCTACGTAAATGGCTTTGTCACCTCTTGGTTTGCCTCTTGTTTAGTTCATTTATGATGTTTGGTTAAAATACAACTAACTTAGTTACTCTTACAACTAACTTTCAATATAATTACTTATGTCACCTAACTTATCTCCTATAAGTCATCTAGCTTATCTAGTTCAATTACATAGCTTATCATCTCATAAGCATGACAACTTATCTTAAGATAATGGTTCTAGTCTATCTCTACGATAGCCACATTTACTTATTACATAAAAATTTTCGTAGCTTATCATTATGCTAGCTTATCACTATGATAAGCAAGTGTGCTTATCATTTTAAACTCTCTTAAAACTTATCATATGCCTAGTAGCTTGTCATCTAATATTCAAATGATAATTCAACTACTAATTTAGGTCACATAATAATAATATATGCCACCTATTAATGACACACAAAAATATTCAAATACTTAAAAGAAATTCATGATTTTCCATTTAATTATTTTCGGCCAATATATATAAATCTTTAATCATAATTTAATTTCATGGATTATGGAATATACTAAGCAAATGAAAAATATAAATTCATAAAAGAAACTTGCCTAGCAAATTTTGGATCTTAGGAAAAATAAAATTTAAACTTGCACTAAAACTTCCATAACGAAAAAAAAGAAATTATTTAAAGAAAATTCTCGAATCAAGTTTCATAATAAGTTAATGTACCATAAACATTAAACTTAGGTCATGTATTGGCCAAAAATATGGTCCCATAAGTTAAATCAAAACAAACACATAGGAAAATAGCAAAAGCAAAGTTCGGGGTCTCACACTTAGAGTGTATAATTACTTGTTTAACTTTTACGTTGGTACGTGCAGGTGACATGGTACCGGCAGACAACGGGGGGAGATAATAGATGTTTGGAGCTTAGAGTGGAAGGACGTCGAGTATGTGTACAATTGGTATAATTATTACACAACAATCAAAGGCTTTAGCATTCGTAGACATACCGGGTTCAAGCATAGAGAAAATGAGTATTAGACAATCAAAGCTTTTGTTTGTAGTAAAAAAATGATGAAAAAAGAAAAAAAATGCTTGTGTCAGTGAAACGAGACTGACGAAATACGAGATGTGGGTGTCTGACAAGTATTATTGTTCAGTGGTAGCCTAGTGGGAAGTATTGCATCTTCGAATGATGTTCGCAACATAATCATGAGTTGGCGACACCTTTAAAAATTCACATGTTCCATTCTCAAAGACACATGAACGAGTTGTAGTGTGCAGAGGCTATAGATAGAGCAGGCATCCGCCCTAAATTGGCTCATAACTTGATGGTGGCACAAGCTGGGGGTAGACAACATGTGGGTCACTCATCAGAACTATAAAATTTTTCTAAACGGTATCAGATTTAAGACAAAAGGAGGGTTGTGTAGTCGGTGTTCTTGCTAATTGGTTCGGTGATCAGCTGAAGAAAGATTCATAATTCTTCTTCCGGGTCATGATGGACGAAGAGGAGCACATTACTAACATTTTTAAGTTATACCATGCCATGCAAAACGACTATGTCATATTTGGGGACTTTGTATCATTTGACACCACATACAGGGCGAACAACGAGCACAAGCCATTGAGAGCATTTCTAGGGGTGAATCGTCACAGAAAATTGGTTGTGTTCGGGGCATGCTTATTATTTGAAGAGACGGTGCAAACACAAAGTTGGATATTTCAAACATTCGTAGAGTGTATGAATGTGAAGGATCCCGAATCTCTGCTCACCGATCAAGATGCAGGTGTGCTAGCTGCAATCACATCTAGCTTTTTTTCTCTCCCGGTGTCACAGATGCACAAAAGTAAGACCTGTTGGTTAAAATTGCCCAACTTTTCATGTTTGGAATTTTAGTGCCAAATTAAATTTCTGAAATGATTGGTTTCATCAGGGCAATGTTGCTTAACTAAATGTGTATTTGAATAGATGAATAGACATATATAGCCTTAAAGGACATATATCATGAGCTCTGTTACTGGAAGCAATGTACTACTCGAACTCAAAGTGTAAGAGCTAATGTTAATTTGAACTTATTGCAGATTGGCATGCTTGGGAAGAATCAGAGAATTTATCTGTTTTTTATTGCATTAAGGAAGTTGTGAATCCACACAACAAATATGAGGTGAAATATTTTATTGTGAGACAGATTTCATCCCCTCTAGCTCCTCTTGTGCCAGTATTCTTGAGATGTGTGAAACTAATGAAAAAAACACAAGATAAATAAACATCATGACCATAGTTAAAACAAAAATAGTAATGGCTCTATATACAATACATTTAAGTCATTCAAACTAACATAGTCAAAGTTTATAAGCTGTCCACAAGTACTTTATTACATAATCTGACTAACTGTCTATTTCATACTAACCTATGAAAGCAAAAAAAGAAGAAGAAACAAAATCCACCTATGAACCAATTAATATGATCCTCAACATTTTATAATTTTCAATCTCTTTCACACGCAATTCTTCATTAGTATGAAGCTGTGCTTCCATCACTCGCATATTTTCCTCCATTCTTTTTAGGAGATCCTCCATGGTGTTCAACCGGTCTTCCACTTTCTTGTTGTCCTCAATAAGACCGCGCAAGAGTACATGTTCAGGTGCTGGATTAGATTGGTTATACCATTTAAAAAAGTTGCAAGTGGTTTCATTCTGCAAAATTGAATTAACGAATTTAAATGAGAGAGTAAACAACAACATTCAAAATATATTATTACGAACATAACACATACTACCTGTTTTCCAAACTGGGGACAACCATGTAAACAACGTCCTTTACTTTGTGGCATCTTCCTAGTCCTAATTTGAGTTGGAAGGCCCTACTTGCATTATGTAATGGAAAGGGGTGAGACGTTTGCACCAATGTTGCCACTCCTATAAGATGACACCGAAGATATGGACAAATCTATTTCCCTTGGTTGTGTAGAAAAGATGGAATGATCAAGAGTTTGGTTTCTCACTTTGCAAGTTAGTGAACTTCAGATTTATATTCTGGAGCAAGTCTAACATGTTATTTAAGTAGGAAATAGACAAACCTTGGTAACAAATGAAAGAGTAGGGTCCACAACTAGCTAGTGACTGACATAATGAACTCCTCACAAGTAGCTTTTAAGTTTTTCTCAAGGTCCTGCAAAGGAATGAATCAGTAATTAATCCAAAAAATAAAAATGAATGCTTAAAACATAAGAGGTACCATCAAATAAAAAAATGACAATCAATATACTAACTGGATTATCAATATATAATACTTGCATTTAACTGAACACGGACTACAAGGGAAGTGTGCATATCAATATATAATACTTGCATTTAACTGGATTATCAATAGACCCAACATTATGTTTATGATTAGGTACTAGTATGTGGCTCAGAGAGTTAGAGACTAGTAGATCAACACATCCAACGTCAACACAAAATGACAATCAATGCTCAATACATCTTTTCTTTTAATGGATCATATATATACACTCGGAAGTCTGAACCTACTTGTGATTGACAGTTTGAATTAGTATAGAGGGCTTTATCACATATCTTTTTCTACAAACAAAGTCTTAAGAAACCACCACAGTAGAATAATGCATAACCAAAAATTGAACAATGCAAAAGTCTAGGAAAAAGAAATAAAAGTAATTGTGTGAATTTTGAACAAGGTATTTTACATGGCTTCTGAATCCATTTGGGGGTGGAATATGCACGTTGTTGCAGACTTTGGCTTATCTTGTGAAGAAACTAGTTGCGTGGAGTTAACTTTCCAGTACTTATTATTCCTCATTTTTTCATCTCCATTTACCCATTTCTCTCTTTCTCTCCTTTGTTCAGTTCCACCACCACCTACACTGGAAATTGAATTTTCTCTCCAATGGCACCAGATTCTGAACATGATATAGAGCATCGCCAAGCATATCAGTGTTGAGGAAAAGGCAATGACCATTATAATACCCACCACTTCAAAGCAGCATGAACATAACCTTGTACTGAGCTTCAAATCCAAAGCATTTAGTTGATTCACAACACAAAACAATCAAATCCTTTTTCTACTATAGTATTTCGGATTCCTAACATGATACATGTCCCATCTAGCACCACAAATTTCTATGCAACTAAACCGCCCACAAAGCTAGGATTTTGGATCTTCATTGAATGCAAAGTTTAGATTTTTTTCGTTCTTGAGTCTATGATCATCCACCACAACAACCAATTGAATTCGAAATTAAAGTAAATGTGACAGTAGTCTGCAACAAAATTTTTTGGGAGAGGTGTCGTTTTCTTTTTCTTTGCTATGGAAGAACGATGAATGGCAAAGAGAAGGCCCACTGGACCGTTGGACTTGAACTTCAAGCAACGATTCAGGCGGAGCAGGGCAACGACGAAAGGCAGGTGGTATTCTTCAGTGGAGGAAGAGCAACGATTTCCTTGGGGGAGAGGAAGAGCAACGATTTGTGGGTATTTTTCATTTCAAGCGGGTGGGTATCTCAAGCGGGTCGATATCTCAGATCGGTAATGTGGGTATCTCATTAAATGACGTGTCACGATCTCAACCGTCGGATTGTCTACATTCAATCCATGCCTTCACTTCACACACTAACGCTTCATACACTAACCGAACTCGGTGAGGTGGTGGAGGCTGCTGACGTGTTCGGGGGTTCCCTTAGAAGGGTTGACGGGACAGGGACGGAAGGGCCAATTAGTTACCGGGGTAATAATTCAGTAACTGAAAAATTAAAAAACTAATCCAAGTGATTACTTTGTAAAAGGTGGTAATCTAGTGACTAAATATTCAATTTTTTTATTTATAAAATAAATAGAAAAATTAGGAAAATCATACATAAACTTTGCATTATCAATTTTTAGGGGTTTTTTTTTCACTTAGATATTCATAGGCGAAGAATTAGAAAGCTATACAAAATTGATAGATTAATAGCTAAAACAGAAAAAGATGCATAGGTTCTAAAAGTCAAGTTAAGTTTAAAAGGTTTTTATAAGTCCAAATAGCACTAATATCTTATTATTTTTGAAGTAATTTTGCATGTTTTCATACCGACTCTGCATAAACGGTCTTTCAGAAGATATGCAGCCATTTTTTTTTGTTTTTCTAGGTAAACGATTGCATTAACATAAAACGAAAAAATATGATGAATTTGATGAACATTAGGCATGCAAGGGCACTATAGACAATAGGATAGATTTCTATGCAGTACAAGAGAAAATACTTTTGGGGACATAATTTTTTGTCCCAGAAGTTCTTCATGGATGAAAATTTTAAACCGTCCAAAAAAAAAACTCCTTTTGGGACATAAATGTTCCTCCGAAACATGACACATAATCGTCTCCAAAAATTGTAGACCGTCACATAAAAACCGTTCGAATGTTATTTTTCAACACCCGAATGACCTCTATGTCATTAAAATAACACTTTCCATCCCAAAATGAAACCATATACCACAGAGCCATTATAGTAATACTCACATAAAGCACAGATATATCTAGAACACGTGTAACGACCCCTCATCACACGTATCAAATAAGTCGTCTACCAGCGGAGGCCAACCCATCGGCACCCAAGTGGCATGACATGACTTCTGATTGAGGATGTGGTACTAGAAACAACATTCAGTACGCGTGTCAATAGTACAAGAGATGACATCAGCCTTTGCCTACCTGTCAACATTGATAGTCCAAAAAATGAGTCTACTAGAAGGCGGATGAAATCTATAAACCACGGGGATCTATTTGATACAAGTCAAATCTCATGTACCGTTATAATAAGTTAACTTTTAGTTCCACCATAGAACCAATTTCCATCTTAGAATGCTTAGAACTCTCCCAACTCCATCACCTTTTTGGTTGAACTACAAGAGCTTAAACACAAAACCTCTTGGCTCTTTTTGGTTGAACCATAGGAGCTTAAACGACACAAAACTTCTTGGCTGCAAAGCCCAATACTTCGTGTGAAGTTATTTTCTTGAGGCACAAAAGGTACATAATCCTTAAATCAAGTGGATAAGCAATTGAAGAATATAGACATCAAACGCAGCAAACCATTTTCTTAGTAGCATCCAGGGATCAATAGTGCAGTTCAATGGACAATTCCATCCCCCGCTGCTAGTGCCTATGCCTTCAAGAAGTACATCAAGTCTATCCTACATGAGTTCTCCAGTGGACAAACGATTCGAAATCTCCAAACATTGCAGTCTCCTAGAACTGCCGCAATATCATCTAAGACACTACCAAAGCCATTTACTTTCAGTATTGTATATTTTACATGAAAAAATTATATGCTTGACAAATGGGAAAAATATTGTTCGAGCCACCAATCAATTTAGCGGAACACAAACATACAAATATATCAATCTCCACAAATTGAAGTCATCGAAAGTCTCGGCAGCATTTCCAGTTTCTAGCACCTAATCTCATAAGAACCAGCTTTGGTGATATAACGGACCCACTCAACAGTGTTATAGCCACTCTTCTCCCATACCTGCCGAAAATGAAACAAACGACAGTAAATGTCAAAGATGCCACACTTTTCTAATTAAAACTATGGCTACCTGATAAACCAGAAAAATTACCTTTAGAAAACGTACACGTAAACCAGATGCTGTGAACATGGGAACCTGCAGGATCAATGTTTCAAGAAGTCAATTGCACACCTTTGTGCATAGGGCCATGACATGGATACGAAGATGTGTAAACTGATGATATTAGATATAGAAAAGCTGAAAGTTGGAATTAGCTCTCCATACTCTCCTCATGCCAAAATCTTTCCCACATCAAGGGAACGATACTTTACATTGCAAAACACAAAGCAGATTCAAGTTCGCTACAACTCTGCAACAATATGTCAATCTGGTGGTGGTCTACAAATATGTAATATGGACATGTAACATGACGGCATGACCCAAACGTATCCGAAAATATTGTTTAGACTTGTAAGATGCCAAGTTATATACATTGAGATTACACTTTGCACCTCCAACCCACATTTGCAATGTTGATGGCTTAATCTTAACAGATGGACATTTTTTTTGGGTAAATGACAGATGGAGATTAACAAAGGGTGCATATGGCAATTTTTTGGCAGTTTTACGGTGCAATTTGTGAACGTTGGTATTTTAAGATGGGACATTGCAGGTGAGTGACCGTTTGAAGTGCCATTCACCTTTTCTTTTCCCTCCATCTCCTCCAAAACAATAAAAGGGAAAAACATGAAATAACCAGGATAAGGGACCTTGTTGAAGTATGCATTCTAAGGGGACAATGCAAACAGCTGACAAAAGCTCAGCACCACTTATGAACCACAGAGATCTAAAAGCGGGCAAAAGAGAATTCTCAACTCCAGAAAACAAATCTTGTACTTGGGAAGCAAGAAAAATACAGGTAAATCCCAATTAACTCTGAAATGAAAAATGAATTATAGAAATTCTTTCACAACTTGTGAGTGTTAAATGTAAACAATGTTTCACAAAACTACTTTTACAAAGAGGTAGATGGGCAGCAAATGGATTCAGTTCAAAATCGGTGCAAATTAATACAACCATACAGGGAAAATTCATGTACAAACCAGGCCAAGTGTCATATCAGAACATATCATGCAGTACACATCATTGCTATATTGAAACACCGGCTAGCAGGTTAGCACAGATTATGTTTTCTGGAACTCCATGTTCACAGAACAACAAACATTAGACGGATGAAATAGATAGCTTCAGGCTGAATTTGTGGCCCTCAATTGCTTGGAAGGCCGATTCTGGTTCTTTCTCCCACTTTCTCACTGTCTCTCTTTGTTTTTTTCAACCTTCTATGGTCTTTCACCTCATTGGACTTTTTTTTTCATCAAGAAGATCTTGTATACTCCTTATCTACTTGGGTGGTGCCTCCTGGCATTTTTCAGCGCATTTAATGACTTGTGAATAAAAAGAACAAATCCCCATTACTATTTTTCCTTAATGCTTTTCCTCGTTAAAAATATCATGAAGCATACTTGTCCAGTGGGGCATTTAGGAAACATAGCAATAAATGCAGAAAGACATTTAGAGTTCCATTTAGCAGTTTGCAGACCAATTGACAGATTATAATCCCAAACCATATCGGCCTCAGAGACATTTCTTTCTTGTCCAATTTATACAGATCATTCTTTCCAATCTTATGCTTACTTAACAATCGCTCAAGACTAACAAAACAAAGGAAAATGGATCTATTCCACTTTCAGGGGAATGGGGAAGTAGCAAGCAGTAATGATTAAGCACCTGAAACTCCATCTGAATTGGTGGCCTTGTCCAAGATTTCTTTTCAGCCATTGTGGAAATCAGCTCAACTTCTGCACTCATGGTTGGCTCAGTTTGCCCAGGAAATTTTCTTATTCTACAAAAATTTCAAAATCCTCAAATTGAAATGCAAAAGACAATGAAATATCCTACGATAGCACAATTAAATAATGATAGCTATTAGGGGACTATTTGCTAATCATAGCTATACTGTTCAATGCACTAACAAACATGACATAGCTGAAACAATTAACAGGTAATGCTTCTTCAATTCCAGGTATACAGTGGGCCAATGAATACCTTAAATTAGAAGATCTGATGGAGATAGTCTTTTGTATTCGAAAGGGACACACAGAGCTGCACACAACTAGACACATGCGCGCATGCAACCGATTAACAAAAGAGCAATAAAAGAGTCCAAAAACCCATCAATCTCCCATCTACTTGGACTGAACCCAAACGTCTTCGTTACAAAGGACTAACATTGGTTGTGTAAAGATGGTCAAAGTATCCAACGAAATAAATATCGATTGCCGCCAGAACTTATTTCTTAACTATTGAGGAATGATCAACCTATTTTAGCTATTTCTTTCTTCCTTTCCTTTGCTCTATTGGGTTTTAAATAAGGATAGAGCTGAAGGTGTGTAAAATCTATTGCCTGTTTACATATCTATACCTAATTGAGATTTACACATATACATACAGAAAATCCTGCTGACTCATTTAATTACAAAGATGGGTATATATTTTCAAGCCTTTTACTTATCAAAAAAAAAAAAAAAAAATTTCAAGCCTTTCAGGAAGAAATCTCAGATGTTTATTGTTGAGTTTTCCAACCGGTAATTATCTTTCGATATGATCCTATATTGTTTCTATGGATAGTGAGATTTCCAAGATCCGTCTCACCGAGTTCTGCCCCATATCTGCTTCCACAAACATTTCCAAAAAAAATTCTTTTTTTCCCCCACTTTCTTTTGGGGGCAGCAATAGTCCCTAGAGAGCACTAATCCTTCCAAAAACCTGAACCTTCCAGTCACCATCCCCTTTTCAGTTCTTTTCTTCTTTTGCTTGTTTAAAGGTATATTAAAAAGAACCAAGTGGTTGCAACCAACCTACGCTAAACACAATCCTCCTAGAGAGCTAAACCATCAAATCTTGCACTTAGAAAAAGACAATCTAAAAATCAGAAACAAAGTGGAACATTGGTGATAAGAAACAAAACTTCTTCTGTAAAATCGAAAAAGAATGTTCGATAATTCCCAGTTGGGATCAGAATGTTTCTGGGACATCATGTTCCACAGAAGAAGAAAACAGCCAGTGACATGTGACCTGGCAAAGATAACATAGACTGAAAGGAAGTAGATTTTGAATTTTCAGACATTTAGCGACCAAGATACTCACTTCCAAACCAAGCAATCAATAGCTGCATTGTACTTTGCTCGACCTGAGGTCACTTGGAAACTTGTCTTTGCTGTTTGTTTCGGTACGGGGATTTTAATGACAACACCAAGAGCAAACATTTTTGCACCAAAGACACTCTTTACCTGTATAAAAGCATAATATAAGCCAAAGCCAACACTGTTCACAGCCAGATATTGGAAACTTCTTCGAAATTACAAACCTTAACATTTACTTCCATGCGTGTTCTGCCAAGTTCCTTGATTGTTGGCAATACCCGGAACGGAAGATTAACACCCTCAGTAATACGATATCTATGGGAAATAAAAGAATAGAGTGGTCATTAATCATCGTTAATAACGCCTCAAAAGAATGGAATTTGGGGCACCACTAAGCAAGCATAGCACTTTATCACATTTTATTGGAAACATGTCATAGAAGTAAGAAGATAATAATAAAAAGTTATAGGCACCTAGTAACATGAAAAAAGTGACAAACTAAGTGTCAGAAGCAGTGCAAAACAAAATGCAAGAAGTAGAGGACTATACGAAAACTCCAGTGCTAGTCTCCCATTAACAAGTATCTTATATTTCCTCTTATCCAAAAAAATAAAATCAAAGATATCTTATGCACATGCAAAATGCCATTCTGACTTGAAGTAACACAACCCGCATAGCTGTGAAGGTGATGATGCAAAACTCATATCCAGAGAGGGAACAGAACCTGAAAGGTCCAAGATTGTATAAAATTGAACAAATGTAATCTAGTCAAGGGCCTTGGTTGGCAATACATTAATTGTGCCATCCAACATGTAGTAGACATGAACAAAATCTGAAATGAGGAAATCATAAAGTTGATGTTTAGCTGGATTGAAAAGCAGAAGATAACTTTCACAAAAGCAAAGAATGAAGTTCAAGAAGAACTATACGCCCATAATCAAAGATATCATGTCCTGGTTTCTACATCGGAATATAATATCTGTTTAAGGATTTGTCTGATTCATGGCAGCATGTTGGAAACTCCTTTCTGACGTCCAAAAGTCAGGGTGATATTCATGTGTTATCATGGACAATTATGTCAGGTCATTTTCTCAATCCTAATTGAGACTATAAACTTAATGCTAAAAATAAAGACAAATTGAAAAAAAAAACTAAATAAGAAAAAAACCTGGTAAAGCTCTCTCGTTACCAGATTTCAAAATACTCGCAACAAGACCTAACATCCCATTGTTACGAGAGACCAATACCCAACAATACCACATTCAGATTCGTTCTCTTCTTGATTACAAATCTACAATTCCTACATAGAGTGGAACTTCAAAATTGGACTTGCAAAATTCATAATCCAAAAGGGGAAGCATGTCGAATTTCAAACATTACTGCTTATCAAAGATGTAGTACAAAGGTAATAGCATTACATGAGAAAATTTGTGAGCTTACTTCATCAATTCAAATTCACCATCTGGTGGCACAAAACTCACTGTCTTCTCTGAGTTAAACCTCGTCAAATTCACACATTGATGGAAGGTAACATCATCAAGCTCAATGGTTTTACCACTGCAGAAAGAAACATTGTCAAAGATAAAGCGAACAAAAAACATTTGAAAGAATACTACCCTGCAAAACCCGCAGTTGCATTGTAAGTATATCTGGGCAAGGCCAAAATGCACGCTCAATTTCTAGAACCAACAGATCAAAATTTTCCCTAAAAGAATAACAGTATTAAAGGAACCAACAGATATTTTATGTCTACTCGAGTGCAAAGTAAAATTGCACATTAGTGACATAGCACTAAAAGGTTGGAAAGCTACCGAAAAAGTGGTGGCGACAATGAGTATGTTAGTTGTTACTAACCATTGCATTCAAATCCTTTAAAATTGTGTTTACCGATATAGTTCATGATAAAAGGACTAGGATCTACATTGAAAATGGGAGAACATCAAAACAGATTTTTCTTTTGATAAGCAAGACAATTTTATTAAAAGGTGATAGCAGTACAAGAGACTATACCGGAATCACTATTCCAAACAAGCTATAAAACTAAGGAAATCCTGAAAATCAACAAACGGGCAACCTAACACCGCATCAGCCCAACAAAAAAGAGTAAACATAAGAAAGCCTTGTAACATGGGTAGAGGCAAAGAACCATCCTCAAAACATCGAGTGTTACGCTCCCTCCAAAGACACCACCAAACACAAGATGGAATCATCCTCCAAATAGCCTTAGCAAAGGGGTTGAAAAACTTCCTCTCCCAACTCCATAGCACATCAACCACTTTTTCCGGCATAACCCAAGGAAAATTCACAATAGTAAGAACATGAGTCCAAAGCCCCCGTGCCACTGGACAATGAAGAAGCAAATGGTCAACTGATTCCCCATCACTACGACAAAGATATCACCAATCAGCAATGTACACTCCTCGTCTACGAAGGTTATTAGTAGTAAGAATTCTCTCATGCACAGCCTCCCAAACAAAAAAGGAAACCCTCACAGGGCACTTCGACCTCCACACCCATTTCCACGAAAAAGCCAAGCCATTCCCACCCACAAGGAGAGAATACAGACTTCACCGAAAAAACTTCATCCTTAGACCCCATCCAAAACAACTTATCTTCCACACCTCTTCGAATTTCCGTCCCATACACATGGGAGAAAAAACTGAAAAATCCGCCAACTCCCAATCATTAGCCGGTCTAAGGAAAGGAATATCCCAAACAGGAGAGCCAGCATTTGCTGGGCTCCACGGCCAAATGTCGGCTATGAACCAATCGAATGATACTGTCCATCTCAGCTTTAACACGCATTAAATGCCCCCACAATTCCCCTGCTGCCCCAGCCGACACAGTAGGTCCCTCAGGCGAAAAATCCTGACCAACCTCTGCATGCGCCCCCATTGGAAATCCAACTGACACCTGCCTCTCCATGCGATCTTAGCTAACGTGATTCTCACGAAACTCCCGCCCTCCCCCCCACCTTCGTCTCCGACGAGCCCTGCCGCACCATCTGAGCAAAGGACACCCCCTGCCGAATCGCAGAACCAGCATGGCCCGATTTTCTTCGTCTCAACTCACCAATAACCGAAAGCAGCTCCACACAGGACTGAGCAAAGGATCGCCATCCAACACCCAAGCGCCCCTCAGGTATCATCACTGCCCCCGCCGGCGTCTGTCCCCAAATTCAACCAGAACAACATATCTTCCATTCTCATTCGAGCATTTCTGGGCCAGAAACGCACGGGAAGATTCGTTAAACTTCACCGAGAGAACTCGGTCCTCTATGTCCTCCACCAATTTGCCAAAAAGATTTGCCAACCAAACCACCCCATATCGTCCAACGCGAATAGAGCTCTGCGACTTCCTACTCAGTTCCGATAACGTAACGAGACCCAATGAGCTAACCGAAAACTGAAACGTCTTCGCCTTGATCGCTAAACAACGAAAGAACGCCATCAAACGTATTCTTAATCACACATTGTTGTTAATTCCTTGAGCTGAACCATCTCTCCTAGATTCATGTCAGATGGCTGGATGGTTTACTTTTCTCACCCAGCCAAACCCAACACAGACAGAAACGAAGAGAGAGAGAGGAAAGAAAGAGAGCTTGTGAGAAAAGCGATCTTAGGCCTCAAATTCTATTGAGCCACCCTGGAGGCATTGAGAGTTCAGAGTTTTGCCAAAGTCTCATGCATTTGCAACCTTGTATGGAGTACTATGAATGTACTAGTCTTCTCGATTGAGAGTGAATCACGAGTACTAACTCAAACTTCAGGAAAAAATAAAAATAAAAGCAATGAAAAGTTTACTTCGAAACAGAAAAATATACAAACCTCCCCCCCCCCCCCCCAAAAAAAAAGGAAGAAAAAGGAAAACAAGCAATCAATAAAAGAAGAAGAAATCATGTAATCACAAATCCAAATCCAATTCTTAATGACAACCACATATCTTAGCTGTCAAGATAACAAATGAATGAGGAAACAAAAAGAGGTCCACACAAGTAATCTTTTGCTTGTCATGGCCTATTCTCTACCTAAAAGGTGAAAACATGTTGATAAATTATGCAGGAAAAGTCAAATACAATCAAGAGAACATGTTTAGTAAACATGAGAATGACCGAAAAAGTAAAATCACCCACTAAGCAGAATAATAGCAAAGACTTAGAAAGGTATCATCAAATTACCTTTTAGTAGGCCGGGACTTAAGTTGCGACTCTTTCTCAAGGCCAATTTTATCATTTAAGCCTAACTTTAAATCAGGCATTCCAGAGAGAAAGCACTTCATGAGAATCTTCCCCGTTACATCACATCGCAGAACACTACCTATATTTAAAACATTTTAGTGACAAAAACAAAGAATGGCCATGCAAAAAACCTAAAACACCAGTACCCACCTTTTGAAGACATAAGAAGATTCACACTTTCCACAATATCCAGAAAGACCTGTACAGGAAAATCTTGAAAGAGTCCTATAGAATGGCTTTTATCAAATATGGAAAGGAAATGGGAAAATTAAAATCACCTCATTCTTTTTATAAACTAGGCCTTCTCTCCGCCAACCAACAGCGCCCGTAACTTGTAAAGTTGCATTGGGAACAGGTTTGTCTGTAGGCTTTTTTTTGGGGGGGGGATATGGAATAAAACAATTATCAAAGCCTATTTAAAATGATATATCCATGGAAAAATAAACAAATACCTTCATCCTCTACAAGCATATCAGATATACATTGCAACATACCCAAATCCTGAAATATCTAACCAACAACTAACCTTGGATGAAAATGGTGAACGAACTCCTTCTTGAGTGATGTAAAGCTTTAAAATCTCTGGAGAGAGATTTTGAGGGTATCCAAAATCCATAATTTCTGCAATTAAAGAAGACATAAATCCAACATATTTAGAAAATGATCTTGACTAAAGATTAAAAGAAAAAAAAAATTTTCATTTGCCCAATAATGCTTGTGGAAAAATAAACTCTTCAACAGCAGAAAATACATTCCTGAATCATAATTGACGAGCAAAATAATAGAAATGCACAAGCAAGCATGACTCCAATACAGGCACACATCATATAAACAAGCTAAATAAAAGATTCGCGCACGCACCCAAACATGCAGAAAGGAAACAAATGAATACACCAACTTCCAAGTAAATGAATGATATATGATTGAGTGTCATTCATATTAGCAATATCGGTTTTTACTTCTAGGTTTAACTCAGGTCAATTGTAATGACCAATATAAGTGCTAGCTACACCTGCACTTTGACTCTAAAAGGACTGGTCAAAATTGTTTTCGAAGCTCCTTGAAATTATTTAAGGCTCAATTCCACCTAGTAAGGTCTCAATGTGAAACTTTGTACTTCTCGTTCATTTTCCTCTCTCACTCCATGTGAGATTGAGGTTATTACATCAATCCAAGTGAAACAACCACGAGTAAAATTCTCCATACATAAATAGTAGAGCATATTTGCTTCTCAGATTACATACCATCCAACAACTCGTAAATGAGAACGAAATTATTACGGATTGCATCTTCATCAAAAGCCCCACCAAAATAGGATTTAAAAAGTGTAACAGCCTGCAAAGGTAACAGAGAGAACTGTTAGCATTAGCAATCAAATTTCTTCTTAAAATTGTGAATATGTTTAAAGACAATATTAGCCACTAAAACCCATAAGGTGGACTAACGCCAAATGGAACGTAACAGGATCACCTTCCAAGTCTAAATTAATGGACCATGAGTTGAGAAAACATGCATGCCTATGAATATGGGCAAATTCACACTCAGCATGTCTTGAACATATGATGTCACTCGTCACCCTTTACATCTATTTACATATTGACTGCCTCCATCCACACACTAATGAGTACAAACCCCTGATTCTGAATCCATTTACTTGTTTTGGTAAGAACATTTTAGAAGCTGCTTCTTGCACTAACCAAGCTGAAAATAAAACCAGAAAAACATACTTCTAATTGCAACTTCAAATCTCTATCAAAAACCAAAAAGCCATAACCACCAAAGAATATAATCGGCAAGGAGAAGCTAACTACCTCGACAACAAACTTGAAAGCACAAGCTACATTTGCATTGCTGCTGACAACAATCACAATGTAGACGTTGCTGATTCTCATATACAAAAAAGAGCAACCACCAATCTGCCGCACAGGACATGTACCAAGTTCTTTGGTTTGCATTATATGCGTTCGAAAAGCATCAACCATATTTCCCCTGACATAAAGCATAAGGATTGGTACAAGGAGAACCAAACACTAAAAACAACTAATTCAAATAAACGGAGGCAAGAAGCAAGTTAATAAAAGCTGGATTTAAAAGAAAACGGCAAGCGTAATAAAATAAGATCGCATCACTGAAACCAAAGAAATTCCTTGCATCTCCCCACAAAGCTTTAACGCCACAACCGGGCAGCATGAGAGTTCCAACCATTATGACATCTGTATGCCCAAGGGTTACAACTAAAGAAATTTGAAGTAGTCAAGGTGCTCATCATGGTTGACATGAATTATTTTGCAGGTTCTCTGATGGCGGGGATCACATAAATTTCTCAAGGGGATATTTTAGTGAGCCATACGTGCAACAGTTTGTGGGAAAGTTTGACTGCGTGAGTAACAATCTATTGTATCAGAAACAAATATAGCTCTATATAAATAACATCTCAAACATTCTTCTAAAAGCATTAGTTTGAACAAGACTCCATGCAAAAACAAATTAGAAGCATGAAAGGTAACAACATGTGGAAGCCAGTCCACCAAATCATGCACCCTGACCAGAGCAATAACTAATCCTCTAATGGTAAGACCTGCTCATTGAAGACTCTAACACCCCTAGTCCACAAGAAGCCACAGTAAACATTCTCAAGTTTTTTTTTTTTTTTTTTTGATGAATAAGCCAATCTCATTAGAAATAGTAGAAACAGTACAAAAGACTATACCGTCATCGCTACTCCAAACAAGCAAGAAAACTAAGGAAATCAACAAAATCTAGAAAAGGAGAACCAAGAATCGAGTTCACCCAACTAAAAAGCAAGGACAACAAAACGCCCTGTAACCTATCCAAAGACAGAGAACAATCCTCAAAACATCTAGAATTACGCTCCCGCCAAAAGAGCTCACAGAGAACTGAAACGTCTTAGCCTCGATCACTAAACTACGAAAATAAGCCATCTAGAAACCCCACCAAAACAGAAAACACCGCAGGACTTGAAAGAACTTTTAAGAGGTCAAAAAGGAATCAGAAGAAGCATATATCATAACACACATAGGAAGGCTCTACAGAAGTGGATGAAGGCTCTACAGAAGTGGATGAGGATTCTAGAGAGAAGAGAGAGCTTCTCTCTCTAATATCCTAATGTCCGAGAACATTCTCAAGTTTCTCAACCACACAGGAAGACACAAATAAAGTACGTTACAGTTCCTGTACCAAAATTGCGTTTTCAAAACGCAATTCTCTTCAAAATCCTTCTCGTAGGTTGAACAACAAACTACAAACTCCAAATATCATTTATACAAGCCCAGGAATTCACTTCGGAAAAAAAGGACCAACTCAATGTTAACGATTCTAGTGGTGTGGATCACGAATACCTGCACACTTGCGTAGCATCCAGAAAAAACAACTGACCAGGTTCAATATGTGATCCAATTTAAAAAACAACCTAACAACTACCCAGGTACATTAAGGCTCAAACACAACCAACAATTAGGTAATACCAGATGCTTTTACTCATAAATAGGGCTAATCATTACAGAAGAAACTTCTCACAATAAGTAAAACCATTAATCAGCATCAAATATTGTCACGTTGATGCGCCATATGCTTGAAAGAAACAGTATTGTATTAAGCCATCAAATCCTACATCCCTATGACCAAGAACTAACGAGAGACGGAGAGAGTAATTACCCGACGTCATCTCGATAGAGGCGATTGATGAGAACATCGCCTCGGAGGTTTAGGAAGTATATAGCCGAAGCGGCCACCGGCATGTCTGTCTACCGGATCACGTTCAAAAACGAGATACAAACACCCGATCAAATACAGTGAAGGGGCGTGGTTAGGACGTCAGATCTGCAGAAGGGACGGCCGGGGTTGCGACGACTGCATCGGAAATGTGGCGCCTTGCCTGAGAGAAAATGAAGAAAGATTATTGCAGATTTTCCTCTTCGTTTGTCTCAATGGGCTATAAAAAAATGGGCCGAAACTGAAAGGGCCGGCTGGTTTAGTTGTCGGCCCAAACAAATCACAACCGACAAATCAGTTCGGTTCTCGGTTTCTGGGCCTCGGTGGACCGAGACCGAACCGAACCGACGGGAAATACAAAATACAACTTATTTTAATAAATGTAGCGCAAACAACTGAAGCCCAGCCCAGACAGCCTTATGTCTTTCTCCTTCAGTCATTTCTTCCCTGTGAGCTCTACGCCTCTCTTCCTCGTTCACGCACTTGACACCCCACCTTCGTCAGCCAGCGTCTCCGCCTCTCTTATTACTTCACACAGCCCTCTGCCGGTCATGATCGCCCCTCTCTCCGTCAGGGTTCCTCTCGAAACTTGCAGCCCAACGCCGTCCCTTCTGACATACTAACCACCCCCCTTCACTGTATCTGATCGGGTCTTTGTATCTCGATTTTGGACGTGATACATTGGGTCAAACATGCCGGTAGCCGCTTCAGCTATATACTTCCTAGACCTCCGAGGCGATGTTCTCATCAATCGCCTCTATAGAGATGACGTCGGGTAATTATTCTCTCTCCGTCTCTCGTTAATTCTTGGTCATAGGGATGTAGGATTTGATGGCTTATATACAATACTGTTTCCTTCAAGCATATGGCGCATCGAAGTGACAATATTTGATGCTGATTGATGGTTTTACTTATTGAGAGAAGTTTATTCGGTAATGATTAGCTTTATTTATGAGTAAAAGCATCTAGTATTGCCCAATCGTTGGTTGTGTTTGAACCTTAATGTACCTGGGTAGTTGTTAGGTTGTGCTCTAAATTGGATCACATATTGAACCTGGTCAGTTGTTTCTTCTGGATGCTACGCAAGTGTGCAGGTATCGTGATCTAACCTGCCACACCACTAGAATCGTTAACATTGAGTTGGTTCTTTTTTTCCAAAGTGAATTCTTGGGCTTGTAGTAAATGATATAGAGAGTTTGTACTTTGTTATTCAACCTACTAGAAGGACTTGAACAGGATAGCATTTTGAAAAGTACCAAACTATAACGTACGTTATTTGTCTTTTACTGAGTAGTTAAGATGTTATTCGTATAGAGCTGTATTTGTTTCTGATACAAGTTAGAGATTGTTACTCACGCAGTCAAACTTTCTCACACACTGTTGCACATATGGCTCACTAAAATATCCCCGTGAGGAATTTGTGACTGCCCAGCTGATCAGAGATCCTCCAAAATAATTCATGTCAACTATGATGTGCAGCTTGACTACTTCATATTTGTTTAGTTGTAACCCTTGTGCATATTGATGTCATAATAGTTGGAGCTCTCTTACTTATAAAAAAAAAATAGTTGGAGCTCTCATGCTGCCCGGTTGTGGTGTTAAAGCTTTGTGGGGAAATTAGATGCAAGGAATTTCTTTGGTTTCAGTGATGCAAACTTATTAACTTGCTTCTTGCCTCCGTACATCTAAATTAGTTGTTTTTAGTGGTTGGTTCTCCTTATACCAATCCTTATGCTTTATGTCAGGGGAAATATGGTTGATGCTTTTCGGACGCATATAATGCAAACCAAAGAACTTGGTACATGTCCTGTGAGGCAGATTGGTGGTTGTTCTTATTTGTATATGAGAATCAGCAACGTCTACATTGTGATTGTTGTCAGCAGCAATGCAAATGTAGCTTGTGCCTTCGAGCTTGTTGTGGAGGTAGTTAGCTTCTCCTTGCCAATTACATTCTTTGGTGGTTTTGGCTTTTTGATACAGATTTGAAGATGCTATGAGTACATTTTTCTAGTTTTATTTTTAGCTTGGTTAGTGCAAGAAGCAGCTTCTAAACTGTTCTTACCAAAACAAGTAAATGGATTCAGAATCAGTGGTTTATACTCATTAGTGTGTGGGTGGAGGAAGTCAATATGTAGATAGATGTGTTGAAAGGGATGAGAGTGACATCATAAGTTCAAGATGTGTTGAGTGTGAATTTGCCCATATTCATAGGCCTCCATGTTTACTCAAATCATAGGCCATTATTTTAGACTTGGAAGGTGGTCCTGTTATGTTCCATTTGTCGTTAGTCCACCTTTATGGTTTTAGTGGCTAATATCGTCTTTAAACATCATCTCAATTTTAAGAAGAAGAAATTGGTAGCTGATGCTAACAGTTCTCTCTGTTTCCTTTGTAGGCTGTTGCACTTTTTAAATCCTATTTTGGTGGGGCCTTTGATGAAGATGCAATCCGTAATAATTCCGTCCTCATTTATGCATTGTTGGATGGTATGCAATATGAGAAACAAATATGCTCTACGATTTCTATAAGTTGAATTTACTTGTGGTTAATTACACTTGGATTGATGTGATAGCTTCAATCCCACATAGAGTGTAGAGGAAATTGACTGAGAAGACAAGATTCACATTGGAACTTTACTAGGTGGAATTGAGCGTTAAATGATTCCAAGGAGCTTCAAAAACAATTTTGGCCACTCCTTTTAGAGTCAAAGTACAAATGCGGCTCGCATTTATTTAGGCCGTTACAATTGACCTGTGTTAAATCTAGAAGTAAAAACGAGAAGCAAATATGTTGTACTATTTCTGGACGGAGAATTTTGCGTGTGATAACCCCAATCACGTGGAGTGGCAGAGGAAAATGTATGAGAAGACAAGTTTCACGTTGAAAATTACCAAGTAGAATGAGCCTTAAATGATTTCAAGGAGCTTCAAAAACAATTTTGACTAATCCTTTTAGAGTCGAAGCATTGATTCTGCTAGGACTTACTTGGGTCATTACAATTGATCTGAGTTAAACCTAGAAGTAAAAACCGATAATGCTAATATGAATGGCGCTCAATCATATATTATTGATTTACTTGCAGTTGGTGTGTTCATTCCTTTGCTTTTTGCATGTTTGGGTGCGTGTGAATCTTTTATTTAGCTTGTTTATATGATGTGTGCCTGTATTTGAATCATGCTTGCATGTGCATATCTGTTATATTGCTCATCAATTATGATTCATGCATGTATTTGTTGCTTTTAAAGAGTTTTCTTTTTTCTCCACACATTTTTGGGCAAATGAAAAGTCCCACAATTTTTTTGTTCTTTTGATCTTAATCAAGATCGTTTTCTAAATATGTTGGATTTATGTTTTCTTTAACTGCAGAAATTATGGATTTTGGATACCCACAAAATCTCTCTCCAGAGATTTTAAAGCTTTACATCACTCAAGGAGTTCGTTCACCATTCTCATCCAAGGTTAGTTGTTGGTTAGATATTTCAGGATTTGGTACGTTGCATTGTATGTCTGATATGCTTGTAAAGGATGAAGATACTGTTTATTTTTCCATGGTGTGTTTGTTGCAGCTGGTAAGGCCACATTTGAGTAGGGGTGATGCCATGTGGTGCTTGCTTATGAGTGATCTTCATGTGGGTCGGGCAAGTAGTATTGAAATCCCGGTGATTCCTTTGAATATTGGAAATAAGGGTCTTAGTATTGGTGCTGCTGTGTCTGGTAGTGTTGAGAGTCTTACTGGTCATGGTGTTGTCGCCCCAGCACTTTGTCGGTTTCACGGTGGGTGGGGCTTTGGAAATGGAGGAGGGTTAGAGTTTCCAGTTAATGGGTTTTCCTCGTGTGGTACGGAAATGACTTTGCAGAGAGAGGTTGAGGGCCCAAAGCGGTTTAATCTTTCTCCTTCGATGAAGTCATTAAAAAGGAATGTTACAATGTTTGCTGCTGGTTTCCGAGCCAACCCAAAACAGCTGCAGCCGCAGTCTCAAACTTGCCAGAATACTTTGTCCCATGGGAATTCCAACATTGTATTGGGGGCTGAAGCTCCTGTTCAGCAGAGTGAGGAATCTTTGGGTATGAAGAACCAAGAAGTTGTAAACTCGGTCCTGAGTAAATTTCGTGAGTTGAAACTCGAAGAGAATTGGGTTTCTGTGTCAGAAGATCAGATGGATGAGATGATAGTAGCTCTGCTTCATCAGGTTAAGGATCTTGAGAGACAGGTTAAGGACCGGAAGGAGTGGGCGCATGAGAAGGCAATGCAAGCTGCAAGAAAGCTTTGTCATGATCTGACTGAGCTTAAAATGTTGAGAATGGAACAGGAGGATACTCAAAGGTTGAAAAAAGGGAAACAGACACTTGAGGACACAACCATGAAGAGACTCTCCGAGATGGAGAGTGCATTGAGAAAGGCTAGTGGTCAAGTGGACCGGTCAAATGCAGCTGTGAGACGACTTGAGACTGAGAATGCAGAAATCAGAGCAGAGATGGAGGCTTCTAAATTAAGTGCATCAGAATCTGTTAGGACATGTTTGGAGGCGGCAAAGAGGGAGAAAAAGTTTCTGAAGAAGCTTTTGGCATGGGAAAAACAGAAAGCTAAGTTGCAGGAGGAGATTGCAGACGAGAAAGAGAAGATTCTGGAATTGCAGCAACATGTGGTTCGGATCAAACAGTCTAAAAAAGAAGTCGAGGTGTGTTCATAATAATTATTTATCAATTTTCATATGCACACACAGAGACAAAGATAAAACTCGTCTGTATTTGCTTGGGCTAATGTTCTTGAGATGAAAGTAGAAGTTGGACATGAACTTTAAAGGACACCTGCCATAGTGTCTAGAGCAAAATGGTCGCAGTCACAAGATGAAGATCGCTGGATAATATGATGTACTTTATATGAGCAGAGGATAATAATTAAGGAACCAGTTTAGATTAGGCTGTTTACTGAAGTCACATATCTCAAGAAATATGAGACATTAGATCACAAAATTTTCCCGTCATTAGGGTCAACTAATTCTCTTTAAGCAACTCACACATGATAAGGGATCAAATGATTTGACAAATATCTTGGTTCCAGGCCATTTGGCCCTGGTATCTTGTCCAAAGGTTCCAACATTTTTGCTAACAAATCGTATCCACCTTCAAGTAATTTCCTCTGTGCTTTCCTTTTGGAGCCTTAAAACTCCGTTTAACTCCTTTTCTTTGTACTTGTTTCATCACTGCTATATATAAATGTGTTTCTTTGCTTAGTTAGGTTCTTGCTTATTTACGTGGTTATGTTCCTTACAAGTATCAATGGATTATATTGTGCAAATCTTAATTAATTCAAATTTTCTAACTCGTACAATTATGTTGGGACAATTTTCTTATTACAGCTAAAGTGGAGGCAGGAGGTGAAGGCTAAAGAGGTAGTCTTCACACAAGCGGAGGAGGAGCGACAGTCCAAGGAAGTTGCTGAGGCTAGTACTAAAAGAAAGCTCGAGGCTTTACGCCTCAAGATTGAGATAGATTTCCAGCGGCACAAGGATGATCTTCAAAGGCTCAAGCAAGAACTGTCACGTCTAAAGGTGTCTGCTCAATTCACTGAATTAAATCATCCATCAAATACGCTATCCACAGCACACAATGAGGGAGCAAAACCGCGAGGAGAATCAATTACTAAGCTGCTTCACGACGTATATGGTCTGGAAGATCCCTCTGATAAAGAAATCAATTGTGACAGGGAATGCATGATTTGCATGAAAGAGGAAGTCTCTATTGTTTTCTTGCCTTGTGCTCACCAAGTTTTGTGTGCCAACTGCAGTGACAGTTATGGTAAAAAAGGTAGAGCTACTTGTCCCTGCTGCAGGGTACCAATAGAGCAAAGAATCCGTGTTTATGGTGCAAGTTCATAGTTGCACCTCATAGTTTCATATTCTGGTAGTTGTGAATTCAGGGAAAATAATTGTGAGAGCATTACAAACGGGGGTTGGGGGTGGTTTATCTTTTACCTGTTCGTACATATTTCCTTGGGTGAGTATTTGGGGTGCATGGACGTACAACAGATGTAAACCTTTCTTGCATAGAAAATAAATTCCATAAAGTTACTTTCTTCTTCTCACAAAGGTCAATTCTGAAGAACGAGTTTTGTGTTGTGTACTTCGGGCTCACCCGTTCCTTGCATCAAATGGCAGCTGCTAGACTTGTCTACGTTTCTCTCTGAATTAGAGACATATTCTTGTAAATTTAAAGAAAATTACAATAACCTGCCTTATTACGCTGCCTTCCTTTCTATTATATCAAGGACCCTAAGATTTTAACATCTTTAAAATAAAACAAAGGGTAGCAGGTTCGCCCAATAAACACTAGTTATAGTTCAAACTGAACATTCTGCAGTGACCGGGTGTTATATTATGGTCATGTCCAAAGAGAGTTATTACGCTGGTTGCTCTCTCCAGCGAAAGCTAACTATTTAAGGAACACTAGTTATAGTTCAAACTGAACATTCTATTTTGACAGGTGCTATATTATGGTCATGTCCAAAGAGAGTTATTACGCTGGTTGCTCTCTCCAGCGAAAGCTAACTATTTAAGGAACACTAGTTATAGTTCAAACTGAACATTCTATTGTGATGGGTGCTATATTATGGTCATGTCCAAAGAGAGTTGCTACGTTGATTGCTCTCTCTAGGGAAAGCTAACTATTTAAGGCCAAGGGTCGGAGATGGTATGTATAGTGGCCAAGGATAGATGAAGTGTACATAGGCAATGAAGAACCTGCTCTTATTCCAGGATAGTTTTAGTTATTAATATTATTTTTAAGTATTTCCTTAAATCTCCACCATTGTTTAAATGGATTTTGTTTTGAACTGAGTGAAAGTAGAGATTCTTTAAATATATTAGTTTCGAGACATTTTTGTATAAATCACCCTCGAATTATTATCACACATCAAAGTCATTTACCTTCCGAGGATGGCATAGAGGCAATGACTGAGAAATTTGATATCTTGCAGTGGTGGAAATCCATTGCAGCGAAATATCCTATTCTTACTTTGTATAGCACGGGATGTGATGACCATCCCAATTTTTATGGTCTCTTCTAGTTCACATTTAGTATCGGAGGGTGTCTTCTAGACCTTTTGAAGTTGATTGGCTCCACGGAAAGTAGAGGTCCTTGTCTGTACACAAAAAGGGCAAGGCAAGGAAGTTGTCATTGATTTTAATGAGTTAGTGAAAAATGTCAGAGTAATATGAAGTGGAAGCAGGTATCCCAAAGTCTTTGAATTTCAATTAGTTATCTATCAATCCTTTATCTTGGTTTTTATTTTTGTACACTTACTTCACTTAGTTTTGTTTTATTCAATTATTTTTCTCATTTTCTTTTGACAGAAAAGATTAGTGAAAAGTTCGGGAAGGACGCGGTTGAAGATTGAAGGTTACTTATAAATTTTGAGGCTTCTGCACCATTTTACTTATTTGTCTTCGTTTTCAATGTTTAATTGATTTGCTACCTTGGTAGAAGTTTGGTATTTTTTTTATGGTTTAAATTGTGTGTTTCCCCTTTGCTAAAGTACCCTTCCCGAACCACCCCAAATTTTGAAAAAATCTCTAAGTCCTTTTCACCGTCGACAACCCTAGCTCTCCGTCTATATATATATATATATATATATATCTCTAAGTCTCCCTAGCTCTCCTTGTCTCTTACTGTCGCTGCCCTCTTCCTCGAAGCTCCAACGGCGATTTTGGGGATTACGAGTTATTTCGAATATAACTCAAACCCCGGCCTCTCCCTTTGGAACTAATGGAATTAATTTCAAGGGCTTACATTGCATAATCTTAGTTTTAGTGTTATCAAGCTAGTATTAGGGACTCAAAACTCAAACCCCGGCCTCTCCCTTTGGAACTTATTGCAAATTATAGCTTTAAGCCACGCAATTCTTTTGCTTAAGCTTGATTGATTGGGATTTTAAAAGTGATTAAATCGGCAGGATACTTTTGCTTTCTATTTTCTTAACATAATTGATGGTTTTATACAATAAAATTAAAGGAGTTTTTACAGCTCATGAACTGTATGTATCTTATTCTTCTGCAGTTGGCATTCTCCTCCACACCCTTTTTTGAGCCATTTGTCATTCCATTGCCTCTTGAGAAACTTTCTTCTTCTCTAGAATTTGCAAAGGTTGGTGTCAATTCCTTTTGTGATCATTTGGGTCATGTTAAAGTATTGCTTTATTTGGTTATAAAAGACAATGACCGATATTAGTTATTGTTCTCCTCCCTTTCTTTTGTTTTTTTCTTCTTCAAATAACTTGTAATAACTTAGAACTAACTCTATCTTCGTTTTAGGTGAAGTTACTTAGGAGAAAGTGTCATCAAAACCAAGGTAAGGGGTAGACACTTGTGATTTTTGGTTGGGATAAATGACTTGGATGTTTAGTAGTCTTTTCCAATTATGTTTTGAGCTTATATGAGATATCCATGCTTATTTGTTACATGCATGACCAAATCTTAGCTTTTTATGACTATATTTGAGCTTTGTTAGCAATATCTTGATCTTGATGTTTTTTTTTCTGATGGTGGAATGATGTAATATCGTCACCTTTTTATTTCTTAATTTAAGAGAAATGGTTGATGCTTGCTTGGGTACCCAGTGTCAACGGACAGATTTGTTGTCATTTACTCACCATATCTTCTGTTATCTCTCTATTATTCTACAACTATGTATAGCAACGATTACTTCTTTTCTTTCCTATTTAGTTCGATACTTGATTTCTTTTCTTGTATATTGATAACGTACCTTGTATAGCTTAATTTCAAACCTCTATATAATAAGAAGAATACACATGACCAAAGAATTTGGTCAGTTCCCTCAAATATTGTCATGGTATCAGAGCCAGTATAATCTCTTGTTTTCGTTTTAGTTTTATTTTCTTTGTGGGTTTAGTTTGTCGTACCTATCAGCCTCAAATTTTTTTCTAACCCACACTAGTCCTATCTTCTTTTGGTTTCCTTTCGATCTGTCGACCCTCTCTGTGGTGTTTCCGACGCTAGGTGGTGGTGCTTTATGGCTGTCGACATTGTCTGCACCTCTAGTAGCTACTTCTCCGGCCTTTGATTCCTCTCATTCAGAATATTGCTGGATAGACTGGGTATATAACACTTTTTGTGAAAATAATGTTAACACCTACAATGGTGCAGCAGATGATAGTGTCTGCCCTCTCGACATTGGGTCTTCAAGGTAACCATTATGCTTCTTCAAACCTTTGGTATATAGACTCTGAAGCTTCTAATCACATGACCCCTAATTCCATGGCTCTTGGTCATGTACGACCTTATACTGGGTCTTCAAGGTAACAATTATGCTTCTTCAAACAATTATCGCCGATGTTTTTCTTGCTCCTAAGCTTTCTACGAATCTCATTTCGGTTGGCCAATTAGTTAATAGTAATTGTGCTGTTAACTTTTACTGTAATGGTTGTGTTGTACAGGATCAGGTAACGGGGGCGTTGATCGTGAAATGGCCTAAGGTGGGGCGTCTCTTTCCACTATATTTGCCGGTTCCAGCACTCCCTTCAGTTTCTCCAAATTTGTCTCTATCTTGTAATATAGTTGATGATCCAAGTATGGTGTGGCACCATCGATATCACCCCAATCCTCAGATATTATCCCATGTATTGAACTCTGGTTTATTAGGCAATAAAGAATGATGTTCTACTTCTATTGATTGTGCCTTTTGCAAGCTTGGTAAAAGCGAAACGCTTCCCTTTCCTCTGCATGCTAGAAGAGCTTATCCTTGCTTTGATATTATTCATAGTGATGTTTGGGGTCCATCTCCTGTTATATCTCATGAAAAATATAAGTATTATGTGACATTTATTGATGACCATAGCCGCTTTACTTGGGTCTATTTTCTTTCCATGCTCCTCTCTACCCTCTTCTCCTGTGGTTTCCTCCCTCCTTTCGAGGATCCGTCATTGCCTCTTGTCTCTATCCCTTATCATTTTACACAAGGTATAGTGTATGCGCCGCCCTCGCCGACCGCCTCCTCTGATGGTAGCCCCGCTCCCTGATCCTGTTGTAACCCCTATCCAGTCAGGCTCGTCACATCCAGCACCCTCGGTAGTCACTCTACTCAAGTGTCTGTACCCCTGGATCGGTATGGGTTTTCTTCCTCTGGCACTTCTATTTATGCTCTTACTGCATCACTGTCCAAATATGTTATTCCCATGTCCTACTCCCAAGCAGCATCAGTGTTGGCAGCAAGCTATGCAAGAAGAAATTACGGCTCTCGAAGCAAATCACACATGGGATCTTGAGCTTTGTCCTTTAACGATTACTCATCTAGGATGCAAATGGGTTTACTCCATCAAGGTCCGCTCAGATGAAAGTCTTGACCGTAACAAAGTCCGGTTAGTTGCTCTTGGGAATAATTAAGAATATTGTGTCAATTACGAAGAGACATTTGCTCCAGTGCTAAGATGACCATTGTTCGAAGTATTCTAGCTCTTGTAGCCTCCAACGATTGGTCTCTTCATCAGATGGATGTGAAGAATGATTTTCTTCACGGTGATCTCAAAGAATGCATTTCTATGAAGCCTCCCCCAGACTTGTTATCTTCTCCTACTTCACATGTGTGCAATCTTCACCGATCTCTTTATGTTCTTAAACAAGTTCCGCGGGCCTAGTTTGATAAGTTTCAGCGTACTTTATTACAATTTTTCTTCAAGCAGAGCAAGCATGACTCCTCCTTATTTTTGCATTAGACAGAAATGGGTATTGTTGTTCTTCTTGTGTATGCTGATGATATTGTTATCACTAGTTCATATTCTACTTTACTTAGCCAGCTCAAGCTCCATCTCTCCGAGTCCTTTTACATGAAAGATCTTAGTTCTCTCATATATTTTCTTGGGCTTGAGGTGCATCGTAGTTCTTCTGGTATCCTCTCAATCAACACAAGTATGCTTTTAATCTAGTGGCTCTTGCTGGTCTTGAAGCCACTTCAACGGTTGAAACTCCCATGGAGTTGAATGTCAAACTTCACAAAGAGGAGGGTGACTTACTTGCTGACCCTAGTTTATATAGCAAGCTGGTAGGTAACCTTGTCTACCTAACTATTACTCGACCGGACATCTCCTTTGCCGTCTAGCAAGTCAACCAGTTTCTCCAGACACCACATCATCTTCACTTAGTTACAGTTCTTCGCATCATTCGTTATGTTTAGGGCACTTCTACTCGTGGCTTATTCTTCCCTGCCAACACTTTTTCGTCTCTTGCTGGTTATAGTGATGCTGATTGGGCTGGCTGTGTCGATACCCATCATTCTATCATTGGTTGGTGTGTGTTCTTGGGTAATACCTTGATATCTTGGAAGAGTAAAAAGCAAGACCGAGTATCTAAGTCTTCTACGGAATCTGAGTACCGGGCCATGTCTCTTGCTTGCTCATAAATTATTTGGCTTCGAGGTTTGCTTGGTAAATTGAACTTTCCTCTGACCGTACCTACCCTTCTTTCTGCCGACAATACCAGTGCTATTCAGATCACAACCAATTCTATATATCATGTGCGTATGAAGCATATTGAAGTCGATTTTCATTCTATTCATGAAGCTTTCGAAGATGGAGTCATCATTCTTCCCCACGTTGCTACAAAATTCCAAGTTGCTGACATCTTCACCAAGCCTCTTACTCACCACCGCCATTGTTTCTTGAATAGCAAATTGATGTTGGTTGACCAACCCACATCAATTTGGGGGGATAACAGACAACTTTGTTGTCATTTACTCACCATACCTTCCGTTATCTCTCTATTATTCTACAACTATGTATAGCAACAGTTACTTCTTTTCTTTTATAGTTTAGTTCGATACTTGATTTCTTTCATTGTATATTGATAACGTACCATGTATAGCTTGATTTTAAACCTCTATATAATGAGAAGAATACACACGACCAAAGCATACGGTCAATTCCCTTAAATATTGTCACCAAATACATGTCAAAATAGCTAGAATATATAGTTGCATATTAGTTTTGATGTTGCTAATTTTGGTTTCTCGAGTATTAATTCTATTGCATGGCGATTTTGTGTTTTTTTGTGCATTATAATGAGCGTATCTGCTCTCATACAAAATCAGCAGAGATATTTAGATGTCAAAACAATTTTAATGTGTGCTTTTGTCGAAGCTTAGAAACTGATTCGAATACATTTTCAGATTTTGTTATTGTTTCTAATTTGAGGGTTGATAGGTGACTTGCTAATAAACAATTGTTCTTTCACAGGTCAGTGGTATTTTGATTCTCAAATATCAATTATTATTATTATTGTTTGTTAGTTTTTGTTGGAGACTGGAGTTTGTTGTTTTTGTTGGAAGGCGGAGGGCAGGGCTAACTTACTTGTTGTTGGTTCTGTGGAGTTTATTGGAGATTAAAGGAGTAACTGTTAATTGATGTTGGTTCTATGGTTTTTGTTAGAGATTGGAGGACAATGTTTGTGTTGTTTAATGTTTGTAGTTTGTAGTTTGATCTATGTTTATCTTTATTTTTTCTTGAACTTTTGAGATCACTTCCTGGTGGATACCTCTACGCTGACGTTGGAGGTCTAACCTGTGGTGAAATGAAGTCAGTCCTCTTTACGGAGAGATCTCTAAGTTGAATAGTGATTATTTAATGGATAGTTTTATTGGTTGATGTTTGTTTTTTGATTTATGTTAGTTTATAACATAATCTTGATAATATGTGATGAACATTAAAATGATACATAGCTTTTTTGTTGCATTTCATATAGTTGTTATTAGCGCTCATGGACAAGAGTTGGATGAACAAGAAATGCGGGACAAGAGAATCTGTGTTGGGAGTCAATGAGTTTCTAACTTTTGCATCTAAGAGTGTGGGCAGTGATGAGAGAATTTGTTGCCCTTGTGTAAAGTGCATCAATTACAAGAGGTATAACATACGTACAATACATGATTTTGTGTGACTGTTGAAGGGGCACCACATATTACGGGCGAATTACAAGTATCATTGAGTTAAACTATTTTGATGAGGAACATTTTGTACTATTCAAATATGATTGGATTGACCTAACTGTTGGTAGGAGATATAAAGTTGATGAGTTTGGATTCGAACTTGTTAATTTTTCGCTTTTAGTGCATACTGGAGAGCAATTAAGCGATGATCCATTCATCTTGCCATCACAAGCATCTCAAGTATATTACGTATCTTATGAAAGACATCCAAATTGGGAAGTAGTTGTCAAGACCAAACCAAAAGATGTGTTTGATACTTGTAATGGTGAGATGTTTGATGACAAGGTAGATGACTATTATGAAATTGAGCCTTACAATTTCAACATTGAGCTAGTCCCTAAGAATGTACAAGATGATTCGACGGGGGTGTTTGTTTCCCCAAAATTTTGGGGTTCGAAATTTCCAACAAAACAAACACACGCCAAAATTTTTAACTTTTACACACATACACTCTACTTTTCACAAACCCCAATAAATCTCAATAAAGTAAAGATCCCCAAAATTTCGGGAATATTCCCCTAAATTTCCACAAACAAACGCCCCCGACGTGGTTTAAAAATGAGGTGGAAGGAACAACACTATATATATCTTTGGACTTTCCTATGGTATGTCAATTATCTTTCTGTTTAATTTATTTCTTTTGGACAAATATTACAATCTTGTTGGAATTTTGTTTAAGCATATGTCATGCATGAACCTTCGAACGATGACGAAATACTTGGTTGTTAATAACCAAAATGGTGATAATTTTAGTTATTTGTTAGTGAATTTAATTTCACATTTTACATATGCAGATGATACTTGAGTTCGTAAAGCGTGTGGTGGGACGCGCATGTCTGACATGTGGAATCTAAAAGAGGGCGAATTGATTCCAATGCAATTCAATGACAATGGGTAGCCTCTAGATATTAAAGGAAGCATTTTCGCCAAATTCACGGGCTGTGTTGCTCATGTTCCTAATCAAATCCCCCTTGATGTCGTGGATTGACGTAGAGTCCGTACAACAATAAAGAAGGATTGTTGGAGTATTATGAGGGTATAACTAATTTCATTCATAGTACTTGAAATTCAATTATATAAGTTTAATAATTGACGCACCTAACGCTTGAGGTACATTTTGTAGAAGCGCTTTACAATCCCCGAGCCTCCATTGGGTGATACAGTGAAGCGTTGGTTTCTCAAAGATTTGGGAGAAAAATTGGAGGAACTACAAATGTAGTTTGAAGCATAAATTTTTCAATGAGGCATTTACGCCTCAACATGTGAAAAGTAAAGCTCCAACAAACGTTAATTTGGAGCAATTTTGCAACTTAGTCGATTTTTGGTATTCTGATGTAGGACGGGTATGACATTATTTCTTTGTATTATAGATTTCATTAATATAACTTATTATTAATTTCTATGTCTTGGTGTTAATGTAGCATCGAAGTGAAGCTAGGAAATAAAGTCGATCACTCCAGACGTCGCTCCACACTGCAGGATCTAGGAGCTTTGCACGTCATGCTCACGAGTTGGTACGTAGTACTTAATTAGTTTGTTTACTGGTATAATATTTATTATTAGGATTCTTATAAGTAATTTACAATGTCATCACTCTATATGGCGTTTGTGATGCAAGAAAAAGAGAATCAAGTTCCAATTGATCGAGCAA
Organism: Myrica gale; assembly: GCA_963930655.1. Lineage (NCBI taxonomy): Eukaryota > Viridiplantae > Streptophyta > Magnoliopsida > Fagales > Myricaceae > Myrica > Myrica gale. The sequence continues at coordinate 15,379,202 of OZ005620.1, forward strand.
AGTTATATAAAGCTGTTCATTCACGTTCTAACAGGTCTCCAATGAATCCGAATGTAGCTGAGAAAATAGTATGTCACTATTACATCAAGTTTGATTTGAAATTTTAATTCATAATTTAACTGTATGTTCTATTTTTTCAGAGGCGAATGAAGGAGATTGAATTGAATGATCCAGCAAATTCACAAACTTTGAGCCAATCCAGAATGGGTGGCAGCATCAATTGGTCACCATATGACCGATATGCACAAATTGGTCACCATATGACCGATATGCACAAGTGATGGGTCCAGAACAACATGATCGCATTCGCGGCGTTGGATTAGGACCAACTCCTTCATCCCATCCTACCAACACCAACATAATATCCACTTAGCCTGCATCCTCTAATAACGAGGAAATGATAGAGATGTGATATAAATGAAGATGATGGAGTCTACAATTTTATCGCTTCAATCTACAATCCAAATGATGGCTAAAGCTTGGGTAGAAATTTTAGTTACTTACCCTTACATAATTACTATTGATTCTATTTATGTATTTTCCTAGTTAATTATTTTTTTAACTTTTGTAAGAGCAATGTGAAAATCAAAATGTTGTCAATCTCAATCTCGACAAAGTTCCACCATCAATTCCTAGATCATCTCATTCAAGGCGAAAAACGTTTGATGGTAAGATACTAACATAAATGAAGACTGCCATTAATTTGATTTTAAGTGTGTACTAAGCTCTTGTGTTTGTATTTATTTATTTTTATCTTTGTTCATATCATTATTGTTTGTTAATTTTCCAATATTGCAATTGCAAACAATGTTGATGGTGATGGTGATGGTGGTAGTGCAGATAGTGTTGTAGCAGATGGTGCAGGTGCTGAAGTTGCTAAGGATTAAAGTTATAGTTATTTGTTGTTAAATACCATCACTTGTTAGTTTTTAGACTACTGAGAAACTGCCCTACACTTATTTGTGTGTGATTCAAAATATGTAAAACGTGGTTATTTAGTCAATGATGAAATATATTTTGTTTATTACATTTTTCTCTTCTTGCATCAATAAATTAAAATCTATAATAAAATTCATATTACAAAAAATATATAAAAAATGTGTAGATTTTTACACATGTATCTATTATAGCTTTTTTAAAATTGATAGAGTGGCGCTCTAAAACGCTAGCAGGAAAAACAATTGTCACAAACCTTTAGCGGCGGTCACAAAAACGTTGTTATAGATGCTTAAATGCAGATCAAAATCGACCTGTAGCGGTGTTTCTTGAAACGTCGCCAAAACAAAGCATAATTACGTTTTGGGTATATAACAGCGGTCACAAATGCCGCTATAGACCGCGGGCTTCACCAGCGGTCTCAAAAACTACTGCTATAGCCTGTTTATGACTGCCGCTAAAGGTTTTTTTATAGTGTTTGTAACAAATTAGTTTTTTGGGTTGCTGCACATTTACATTTACCTTCTTCTTTTTTGTTACTCTTTAATTTTTTTGGTTGCTGAACATCGAACATCATTTTTATTTTTGCTATCATTGTTTTTGAATTCGGATTTTTTTACATTTAATTTTTATTTTGCTAGCTTATTGTTTGGGCTGCTGTGTTCTAGATTAAAGCCAGTTCTTTGGATGCCCCCATGCCTCAAAAATCGTATAAAAGGGTCATTAGTAAGCGTTTTGGGCCCAAACAAACAACAAAATATCAAAAAAAGTTTTGGGTCCAACTAGCAAAAATAAAAAATTCAGCCCAAATCAAGGCCCAAACTAGCCAACATTGACTCAAAACGATCATGATTGGTTCGACCGGTTCTGAGAGGAGTGCAGTCAGGAGTCGGCCCAGCAATTCTAGGAACCATTTGTAAAAATATCAGCTCATTGATGTTTCATGTTGATAAAGATAAATATATCAAAGTTGCATACATTTGCATTTTTAATATACATAAAAAATAATAGTCATAATATGCATTTTAAATAAAACAATTTAAAACATGTTTTCTATAAAAAATAAGAAGTTACCAAAGGTTTTCTTTTTGACATTATCCTCAAATGTCATAAGTCATCTTGATATGTAAATTTCATCTAAGAACTATTTATTGCTCCATTTCTTTTCAATCCTACAAAAGAAGTCAAGAAAAAAATATAAGTACCAAGCTTTCTTGGTCCACCAGGGTTAGCTTTGATTTCTTTAGAAACCCATACTTTCCTTAAAGCATTACAACCATGTTTCTTGATTGGGCAGGCATACATCAAATGTTTGTCTTTTTTACAAAATGACAAGTGTGTATAGATGAACTAGAGGCTTATAGCCTAAACCACTTTTATCAAACACACATCTTTGACTTCTAAGAATCATGTCCGATGACTTCTTTCTTAGAGTAAAATTTTCGAGGATCTTGTTTTGATGAGCTACTAATTCATTCAAAGTATATTTTTCTTTGGGTTAATGACCTTTTTCGTCCTTGGGTTTTAACACCTTTACAAAACTCGTCCTTGGGTTTCCGCATTTATCACAGGTAGTCCCTAGGTTTCATGATTTTGTCAAAATAGTCCTTCCGTCTACTCCCGTTAATGAAACTAACGTCCATACACGTCATGTCCAACCAGAAGGGGACACGTGTCTAATTTATCCAGGTTGTACCTCCACGTCAGCTTCATGGGCCACGGTGGCAAAACGACACCCTTCTTTGCCTAAATTTTGGGTTAATGATCATATTCGTCCCTGGGTTTTAACTCCTTTACAAAAATCGTCCCTGAGTTTTTCTCATTTATCACAGGTAGTCCCTAGGTTTAATGATTTTGTCAAAATAATCCTTCGGATTATTCCCGTTAATGAAACTATCAATTATAATGGATATTTAAATACATGTCTAGTAACATCTCGTATCAACATATTTCCAGAAAAGGGAGGACCAGAAAAGGACTCCTCTCGTATCAACATATTTCCAGAAAAGGACTCCTTTCATATTTCATGTACAAATAAACGATACCATACCATTACAAAACAAGTGTCCCATCCAACATATTTCCAGAAAAGGGAGGACCAGAAAATGACTCCTCTCGTATCAACATATTTCCAGAAAAGGACTCCTTTCATATTTCATGTACAAATAAACGATATCATACCATTACAAAACAAGTGTCCCATACCATTTTAACCTTAGTTTAACCTGTTTACATTACAAAACAAGTATCCCATACCATTTTCTTTCACCCAACTCCAAAAATTGCATCATCCATGTTCTTTCAGTCAACCACAAGTCCACAAAAAAATCTATCAACCAACCACACGAGTCCACAAAAAAACCATCAACCAACTACAAGTCCACAAAAAATAGTTTCATATTATCAACTGCGTCTATTGAGTCGCCCTCATCATTTCAGCCCATTCCGCGGCTCGTTCGACTACATTTGATCTTCCTCTTCTCCTTATTTCCGGAATGGCCTGCCTGTGTCCAACTCCCTCAGTTTGATCTCCCTCTGGCGCAACCTGTAAATTGGCAAAGTTACAATAATAGAACATGTTGATTTTACTTTCAATTGATATTTAATAATAATGATCAATTATAGGAACAAACCATCGGTTGCTTAACATGTTGCTCTGTCGTCTGTGACATAACATTGGCAGCGATACCATCTCCGACCTGCAAAGTACCCCAAGTCAAATTATTGGATGAAAACAAAGCACATAACAACATAATATGAATACACACCCTTCTTCTTGTGGTCCTCCTAATCCTTTGTGGTTGGGCTCCATTAGTGATTTCATCCCCTTCATGCGAAGCTCCAGCTTCACCAGTTGGATCAGCTGCCATATTATCATTTAACATGTTCTGCATATATAGAGAATTAAACTGAATGCCATGCAGATATGAAAGGTAAGAAGATTGACAAGAAATGTTAGTCAATTTACCTTTTGCTTTGGCTTTCTTACTCTCTTGGGCCACTTCTTCTTATTAGGATTTTCAGGTTGGGGACAACGTCTTGCGTTATGCCCAGCCGCTCCACAATTTCCACAGCTAACGACGTAGCCAGCTTGAGATAGCTTTGAAGGGTTTTGTTCATTTTCATGAGGTGCTTGTTTCCTATTTTTCCTCGGCCTCCCGGGTTGTTTATGATAAACCGGAGGCAATATTTCTAGGCCTTCGTGCTCGGGCCAGTTGTGGGGACCCGGCATTGGAAAGATCTCTGGTGCGTAGGCTTTTGCATAAGTAGCCATTAGATAGCACTCATGGACATAGTCTTCAGGCCGCCCCTTGTTGAAATATATTGCACTGATTGCATGAGGACAGGGAATTCCGTTCAATTGCCATCGTCCACACCCACACTCTCGTGCACTCAAGTCAACCACACGCCTTGGATGATAATGGTGGTCAACCTCAAATCTCATTTCTGACCTCCACATGCAGATGTAATTCCTTGCCTCAGTCTTTGAACGTTCAAGCTTCTTAACAATCTTGGGGCATATAAGATTGCTAGACTTTTTGATGCCATCCCTCTTTGTTTGGAATCTCATCATCATCTGTCTCCGTATAATTTCAACCATTGTCAATATCGGTTTGTCTCGAGCTTCCTTCACCCATGCATTAAATGTCTCCGCTAAATTGTTGAGTAGCATGTCGCTCTTACAATACAAATTGAATGCATGCCTTGACCACATCCTCACGTCAAGTAGAGCCAAATACTTATGTGCCTTTTCATCCATACCCTTGATGACCTCCATCGCACGATTAAACTCATTTTTGTTAGAAGTTAGCATGGAGATGCCTAATGCACATGCGATGCTCCGTCCCCGGCATAAGATGTTCAAAACTCTGTTGAAGCCCCTGTAAGTGAGATAGTACAACATTAAAATAGATATTACCAAAAAAATTTTAAAAAAAGTTACAGAAGGCAAGTCAAGAACCTTTTGACGATCACTCATGAACGTCCAGCCAACCTCCACACCCCCGATATCCTCCAAAAGGCAAGTCAAGAACCACGTCCACGAATCTCTACATTCTGCCTCGCACACCGCATATGCAATTGGAAACATGTCGTCATTGCCATCTGTGCCTATGGCAGCCAAGAGCTGTCCCGGAAAATCTCCCTTCAAAAAGCATGCATCGACCGAGATGATAGGCCGACACCCGCTTAGGAACCCTTGTTTACAAGCCCCTAAACAAATGTACATTCTTTGAAAAAAGCTTGCCTCTCTGTGTAGAAAACCAGAGCTACCAGGATTCCACTTCAAGATGGCAGCCAAGTACTGTGGTACATGTCTATATTGCTCTGAATATCTGCCAAAAATAATGCGCAATGCCATCCTTCTTGCGCGGCTACATGTTAGGGGCGTCACATCGATCATATACTCCCTTGCAACCTCCCCCCTAAGTGCGCTAGGTGGCCATGTGGGGTCATCTCTAAAATTTTCCAAGTACCGCTGAGCTAACCACTTAATAGATGCCTTCTTGTTTATGTGGTGACTGCCACATGTGTGAATAGCATGATGGGTTTTTATTTGAAACGAGTCTTTCTCACGTGTTAGGCCAAGATATATCCCCCACCCACATCTCTCCTTGCACACTGCCCTAACTCTCACCTTATCATTCTTGATCAGCTCATATTCAAACCCCTTCTGAATAGCATATGTTCGGAGTGCACTCTTGAACTGCTCGCAATTGTTAAACATCAAACCAACCTCTAGTGTCACCGGAGCCCTCAAGTCAGGGGCCTCCTTATATTGAGGGAACTGTTTCTGCCTTTGTCTAACACGTGGTTCACCTTCAAGAGGATCTGTAACTTCCTCCATATCCTCATTGCTGGTAGCATCTAAACTGTACGAAGCTTCAGAGTCACCGTAATCAGATTCTACACAACCCTCACCTTCAGCAGCACTAGTTCCCTTCGCCCATGGTGCGAACCATTTCATGGCAGCATCACCAGCCTCTTTTGCGACACTTTCTTGATTTTCTTCTACATCATACAAATCAGGATCTTCAACATCTGTACCACTGAAGTCACTCAAGCCTCGAGCATTTGCAAAGTCATTTATACCCGTGTTATTATCTCCACTACCAGCCGCCTCAGCATCAGATACATTGACCTCATTTTCCCTATCAGCATCACCATTAGCATAACTATCCATAACAATCTCTGGTACGTCCACATTATGCTTCACATAGATATGGAGACTTTTGTTTTGGTTGGCCTCAACTATCTCAATAATAGTTATGACATCAGCATCTCTCTGTAAAGGTCTCATGTGATTTGGCTCTTCATCGTCTAAGGTACAGAACATCAGGCCCGATGTCCTATATCCACAGCCTTGCACCACACCATTGAGGTCTGGGACTGTCAAGTAGTCTGTGTTGACCCGCCCTACCTTCTCAACAATACCACCAACATATGTCCAATTTTCTTCGTTAAGGAACCCACCATGATGCACAAATACTGTTAGAACCACCATCCTGCAACATAACAAAACAAAAAGAAGCCGATGAGTAATGATCTAACTATAATGTATCCAAAAAATAAACTAAACTAGTTTACACCATTCAAAACTTGTTGTAGCAAATACAAATTACAATAATTAGTCAGAAACTAACCTTGTTGCAGCAAACACAAATTACACACTAAATTACGTTGTTGCTTGCAGAGAGCCCTAACCTACATGCACATGAACAAAGAAACAAATCCCAAGATCAATTGATACGAATAACATGTGTAAAGACTTTTAAACAACATAAATGACTATTCTCCCTACAATATGTCGGCATTTCAAGTGACATTTCTTTGGGACCACAAAAAAGTCTCAAACACTTTAGTCACTCCAAGACAGAAATGAATACTACTTTAAGATGACAACAACATTCTATGACCCACTATTCAATTATTAAAACAATATTCAACTCATAACAAAGCAACTTTTTCCAATAGATAGAGGAAATTTCACAATATTGTCAGAAAGGTGGGAAACATACCGCTCGGGTTGCACAAAGGGCTACAACAACACAGATAGCACTAGGGACTATGTGATGAATCGAAAACCCAAACCCAACGACGACGTGCGACGGCAACGGCAAGGTGTCACGGCTGGGTGTCGGGGACCACAATAGAAACTAGGGCTTTTGAAATTGGGGAAAGGGAAAGGGAGTACGGGTAAAAATTCCTCCACATATCGTTTTTATATTTTTACCCAGTAAACGTACGGGCATTTTTGTTGTTTTTTGACTAAGGAATCCAAAGGGTGTCGTTTTGACACAGACAATTGTCGTTTTGCCACCGTGGCCCATGAAGCTGACGTGGAGGTACAACCTGGATAAATTAGACACGTGTCCCCTTCTGGTTGGACATGACGTGTATGGACGTTAGTTTCATTAACGGGAGTAGACGGAAGGACTATTTTGACAAAATCATGAAACCTAGGGACTACCTGTGATAAATTCGGAAACCCAAGGACGAGTTTTGTAAAGGTGTTAAAACCCAAGGACGAAAAAGGTCATTAACCCTTTTTCTTTCTTTTGTAAAACCCAAAACCTTTTGTTTTAGTCAGGGGCGGAGAGAAGGGGGCGGGGGGAGCCGCCCCCCTCAATTGTAAAAAAAATTCATTATTTTATTAGTATTATAACTTGTAAAACAGAGTATAAAAAAAAATCCAACCGTCAGTTTGTTAAATTTGTAAAAGAAAGTTTTAAAAATTGATATTTTATAAAATTTTTAAAAGGCTACAACACTGCAGAGAGATTGCGTACAAGCATTAAGCTGTCTTCTCTCCGCCCGTGTTACGGCCACGCTGAAACCTCACCAAGTCGAAAGTTGTTTCGTGGCTAATTCGGCGATACAATCTCGGCGTCCCCGTTATTCTTGGTAGGCTTTTAACACAACGTTTGTCGTTTCCCTCTCCATGTTTTAGTTACCGTCATCCACTTGCTTTTAACTCACAGGTTTTTTTAGTTTGTTTGGGGAACGAATGTTGCTCTGTTATAGTGGTCGGATTATCTATGAAAATGAGTACTTGGTATTCACTGCCTCTCTTTTAATTAAAGTTGGTAACTTGCTTTTTATTGAATTTTAAGATTTTTTTGTGGGATATATATGCATATATACAAACACATCATTTTGAATCTTGATGATTCTTTCTGAGAAATTTTTCCTTTTATTGAGATTAGCATTTTGATGTAAAAGTCCTTGGCTGGATGGACTAGTGATTAACAACTACTGTAATTTTGTGTCGATTTCCACCGAGATGTAATTTCTTATTCATTTCCTCATTTTTTTTAATTTGTTGTTCTTTCAGCCTTCTTGGATTATTACAAAATTCCATACGAAATTGTGGAGGTTAACCCCATCAGTAAAAAGGAAATCAAGTGGTCTGACTACAAGAAGGTGCCTATATAATTATATTGAAGGTCGATGGTGAACAGATGGTCGATTCTTCAGGTTTTTCTTGTTTCCCCAAATATTTTTTGACTGTAAGCATAAATGTAGGTTATCTCTGGAGTTCATTTCTCTTATTCTGTGGTTTTTTTGGTTAGTTTATTTCATTTTATTTGTGCAGACATAATTGATAGGTTGTTCCAAAGGATTCATGCTGATAACCCTGTGGTTGATGGTGATGAAGTACGAAAGTGGTGCGGGTTTGGTGGTTACTCTCATTGTTGAAGTTTCTAATCATGTTGCATTACTTGATACTCTCTGTAAAATTTATGTTCTATTAATTGGGCTTGTTACCAATTTGTTGGTATTGTTATTGCCCTTTGAATTCTTGAAGAAATTTCTAACTGCTGTTATCTAAATGTGTCTGCATTCAAGTAAAGTTCGTTATCCTTTTGCTTGTTGTCCATAATCCCATTAGATCGAGCTTATTTGGTGCTGTAAGTTAGCCTTTGGCACAAATGAATGAATGATGCTCTTCTACATGCAAGTAGATTGAATTTCATGAAGTCTCTTTTGTGGACTGGCTGACTTTTTGTTATTGCCCTTCCAGGGGTATATTACAGGATAGTTGCACCCAATCCCAGTGTGAGATCAATTGTGATGCGAAGTTGAGGAGCATTGTTATTTTGTAAGTGTAAAATTCTTACTTAATAGTTATTTCATTATTATTCTTACTATAATGATTTTGGTTTCTTATATGTTTAAGGATGTGAACTTGTGATATTGACATATTGGCATATTGGATTCTATTCACTAAAACTAATTGATATATTGAAAATCTTGTTTGAAACTTTTTTTTTCGCATAATATTTAATATTTATTTTTAATCATATTATTTAGAATAATTTTCGTTTCTGCCCCCTATACAAAACTCCTGGCTCCGCCCCTGGTTTTAGTAAATAATTTTCATGCTTCAACTCATTTTACTCACTTTCCAACAACTCAAATTTGTTTGAAATGAAAATAAATTTTTTTTTCAAAGATGTATATATTGAACCAAGTTTTTTAAATTCACAATAAAGTTCAATAAATGTATTTTCAAGTTCAAGGTAGGAGGGTTTGGATTCATCATCATTTTCTTCATGTATCATGTACCATATGAGCAATCTCTCCATCATCATCTTCGTCGAGTGATTTGAAGTGATCCTTATCTTCTTATTGGTCTCCTCTTCATTTTCGTACATTGAGATCTCATGGGTATCAAGGATCCAATAAGCTCTTCTAGTAGTAGATCGGTGAGATTCTTTACTTCTTGAATCCCGTTACTTTGGCCTCCCATGATTTTGGTAGAGACCAAAGAATTTTTCTCACCAAATCAGAATTTAATAAACATATCATCAAGAGATTCTTCATGTTTCATTTTAAACAACTCATAACTATGCATGCTTATTTTTTACTCTTTGACTTGGTTTGTCTATTCATAACTAATTTTTAAAACAAGTCAAATATCCATTGCATTTGAACAATATAATATTATATTAAATTCACACCTATCTAATGCAAAATTATTGAAGCTGATGCGTATTGGAATTGATGCAGTTTTTCAATAAACTCTATTAATAGCCTAGTTTGTTATATTTAGACTATGCAGTTAATTAGCTTATTTTGAAAGTTGTTTTGATTAATGTTTCGTCGTTTCAAAGTGTTGATAAGACTTGTTTCTCTTGGTTGTGTAATGGGCAGAACATTAAACATCAATCAAAGAGGAAGTTAGTGAAATTTCTCCTACTAATACTCTGTTTTACTTCCTATTGTTTTCCAACAATTGGTATCGGAGCTTTTTTCAATCTGTGAAGGGCGTTATGACTGCTCTCGATTCTTCTACAACAGTTCCTATATTTGGTGGTGAGAATTATGATTATTGGAGAATCGAGATGAAGACTCTCTTCCTGTCACTTGATCTTTGGGATATTGTTGAAGGTGGTGTTTCTGCACCAGCAGAAGACATTTCATAATCAACCCAAAACAAGATTGATAAGCAAGGAGATGCTAAAGCCTTGTTTGTTCTGCCGCAATCTATGAGTGAAGCAATCTTTCTAACATTGATGAGAGCAACAACATCAAAGCAGACCTGAGAGAGTCTGCAGCAGGAGTTTCAAGGAAACACTAAAGTCAAGTCAATTAAGCTTCAATGTCTAAGAAGAGAACTTGAAATTCTCAAAATGAAGGAATCTAATAATGCAAAAGACTCATTCAAGTTGTAAATCAGATGCGCGCTTATGGAGAAGAGGTATCTGATGAGAGAATTATTTAGAAGATCTTGACTAGCTTGACAGAAAAATATAATCATGTGGATGCGACAATCGAAGAATCCAGGAATCTTTCAACCTTAATTGTCCTTGAGTTGATGGGATCATTACAAGCTCATAAACAAATAATTGACAGAAGGAATAAAATCTCTCTAGAAAATTCATTACAGCTAAGTTAATATGAAAAATCAGAAATAAAAATATTTCAAAAAGAAGTTCAAAGGCACACCAAAAGGAGGAGAATGTTCTCAGAAAAAGGGAAATTCTCATTTGGAAAAGGATTGTTTTCATCTTGGAAAGCCTCAATGTAAGAAATGTAAGAAGTTTGGTCATGTAGAGAAGGACCGTCAGTTCAAAAACAAGAACCAACATTCTAATTATACATAAGATAAGGAGGAGCACTTGATCTTTGCATGTCAAGCTGCTTTTGAACAAAAGAGTAAATAATGGTTTCTAGACAGTGGTTGCAGCAACCGTATAACTCCAGATGAAGATATATTTTCAGAAATTGATAGGTCTGTTAAAGTTAAAGTCAAATTGGGGAATGATGAATTGATGGAAGCAAAAGGAAAAGGCACAATCACTATGGAAACCAAGAAATGAACCATATTCAACAAGGATGTTCTATTTGTTCCAAGTCTTGATCAAAGTCTTTAAAGTGTTGGCCAAATAATTCAAAATAGGTACTCTCTACATTTTGAAGGGGAGTTATACACCGTTTATGAAGCCCATTAGGTCCAGCAACATCTACGAGATAAAGAAAAATAGCATAAGAGGGGTAAATTAGTTTAACTAAATTTACTATGTTAATCATTAAACCTAGAATAATACAAAATAGGGAAATAAGGCAATAAAATTAAATATAAGCTTTAAGTATTCAAAAAGGGAACATAACCTGGTGAATAAAATAAATGAGGAAAATGAACTTAGAGAATAAAAGAAAACAGAATTAAAATATCCCTTTAAAATAAAAAAGAAAAATAGATTTTATAAGTTAGTAATGGGTATGGAATGGACTAAGACAGAAAAGAACCTATATCCAGAGGTAATCTTGAAATTGGTTGACGGTACCGCTCACATCAGGAAGCGTGCAAGCCACCACTAATGGATATAGTAGGTGGTCTTCCCTAAGCGATGGTACGAGGTTTGCCTAATCGGCATCCTGGTTTGTGTGACGCACGAGACAGTCCCATTGAAGAGGAGGGATGCACAACCCTGACTCTGGAGGTAAACAGAGCATTGTAGGGATACCTCTATCGAATCGAAAAAAGAAAGAGAGATGAATGGGGATCAGGATACTTCACTCGTGCATTTAATTTGATTACTTACTTCGATTTCTAAGCCATTTTCAAGTGTATTTAAATTATTTGACAATTACCATGATTTTCTCTGAATTAGATCATTACTTTTAATAAGATTTCTAAGAACTTTTTAAATGTGATCGGTATTTTAATACAAGTCTTCCGCTTAACTTTTCAAGGGCATAATAGTTAATTCTTGTAGAGTTCATACCGTAATCTCCGCTTGTGCATACCATTGCTATATGTGAGCCTAAGAGGTAAGTATAGGCATAGGGCATGACATCAATCAATTGGAGGTCGTTTGGTATTGAATCCGGTTAAAACCAAAGAGCAGTCGAATTATTTTTCAAATAACTTTTAGACTTCTAAGTTTCAAATAAACTCGTGAAATGAAACTTTGAAAGATTGAGACTTTATTTGGAAACATGTTGAAGTATGAAAAATGTGGAACAAATTAATGAAATGAATTTTATATAATTTATAAAGTGTGTGTCATTCAAGTCATTCTTTTGAAATTAGCTTTGGAGTTACAAAATATACCCTAAAGTCTTCAAGCTCTGAACTGTTTGCTTTTTGAAATTCTTCAATCATGTTGTTTTTTATTTTTTTTATCAAAGTGTCTTTGTTTTCGAAGATATCCACCCATTTATTGTAATCATCAAAATATTGATTGTGAACTAAAGTTAACATTTCAGGGATATCTTCGGCTTATCAGTATTCATGTAAAATAAAATTGCCACAACCGAATAGAATCTGACACCTGACATTAAGATAAATCATCGACGAGGTGTTGAGCTCATGCCTAAGTTGTCGAAGGTACTTCTTTATTTATGTTTCATTTAGAGGCGTTTACACGAAATACTGACCAATAATATCAAATTACAGAGAACACTTTTGTTATTAGTTTGAAAAAAGTGCAATGTTTAAAGAAGTTTAAAGAGAAAAATACAAGGGAAAAAATCATTTTGAGCCCTCTAATTACCAATATAATTTCAAATAGAGGTCTAAACTACCAATCTTTACACATTGAGCTATCTAACTTTTACAATTAATCAAATTACGCCCTGAAATGAAATTTGAAGGTCAAAATCAAATTGGCATTTAGTTTTTGAGTTTTCACTACTTTTATTTTTTAGTCCCTGAATTTAATTTTTTCAGATTTTAGTCGTTTGATTTTTATTTTTTGACGAAATAGTCATTCCGTCAGAGTTCCCTAATGGAAGGGCCACATCAGCAGCCAAGTTAGCATATACACTAAATGACAACGTTCTCTCCTTTTGCTATTTATCCCATAATGACGTTGTTTTGGATAAGTGTCATGCGCACCGTTTAAATAAAAAATGCAAACACTCACACTTAATCTTCGATCTCACCTGCATCCTCTTATTTCACTGTTACTCCCCCTTTCTAACATGAACCTTAAATCCAATTCTTGTATGAAACTCAACGAAGGGATAACAGTTCCTGGAAATGGTACTGGGCATGACAGAGCCAAGGAGTTTGATGAAACAAAAGTTGGAGTTGAAGGACTAGTAGACTCCGGTGTGGCCAAGGTTCTTGATCCATCCACCAGAGAGCCAGCCAAAGTCATCTCCAGCCACTGAACAATACCAAGTTCCTTTGCTAGATCTCCAAGGCCTTGAAAGTTGCCAGCCGGTAGAGATAATCTGTCAAATACATAAAGCATCATAGACATGAAGTTCTTTCAAATAGTTAATCATGGAATACCTGTTAGGGTCATGGACAACATGTTAAAAGCTGTGTGACGATTCCATGACAACAGAAGGAAGAGAAGATGGAGTGGTATTCACGCGATTACAATCAACCAATTAGGTATTACTGCAATGACAATCTTCTTGTGTCTAAGGCAGCGAATTGGAGGGATTCAATTGTATTTGATTTCCAAGATGACTCCCTTAAGCCTGAAGCATTTCCATTTGTATGCAAGTGCTAGAACTATGAGTGAAATGAATTAATTCAAAGACACTTGGACTATATACTGCCTTTGCGAAGTCAAAGTAATACTTATGCCTTGTTTTTCAGGGAGGCTGTAAGCGAATATAAAGAGTACCTCACCAAACTAAGCATCAAGCTCTCAGAATTACTTTCAAAGGTGTTGGGTCTCAGCGCCGACTACTTAGCTCACATAGAGTGCATGAAACTTGAATCAGTAGTGTGCCACTATTACGTAAACACACTCCAGCACCAAACCCAGTTCACCACTTCGATCCAAAAGAGCAACTTCTGGACTAGATGAGCTCAAGCACCGAATGAGCAATGCTTTCAACAACCACTACGTGAATGATGGATGATTCAGGAATGTCGAAATTCACCTAGGGCTAATGTCTCTCCAATGGAAATTTCGGGAATGTCTAAATGTTATCCAACACTTGGATGCAAACACAAAAAACCACATCGGTGATAGGGTTTCATTGAAGGGATGACAACGTTTGCTTAATGCTTAATGAAGGGACGACATCGTTTGCTTAATGGGAGTACTCTTTGTTTTGTTTTAATGCTTTTTTTTCTCCGATATGTCTGTGCTGAGTTGTAAACTTTTAGAGCTGACATGACAACAAGATGACGTGACAAGGCCTTTACGTTAGAGAAAGAGACGAAACTCTAACAAAAGAACCATTTCGTCAAAAAATGAGAACCAAAGGACTATAATTTGAAAAAAAATTCAGGGACTACAAATATAAAAGTGGTAAAAACCCAAGGACTAAAATGTCAATTTTTCTTATTTTTCTAATCAAAGTGTCTTTGTTTTTGAAGATATCCATTTATTGTAATCATCAAAACATTGATTGTCAACTAAAGTCAACATTTTAGGGATATCTTCAGCTTATCAGTATTCATGTAAAATAAAATTGCCACAATCGAATAGAATATGACAACTGACTATAAGATAAATCATCGACGAGGTGTTAAGGTCATGCCCTGAGTTATCAAAGGTACTTCTTTATTTATGTTTCATTTGGAGGCGTTTACGCAGGATACTGACTACTAATATCAAATTACAAAGAACACTTTTGTTATTAGTTTGAAAAAAGTGCAATGTTTAACGAAGTTTAAAGAGAAAAATATAAGGGAAAATCATTTTGAGCCTTCTAATTACCAATACAATATCAAATAGAGGTCTAAATAACCAATCTTGACACATTGAGCTCTCCAACTTCTACAATTAATCAAATTGGGCCCTGTAATAAAATTTTGAGGTCACTATCAAGCCACATGGCTCATTCATAACATACATGACACAAATTTGATCGCTGAATCTTTTTTAGGGACACAAATTGATGAAATTTGGTACTTCGTGGACTCAATGTGTCAAATGTGGTAGTTTATACTTCTATTTGAAATTACATTTGTAGTTAGAGGGCTCAAAGTGATATTTCTCCAAAATATAATTTGCATTCTCTAATTGTCCTACATTTTACAATTTGCACTTAAAACTATCAAACTCAATCCATCATACACCATGTTAAGATCTCACTATTAAAAATGATAAAAACATATCAAGTGTCTCAATTTTAACAGTCAAATTGTAATATAGGGATGTAAAATGTAAATTTATTAGTAGTTTGAAATGTAATATGTCAAATTTTTGTAATTGATGTTGTAAATTACAAAAGGAGTGATTGTTACAGCGTGCAAATTGTAAAATATCAGTAATGTTATGTTTGTTCTTGATAAAAAAAATATTTTGAACCATAAATGTTTTCCAAGAAAGTTATTACATTTTTGTTGTGTGGTTGGCATGTTAAAAGTAGGCTGATTTTTTCAAAAAATAATTGTTTTTGTTTTGTAAAGTTTGATTTGGAGTTAGTCTTCTTCTCGTAAGAGTTTTTTTTAATAGTATATTACTGCGTAAATAAAATAAGCTGAAAATAGCTTTGTCTATTGTTATCCTCAATTTCCTTTTGCCTGTGCGAACCAGAGTGAGGGAATATTCCCAGATGGGAAACTGAAACCCATACAATTAGGAAAGATACATAAACAAGGGAAAGTAGAAACTCAAACTAGCAAGGAGGAAAAATGATCCCCGAGACTTTACTCCAAATTTTCCGTGCAAACAAACAGAAAATGCAGTAGAGAGCTCTCAGAACCAGAAAGATCACTCACTACCGTTTCTTATCGCTTTACAAACCCTGCTAGCTCTTTCTCTTCCTCAATCTCCATATCCGACCACCCACTCTTTTTCCTCATTTATTTTGAAAAATTTTCTTAGACGCACAAAACTGGACCGGTGTTCTCTCTAACCCTCAATTGCTTACTTCTGATGGGGTTCCTTAAGAGAATAGCGGGATTTCTAGGGCTTGGTAAGGACGATGGCCACGAACCCAAAGACGAAGACGACGATAACAACAACAACAACCACGGTTCCGATTCTCTGGCCCCCGATCGGGCCCATTTCCAAGAAACCGGGGTTCCCCGTAGAGGCTTTGGCATGCCAGTCCAGGTCGTCGTTGACCGGCCCCAGCTCGGCCCGGTCCTTGTTCCCTGTAATCCCGGCGACGGCGGCGTTCAGGTCAATGATTCATTGCTCTCACCATTTTAATATTAAATTGCCTACTTGTCTAATTTTGTTTGCTAATTCTGATTTCTTTGTTGGGTTAAGTTTAGTTAGTGTACCACTTAAGAGTTGTAAATTTAGTACCGTCAGATTAAGCTTTTCTTATAGGTTTCAGGTGGGTAATACAAAGCAGGAAGACTAGATAATTCTCTTGCTCTTCGCTTATTTCTCGTCATGCTGTCGTAATAGGTTTTGTTTCCTTTTTTGTTTCGTTTTTTTCCAACTGTTCAAATTCTGGACGAGCCAAATTTTATCGAATTGGCGGTAAATGGATTGAAGGTTGACGGTTATTTTCGTGTTTCAATTGTTGCCTTATAACCAAAGGTTGACTGAGTGCGTCATTCAGTTATCGAGGCTTGTCATCACTGAACAACCTGGTAAATGATTTTGACTCGACAATATGTGGGTTTGTAATCAATAATCCATATTGCGGACCACTGGCAGGAAAAGAAACACATACAGGAAGTAACTTCAGTTATGTCTGCATAAATGATCATCGCATCGTTATGCATTCATTAAGTATTCCTCCTCTAAATGAAGAAACCTCTAGCTAAGAAGTGAGAATTGATGGTGCATTTATGAATTTCTAATAGAGTACATTGGCTGATGAGTTCCTCACTCTATCCAGTACAGATGATGAAGTATGAATTATAAAAAATGGAAGAGAACTGTTAAAAATGACTATATTCTTGTGTTTTATTTTCCAGGAAAACATTATGTCTTTGTAGACATGACCAGAGTGTTTCATATAATATGCATTAGTGGTTGCTCTAATGGCCTTCAGTTGATGACTGCTCCTCCATTATTTCATATAATATGCATTGTTTGCTCTTAATAGCTTAGTCTAACGGTTTTAGCCCCTCTATCTATCTTCTTTTGATTGCATTCTTGGTTAAACTTCAGGCTGCTTATTTTATATGCATTCAATGTACGCTGGATTCATTACTTAATTAGGAGACACTGTTCTTGATGATCAAAATTACTGGAATACTTGCATCATGCACATACCTGGACATTTCATACTGCAGGTGTGCTTTAACTGCGGATTCTAAATGGTCCAGCGTTTTGTATATGAAACTAGTTTTGATCAGCATGAAATAGTTTGAAAAACAGAATGATTCCTATGACGATGTAATGGTACAATTTAAAAATAATCCTAGCAGGACACTACTTCACCCTGTTTAGGGATTAAAAGCCACATTTTATCCTGGTAATTCTGACTTGCCTTTACAGAGTAGAGACCCTCTCATCATGATGTATGCTAGGTAGCATACTTTGCTTACCAGATGCTAAGTTGGAATGTCAGATACTGTATCTCTCTTGAGCACCAATGATCATTTCTACAAACAGAAAGCCTGAATTAGGATTGTTCTTATGTTATGTATCCCCATTTTGAAAAAAAATTGAACAAGCATGGGAAAATATCTAATACTTTCACAATGTCTTAATCAAGCTGATACCTTGAAATTACAGCCAGAATTGAGTTGTTGGCAAAGACTTGCAGTTTTGTTCTCGTACTATTTTGTGTTTTCTTGTTGCAGATCTTCGACTAACTTCAAATTGTATTAGTTTTAGGATCACATATGTGTGGCGTTCTTGCACTAATCCCCCTAGCTCATCCTAAAGCCAATTATACTGTGCCAAACATGTCAATTAGAAATTTGTTTTCTGAAAGGTACCAAATCTGCACTATTTTGAGTTAAAGTGGTCTTGTTTAGCTCTAGCACTTTTCGAGATATTTGGATAATCCTATGTTTCAAGCACTTATAACCAATAGCTTTATGTTGATAGTTTTGGGACTCCATGTCATTGTTCTATTAATCAGCTCACTTTCATCTCATATCCTCAGAATTTTTATGGCTCAGCTTATCAAAAAAACTAGCATACAGAAAATTTGGAGGGGCCAACTATCCTTAGAGATTTGATGTCTTGCTGAATTTAGTCCTTGTAATACAATTGAATGGGTGGGATAAATCTATTTTCCCTCGCAGATGTGAAATATTGGACCAAGGTTCATCAGGCGATTCATTATGTAAGGATGTAATGATTCTACTCCTGGATTAGCTCTCCTTTCTTTGTCATTGTGTTGCGTCATATTTGTTCTGCTGTGCTGTTCAGAGAGTGCTGAGTAAAAAGAACATAGTCATTCAATCCCTTTGATGAGGGCATATCTTACGATTTCATCAATATGCAATTACCATGGCCCTTGTCAACTTCAAATGGAGCAGTTACAAACAGCTGTAAAGAACATAGGCTATCTCTGCACATTTTCACCCATTTCAATACTTTAAAATTTTAACGTCTAAAATTTTAACACTCAAACGCAACCAGTCATTCAATCCCTTAGATGAGGGCATATCTTACGATTTCATTGAAATGAGATTACCATGGCCCTTGTCAACTTCAAATGGAGCAGTTTCAAACAACTCTAAAACGGTTGTAATTAAGTTAGGAAGATTGGACCTAACTCATATTATTCGTTAAGATATTTGTCAACTTAACAATGATTGATGAAACATCTTGATCTTGGCATAAATCTAGTTAATCTTGTCTCTGGATACTTATTATATTTGATGTGTATCTGCATCCAATTCTTGTGGATGGTTCGAAGTTTTCCAGAACTATTTTGTTTAACCAAAAGAAAACGTGCACAAAGTGTCATGCAAAGCAAGAACAAAAGATGAGAGATGTTGGATGCGACTAACTAAAGTCATCGTGAGTGTAGAGACACTTTATGAGATGACACAGAGGTATCTCTTTTAAACTTGGGGTGTAGCTTGGTTGCAAACATTCCCCACTTCAGATTTGGTGAATGAAAGCTTTGTGGTTATGGAATTTGTTTTCGCTTGTAGAGATAAATCTGAATATATGTTTAACACGCCCAAAATAATAGAAGTTTTATAGTGCTGGGCTGCTGAATCTGATGACATTTCTGTTTGTCCTCCATCAAATAAAGTAACTAGAAGACAAAGTAATTATGGGAAAGGGAAAATGATGGTTGCCGTTTTGATTTGTTTCTTCTTAGGGTTCTGTCATCAGAAACTTTTGTGGTAAGTCTATTTTGAGATGGGACCTTTTGCTTGTTCACATAACTCTTTATAGAGAAAAGAGGATGTCTGGTCTTGATCAGTTAGGAAATGCCAAAGTGGCCTATATCCAGTTCAATAGTGTTTCTGTTGTGTTAATTATAGACTGAAGCTTTATTGTCATCCTTTTAAGTAGCATGTATAGGATGAGAACAATATCAAGGAGAGATCTCATAAATAGAGTTCATGACTCCCAATTTGTAACTAGATTCCATTTAATCTTATCACTCCTTGTGGGACGTGTTGTATTAGCCCCTTATGCTTTGTTGTTCAAATGGATACTGCAGCCTTGCTGTGAATGTCAGTTGTGTTTGTGGTACCACAGGGCTTGCAAAGTTCACCCAGGGACAAGAGACAAGTTCTAATATAAACTTGATTTCTTTCTAAATAGGTATATAGTTCTATGTTGTTGATAAAAGCCACGGATTGGTATTTTGGTATGCATATTTGTTTTATAATGTATCCATTTGTACGAGTGTAAAGAAGCAAAATATGTGGCTGTGTTTAGTCGTGGCAGTCCAGAATTTCAATAGAGAACCGCGATTCCCCTTTAGCTAGATTTCATTTCATTGCCTTATTGGCCACTAGAAACAGATTAGTTACGGTTCTTCTCCATCCTTATTGCCCGTTTTGACTTACACTGATGACGTACCATGCTTTTTTGCAATGTTATGGTGTCGTCAAGCTAGTGAAATTTATTTGTGGTTTTGTTATATTGTATGTATTCAGGGTCTGAGATGGTATGCAAGCATGCTTTTTTGCAATGCTATGGTGTCGTCAAGCTAGTGAAATTTATTTGTGGTTTTGTTATATTGTATGTATTCAGGGTCTGAGATGGTATGCAAGGCGGCTAAGGATAGATGAGGATGGAGATATAGCAGATGAATTCCTGAACGAGGTCATGGAGGAGACACCAACCAATACAGAGAATCATCAAAGGCCATTCCCAAGGTTTGAAGTGAAGAGTACCAGGCCCGCTAAAGTGAAGGACCTGGTCTTATCCCAGGAGGGGAAAATTCAGTGTGTGGAACACCAAGGTAGATTGCAGTGGGTATGAAGTAACTCTTAAAAAGAAATTAATGAAGCTGGGTGGTGGGGTTTGCTTTTAGCACGCAAGCATGTCAATTTGCTCGTTTTCAACTTTTCCGTGGAACCCTGCAACCCTTTTGTATCAATGGCTAGATTTGACTTGCATGCATTTTTTTCAGAAAGTTTCTCATCGATCATTGTGAACCAAATGCTTTGTTCTTAAATGTAACAGCTCAAATATATAATCGTAGTCATGTCTATTGTATACAGGAAATTGAATTGCTCAGTTTCACACCTTCGGCTTTTAATTAACTAGGAAAGTTGCTTTTTATTATTAGTATTATTAATTCTATTTTAAAGTGTTTCCTTAAACTTAAATGTGGATTTTGTTTTGGAATGAGTGAAAGTAGATAATCTTTAAATATATTATTTTCAAACTCTTCAATGTAAAAAACACCCTCAAATTATTATCACACGTGATCAACCAACTTCCTCTAAAAAACACACCGAGTAAAAAGAGAGGAAAGAAGCGCATAAGGTACACCTACACGACAAGGAAGAAACAAATCTACTTGTACAAATGCCCCGGGCGATGCCCTCCTAGAGGGTATGTGGGAACAGTTGCTCCAGCCATAGGAGCCGCGGTTCCAATAGGCTGGTGGTGCCCATGTGTTCCAACCGTTGGCTGGTTATGAGCGTGATGTGTGCCCACGAGTGGTGGCTCGCGGTGGACGAGGTGATACTTGGATTCTAACTTCTCGGCGGCGTGCTTGGCTTTAGCCTGATGCAGCTCCATTTTGGCTTGAGCCTCCTTTGCTTTTCTACGCTCCTCGGCTATCTTTTTCTCCTCCTCAGTCCTCGCTGCCGCTTTCTCCACCTGCAATCCTCAGCCGGCCATGTTAAACTAAATTACTTTCCTTTCCTCCTCTCCATTTTTGGTTAAAAAAAGAGGTTAAAATTTAGAGGGGTTATGATATACGTACGAATTGAAATATACCTTTTCTTCCACTTTGGCTTGACAGATGGTTGCGTGCTCCTTTGCAGAGCTTGCTATGTTGCTGAGTTTCTCCTTCGCAGATTGCATTCTTCTCTCTCTCAGAAAGACACTGATTGTGAATTGCGATATGATCTACGGACGTCTAAGCTCTAATGCAGAATGCTGAACTACCACAAAACTAAATCATTCCAATCTTTTATCGTCAGGAAAGAAGACGGCCAAGTACACCAGGGAGGACACGTTGAGCGCCACGTGGCAAACATGCAATTTGACATCTTTTGCTATGCTGCCACGACGGAAGTAGACGTAATTGGAGCTTATCACATCGAAAATTGTCTTGCCACGAAATACTGTCAATTACACAAAAAAAAAACTGTTAACTATAAGAAATTTTAGAAAAAAAATATTTTTTATCCTCTTAACTATTATATTTTATAATTTATATTCTAAAACTACCGAATTTAAAACCTCACATCCCAAATCCCCCATAGTTTTACAATCACTGTTAAAATTAATAAAAAAAAATGCATATATGGAATAATCATTTTCAATCAAATCATGGGATCGATGTAAGGTAAAAATTTATTAGTGATTTTATTTTAAGATGTAATATGTGCATAATTTGAATGGAAAATATGAGTGGATAATATATATTCTTCTCAAAATTAATATGGCCTTGGGGATTCTTACTCCTCTTTTTGATTTTGTTTGGAAGAATTTGATATTTAATTGTATTGTTTCTCTTTCTTTTTTCAGTGACGATCAATGGTAATCTTCCAAGTTTTTTTTTAAATCTTCTCGGAAATTGCACCATGGCCCTCTTTTCCGTTATCTGATTATTTTGCTTCAGGAATTTCTATCTCGTCTCCTTACAATTGGTCGGATTCGTTATTTCTTTTTACCGCGGGGTGTGAATAATTCTCACAATTTTTGTCAATGGAAAGAAACACAGCATGAGAGGGCCCTCAGGAGAGTCATTGACATTTTAAAGAAATATGGCCTCAAAATAAGTTACTTGGATAATTATTTATTTAAATGACATATATTTATATTTATTTATTGAGTATTATGTTGTAACATAAGATGTTACACGGATATTGTTGAGTGATATTATAGAAAAATCATGTTAATGATTAATGAATAAAAGGTGGGGAGTACGACTCTCTGGTTTCTTGTTTACTTGATGCTTGTTTTAGACCAAGGTACATATAATATATTTATGTATATTAGGTTCACACTCGTTGTGCCTATATTATTTAGGATGATAGACTTCGTCATTGAGGTGGTGACGTTAAGTAAACAAATTGGTGCATTGTAAGAGTATATGCACTTAACGAGATCAAATATTGATACCTTCTGAAAGTGATCACTGATGTTGATAAGATATTCAACACAGTTAGTTTATTGTATCCTTAGACTTGATAGGTTTATGCAGGTCTATTTGTTGTGTACTTGTGCTTTGACCGAGTCGTTTGGTGATAATATTTTTTAGGTCAAATATTCCAGATAATATTGGATCTTGTGCATGATAAATGAGTTTGTAGAAATATTCAATAAGGAATCCACCAATCTCTTGAAGAGACAGTATATTCTATATATCTGTATAGGGTTGGACTCGAAAAGAAATTATCAGCCAATGGAATGTTGTAAAAATATTTTTTGAAATTAATATATATAATATATATTTATTTGTGAAATTGTTTTGGAAACAATTCAAGAGTCCAACAGGTTATAGAGTACTATGAATTAAGAATTATATGAGCTAGAGACATAATGAGTGATATGATTCTGGTCCTATTGGCTCATGTGAAATATAGCATGGTGGAAGAATAAATAAATGAATAATTGTTTAGTCTAAGAGATTTCATAAATTGTAATATGTTGATAGACATGATTGCAATTAGTAGAAGTCTAAATTCAAAATAAAATAATATACAAGAAATAATGGAAAATAGTTTTTCATGTAATCATACAGCCGAGATCTAAGATCCCTAACGATCTCACGCACTATCACAACTAGGGTTTTATTTAAAAGGCTAGCTATACTATAGTTAGTCATGTGGTTGGCCATCAGGACCTTAGAGAAACCTTGTGATGGCTGTGAGCGTGAAGAGGAAGGAGGCAAAATATTTGGGCTGTTAAGTTGTGAAATCAAAAGACTCAAAGTGTGAGATCAACAAGACTTGAAGATTGAAATGTCAATCACAGAGAAGATCAAGATTGTTCATCAAGATCAAGTAAGTAATTTTTCACATGCAAACTTTTAGTTTCAAGGCAACAAATGAATAAGGAAAAATCTGCTATTTATTTCCTTACTCGTCTCTTCTATATCGGGGGCTCACATTCATCGTGGTTAGTTAACTACTCAGATGTAGACCCTGTGCTGGCAAAAGTTGAAAATAAGATTGTAGAGTGGTAAAAAAATCGTTGCTAAAGACTTAGCAGTGGTTATAGATTCGTCGTAACAGGTCTATAACGACGGTTTTGGAAACCGTTGGTGAAAATTGGGATCTATAGCTGCGTTTATGATAGTCGCTATAGACCCGAAGCACAATTTGTGTTTTTTTAGCAACGCTGCTATAGGTATTTAGCAGCATTTGTAAAACGCCGCTATAGACTAATCTATAGACGCCGCTAAATTCAATTTTAAAAACGTTGTTATATGTCTTTAGCAGCATTTTGTGAACTGTCGCTATTGAAAAATCTACTGCGGTGTTTGTTAAACGCTATTGTAGGTCAATTTTAGTTTGCGTTTAAACATCTACAACATCGTTTTTGTGACCACCACTAAAAGTTTGTGCCAACATTTTTTTCCGCGTTTTAGAACGCCACTATATCAGTTTTAAAAATGCTGCAATAGATGCATGTGTGAAAATTTGCATTTTTTACTATATTTTTCTGTAATACAAATTTTAATTGACTGATGCAAAAAGATAAAAGTGTAATAAAATAAAATATATTTCATCATTGACTAAATAACCACATATTACAAGTTTTGCAACAAACACAATCAACTTTTAAAAATTTCTCAGTAGTATAAAAACTAACAAATAATGACATTTAACAACAAATAATTATAAATTTATCCTTAGCAGCTTCAACACTTGCACCAACACCATCTGCTCCAGCATTATCTGCACCATCTGCACCAACACCAACATCACCATCCAAACCATCAACATTCTCTGCAATTGCAATATTGGAAAATTAACAAACAGTAATGACATGAACAAAGATAAAAATAAATAAATATAAATACAAGAGATTAGTATGCACTTAAAATTAAATTAATGGCATACTTCATTTATGTTAGTATCTTACCATCAAACGTTTTCCTGCTTACATGAGATGATCAAGGAATTAATGGTGGAACTTGGTCGGAATTGGCAACATTTTGGTTTTCACATTGCTCCTATAAAAGTTAAACAAACAATTAACTAGGAAAATACATAAATAAAATCAATAGTGATTATTTAGGGTATGTCACTAAAATTTTTACCCAGGCTTTAACCATAAATTGCATTGTAGATTGAAGCGATTCAATTTTTACCCATCATTTCCTCGCTATTAGAGGATGTAGGTTGAGTGGATATTCTGTTGGTGTTGGTAGGATGAGATGAAGTTGATCCTAGTCCAATGCCGCGAATGCGACCATGTCATTCTGAACCAATTACTTGTGCATATCGGTCAGATTGTGACCAATTTATGTTGCCACCCATTCTGGATTGGGTCAAGGTTTGTAAAATTGATGGATCATTTACTTGAATCTCCTTCATTAGCCTCTGAAAATAATAGAACATACAATTAAATTATGAATTAAAATTTGAACATTCAAATTAAAATTGATGTAATAGTGAAATACTAGTTTATCTGCTACATATAGATTCATTGGAGACCCGTTAGAACGTGAATGCACAACTTTATACAACTCTGTTCGATCAATTGGAACTTGTTTCTTTTTTTCCTGTATTACAAACACCATATAGAAAATGATGAAATTGTAAATACTATATAAGTTTAAGTAATAATATATAATACTTATAATTTAAAAGTATAACGTCTTCTAAATAACATTGCATGATTTGTTATATGTGTTTATCATATACACGATATGTGCTAATTAACCTAAGTACTTTATATGTATGTACCTATATACTTAATGATTAAATCATAGCCTCTAAAACCATGTATTAAGTTATTACTTTAATTGCATAACCTAATCTCGCAATATCTTTTCGCTTGAAATTAAATAATATGTCATAATTAAATAGTATTATATTACTAATTATTCAAAATATATATTTGCTCATTATAAGTATGATAATAGATGTTTTCTAAACTCTTAGATTTAGTCAATAAATATTCAATTACCATAACAACCATTGATATAATTTAAAATATATCATATAACAACTTCAATTTTCATAACACTCCCTCTATTTCCATATTTTATTAAGTAGGTCCTTTAAAATAAAATTTTTTAAATACATGACAAAATAAAATCATATATTAAAAGGAATATAATAATATACAAAATGATTATTAACATTAAATAACTTAGAATTAAGAAATAAAAATATTATGTTTACTTATACCTATAGCAACGTTTGTGTCAACAAATACTGTTATAGATTAACCTTTAGCAACGTTTTTTAAAATAAACGCTGCTAAAGTGTAGATCCATAGCGGCAGTCAACGAAACCACCGCTAAAATACGTGATTTATAGCAGGTTTGTGAACAAACGCTGCTATAGGTCGATCTATAGCAGCGTTTGTGCAAAAACGTTGCTACAGCTCACCCTTTGTAGTGGTGTTTTCTATTAAAACGCGGGTAGAGGGTGTGACCTTTCTAGGGCTCAATAAATGAAAAGAGAAAAAGGAAGTGGGTGTTTCGGCAACACATTTGTAAACTTTTGTGCGGAAGGTAATTTGGGACTTAAGGATCTTTCTAAAGTTCGACAGGCCTCGCATATGAAATTTGTTTGGAAGATGTTATTTGGTGACTCTTTGGAGGCATAATTCTTTCGTGGGAGGTAAACGAGATGACTCGGCTTTTTGGAAAGTGGTGGGCTCTTGTATTGCTAAGATTCTGCAAGCATATATTTTTTTTTAGGTGGGGGATGGTCACTTGCATATGTGCATGGTATGATAATTGAACGAGAAACATACCTCTTGCTGAATTGGTGCATACCGTTTATAATCCGACTTTGAGACTTTGTGATGTTTTCCAGCGTTAAAATTAGGACCCACTTCAGCTTGAAGAACTTGTTGGTGCTGATATTGTTTCCATTATTATTTAGTCAAGGCCTGGCTTTTGAAATTATTCTGACTTGGAGTGCTTTGAAGATAGAGATCATGTCTTGGGTTCTGGTATAATTGCGCCTAGGGTTGGAGAATTTTTATTTAATGCTCTTGGTGTGTCCTTGGTGGCAAATTGTTTTTGGTGGTCTAGAATTTCTTCTTGGTGGCGTAAAGGCAGTAATGGTTCTCAAGTTGGGATTTTCATTGGGATCCTCCCTTGTGCATGGTATTATTACTTGGTCGCTTTTGCTCTAGTAGTTATTCATATGATTCGAGGAATAATTAGAGATATTTCTTAACATCTGAATTCGGTTTTCATCTGTCCAGGTTTGACAAGAGCTTGTTCCTAGATCTCAATCTTTCCGTTTCAGTTTCGAAACGATCCTTACTAGGTTTTGTCCTGCAAGAAACCTAAAAGTTTTCAAGCTCAATTCGGATGGAAGTAGTTTTGATAATCTCAGTATGAGTGGTGGTGGTGTTGTTCGTAATAATAAATGTGATATCATTTTTTGGTATGCTTGATATTATGGCATGGGTAGTAATGCTTGTGTTGAACTTCAAGCTGTTCTTGATGGCTTAATTTTATGTAAAGCAATGGAGATTGTGATTTTAGTTTGTTGTTACTTAGCTTAGATATGGCTCTTGCACGTTGTAGTATTTGTGGGACTATTGAGATGAAATTTTAGAATTGTTGTCTTGAGTTAACTTTCACCTATCTCATACATTGAAAGAGGGTAATATGACATAGATTTATTAGCTAACAAAGGGGTTTTAGGGAGGAATGTAGACTTTGGTGGTGGCGAATGATTTCATATTAAGTAGAGGGTTGGTGATCAACCGATTCAAAGTGTGGGTTTAGACTCTTGTCTTAGGGGCTGTTCGTTTAATAAAAATCTTCAGGATTTTTTGAATTTTCACAATACAAAAAATCATACAACCAAACATCATTTTTAACCTCACATAAAAATAACTACGATATGCATACCAATAAATTTAACATCACCTAAAAATTCTCAAAACACAAAAAATTCTGACAAAACTACTTAACCGAACAACCCCTTAATGTATGAGATGTATTCGGCGTCTTGACAAGCTTAGCTTTGCTAATATTATATTTTAGTTGCTGTGGCTATTTGTTTCTATTTTGTAGATTGGTTTGTGTTATTTGCGTACTTTTTTTTGTGTTTGTGAGTCCTCTTTCATCTGGATGTAACCACAGTATTCATCCGTTGTAAATGAAAATATTTAATAAACATAGGAAATACCAGCATATTATATATATATATATAAGAGTTAGTAATTTAAAATATAATTAAAAACAATATTAGTTAAAAGATGCAAAATGTTTACCATGAAAAGGGGTGGTTAAGATATACGTTATTAATAATTTAATGTTGATTGTCTTATTAAAATTTTGAAAAATTGATATTTTAACCCTTAAATTTTAGACACTTTTTCAATTGAATCTCTCACTTTCAAATTTCAAAATTTTAATTATTTTAATATTAAAAAAAAGAAATACTCATATGTCAGCCTGCCTTATACTCCTTAACCGCATAGCCATCCGCTTCAGCATATATTACACGTGGCCAATTGACCCCTAAGTCGGTTGTGTTTGTGTTGTAATATTTTTGGTATGGGAATATGTGTTGGTATTGGGTTTAGTGAAAAGGTGAAGAGAGAGGTAATTTTTTATAGTTTTTGTAATTTTTTATATTTTTTTATGGGAGAGAGAGAGATTATATTGGAGTATTTTATTAGGAGAGAGATAAAATATTGGGGATTTTTAGGTTGGCAAACGCAGCCCAATTCTTTTGAATAAAATCCGTAGCGTGCACACAACCCCGGCTGCGCCCAGCCGACTCCAACCTCATCATCTGTTCAGATCTCGTCCATTCTCCTTGTCCAAGATAATTTTCAACAGAAGTTCACACAGATTCACTAAAAATCAACGACTCCAACCTAAATAAAATAATACCTATTATTTTGTTTATCCCTACATGTGCAGCAAAAAGAAAAATAAAGATCAAAAGCCGCGTGCAACTGGAAAGTGATCCCACGGGAAAAAAAACTCTGGAAAAATCACAAAACATGATCATCGTTGGACAAGAAATGTGCAAGGAAAAGACAAAAAAAAAAAAAAAAACAAGTAAAGGCTAAAACGAGCATAGAGGACAGCATAAAGACTCAGAATAGGAAGGAAAGTGTAACCGGAAGATTTCAAAGGGAGAAGAAAACAAAACGATGAGTAAAGGCAAGACCGAAAGCAAAGGGGCCGGTTGACAAGTCACAGGAAGGGTATGCTTGAGAAGATAATTGACCCCCACATTGACAGTAATGTCAACCCTGGTTCACTGAAGAAGTATGTCGAAGGAGCATAGAAATGTTTGGAAGAACACGGGGTTGATAGGCCAGGAATGGGAGCATCAAAATTATTATTCAAGCTCATCAGTGGCGTATCTAGAATATAAAATGATTGATGTCGAATTTCTAAGGCAAAATTATCCAAAAACAATATTCTACGTAATGTAAAAAATGTCTTAAAATTACAATATCGCAAATTAAGAACTAAAAACATAAAAATAATGAAATACACTTATTGAACTATTTGTTAATACTGAGAGATGGTAATTGGATCCCACGGACCTTCATCTTCTGAAAACATTGTAAAATGGCTTCGTTCTCAATAGTGTCAAAAATTTCTCTCTCAATGTATACTATCATGCTATCATTCATCCATTCATCTCTCATCCTATTCCGCAAATCAGTCTTAATAATCTTCATTGTAGAAAACATTCTCTCAACGTTTGCAGTCGCAACCGGAAAGACCAATGCTAACTCAATAAGACGAGATAAACCAATGGAAATACAATATTCTTGCCACTCTCAACCATCTTCATAGCAAGAGCTTCAATATCTTGAATCCCAAAAAAATCATCATTGCTTATAACATCTTGAATGTAGATCTGAAGCTGATCTCTAAGTAGTATAAGTTCAATTGATGAGAAAATTATCAATATAAAATTGAGCAAGACGATATAACTTAGTATGATCCAATGCCTTGAATGAGTTCCTTGGATCAAGACATGCTATGCAAAGAAGTAGTTTCGTATTTGCTTCATACGATTATTCATCTACTAAGAAATCAAATCAATAACTTGGCAAAACACTTCCACACGAAAATGATGTCAATAAGTAATTGTTTGCTCTCTACGTCTCGAACTACGAGTTGGTACAATGTCTTCCATATTGGGCACAACGATGACATTAGTCTCACAAAATTTTTTCACTTCTTCCAAAAATTCATCTCATCTCATCTCCCTCAAATCTTGCAACCGTGTCTTCACAACTCTTACCAAAGACATAACATTAACAATGTCTTAATCCTTTCGTTGTAATGTTAGTGACAATTAACTAGTAATTCTCATTATGTTCCTCAACAAATGCATAGTGAATACAAACTCAAAGGTTTCTATCTTATCCATTAAACTCATAGTCATGAATCTTTGATCTGAGGGAATACTATCTTTTTTTATGCCTTCAAGCACTTCCAACACTGCTGACCATATATTGAAGAGACAGAGTATTGTTATGTGGTATGAACCCCAACAGTATCACCTATAATATTATATGAATTAAAAACCTATAAACAAAGAAAAAAAACTGAATAGTCTAAAGTATTATAATGAGATATAATAATCAAGGAGTATCACTTGGTAGTGTGAGACTGGTTCATTGATTTTTGCTCCTTCCACTATAAATCTCTCAATTCTTTAACTGCTCCACTATCTTCTCATGTTGGGATTGCCGAAGAATATATTTCCTTTTCCACGAAGCTCTAACCATAGTTACAATCATAGAAACATAGTTAAAAAAATCACCAACTTGTAAATTATTCTTTGCAATAGCTACAACAGTCAGTTGAAGTTGGTGAGAAAAGCAATAGATATAGAAGGTAGAACGATTCTCACTCAAAATGAGCAACTTTAATCCATTGAACTCATTTTGCATGTTTGATGCCCCATCATACCCTTGACCTCTCAATCTGGATATTGATACCCGTGTCTTACAAACAATTTGTCTATAGCAGTTTTTAAATATTGTGAGCATGTGTTAGAAACATGTTCCACACCAAAAAACCGTTCAATCACCAGTCCACTTTTGTTCAAATATCTCAAAACCACTGTCATTTACTCCTTCACTGAACTATCTTGAGACTCATTAACCATAAGACAAAAAAATTCATCCTCAATGTCTTTAATGACAGCAAGTGTGGTCAATGCTGCACAAGCATTAACTATTTCCTTCTAAATAGTTGGACAAGTCATTTGATTGTTTCCAGGAGCATTTAGATTAATTTTCTTAGCAACATTTTTTTACGTGAACTGTACCATTTCAAAATCTCACGAAAATTGCCCTGTCTCAATGACCTCTCGGACTCATCATGACCACGAAAACCTAATCTTTGCCCCAAAAGAAAACGAATGCAATCTAAAACTGTTGTTAATCGAATGCGATAAGCATTCTCTTGCTCGTGCCCATGTGTGGAT
The DNA here is from genome assembly GCA_963930655.1 of Myrica gale. Classification (NCBI taxonomy): domain Eukaryota; kingdom Viridiplantae; phylum Streptophyta; class Magnoliopsida; order Fagales; family Myricaceae; genus Myrica; species Myrica gale. Next base: position 15,410,700 of record OZ005620.1, read on the forward strand.
AATATGTGTGACACACTTTGTCGCTGATTCATTAGTTCTTCACATTTTTGTCTAACTTCATTGTGAGCACCATCATGTCTGCCAGCATGTTCATTAAATCTCTCCAATGCCTTTTTCCAATTATCAAATCCCTCAGATATAAATACATCTCCCCCGGATTGTGCTCCTTTAGGTCGCCTAAATAGATAACACCACAAACAATAAGCTGCATCCTCTGATATGCTATATTCTAACCATGTATAATCTTTGTACCACACTTCCCTAAAACCACTCAAATTCTTCCCAAATTTCTTCTTGGGAAAAACATGGACACGAGGTTGGAAAGCATCTTTGGTCAAGTACTCAACAATGGGCGAGGTGTTTTCGAACTAGAATCCTCATTAGAAGTAGTAGCCACATTAAGAGTATTAGACGACTCCATGCTTCATGGCTTTTTTATATAAAAAACCGCTCGATTATCTAAAAGAACAAAACAAAATAAAACAATTTAAAATGTCCATCAGTATATGAGGAAGACAATTCTTAACACCCATCAAAAGGTCAGCATCCAAACAAACAAACATTTTATACGTGTTCACAAAATTTCTACATTTTTATCCTATTTTGCTATAAAATTGAGGAAGAAAAAGTAAATGAAACCACGTGGATATTACAGTCCAAATAGCTACTCAAGAGTTAAATATATCGGAAGTAGTTTTAATGAATTGAGCCTAATAGATTAGAAGCAAAGACACTCTTTTTTTGCTCCTCTAGAAGTAAGTACTTCCACGTCTAAAATTCTTTCATATAAAGACAATAAAGACATCATAGACACAAAATGTAATAAAATATAACATACTAAATAGTCCAACATTGAAACAACCATAAACAATTAAGCATCAAGTTAAAAGCATTAACATTGAATGATTGAAACAACCATTCAATCAAGACAAACCTTAAAAAAAAAAAAACTCAGCACATCAGCACCATAGTCCATAACTATAAGTACATAATCATAAATGATAAATCATGAGAAATTCAGATAAAATTAAACTAAATCATGAGAAATTAATCATGCAGTAGCAGAAAAACTAAAATAAAAGTAAACAACTAATCATGAGAAATAAGAAATTAATCATGAAATTATTAAAATTTGAAACCCTAAATGACTAAATTGAAAAATTAAATTAAACTAAATAGTCTAAATTGCACATACCTGGAGTGAAGAGGCAGTTAGATAGTTGGAAGAGAGTTCCAGTGGCTGGTGGACAGGTGGTGCTGGTCGGTGGGCGGCACCTGAGAGCAGAGGCGAGATGTGAGATTATTGGGAATAAAAAAACAAGAGAATGAGATAGATGGTGAGCAGGTGGGCTTACCTGGGTTGGACGACGTAGACGGTCTGTCGGAGATGGCGAGTGGGCGGCGGACGGGGCAATGGCAGCGACATCAGTGAGCAGTGAGTGAGAAAGAGAAGTGAGGGCTGCTGGGATGAGGGAGAGCCGGAGAGATTGCATAGAGTGAGAGAGAGGTGTGCGATTTTTTTAAAAAAAATTAGAGGGTGAAATGGTGTCGTTTCACCCTCTGATTTTAAAAAAAAAATTAAGAAAGCAAGCCCAATCTCGCCCCCGCTGGCCCTGGAAGCAGGTCTAGGTCAGTGTGAGCAGGACTGCTTCTTAATAACAAAAAAAATTACAAAAGATTTTTGGTGGGCCCCCACCCGCACCGCTCGCTCCGCCTCTGTTTCAAGCTAAATTGAAGTTATGCTGAGCTGGAGTTAAGCTGCGATGGTCAGCTTCTTCGACATACCAGAAGATGTTCTAAAAGCTTCTACAACTTACTACAAGCTACCAGAAGACTTCTACATATCTACGGCGGATTACTAGAAGACTCTGCAACGCTGGATGCTAACAGATTGTAGTTTAGTCAATAGTTAGTTTGTTATTAGATGTTAGAGATAATTCTCGTGTATATATATACCATTCAAGTGTCTAAAACTCGTAGAGTAAAATGTCAATTTAAAAAAATTAAAAAATTAAAAATAATAATTTAAGAGTACAAAGGTATATAGTTATCTTCAACTGTCACTCACGATCCCAGCTTGGCTTGATCCAACGATTGGCAGCTCGTTCGTACGAATCAGTTTCTAAAGAAGGGACCTGTGGATCAGCGCTTCTTCCGTTATCCATTTGGCAGCTTAATTAGCAGCTAGAGGGAGAGAGTAGAGAGACAGACAGACTGACACTGACGGACATCCATCGATGGACCTTAGAGTTCCCTGTACTAGCTGCACTGCGGTGTATCGTAGACCGGCACTTAGCCCTCAGCTTGCTTCGCCGAATGGTTACCATAATTACCGCAACACTTCCTTCAAATGTCGGAGCATAACGTCTTCGGAGCTGCAAACTCCGGTTGGATTTCCCGTGGAGCTGGTAACAGCCATTCTTTGACAATCCCGACCCATAAAGTCACCGTTCACGACAGACAACGTGGTTTGGTTCACGAGTTCCTCGTCCCGGAGGTACGACGCATTTTCCGTCCTCACCACCCGTTTGGTTCCCGTTAAAGGCAAAAGTTATTATGTAGTGAAGCTATTGTGTGAGTGTGTGAGTGGACGGATGAGATTAGAAGTTGAAAAATCTAACGGCTGACAAAATGCCACGTCAATTAATGAATCCGACCCACCAACTCAACCCATGAATCCCGTTAAATGCTGGTAAAAAGCGAAGGAAATCAAAATGTTGTTCAATTGTGTACCGCTTTTAGATTGTGTGGCCTAGTTGAATTCATCTCTTTATCTTGCGAAGACACCAACTTTTCTTTGGTCTTGTTCTTTTCCCCATTTCTTCGGCTTTGCCGGTAACCAAGCTGTTCCTTATTAGCAATGCAAAGATGTCCTTGTCCATTTGGTTCGCGACAGGTCTGTACGATCATATTCTGTTTTGTTGCCACACAAGGATTTTTTTTCCTTAAAGAAGCTTCCTCAAACTTGTCGATAGACCTGTTTTTTTTAGTTGGGTTTCTTGGTTACAAGATAGAGGAGCATGAAGTTATATTGTTATACTTAAGTATTCATTTTAGTCGATATATTGATTTCGCGTTTGGCTTATTGGGTCGAAATTGAAAATTCAGGACCAGTATATATTGCATACTGCTGAATCTCAGAAGATATCCCTCCCTTTCGCTTGCAGGCACGGTATTGTTCTGTGATCAATTTATGAATTATCGATATAGATCTTGTTTAGAATTACAGTTAGGTGATCACATCCTAATCCGCATAGGCTGTGGGGGTTCAGAGCAGGCGCTCATCATGCCTTCTGTCATTACTTATGATGCCCTATGCCTCCTTATCTGGTTATCATCAACGATCTATGCCTTATATGATTGTCATTCTATGAGAGCAGACTTGTGTATCCAATATTTTATTGTGTACGAATTATTTGCTGCAGAAGTAACAGTATTGGCAGCATAAGAAAACAAAATTCTTGTGCATTAATATTCAATGCCGGTTGATGGCGATTGAGAAGGTAATAAAAGCCCACTCTCAGGACTAATCACCACCCTATGAAAATCCAGCAAAGGGATGCAGAGTCAACAGAGAAGAAAATCTTTCTTCTCAACAAAGCAAAAGCTTATGTTTCATTCATTTGTACCCAATTCTATGTGTCTAGTGGCTACAATGATGAAGTTGCATGAAACTTTAATTGAAAAAACAAAATTCTGATTATTGATATCATGAGAAATAAAATTTGAAATTCTTAAAGTGAAGTGCATTTGAAGCGACATTTGAATGGGGATTCAAAAGGAAACATTTCAGGGAGTTTTGTTGAGAGCATGTTTGAAGTAGCATTCGAACGAAGACCATCCATGGATTTTCATTAGAAGAAGCATTCAGATGGGGACCAGTCAAAAGGCTAATGAGAGTTGCATTTGAATGAAACTTGATGTGACGGTCATCAGCTCCTATTTGTACTTCCCCACGTTTGCAGAAGCATTATGATCTTCAGTTACGGAGTTTGCACACTGCAGTTTCGACATTGCTCCTCCCCGAGCACGTGAGCCACTTGGTATAGACTGGAGAGAAACTATACACCGATATCCTGTACTGTGAGAGTAGTCTGTCCGAAGTAGTGATGAGAATGTTGCTTCAGGCTTTAATACATTTAAACAGATAAAAGTATACATCTAATGAGGGTAAAAAGATTTGTTGAAGTACATTTGGCAAGGTTGGAGCGTTTAAACGTATGTGACAACGTTAAGTGTGCTTGAATCTTCGGGAGGCCATCTGATCGTACTGGATTTGAGTTTTGTCAGACTACACAAGTGATCAAACATGCCAGTCAATAATTCATTTTTCAGTTCTCACGTGGTACCAAATTAAACTAAAGGGCATTTTCTAATCCAACACTCAAACTGAAAAGAGAGAAAAAGGCTGGTAACACAGGCCTTTGCCTCTTTCCTGGTTAAAATTTTTCTTTCTGAAAGCACATTTTATGTGGCAGGTTGTTGTACTAGCTGTGCTGTACGTGTAAAATCTGGACAAATTAGACAGCCTGAAGCTCTAGGAATATCTGCAGAGCTGAAATCGAAGGTAAATTTTATTATTTTACTTCAATCCGAGTAATACTCCTTGTTTACTTGCAGTTTTCATGTAGTGACCATGAACCATGGGCTCAGCTCTGAAAAATTTCGTGTATAATGGGTCATGGTGGGCAAATCCAATTGATTGCCTCATATATTTGAACTGGGGCTAGTTGCGAACGATTGATCAATTTGATTTAAGAATGTCATCCTGAGGTTCAAAAAGGTCACTGAGATGATTAGGAAACTAAAGGAAATGAGGATTTGTTTCAATAGATAATTTCATGACCGAGGAACCTGGTTAACTGAAAACTTCCTCTAAATTGAGCATGACACGATTATTGTGTTTCTGATGATTGGCTTCTCCAAAAAAAGAAAAAAAAACCCAGAAATGATAAAATAAAAAGAAAGAAAAAAAGGAAATGACTACAAAAGAAAACAGAAGAAGGAAGGGAAACATAAGAATACTGTTCACATTCTCTCATGACAAAAGGAGGTAAAAAGCCTGTCTATTATTTTTTTTAACCTTACTCGTTTAAGTAGCAAATTAAGTTGGATCTGTTTTGTAAATGTGGTCTTTTAACTGATGTGGTGCTTATTTACACTTTCGTACGGCAACAGTTTTTGTGTACTTATCCTACTGGATATCCCACCACCATTTAGTTTGCTCCTAAACACTAGAGACGAAAAGGAAACACTACGTATTAGGCTCAGACTGACCGCTTCAGTCACAGAGTGATCCCATATTAGTTAACCAGTAAGTAGAAACTTTTACAGATGTAACTGCTTTCAAAAGATCAATCCATGCTCGTATGATGTATTGAAAATTGGAAACACGTTCAATGGATCGATATAACCGAAGTTGTAACTTTTTCTATGCCATTCAGCATCCTCCTTACATATGTAGCTTTCTTTCACCATTATGGATGACCTACCTCTTGTGGCGAATGATACTGCACAAAAACACATGCAGCACAAAAACACATGCAGTCATCTTGTCCACATCTGATTTTCCAGATGTTGTGTCGCAGTTTTCTGTCTCTTCATAAAACTTTTCCTTTTCATTTCTTCTTTTTCTCTGGTAAAATGTACATAGTTTTTATGTTGTTTTCACCCATGCAGGGGTATGCACTACTTTGCGTGGGTTTCCCGTCATCTGACCTTGAAGTGGAAACACAAGACGAGGATGAGGTAACATAAATGGTTGCACCCACTTCGTATGAGAATTATAGCTTCAAGATTTAGTTATGTAAACCCCCCCCCCCCCCAAACGAAGAAAAAGCTGAGCTCAACTACAACAAATGTAGTATTTTGGAATTATTCTGTATTATTTTCTGTGCAATTTAACATGGTTATGGTAATGTGGAATACCCGGTATGTACAGGTATACTGGCTTCAGTTCGGTAGATATTTTGCCAGAGGACCTGTTGTAAGTTCATAATCCTCCTACTTCCCAGGATAAACTGGAAACTGGAGACAGATGCTAATAAAAGCATCAGACAAACTTATTTTATTGTTGTGTTCAATGGTGCAGGAGAGGGATGATTATGCGTTGGAGTTGGCCATGGGTGATGAATAAGCAAGTATCAATCAGTTTAGGAGGGAGGATCAATGGAGCGAAACATAGGAATGCAATTTTCCCCTGCCTTTTCCCGTTTTCCTTTTCAGTTTGTTACCCTATTCCCGTATTGAGCCTCCTGATGTACGTTAAATTACTAAGTAAACAGTCTGTGGTACGTAGTTTACATGCATAATAACTCTGAAATTCTTTAATGTTTTAGCTCTGCATCCTTCTTTTTTGATAATAACTCGGACCAAAGGTTTTCTGACGTCCAGAAGAACTTTGCACTTGAAAGAACTTGTTCACGGGTTGGGTTATGGTGCTGGCCGACAGCTGAGATTCAATTTTAAAGATCCAAGGGTGCTGGTAGTGCCACGTCAATTAATGAGAGTTGACCCGCGGGTTGACCCGTTTTTCTGCTGACCCACGATTGAGATTCGGTTGACCGCTTCATAAACAGGTCGATAGCTATATTAATAGGTCGACCGCTACATTAATAGGTCGACCGAATTTCATTCGCGGGTCAACAAAAAAAGGGTCAACCCTCATTAATTGACATGACACTACCAGCACCCTTGGATTTTTAAAATTGAATCTCAACCGTCCACTAGCACCATAGCCGCCAGCACTTGGTTCACGACACACCAGCAGAAGATTCTTAGAGACATGATGAAAGTGGGGAAGGATATGGAGGATAGAAAAGGAAGGTTAATGGTTCTCTTGAGCACCATGAAGTATGTTTGCAGGCGAAGGGTTTCCATCAATAAGCAGGTCTTGGTGCTAGTAGGACTTATGTAGTTGGAATACTTCTTTCAAGGCTCTTATTCTTCACTGTGACAATGTCGGAGCTGCATAGCATATTTGACCTCAATTTACGCTTCCTCGCATGAATCAAAACATATAGAAATAGATTTCCATTTTGTTCGAGACGAGGTAGCAGCTAAGGCTCTGGACCTTTTTTTTCACCTAAGCAAATGAAATTCACCAAACACAGGAAAAACAAAAAGCCCGACCAGAACAGAGATCTTAGGCCGGCAAGGCAAATTGGCACATGTCCTACAATCATACAAATAGACAAAATTAAGGTCCTACAGATATAAACGGGCTCAGAGCTCTGGGCATGTGACTCTAATAAACTAACTTCGGTAAATGAGCTGTTAATATGTAGTTCCCGAGTGCATCATCAAATGCTTGCACTTTGTCTTCAAGCTCAGTTCTCGATCAACGGAAATATGTCTTCAGCACAATGTTTCGAAGGACCAAGTTCGGTGCTTGTGTGTGGGTCGAGTCATTCCACTACTTGAAGAGTCCTAGACTAACAGCACACGTGAGCTGTGGCCTGTGGGGTTTGTCCCGTGTGCACTACTCAAGGGGATGCTACCCTGCGGGGCAGGTACTCTAGACGAACAAGGTAGCTTCCCTGGTGATGGTTTAGTCGTTTTTCACAATGTTTCAAAGCATACAGCTTCCCATGAAATCCAAGCTGTTAGATTCTGATGCTGCATATAGTGGAGAAATAGGAACAAGATATAGAAATCAAGAAATAATAGAGGGAAGAATAAAACCAAGGAGATAGAGAAATCAAGAAATAATAGAGAAGAAGAGAATAATAAAGTCAAGAGAGGGTAAAAACTCCACATTTGAGTGCAAAAGGAAACAGTCAACAAATTTTATAATCTTAGTCAGAATAATTTTAGGTTTTCACAAACATTAAATAGAGAACAAAAGCTCCCAAGTGTTAGTGTCTTTTTGTATTGGCAAATTTTCGTGTCAAAATATGTCTATATTGAGTTGTAATTTGTTAGGGTTATTTGGTTAAAGTGTTTAAGAGATTAAAGAAGTTTCTCAAGCGACATCCAACGGTTTTAATAAAACCCTACTTCTCAAGCCACACATCAGACTATTGTAAAAAAAAAACTATCTTTTAGAGCCAAATACATAGAAAAACTTTAGGGTTCTCTCAAAGTCTTATTTGAGTTGTTGGAGGCCTCCCAAAAACCCTAGTTAAGATATTCTTGAGTTTCCAGAGCCTCCATTTCATAGAGAAAAACTCTCAGAGATTCAGAATCTCAATTGACAAGTTTTCTCTCATATTCAATGTGCACTGTGATTGGCTATGACAAATATACATTTGAAAATTATGTCAGCTAATACCAAAAAATGACAAGTAGGAACAAACCGATGTTCATGTGTGTTTGCTTATCTTGTGAGTGAAGGTAAAAAGACTAACTCTCAGTCCATGAATACACATTCTCATATTCACCCTCTCTAGGTGTTAATTAGGTATAAACCAGATTTTTCACTAAGCAAACCTTAAGAGTCCATGGGCGAAAGCCTAATAAAACACAATAATTACTAATCTATCAAAATATAAATCACAACCAAATAATGTAAAATAATTAATTTAAATGTCCCCATGAACTCTCCACAGGTGGGAGAAACTCAACTTCGTCGAATAAAACAAAACATGATGAAATCATTACTCTCAAGTACCTAACCACAAACTAGTGAATACAAATGGCGAAAGAGTCGTTGAAGAGGCCGAGGAGGCGAGAAACGGTTGACGAAGGTGTTGTACCCTCTGAATCGGAGCAAAAAAATGAAGCAAAAGTTCCAAAAATGATCTGAATCGGTGAGGAGAAACCGAAAGGAGGTGAATTTCGACCTCTAACTGAAGTTGTTAGCCTGAATCGGGTGTGTATCGGCCTGAACTGGGAAATATCTGTCAAAATTAGAAAAATCGGCCGAATTGTCGAAATTGGCCGAAACAAGGGGTTGTCGGCGGCAGAACGGTGCGGGCTTCACCTATGGGGACTAGAAAACATGTTGAACTTGACAACTAAACTCAAATATGGAACAATCAACTCTAAAATCTCATAAATTGCTTGAGACAGCTCTGGACTGCTAGAAAACGGCTAAACAGCGGCGACCGAAGCTCCGTGGGGCATCGGCGACCAACAAACACACAACATTTGAGTGCAAAAGGCAGCGACTAATAAACTTTATAATCTCAGTCTGAATTCACAAACCTTAAATAGAGAACAAAAGGTTTAAGCAAACCCTAAAAGCCCATAGGCTAAAGCCTAATAAAACATAATAACTACTAATCTATCAAAATATAAATCACATCCAAACAATGTAAAACAATTAATTTAAATGTCCCCATTAGATTCCCTTGATTTTCCTTTTATTTTCAGTTATTGTTGTTGTTTTAAACTGGTATGTATAATGTTGTAACTTCAATTTATTAAACAGTTCTAATTGTATTTATTTTTCTATGGTTGGTCTATATTAGAAGTCGTCGGTTTTATTTGCATTGGTGTATATAGGATTTACCTCAATTAAGGTATAATAGATACAAGGGTTGTATGGTTTGGCTCTTTTTAGTTTTTTAGGTCTCAGATCGTTTTTTAACTTGGCTTTTGGCATTTTTTCTTTGTAACAAGTCAAGTTTGATTGTTTACATAGTATTTCTCCTTCATAAGTGAGAGTTTTCTAATAAAATTCAGACGTGTTGTCATCCTTTAAAAAATAAAACTTGAATTTCTAATGCACAAGTTCTTTGCAAAGTGGTTAATTCAATGTCCATAGAAAGGGAAACTCCAAGTCTCAACTTTTTTGTCTGACCACAAAAGTTTTATCCCCTTGTCCTGTACCACAAGATCGTTTCATTGATACAGATAGGTCAAAATATCAAGAGTTCCTACCTTTTTTTTTATAGCAGTTCAACATAATTCAAAATCCATTGGGGTTGTTGCGAAAAAGAGAGGCTCTAGGCAGTCTTCAAGCAACCTAAAATGAGTTGCTTGTGAATGTGTTAGTAGATTAATTTGTTTCTGTATTACAAGCTGGGCTTACTGTGTTGCTGCTGCTGTTGTTGGGGGAGGATGAAGATGCAGAAAGCAAGGGGCTGCTTCTTTCTAAAGGGTAACATAAAAATGGACATTTTGTTTTGTGTCAATCTTTTGAAGAATCCTAATTGGTCGTAACTCAGAATGATGTAGATCTGTCTCATTCAGATTATTTTTTCCGTAGTAGACATTATCAGAATCAAGATTGTAGGCGCACGAGAATGCAGACAAAACTGGTTTAGCTTGCTATCTCGGTCTCAAGTCGAATTATCCACCATTATACCCATCTAGATGTTGGCTTTTGTGCACAATCGAGATTTTGATGATTTCAATAAATGGATGAGTTTACAAAATGGACATCTTCAAAGACAAAGACAACTTGAAGAAAAGAGTCAAACCTTGAAGAAAGAAGAACAAGAAGATGCAAGGAGCTTAAAGTGAAGATTTAAGACCTTAGGGTATAATCCTTGTAGCTATTTATTTAACATTTGACAAGGATTTGAATCACGCACTTGCATATCTTTCAAAATGTGCATAAACTGTTTTAAATTTTGTTTAAAAGATTAAAATGTTTTTATAGGTTTCAAAACACTCCAAACAAACTCCCACACCTTTCATATACTTATGGGAAGTAAGTCTTCAAAATTGGGTGTTTAAAAGTGGTCAAGAACCTTACTTTTAAAAGAACCGGATCATGCTTAAAATGAGGAGGTCAACCGGTACTTCGACCGCCTCATGTAGCGGTCGACCAGTTGGTTTTGACAAAAGAGCCGTTGAAGCTTCTGACAATATGACCGTTGAGAAACGGTAACTTGAAGCGGTCGACCGGTTCATGTAGCTGTCGACCGGCTCGTTTTAGCAAAAACTCCCAACAGCTATAAACGGCTAGTTTTCATATGTGGCCTATAAATACACCTTCATTTCGTCTAAAATGACAACCCAACGGCCACATATCATTTCTACTACTTGAGAAATGTTCTAAACCTTCATATTCTATACTTCTCATAGCATTCACACAAAACACACTTTCATATCCTTGTCTTTGTGTGAATAAAGAGATAGAGCCTTCATTTTCATATCTACTCTATCAAGAGAGTTTTTGTTCTTCCATCTACCTATCCAATAAAGGTGTTTCCTTTAGTGAGACTGTATATCTCAAGTTTGGTGAGGTTGTGAGTGGTGAGCCAGAAAAACCATTTGGGTGGGTTTGAGTGTTGATCCCGGGAAAACACTTGTACGGTTCACTAGCACCCGGAAGCTAGTGTGTAAAGCTATTGAAGATAGTGGAAAACCTCAAGGCTCGGTGAAGGAGCTTGAGGGGTGGATATAGGCGGATTTGCCGAACCACCTAAAAATACCGTGTTTGCTTCTCTTACCCTTCTCCTTACTTTAACACTTATTTACAGTTCCGCATATTATATACTTGTGCTAAAGTAGTATTTACTTGCAAACACAACTTTGGGGGTCACTACCGAAAAGTTTAGAAAACCAATTCACCCCCCTCTTGAGTTGCCTTAATCCTGAAACTAGGACTCACACTAGATACTTATAAAATATATTTTTTTTCTATCCAAGTGTCTCCAGTTTACGTGCACTTGATTAATTCTGGAGTCTGTGCAGTCCCCCTTTCCACACAAATCAGACAATTATTAGGCCAAAGGCTCTGAGGTGGCCCTAAAAGATTAGTAGCACTTATGATGTTTTAAACTTGGGACCTTATCAAGCAAAACTCGCAATTGACTGTCATAAATTAAGGCCAGCATCATTGCAAAATTGAAGATTTGTGTAACTAGGCCTTATCGATAGCATGCTGCGACATCCTTGGGACAGAATTGGGGTCCATGACAAGAATTTGTGTGCCTTGGACCAGCAGATGGTCGTTCGTTGTTAGCAGTATAACGATGATAATTGAACAATCTAATTTAGACTCAATTATGCGAAAAATACCTAGAGGGGGGTGAATATGTATATTACAAAATTTCTACAACCCTCAAATAATGAACAATGAATTAGAAATACAATATTCAACCCTTTAACGAAATATGAACTATATGGCAATGAATGGAATCAATATCCAACGTAAACCAATATATTCAGATGTTTTTCAGTTGGACTCAGATGGTTTCAAATGACAAGAAAACAAGCTAAACAACAGAACACAAATTAACCAAATGTGATGTCAAAACTGTGAAAACTTCCAGTTAACTACTTTAAACTCCAGACGATGTAAAACCAGATTGACAGATTATACAGACATATATCAGCAAGATAATTTTTATCTAAATACACAATAAGTTGTTGAATATACTTCTTACCCAGATCTACCTTTTACCTTGAATCTTCTTGCAACAAGATCGACAATCCACCAATATTGAAAATCTTTAATCATTTAAACAAAAACGATTAGCAAATAACAAGATAGATATAAAACTATAACAACAACACAGATTCAACCACGATTGGCACAAGAAATTGTTAACGGAGAGAAACTTCCAAGTAGAACCTCTACGAGGAAGAAAAACTCTTTGGGATTTCGTCTAGCAAACAAATCACTAGAAACCTAATCTCGGTTACACGATGATCTATAAATTCAACAACTCTTGCTAATCTAATATCAATCGTAACCTTACTGAAACATCCAACGTCTGAATCTACAACTTGCAGGGGAGAGGAACTCCTATCCCGATTGGTTTCTCGACTCTTCACCACGGAGCAACCTTCCAACTTGAACTCAAGTGGCTGCACCTTCAACGATGTTGGAACTCCAGCACCTTTCAAACTTCAGCAACTCCAAAGCTCTCTTGTTCAATCTAGGGATTGAAATCTCGTGATCAAACTGAGAGGATGAACAAAGATCTGATCTCCACATTCAGATTACCAATCACTCTCAATAGCAACAAAAACAGAGGGTACAAGATCTAGAAAATGGGTTTCTTGGAGGCTTTCTTGAATCTTTGTGAATTCTTCGATTAAATGTTCTGGGCACTTTGCAAAAGGTTCAGAAAGGCTTTTATATGATCAAGGGGTATTTCGAATTCAAAGGACGCTTGGAATATCAAATGGGCGCACTTTCATTTAAAACAAAAAATTTGTTATTCCTCCGCACAGTAGACTACTTCGAACTCCTTATCAAACTCTGCACAGCCTTCACAAAAGCCAATAACCATCATAAATCTTCACCAGTTAAATCTCAAAAATGTTACATATAAAATAGTCACAAGCCATGCCAAAACCTAATGGATCTAACAATAATAGAACAAGGAATTGGAGAATATACCATGTTGATATTATGTTCCGATCAAAGACCTCTGAAAATGAAGTTTTTCTTTTTGAAATTTTTGAACCGGGTACGTAGAACCTTCAACCATATCGAAACAGAATCAATGGCCAAAATCATATAGGCTGGAAATCTAGAATAATTGTTTTCTGTTAAAACACGCCTTTCCTGTATTATGAAAGAGTGCTCATTTGAAAGAAGAAGATTGATTAATCAACAGAATAGATATGACAACCAAGAAAATTTAGCCGGTTATGACAGGTGAAAAGTATAGTTTGATTCCTTTCGCTTTTCGCTTTCTTAGATAAATATCACTATCCATATAATTTCATTAGGGATGCTACCAGTGGCGGATCCAGGATCCAATTTGAAGGGGGTCGGATACATAAGACGAAATGACAAAAAAAAAAAAATTCCAACGTAATGCAAAAAGTGTCTTAAAGTTAAAATATCGAAAATTAAGGATTAAAAGCATCAAAATTTTTAAAATACACGTACGTACTATTTGCTAAGACTGAAAGTGGCAATTAGATCCTACTAATTTGTATCTTATATATATATATAAGAAAATGTTAGTTTGAGCAGCAGAAACTCCACCGGAATTCAAGGGCATGAAAAATCCAAAACAAATCGGGACCCAAAAATATGAGTGGATTTCGAAAAAAAATTAAAAAAATTAGAAATTTCTAGGTAGAAACCTCTATATCCCTAAGATATCCAAACCAATTCAATCTCATCCTCCAACAATTTCACAACTCAAAAAATTTCAAACCCTAAAGCATTTTTAGCATACTAAATAAATGAAATTTTCTACTTAATTGTAGAGAGAGAATCTTGAATAGAGGGACATAGTAGGGGTCGAAGGTCCAGCAATTTTCAAGTGTAAAATCTCGAGTATCCTGCAAAAATTAAAACCGTCAAAAATCTAAATAATGAGATTAAGAGAGAGCTGAGAGTCAAGGGAGATATACACTAAAATTTTCAGTATCAAATACTACAAAAATAGTATGGACAAAAATAACTGAGAAGTATTGCATTATAATTCCTATAATAGTATGGAAAATTTGCTGTTAACTATAAATTGCCCAAATTGTTCAATAAATTGGCAGTGTCGTATAGGCTACGAGGGGATTTACCATCGTTAGTATACAACTGCAAAGACATTAATTAGGTTTGATCAAAGCACTAGTTGTCTCACAATGTCCAGTTAAGATGCAAATATCAAATTGTCAAATCTTCCACTCCAAATAAAATATACTTTAAAAACTAAAAGAAAGAAGTAATAAAGAGACAGCATGTATAACTAAGATACACGTATACTCATTTACAGGAAAAACAAAACTCAAAAGACTTGATTTCTCTAGCACCAGGTGGTCCAGGTCCACGTAGAAGGAGGTCCACATTTGCCAAGTAAAAACTATCTGACGATTTCTCTAGCACCTTTAACCGGCCGAGGCTACTGAAAGTAGAATCAATCAATACACACTTAAAACCAAGTCATACAAGCTTAAAACCAAGGTTGGCCTGGGCCTATGGGGATCGGGCCCCATAGGCCCATACCAACTTATAATAAAAAATAAAAAATAAAATTTTTTTACAAGTAAAAATTAATTTTGGCAGATCCAATGGGGGGCGGCCGCCCAGGGCCGCACCCCCTGGATCCGCCTTTGGATGCTACCAATTTAATAGTTCAATTCAAAAAGAGATATACACACCATGTTGGTCTTACATCATTCAATGCTGTCTATATTAATTATCCATCAGTGTAGGGACATGCATGATATGTTTATCTCTCTCTAAATTGGATCATCCATTTCGCACGACAAATTAAAGAGGACCCTATTCTAAATACTACCTTAATGGGAAAATCTTAACGCCTATCTCTTGACAAGCTATGGTCTCAGTTTTCTCATGCATATTAATCATGATTAGATGACCATGTCGTCTTTGTCTAACGATTACTTTTGGTTTCTGAAGGCGTAGTTTGATTCCTTTCGCTTTGCTAGATAAATATCATCGCTGCATATAAATTTTATCACGGATGCTAAGCCTAATCTAATGTTAAAATCTTTGCTTCTATCTCTTAGACAAGATATGGTCCCGGTGTTCTCATTCATATTAATTCTGATTAGATGACTATGTTGTCTTTGTCTAACTATTACTTTTGCGTTCTCCGGTCCTCGTGACGGTTGAAAGTCCTGGCCATACAAAGCCACCCAATTCAAAACCTGCTTCTCGTAGTCAATCCCAACCTCAAAGCTTTTTCTGAAAATATCTCTTTTGATTCCCAGCACAATTTTCTTGGTCGTCCTAATTGGTGCCAACCAATTGTTTCCGATTGGACAAGTTGACGAACCAAAAGCAGAGAGCATGCATCTGGTGTATAATTTTTCCCGTGGTCTTGATGCCACTCACACACATGTTAAAGTAAATGAAAATGAAATTCTTCTTATCCGAACAGTTCGGAAAGGACTCATAAGTCTTCTCATCGAATAGTTTTCATACATCCAACCTGCCAATACTTATTCATAATAGACATCACGCACGGCAAAACTAAGTCTATACAGGGGGAGTAGGGGGAATTCCTCTGCTTGCAGAAAGATGCACTGATGGGGAACATCATACCAATATGGTTAGATGCCAAACCAAAGCTGTAGAGGCGGTAGTGACCACCTAGTTGTATAGAAGTTTTAACTGTTGAACTTCTGTTCAGCCGTGCTAGCCGAGGCCTGCATATATACAAAGACACCCCCAGTTAACACGATTTTGAGTACATAAAAAATGGTATCCCTCAAGGTTAAATAGCAACAGGAAATTGTTTAGATAGTCAAGATGTATTGAATCACTAGGAATCTGTTTGCATCCTGAGGCTTCTAAGTTCTGTTCTGTATGGATGCCTTGAAGCTTTATTCTCTGGGAATCCCATGGAACGTATCCACCCTTAATAAGTGTGTGGAGTTCCTATTTCCGGGTTAGAAGTCTTGTTTTTATTTTGAATTCCACATTTTAAGAGGTTCTGATATTGCCATATTGGCAAGAAACTGTTAGTTCCACTAACATGAACCAAGTGTAAAAGAAATGTGTACTGACCCCAACTGATGTGACAAAATTGCAGACTGCACATTTCACGGATCGTGCTCCATATTGATACATCAATAGCATCCTGCAGTTGCCACAGTTGACATGTGCCACTTGGTTTGCTGTCAAATGAACATTTGGTGCCTCCTCCCGGTTATTAGCTATTCAATGGGGTAAAGCCTCCTCCCATCTTAACAATACTATGGAATCGTAATGGGAAGTGCAGAGAGATTATATGGCGAGGAGGGAAAAAGATAGAGCTGTGTAGTCCAATAGTCTACCTTCCAAGGCTAGATTGACGGTATGGCAGCAAGAACATTGTACACTCGTTGCACCTCGTATGTACATGAGTAAGGTATGGCAGCCTCCACAAACCAATTGGGCCATTTCCGTGCCTGTCAAAAGAGTTGGACAAACAGAACGTGAGTGTTCTTTGCCCTTGGTCTGCTTGTTAGGCCAACAGACATTGAAGAAACTCAGAACTAAATTGAAGTTCCAGCTGACACAAAGTAGCAGGGGTGTTTTAACCGACGTATTAATAGAAAGCAGCGTACCAGGAAGTGGCACCGCTGTGACTGCATTGCAAACAGCACAGCATACAGAAGTTGCTCCAACCGGAAACAGTAAAAGGTTTCGACATCCAGAGCACACAAGCTGGCTCTGTGCACCTGATGACCAACATAGATACAAGCTATCTCAGGAGTAACTACTAGAAGCATAGAAGCCTACAACGCCAAATTAATGTCAAACAACAGAGTTCCAGCATTGACACCGTCGGTGAAGAATATGTTGCTTGGATGATGAGCATTCAAGCTGGGCAAGAAACTCAAGCAGATTAACTGTCTGACTTCGAACTCTTTTGCTAGTTATCGCCATATTAGCCAGAGGACTCGGAGAACGTAAATGTAGCAAGTGTTATTAATTGAAGAAATTCGTCCCCACCCAATGTTCTCAAGTCTAAAAATTACTAGCTTTTGATTTGAGTGACCGTCGAAATCCAGTTTTCTTCTATGACCCAACAAGTATCCCCTATGTTTGATAAATCCATCTTCGAGAGCAGGTAAAGAAGGGGAAAAAGAAGAAAGAGAAACATGAAAAGAAAAAATTAAATCGCTCGACAGTTGGTTTATTACTTGGTAGTGGAAAGATGCACTCACTTATTAACTAGGCATCGTATTCCAAGCAACCAAAAAGGATAGAGAATTGACATTTTCGAAAACTTAATCGATTTAGTACAGAACAGAGTATATACCATTTGCAGGTGATGTATATGGTGCTGGAGGTGTCGGATATGGGGCAAGCGGAACTGGCATTATAAAATCTCACCAGATTTACTCCTTCTCTTCCAAACCCTTGGTAATTTACTGCCTGAGACACGAAGAACACTCACATCCTCCCATTCGCACCATTCCTGGACAGAGAGCGAGATAAAACAACATTAAGATTAACACTTTTTCGTTTTGAGCAAAAACACCATCACTTGATAGTTTACTACAAAAGGGTATCTCCAGACAGCTTAAATGTCCAAGAAATTTAAGCCAGACATCAATAAGAATTACCAGAAAGAGAGGTAAGAAACCATGCAAAAGAGAGTGTCAGCCAATTATCTAAACAACCAAATGAGCAAACCCAGTCGACAATTTTTCCACTAAAAGCAAAACAGGAAGCTATTATTCAAGACGCCAGTAAAAAGCAGCTTAGAGACAGAGGCAATGAAACCGAGTATAACATTGTGGGAGTGGATCAGACTGATGGAGCTCGAAGACTTGGGAAACCAAAAGCCAAGATATTTGCCATCACAGACACATACCTTCGCAAGTTGCAGCAGATGAAGTGGAGAGACAGAGAGAGGATAGAAGTAGACATTGCACTGGAATGAGAAAGCTGATGTTAAAAAGAGAATTTTTACCTTCTTTCCCTCCTGTCAATTAGCCTAATTTCACAGAAACAATGAAACATTTATTGTCCCCCCCCTATGGATAGAGGTGCGTGCTGGTGGATGATTAACTACTATTTCTGTTGGTGGCATATCAAGATTAACTTTTTCTGAAACCCTGGGCCCCCCTCTCTCTCTCGTGCATTGGTGGTAATACAAGAGTTGCACGTGAGTGATGCAATCAGCCACACGCTCCTTTCTCAGCGGAATGTACGGGCTACACTCAGCCACGGTATACAACAGAAACCAATCACGGCCGTAACTCGAAGGCCAATCTCACCCTGCTAGGCGCTAGCTAGGGGAGTGTAACGGAGGTACCGGAGCCGGAATATGAAATTCCGGCTCCGGTACCGTTAGTTGCCGGATGCCATTTTTGGCATCCGGTTCCGGTCCGGTAAGTGCCAGAATTCCGGCAATCCCGGAATCGGATACCGGAACCGGTGGCCGGAATTCCGGCAATCTAAATGGGCTGAAATTTGGGCCCAAAATCTTAAATTTTTGGGCTTTTAATTTCGGCTTCAGTTATAATTGCATATTTTTATCTTGCATATTATTTGAGCTTATGTTATTATTACAAATTAAAGATAGATTTGGATGTTGGATCCAAAATAATAATCTATTACTATGTGGTATATAATTATATTGTTGGATCATGGATGTTGGATCCAATATTTGGTTTATCTAGATTCTAATTTACATGTTACAAATTACATAATAGTTATTTCAATTTAATTAACTTAATAAATCATATACTTAATGAAAGAACTCAAGAAGAATGATTCAATCATACAAATAAATTTATAAATTACAAATTTACACATAAAACCAAATACTAAATACAATAAAACCAAACAAATAAATTTACAAATTACAAATAAACATATAGATAAAGTAAAGTCTACAAATATTACAAATTAAATAGTTGAATTGATGGAATAAAATGTTGGCCATTTAATCAAAACATCACTATCATATTGTTATGATAGTGTTAGTTTTGTATGGCCTGTTTATTTATGCCCATAATATTTAATGACCAACTACAAAGGATTGGTCACTAACTCACTAACACGTGATTGATTACTTCCATTGTTCAATGTTGGCCATTTAAGAAAATTATGAATATATGCACATCACCATGTCTAATGTCCATTGTTCAATGTTCATCATGAAAAAAAATTCCAAATGTAAAACAAAATTATTAATGTTTATTGCATATTCATAATTAAAAAAGAACAAAATATAACACAACACAACCCAAAATCCAAGTTTCTAATTACCAGTCAGTCAATCCTATTATCTAATTATCTGAAATTATAAGTTTAACATTTATTAATCTAATATTATGGGCATTTTCCTTAAAAAAATAAAAATTTCTAACACTTAAATCTAAACTTATATTGCTATACAAATATACTGTAATACTCAAATTGTATAATTGTATTTTGAAACAATAAAAATGAAATTAAATACCATTATACCTCCCTCTAATCGTCCACGTCAAGTGTCATGCTATCCGTGTTGGAGACCGAGATAATAGACATCAGTTGTGTGGGGGTTATTAGCCATGTCTAGAAACAAAGAGTCAAAGAACACTTAGAAACAGCATTTTTTAAAAACATGTAACAATTGAAAAAAATTAAACAACGAAATCATTACCTTTTTCCACATTATAACTGGCTAAATATTCTGTTCCGTCACCATCAGGTCCATCACCAATTTCAAGTTCACCTTCAGCATCTTCATGAATAGAAGTAGATTGCAACCAATTCTGAGCACATATAAGACCCTCCACTGTTCTAGGAGCCAGAGAGCTTCGAAAAGCATCTAATACACGTCCTCCTGTGCTAAAGACCGACTCAGATGACACGGTTGTAATGGGGATGGCAAGTACATCTCGAGCAATCCGAGCAAGTATAGGGAACTTAAACTGATTCACTTTCCACCAAGCCAGAATATCAAAATCCTCAATCCTAGGTTGAGGAGGCTCCATTACATATCTATCAACTTCAGATGTAGTTTCTACGACATCATCTTCCTCCATAAAAGACATATACTCACTCCACATGCGGTCTTCTGTACCACTTGCAGTCGATCTAGAACCACCAGCTTCACTTACTGTCCCTTGTCGTCTTGAAGTATTATCATTACCAAAAGCAACATTATATTCCACAAACAATCGATCCAATGTGCTTCTAACCAAATCAGTCATTGCCCGACCCTCCTCCTTCCCCAATGTCTTAGAGAACCAAAAAAGCAACCAACCCAACTTTAATTGGGGATCAAGTGTTGCTGCCACAAACAATAGTCTATTCACATCTTTCAGATCACCCCAATATTTATCATACTTTACTTGCATCCTCTTCGCCATATCCACTAACGAATCATCCTCACTTTGAGCGAAATCCTTCAACTGGCTGTGAATCAAAGCCAATTGCGTACAAAACAAGTTTGCAGTAACAGTTTTCGACGCAGATATCCTTAGCGTGACATTATAAAACAATTTCAAGAAGTTTACAAAATGTTTCACACGCACCCAATCCTCTTTAGTTGGCGGCCCTAACCCCTTCTTCCCATGTCCATCATCAGTTAAGAAATCCAAAAAACTCATCCTCTCATCGAAAGCCAACATATCACTAAAAACATTTTCATACTTCATTGCAGACTCCAACATAATATACGTCGAATTCCATCTCGTAGGTACATCAAGTTGCAAGAATCCATTAGTAGGAAGCGACCTCTTTCTCACACAACTTCTAAAATAATCTAACCGTTAAGGGGATGACTTAACATACTTCACACAATTTCTAACCTTAACCACCGAATCATCCCATTCTTTCAAACCATCTTGCACAATCAAGTTTAAGATATGTGCAATACATCAAGATAAAGACCCATACAATCCTTCATCACTGTGTATCGAGAGGGCATCCTAAATCGGGGCTCAAGTTCATGAATCATATCTTTGAACCCATCCTTGCTCACCACCCTAAATGGCAACTCATCGACGATTATAAATCGAGCGATGGCCCTCCTAACCTTTTTCTCATCATACGTATCAATCTTCATCTCCCCCACGACATTCCCCTTCTCCAATTTTGAAGAAGCATCGTGAGTGAACTTCGATTGAGAGAAGTCCAACTTACTTTGCTTCCGTTTATAGGCTAAACAACCATTCAAGTGAGACCTCATACCGGAGGTCCCTTGACGGGTGTGGTGAACCCCAACCGCGTGATTACAATAATTACACTTTGCCATCGGCTTCTCTGGATCAGTTATTTTTTCGTCCCTTGTAAAATGATTCCACATCAGAGATGGTTGAGCAATTTTCCTCCTCTTTGGGATTGGGAGAGGTGGCGCTGACACATCAACACTACCCCCAAGTTGAGGAGCCGGCTCCTCACCAATAATAGGAGAGGAAGCATCGACTCCTACTTCGAGGCGTGGTGTCGATGAGTCAACCGAAGGAGTTGAAGAAGAAGTAAAGGGATCCATCTGAGAAGACAAAAAGTTTTGAAAAAAAATAATACGATTACAATCTTTTAATTATTAAATGATTCTAGAAAAAAATAATTGAGGTCACCCAATAGATTGATAAATATCTTATCTGTATGTGTGCACATATGTATGTATATGTATTATAGAAATGTTTATTTTGTTTTAGGTACACGGTACCGATAGAAGGAGAAGTGCTATACATCACTTTAAGCAGGCATTATCCATAGATCCTGTGATGTGGGCTGCCTATGAGGAGCTGTGTGTGTTTGGTAAGTAGTGAACTAACATAAACCAAATCAAGAATGTAGGGCAGTGTCTCTGCAAATTTTTTTTTTTCCTCTGTATTTTCTCGTTTGTGAACCCTTAGTCATTCATTGATCTCCCTGAGGTTGTTTTGGTTGCTAGTGTAAATTCCATAGCTGTTCTAATAGTTAGCTAGGCTATGTGTATGTACAATCTCTAGCTCTTCTGCATCGGTAATTAGGAGTATGAATTGATAACTATAATCCCTACCTAATAGATTAGTTGCTAAACTTCAACAAAGAACTATCAAAAAGATTGCACAAATTCACAAATCATTCAAACAAATTACAAACAGATTGCACAAAGAGCCACAAACAGATTGCAAAAATTCACAAACAAATTACAACTCACAGGCATTATAAAATACCTCATAAAAACAAGGGGTTACATTGTAATCAAACTTGCAGAATGCATATTAAATGAAAAGATGATGTTTCATACAATAGCATCTTTTGCATATATTTTGAGCAGCTCATAACACAAAGCAAAAAACCATATCCTGTCATCAATAGGATGGAAAGATCAGGCATTTTTTTTCTCTACGTTAAATGTTTTTGTTTCAGCATCAGCATTGCAAATTGAAAAGAGCAAGCTCCCCATACAAAACTAATAGATAATAGGACCACATATATATAAATACGTCACCGTCAGTAACTGGAGTCACACATTTTTTCACCCAAACTTGTTTGCTCCTCCTAACTCCCTACTGTTCTTGATATGCACTAGTTCCCACGAAGAAAAGTGACTTAAGAAGTCAAACTTGCTTCTGAATCTAAATGTCACATCCCAAACCAACTGTATGAGCTAGGCACATGACCATTGCCACACACCTAGAGTGTCAACCCACAAGTGTGCGAGACCTCTCCTAAAATTGAACACCAAAGAGTCCACTACAATGAAGCTATAACTAAAGCAATTGCCCCAAAAGAAACTGAGTTCCTTAAGAATGTCTTAAAAGGGAGGAATCATAATTTAACCCACACAGTGCAGGTGAGAAAAATATGTATTACAGGATATGCATCGTGCTTATGCCTCCCAACCGTCCCATCCAATATTTTCTTATTTCACACAGAGGAAACCTTAATGCTCATGAATAAAATACTTTAATTAACCAAGCATGGTATTAACTTATTGAACACAAACAAATTGCACAAATTCACAAACAAATTACAAACAACTAACAACCAAATCCTCCAATCATTCAAGCCCATCCTCCACAGTTTCACAACCTAATCTACAATCTAAATTCTAAAATTCTAAATTAACCAACTAACTACTAATCTACTATAAATAATTAACTCAGTTACTCAATAAATAAAAAAATTAAATTCACCTCAATGACAGACTGACAGTGCACTAATCACACGGTAGTGAGCACAAATTCACAATCACAATCTAAACTTCGCACCTGCACAAAATGAAATTAACAGATCTGAGATAATGATATGAACGAAAATGAAATTAAAAAAAAATAAACAACAAACGGCACTGGCACTGGCAGTCGGCAGATCTGAGATAATCAGTGTGATTCACTGATTATGGTCCGGATCTGTGAGATGAGAGAGAGAGAGAGAGAGAGATGAGTGGCTGTCGGCAGCCTTCAAACTTCGAAGCAAACGGCGAGTCGGCGACCACCGTGAGAGGATGACCACTGAGCAGTCAGCAGAGAGTGGATGAGCAGAGAGAGAGAGAGAGCTTGAGAGAGAGAAATTCAGCCGTGAGACTGTGAGAGGAGGTCGAAGACTCGAAGAGGACTTAGAGGAGGAGAAATGAGAGACGGAGAGAGGCAGAGGGGGAGGAGGCTCGAAGAAGTTCGAAAAATGGTGGGTTTTGAAAACCCTAGAGACCAAAACATGCGTTTTGGTCTAGTCCAAAACGCACAGCTTTGGTCTAGACCAAAACGCACGTTTTGGTGGTTCAAAACGCGCAGTTTTGGCCTAGCCCAAAGCTGTGCGTTTTGTTTTTTTTAAAAAAAAGCGGAACCGGTATTCCGGCATGTACCGGTGGAATTACCGGTACCGGTACCGGTTCCGCTATTTTGAAAAATCCTCTACCGGCTCCGGGTCCGGTTCCGGACGGTAGCCGGTAGCCGGTACCTGGAACCGGTCCCGGTACCGGAATTCCGGTACCGGCGGTAGAAATGCCCACCCCTAGCGCTAGCTCTGAAAAATGGATTGCGAGGTCGTTGACCTTTTAGCTGGTATTTCAGTGCTTACATTATTATGAGCGACACTCCCCCAGTTGGTTTGCAGAACCAGAAATTTGATACGATTTTTAGATCGGAATTTAATCGGATCGAATTTTCGATTATAACTAAAATGAAAGACCGAACCGGTTTAAAGTTGGACCACTAATCGGTTTATTTTTTTTCTTAAGTTTTTTATTTTTATTTTTGTAAATGAGGAGAAAGGGAGGACTTAATTTCAAATCGGAATGGACTCAAGGGACTAGGGAGGGTGCAAAATACATAATTTTGACGCCATATTTTTATTTTTTAAATTTAAAGTTTATATTAAAAAAAATTTCTGAACTATCAAGAACAATTTGCCGCAAAGGATACCCCAAGAGCATTAGAAAAAAAAAATTAAAATTTAGAGTTGCAATCATAGTAGAACTGATGGCGTGATCCCTTTCTTCAGTTAATTTCAGAACTTCGGATATTTTTATGATTCCTCCAGCAAGCTTTGCGACTTCACTGCTGAGCACATCAGAATCCATTGCAGCTTGAAACTGAACCCTCTCTCTCAAGCACCTGAACCCTCCACCTCAAGAACTGCTGGAGTTTCTCTTCGTCGCCAATTATCCTCTCGTACATATCCTTATCTTTGAAAATGCCATAAGCATTGAAACAAACAAGGTGTCCTTCCCTGTCATAACCGTGCATATATGCAACCACACCCTCGAGCTCCTTGAACCCCAGTTGCTCTTCAACCACGCTATCTGCTCCGAACTCTGTCCTCCATTCCAAGCACTTCAGCAACATGTTGAGCGAGTCCGTGACCCTGAAGTCATTGGCTCGCAGAAACTTCAAGAGTACCACATCCGCCTTCTCGTCACCTCCCAAAAGAGGAATGCCCCACATTGAGGCATCGGAGGCGTCAGAGGCCAAGAGCTTGTCCTTGAGCTCTTGGAGAGCTTTCTTTTCAGAGGATTTGAGTTGGGAGACGCAGTAGGTGTCCTCTTTGAAGGAAGTGGAACGATGGGTGGCAGCCTCCATGAGAGTAGTGACGAAGCTTTTCTCGTATGGTTTTGGGGAGGCCTCTGGAAGGTCCTGAACTGGGGTATTTTGTGGGAAAGCTGGGATATTTGCATTGGATTCTAAAAACAATCAAGTAAAATAACGTTATTATTTTCGTGTGGACGAGGGGGCTATGAGAATTTTTGGGGATCCGACTACAGAACATTAGGCCATGGTTGATGCGCTTCACAAGGACACGTGTCCTTACTGCATGTTTTCGCTTTCCACTCCTGTTCGTTAAATGAAAGGTAAAATGGGAAATGAAATGATTAAGTAGCCACGTGGACAACACGTCCGTGAAAACTAACGTCAATTTAACGTTTAGGGTGGAAATCAACATAAACATAAACTTTGAAGTATTAATCTAACGAAATCGATAAAAGTGGGTGCAACATAGAAATGAAACCAAAGTTCAGAGGTACAAAATGAATTTTTCTTTAAATTTAAATAAACATTTACTATTACGAATCTTTTTGTAAAAATATTATATCATATGAAGTTTATATAATTAAAATAATTTTATTACTATAAACTGACCACGTAGGTAAATTTAAACAAACATTTACTATTAAGATTTTTTTTTTTAATTTAGAAAAAAAAAATTTTAGTAAAAACATTATACTACTTAGAGTTTGTATAGCCTTTATTGCTTTTGGTTCCCTCCCAAAATTATTATGGGTCCTGAAATAGCGAGGGCGAGCTGGCCTTTACTTTACTTGGGTGGATCCAATATCTTCTTTTGCTATCAGACAGGGCATGCACAACTTTTGCACGTTCCGAAGTAGGGTGGGCTTTGACATTATGGCCTATGACTGCGATCTCACAGTGGAGCCTAGAAAGGACATCTTGTCAGGCCGCTAGGCCTAGTATTTGGGTGACAGCAATGGGACAAGGACCCTGTTGAGTTCCTTGCAGCCACCAAATCGAACTTGTGGCAACAGAAAACCTCTGGTTCATAAAAGTGAAAACCGGAATAAGTAAAGATGTTTGTCATGCAATTTTCGTGTTAGTAAAATTTTGGGTTGAAATATGTCTAGATCAAATTATAATTTTGATCTTCATATCTGTTTAAGAGTTAGAGTTGGTCTGTTCAAAATCTTCATCACGTTCAACCAGTGTTCAATAAATATTTGAGCCCTCAGTTATAGTTTCAGACAGAAATATCGCATTTGACGAGTGTTCAAGCAACTTTCGACGAATTTTAAAAATTACTAAATTTTTGGATTTTTATTGTGAAACCAAGGGAAACTTACTAGGTTTTGAAGGATGTCGTCAAAAACCTTATTATTGATTATATTGAGAATACATGTGCCTCATTCCTTAAGAGAAAATTCCTAGAAGATTTGTGCTTCAAGATTGATGAGTTTTTTTTTCTTTATTCTTTCATTAAATATCTTTATAACCTTCATGGTGTTGAAGGTGCGTTGAAGAATAAGTGTTTGGTGAATAATCCATAAGAAGAACCTCAAAGGTCTGAGGGGAATGTCGCACGGAGCGGATATAAATAGGGAGACTTAGATTATTACATCAGGGTTGTCAGAGTCAAGCAACTGGAGTTGCATGTACCTGAAACACTGTATGTAAGGTTTTCTTCTTAGTGGATTCTATGTAGTTGTTAGTCCGGAGTGATTTTTTCCTTTGAATGATATTTTCAAAGGTTTTATACTTCGTCACCAAATAATTATTTTTTTGTATGATTGAAGTTTGATTTAATTTTTCGCTGCCGATTTGTTGATTGGGTTAATTATTATATATATTTAGACTGAATAATTTTAGAATATGTTTTAAAATTAATATTAAATTTATAATTAGAAAGAAAATATATATTCATCTCCTCTAAATATTAATAAAGCCTAAACCATATTTTTCAATGTTCATCCAGCTCTACAAAATAATCCATTTCTTGAGTCATTTATCCGAAGCAGTCCCCTCCTGATATTTGAGATAACGAGATAAGGCAAAGGCATGCAGTTTACCTGCCAAAAAGTTGGACTTGAACCTCACCAGCTCTTTTCAACTCGTTAAAAGTTCTGAACACTTTTTCGCCACCCACTTTCTTAATGAAAAGCACCTTGTTTGCGAGAGAAAAAGTCAGGAAGGTATTCCATTGTTTTGTCCTCACGGAAGAGTCCGATTTACTAGTGGTAATGTTTGGTGCCCAAATATTTGGGCTCAAATATTTGGATTTAATCATAAAATATTTGCCACATAATTTTTTATTATTATAATACTTATTAAAAAATTTCTCTCTTTAGTTTTTCACCAACTCCCATAACATATCTTTACTTTATAATATTTCTCAAACCCCAATACTCAAAATTTTCACCCTCAAACATCAGTGATCCTCACATTTCACTTCAACGGGTGGGTCATTGTATACTGCAACCCCAATGTGTCAGCTACACATCTCAGCCACATTTCAATCGACTTCCTACCTAGTACCTACAAGGTTAAGAAACAGGAGAAAGGGAGGCTACGAGGGGGCGGTGGCGATTGATTTTAGGGTTGGGCAATCGAAAATTGGTTGGAATTTTTAGTAGAGCTGAAAATTGAAAATGTGTTACGATTTTCGGACCGCATTTTCGATTCTTTTATATTAAAGAATCGAACCGGACCACTTAGTGGTCTAGATTGGATTTATTTATTTTTAAATAAAAAAATATATTTTTATAAAAAAAATTTTGTTGCTCTGTGTAGGGGTGGGCAAAAAACCCGAGACCCGACAACCCGAACCGGCCCGACCCGTTTTCGACCCGATCGGGTCGGGTTTAGTCGGGGTCGGGGTCGGGTTTACAAGCAAATAAAAGTTCGGGTTCGGGTATATGAACAAACCCGAAATTAAACCCGAACCCGAAAATATAACTCCTCCACCCCGTAACCCGCGTTTTCCGAACCGAACCGACCCGTTTCGACCCTATATTTTCGGGTTTTTTCGGGTTCGGGTTTCCTCACAAAGAAACCCGAATATTTCGGGTCGGGTTCGGGTTGAAAATTTCGAACTCGGGGCAGCGCAAACCCAAACCCGAACTCGGTTTGCCCACCCCTAGCTCTGTGTAGTAGATTTACGGGGCTGTATATATTTTTAATTTTTTTAAAAAAAATTTGAAATGTGGTCCGGACCGCATTTTTTAAAATTCAGAATCGGACCGCATTATCCGGTTTATGAAATCCTGTCCAAATTTAACTTTTGAAAACCGCAAAACCGGTCTAGTTCTGATCACCGCTAATTTTTAGATAGAAATCAGACCGGATCGGATTTTTTATTGTGTCCAAATTAAAAGATCGGACTGATTCAAAACAGTTCATTTGTAAGTGGTTCCGACTAGATTTATTTTTTTTCATAAATATTATTTACATAATATTTTTAGGAAATTTGGTATTTTGGTCCTTGGGTTTATACCCCTTTGGCAAATGAGTCATTCACTTTCAAACTTCAAATTTTTAGTCATTGAGTTTTCTTTGTTTGACGAAATAGACATTCCGTTAGTCTGTCGTCTATATGCTTAATGAATTTGAAGCGGTCGACTGTATATAGTGTTGAAAGTGAGCGGTCGACCGTTACATGAAGCGGTGGACCGGTACATGAAGCAGTGGACCGGTACATGAAGAGGTCGACCACTTCATGTACCGATCGACCGGTACAAATTTGCTGACGTGTCAAAGAGCTCTGTTAAGCATATGGACGACAGATTGAAGGTATGACCATTTCTTTAAACAATGAAAACCCATGACTAAAAATTTGAAAGTGAATGACCCATTTGTCAAAGAGGTATAAACCCAATGACCAAAATTTCAAATTTTCATATTTTTAACACCCTAGGGATTCAAAACTTATCATTCGAAGGGGGAAGGGATTCGAGAATAAATCATTTAGAATTAAGGCTTGGTCAAATAACTCAAAACGCATAATTTTAAAGTAAAAGTTTTAAGTTTGTATAATTTTTTTTATTATTATTTATATTAACAAATCTAGTCCGATCATAACCGGACCGTTTTCCAAAAGGCCTAGACCGGATCAGATATAACCGATTTTTCAAATCCGATCTGATCTGGTCCGGTTTTGTGGTCCGATCCGCAATGGGCAAAGTCAGTAACGAATCTAAAAGGGGGCCAACTCTTAAGTGAAAATGACAAAAAAAAAATTCCTAATTAATACAAAAAAATTTCTTAAGAGTTAAAATATTGAAAATTAAATTCATTTGGCATTACAAATAATGAGGGAGCTGATATGAAAATACACCATGACAGAAAGTGAGTTTCCCACGTGACAGATAGTTTATTTGATCAGTCAACCCAACTGAATTGTGGTAAAGATATAATGATAATAGAGCTTTATGTTATTATGTTTTTGGGTAATAATGGTGTTTTATGTTGCTAAGCAAATTTATCTGATAAGATGTAACAATTAGTTTGTACTATTAATGTTAATTATGTATAAATTAATCTTAGAGAATAACTGCTTAGCCTCTGCAACTTGTCCCTCTTGTTATTGGAAGGAAGATCACTCAAGCTCTGATCTTTATTTTTCATTTAACAAGTGAATAAAAAGAAGGCGTGCTCAAACATTCGACCTCCAAGATGGTACCGAGTGCGGATCCAATAGAATATCAAAAAATTGAACATGTTCTCTTAAAAATTTCAATTACATAGCATACTTTTCATTCTATAAATAACATCATAACAAAGAACATCAAGATCTTAGAAGCACCAGATATCTTAATCTAAAACCAACACGTATGCATATATTGTGTGTATATAAACTTAAATCAGAGAGTTAACATCAAAATGAGATTCAATTTCAAAGAAATCAATCACTTTGATTGCAAATCAATCAATTGGGCTTTAAAGGGGTCAGCCTGGTTACAGGAGACATTAGTTATATATGTTTTGTTCAGCCCTAATTGATTACGTGGATAAGCCGATATTTTGACAGCAAAAGGAAAAAATTAAGAGTTTTCCTCAATAAATAACAGTCTATGTGATATTGACAATATTAATAAAGCAACAAAGCGTATACACGCATTAGCCAGGCATTCAATACAATTAAACATTTTCTGGGCGCATGGAAGATGTTCATGAAATATGCATAGAACTGTGTGCTTATAGAGGAAAAGTTCATGGTAGGCTATAAGAGTTGGATCTTTATTTGAATAAATACACAACTCTTTTACATATAAATTTAGATATATTGAGCAGTCGTGATAATTTATGGAGACATTAAAAATTCAACAATCGGTAGCTGATGTAACTACCAAAAAACAAAAACAAAAAATCATAATCATGGAATATATAATCCGTTGTAATAAATGCAAAACTTAATGTAATCTTAGGAAACATTATAATGCCAGATAACTCTTAACAATAACTTAGACAGAAGTTCAGGTAAAAACTTGTTCTGCATCTGCAATTTTGTACTCAATTACTATGTGGTCGGTTAAGTGTTATGGTCATCTATCTTGGTTGATACATGCAATTTACTTAACAAAGTCTTCCATGATTGTTGCTCTGTTTCTATATACAGATGGAAATTCCATGGAAGAACTACATACGAAGTGCAAGCGATGGGACTTTAATCTTCTACGGTCTCATCATCAGGACTTCCATATACGACGGATAAATAGTAACCTACCGTTCTCAATGTGAGGCCTGGAAACCTGTGAGAACTGCCTGGTTGCAGATCAATCTTAACAAATGGCCATCTCATGGCTTCCGCAGCTTCGCATTCTTCCATTCCATCCCCAATTACACAAAACCGAACATTTGACTGGCTGAAGCGGTCCTTGATCCATTGAAAACATTGAAGTTTCCCCACTTCCCATGAGCTGTAAACTGATGAAATGGCAAATCTATCACTATCTATTGATAATCTCAAAGTGAGAGGTTCGTGCTAAATCTGAAAAAAGAGATACAAGCCCTAAAGTAGGAGGTTCCTATTTTGGGATACTATTTGAAATCAAGACAAATAACTCAAGACTTTAAAAATGCATTAATGGCAGGAGACATGGATACATATCTTGCAGGACATGTGTCTAAAAGTTTTCAATAAAATCTCAAAAGCAAACAAGGTTTCCTGTCTTAGGACATTTCTGTTGTTCTCAAGATGACAAAACACTATTTACACACACCGGATGCAAACAAAATAATAATGGGCCGACTTCTGTTTGGATATTTAAATCCCAATACATAGCTATGGGTTTCATGACTGTAAATATGGCTCAACAATGATATAACAAGGAACCCAGGAAACACTGAGAATCACATTGTCACAAGGATAACAAGATTGCCACAAATGAGACACCAGGATTCCTTTTTGGGCATGTGCTGGGTGGTCTTCCTTTTCTTTGAAGAGAAGGGGAGAGGGGGATGTTGCAGAGCGACTTAAAGAAGAATAGAAAGGTCATCATGCTCTTTTAGTTGGCTGACAATAGACTTTGACCCATCTATTTTAACATATTAAATGTAGTTTTTTTTCTAAGCACATATTAAATGTAGTTACGACATATTCTTCAGTCTTACATATTCTATCATTTGTGAAGAAATAACAATAAACACAAACTAAGTCATAAAGATAATCTCACTTCATTATACACTTTTTCTTTTCTAAACAAAAGAGTAGGAGGGGGCTATCAGAGGTGGCAATCCTACTTGGTCGTTACCATAATAGTCCCTACCCACTAGGAAACTGTTACCTAGGGACCTAGATTGGGGGGACAGAAGGTGCTCCCTAAGTAGAGGGCTGAGCCATAGCCTGACCGTGACCCCACCAAAAGTCCAATGGTGGACACTACTACTCAAGTGCCTCGATCACAGGTCAAACTTGTGACCTCATGGGCACTTGAGCCCAAACCATTGGGTCACCGCCTTCAGAAGTCACTTCACTATACACTTTGATTGACAATAACAATAAAATGGTCATGGGGTCAGGGAATGACTAGCACATTGTTCTGACCATAGTATATTACTATTGAGCAATCTTATTCTGAGGTTTCTGCTTAACATCGATATTAGGACACAAAATTGCTCTTCCACATTGTCAATTCAATCATCTAAAAATACCATGTAATATACTGAGGAAGCTCGGATAATACCCCTACTCTAAACAGGCAGCAGAACATAGTATTGCCAGGACAGATACAATACTGTTCGACAAGAAGCAGAAACAGCAATGTCAATGCATATGCCTATAAGTCAAAAGACAAGCATAAGCCGACCGATATTATACTGCAATAAAATCATTAAAAGGAGTGGAAAGACTTGCCATTTCCATGTGTTATGATATTGTCAAGTCGAAAGAGCAAGCATTTCACAAGGCTGGGTATCAGTGATCCAGAAGTCACTAAAACATTAACATGCTGATATCTTGATACAGCAGAGTCAATGATTCCATCAGCAGAGGCAACAGAAGAAGCTGCGTCTTTTCTTCCACTTGAACACTGCTCCAAGAAGGCTCGTGCTGTATCATGTGTATAAGGATACAGATCGTGCAAGTAAAAGGGGTCATGCAATATAGTTAGACATGTGAGAGCAAAGCAGTTTAGAGTATATCTCACACTCCCCAAGAAGACACGACACTTATCAGCAACGAAAAGACAACACAAGTCAAAAATCAAATCAGCACAAAGGCAAACGACACCTATTTGATAAACAATGAAGGTCCATATAATTACAACGAATAAATGTCTTACCTAGATGCAAGATGTATGTCATTTTTTATTCAACCATCAAACAGATCAACATGACAGATATTAATGGAGGTACAAGTGAAAAAACAAGTTCCTCATCTGAAATGCCAATAGTACGGACACTTCTTCTGACGTCTTTGTTACCTCCATAAGCATACACTATAAGGTAATTGCAGTTCTTTTCTATCAGGTTATGAATAGGTCTTGAAACCAATATCAAGGAAATATTGGTGCCATTCTCCTTCAAAATAAGCACATGCAGTATTGTAGAAGTGCTATTGAGTACCCGTGATTAAAAGTAAAATTTTGGGAGATGACAAGTACTTTCTTGAATAGACCTACGAGATAAAAACCTATGTTCCTAGATCAAGGGCAGTCGTTGACAGATGCCTGTCTTTCATATGCTATGGCGTGAAAGAGGACTAACAGATAGTTTATTCCTAGATACACCTGAGTTTTTCAAGAAAAGTTCATGTATGATAGAACTTCTAACTTTTGCAGTATGGCAAATTATCTTCTTTTGTTCCAACGTTGAAGGAGAATCCAAGAAAAGTCATGGTACACCAAGTCTGGAAGATTGCAATGTTTTAAACCTTGCCTAATAGCAGTATGTGTGAGAATGGTACGATCAGGAACTGATAGTGAAGAAGTTAGAAACTGGTTATCGTCTTGCAAAAAGAACCAAACTTACTAGGAGGGCATCAAAATATGTCCCTTAATAAATCAGAAGATGCAGGTTTTGTCAAGTTGAGTGCAGTTTCTTGTAACAAGGGTGTGGAACAGATTTACAAAGTAAACCTTTGTATCAGTTGAAGTTCATGAGAAAATAGATAATATCAATATAGCAATTGAACTCCCCTTTCCTAAGCTATGTCACATATCACATACCTTAAAAGGTGAAATTGTTCTCTACAAGGTGGTAAGTCTCCTCATTCATTTCCGTCGTCATTCTGGTTCAGCTCTTCTACCAGATTTGATCTCACAGTTTTAACATGTAAAGCTAGATTCCAAGAACAACTTAAAACAGAGAGCCCAAACTATAGGACATGAAGCTTGCTGTTGGAATAAACCCAAATGAAGTGGAAGTACAAGAGGTCTTTAATGTCCTCTCAGTTACACAATGTGATATGGGCCAGATATGGGACAACTTGTCTATGCTTACTCATGGTGGGCATTATGGTGGCAAAAATATGTTGTTAGGGTGTTATGCTAAGAAAAAGGCTTTAGTAGTGACAAATGTTATAGGGGCTTGTGGGACATTTGTCATTTAGTACGGTAGGATTTACTAGCTGGAAGGCTTGCAAAATTGAACAAACTGGCTGCAGGAATTTACTGGCAGCAGGTGTCCGAAGGTGTTTAGACAGGATTCAAAGGATTTACCTCAAAGGTTACGAAATTTTTAGGGTTTAAAGGTTTTAAAGGGAACAAGAAAAGGGATCTAAATTGGGTTGCAAAGAAGCAAGAAGTAGGGTTTGTCACTGATAAAGGGCTATATAAAGAGTAACCTCAACAGTAACCTACAGTAAAGAAGAAGTGAAGTAAAGAGCTCTTGTAAAAGACTTTTTTTTTTTTTTTATGAGTTTACCTTCATATTTCCTCTCTTTGTTCCCTATCCCGGCAGGAGTTGCAAGTAGGTTGGAGAAACTTCAACGGGACTTCCTTTGGGGAAGTGATGCTGAGGTTCATAAGATCCATCTCGTGAAGTGGAATACGGTGTGTTCTCCGTTGTATGTCGGAGGGTTGGGCATTCGCAATATTCGGTTGTTTAAAGGGATAGATTGTGGAGGAGGGTAATTGCTGATAAATATGGTTGCATGCTTGGAGATTGACATACTTCTGTTGGTCGTGGCCCTTATGGGGTTAGCTTGTGGAGGTTCATTAGTAAAGGTTGTGATGCCTTCAGTAAGCACATTCGGTTCAAGGTGGGGAATGGTGCCCAGATTAGTTTCTGGCATGATGTTTGGTGTGGTGAGCAACCCTTGAGTATCACTTTTCCTGTGGTTTATTCCGTATCTCATTGTAAGGAGGCTATGGTGGCGGAATGTCTGATTGAGGATGGTGGGGATGTCACTTGGAATGTTCCGTTCTCTAGAGCGGCTAATGACTGGGAGTTGGAGGAGTTTGAGGCTTTCTTTGCCTTAGTGTACGGGGCTATCTTTAGTCGCGGGGAGGAGGACGTGCTTGAATGGACGGGCTCTAAGGATGGCAAGTTTTCTGTTAAATCAATGTATGATGTGCTTCGAAGAGGGGGTGATCCCACTTTCCCGTGGAAGGATGTTTGGCGATCGTTGTGCCCTATGAGGGTTGCTTTCTTTGTGTGGGAGGCAGCTCTTGGTAGGAGCTTAACTTCTGATAATCTTCGTCGTAGAGGCTTCATCATTGCTGATTGGTGTTTCTTATGTCGTTGTAGTGGGGAATCAGTTAATCATGTTTTGTTGCATTGCCCCTATGCTTGTGAGCTTTGGTCCCATGTGCTTAATATTCTGAATCTTCAATGGGTTATGCCAGAGACGGTGGAAGAGATGCTGAGGTGTTGGAAGAGAAGACTAAGAAACCCCTTTGCGCAGGCTATTTGGCGGATGATTCCTCATTGTATCTGGTGGTGTCTTTGGCGTGAGCGTAATAGAAGATGTTTTGAGGATTGTTCTTTGTCCTCGGTTAGGTTGCAGGGTGTCTTTCTGTCTATGCTGTTCGCTTGGGGAAACTCGATGCTTGGTTGCCCCTTTCTTGATTTTGTTGATTTTGCTTCTTCTCTGGCTTGTTTAGAATAGTGTTTGCGGTATAGTCTTTGTACTGTATACATTTTTCTAATGAGATTGGCTTGCTTATCAAAAAAAAAAAGTAAAAGACTTTTTACATCCATATTTTATCTAATAGAACAAGAACTTTAAATTACTAGTACACTAAGAGCTAATAAAATCCAGTAAAAGACCAACATAGACCCAAAGAAAGATAAAAACAAAAACAAAAAACTGATACGTGGAAACTTCTAACATGTTCTAGATGATTACATCATCTAGAATACATTTGATCTGCAGGAAACTGCAGAAATAGTTTTGTCACAGTTACTGTCTCATTGAAACATAGATGGCAGACAACAGAATTGATACACAAAGGACAACAATCAGCAGTGATAGTCAGTTCCATTTATGGCGTCATTTATTCATAGTGTGGCAAGGTTGTTTGAAAAACTTGCTTCCTACTTTCTTTCTGATTTGTGGATAAGGATACATCCTTATTTCACATTCGCTTTTCAATTTTTGCAGTCGTATAACCTTACCCAGGGAGAAGAGGATAGAATGTGTTCCTCCTTGAAAGAAGTGCAAAGTTTGATACCCATTCTTATTCTGGAAACCTGAGGGTCTTGCAAAGCAATGCTCTTCAGGAAAGGTGTTTGGCTGACTAAGGCACCATGGAAAGTTGCTGGTCTGATCAGAAGTTTATCCCATATGCTCCATTTGGAGGAAATAAACAGACATTTAGAGGATTCAGATGCCTTGGAATTGCCTTTTGTTTTATTTTTAAGATCAGTATCGGACTAATACTGCTTCAAAGTATATCTCCTTCTCTTTTTGGGAACGTTTAGATCTTCCAAACTTAGATTACAATTTTTTCAGGAACCTATCGTTTAGTTTACATGTGCCACATCTCTTTACATGCCAATATTCTATGCAGATTGCTCTCCTTTAATGGTCAATAGCATTTATTCTTTGTTTGCCCTAGTTGTAATGGAAAACAGAAAAATAAAGAATAAAAGAAAGCCAATGATTCCAGCAACAAGAAGCAAGTAGTACAAACATCAGAACCATCAAAGTACATGATTGAATTGCCGCGCAGCTGCGCCATGATTAGAAAAGATACCTGAAGAAAGCCACCTATCCGTATATCTATCAGTGACGTGATACAGTTCATCCAAGATTTTCATTGTCTCTTGATCCAAAAAATTCCGTAAACCCTGAAAGAGAGAGAGAGAGACAGAGTTGCGTTCCTTTTCCTGATCATAATGTAACTAGGATTACCTGCAGGAAGTAAATTAGTTCTTCTATGGAGAAACTAATGTGAATCTATATAAAGGAATGAGAAGAAACAAACGAAAAAGACCAACTTAATAAAATCTTATTCCTTCCATTAAGTACTAATGTAATTAATTTTTTGTCTACGCAAGTACAGTATACTACCTCAACTTTTATGCCATTTTCACTTCGACTTTGGTTGAACTTTAAAACAGACCCAAAGTTAATTGTTGCGCAAATGATCACCACCTTAATAAATACGGATATTTGAAATTTAATTCAAGCCAGGCTATTGCTAAACAAGGAAGTCAAGATCATTCTGTTGTCCAACTATGAGAGGCGTATTTAAAGTAGGCTGAATTCTCAGAACTTGAAAAGTGCAAGTGCTTGGGCTGGATGTCATCCATGCTACCAAACTATCAGGAATGACGCACAATAGCAGGGTACTAAGACTGGGAAGAACCTAATCAGTTACAGAGTGGATTAACATATAAATTGAAAATATGACCGTCAAGCAGAAGTTTTGTAATTAGTTAATGCGAGGATTGCCAATTAAACAAAGAAGATGATTATGTCTAGTTTCTGGCTTTCAATTTAATGCCCTACAAATAATAGGGACCGACCAGAAGTAGGACTTCAAAATTAACTTCGCCTGTGATGCATTTATAATACCAAATACAGACAAGAATAATTTTATAGAAAAATAGATCGTTCCAAGGCACATTTTCTATCTTTACGTAATTTTCCATGTGTCAGGCATATTAATATCTGAAGCATCTTCATCTCCTGTATTTATCTTTTATATTACCATTTGGCTCTGTATATGGCAAAAGCTTACCAAGTAGTATGGGTCATAATGTTTATTTTACAGTTCAGACTTATTCTCAATCTAGTAAAGGCTCCACAAAAGTGACCACATTGGTGGAGTCAAAAGATTTTTTCTGCACAACGAGTCAAAGAACTTTTTATCATGTAGGTCTTGCCAACCACCATCTAACTGATTAACCATTTTCTATTGCCACTCACTCCATCTGAACATCCACACATTGTAGCTAAGATGGTGGTTTACCTCTAATACAATGAGATTTCACACCTGACAATAACTCCTTTCACTACTATCCTCTTTACTGCAAATTACTAAGTTTTCCAAAAAAACCTCTCTTCGATGAGTGAGCTGAGTTAATCCCTATGCACATGCAAGAAAAAAGATATACTCACTTTTAGATATCAAAGCCTCACATGATGTTCTGACTCGTAATCTATATCTCCTATGTTTGCCAACCAAATTAATATCTCCATTAAGTAGGAACACCAAGAAAAACCTTCCCACATATTTTCAAACCTTCTCTATGCTAGTTAGCAAAGCTACAATATATATCTATGGTGATGACGAGCATGCACGTAAATATTACATAACTACACACATATAAGAAAAGAATGAATTAAGTTTAAAAGAATTGTGGTTCAGAACAAGGAAACCTTGATGAATCAGTAGCATAACACTACATGGGCAAACACGGCTAACACCAAAAGTGATAGCAACAATAATATTGTCATCATCTTATGTGCAAGCCGCATATTAATTGTTGCTTACTAAGTACTTATAGTTCAGCGCAATCTATATGGAATCAGCAAGCAAGATGGGCTTAAGTGAATAGAAAACGATAAAAATGCTGTTGATCTAAACTTTCTTACTCTTTGTTTTCTGAATGAAAAAAACCAAGTCTATGACTTATCAAAAAAGAAGAAAAAAAAAACCAACTCTATGGCAGAAAGGATAATGTTATTAAATACCTTTTCATACTTTTGGGCTATGTCTCTATGCCTGTATGCCAGTTTTCGTTTGTTATCATCATCAGATGGAGGACCAAATCCATCTTGGTTAAAATCGTACACAGAAAGATCCCTCCCGTCATCATATCTGACCAATGCATCGAGAAACGGCTTATTGTAGTTTTCAATCTGCATCAAGGATACCCAATTCAACAAATTGATTTTCAAGGCCAAAAATAAGTAATATAGGATTCATGTCAGAAATTTAAAAAAACAATATTTGACAATGCACAATTCGAGCAAGAATACATAAAACCGAAAAGGCTAACATACTTGCTCATAGAAGAAATAATTGTCACACAAATCAAGAATATGCTTCTCCCACATCTTCCCGATTTCTGCACCAATCTGCGCGTCCTTAGAACCGTTGAAAGCCTCAGCATACATCCCATTCAACATGGACTTGAGCAATATAAGAGTCTCATCCATGTCCCATATGTATACGTCGAGTCTCTGATCCATGGTGTTTTCTACAATGCCATTTGGCACTTCGGAAGGAACACAGAGATTTTCACCCATAATTTTGTCTATTTCGATATCAACTAATAATTCAGGAGATGATGCCAATCCTGAAGCACAAAAATAACCACTTTCAGGAGAGTGTTTCAATGAGAATGCCGGCGAAACCGATTTTCAAAAGGAACAAAAAAGGAAGGGAAAACTGATAGAAACTGGGGGCAGTAAACCACTGAGAATAATTGACAGACTTCTATTGAATATGAAAAAAAAGACTACTACAATACAAATTTTGATTCAAATGACGGTACAGTAAAGGACGCATCGTCTGTCAAAACACCTTGCGTCTGTTAAAGATTTAAAATTTTATTTGCGTTTCTCTGATGATTTAAGTCCGCCGAACACAATCAAACAGCTTTATATCAAAGCAAACTCAGACCTTTATGTAAATGTAACTTACGTAGATCAGAGTAAGTAACTCTGCTGGCAGCTGCCAATGAATGAATGAAGCAAAGTTCTGATTTATGTTGGGGGAAGAACAAGCAGCTTGACTTGCAAGCGGACACGGGAAAGGCGATATAAAAGAGAGAAGGAAAGGCTGCTACGACAACCTTTTTTTATTTTTTTTTCTTTTTCGTAGGTAGCTATAGGACATTGATGTTAATTTTTGAGGCCAAATTAAAATCCCCCCGGGCAAGTTAAATTCTCAAATACCCTAAAAATTTTAAATTGTTACACAAATCACACTAATCTATACTTTGTAATTTCATCTCTAACCCATTAGAGCTGTTATTCCAAATGATTTGTCTCAGGTGACAGACATATGAATTTCTACTTACATAAAAAGATAAATTTTTCTTTGTTGAAGCCCTTGCCAATCTTCTAGGTGTTTTTTTTTCATAATTTGTGATGAAATACTATGTACTTAGCTGATTTTTTCTAATTAAAAATAAAAAAATGACTTACTTAGAATCGATCTGAGTTGGGAGATGAATTACAACGAGAAACATAGTTTGTGATTGAGTTGTAACAAGTTAAAGTTTACGAGGATATCTAAATCTAGTTGTAGTTTGAGAGAGAAACTTGTTATTTACCCTTTTTGTTAACTGTTTTTTTTTGTAGGTTATGCCTCCTCCTCTAGCTTGAAAAACGAGAGTTATGACTTTGTGAAATATTCACCATTATTTTTATTTTTTTGTTGAAAACTATTCACCTTTATTATCAATTCGATATATCCCTCCAAGTATATCGACATATCACATTCGGGGGCATGAGTGTGCGTTCGAGTCACCCTGCGATTGGACAAGTCTGAAACTTTACCGCATTCAGGATTATGTTAACCAGCAGTACTATCACTAGAAGTATGTCTAATCATGTGATTCTACATAAATGTCATGCTTGGTGTAGAGAAGTGATCGAAAACGAGCTACGATCTTGATATTCCTCCACTGGTGATGGTACCACCTAGAAGGCTTAAGAAGGGAGACACATGATTATGGATCAACTTGCAACAACGTACAAAGTCAGTAGGCTGGACTAGGCTCTATGTTGCGAATATTGGGAGGCTGCAGGCCACATTATAAAAGCTTGTCCCGCTTGAACGAAAAGCTAAATCTGGGAAAGGAATATGTTTCTCATTGCATTTTTAGTGAAGTAATCATACACATATATACACAGGTTGGAGTTCAAATGCTAACCGAGTATGGAAGTGATTGGGTACAATATGGAAGGATTGTGCTGTCACTTATAATAATTTCCTTATGAGTAGAACTTCCCGTTGTACAGGTTGACTTGTACTATTCAATAGATTTTGGGCAGCTAGCCTTTCCCTCAATAGTGACGGAATCCTCTTCAATGTTGGAGGAATTCACAGGTTGATGAATTGTATCCTTAACAATCCCCTGCAAGCTGATGGTGGAAGGTTGAACCAGAAGCTTCGCACGTAATTGAGAAAATCGAGAGGTAGACAAGCATTTGACTTGATCACCAGTACAAATGAAACGAAGAAGAATATCCTTGCTGACCACTTTTTCATGGATGAAGTGATAATCAACCTCAAAGGTTTAGTGCGCGCATGGAAACAGGGTTGGATGCAAGAGCTAAGGCACCAACATTGTCGCACTAAAGAGTGGGAGGTGAAGAAAGAGGAATATGAAGATCTTTTAGAAGCATTCCAATCCAATACAACTCATCAGTGGTAATAGTCATAGCTCATTACTCCGCTTTGTTGGCTTTTGTTCACAATCGATATTTTGGTGATTCAAATAAATGGATTAAATTTACAAAATGAACATCTTCAAAGATAAAAACATTTTTATCTTTGAGCCAAAGCCTAGAAGATTGAAGATCACGAAGATTCAAAGAGTTTAAAAGTAAAGATTCAAGACTTTAGAGTATAACCTTGTAACTCTTAGTTTCACTTTTAACAAGGATTTGAATTACACACTTGCATATCTTTCAAAACGTGCATAAATCGTTTTACCTCTTCCTTGGAAGATCAAAATGTTTCTAATGATTGAATAATATGAGCTTAAATAATTAGAAATACAAAATATATATTAACAAAGTACGTTAGGATATGTTTAGATTACATAACAACAAATAAAGTATATTTCATTAATATTTAGGAAAGCATGTACAAGTTGTAAATGTTACATCAAATAAACATTTTGTAAGAGTTAGTATGAGCAATGTACTAAGATGTCATAAACTAGTGATATAAAGCTTATTTAACACATAATTATAAGTTTTTAGTATGAGATATGTATTAAAATGACATTTTAAGCAAAATAATTTTAATAATTATTTCATTTGTTAGGTTAAAAATCGTTTTTTCAATAATTAGGTTTAACGATCGATCGGTTTGTCACCGATCGATCGGTAAAGGACGGTGTCGTTTAATGGTTTGAGACCGATCGATCATATATTAATACCGATCGATCGTTCACGTCCGTCGTCGTTTTGAATTCGTTTCCCGATCGATCGTGGAAATAGCGATCAATCGTTTAAAAACTTAGCGAGAATTTTAAAGCTGACAAGGCGATCGATCGGTATGATGACCGATCGATCGGTGTTTATCGTGTTTGAAATGCCCAAATGCTCTAAGGCCATGGGTGAAGTGAAAAAAATACCCACGGAAACGAGGAGAACGAAGACTTGCGGCAAGGAGCTCTTTTCCTCTTAAATTTAGTCCAAATACCGTTCTTTTGGTTGAGAAAGTGTTTAGAATAGATTAAGAGGAATCCGAACTCATATTCATTGGTTTTTTAACCGAGTGAATATTGAAAATATTTGGCAAAATTTGTGAGATTTTGTTCGTTTTGGTGTTTATATCGTGCAAGAGGTAATATACTCTACATACATTACGATTTATGAACGATTTGGTAGGTTATTTGATGATTTTTTTGATTTGGGTATTTGTGTGTATTGTGGATATAATTTGTGATGATTAGAGCTTATTAGGATTTTCTTAATATGTACATTGCAATGGGTATTGAATGAGGATGATTTGAGAGTGATTTGGGCGTGGATTTGAGTGTGTGGGGAGGATTTGCATGGTTTTATCGATCTGGGTAATCGACGATCGATCATCAATAAGTGACGATCGATCGTCTGTTAGATGGTATACAACCGATCGATCATTGTATTTTAAACGATCGATCGTCTTCTAGATGGTTGTCTCACGATCGATCGTCATATTTTTACCGATCGATCGGTGTTTCATGCAAGTTTTGTTGCAAATTATTGATGATGTGTAGCATTTATATTTATTTAGATATTTGATTATTGAAGTGCTTGAGTTCCGAAAATAAGAATGATGTAAGATCTCTCCTTATGTTGTTCATAATTTTTCTCCTATATTGCCCTGATAATGTGGATGAGTAGAGGTTTGTTTGTCTGATGTAAATTGTATTTTTTTTTTGTACTCATTGGAAATACCAGGAAGGGAATGTCCTATTCCCCCTTATTTTTGCAGTTGGAAATCACATGCAAATATGACTGTACATCTAACCCTGCAGGTAAGTATATACAATTAATAGCTTACGCTCATGCAAGGGTATAACAGTTTAGCTCACCAGCTTTTGGAACACCGATTTGTCAAATTTTCTGTTCTCGCTCCATTTGTTTATTTTTTCTTTCTATTTATTAGCATAAAGTTTTTTCTACAATCTTTGCTACAATTTTGATAGAAGACATCACAACATGATTGCATAAACTAACTAGAGGAGAATGGAGATTTCTTCAGATTCTCAAACAAGAAGAGAATCAAATGACAACATCTC
The DNA here is from genome assembly GCA_963930655.1 of Myrica gale. Lineage (NCBI taxonomy): Eukaryota > Viridiplantae > Streptophyta > Magnoliopsida > Fagales > Myricaceae > Myrica > Myrica gale. The sequence goes on from OZ005620.1 coordinate 15,454,263, forward strand.
CTTCCAACGGACTGGAGCGAATATTTTCATATATTGTCGGATCAGTGAAGCAATAGAATTAGATCTGATGCATTTAGCTATTAATTTTAATTTTTCTAATATTTTGGAGTTTTTAATGCAGTTCCTACAGCCTGGGCGTCTTGTTCGCTGGCATGGGTAAAAAAATTTGTCCAGCACCACAGCTCTTTTATCAATGCATAAGCACAACCAATTTTGTTTTCCTACTATCGTCTTGTGCTTTTTCCATCAGGGAAGAAGCTAGGAATTAGCTCTTCGGTTCACTTGCATGAAAAGGAAGCAAGAGGAGCGCATGCGAGTGGAGCACGAGGAGCGCATGCAAAAGGAACAAGAGCGCATGCGAAAGGAGCAAGAGAAGAAAATGTCATCTGTAATGGAGAACAAAATGAACGACATGTAAAAGCGGCTATTCAGCTAGTTTGGAAGTTCAAAAAGGTAGATGCATCTATGTTGTAATAGTTTTGTGATTATATATTATTACGATATTATTTTCGATTTAATTGCGGATTGCTATTTGTTATCATTAATGTGCATTAATATGAGTATTGTATTTTTATTATAGTACTATCTGTTATTTAATTTTTTTTATTATTATTGTTTTTCAAAATTCCAAATTATGTTTCCACCATTCGATCGGTAGTTAAAAGCTCAGCTATTAATAGATCATCAATATTAAAAATATGTAATGTCGATCGATCAGTAAAGTCATCAATCGATCGTCACAATTATACTGATCGATCAGTGATGTAGTCAGTTATCAATCGCTTTAATCACCGACCGATCGGCTTTTGTTAAGACGATCGATCACTAATAAATTACAATTGATCGTCATTACTATAGTGATCGATCGTATATTTCTTACAATTCCATCGGTAAAAATGACTGATCAATCGCCAATAATTCACCGATCGATTGTATAACCGATCCATCACAAATTCACCGATCGGCCGTTTATACCGATCAATCGCTAGTTTAATCGATCCATCACTAAGCCAAGTACGATCGATCGTCACTTGTGACGATCGATCGCTATATTTAGTGACGAAAAAAATCTGTCACTAAAAACTTTTCGTGACGAAATTTGGGTTTCGTCACGAAATACATTTTGTGGCGCTCTTACACTGACGAAGCTGGTGACGAAAAAATTTCGTCACTAATACTTTTAGTGACGAAATTTTGACTTTTAGTGACAAAAAATTTTGTCACTAAAAGTCATTTTTTTGTAGTGTCTTAAACCTTCTTATTCCATAGTTCTCATATCATTCACACAAATCTCATTTTCTTATCCTTGTCATTGTGTGAATCATAGAGATAGAACTTTTCATTTTCAGATTCACTCTTTAAGAGAGTTTATTCTTATATCTCTCCACATTCAAGAGAAGAGATTCCTTTAATGTGGTCTTTCACTAAAGAAGAAGCTTAAAGAGGGTATATCTCAAGCTTGGTTAGGTTGTGTGAGGTTCACTCGAAAAACGATTTGGGTTGTGAGTGTTGAGTCTGAGAAAACACTTGTACGGTTCTCTAGCACCCAGAAGCTAGAGTGTATACTATTTGGAGAATAGTGGAAAAATCTCAAGGCTCGGTAAAGGAGCTTGAGGGGTGGATGTAGGCGGGTTTACCGAACCACCTAAAACACTTGTGTTTGCTTCTTTAACTATACTTTTTACATTTTACACTTATTTACACTTGTTACATCTATATACTTGTGCTAAAATAGTCTTTATATTGTAAACACAATATTAAGGTTTAAAAGCGAAAAAATTTGGAAACTCAATTCACCCCCTCTTGGGTTGCCTTAATTCTATGAATTACAATTGGTATCATAACTTTGTGCTCGTTTACAAGAATTAAAAATCTTGAGTTAGAATGACAACATCAAGCTTTAACACTCAAGTTGACGGACTTTCCATAATTAGATCACCATTTTCTAATGGTAGTGATTATAAATATTGAAAAGTTATGATGAGAATATATTTTCAATTTATTGATTATGATTTATGATTATGCATATTGAATGATCCACATATTCATACAAAGAAAGTTGGAGAGGTTGAAACCCTCAAAAACAAAAATGAATATAGTGACCTTGATAAAAAAAAATCTCTTTCGATGCTATAGCAATGAATATTCTTTATTGTGCTTTAGATAGATGTGAATTTAATAAAATATCTTCTTGTACAAATGCTAAGAAAATTCGGCATACTCCAGAGATTATACATGAAGAGACAAACCAAGTCAAATAGTCCAAAATAAGTATGTTTTCCATAACTATGAGTTGTTCAAAATGAAACCGGGGGAATCTTATACTAACTCGGATTTGGTGAGAAAAATTCTTAGGTCACTACCAAAGTCATAGGAAGCATAGGTGACCGCGATTCAAGAGGCTAAAGATCTCACCAAGCTACCCCTAGAAGAGCCTCTCGAATCCCTCATGACCCATGCGATCCAAATGCTCGAAAATGAAGATGAGAGCAAGAAGAAGATGAGGATCGCTCTCAAATATACCATAATCGAAGACAATGATGATGATGAGGATGAGGAAGACATAGTCTTAATGACTAGAAAGTTCAAAAACTTCCTCAAAAGAAAGAAAGAGAAAAGAAGCCTCAAATACAAGAAGACATCAATGAATGTTAATGATGAAAACTCCACCAAAGAAGAAGTAGATAAAGAATTCGCTAACATGTGCCTCATGGATTTTGAGGATGATGATGATGTATACTCATCGGATGATGAGCATAAACATTCTTACATTAAACTTTAAAATGTATTTGATGAACTTCTTTGTCAATTTGAAAAACTTGGTTGAAAATATACATCATTGAAAAATAAAGTCATTTTGATCTCAAAAGAAATTGATTTACTGGAAAATGAGTGAAACACTCTAAAGCTTAAAAATGATTTACTCAAACAAAAAGCTATAGAATTTGAAAATGAGAAAGTTGCTTTGAACAACAAAATAGTTTCTCAAAGCAAAATCCTTAAGAAGTTTACTCAAGGAAAGAAAACTTTGAATTTAATTTTTGGTAGTCAAAGATGTGTCTTTAAGAAAAGTAGCTCAAGCTACAAGTCTTCTATTCACTAAAAATATTTTAAAAATTATTTTGTGAAAGCTAAGTCTTTATGTGCATCTACTCAAACATGTCATTTTTGCAATAAAGATGGACATCTAATTTTGATTGTGCGTTGAAGAAACTTGGGACCAAGATTCTCAAGAATACATGAGTTTCAAAAGAACCAAGGCTAACACCGAAGGACCCAAGAAAGCTTGGGTACGAAAAATAGTTTCTTGATTCCAATGTAGGATGGAGCAATAAAGGGTACTTGTTTGAAATTGGGCTATCAAGAAAGCTTATGACATTTGAGGACAAATGCTAAGGGGAAAACCTTTGGTAACTTCTAAATCCTTGATTGAGATTTTTTTTCTAAATTGTTGGTCAATTGTCTTCTATGAGTATTTCTTATGTATTAATCTTATAAATGCAAATGTATTCATCTTTGACATATTTCTTGCATTTATCAAAATAGAACATCTAAAAAATGACATCTTTATAAAATCATGTACTTTTATGAGATTTTGTGAGCCTATTTTTTTTTGTTGAGAATGACTTTTAAATTGCATTGGTAGCTAAGAGGTTTATACAATCCCACTCGGTGAGCTACTAACGTAATAGTGATGGACTCTTGAGTCCCCGTTAGTCATCCTCTATATTATTTCAATGAAATTGTCATTTAAATCTCCAAAATTGTTCTTTTGGATGAAAAATGAGTATTTGAGTTCTATCCACGCATTCTCTTTTTGTTTGACAAATGGGGATATTTCATAAATTTCTATATGACTGTATTCCATTTGATCTTGTGATGGATATTGGTAGAATGCATATTTGCTGACGCTATTGACGGATAATGCATGCACCTATCTTAATTTTTTTATCAAATTTTAGGTGTTGCATCCATCTAAGATTATATCCTTTTGCCTTTTTTATATGACAAAGGGGGAGAAATGTGTTGATAGTTTTGATAACTATACATTCTCCGTTTGGATTGGATTATGAATATTGGCTACTAATGTTTTGTCTCGAGTTTCAAATGATTGTCCAATTGCAAAAGATATGGGGAGTCATCCTAAAACTATCAATTTATTGTTGGTTTTTGTTCACAATCGATATTTTGATGATTTCAATAAATGGATAAAGTTTACAAAATGGACATCTTCAAACACAAATACATTTTTATCAAAGAGCCAAAAACTAGAAGATTGAATATAAAAAAGATGCAAGTAGCTCAAAAGTGAAGATTCATGACCTTAGAGTATAACCTCGTAGCTCTTAGTTTCACTTTTGACAAGGATTTGAATCACACACTTGCATATTTTTCAAATCGTGCATAAACGTTTTACCTCTTGCTTGGAAGATCAAAATATTTTTAATGGTTTTAAAACACCTCAATCAAACTCTCAAACCTTTTGTATTCTTATGGGAAGTTATTTTTTTAAAATTGGGTGATTCAAAGTGGTTAAAAACGTGGTTTTAAATGAACCAGATCTTGTGCTTAAGTTGAGGAGGTCGACCGGCTGGTGAAGCGGTCGACCGGTCTTCGACCGCTTGGTATAGCGGTTTGATAGGTTGTTTTTGAAAATAGATCCGTTGAGGTTTTGACATTGTTACCGTTGGGTTTAGCGGTAAATTGAAGCAGTCGATCGGTTCATGTAGCTGGCGACCGACTCATCTTGAATTTTAACGACCCCTAACGGCTATAAACAACTAGTTTTTATATGTGGCTTATATAAAGAACTTCATATTTCCTCTAAATGAAAAATAACGACCACATATCATTTCTATAGCTTGAGAAATATGTTATACTTTTTTATTCCATAGTTCTTATATTATTCACACAAATCACACTTTATTATCTTGTTATTGTGTGAATCAAAGAGATAGTACTTTTCATTTTCATATCCACTCTTTGAGAGAGTTTATTCTTATATCTTCACATTCAAGAAAGATGATTCCTTTAGTGAGGTTGTTCACTAAAGAAGAAACTTATAGAGGGTATATCTCAAGCTTGGTTAGGTTGTGAGTGGTGCACCTGAAAAATCATTGGGTTGTGAGTGTTGAGCCCGAGAAAGAACTTGCACGGTTCTCTAGCACTCAAAAGCTAGAGTGTACACTATTTGGAGAATAGTGGGAAAACCTCAAGGCTTGGTGGAGTGGATGTAGGCGGGTTTGCCGAACCACCTAAAAAACTCGTGTTTGCTTATCTAACCCTACTCTGTACATTTAACACTTATTTACACTTGTTGCATCTATTTACTTGTGTTAAACTAGTATTTACTTTACAAACACTTTATTGGGGGTTAAAAGCAAAGAAGTTTGGAAACTCAATTCACCCCCCCTTTTGGGTTGCCTTAATCCTTGGAATTACATGCTTCAGTGCTAGAGCAAGCAACCGCATGTTGCTTTTTTCACACCAAGATAGGAGAGTAGTTACAAGAAAGATGTCGCAACTAGTAGTGGATCTTCGATCGTCGAGGCTACTAGCCCAATCAGAGCCTTTGGAGAAATAAAGACCATGATCAATGGTTGCTTTCAAGTAGCGTAACACTCTTTAGGCAACAGTTCAATGAAAAGAAGTTGGAGAGGACATGAGCTGGTACAACTGGTTGACAGAAAAGGCAATATCAGGCCGAGTAAGTGTGCAATACTGAAGAGCACCTAAGAGTATATTGATATACAGTGCCATATGAAAGAGGTTCACCATCTAGCTTCAAAAGCTTGACTCCTGAGGCCATAGAATTAAAGCTGGGTTTTACACCAACCATTTGAGTATGGTGAAGATTCTCAGAAATATACCTTGATTGGGAGAGATGTAGGCCATATGTGTCACGGATTGCATGAAGAAAGTTATGTAACCAAATTCAAGCCAAAAATGTATTTGATGTTTATAATTATACTTTACTATTAATTACTTTTTATGTTGTTGCAGAAGAATAGGGTAAGGAGAGAACTGGAGGGGGAGATATTATCTTAGCCCACTTTGTTGATCAAGATCTTGGATGTCGTCATTAGGTTCTTAAATCTAAGGGAAACAGTTTAGTCTATGTTATGTTGTTTATGTATTTATAGACCATGCAACGTTTAAATAGCCACGGTTAATTTTTTTATTGAGTTTTTAGGAGAAATTTTGAGACTTTAACTTTTTATAGGGGTTTGTAAAAAGTTGGTGAAAAACTTTAATAAAGTTTGAATGTAAAATAATTTTTATTGGAGTTGGTTAAAAATTAAGGAGAAAAAAATATTTGATAGAATTTTTTAATGAATAAGTAATGGAGTTTTTAAAAAAGTAAGGAGAGAAAAGATTTTCGGAAATTCTTTCTTTCATGAAAATGTATGGAGAAACAATAGGATGTCAAAAATGAGATTGTGAGGTTCTATAGTAATCTGTGGGGTCCAGATAGGGTTGAAGTAAACTGTTCTAGAGCAGATGTGAGGGTTTCCATCTAAAAAAAAAACAGCACCAACAAGAGGAGTTAGAACGGGATGTTACAAACATGAAAATTAAGGAGGCTGATTGTATCAAAATTATGCTTTGTGCATTAGTAAGGGGAGAATTGTTAATTTTGACAAAAGCAAGTGCAATTCAATAAATTTAACTGTTTTCTCACCATATTTCCATGTTTCCTTTTTCATATATATAATTGGAATATTTTCTATAAATTTGACTTCTCCTTTTTTTTACGTATTGCATATGAACAATGGAGATGAAGTGAGCTCATGGAAGTGAGAGGGAGGTTGAAATCAAAGAAAAAAGGTTTCGCTCGAACGGTTGTCGCGCGGCGGTTGAGCGTGAAGAGTTTGTTTGAAAGTCTCCAAGAGCGCTCGAGCGGAGGGTTGAGCGCTGGTCGAGCGTGACGCGTCTGACGTGTTAGACGTCCAGCCCGTTTTATTTTGAGTCTCCTTTACCAGGGCATTTTGGGGGAAATCAAAAAAGTGCACTAAGGCATTGTTGCTGAGTCATGACAAAAGGCTCCGAAAAAAATAAGACTTAAAAGGAGAAGATTTTCGTGCCAAAGAGAGGAGTCCGAAAGTTTCTTTTGGCTGGTGCGAAAGCTTTTGGGGTGGCTGCTAAGTCTCCCAAAGCTCCCAAGACCTTTCCTTTTTACTTTTTCCAACTGCTCCCGTAGAAACCATTGAGAGCTTTTGGCTTTGTTTTCTTTCATAGCTTTTGGATTAATTTTTGTTGCTTTCGGTTCTTTTTCTTCTAGAGCTTTTTCATTGTTTTTTCTCTTGTTGTTGTTTAGACCGAACTTTCATTTATTGTTGCACTTTCATTTCAGCTTTAGAACATATTTGGACCGAATGCCCTCTTCCATTTATATTTCAGATTTAGGTTTTGCTTTCTTTGGATGATTAAATGTTAGGTTATATTTCCATTTCACTTCATTAATGTCCGAATAGTGTTTGGTTTTGTTTTTGTTAGTTGGATTGAGTATGAGTATGAATGGATCGTGATTAGCTAGAGATTGAGTACAAAATGTTTGTTGAAATGTCTCTTAGAGCAGGAAGTCATGGTTTTGAGTATTTCTTTGGGTGATTGGGCTAGATGATGTTGGTTTTTGGCTCAGCTTTTCAAGCAAAGATAGTCTTCATCATTTATCGCACGTCCATCGATTCGATCACTTTATTAAAAGACGTGGATTAATGCCAAGCGATGTTTATTCGACAACTACTTGAGTTTATCTAGTTTCAACTCCATCTCATGCTACGTTTATTATCATGTTTTTTTTCTTGTTAGCTATTTATTAATCTTTTAGCATTTACATTGATCATAACTCAAAATCTCAGTAATCATGGATGGTATCCAAGAACCCGACCTTTCTCTTTGTAAATACCTTTTTAATTGTAAATAGAACAAAGTTTTCTTTTATTGTAATGATGGTTGGAATGAAAAATGGAACACATCGTTCCTTGTGGAGATGATCTAGGACTTCCCTAGTATTACTTGATAACCTCCTACGCTTGGGAGTAATTCACTAATCATTTTTAGGTGAGTCAGAGGCCCTCTTTTTTGTTGGAGACAACAAAGCCCCAGGGCCGAATGGCTACAACTCCTATTTTTTCAAGAAAACTTGGCAAATCACGGGCCAAGTGTAGTTGTAGTGGTAAAATAATTCTTTACCTCTGGCAAGCTGTTGAAACAAGAGAGTTGTATATCTGTCGCTTTAATTCCCAAAGTGCCAAACGCCACTATCTAGGGAATTTTTGACCCATTTCTTGTTGTAACACTATTTACAAGTGTGTTACTAAGCTCATTGCTGGGCGCTTAAAAGGTGCAATGTCGAGCTTGATAGGGATAAGGGGTCACCTAGATGTGTCATTAAGATTGATCTTATGAAAGTTTTTGATAAAGTGAGCTAGAAATTTCTGTTTATTGTTCTTGAGGAGGTGGAGATACCTAGGAGGATGGTGGAATGGATTGTTGTGTGCATATCGTAGGCCATGTTCTCTATTAGCATTAATGGAAGCCTCTTTGGTTTTTTTCCTGGGAAGAGGGGGCTTCAACAAGGTAATCCAATGTCTTTGTATCTCTTCACGCTGGCTATGGAAGTTTTTCTGGGCTACTAGATAATGTTGTTCGTCGCGGCCCTTACAAATACCATTGGAGGTATGAGAAAACTAAAACTACGCAGATATGCTTTGCGGATGATCTCTTGGTGTTTTCCAAGGGTGATATTCAATCGGTGACTACTATTAGCCATTGTATTTGTAGTTTTGGGAGTATCTCGGGGCTAATCCCTAATCCTACAAAAAGCCAAATTTTCACTTGTGGTGTTCACAATGAGGTTAAGAGGCAAATTCTGAATTTGTTGGGTTTTGTAGAAGGCATTCTTCCTGTGCGTTACCTTGGGGTACCTCTCATCTCATTTAGATTGAAAAAAGGTGATTGTCTTGCTCTTTTGGAACATATTTTAGCTTGGGTCAAGTGCTACGTGGATAATTACCTGTCATATGTCGGTAGGCTACAACTTATTAAATCTGTACTCTTGGCTATTCAAGCCTATTGGGCTGCTCTATTTCTTCTCCTTAAGCAAGTAATCTACAATATTGAGCAAGTGTTGTGTGCATTTATATGGAAGGGCGTTGAACTGGGAAGAGGAGGTGAAAAAGTTGCTTGGCATGAGGTATGTCGGCCCAAGAAGGAAGGAGGTCTCGACCTTTCCAATCTTACTTGCTGGAACCTCGCATCCTTCTCTAAACACCTTTGGAACCTTGTCACGAGTACTAAAGACTCCATTTGGGTATTATGGACTAGAACTCACCTTATTAGAGGTAGATCTATCTGGGATATTTGGACTCCTGGGGAGTGCTCTTGGAGTTAGCGAAAGCTTTTGAAGCTAAGACTTATGGTTAGAGAACATTTTAAATATGTTGTGGGAGATGGTACTACTACTTTCCTTTGACTTGCTAACTGGCACCCTATGTGCACTTTGATTTTCAAAATTGATAGGGAGAGCATTGATAGGGGATGTGTATTTTTTTTGCTAAAGTAAGCTACATAATTGCGGGGAGTGATTAGTCTTGGCCGCGAGGTCCCTTTTGGAAATCGGTGAACACTGCTACCCTTCTTGCTGAAACTCAATTCCACTCGTAATGATGTGACTACGTGGACCTTGACTACAGATGGGAAGTTCTCTACATCTAGTGCTCTTCAACTGTTTCAATAGACTTTATACTCGGGACATAATGGTCTCTATGGGCCTTATTAATGAGTCTCAATGCATGTTGTGTGATCGAGAAGCTGAGGACGTGAATGGTCTTTAGGTGCAAATTTACTAATCGGTTGTGGTGGCTTGTCCTTGACATGTGTGTGGTGCGCAGATTCCTTGGCAACTGGCAGGTAATGGTGGCTTGGTGTACTGCCAATTTTAGAGGGAAAAAGCTGGTGGCTAAGGTACGTAGGCTCTGTTTTGCAGCTACTGTCTATGCCATTTGGAGGGAGAGAAATGCTAGATTATATGCAAGGAAGAAAAGACAGTTGGAAGGAGTTTATTGGGACATCCTGAATATGGTGAAGGGAAGACTTACATTTGGTATTTTTAAAGTGGCATTGAGGGCAGATCCAGCCACTGCTGTTGGATTTGGTGGATGCCCTTAGGCGTTGCTTATTATCTCTTACTGATATTTGTATCTTGCTCTTGTATGATCTCTTGCTATTTGCGTTCTTTGTGCTGTTTTGTTAGACTCATGGGCTTGTCCCTAACTCTGTACAAACTTTCTTTTGGAATATATCTTACCACTTACCCAAAATAAAGTATTGAAGTTGGTGTGAAAGTTGTTGTAATTTGTATAAAAATTTTGAGTTTTTAATGTTTTGTTGTAAAAAGTTTCAGCAGCTGTTTACTTAATAACTATCCTCAAAGGAGAGCCCTTAGCAGCAAAACGGGCCTTGAGACTAGCAGAAAAATTGAGTCTGGATATTGTTATTTTTGAAGGAGATGCACAGAGGTTGATCAATCAAATTATATATGAACCATGATGAGATGGGGGACTGGATTATAGAGGAGGAGGTTCAGAGTATTCGTCATCAGCTAGCCAACCATGTCCACTGCAGTATCAAATAGACACCTAGGGAGGCTAATTCTTTGGCTCACCGTCTCGCTAGATGGTGTGCCAAGGAAGAGCTTTACAAGTGTTTTGATGTTAATGATTTGCCTGTAATATAAAGTTTCGATTCCCAAGAAACAAACTAAGCAAAAAAAAGAATTCCTTCAGTCAATCTTGCTATTACAATTTTTGGTCGCGGAACACTGAAGAACTTGACATTTCCACTTTGGAGGAACTACTCCGATTGAAGAGAAATCTTGATCTACCCGAGAATCAAAACTCGCTCTTCTTCTTTGAGGGAAGAGCTTGGGCATCCTTCATAGCAACAAAATCAGCCATGAACTGAACAACTGCCTGGTGAAGAAAGAAGTTCAATAAGTTGGTCTTCTATAAACAAAAATGTAAAACACAACAGAAAATTAAAATCCAATGTTCGACAGTGGTAAAATCCTACAATACCTCAGCTCCCAATTTGGCTACTTCTTGTGGTGCCAGTTCGAGAGGAGTGTCATCAGCGCGGAACACACTCAGCTTCAACAAAAACCAGAATAAATCTCGGAATACTCATATTTGATTGCCACTAATGTCCAACTCTTCAAGCATCTCAAGATTCCCAATAGATATTGGCAAGGCTCTTAGATCTGCAAAGTTCTTCCCCACTATCAACTTTTTGGGACTTGGTGCAGAACATAGGTTCTCCGTGATGTATTCAAGTTCATTAAAGCTGACATCAAGTTTTGCAATTTGGAGAAGTTGCCCATTGTTGTCGTAAACCTCTGAACTCTGTTGTAGTGCAATATGAGGATTTCCAAGCATTCAAGCTTTCCAATTGCCTCAGGAAGACCCTTGATTTGATTGAAATCTAATCTCAGCTCCATGAGCGATGCGCAAGATATAATTGAGTAAGGCAATTCCGATAGCTCATTTGTTTCCGCGTTCAGTCTCTTCAAACAAATCAAATTCCCAATTGTCTGGTAAATGGACGAAGTGATTCAAGCTTAAATCAAGAATAACGAGGTTTATCAAGTTCCCAAACGAAGCCGACACTGATCTCAACCTGTTTGCTTGGAGGTCAAGGATCGATGAGATTGATGAGTACTACAAATGAGTCGGGAAGGTTTGTAAGTTGGTACGAGTGGATATCAAGCTTTCTCAAGGCCTCGAGGCCGCCAATAGTAGGTGGAATAGCCATGATTTGGTTCTCAGATAATTTTAGAATTTACCAAATGGAGTGGGTATCCGAAATACCTTGTGCAGAATCTCCCATATGCAGGAATATTGGTCGCTCTTCTTACGGCCCACGATCAACGATCCACGAACACGACTCTCAAGTCGTTCAGGTCTACCAGAGTCTCCTTATGAATTCTACCCTTCAAATCCAAGGTTAAAAGATGGAAGCCTTGATACCTTGAGATAAAGTTCTTCTATGTGAGACTGTTTAGAATATTTCGATTGATTTTTTTCTTTACGTTTATTTAAGAAAATAAACATACGTAGGAATCTCCCACAGAGAATCCCAAGGAGAGAAATCATCTAAGTTTGAATTCAAATTTGAAACCAAGATAAGATATACAATTCAACCATAATTCAAACTTCAGCTCAAAATTTAAATACCCATGAGGATGCTCCATGTGTCGTGGGTTTTTCTAACATCTCTCACTCATCCACATTAGTGTCATCCCTACGAACTATCTCCACTTGAACTTTATCTTATCATCCTTACATATTGGAAATGAAGCGGGCGACTTGACGAGAAAGCATAGGGTAGAAGGGTTATATCAAGTTACCATCTAACCAATATAGCACCTCACTCAAAAATATCTCGTCCATGCCCCAAACTATTTGATCACACTAGATCGAGTCCCTTTAATCCCTCATAAGCATCAAAGCTTAAAGCAACACTCGATCTCACATCATATAATATTCTCAAGATTGTGTCAACACAAAATGACATAATCGTCCGGACTATGAGCCATACAATTCGTTTATACTTGACCGCTTTCCTAGACATGTTCCGCGAGACCGTATAAATCGTGTTCCTAAGAAAACATGCTAAAGTAGCGTCATCGAATATCCATTTCATGACATAGTTACAGGTTCGAAGGGCACATAGTAGATCATCAATAGGTCTATAAGGGCTCACATCGTGACGAAATAGAGATTCATCCATCACTCGCTCAATGTGTCGAAATAGCACATACAGTATGAAATGTATGCTACAGCGGAACTCCCACTCAAATGGGTTTGTCACACTGCAACGCCTTACAAATCTTGATCTAGTCGTCATGAAGGCGCACTAATCTGAGTTTCTTACTACAGTCGCTCTCCAAGCGCCTGTATAAGATCTCACATTCGGCTTTATTCAGGTTTCATGAAGTTTCGTCTATACTTCATGTGTGACTTTGATAAGTCTCATCTTAGCCAAGCTAAGGCGACATTGCTTAAAATAATCTTGCATGTTACTAAAACGTCAAGACAATTACTTGCTAGCTTAATAAACGCCAAAGTAATAACTTTGTCTCATCCCACTCGCTATCCAAGCGCTGAGGTGATCATTCATGCGAGTGGATCAATTATAACCTGGTGACACATCAACAATGTGTGCTACAAAGTATCAATTTAAAACACAATGTGTATGCAAAAATGAACAATATCATTAATGCAAAAGATACCTCTTATTACAAAATTTCAAATGAGATATCTATAAACAACATATATCAAATCCTACGAAGTCCCAAACTCTTAACATGAGTCTGGAACATATCTCTAGCAATAGCCTTATTAGCGGGTCGGCTACCATCTTGCTAGTGAAAATATGTTGTAGGATCACGTCTCCACGCGCAACAATATCACGAATGTAGTGATAATGAATGTCAATGTATTTGGTCTTTCCATAGTATTTGGGATCCTTCGTATATGCCAAAGCCTTCATGCTATCTCTATAAATCTTAACGGCTTCCTCTGCCAAAGCCGTAACAGATAGGCGCTGAAAGAATCTCCTCAACCGAACAACCTTTTATATTGCTGCTGAACAAACAACATACTTAGACTCCATCATGGACAAAGCTATGCATGATTCTTTCTTGCTGTAGCAAGAGATGGTTCCTGCACTGACCAAGAATGCGCAACCCGTAGTGGATTTACGTTCATCTCTTTCGCTAGCCCAATCAGCATCACAATAGCCTCTCAATCACATATCTCCACCCTGATAGCAAAGAACGAGATCTGAAATCCCACGCAAATATCGAAAGATCCTCTTAACCGCTTGAATTCTTTTGTGTAAAATTTCATCCGTAGAATCCCGTCCCTATCTCTCTTAAAGAGTTAAACTCTAAGCTCCCAAAATGGAGATGTGGAAAGAAGAAGTCATGCATATCACACATAAATTAGAACCCAGAATTCATTTCCTCAAGTTTCCTAAACCATAAAAGTTTGCTAGGTATAAGGAATTATTTGTTTCTTTTATCGGACAAAGATGGCATATAATTGAGAACAAAGAAATGGAGAGATAAAACAAAGGGATTTGCTTTATTTTGGGGACAAAGAAATGAAGAAATTAGAATCATAATTCATTTAATTGATGTTGCGAGACTTCGTTGTGAGAACTGTGATAGCAGTTGCAGAGGATGATTTCGAATGTCAGAAGGGAGTTGCTTGAAAGAGAAGATGCGAAATGTTCGAGTATGATAAAGGATGATTTCGAAGCTATTCTTTCGAGATTGAGGACAATTTTTTCTGTTTATTATTTTAAAATGGCACCCGATGCCCACGATACCATTATTCCGTCAGTTTGGATGGTAAAAATGGATGAAGGGCTCAAATTGATAGATTGCATAAGTTATTGAATTTAATGTGTCAAAATTGATAGTTTGAGGTCCTCTTTGATATTTGTGTGTAAGTTCGAGGGCTCAAAGTGACTTTACCCCTTATTATTCTTATTGGAATTTCAATTTCAGCACCTGGTTGTTCATAAGTATCTCAGTGTGAATTCTTTTCCAAACAACTTAGCTCAGGTATTAGGCAATATCCAAAAACCTTGATGTTTTTCTTCCCAATCCCCTTCTTGCACTCTCCCTAGAGATAGATCGGGAGACTCCTCTAAAAATCTAGGCGTTAGGTTAGATTATGTTCCATAACTTATTTAGTATATTGATCCATCTTAAAACCTATATATATCTTAATTGAGGGTGTGAGTTATAAATTTTTAATAATTATATGTACAATTTAGTAAGGTTACATATATAGTTATAGTAATATTTTAGGAAAAAGATGACAGTCTAATGATAAAGATTGCAATTCCCAAACAACAGTACTATTCCTTTTTAAAGAGAAAAGTGTTAAGGAGACAAATTGTTCCACCGTATCTGCATAAATTAAAGCCACATATATGTCCAACATTAAAGCCATTCCAAACCAAGTCATATCTCATAGCTCACGTTAACATTAACAACTATGCAATGAAATTTTGTATTAGTTGCACTGTATTAAAAACTTAGCGCTATATCTGGGATGATGTCCCTTTCAAACCATGTATATAACTACACGTAACAATTTTTCACAAATCAATGAGAAAAACATCTTTTCATTGATTATAGCTTTCTTGTTCATGGTATCAAAGCTCTCTCGACTAACACCAAACTCTTTTCTTGATATAATGGCCGAATCCTCGACCACTATTTTTCAAATTCCCAACATTGCTCCTCTGGTTTCCATCAAGTTAGATGAAACGAATTATCTCCAATGTATTTCTCAATTCATGCCTATTTTGCACAGCTATGACTTACTGGGCATTGTTGAAGGCTCAGAAGTATGCGCAGCCAAGACTGAAGACTGCTGCAATCGATGGACAACAAAGTGTGAATCCTGCATATATACTTTGGAACAAAAAAGATCAACATGTTCTTAGTTGGTTGATCACCACTCTTACACCTACCATTCTCTCTACCATCTTTGGTTTGAGTACTTCACGCTTAGTTTGGTGTCTTTATCCCAGCATTATGCATCTCAATCTGGGTCTCTCATCATTCAATTAAAACGACAATTGCAGACTATCCGTGAAGAGTCTCGTTCATGCTCAAAGTATCTACAGATGGCAAAATCCTTGGTAGACCAACTTGCTGCTGTTAAGAAGCGTGAGGAAGATGATGGTCTCATCTCATTCATTGTGAGAGGTTTGACTTTCTCATTCGTTGTGAGCGGTTTGAATTCTATCTTCATTGCCTTTGTCACATTCATTTTTTTTTTGCTATAAGAAGGCCTTTCTTCCTTTTGCTAAGTTTCATGCTGAGTTGTTAAACTATGAAACTCTTATTGCAACCCAACTATGCAGATACCCCAAGAAACAAACGGTTTTGCCCTCTATTCCAATAAACCAGACTTTCGTAATGGCAAGCCAAATTCAATGGACCATCAAGACCATTCGATTCCTTCAAACCTGCTCCATACCAGAAACAAAATTATGACTTCCAAAGGAACAAACCAACTCTGTCCTTACCTTTTCCCTTTAAAACTCCACGATCTCCTTGCTAGATTTGTGGCAAGTCCAATCGCCAAGCCTTAGATTGTTACCATCGAATGGAATTCTCTTACTAAGGGAGACATCCCCCAATGCAGGTAGCTGCCCTGGTTGCCATCATCAATTCACTTTGCTCAAGAAGAATTTGACACCTGGTATGCTGACAATGGGGCTAATCAACACATCATAGCTGACTTGGAGAATCTGAACATTTCCAAATAGCCATACTAGGTGATGTTGATGTTGCAATTGGAAATGACACGAGTCTTCTTATCGCCCACATTGGTTTTTCATCCTTTGTTGCTCAAAATTCAAATTTTAATTTGCAAACTGTGCTACATTGTCCAAATGCACCTGTTAATCTCTTTTCCATACAAAATTTTTGTGAAGAAAATAAATTTTGCTTTAAACTAACAACCTCTTCTTTCTCTATGAAGGACCTTCAGACATGCCAGACTCTTTTGCATGGGCATAGTAAAATTAAACTCTACCCATTCCATTGTAGCATCTCCCATTTAGTAAAGCTCGAGTTATTGTTGCCTTCTTTGGAGCTCATACAAGTTCCTCTATTTGGCACCAATGATTTGGCCACCCTATCATTTCTATTGTTCGTCATGTCCTTCAAGATCATCTATAACTCATGCCACCTTGGTTTCTGTGAGTCATGCCAACTTGCCAAAAGTGCATGTTTGTCTTTTGGCCGCTCAGATAGAGTGTCTAGTGTTCCCTTAGAAGTGGTGCATTCTTATGAGTGCATTGTCCTGGGTGTTTCCATTAAAATCCAAGGAAAATATGTATACTAGTTTTGTTCATTTTAAGTATATGATTGAAAATCTTCTTTCAACCAACATTAAGAGTTTTCAATCTGATAGAGGAGGACAGTACGTGTCTCACCAATTCAAACAATTTTTATCTCAACATGGCGTATTCCATCGCATTTCATGCCCTAATACTTCTCAACAAAACGTTGTTTCCAAAAGGAAACACTATCATATTATGGACACTGGATTGGCTCTCCTTGCTCATTCAGGTCTCCACACCAAATTTTGGGTAGAAGCATTTCTTATTGTCATTTATCATATAAATCGATTGCCCACTCTCACTCTTGCAAATCAAACTCCATACTTCAAGCTCCTTAATCTTGTCCCTGATTACAGTTTATTGAGGATTTTTGGGTGTTCATGCTTTCCACTCATGCGACCTTACAATCCTTATAAACTCACTTTTAGGAGTAAAAAATGTATCTTTCTTAACTATAGCTTTAACCATCGTGGCTATCATTGTCTGGATACCCTCACTCATCGGGTATATATCTCACGTCATGTTATGTTAATGAATTTTATTTTCTAGCTAAATTTGGAGAATTTTTACTTGCCCAAGCAGTACGTTCTAGTTCTTGTGAAGCTGTCCTTCAACCATTGCTGCCCCTACTAGGTACTTTTCTTTCTCCCTTCACATCCATTTCACACATCACTCCCTCTAACACATCACTTACTCCAGCAAACATTTATACTTCTCCTCCTTCCCCCTCTCTATACCTGATTATGTTGTGGCGTCTCCTAGTCCCCCTCGAATGGTCACTCGGTCCATAACGGACACGTCTCGGCCTCATCATTATCTTGATCATAACATGTATTACAATACTCTTTATCCCATTAAAGCTTTTCATGCTAATCACTTACCTCCTGAACCTACGACATTCTCTCAAGCATTTAAAATTTATGAATGGCAAGCAGTTATGGATACTGAATTCGATGCTTTAATTGCCACTGGCACTTGAACTCTTTGTCCTCGCCCACCTCGCCAAAAAATCATACAGAATAAATGTGTGTTTCGGCTTAAGCAAAAGACTAATGGAAGCATTGATCGGTACAAAGCCCGACTTGTTGCTAAGGGCTATGATCAAGAAAATGACATTGACTACACTAAGACTTTTAGTCCAATTGTGATACCCAACACTATTCAAGTTCTTGCTCATGATGTACATTTTAATTGGCACATTCGTCAGCTGGACATATCTAATGTGTTTTTGCATGGACATCTTATTGAAGAAGTGTATATGGAGCAGCCCCATGGCATTGTCGATCCTACTCTTCCACACCTTGTTTGCTGCTTACACAAGGATTTTTACGACCTCAAGCAAGCTCCTTGTGCATGGTTCACTCATCTCAAACAATCCCTTCTACACTTGGGCTTCGAAGAATGTTTGGTTAATGCATCCTTGTTCACATATCATCATTGTGACATTTATTTTTACATTTTAGTTTATGTTGATGATATATTGATTACCGATACTAATGTCTACTTTATGTTAGCATTTATCAAACTTATTCAGGACTTTCCCTTCAAATACCTTGATGAGCTCTCATATTTTTTCGAGACAAGAATGCACTTCATCTCGCACAATCTAAATATATAGCTAATGTTCTTCATCGTGCCAATATGCTTGGAGCCAAGACATGTTCCACCCCAACAACATCTAGTGTCAAGCTCTCTAAACTTGATGATGACCCTCTACTAGATGGCTCATAATACAAACATCTCATTGGTTCTCTTTAGTATTGTACTCTCACTCGCCCTGACATCGCCTTTGCCTTTAATCAACTATGTCAATTTATGCACTTGCCAACTTCATTTACTATTGATGGAAATTTAGAATCTAGTAAGTTGGCAGCATGAATGGTGTCTCTGTGGACACACATAATACACTACTTGGGATTAGATTATCTGTCAATGCTGAAGAAAGTAAAAGTAGTAGGTTTAGATGTGTCAAATTGGCTATCCTAATAGATCTGATATCCATATCTCTAATCCCAGCTTAGCTACTTTCTGCTTTGAGTCTCTCCTTGTTTAGAGTAGTGATAGCCGTGGAAACATGGAAGTTGTTCTTCCATTTGTTTTTAAGCTACTTTCTGTTTTTGAGTCTCTCCTATTGTTCTGATAAACTATTCTCTGTCATTTATTTTTAAGCATTTCCCATTGTCATATTCTTTATTGCTTCCCATTGAGGTTAACTAATCTCTTTCTCATTTTGGTACATTTAGAGCTGATTGAGAATTCAATAGGAGATTGATGTGTCAATGGAAGAAGATTTTAATTGGTCCTTGCTTATTGTGTTATATTTGAATATTTTGGTTGGTCCTTGCTTATTGTTATTTTATATTAGAAATTTGTTACTTTTTAGATTACTTGTAGAAATTCTTGCGTTTATTTTAAGATATTATTAATCAATGATGAAGAATATTTTATTTTATTCTCCTTGTTCTTTAATTTTTTACATCTAATGAATTATGGTTATTAAAATAAATTTGTATTATCGATTAGGAAAATATAAGAAAAAATTAGTGGTGCTTTAAAAATGCCGCCACTAAAAGTCTGTACCAGGGTTTTCACGAAACGCTGCGAAAAGGGCAAATTTGTGTTCGAGTCTATAGTGGCAGTCGCGACCGCCTCTATAGACCTGAGGTCACTAGCGGTCGCGCAAACCGCCGCTATAGATTTACTGCGACGGACCTATTGCAACGGTTTTTTGACCTTTAGCAACGGTTTCCAACCGCTGCTAAAGGTCATTCTTTTGTAGTGACAATAGAAGAATTATGACTATCACATATATTAACGGTCCATGCACATTAGTACACGAATAATATTGGGTATTCACGAAACACGTGACACAAATATATTTACATGAAATGGGTGTCAATGTTTGGAGTACTGTTTACGTATGGGTGTCAACAGGAAGAATAGAACAATAATAGTACACGAATAGGAGACGTCGTGGAAGGAGCACAGAAAGGACGGTAGCTAGGCAGCCACTTGTGAGCTCAGGAGATGTGCCACATGGAACAGCCTGAGCTTCATGTAAAGAAGTTGGGAATGCACGGGAGGATTAATGGACAATTAAAATCATACAACAGCTGTTCTACAACAACGTACACTCAAAAAAAAGTGGCTCCTAATTCATAGCGTTAGGTTAACAATAACCTCATCAGCTTCCTATTCTGGCAAGTTAGAAATATGCTGCATGCATGCAAACCCGTGACTCCGAAAGGCTAGTGTCGCTAGCAGCAACTTTTAATGCAATAAGCCGTGCACCATATAATATACACGCCGGCCACTTCAAGTTAGGTCAACCGGCCTGTGCACAGTGCACGGCCGTTGACTCTCAGCCACACAGAATGTCAGCATCCATATACATGAAGATTAAAATATGGACACATCCGGATCAGGAAATTTTGATTATTGTGAATTTTATAATTTTCATCTTAAATTACCAAATTTTACGTATTATACTCCAAACTGTTAATATATTTACATTTTTCACCTCGTGCATATAACAATTTGGGTGTCAAGATTGTGCTATTTGACATATTTTGATTGTTTATAATGATAAGATTAGGGTACTTCAAAGACTAAAAAATTAGTAGCTTGGATTGTAATCTGTTAAGTTTGACAGTTTGGTATAAATTGCAAAGACACCATAGTTAAAGAGTGTAAAATGTATTTTTTTAATAAATCAAATACGTATTTGATACCATCAAAAGGTATGGTTAATTGTCTTAATTTTATAAAGTAAATCACTTAAATGTGGTGTTTGGGGGTGGAAATTTCCAAACAATCATAAAATAATCTATCTTCTCATTAAATTATAAAATAATATTATAATATTCAATTAAATCTTATCTCTCTTCACTTTTCCATAAAATATCTATACTTTTTCACAAACCTCAATACCCAACATTTCTACAACTCCAAAATTTCCACAAACAAACACCACTTCTAAGCCAGCTTATTCCTTATGCTCATTTTTTCTTTTTTTTCTTTTTCTCTTTTGAAATATAAAAAAATCATAGTACACCCTATAACTATGGACAAAATTACATTGCACCCCTCAAGTTCCAATTTGTCTGATTAGTTCCATAAGTTACAAATAAAATTAATTGTCGCTAGTCATTCGATTTAGCAGTTAAATCAGATGGAAAGTGACGAGCATTAATCAAAATGTCCCTCCAAGACAAAATTACAAAGAAAAACAAAAAAAATATTAAATACAATTTTTATATTCTTATTTAAAAGATATTCATATTTATTTTTGTATCAATTCTTTTTGGAGTGTCTGTATTTTAGTCATTTTGTGTGTGATTAACAGCCAAATCAAACAAAGCGATAATGATTCTTTTCCGAAATATGAGGGCCATGACAAATTAAAACTTGAGAGTGACTGATTTATTTTTATCCATAAATATGAGGTTTACTATGATGTTATGATATCTTCCCTTGAAATATTTTTATTAACTCAACTCACTCAGTGTTATATTGTGGTTAATTATGTATCAAATTCTAAATTTAAATTGAGTTGTATTTTAATTTTAGTCAAAATATAAGAGATTAAAGAGTCTTTCAAAGTTTAGAAGAATAAATGACATCAATGAGATGAATGATCTAAAAAAAGACGTGGCCCACACATGGAAAGTCTGAGAAAATTTTAAAATTATTTCAAAATTTATATTCTAGCATTCCACGTAAACCAACTAATCCTCCGAGCTTGCACAGTCCTCCTGTTCCATACAAATATGATAATTACCGGGCCCACAGGCTTTGAAATTGGCCCCAGAGGTAATGACAGCACCCTGAGATAATTAAAAATAGTTTTGAAATTATTAAGCGAAAAATTAATGAAAATTTTGTTTTAAGTTTCTTACAAGCAGAGTAATGAATCCAGCTCCCCGAAGAAGCCGTATTTATGTCTAATGCTACATGTGACATAAGGAGTAAGCTCTGTGGTAACTAGCTGGATGATGTTAGCCTAGAAGATCAAAGGACGATTCCCCGGCACACAGGTACATCATTTACGCATCTAATTAATCAACTAGAGAAAAGGGACCTATTTCTACGTCGTTTGAACTCTCTGGCTCTGTGAAAGCAACGACCTTCAAGATCTGTCCACCAAAATGGAATGCATGTGAATCTAGGAAAAGCATCACCACCCCCACCTCTTTTCTGTCTTTCCAGAAGTGTATAAAGCGACAATCGCCTACTGGGGGGTTTCTCATTGAACAACGAAACGAAAGTCCCAGCAGGAAAACAAAAAAAATATCAGCTTTTCTCCCCCCTTTCTTAATGTTTCCAATCTCATACTTACATATATGCTGTCATTTCTGAAAGGGAAATAACACTTCGTGAGGATCATCTGGTCCTTTTGCAATAGGATCTCCATTTTCTCCACCATAAACTCTGATTGGCATTATTGTTAATCACTTTACGGAGAAAACAAAAACCCTGGTGCTAATTGTTTTCTCCTTGTGTTTCCGGTCAACAAATGTTTCACAAGGTTCATGCAGGTATAACGGAATTGACGATGGCTACCGATGGGGCTTTCACTTATGGGGACTGGAAGAAACACGTCCAAATGTTTGCCGAGAAAATGAAAAGATCTGCAGGTTCGGTGTGGCAAACGATGTGGAAGGTGGGACGCGAGGACCCGAGAAGGGTCCTCCACTCTTTGAAAGTTGGTCTGTCTTTGACGCTGGTTTCCTTACTATATCTCATTGAACCATTGTTCGAAGGGATCGGACAGAAGGCCATTTGGGCTGTCATGACTGTTGTTGTTGTTCTAGAGTTTACAGCAGGTTAGTGTCTTTCATAATTCTATTTGTGATTCCGTTACTTGATTTCATAGTTTTGGACAAAAAAAGAATGACGATAAATCCATGCATTACATATTGGAAAACAGGGGCAACCTTATGCAAAGGACTGAACAGAGGATTTGGGACGCTATTTGCGGGGTCATTGGCTTTCTTCATCAAGTACATTGCGAATGAATTTGGTCGCATCTTTCGAGCTAGTTTCATTGGAGCTGCAGTTTTTCTAATTGGTATGTTTCACCATTTTTTTTTCTTCGCCTGTTTGGCCTTCTATTTATTAGGCAATATATACCCCGAACTGGTGGACATTCGCCATTTACAGGCGTCTTCGACCGTTTGAGACCAATATGTTTAATCCATTCTATTTCATAAAAGTCACAAGATTTGAAACGAGCCTTGATTAATATATTAATCCTGTTTTCAACTTATTAACTACGTTTTTTAGACTTCTTTATTATCTTTTACAAACAAAGAGAAACTTCTATGTTTGAATTCTAAAAAATCCAAGTGTATATAAAGTTGATAGAATTTTGAGTTCTCCTCGAGCTCCATTTTTAGGGTTCATCCAAGTATAGCTTCTACTTGTGCATTAGAGGCCTTCCAAAATGTAACTACAGCTAACATTTGTCTACAGTGTTGCCTCATCTTTCCTGAGGCTAAATGTTACATAACAGAAAACACACGAAAATTATGTTTTCTTTCATTTTCATTTCGGCAGGAGCTGCAGCTACATACATGAGGTTCTTTCCCTACATAAAGAAGAACTATGACTATGGTGTTGTAATATTTCTCCTCACCTTTAATCTGATAACTGTGTCAAGCTTCCGTGTTGAAAATGTCATGACTATTGCCCACGAGCGCATCTACACCATCGCTATTGGCTGTGGTGTCTGCCTATTCATGAGTTTGTTGGTATCTCCAAATTGGTCAGGAGAAGACCTCCATAATTCCACTGCGTTTAAGCTTGAAGGCCTAGCAAAGTCTATAGAAGGTACGCATATGTCAATGATAACTCCCTAGGTTTCAATGCATTAAGTCATAGACACTAGTAGAATTTTTTTTTAAATTGCAGAACCTACAAATAAAAAGGGATCAACCTTGACAGTATAAATGAGTGCTTTCTTTTTTTGCTTTTGCAGGTCAAGATCACTGGAATATTGTTGTTCATGTCAAAATATTCTTTTGTTTGATCATGTCGATAAAAACTTGTAATATGTGGTGTCTTTTGCAGCTTGTGCCAACGAATACTTTAATGACACTAATACAGAGGCAACAGAGAACAAATCTTCAGAGGGTGAAATCTACGAAGGTTATAAGGCTGTTCTGGACTCTAAATTCATTGATGAAACCCTGGTAAGTTTTTCTGACTTATTGGCTTGATTTAGTGTAATCAAGATTAAGTAACATTTATTGTAGTAAAGAAGGTAAATTCACCACGTATATGCTCTTCAATGTCTGTTTTTGTTGTTGTTTTTTTTAACAGCTCTTCGATGTTCTTTGAATGATAGTATTGTTGATTAAGCAGGCATTATATGCAAGTTGGGAGCCTAGGCATCTAATATACTGTCATAAGTGTCCATGGCAGCAATATGTGAAACTGGGAACCGTTCTTCGCCATTTTGGCTATACAGTTGTAGCTCTACATGGATGTTTACAGACTGAAATTGAGGTAATATAAGTGATCTTTCTTATTTATCCTACTAGAATCTTAGTATGGGAATCACAATCGTTATGGAAATTTGAACGAACATTCTAAGGGTTCAATATTTGCCCACTCTATGCAAGGAGACAAGACTGTAAGATGGTTGTTTGATTTCTAGAAAGTACAACAATATCAATAGAAATTTTTTACCTTCCGTACAAAAATAAATGTGTTTACTATTAGGTTTGTGATGTTTGATATTCTTTCTCCTTAGTCTTTGCAATTTCTAATTGGATCTTTTATTTTTTACCTGCTGGTTAGACCCCAAGATCTGTGCGAGCCCTCTTCAAAGACCCTTGCATTCGACTTGCAGGGGAAGTATCAAAAGTTCTAATGGAACTCGGCGATAGCATAAGAAAACGCTGCCATTGCTCTCCTGAGATACTCTCTGATCATCTCCATGAAGCCTTACAAGACCTTAACACTGCCATAAATTCCCAACCAAGGCTCTTTCTTGGCTCCAACAATAACCAAGCCACAAACATGCTCGCTCTAGCTGCTGCACATGCCAGCGAAAAGCAGCAAAAAGACTCTGCAGTCTCATTATCGAGTGTGAAATGACACGGTGAGAATTAATAAGGTCGGCGTAAGCTTCTTATGGAGAATGACATTACTAGCCTTAGAGTAATGGCTCGTGACATTTTACATTGGCAAATCATGAATAGGATTCAAAAGAGTTAATGATGATGCCGAAAATCTCTGACCGAATTTAGATTATGGGTATTTTAAATTATATTCCAATCAGATATTGGTTTTGAAGATTTAAAATAAATAGAATTTTATGAAAGTTTGCCCGCGGAAAATTATATTTATTTGATCTGACAAACGATCTAGAACTTTGTCTGCGATTGAATCTTCAATCTCGATAATCTTCAGGTCTTGTTGATCTCACACATTGAGTCTTTCATTTCACAATAGAGCAGCTGAAATGTTTTGTCTCATTCCTTTCCACGCCTTAGCCGTCACAAGTTTTCTCAAAGTCCTAATAGCTAACTGACTAGAAAAAGCTATCTTGTATAATATACCATTTTTTGAACCCTAATTGTGATATAGCGTGTGATCATTAGGGACCTCAGATCTCGGTTATAGGATCAAATAGAAAAATTCTTTTTCCATTAACTCCTTCATATTCTTATATTCCAAATTTTAGGCTTATACTAATTGTGATCATGTCCATTAACATATCACAATTTACCTCCGAGTATTTGAGATTGATTTGTGAAATCTCTTTTGCTAACATCTATTCGTTTATTTATCCTTCCACCATACTATATTCCACATGAGTCACTAGGACTGGAATCATATCACCGATTAAGTCCCTAACTCATATAATTCTCAATTCACGATCTGTAACTCGTTGGACTATGAATTGTTTCAAAAATATTTCACAAATAAATATATAATACAAATATTAATGTCGGAAAATATTTTCACAAAATATCATTGGCCAATGGATTATTTTCTAGTCTAACCCTATACAGATATATTGAATACACTGTCTCATCAAGAGACTGACAGATTCCTTATTGATCATTTATACAAACCCATTTATTATGTACAAGACCCAACATTATCTGGAATCTTTGACCTAGAAAGATCATCACCAAATGACACGGTCAAAGTAGAAGTACACAAAAAAATAGATCCATATAAACCTCTCAGGTCTAAGGATACAATAAATCAATTGTGTTGAATATCTTCTCAACATTAGTGACCACTCCCAGAAGGTATTCATATTTGATCACGTTCAGTGCATGTGCTATTACATTACACCCACTCATTTGCTTAAGGCCACCATTTCAATAATGAAATCCATCATCCTATTAAATAGAGGCACAACGAGTGTAGATCTATTGTATATCAATATGTACCTCGGTCTATAACAAAACATTAAGTGAACAAGGAACCGAAGAGTTATACTTCCCGCCTTTGATTCATTAATCATCAGCATGACTTTTCTACAATGTCACTCAATAATATTTATGTAACATCTTATGTCACATCATATCACCTAATAAATAAATATAAACATGCGACATCTAAATAACTATTATTCAGACAAATGATTTCTAGAGCATTATTCTTACATTTTATTCCTTAATGGGAGGAATAACGGGAGTAAAATTGTGATTTGGGGTCCATAACCTAGCTTATAAAGTTACAAGCCTATGTATTCCATTAATACAACTCGTAGTTTAAGAATAGGCTAGAAGAACCCTATCACCCGATCACCCTAACGTGTCTTTTCTTTTGCACCAATGCGTGATCCATTATGGTTGGAGGAATTGAAAAATTCGATTTAGACCCTATTAACACCTAGAGAGGGTACCCCTCTATTTAAAAAAAATAACAAAGTCGAGATCTGAATAAATATTAACTCAATCAACAAAATAAGCAATCAAATAAAAGATAAAATAATCAATTAAGATGGAAATTTTGTCACTGAATATGTTGTCCGCACGCCAATATACTTCATGCGGACGCTCAATAAATTGCATCGTGGGAGCGGGAACTTTTGACGAACCAATATTTGTCACCAATTAAGTAGTTTCAACAAAAAGCGATGGCTTTTCCTGTCTGCTGAGTTTTCTCCAGTTCCCGTCGGCTTCTGGTTGGGGTGGCGCCACTCTCTACTCTGAAATGAAGGTACTTTTCTGGAACTACCGTGGCTTTAGACATGCCGCGACAGTCAACTCAGGAGGTTGTTACGGCAGCACCAGCCTGAGGTATTTTGTATTGTTGAAACTATGGTTGTTGGTATCCGTAGTAGAATTACCCAGATGGGTTTTCAGAATGTTTTAGAGTTACCCCCACAGGGACGTATGGGGGGTTACTAGTGGCTTGGCATCATGGGGTGAATCTCGTTGTATCTACTTATTGCTCAAATTTTGTAAACCTTCTTGTTCGATCTGACCCCCAGACAAAGAATGGATGTTATCCTTTGTCTATGGACCTGTCGATTGGAATGCAAAATCTTCTTTTTTGTATGCGTTGGAAAATTGTGGGCGGGAATTTATGGGACCTTGGATGTGTTTCGGTGATTTTAATGCTATTTTGTCTCAAGGAGATAAACGTGGTGGGAGGCCTGTGGGATCCATCTCATCTACAAATGATTTGCAACAATTTTTATGGCACACGGGTATGTTGGATTTGGGGTTTTTGGGGAATCCCTTCACTTGGTCAAACGGCCAAATGGGACAGGGTCGCATTATGGAGCGTCTTGATCGTGGGTTGGCAAATGGAGAGTGGCGAACTTTATTTCCGCGTGCTACTATTACCCATCTCACCCGGGCTGCCTCGGATCATGCCCCTCTTTTATTGGACACCTTTGGAGATAGAGATCACAACCTTCGACAATTTAGATTTGAAGTTTTTTTGGGCTCATGATTCTAGAAGTGTGCGAGTGGTGCAGAAAGCTTGGAGTTATGATGGCATGGGGTCCCCTGCTTTCTCTTTGTGCCAACTCCTTAAAGCCACTAAGGAGGCCTTAAGACGTTGGAACATCGATGAATTTGGACACATCCAATCCAAGATCCGCCGCCTTCAAGCAGACCTTCAGCATATCCAGCAACACATTTCGGACGCTAATGAAGATGCGCACTTAATCCAGTTGCATCTCAGGGAGCAGGAACTCCGTAGTTGTCTGTTGCAGGAGCAACGAAATGAAGAGCAACTATGGCAACAACAATCTCGTATTGTATGGATGAAAACTCTAGATTTGAACACCAAGTTTTTCCATCTTTCAACAATTGCGAGACGACGACGGAATTGCATTGATGCCTTGAATGATGACAATGGTTCTTGGCTTCATGAACGGGAGGCTATTGGTGAGCATGTGGTTTTAAGCGGCTGTTTACAGCCCAGTCAGTCAGCTTCCCTATTGGTCTTGAAGCCTTAATTCCTGCAGTACTTACGGATGAGGAGAATGACACTCTGTGTCGGATTCCGGGGGATGAAGAAATATAGAAGGCGGTTAAAGACATAGGGAGCAACAAGGCATCAGGGCCCGATGGTTTTCCAGCCCTTTTTTTATCAAAAATACTGGTCTACAGTACGGGAGTCAGTGATCTTGATGGTGCGGCATTTTTTTGTGCATGGATATCTTCTCAAGCAACTCAACCACTCTTTACTCACACTTATCCCTAAATCTGATCCCCCGGAGCGTATTACACAATTTCGACCAATCAGTTTGTGTAATGTAAATAAGATCATATCCAAAATTTTAGCTTCTAGATTGAAGCGGGTGCTGCATAAGTTCGTGGCTCCTAATCAGAACGCCTTTGTTCCTACCCGCATTATCCAAGATAATTTAATTTTGGTTCATGAGATTATGCAGACACTCAAACGAAAGTCGGGGAGGGGAGGATTAATTGCTGTGAAGATGGATATGGCCAAAGCCTATGACAAAGTTAATTGGAGTTTTTTACTGGAAGTCCTACGATGCTTTGGATTTAATGAAAAATGGCGGCATTGGATCTATCAATGCCTCTCCACGGTCTCTTTTTCGGTGTTCCTATGGGATTCGTCAGGGAGATCCTCTTTCTCCTTTTTTATTTATGTTGATTACTGAAGTGCTAACCCGAACAATCCGTAGGGAGGAAGATATGGGTACCTTACATGGTATTAAGATAGCTCGTAATGCGCCTGCCATCACTCACTTGTTGATTGCCGATGACATAATCTTATTCTGCCGAGCCAACGAAGGAGAGGTACGGCAACTTCAACGATGCATGCGTCTCTTTGCTGATTGGTCTAGGCAGGTGATAAATCCATCAAAGTCTTTTTTGCACTTTAGCAGAAATTTGTCTCAACCACGTAGAGAACATATTGCCCACATTCTGCGAATTCAACAGGCCATTGGGGTCGATACATACCTTGGGCTCCCCCTTTATGTCCCACGCTCAAAGACCCAAGCATGTCGGGAAGTACAAGAGGAAGTGCTCAATCGATTGGCTGGATGGAAGGCTCGCACCTTGTCACAAGCTGGACGCACGGTCCTCATTCCGTCAGTAGCTACCGCAATCCCTTCCTACCATATGTCAATTTTCTGTTTGCCTAAAAGGGTGTGCAGACAGCTTGACATGAGGATTTAAAATTTTTGGTGGGGTTTCACAAATGAGAATCGTAACTTCCACCCTAAAGCGTGGGAGAATATTTGCAAACCCAAGACGGCAGGAGGAATTGGGCTACGAAGAATGGAAGATATGAACCGCGCTCTGGTGGCCAAAAGAGGTTGGGAGATGATGTCCAAGAAACAATGTCTTTGGGTTCAGGCCATGGAAGCGAAATACTGCCAAGGAAAAAATTTGTTGCATGCATGTGGGACCTCTGGGGCCTCATGGGTATGGCAAAGCATTATGCAAACTAGAGATTTAATTGTTGCAGGTTTTTGTTGGGGAATACGTGGAGGTTTTGATATTAACATTTGGTGTGATCTGTGGGTTCCGAGCATCCCTGGTTTTATCCCTCGTTTGAAGATGGGTTCAGTGGTTGATCGTAGAATTAATCGGGTCTCTGATTTGATTAATAATGTTGCTAATTGTTGGAAAGAAGACATGATCAGAGACCTTTTTGAGGAACCATCAGCCGAGGCCATTTTGAACATACCCATGCAATTACCCCACCAAAATGCTGTCCCACGTTGGCTTTTAAATCCAAAAGGCACCTTTTCGGTTAAGGACGCCTACATGTTCGATCAACAAGGTAGATTCCAAGATACAGGAGCTTTATCATCCCAGGAGTGGAAAACTATTTGGCGATTAAGGATGCAGCACCGCCTGAAATTTCTTTTGTGGAAAATCGCGGCTCGAGCCCTTCCTTTACGCTGGAATGTTGCCAGGTTCTATCAATGTCATGATCTGCATACAATGGGATGTCCCTTTTGTCATCAACATGAAGAGACTTATGAGCACATATTTCTGAGCTGTTCGATTAGCTCTTTAGTGTTATGAAATGGTCCTTGGCCTATGCGCACTGAGGGATTTAATCAAGTCACTATTTTGCATTGGATGCAATTTGTTTTGGATAAAAGAATCTCCCACCGCAAGATCAAGCTAGGTGGCCTTCCTTGATGTTGGCAGTAGCTATTACGTTGGATTCTGGCATATGCGTATTTAAATAGTCCATGAGGGGCACAGCCTGAAGCTCTCTGTGACAATCCAGTCAATCAGACACAGATTTGCAGCTCATTGTCGAGTGTGGGAGCATGAAGACATTAATAGTGTGGTGGAATGGCAACTTCTAGTAGAGGGTTCCTTGAAAATTAACTTTCATGTTTCTGTCCAGCAGAACGTCCTATGTGTAGCAGCTGTCTGCAGGAATTTTAAGGGGAACATCCTGAAAATCTGGGTTCGCAAATTCTCTGGCTCAGACCCTTTAAAAGGTGAAGCACTCAGCATTGTTAACCAAGTTATGCACGCTGACAGCAGCCCTGATTGGATCATCGAGGGAGAGGTGGAAACAATGAAGACCATGCTTTGCCAGCTTCCCAGTTGGAAGCTGATATGGACCCCTCGCAATGGAAATGAATTAGCTCATCGACCAGTCCACTGGGGGCAGCAGACTAATCACCAAGGAAATGTTTGTCTTAATGTTGTACCGAATGATGTACTTTTTTGTGACGATACTGCCTTTAATGGCAGTGTTTGGTAATAAAGTTTTTCATGTTACGGAGCAAAAAAAAGAGCAGTTTCAACAATAATATCTTTCGTGTGAACGTGTAATAAATACAACTGTTGGAACGAGAGAAAACCCTGCAAACAGTATTCACGTATCATCGTGCACACGGTTTTGTATGCATGTGCACTGATTTCGTCAATATTACTGTGCGGACGTGTGTTAATGCCTTTGAATAGTATTCCATTTATAATAATATCTGCAATTTTATTTAATTATAAATTTAAAAAGAAATTGTACGTGATACTCAAAGCAATATATTTAATAATCATAATAGTAACAAATTGTTTAAAAAAATTTAGTCGTCATAATAGTAAATAAAATACATAATCGAAATTAATTAGTTTGGAATAGATAATCTACCCAATTCTCTATCGATACGTCAAATGTAATATGAGTTGCCTTATTTTTTTTTCATCATATGCTCATGCATTTCTTTTTTGCATTCGTTGTGGCCTCTGTTCTTGTTCTTCTTGTTGTTTTCGTTGCTGCTCCTCCTATTACTCCCGCATCGTCCTTTCCATTTCTACCTACCTGATAAGTAGTGCATCATATTCCTTCTGTCTAACCATCATCTCCTCTATCTCTAATCTAGTCTCTTACAATCTCTGAGATAGATCAACAGACGATACTAAAGTCAATGATCCAGTTGACCGTACTAAACAGCCTAAACTACACATGTAACCTGCTTTTGTAACCACGATCTTGGTGAAAATCTCAACTTCTGTGCATGGCTTTCCCTTGGACTTGTGTTGTAATTATATTACCTCTATTTTTTCCTACAAGTTAAGAAGAACAAAGTGAAAGTAATATATGAAACATTAAATTTAATGAATGCATAATATAATGTAATAACTTAAAAAAAAAATTTGTGTATCATCTAATGTCCACGCGTCATCCTTATTAGCATATATGCTTTTTTCATATAGCTACGCAAAATTAGTTTGATCAATTTCTAGATTTTTCTTTTGGCAAAAGAAAAATCCAACATGCATATTAAAATACCTAAGACATGTATTTAGGTAATAACGCTTTATCTCTTTAAAAAATATATATTTGTGACTTACTATCAGTGTTTCGAGCGTTGGAAGGACCTCGCTTTCGAAGTGTGTATAATCTTCAACTTAGCCCTATTATCCCGGTTGATTTCAATCCTCCTCTGCATTGTATATTTACAAATACAAATGTTACAACAATAAATAATGTAGAATAATCATGTCTTTAACATCTCATTTTGATTTTAAAGTGCATCAGATGGATGTGAAAACATCTTTCCTTAATGGTGATCTAGAAGATGAGGTATATATGACACAACCTGAAGGTTTTTGTGATAATTGTCAGTTCTTGTTATTATTATGATTTTTATCAAACTACTACTACCTTTATTCAAAACATTAAAGAGAAATTAGGAGGATCAGTCCGAGCATAGATCCAGAACAGAACCGGAAAATGCTCAACAATATTAGGGTAGTCTCCAGATAAAATCACAGAGGCAGCCCAACAAACCAAATGGTGCGCTTCCACATTAGCACCTCTCTTGACAAAGTTAAATACAAAGGAATAAAAAACAAAAGCTCTTCTGAAATTGTCTTCAATTCTGCCAAAAATCCTCCAATCATTATGCTCAGAAAACTTCCGAAGGGCCTCAATAGCTTGGAGGGAGTCCCCTTCTAAGAGAATATCTTTAAACCCACGCCTCTACGCCTCTTCATGTTGGATTTTTAATGCACTTTCTTGAACTCTATTTTCTTTACTACATTTTGTCTGTTCAAATTCCTAGAACGGCTCTAGAACCTTTTGTGTTTTGCAATGTTTTTTCAGTTTTCTAGAAGGTCTCTAGAATTATCTGATGGTTATTTAAATGAGTGAGATTGTAAAGGCAAATCGGTAAGAGAGAACAATATAATAAAAACGAGCTATGCAGTAGCAACTCATCTTCTTTTTCTACAAATACTCTCTGCTTACCTCATTCAAAATCTTCATCTGGTATTAGAGCGGGTTTCAGAGATTTTATTTGGGCGTTTGTTATTTAAAACTTGACGCTGATGGTGTCTCCTGCTAGTCAGAGTTCTAGTGTTTCTCTCTCTCTCATTCCAATCTTTGATGGAGAGAATTATGAGTTTTGGAAGGTGAAAATGAAGACTTTGCTGTTGTCTGAAGGGTTGTGGACTGTCGTAGACAAAGGTTTTGATGAACCTGATGATGAGAGTCAACTTACAGATGCAGGAAAGGAGAAAATTGAAGCAAATAAAATGATAGATGCCAAAGCACTATCCAAATTGGATAATGGAGTTTCATCTACTATTTTTTCCAGAATCATTCGAGCCAATACGTCCAAGCAAGCTTGGGAAATTTTGCAAAGGGAATTTCAAGGAGATCACAAGGCCATTGTGGTAAGGCTCCAATCCTTACGTAGAGAATTTGAGAATCTGAAAATGAAAGAGGCTGAGTCCATAAAGGACTACTTTTCTAGAGTCATTGAGGTGGTGAATCACATGAAAACTTATGGAGAAGAAATTTCAGATCAGAAGATTGTAGAAAAAATCTTGATAAGCTTACCAGAAAAATATGATTATATTGTTGCTGCAATAGAAGAGTCAAAGGATTTGTCTACTCTGTCCGTTGAGCAACTGATGGGCTCTTTGGAGTCTCACAAGCAAAGAAGATTAAGGCGGGCTGACCAAACTGTTGAGAGTGCTTTTCAGTCCAAACTGAATTTTAAATCTCAAAAATCATCCAAGAAGGGCAACTATAGAGATGAGCAGAAGAGTGGAGATCAAAGATGGAAGAAGAATTATTCGAGCAAGAAGGAAGATGAAAAGTCTGAAAAAGGTAAGACTTCAGATAATTCTAAATCTTTTTGCAATATTTGTAAAAAGTCGAATCATGCTACTTCAAAGTGCTGGTTTCGTGGAAAGCCCCAATGCCACCATTATAAGAAGTTTGGCCACATTGAAAAAGAGTGTAGATTGAAGGCCAATAATCAAGCAAATTTCACCGAACAAAAGGATGATGAAGAAAGAAAGTTATGTTTTGCTTGTCATTCTTCAATGCAAGAAAAAGACAACATTTGGCAGCTTGATAGTGGTTGTAGCTGTCACATGTCAGGAAATGAAAACATATTTCTTGATATGGATACTGCCATTACTTCTAAGGTTCAATTGGGAAATGGAGCTCTCGTGCATGCAAAGGGAAAAGGAAGTATTGCTGTAGAAACAATGGAAGGGACAAAACTTATGCATGATATTCTGTTTGTTCCAGAACTCAAACAAAATCTATTGAGTGTTGGCCAAATGATTGAAAATGACTATCGACTGCATTTCGAAAATGGTGCTTGCACTATCTATGACAAAATCTGCAAAAATCTTGCTATTGCGCGTGTTAAAATGCAAAAGGACAGAAGCTTTCCTATGGAGTTTAACTGTGGGTCAGCTGTAGTTGTAGAAGATGCAGAGCTATGACACAAAAGATTTTGTCATCTCAACTTTCATGGGCTAAAGCTACTGCAGCAGAAAAATATGGTGAAAGGATTGCCTAAGATAGAGCTAAGCCAGGAGCCTTGTGAAGGATGTATAATGGGAAAGCAACATTGATGGCCATTCAAGCAAAGTTCATGGAGAGCAAAGGAGCCTTTGGAACTTATCCATACTGACATTTACGAAAAGGCAAACTCTTTCTTTTTGCCAGTATAGCTATTTTCTTACCTTCATTGACGATTATTCTAGAATGACTTGGGTGTATTTTTTGAAGGAAAAATCATAAGCTTTTCAAGTATTTAAACAATTCAAAGCTTTTGTTGAAAAGCAAGTCGACAACCATATCAAGATCCTCCGAAGTGATAGAGGAGGCGAGTTCACTTCGGAAAAGTTTGAAGAATATTGCAAAGAAGAAGACATATGGAAGCAGCTCACTGCTGGATATAGTCCTCAGCAGAACGGGGTTGCGGAAAGAAAAAATCGAACTACTGTGGAGATGGCAAGATCAATGCTAAATGAGAAGGGATTGCCGAAGAGTTTTTGGGCAGAAGTTGTCCATGCTGTTTACATTCTCAATAGATGTCCAACCAAGGCGGTGAAGAACAAGACTCCAATTGAAGCGTGGAGTGGAGTCACACCATCTGTAAGGAATTTTAAATTTTTGGCAGCATTTGTTATGCGCATATTCCTCATGAAAAAAGAAGCAAATTTGATGAGAAAAGTGAAAAATGCATTTTTGTTGGGTATAGCTCTATGACGAAGGGCTATAGACTTTATAATGTTGAAACTAAGAAGTTGATTGTTAGTCGTGATGTGATTTTCAATGAGAAAGCTTCATGGGATTGGAAATAAAAGAAAGTGCAGGAAACTCCTTGTTTAATTGAAATGCAGAATAATTTTCCAGCCATTGGACGAGGTGATGAAGCTCTTCTAGAGTCACAAATGGCTCCATCAAGATCAAGTTCAAGTTCTGGTGCAGAAAGTTCACCACCAGAAACGCCTCCAAGAAGGACTCGAAGGTTAAGTGAGATATACGAATCTTGCAACTTCTCTGTAGTTGAACCAGAAAATTTTGAAGAAGCTGAAAAGCAAGAAGTCTGGATAAAAGCGATGGAAGATGAGATAGTTATGATCGGAAAAAATCAAACTTGGGAGCTTGTTGATCGACCAAGAGGACGAGATGTCATTGGAGACAAATGGATCTACAAGACAAAACTGAATCAAGATGGAAGCATTCAAAAGCACAAGGCAAGGCTGGTTGTAAGAGGCTTCAGACAAAAGCCAGGTATCGATTTTTTCGAAACCTTTCTCCCGTTTCAAGACTTGAAACTATAAGAACTATTAACCCTCTTGCTACCCAAAAGAGTTGGAAAAATTGTCAGCTTGATGTTAAGTCAGTGTTTCTTAATGGAGTTTTAAAAGAAGAAATATATGTTGAACAACCCCGAGGTTTTTTGGTGAAAGGGGGAGAAGACAGTTTATAAGTTAAACAAGGCTCTATATGGGCTAAAACAAGCTCCTCGAGCTTGGTATGGAGAGATTGATAAATATTTCCTCTGAAGAGGATTTGAAAGATGCCAAAGTGAGCCTACATTGTATGTCTTGAAGAAAGCATTCTCTATTCTTATTGTTTCAGTTTACGTTGATGACTTAATCTATACTGGAAATGATGAGAAAATGCTTCAAGAGTTTAAACAAGATATGATGCAGACTTATGAGATGACAGATTTGGGTTTACTTCATTATTTTTTGGGGATTGAAGTATCTCAAGCAAAATCAGGAAGCTTCATTTCTCAAAAGAAATATGCAGAGAGCATTTTGAAGAAGTTCAGAATGATGGGATGCAAATCAGCTTCTACTCCTTTGGCAGCAAATGAAAAGCTGAAGAAAGAAGATGGCGCGGACAAGGCAAATGTCACAACTTATCGAAGTTTGGTTGGTAGTTTGTTGTATCTTACAGCTACCAGACCAGACATCATGTTTGCTGCAAGTTTACTCTCTCGGTACATGCAAGATCCAAGTCAGAATCATTTTGGAGCTGGAAAAAGAGTTTTGAGATACTTGTCTGGAACTCTTGATTACGGAATTCTCTATAAGGCTGGGAAAGAATCATGTTTGATTGGCTACACTGACAGTGATTGGGCAGGCTGTTTAGATGACTTGAAAAGTACGGGTGGCTATGTTTTCTCTCTTGGCTCAGGAATAACTTCATGGATTTCAAAGAAACAAAAGATTGTGGCTCAATCTTCAGCAGAAGCAGAGTATGTTGCTGCTGCTAAGGCTACTTCACAGGCAGTATGGCTAAGAATAATTCTTGAAGATATTGGAGAAAGACAAGAAGATGCAACAACGTTGTTCTGTGACAACAAGTCAGCAATCTCTATTGGAAAGAATCCCATTAACAAGGAGCGAACCAAGCATATTTCTATCAAATACCACTTTATAAGAGAAGCAATTGGCAAAGGTGAGAATGAAATGAAGTATTGCAGAAGTGAGGAGCAACTTACTGATATTCTTACCAAGTCTTTGTCAAAGGAAAAATTCTGCTATCTCAGGGAGCTCATCAGAGTTATGAAGAAAGAGCATTAAGGGGAGTGTTGGATTTTTAATGCACTTTCTTGAACTCTGTTTTCTTTAATACATTTTGTCTGTTCAAATTCCTAGAACGGCTCTAGAACCTTTTGTGTTTTGCAATGTTTTTTCAGTTTTCTAGAAGGTCTCTAGAATTATCTGATGGTTATTTAAATGAGTGAGATTGTAAAGGAAAATCGGTAAGAGAGAACAATATAATAAAAACGAGCTCTGCAGTAGCAACTCATCTTCTCTTTCTACAAATACTCTCTGCTCACCTCATTCAAAATCTTCACTTCAATACCCAATTGAGTGGCAAAAACTTGAGATCTTTGCACACACAAACCAAAAATTTGCCCCATAAAGTCTCTAATCACAGCAGCACCCACTACAAACTCACCATGAATAGCAACATCGAAATTTATCTTGATAGTGCTCTACTTTGGAGGAAACCAATGGGGGATGCTAGTCAGCTCCTCTTTTAGACTCCAAGTGTGTAAATTCTCACCACAGCTTCTATTGATTCTAGCCAATAACTTCCCCAAGTCCAAAGAAGCCCCCAGATGCACCAATGGTTTAGGGTCCACCATAAAACATCCCAAGCATTCAGTGCAAAGAGTTGGAAGTAATGGTGGTCCTCCCTGGGACGATTCGGCAACAGAGAGGGATCTACAATCCTCTGGAGTCATTCAGTGAGGGATTCGGCAGCAAAAATTTGGATGTCCAGCACCCAAATGATCCTACTGACGAAGCACTCTAGCAGAAGGTGTTTAGAAGTTTCCAATGCCCCTCCACAAAAACACACAGCCCAAACAAGGATCCTCCTTGAATCCAATTGTCATCACCACTCTTACCACAAGTGGGAATAACATCCCAAAACAATTTCCACAGCGAAGACTTCAAACGATCACGAGCTTTCAGTATCCACAAATTCTTCCATACGCTTGGTGCCACAGGAGAAAAGGGAATTCCCTTACAGCAAATAATCTCTCTGTACATATATTTAATGGAGAATTTCCCAGATTTATCAAGCACCCACAGAAGTTCAACATGTCCGGGTTTAGGACTAGGGTGGATTTTTAAAATGGCTGTCGCATTAGAGGGAGCAAAAATATCCAAAATAAGGGGGCGGTTCCATTGACCAGACTGACTATCAATAAAATCCACCACCTTGCAACTGACCCTAGTCTGATCAGTGATCTTTAAAGGAGTCAGTTTGAAACCAGTAAGGGAGGGAATCCAAGGATCGGACCACACTGAAATTTCCCTCCCCTCCTACCACAAAACAGATTCCCAAATCAAGTTTCTATTTCATCTTCAATATGCTCTTCCCCCAGGAAGAAAGAGGATTACCTTCCACATTCAAGAAATCATCATTCAGGAGGTATTTGCTCTAAAACCCAAACCTCCCAAAAATTTAGAAACACAAATAGAACTCCAGGATTTCAGCGTAAGATTATGAGTTTTCTCAAGATTAAAACCCCACTAGAAATTTTTCGAAACTCTATCCACCTCCACACACCAGTTCAAAGGCAAAGAGAAGAAACTCATCGGATAAATTGGGAGAGACACAGCGACACTACTAATCAGAACGGCACGACAGCTTGGGAAAGCAGCTTGACTTTTCAGCCTGAGAGCTTAGCAAATTAGTCTCTCTTTTAAATCTGACATCGC
The DNA here is from genome assembly GCA_963930655.1 of Myrica gale. NCBI lineage: Eukaryota > Viridiplantae > Streptophyta > Magnoliopsida > Fagales > Myricaceae > Myrica > Myrica gale. The sequence continues at coordinate 15,493,139 of OZ005620.1, forward strand.
ATGACATTTCGAATGGGAAATGAGCAAAGGGGAGACTGAGATTTTTAGCTTTTGCTGGCATTTTCTTCAACTGCAGCAACTCACAGATAGGCATAACAGCGGATCCTACAAAGTTCTTACTAAAGTGAATAGAAGACTTACCCTTGTTGATTTTTTGCCCCGACCATTGCGTGTATTTTTCCAAGCATCGATCCAAAGCCCTTGCCTCCCTCAAATTTTGCTTTAGTAAATAGCGAGAGGTCATCCGCGAAAAGGAGATGAGTGATGATAGGGCCTGCCAACTGATTTTTATGTCACGAATAAACCCATCTACCTCTTCCTTCAAATGAATTCTAGAGAGCAGCTCAGAGCACAGAAGGAAAAGGAGAGGCAATAGAGGATTGCCTTGCTGGAGTCCTCGGGATGGCAAAAGTGACTAAAAGGACCACCGTTCAGCAGCACCAAAAAGCTAGATTACGAAATACAGATCCGGATCCAATTTATCCAAACTGGATGAAAGCCAAGCTTAGCAAGACTTTTTAAGAGACAGTCCCACTCAACCCGGTCATAAGCCTTCTTCATATAAGCTTTTATAACCATCCACCATCCCCGACCATGCTTATAGTTCATCCCATGAAAAATCTCCGACATTACAATATAGTTATCTTGAATCAACCTCTCAAGCACAAAAGCTAGCAAATATGGTGAAATAGGTTTTGGCAAAATAACTTTTAACCTCTCAGTCAAAATCTTAGAAATAAGCTTATACACATCATTGCACAAACTTATTGGGCAAAACTGCCCCTCCGAAGACGGATTGTCCACTTTAGGAATCAAAACAAGATTAGTACGATTGAGCTCCAAAAGTAATCTGCTATTAATTAAAAAATTGACAACCCATACGATCCATAAAATTTCTCAAACCTCTTAAAGAAGACCCCACAATGCCTCTGTCACCTCTCTTATAAGATTGTTGCAAGACGTCGTCGAAATCCCCATTACATATCCAAGGTTGACCACTTGTAGAACCCAAGGTGGAAAGCTCTTCCCAAAATGCCTCCTTATGCCGCCAAAGGGCAGGCCCATACATAAACGAGCACAAAAAATCATCCTGAACACCACCAGGCCAAATCAGCAGATGTAAAATAGAGCCAGAAAATGAAGAATATCAAAGAACAACTCCGGCTGCCAACAAAAGGCTAAACCACCTTGAAGCCAACCGGAGGAAACGAAACAAAGAAATAGAAACCAAGTCTACGAAAAATCGACTGAATGCGATCATCTTTTATTTTAGTTTCCATCAAGAAAATACTCATAGGTTCTACTTCTCTCACCAGCATCCTCAAGGCTCTTGAAGTCGCAAGTCATCCCAAACCCCGGCAGTTCCATGAGATGAATCTCATGGCTGGGGTTGTTAATAGAGTAAAAGTAAAAAGAGATACCGTACTGTGGTATTAACCAACTTGTTTATTTTATTCTGCTATAGCTTCTATTTATATACAAAGTATACGAGCGGTAAAACTAAATATACAACCAAATAATAACAGAGTGTCAACAGCTGTATAACTAAATGTAAAACGGTTGTACATAAAGAAGCATCTTTGAGTTTCTTGAGTCTTCTAGAATATTGGATTAAGCTGGAACAAGCTGAGTGTTATATTCATCACCCCCCCCTTCAAGATGGAGTGTAAAGATCGTGTACACCCATCTTGGCATGAAGATTACGAAACTGAGTAATTCCAAGCTGGTGAGTGGTAGAGATATGTAACGGGTGGATGAGCTTACTATGAATCTTTTGGCGGACAAAGTAACAGTCTAAGTCAATGTGCTTGGTCCTCTCATGAAATGTGGGATTAGCAGCTATGTGGAGAGCCTATTTATTATCACAAAACAACAAAGCTGGTTTCGTATGTGGCATGCGAAAATCAACTAAGAGATAAACCAACCATTGAAGTTCACAACAAGTGGAAGCCATGGCGCGAAACTCTGACTCAGCAGACGATCGGGATATGGTATTTTTTTCTTGCAGCGCCAGGAAATGAGAAAGGGACCAAGGAAGACACAAAAACCAGTGAGAGACCTGTGAGTATCTGGGCAGCCCGCCCAATCTGAATCACAAAAAGCTTTAAGTTGTAAATCAAATGTAGAAGAGTAGAATAACCCCTGGCCTAGACTTGATTTCAAGTAACGTAAGACACAATGACAAGCAGCAAGATGAGAGCTTCGTGGTTTGTCCATAAACTGAGTGAGAATGTGTACAGAATGAGAGAGATCAGGGCGAGTAATAGTAAGGTAAAGTAATTTACCAACCAATCTGCGATAAGAGCTGGCATCGGGTAATAAATCACCACTATCAAGATAAAATTTATGGTGTTGCTCAAGTGGTGTAGGAGCTGATTTACAACCAAGAAATCTTGTTTCCTCAAGGAGATCCAACACATATTTACGTTGACAAATGGAAATCCCTTTTGAAGATCTAGCAATCTCTATGCCAAGGAAAACTTAGGAGTTCCAAGATCCTTGATCTTGAACTGTTGATGTAGCAGGTCCTTAATAGTAGTGATAGAGGAGGAATCAGTGCTAGTAATCAAGAAATCATCAACATAAATCAATAAAGCCATAAACTGAGAATCACGAACCTTAATGAAAAGAGAATAATCTGATCGACACTGCTCAAAGCCATGTGAAACCAGAAAAGATGATAACTTGGAAAAATACTGTCTATAGGCTTGCTTCAAGCCATAGAGTGATTTTTGGAGCTTGCAAACCCGTGAAAAAGCAGCTGGAGAGTAACCAGGTGGAAGCTGCATATAGACCTCTTCAGGAAGGCTGCCATGTAAAAAGCATTGTTGATGTCTGATTGTGACAAAAACCATGAATTAGCAGCAGCTAAGGCAAGCAATACACGTACTGATGTCAACTTAGCAACCGGAGAAAATGTGTCAACATAATCAAGGCCCTCAATTTGTGTATAACCCTTTGCAACAAGCCTAGCTTTGTACCGTTCAACACTCCCATCTGCCTTATACTTAATTCTTTGCTACAAGCCTAGCTTTGTACCGTTCAACACTCCCATCTGCCTTATAGTTAATTCGGTAAACCCATTTACAACCAATAGCATCTTTCCCGGGTGGTAGATCAACCAAAGACCAAGTGTGAGTGTCAGAGCTTTCAATTAAACTTGCATAGCATCACACCAATTAGGATTTTTGGAAGCTTGAAGATAAGTTATGGGTTCAGATTCAGTGGAAATAGAAAGAATGAAATGTTTGTGCAGAGGCGATAGATTGCCATAGGAAAAAACATTAGAAATAGGATGAGGGGTGTCAGATTGATGTAGAAAGGGATGTGAAGAGAGGATATTACAATCATGGAGATAAGCCGGAGGTCTTTTTGGTCTAGTGGAAGTACGAGGCTGTGATTGTGGGGAAAGGGGAGAAGAAATGTCAATGGATACAGTATCTGTAAGAGGTGAAGGTAAAGATATATTATAGATTATTGGAGAAGCTGGAGGCCGGGAAGTTTTGGAGGAAAAATCAGGAGGCAGAGAAATAGGAATAGGTAAAGGAGTAGAATTGGAAGAAGAAGGAAGAGTTTTATAGGGGAAAAATAGTTTCATAGTTTCATAAAGCTTGTAAGCTTTGACCCCAAAAGGATAGCTTAAAAAGAGACATTGTCGAGCTCTTGAATCAAATTTTTGTCTGTTATGTGCAAGTGTAGATACATAACATAAAAACCAAAAATCTTGAAATGAGAGTAGGAAGGAATTGTGTTGAAAAGACACTCAAAATGAGATTTATTTTTAAGGAGATGTGTAGGAATTCGATTGAGAATGTATGTGGCAGTGAGAACACATTCTCCCCAAAATTTCAAGGGAAGATTGGATTGAAACCGTAAGGCTCCAGCTACATTGAGAATGTGCCTATGCTTGCATTCAACAACTCCATTTTCTTGGGGAGTTGCAACGCGGCTGGTTTGATGTGTAATGCCTTTGGAAGAATAAAAGGAAGGCATAGAAAACTCAGCACCATTGTCAGAAAGTATGGTTTTGACTTTGGTATTAAAATGAGTTTTAACATACTGAATGAAGGAACTAATAAGGAATCGGGTTTTTGATGTTTGTTTCATGAAATAGACCCAGGTGCACTTGGAATGGTCATCAACTATTGTTAAGAAATATTGACAACCAGTTAAAGATTTTGTAGAAACAGGACCCCAAATGTCAATATGAAGAAGATCAAAAATGTTAGCAGAGCAGGTGGTGCTAAGAGAAAAAGGCAACCTATGTCGCTTTGCATAGTGACAAGAGCTGCAATGAATTTTATTAGATTGAATAAAAGGAAACATACTATGCAAAGTACTGATTCGATCTACAGAAGCATGACCTAAACGGCAATGCCACAGATCGAGATCAGTAGATTTATGAAAATTGAAAACTGAATTGCAGATAGCAGATTTGAAAGGAAGGACATGAGAATTGATAGATTGTAAAGAAGCATGATAAAGAGGTTGCACAAAATAGTACAAGTCTTGTCTTGCTTCACACAATCCAATCATCTTCCATGAGGACCGGTCCTGAATAAGACAAAATCCAGAGATCATGAGAAGGCAGTAGTCATTTGATCGAGTTAATTGACTGACAGATATTAAATTGAACTGAAATGTAGGAACACAAAGAACTCGGGTTAACAAAAGGGAATTTGGCAGTTAAACTGAACCTATATGAGTTACTAGAACAGAATCTCCAGTAGGTAATTTGACTTTAGTATTGATGACAGATATATCATATGTAAAGAAGGATGGTGAGCAAACAATATGATTTGTTGCTCCTGAATCGAGAATCCAAGAACCAGAGGATAATTTGGAGGATAAAGTGGTACAAGTGATGTGAATACCTACTGAGCTCGAAAGAGAATCAGTAGAAGGAACATTCACGACATTGGCTTGATGTATGGTAGACTGATTTCCTTGTGATTGAAGAAGAAGAATCAGTTGATCACACTGCTCCGTGAAAAAGGAAATTGAGGATGTGGTACTAGAAGATCATCTCCAATTGTTGAAGAGGATTCTAGAAAATGACCAGAGACTTGGTGTGCTGCTGGTCCAGATTGAATCTTTCCATGCTTATATCCAGGAGGATATCCGTGGAGTTTATAACACTTGTCGACAGTGTGTCCAGTCATTCCACAATGACTGCAAATCGGTTTGTCCCTCTTCTGATATTGCTGTTGATTTCCACGGTATTGTGGAGCATGATAAGTTGGCTCACCATTGCTGAAGCTTCAACCTCTATTTCAGCTGGCAATGAGAGGCCTTTCTGTCTCTCTTGAGTGTGCACCATTGCATACACTTTATTGAGAAGAGGCGAAGGATCGAGTAGAAGAATTTACTCCCGTGTTGCAAAATAGGAGTCATTAAGTCCATTGAGAAACTGAATCACTTGCTCCTGATGGTGGTAATCCATTAAGGATTTAATCACGCCACAGTTGCATGCGGGATCACATTTACAGATAGGTTGTGGTTTGAAATTCATAAGTTCATCCCACAAGCTCTTCAATTTGATGAAATAGGTACTGACATTCAATTGAACTTGGTTCAACGAAGAAATTGATCTCTGTAACTGAAAGATTCTAGGTCCATTACTATCAGAATACCTATCTTTCAATTCATCCCAAAGTTCTTTGGCAGAATCGATGTAAAGGATAGAACTGGTGATATCTTTGGATAAAGAATTACCTAACCAGGATAACACCATCATATTGCATTTGTTCCAGTGAACGAACATTGCATTTGAAGGTAACGGTTTGTGCATCACGCTAGTAACAAAGCCCAGCTTGTTCTTCACCTTTTAATGCAATTGTCATTGCTCTTTTCCATGCATTATAATTCTCTCCAATCAGTGGTTGAGAAACTAAAATACTGGATGAGCTCTCGCCATGGTGCATATAGTAAGGATTGGTAGGATCATCAATGATTTGAAAGTTGGTCATTTGGAAGGTACGAAATCAGAGATGCGGAGATAGAGGTGCGGAGATGGTTTTAGTGCTCTGATACCATATTAACAGAGTAAAAGTAAAAAGAGATACCGTATTGTTGTGTTAACCAACTTGTTTCTTTTATTCTGCTATAGCTTCTATTTATATACAAAGTATACGAGCGGTAAAACTAACTATAAAACCAAATAATAACATAGTGTTAACAGCTGTATAACTAAATGTAAAACGGTTGTACATAAAGAAGCTTCTTCGAGTTTCTTGAGTCTTCTAGAATATTGGAGTAAGCTGGAACAAGCTGAGTGTTATATTCATCAAGGGTGGGGTCAGATATAGGCCCGCCGCCCTAGCCAAAAGATCCTGAATTTCCTCACCTTCAGTAGCAACCACTGTCGTATTCCCTTCCTCAGCTTTCTTCTTCTTCGGTCCAAACTTTTTTCAAGGAATCCACCTCCAGACTGATACCTCTCATCCGGGCCCACCTATTGAATAACCGAAAGACCTTGAGATGGAGCATCGCCCAGAGTGACGCCACCACAGGGGTGTACCGACGAAAAAGAAACTCCAGTAGTCTCCAAACATGACCCCACTCAACTCTTCCCATAGTCTCAAAACAGATTCATTCCTGCCCAGCTATCCCGATTTGGACTCTGTTAGGAACCAAATGACCCATCTCCTCCATCGGCACTGGACCTTTCATTTATCCTCCAAGAGCGAATTGGTTTGCATGGGTGTCGTCAATACAGGTGCCCATTATGTGTATTATATGACCCACAAACTACACAAAAGCTTGATAGTCTTTCATACATAAAAGAAGTCCATACCGGTTGTTGGTCTTGGCGTGATAGGTAGAAACTAGGTTGTAGTGCCCTTTCAATCTCAAAGTGCACTTGAACCCTAAGATATGTTTATTCAAGTCCATTGGTTCCACTCTTAGAACACCACCCAACTTGTTGCCCATAAGGTAAGTGTTTTCTTCATCCAGTCGCTCCATTGGTAGACCATGTATTTGAACCCAAAACTGAGTATGAGATATCTCCACTTCATTAATGGTTTCACCCCTTCTTCATTCCTTTAGAATCATCATATATCTCTTAAAATTTCAAGGAGCCAAACGCCATACTCTCTCCTTCTTTTCCAACCACTGGAACGAGAATAGGAATTTGTTGGGGTCAGCATCCTCAATACGCAAGTTCAGTGCAAATCTCCAGCCATCTTTGATGAGAGGAAAAATAACCTGTTTGGGAAAAAATTTCCTAGATGGAAGCCGACCTACCAAGGTGAGAGCTTTGAAATTCGTGGCTCTGTCACTATTCACCTTCAGTAAACTAAACATATCCTCCCAGGAAAGATTCTTTGTTTTTTCCATGATCTCTTCTATATCAACCAACAATTTCTTTGAAGAACTCATCTCGGGCAAATGTGCAGACAAATCCTTCAATTTTCTATTCGTCACCCAAAAAGGAAACATAGCGCTATGAGAAAAGTGGATAATGAGAAAGGTCAAAGCGAAAAGGTGGAGAATAAAGTTGATAATCATTTGATGTAGAGAGGGAAATTAGAAAATAAAAAGGTAGAAAACCTAAGGAAACAAGGCCTGAGTACGGGGTAGAAACGGGGAGGGACAGAAGTTCAAGAAGGGGGAAGATAGAAGGTGAGAGGGGAGGTACAAAAGACTAGGGCTATGCAAGAAATGCCAGATCCGAATGCCCGACCCGGTTTCGACCCGGCTCGATAGTCTGAACTGCTGAAACGCGCATTTTGGCCTTAGTGAAACGCGCGTTTCAACCCTACCCCTCCCCTTTAGTTCCCCTTCGGCATGGGCTTCGTGATTTCAGACCTCATTTCCCATTTCCTCTCAAAAACCACACGCCCCTTCGAAAACCCCAACCTAACCGTGAGCCCTCAATCACCGCCGACCCGCCCTCAGTCACCGCACCCCCCGGCCTTCAGTCGCCAATCACTGCAAGGTTGCACCCCCGACCCTCAATCGCTAGTCACTGCAAGCCCCCGGCCCTCAGTAACCGCACCCCCCGTCCCTCAAACAATCAGTCACCAATCACTGCAAGCAAGCCCCCGACCCTCAGTCACCGCACCCCCCGTCCCTCGGTCACCGCACCCCCGGCCCTCAGTCGTTAGTCACCGAGGCTCCAGATCTCTCTCTCTCTGTCAGTCTCTCTCTCTCTCTCATATGATATATTGCCCTAGCCCTAGGTTTCTTGCTACTGACTGTTGATGAGTTGATTTATTTGTTTATTTTGATTGCAGATCTAACTTTCCCGAAGAGCTGTAGCTAAAAAACAAGGTAAACAATTTGTTTGTTTGTTTGTTGTTGATGCCTTATTTATTTTTGTTTGTTTGCTGTTGGGTCGATTAAGGCATGCACGATGCATATAATCAGTTTGTATTTTTGTTTGTTTGTTGTTGGGTCTATACCAGTAGTTTGTTGTTGGGTCTGTACCAGTAGTTTGTTTATTCACTAACTTTGCTGAACTGATTTCTTTGTTCATTTTTGTATGCTGCTTGATATGTTCAACTATAACAGCAAACATTATTTATTAATTATGAATTCTAATTTGAAGTTATTGTAGATATTGTGCTACTTGTGTAACTGTGTTGCTGTTGGAGTGTTGTTCTTATTCGCTGGTAACTTGCTCAGGTAAGTGTATATTTTGCCATTATGCACCCTATATTTCTAAAATTATAATATTTTGCCTATGTAGATTGAAGGTCAGGGCTTGATGAATTGGTTTATTGGTTCTGTTGTGTTGTTGGTGATTGCAGATTGAAGTGCTGAATTAGTTTATGAATTGGTTGCTGAAAATATATGCATTGATAGCTATAAATATATTTTCTGAAAAATGTTAATTGGAATGTATGCATTGGTTGCTGAAAAATATATGCATTGATTGCTGAAAAATATTAATTGGAATGTATGAATTGGTTGCTGAGAAATATATGAATTGGTTGCTGAAAAATATTAATTGGAATGTATGAATTGGTTACTGAGAAATATATGAATTGGTTGCTAAAAATATATGCATTGATTGCTGAAAAATATTAATTGGAATGTATGAATTGGTTGCTGAAAAATATATGCATTGATTGCTGAAAAATATTAATTGGAATGTATGAATTGGTTGGTGAGAAATATATGAATTGGTTGCTAAATTGGTTGTATAATTGATCAGATATCATGGAACAAATGAATTTTGATGATTTGGGTACCCCTACTAGTGGTACTCCTGAAAGTGGTAGCACCCCTTGTAAGACCCCGAAGAAACCTGTGTCTACTTCATTACTAGATGAAGGATTTCATGGCCTATTCTGTGTTAAAAGAAACCTTGCTTGGCCAAGGCATGATTTTATGTTAAGAAAATGTATGTGTAATTATTTTGAATTTCTAAAATGTGGTGTTATGATTTAAATGCTATGGATGGAATTTTAAATTTTATAGTAACCAATTTCATGTTGCTAGATTAATTGTATATTTTCCATCAATATTCTTGATTTTAAATTTTGAAGGATTTTCTTATGAATGATTTTGGAGTATTAAGACTTGCATGTTGGGCTTAGAAACCTCAAATAATGGGCTGATATTGGGCTACCCATTTATGGCCGGTTATTGGATGTAATTGGGCCTTGAAGTTGTGACATATGGGCTGCCCAATTACATGTGATGATGGGCTCTTGAAGTGTGATGTTGGGCTACCATGAGGCTTATAACTTTTGGTGTACATTGGGCTTATTATGTCATGCTAATGGGCTGCCAAAATAAGCATGGAGATGGGCTTTGGAAAGCATGATATTGGGTTGCCATGGAGCCCATGGCAATGGGCCTTGTAATGGTGCTATTGGGCCTTAAGGAAGTTGGACATTAGGCCTAAGCCCTTAGGCTTATGAATTGGGCTTTAGGATATGATGATGGGCCTTGAATCAAGGGCTTAATGGACTGCCCAATGGGCCATGCAAATTAGATTTAGAAAGTTAGATTAATGGAACTAATCTTACTTAAGTTTCCTAAGCAACTAGATTAGGATAAGTAAACTAGGTAGTTGGAATTCAACCAAATAAACAAAATGGTGGAACAAGTCTCTAAATAAAAATTGGATTTATGTGGTGGGGGGAGGACACACGTGAATGACAAGGAGATTTGAATTTTGTGGTGCAAAGAGTTATACTAGAAAGGCAATGGAGACAAGAGGGAGACAAGAAATGGAAAAGCTGAAAAATGACATGGAAGAGGAAATAATGTCATGGCCGAAAATCATGGCTAGATGCATGCCATTGTCTCACACGCCTAACACCCATTTTCCCCCCTTCAATTGAACTCATTTAGGCCACCTTGGTCGACCAACACAAAGCCTAGAAGTGAAAAACCAAATACCAAAGAGAAGAGAGAAACCGAATACCCAAAAGAGAGAAATCAAGGGGAGGCCAAAACCTTTGAACCAAAAGGCTGAGATTTGAGCTTGGATCGAGGGGATTTTATGTAAAGGGAAGAAGGAGGACAAGGAAGAAGAAGAAAGGAGAAGAAGGAAGTGAAGTGAAAGAGGTATTGTGCAAAGGAAAGAGAGAAAATGGACAAAGGAGCACTAAGGTAAAAACCCTCTTGATAGCCGAACTCTTGTGTATAGATCTTAGGGTTTAAGTTGTTTCATGCATGGATATGTTGAGATCTGGATGATTAAGAACCTTAGGTTGTTTAGTAGGTGAAAGAGAGGAGAAGCTTGCAAAGGAACAAAGAGAAAAGAGAAGGAGCAACAAGGTAAAAATTTGGACCTCACATTTCCCATGCTAACCGAATCCTTCATGTATTGGGATCTTGGGCTTTTATGTTTTATTTTGGTTGGATTTTGATCATGGTTATGTGTAAGTGTTAGATCTGGACATACATGCTTAGATCTAAGATTGAATGTGAAGAAAAATGCAAATGGAGAACAATGCATGTTAAAGGAAGTTAGATCTAGGTCTTGTTGTGTTGGTTGGTTGCAAGTTAATTATTTTCTCTAGATCTATGGAGGTTAGTGTATATAATGTGCAGATCTGGGCTTATCGAACATGAATGAAGGAAGTATGGTGAAAATGTATGCAAAGATGGGTTGTAGAAGTCAATGTGTGCATGATAGGGATTTTAGCATGAAAAATGTGGGATTTTGATGTATAGTCGAACCATGTATGCCTTAGGTTTTCATGAGTGGTTTGTATATGCTTAGATCTGGACATTGGCCATGTTATGTACAAGATTTATGACCTAATGCATGGTAAATGATTGCTAAGTGTAAAGAATGCATGCAAAGCGAAAGAACCGAAGAAAACCTAGTGGTGTTGTGATATTTCGAGTTAGCCGAATATTGCTTTAGTGATAACTTGTGTTGTGTTTTGATTTTTAGATCCTAAGTTGTGAATCTATTGAATGGAGGAATGGGTCACCATTGGAGATAAATTTTGACTAAGGACACATAGAACATGGTGTTGGCCGAATGCCTAGTGTTGTAGAGACCCTAATTGCTAGTTTGTGATAAATGGAATATAATTGATTAGGACGGATAAATGAGATTAGGATTGGCTAATCGGATTAAAGGATATTAAGGCTTAGAAGTTAGGGTTATAAGGAATTAGCAAAACCTTGTGTTGAAAGCATGTACTAAAGATTTAATTAGAATAAATAGGTCTTGGCCGAATTTATTAAGTGAATTACACTTGTGAAGATTTTATTAAGTACATTAAATAATGGAAGATTTGGATTTAACCCTAATCTATTAAGTGATTAAAACCCTAATCGGGAATAGAGATATAAATATTTTGTAATATGGTAACTTAAGTTTAGATATTATTAGAAGAGTAAATAAAATACTTTAAATGATTAAAAGAATTTCAGTGATATATATATATATATATATATATATATATATATATATATATATATAATAATTACGTGCTATTTCTTAAAGTCTAAGAAATATTTGAATCGCTTGTAGGCGATCTACGTGTTTTATACACTACCAAGGAAGACCAAGAGTAAGTGGATACTGTAAGTGGACAGTAAGTGGTTCTTTTCAAAACTGGAATGACACACTGCATCATTTCATGAACAAGCATGAGATTTTGATCAAGCATGACATGACATGTGCATTGCATGAATTTTTCTAAAGAGAATGTTTATGCAATGATTTTATGGAAAGATTATGGAAAGTTTTATGAAACGATAAGTTAAGTTAAGGGGCACTGGTCGGTACCGTACCATCAAGATGGACACTCATACCGAAGGACAAATGTGAGAAGGATGGGTGAATCCACGAGGATGTGCAAACCACACTGAAGGACATTGAGAAGGTGTGGTGCCTCCAAGGGTCATGTCTAGCCACTGAAGGACAAATGAGAGAAGGTGCGCTAGCTTGACCGTATGTAAGGTCTCCAAGGGAAATCGGAGACGGTTCCAAAGGGAACGCACAACCCTGACTTCAGGGGTTAAATGGAGCGAGCCCACAAGTAAAATATATGAAATGGTTGTGAAAGGCCAAGAGTGGCACAAGTATGAATAAGAAATTTTCAAGGGCCTGGGGCCGAATTTAAGCAAGAGCATGTGCACATCCATGACATGCATGTGCATCAAAGTTCTCTTCTTTCATGATTAAGCAAGCATAAGTCAAGAGCATGTTTCAAAGTTATGTCTTTCCCTTACTGAGTCTTTTGACTCACGTTTTTAAAAAATTGTGTCATTCCAGATGCCACAGGTGAAGAGAGTCAGGAGGACTACCTGACTTAGAAGGACCCAGATGTTATTCTTATTTTGATTATGGTGACCTGATCGATGAGATCCATCACTAGTTGAATTCTAAATATTATATATGTTTTGTATGAAAACTTAATGAGAACCCTGATTATGTAAGATTTAGCTCGAATCCCTCGCGATCTTGTATGTTTCCGCCGTAAGCACGTAAGCAAGTAAGTAAGAACGCTAGAGCTATCCGGAGAATAGCTCGCGGCTGTCACGATTCCTGCGGGATGCCGTTCGGGGCGTGACACCCCTGACACTCCTATGTCTCTCGACTCTCCCGTTATTGAGCTTGATGCAGAGGTAAAGGGACCTTCTAGTACTCAACCAGCTCGTGGTGGGTGTCCACCGTTGCCTAGAAGGCAGTTCAATAGATCTAAGGCATGAGATCATTTCACAAGATTACCTATTGGTGGTGGTAAACTGCCGAAGTGTACATGTAACTATTGTGGACAGAGTTTTAATTGTCACTCTAAGTTACAAGGCACTTCATCTTTACTCAATCATCTAGCTAGATATTCTAAGTATCTTTATATCAAGGGGAAGACGGACAAGAGGCAATCTCATTTGAGTTTTGAGTCTAAGAATAGTGGTGAGAGTAAAGATATTATATTGACCAAATACAGTGAAAAAAAGATTAGGGCTTCCCTTGCAAAGATGGTTGTGGTAGATGAGTTGCCTTTCTTGATTGTAGAAGGTCTTGGATTTAGGGAATTTGTAAGGACTCTTGAGCCTAAGTTTCCTATGCCCTCTCGCTATACAGTGATGAGGGATATTACAAAGCTTTTCTTAAGGGAGAAAGAGGAGTTGAAGATGATGTTTTTGACTTCAGGGCAGAGGGTTTGTTTAACCACTGATACGTGGACTTCGATCCAAAATATCAATTACATGTGTTTTTTTGGACATTTCATTGATAGTAATTGGAAGATGCACAAAAGAATCTTAGCATTTCAAAAGATTCAAGATCACAAAGGGGCAACCATTGGGAGAGAATTGGAGGAGTGTATGCTTGAATGGGAAATCTCAAAATTTCTTACTATCACTGTTGACAATGCTAGTGCCAACGATAGTGCCATTGATTGGTTGAAGAAAAGAACCTTGACTAATGATCAAACTATTTGTGGTCATGATTTCATTCACATGAGGTGTAGTGCACACATATTGAATCTTATTGTGAATGAGGGGTTGAAAGAACTTGATGAGTCTGTCATTAAGGTTTGAAACTTGGTAAAGTATGTGAAGTCTTCTTCTGCTAGGTTAACAAAGTTTAGGACTTGTATGGAGAAGAAAAGAATCTAGTGTGGTTTATCTCTGTGTTTTGATGTTCCCACTAGATGGAACTCTACTTACCTCATGTTGAATGTTGCTGAAAAATATCAGAGAGCTTTTGAGCTGTTGCAGGAGGATGAAATATATAATTATTTGAATGAGAATGGGCCAGGAAGGCGAGGATTGGGTGCTCCTGATGAAGATGATTGGGATAGAGTTAGAACTTTTGTGAGATTTTTGCAAATTTTCTATGATGTTGCAATGCACCTTTCTAGTTCAATGTATGTCACTTTTAATTTGCATTTTCAAGAAGTCTCTTACGTTCATACTCACTTGATGGCATATTGTGATAGTTATGATGATTTGTTGAGTGTCATGGCTTTGAGAATGAAGTTGAAGTATGAAAAATATTGGGGGGATGTTGAAAAGATCAATATACTCTTATTTGTGGCTGCTATCCTTGATCCACGTTACAAGATTGTCACCCTAGAATTTTTGTTCAAAAAGGTTATGGGTGTTGAGGAAGGGGAAAAATTTATTGAGATCTTGAAAGTGGATGTCGAGCAATTGTATAGGCACTACAATGATGGCTTATCTTCAGATGGTCCTAGGATGGGCAGTGAAAGTGGAACTACTGATGACTATGACTATGACTCTCAAAGTAGTGGCAGCACAATGGGGAGGGAAAGGGGAAGTTCGAATCCGTTGTGTATCTTGCAAGAATTTCATCAGTCTCGAGCATCTAGGAATTTGTTAGATTGCAAGAGTGAGTTGGAACATTATTACTTGGAGGATGTGGAGTCACCTAGTTCAGAGTTTGATATTTTGACTTCGTGGAAGGTTTATTCCACCAAATTTCCGGTTATTGCTAGAATTGCACTAGATGTGCTAGCTATTCTAATCACTACCGTTGCTTCAGAGTCTGCATTCAGCACTGGAGGGCGCGTTCTGGATCCCTATCGGAGCTCATTGGCTCCAAAAACAATTGAGGCTCTCATATGTGCTCAGAATTGGCTACGGTCAACACCCATTACCCTTGTCCAACGAGTCGTAAAAATGGTTGAGGATTTTGAAAGCTTTAGACTAGACTCAGGTAATAATGTTCTCTGAAATTCAATTCATTTAATGTTTTGGTTCATCTTTTTGTTTTATTAATGTTGTTTCCATCTTTTTATATAGAATTGGAAGCTGGTCTTATGCGTATCTTGTTGGACGAATCTTGAATGAGTTGGATTTTGGACATTATGTGATTGTGAGTAATATCTTACTTCTAAATTCTAATGTTCCACTTATTTGTCAATCTTTTTATCTTAATTATAACTTGTAAGTTCTAACTGTAATTCATTGTGTACAGCATCGAAAGCAAAAGGAATTGTTTTTTTTTCCAATAATTGGAAGTACATTTTGCTTACTTAAGCTTTTCAATTTTCATATATTCGAATAGAGTTGTTTAATGTAGTTTGTTTCATTTGTTAGTTTGCACTTTGCAAGACTAGAAAGTGATTTAGTGTTGATTTTGTTTTTATTTTTTGTTATTTCTGGAAAGTAGTGTTAATTTTGTTTTTTTTTATGTTTTGTTATTTCTGTTAAGTTGTATGTTAATGTTTGATTCGATTAACATGTGATCTAGTTACTTAGTAGTTATTAATGATATACGTATATAGTATATTCGAATGGAGTAATTTTGTTCTATATACTTATATCCGAGTGAATTTTTTTAGGGGATAAGGCTACAATTTATCATTTTTAGCAATCTGCAAAAAAAATACAGAGCAATGACATGCAATTTTATTCTTTTACCATATATGGATACAATGACCTTAAATCCAATATTTTTGGCCGAACTCGACCTTATATGGATACAATGACCTTAAATTTGCAAAAGAAGCCCATTATAGTTTTACAGGGCTTAAAACGCTAGTCACAGCTTAAAATGACCTCACATCCAATATTTTTGGCCCAACTCAAAAAATAGCCCAATTTAAATATCTGCCCAAAAAAGCCCAATACACACAGGCCCATTTCAAATTCGGCCCGAAATCTGATCTGAATCCGAATATACCGAGTGAACCGGATATTAGGTCATTTCGGACCGGATTCGGATCCATTATCCGGAATACGAAAATTTCGGATTTGGATTTGGATAGGGTGTTTCCAAATCCGAATTTTTCAGTGCACACCCCTACAAGAGATAGTCAAGTGGCAGGGTGAGGTGGGTTGGCTTTTGGATTATGGATGGTGGGGCCAGGTGGGAATATGGGGGACAAGGAGGTTGATAGGTGGTGAAGGGACTAGCAGGATCTGGTAGGATGAGAGGAAAGACAGTGAGTGCATATTGCTGAAAGGCTCCAGAGAGCGGGCTTTGGCGTGTGTGATAATAGTCAGTTAGTTTGCAAATTAAGAATATCTATATATAGGCTAAAGCAAGTCTCTCGTCTGTGGTATATGAAGTTTCACGAGGTTACCACCTCCTATGGATTCACTGAGAATATTGTTAATCAATGTATATTCCATAATGTCAGTTGGAGTAAGTTCATTTTTCTGGTCCTATATGTGAATGATATTTTACTTATAAACAGTGACTTAAGTTTTCTACATGAAAGTAAGCAGTTCCTCTCTCAAAAATTTTAAATGAAGGATTTTGGTGAAGTCTATTATGTCATTGGCATATAGATTCACAGAGACAGACAACAAAGAACATTAGGACTGTCTCAAAAGTCATATATTGAGAAGGTTTTGGAAAGATTCAGTATGAAGGACTGCACTCCTACAATGGCACCTATTATCAAAGGGAAAAGTTTAATAAAGGTCAATGTCCCCAAAATGCATTGAAACAGGAGCAGATGAAAAATATTTCATATGTATATGTTGTTGGGAGTATGTTATATGCGCAAGTTTGCACTAGACCTGACATATGTTTGGCAGTAGGATTTTTTAATAGATATCAAAGTAACCCTAGTTTGAAACATTGGAATGTTGCAAAGAAAGTCATGCATTACTTGTAAGGAATCAAGAATTGTAGATCGACCTACATGCATACTGATCATTTGGAGGTGATTGGTTATTCCGACAGATTATGTCGGATGTAGAGACACTAGGAAATCAACTTCAAGTTACATGTTTCTTCTTACTGAATGAGCTATATCCTGAAAATGCAATAAGCGGACTTTGGTTTCTACGCCTACCATGGAAGTAGAATTTATTTCTTGCTATAAAGCGAGTACATAGGTGCAGTGGTTGAGAAACTTTATCATTAGTCTCAAGATCGTCGATTCAATAGTGAGACCTATCATGATCTTCTGCGACAACTTGACTGTAGTGTTATTTTCAAAGAATAGTAAAAATGGAAGCAAAAGTAAAATATTAACATCAAGTATATAAATGTGAGAAAATATTAAGAGACATGAGGTGTTTATTGAGCATGCAAGCACCGATTTGATGATTGTTGATGCCATGACAAAAGGATTGTCGGTAAAGCATTTAAAGTTCATGTAGAGCATACGGGCATGTTGATCTGTGTGAGTTGAGTTTATTTCTATCTGATTGTTCTAATTAGAAATACAATTTATCTTTCCAAGAAATAAGGTGCGCATACATTATTATTTGTTTATACATAGGGACACATTTGGACCTAAATGACTTATTGGAAATTCATTCATAAAGTTTTAGCTCATAAAGTACTCATGTAGAAGGTGTTGTGTACTGTGATGCATAGAAGGGAAGGATTCGTTCATGAGAGTCTTATCACCTTGGTTCGTGCATAATATTTTTTATTTGAGTGAGTGTTTCATAACTAGTTGGAAGGAATAAAAGTAATGGCTATGCAAAAGTTTCAATCATCCATTAGTCATTTACGTGTTATGTGGACCAAGTGGGAGAATGTAAAATAATTTGAATATTTCCTTAAAATGGCCCACATATCTTATGTATAAAGTTTGAGTGGGTTCTTTGAATTATATTCCTATGAGATACTAGTTTTGAAAATTTAAATTTAAATATAATTTTATTTCTTGATGAGGAATAATGCAGTAAAATTCTGATTAAGAGTCCTAGCCTAGCCTATAAAAATTACAAGTGTGTGTCTTCTATCTATACGGGTCTAAGGTTACGAAATGGCTAGAAGAGCCCTATCACTCTAACGTGTCTTTTCTTTTGCACAAACGCTTGAAGAATTATATTTTGAAGTATGTCGATTCAAATTTTGTTGTGCATATATTCAATTTAATTTTCCATCCTCTAATTCCTTTACTGCTTTGACTTGATTGGGTTTGGTGAGACAAATATGGGAGGATCTATATTTGGAATATCCATTTGTCACCTTATTCGTCTGCTCCTTTCTTCCCTGACTTGAGGCCGGGGCCCTTAAATCCTTTAAATCTTATTTGGGTCAAGGATCTTTCTGAGGCCCTTAACCTCATATTCGGGCCCATGTCTCTTTGGGCCGGCTTCTTTTATACCAGTGTTCCAAGGACAATGCTCTGATCAGCAACTGTCATCTGCAATACTATAGCAGTGGAATAATGGTGTAATTGTCCCTTATTAGCTCAATCACAATCCCTATGTAATTGGACCTGTCAACAGCAGAGACGACCTAATTGGACCTTTGGGCTCAGGGTATTGATCAGACCAATAGCAGAGTGACATATGTCACTAAATGGGTAGAGAAGGCTTAAGGATAAGATATTTCTTTGATCAGTTTTGTGAGGATGCAAGTGAGAGACTGATACCATGTAGAGATTAGTCATCTGCAGATGGCTTGTTGCGTCTCAAACGCCGTATCATATGGGAGGACCAGAAGTCCATATAGCTTATTTGGTTGGAACTTTGGCAAGAAGAAGTTTGACGATGGGCAGCAGACCAAGTACCATGACATTGATCTTCCTTTTTCACTTTCTCTGGTCGATAAAACATTTCTAAGAGGTACTCTCTCTTTCTCTCTCCTTTCCCTCTATTGCAATGGCACATGCACCAGCAGCATGCACCAAGATAATAGATGAACTCTGCCACGTGTGCTTGGATTATACCTCGTCTTTTTCGTATTTTGCATATGGAATGGTATCGAAATGATGCTAATATAAACCTGAACTGATATCTTTATAGCTGAAATTGTTGAAATGGTCGAAAGTTGTTTTGGTAAGCAAGAAAGGGGGTAAATATATCAGCTAGGAAATTTGACAGAAGGTAAAATAAAGTGTATCTATGGTGGAATCAGTCATTGTGCCGAATGTTGTGGAGGGTAATACGAGTAGATTAATAGCCTATTAATACTCCATTATGATCAGGGAGGGAACTCAAATGCTGCTATAAGGCCACCATTGATGGATTTAGCGCATCTAACTTCCACAATTGCTGCGACTTCAAGGGGCCATGCGTGATAATAGGCTACACAAACAAGGCCTTCAAGTTTGGTGCATTTAACCCAGAAGGTTACAGAAGCACAGATGACTATTACGATACTTTTGATCCATTCCTATTCTACTGGACAGATAATGAGAAAATTGACCCCATCATGCTACCCAAGATAGGGGGTAGTGGTGCAGCCCTTTTCGATTATGCGCGTGGTGGACCCCAATTCGGGGCCGATGGGCTGCTCATCGGACCTCCTTTAGCACCGGTGATGGGTGGGTTTGCAGGGCCAGACACCAATTCGGGCATTGGAAATCTGAGGCAAGCTAAATCTCGACTAGGATTGTCATACGCAAAAAGGGGAGATGGGAAAGAGTCTCTGTTTGGAGATGAACGTAAAGCTGCCCTTGAAGAAGTGGAAGTTTTCTGCAGTCCTCAAATTGCAAGCTTATATTGAAGTGGAGAGCAATAATTTGTAACATAGACTACCTTAAAAAAGGAACAAAATGTTCCTCTACTCATGCCTATTGCGTAATTCTTTTCTGTGAAACAGGGACAGGCCTATGATTGTAATACCATTGGTGACCCAAAAAAGAAAGAAAATCTCTGGCACATCATTCATCGAAACAATGTGAAAGAATTGCCAGTTATACAGCATCCTAGCACTACTACTTTCATTGAGATATCTGCATCAATCAACTTCCATGAATGAAAGTATTGCCAATAATAAAGCGTCTTTCAACGAAATGTATGCATCAGTCAACTTCCATGAAATACACTGTGAAAAAGAACTTGTAAGGCATAATCGATAAGAGAATTTCCTTGAGCACCAAATTTGTTGTTTCTGCATAGACAGGGAAAGCGTCACACATGAACATTCTATACTCTTTAAGCCAAGAAGTAGGTGTCAAAAGCAGAGCACTAGGGGCAGAAGAATAAATATTAAATTGGCTAGTGTTGCATGAAAAGGACTGGTATAAGCGGTGCTTTAAGGAAAGCATTCGCAAAGTCACGCAAGTTTATTCTCTGTCTAGATTCTTGCCAAAGCGCATTGGTCGGGGAACAACTTACGAACTTCGGCCAAGAGGAATAATTTGTCTTAGATGGTAGCTAGAGCTTAGGTATCGCCTCTTTAAGGCGCTGCTGCCTCATATTTTTCCCTCTAGAGATGAAATTCTATCTGTATTGACCCCTTTTATTGTAGCAAAGCTTCTCTCCATAACTCCCTCAAATTAGGCTTAATTAGTCCACTAGTGATTCACCATTAACGAAACCACGACCAAGTGGACGACACGGTAATGAAGACTTCAAACTGAATTAAGAGAAGCACCCTCATAGAGTCATAGAACCAAAAAACCAAGACACAAACCACTAAACCACCAGTTTTAGACAGACAAGTTTTTCTTCTTTAAATTTGTTTTCCTTTTCTTTTCAGCCTCAAAAATCAGACTACACCAGACGCCTATATATATGAGAGGAAATAAAATAACTGAACCACCATTTTGAGTTCAACTTTCTGATCATTGCAGATTCTTTAACTCCATTGCGTGCAACTGTTAACTCCATTGCGTGAGGAAACTTTTGTCCTCTTGCAGCGAAGCACCTTTTCCAGAGTGTCTCTCTCACCACCAACCCCCAATATATATTTATTTTCCCTTTCACACTGTCTTTACTGCATATCCTAGCTTCGAACCGATTATGACATCAAAGGCAAAACTCTTTTCCAGATTTGTTTTGATAAGTCTACTTTAGCCGACAGTACTTTGAAGAGTAGATAACCTATTTTTATACTGCTAGCCCCACGATAAGGCAAGGCTTAGCAGTTTTTTTTTTATAGTCATAACAGCTCACAAATTCTCATTAAAATCAAGGTGTTTACATGCTCTAAAAAGCGTGTCAGACCCTCCGCAGAGGCAATTGACCAATAAGTA
Organism: Myrica gale; assembly: GCA_963930655.1. Classification (NCBI taxonomy): domain Eukaryota; kingdom Viridiplantae; phylum Streptophyta; class Magnoliopsida; order Fagales; family Myricaceae; genus Myrica; species Myrica gale. The sequence goes on from OZ005620.1 coordinate 15,514,435, forward strand.
AAGGAGCGTAACGGCCTTACAAACCCTAACTTAAATGGGCGGGAAGTGACCTATAAAGGGTGGAAAGCCCACGAAAGGTAGCAAGCTGATACGACCAACGGAAAAGGAAAAAGTAAGGCTTTGCAGTTTGCTATACCTTTTCATCGTTCTGTTATCCCATGACAATTGTAAATGAATGTTTTTTTTATGAGTCAATGAAAAATAGCAGAAAATATTATAGCTGGAAATTGTATTATCTTGGGGCGGCTTCCACTCCAGTAGTGAAAGTCTTTTAGAATCCACACCACACATAACTCAAGGGCCACCAAGGACATAAGAAACCTTCAAAAAGTTCTAAGAATGTACCTAAAAGCAACTTCTAATGGAATGGCTCATCAACGTCTGTTTAAAGGTATAACTTTATCCTATGCTTTGAAATTAAAGGAAACATTGCATTTCAAAAACTTCAACCGACTTGACGAGCACAGTCATCAAAGAAAGCAACTTTGACGGTTGAAAGTTCATACCGAAGTACTCTCTCCAGTTCACATTCCAACCACCTTTCAACTTGCTTTGTCTTTACCTTGTAGAATAACGCCACAAGTATCTTTACCATAAAGTTTTGCAAAGCTAAATAGAGCAACCAATAGAAGCCACTTAATGAGGAGGCAGCTCGACATTGATGTACTCTACATATATGGGAAGGGAGTTTTCTGATGTAGGAATATGTCAACAAAATGAAAACAAGAAAATTACTGGAGAATGTTTGTTTCGATGAGCACCACGTGTCGATTGCAAATGAAGTACACTAACATTATGCATGCAGTTGCATAGAAGTAATCCAGTGGCACTAGATGGAATTCACTCAAAAATGTGCTTCCATAAGTAGACAAAGGAATTGAAAGTGCTCAAACACTTGGCATTTATAAAACCATGTTGATAACTGCCGGTAAACCAAGTTCTGGTGCAATCGATAATAGTGATTATCACCAGAGGAACTAGCTTACAACATAAACAAGAAACTGAAAACAGACTTGGCTAGCAAACCAGACTTCAATACAACAGCATGAGAAACACTTCTACACGCCCTTTTCTGCTCAATATATAAGGGTTTATATCCATTATTTCCATTCCAAGAATCAACGTTAAAAGGCGTTGTCTTGGAGCCTCCTGCTAGATAGTTAGTTCCAAATGGCAGGTACGGGTAGTTGATTAGTCCTACCAAAAAGAGACCCCTAAATCACAACTACCAAGTTGTCATCCTGCAACCATAGACCACCAAGTTCCCCCAAACTCCCATCTCCACTTGCTTGCCTGCATATTGGAGCTTGATCCCAAGATTCGAGGCCTGCATTTAAAAGGAGATAACTATAATCACTTTCCTTCTCAAAAGGGATGTCGATATCTTACTGAACTGGTTGGGTTATAACCTTCAAATGGCACATCCTCACTTCCAAAAAGGCTCATGTAGTTTGTATGCCCAGAGTATGGTGTCATGCAGCAAATTTGACTCAAACCATCAGAAACTTCAATTTCCCCAGCAACATTTGAATATGATGAACTTGGTGATATTTCTGTATGCTCATATGGTGGCCAAGGAGTTGCCGAGCTAGGAAATTGATACTGTGGAAAGCATTCAGATACAGCTTCTTGTACTTGTGGGTAGTCCTGCAGTAAGCCAGAGTGATATCTTTCAGGAAGCGTCAAAAATCAAAAAATAGCTCACTGAAGTTATTTACTCCCCAAGTCAGTACCTTTGAAGAATCAAGAATTAGCTCAGGCGAAACCCAGAAGCTTAAAGGATTGGTCTCCATCAAAGCGGGCTCAAACTCTGCCATTGTGGCCACCTCACCTGGAGAAGTGATAGAGCTAAAATGCTGACTCTCGTTGTACAGGAAACATGCTTTAGACGAAATGTCATCGGAAATGCTGAAGGGCTCATTTGGGGTTCTGGTGCAGGTGAAATCCCCATTGCTTGCACTGGCCCCAGCCTTCTTAGCTTTTGGCTCCCCATGATCAATCATCTTCTGTGTGCGCTCATTCTTCTTAACTACACGGCACAAAGCATAAGCTCCCTAAGGAGAATCACAAAATATAATATCAGTTTCCCAAACTTCACAAGGCCACCAGGCACTAAAGCTTTTCCAAGCAAGCCAGATGCAAATGTAAAGCTAACCCAGTATAAGAGACTGTTGAATTTTACCTGGAAACTTGGTGATCCTTCTGAAAGTTCATCACAGAGGCGGTACTCGTGCATTACCCAGTCTGTTCGATCTCCTAAAGGAGCCCGTCCACAATAGAAAACTAGGGTCTTGCGATACCCAGTCACAGCAGTCTGACAGGTAACCTTCCTATCTTTTCCAGTGGCTTTCCAGTAGCCAGCTCTGGTGGCTCTATTTGTTCGTGAGCCATTTGGATACTTTCGATCCCGGGGACAGAAGAAGAACCATTCCATATCTCGTTTAGGGAGGAAAGATTTCTCTGCAATTTGCAGCTTAGAGATCAGATTTCTCCAAATTCTCCCCAACAATGGGCTTAATGTTGAACCAATAATAGAACCAATTAGAGGGAAGACTTTTTCTGTAGCGTTTTCTTTTCACAATATTCTTCGGAAATAAAAGAATTCCAAGTGAATCGGCTTTTAGAACATAAAAGTTAGAGGCCCCATGGAAAAAAAATATTTCGTAACAAGTTTTATGCATAAAGAATCATAATGACAGAAGAAATCAAATACACAAAACAAACAAAAAAGTACTTTCCAACACTAAAGTATTCTGTGTTCACAACTTCACCCTGGCGTAGACATCAGTCCCACAAAAACATGACTAAAACCACAAACGCCCGCTAATCTGCCAAAGGTACTAGAGCCCCAATGCATAAGCTGATTTTACATTGCTCGTGACTTGTCAAGAATCTCTATTACAAGTCTTTAAGTCCAATCCAAACCAACACAGAATTTCGTATACAATTTTTCTGATACACTATCCAGAACTTACAAGGTCACACATCAAGGCCCTGAATTTTAAATTAGAACTCCAGATGATACTACAATGTACAAAATGCTGAAGTGTAAGAAAGCGGAAAAAAAAAATCAAAAAGACTGATTTGAAGAGTACCTGGCAACTCCCATGGATCGAACTTGTACAAATCCACTACGGGAATAACTTCGAGCTCAATTTCGAGCCCTTCCACTTTTCTTTTCAGGTAATACCCCATCAATTCCTCATCGGTTGGGTGAAAACGAAATCCCGGTGGCAGTGATGCCCCTCCCGTATTCATGCTTCTCTAGACTATCTAATTCTCCAAAAATAGCCACGGAAAAAAGACTACAGATAGTAAAGCCTGAGAATTTAGGCGCACAAATCTCAAAACTTTTCGCTAAGTGCCTAAATTGTACCTATTAAAGATCTGAAAGATCCAAAAATAAAAGCTTTTATCGACAGTAAACTTCTGGTCGAAGACGGAGCATAACTTCCGTAAAATGCATCCGTTGTGAAACAGAATCATTGTCAAGAAGATTGAAGTTTTGGCTATGGCGAACGTGTTCCCCTAACCCACCCAAGTTTCAGTCCCAATAAGTAAGTTGAACTGAACAGAAAATTTAACTCGAAGAATACCAAGAAGCTGGAACCGGTTAAATTCTTCAAAACCCAGAGTTTTAAGAGCGAAAATGATGGAACAACTTCTACAAAAACTAGTCAGAACTTCCAAAATTGGAACCTGTTGAAAAACCCAGAAGATAAAATCATTCGGAATAACAGTAAAAGAAGTTACTTTGAACGACGGAGACTAGACGAAATTGATAAAAGATCAGCGATTAGCGGCAATGGAGAAGGATAAAGAAGGAGAAGAGGAAGAAGAGTAGAGTAAAAACGAGAGGCATGGAGTGTGCTTTATATAGGAATAATAGGATACGGGGGGAACGGGAACCAACAGTCCAAAAACAAACACCGAAAGTTTGAGATTGCCTGTCTCAAGCGTACCCAAAATTCCCAGGGAATGGCCCACACTCAAACGCGGTTCACACCTATCAGTTACTTCCCGCCAAACCAGCTGATAACCGTTACTCGCTGGCTTTGTGATGTGTTTGGCTTCATTGAGAAAAACTTAGATGTGTTTGGCTACGCAAGAAATTCCTTTGCCAGATAGCAACCACATATTTCAGAGAACAAAAAAAAAAGGTCCATTTATACTTCCAAACTACGGGTCAGTGTTACTTTGAAAATTTCGAACTACCCAATTCGGCAAATTAAACTCACAAATTACTAAAATTCATAGTTATACCACGTGTTACAGAAATTTAGAGGTGTAAAGTGAAGTTTCTCCAAAAAGAAATAATAGCACTCATATAGAATTTCTGTTTATTGCCTTAAAAAGACTGAGAATACAATATTTCATCAGTCACTTGTTTAATATTTTATGTCGGCATATAAAAGAAGAATCATATCTTTATTCAGGTTTAGGTTTTTCGTGTAGGGTCTTTTCATCCGTTTAGCTCTTTCGCTAATCTTTGAGTCGATTTTACATTTTGTACTGGCGGTACCTTTCTCGATTTTTAATATATTGTCTATATTGCCTAAAAAAAGTGTCATTCCAATTTTTCTAGACAAGAAAAATTAATCTCTCGAGTTTATAAAGTGCTCTTGTCCCACAGAAATTAAATAATTATTAAGCTAAAAAAAAAGATAGTTCCTGTAAGATTTTAAACTTGAGATCTTCACAGGAGTAATGCACCAAATCCCAAGTCTGGACTACTAAGGCTGCGTTTGCGTGCTAAAATTTTACGCTCTCTAAAATTTTAACACAATAAAATATTACAATATAATTTCTCTCTCTCTCATCAAATCACTACTATTCACTACAAAAAATATAAAAAATTACCTCTCTCTTCACTTTTTCACTAAACCCAATACCTAAAATTTTAACAACACTAAAATTTTACAAAACAAACACACCCTAAGTCGTCCCCTTCGGACAGTGCTTTGCATCACTTTTTTTTTTCAACCGATTTGGTCTGTATTTCGTGCCTCCAGACCAATTAGATTCGACGTTTAATTAGTAAACTAGTTGGGGTAGGAGCAATTTTATAATGCATATACAGTTTTCATTAAAATATTGTTCGTTTCATTCTAAATAAAACTTTGCAGGGAGGAAGATGTAAGCCCTAATATGAACAAGAACATAAGATACCTCGCTGTAGAATGGATCAAACGCGGCATTGATAGGGGAATTTGAGCTTTCTTGGTCATGGCCTCCAGACTAAGCTTCTTCCACATCATCTTGAGTCGGACAAAACACTTTTTCTTTCACTTTATCCAAGTGATGGTGTCATCCCAGCCTTCGGACGAAAGACCCAAAAGTGCTTACTCGATTTTTGGAACTGAGTGGAATGACCAAATGCACCTTAGTGTAAGCTTTGTTTAACCTTTTCTGAGGTCACATGCATGTAAAATACACATCTTAAGGCCCATTTAGTGGGGACCAAATAATGCAATGTCTAGCAAAGGAATCTATCTCTACGGGCGGTTAATAGGGACACTTTAGCTTCTACATTAGCAAAATTAAAAAAGGTGGGAATTTTAGAGACTAGCTTTAAGCCTTTAAGAGCTGGGAAGCTCATAAATGTGTGGCTACTCTTTTACATGTCTGATGGGCAGAGTTCCACCTGGATTGTGAGCAGCTATCACTCACAGATTAGCACAGTAGACTTCCCCAGGCAATCGGAGAAGAGAACCCAGAAATTGCCTGAGGAAGTCGACTGTGCAAATCCCACCCTCTTCCCTAAGTGAAGAAACAAGCCAAAAAGAGCCCACTTATGTCTTGCTTTAGGCCTCATGAAGGGTTTGACTACTCTAGCTAGTCTAGTGGAAGAAATGCAATTCTTGGCTTGTCAAGTTTTTCCTGTAAAACGTGGCTCACGACTTGCAGAATACTTACCCACAATTATCTCACGGTTGATATCTATTCGAGTTTGAAAGCTTAATTGACAAAGAGAAACATGGTCAAAATTCTCCTAGCCCTAGCAAGTTTTTACATGCTAGCTGCTAATTCCTTTGTCAAGATAGAGCTTCTCAACCCTCTGAGCTCTGGTCTGCCTTCCCTCCCTCTTACCCTAATTCAGTAGAAAAAGAGTACCATCTTTTCATCAATGGCCATATGAGTATCAATTTTTTAAGTCAATTTAAGTCATGGCAGTCTGTTTTTGACTAAATTACGCTTGGCTTGGAATTTGCTGCAGTCGTAAGCCAATTGGTAACTTTACAAGCTGAATCTTTTGTCGATTTTTTGCTTGTAAAGGAAATCTTGAATTGGAATTTGCTGTACTTGTCGCCCAATTAGACTTTACACCCAGAATCTTCTGGAAATTTTTTCCATTTTAAGGGAATTCAAAGACAGAGAAAATAGCTAGAATGATTTCAAATTGAAAAGGAGCCTTTTAGTAGAGTGTACTGAGATTATGTAGGTTATCAAGACGGAAAGAGGGGTGGGTTGCTGAAGCCTGCCTATGTAATGAGTTGGGTTACAATATGGTGCTGCTAAATTTCAAAGTACGACTGAAGTTTAAAAAAAAAAGCAAAAGACAGTCACGGTTTAATTGCCAGTGAATAATTGAAGCAACGAGGAGGTCTTTTTATGGGGAATTGGAAAAATAGGAAGACCACCTTATCCTTGTCCTTGTTTGTCTACTGCTTTCGGTTCCCATTGTCCCCCGGTGCCAAATGTGCAGTATCAACTCCCTCTAATCAACGGTCCTGACACATGAAGCAAACAATGGAAATAGGAAGAGGACAAACTATGGGGGAATGAATTCTCACAATCAAATGGGTACTTATGAGCTCCAAATTCAACCATATTGACATAAATGACTTTCGGTTGATCAATCAAACCTACAACCAATCTAAAGGCTAATAAGTTCAACAGGCTAATAAGTTCAACGCTGAGAGGCATCCAACAATCAATTACATTTTGTTTAAGATGACCAAATCGGTAACTTTTGTGAACCTTTATCAATTCCTCTTAACTCAACCGTCAAAGGGTTATTGGAATTTTTAAGATGAGAATCTTTGTAATTTTTTATTCGAATTACGTGATGTAATTCAAAAAATGATAGACATAATAGGCCGACCCTATTATATGATTCATGATGTTCGAAATTTTATATAATAGCATTAAAAGATAAGTTTATTTATTATTATTTTTTTCTAAATTACGTGAATAAGAAATTACAGAAGATTCAAAATTTTACCAATAAAGTTAAAACAGAAAAAGTCAAAATCTATGAAAGATCTCCTTAAGTTAAAAGGACTCAGCTAGTGACCGAATTGGAATCCAAAAAATGTCTATTGAAGGTCAGGTTAACTTCAGCCGAACCCAAGAACAGGGCTATGGAGCATGAGAGGGAGGGATGTGACTGGTTGCTTTCCCACATCAGCGGGTGAGATTGTTGGAGATTTGAGTCATACATACATTTTATAAAGGAAGTCATCTTGTCTGCATCCGCCAAATCATAGTGTAAGTGAGCTTCGAGTCATTTGGCTGCATTTAGCAAGTTGTGGGATTTGTAATAATTTGGTCTATCTGGAAAATTTTGGAAAAGGAAGCCTCCAAACACTGTTGCCAAAAGCCGAAAAGATAAGAAGCGATTTCCTCTCACTTACCACCCCCACTTCACACCCCTAATCCTTCCCAATTATCTATAATTGTCCCCTCTAATTATCGTATTGGTTACTTAAAAGTTACCTCTGACATTGAACCTCGAAGCACACTCAGAGTTGATGTACCAGACATGCCCCGACATGGAAGTTGCAGCTGATCGTCAGCATCGAGGTCATGAATTCCATTCTGTGGAGTCTGATGTGATCGTATGAGCAGCGGCCTCGTTGTCGCTATGCGAGTACACGAGCGTTGGATTCGATGATCCAATGCGGCAAACTCTTGACCTTATATTATTAGGATGAATATTCTAGTATTGGGATGCAATTATGCAGGACATCATGCAAACATACGGTCAAACACTATTGAGTAGAATGATTGCTAGATGCTGGAGTAAAGCTATTTGCCTTGAAAATGTGTTTCACAATGTCCTTGAATTCTTCCTCTTTTTCTATTTTATAGCTCCACCTTTCGAGTTTTCCATAAGTTAAAGTCGGTGGTATATTTACTATTAAAATTTTAGAATATTAGAGTTGGTTAAAAAAATAAAAGAGAGAATTTGAATGAACTTTTTATATTTATTTATAGTGAAACTGAATAACTTGATAAGAAGAGAAAAAAAATTTGTAGTTATTTTATTAAGGCTAAAATTCCAAAATTTTGAAACCCAAACATTGTGCATCATTTCATAGATACTTGTGAATATGTGATTAGTTAATAAAAAACATGAGATAGTAAATGATAGCAAGCATGACTATATATGAATGAAAAACATGAAAGCATATGCATTGGATGAAACATGTGCATCATTTCATAGATACTGAATGGAAAAATGAAAAAGTGATGATATGGGTGACGATACCACTCATCAAAGGACGTGCAACCACCACTACGAGGTAGTGGGTGGCCTCCTAAGCAGAGGGCAGTGGAAAGCCTTTGCTTGGCATTCTAGTGCTATGGATAGCACATGACTATTCCGGTAGAAGGGGAGCGGGAGGCACAACTATGTCACTTAGGGGTGAAATAGTAGACATCAAAGTTTGAAGGAAAGGTTTTAAGGTTCATGCATCTAATGCATCTACATCTCAGTATATGGTGTAAAAATCGTTTGGCATTTTTGTGAAAAACCATCATGGGCTTTTTTGTCATTTTCCTAGTTTCTAGAATATGTGAGAAAAAGCTGGAAGTCTTTTGTTGGCATAACTCGTGAAGTCTTTCATTAAGGGCAATTTTGTCTTTTTCCTTGGTTCTAGAAGGAAATGGAAGGAGCTGGATTTTGTGGTGAGGGGTTTACGCGTGAAATGAACAGCCTGTACAACTGAATGTCTTCTTTGCTTATAACGTCTAGATCTGGCGATTTTCGATGGTTCCCTTGTTTTTGCTTTTCAAGAACATTTTCTCCAAGAAGTGTGTTGATCGTCTTTACTCCATTGTTCTTGTTGAAAGCTTGTGTTTGCGGTAAGAGTGATAGCATATCACATCTGAGGGCGTTATTGTTTCATTGATCACTGACACTTGATTTCTTCGATTGATTGAGGCTTCCAGAGGTGCTGGAAGTGTAGTTGCTGGAGGTTCCAACAGAGGACATTGATTGCACGAGGATTTTTGTGGAAAGATCAATCCAGGAGAATCTTAGTTTCAAATGGTCATGGAGTTCCATGATGAGGAGACCTGAATCGAGTTGGTTTGGGTAAGGTTAACAGTGTTTAAATTAGCTAGGTTGTGTAATCTCATTTGAAATTAGTGGATTCAAAAATCGGCTTCGGCCCGGAGAGTTTTTCTCTTTTGAAGAAGTTCTTCAAAAGGGTTTCTCTTCGTCACCATATCGTGTGTCGTGTGATTGAGTAATATTCTAAGCATTCTTGTGATTAGAATGCTTAGAATATATATCTTGAAGATATTGAATAATCTGGTCCAAGAAGGTTGAAGACAAAGGTATAACGAGTTTCTGTTTAAATCTGTACTAACTCTTATTGCAGGTGTTGAGAAATTGATTGCGTATTAATTGAGCTTGTGAAATCTGAAAAATTATTGTTTCTGCGTGTTGTAGTTTATTCGGAGTTACTTGCAATTTCTTAAGATTACTCTGCTTTACAAATTATGTTATATGTTTTTTATTGATTTGCATCTAAACGTTTTGCTGGTCTTTAAAGTGTCTTGGTTTATTGAAAAATAGTTTACTTGATTTGTTTTTCAAAGAATAGGTTTTTGTATTAGAAAAAGAATTACTTGATAACATTTTAATATACCTATTCACCCCCCCCTCTAGGTATTTTCCTCATAGTTAGGTCTAAAATCAGTTTGTTCATATGGTAATCATAACTTCGTTCAAGTTATAAATAATGAGTCTGAATTATTAACTGTTTTCTGAATACGTTAAATACGGTACCCCTCTACTGTTAAAATATCTATGCTTACTGCTTATGATCACATGCCTCATATCCCATCTTACTGAGTCCTTAAGACGCACCCCACCTTCCTATCTAATTTTTTATATTTCTAAAAAAGATGGTGTTATTTGAGTCTTACCTATCCCACTAGCTCCCCACCCACATCTTAGTTGTCCATGTTCGCGTCTAGGTGACGAAGAACCTATAAGTGACGTGGAGCAGCTGCGATACTTGGTCCCCAAGGACTCGCCCCAAAGCGCTCCTCCTATTCCCCTGTCCATTGCAGACTCCATTGGAGTGATCACCCCGGCCTACACCTGATTGACCTCACCTTGACTGACGACGAAGACTACTTTCTTTTCCTGATGTTTATTTAGTTTTAAATTACGGTTTGTATATATGTGCTTTCTAAACAATATAGGATTAGATATTAGATAGGCTTAAGTACATGCTATGTTCACAAATTTTGGCAATTATTAGCCTGATTTTGTAAGGATCCTAGGATACTCCCATATCCATAACCCCACTACCTACTAATCGAATCTATTAATCTCATATAGTTTCTCGTTTTAAAATTTCTCATCTTTATTGTATCTAATGTTTGCTTGGATTTTTAACTCATAATTTTCATCCTTGTATACTTTAAATTCTCTTAAAGTATTTATAATCTTTATGTTGCTTATAAATTTTTCGCTGTGTTTGAACAACTCTTTGATTAGATACTTACAAGGAACCCTACAGTCTTGAGAACTAATCTCGCCATGTATAGCTCGTCATGTATAGCATCTCTATTACTATAAAGAGAGTTTAGAGACTAATATAGGCACGGGACGTGACAAATTTGGACTCCAACTTCATTAGATTATAACTGAGATTACCCTCTATATGTGTGAGCTGTGGGGTCTAAAAAATATTAAAAAGTATTCCTAGATTTACAGGTGGGTAGTTAGCATTAAACACTAGTCAATTCGCATTTCAATTGTAACGTGGCGTTTGACAAAATTTTGAGCCTGATTAAAAAATTTACAAAATAAAAAAAATTACAAAATAATCACTCTCCTCCATCAAATTATTCTTTTTTATTATAATATTCATTCAAATCTTTTCTCTCTACATTTTTTAATCAACTCTTATAATTATCTTCACTTCTCACCAACTCATGTACCCAAAATTAAATTTTAACTACTCCAAAATTGTAACAATCAAACACCAAGTTACTCCCCCATGGACCATCTGATAATGTTGCAGAGAGCCAGAGACAAAGAGAAGCGACTCCACTTAATTCCATGGTCTATTGCAGCATTCTTTTGTTCTGTTTTTTTTTTTTTTTTTAAAAAAAAACTTAATTAGTTCCTTTGGAGTATGACCGAATTCCAAACTCCTCTGCTCTCCATACCTCTCTTTTCTATAAATTTCAAATCATGAAAATGAAATTGAAGGGCGTATGGCGGTTTAAGAGGAGTATTAGGTTGCTTTTCCTTGGCGGAGGCAGAACCTTCATTTGCAGCTACAGGAGAGTAAAACCTGCAAGAATGTCCGATGTACATCAGTTTCCTTTCAAATGTTAAATGCGACAGGCAATTTTAAATCAACAAGAGCAGAGGACAAGATCAGAACAAAGCAATAGGACAACATAAAGAACTAAATTGGTGCCTTTGCTAGTTAAAAAAATAAAATAGAAAAAGAAAGAAAATGATGATATTCCAAATTCATGATAAATGGACATTTCATTTGGTCCTTGGAGACTCTAGTTCATGTTTTTTCTTCAGAATTACACTCAAGACAGAAAGTATTATTGTTTCTCTTCAAGTGATGCGATCCTTGATAGGGAGTATACACACAAGCCTTCAAAGGCTATAGAATATCACCTTAGGAAAAAAAAAATAAAGAACGAACAAGAAAGAATTGACTCAGAACCTGCGAACTCAGCGACTCAAGTTCGAAATAATTCTTCTAGGCGGGCGCCTCCGGGTAAAGTTGCTTCGGGGTCCCGCAACCTAATCCTCCTCTTGAACTGTCACACACCCTTCAATTTCATGATTGTAAATGTATAGAAAAGAGAGGTATGGAGAGCAGAGAAATAGGGTGAGTGAGCGGAAGAAAAAAAAAAGGAAAGTCTTCTTCGTATTGTTCTTGCAGTTTAATTGACAAGTACAAAGAGTGGTTCTTTCAGTTCTTGAGCAGTTTTTAGTTTTATGGTTCTTGAACTGAGATCTTGCCACATCTTGAGTGCCGAACTTAGTTTCTGCAACCCCAATGTGAGTGATACCCCATTTCAACCCCCGAACCTCCCCAATTCTTTCACTGGCTACCTCAGATTGGACTATTGGATAAGGGAAGAGACTACAATCCTCCATACAAGTACTTTGTCCCTCCCTGCGCTACACTAGCCCATATTCTTTTTCAGCTTCTCCACGAGTCCCATTTTGATAACTGACTACTCTAGTAGATCCTACCATTTCCACATCAGCAGCATGATCAGGTTTGGAAAAAATGCGGAAAGAATGGTGGTGGATGATAAAGATTGTTGCAAGTTGGAGGGACCTACTGTTAGAACCAAGGAGGAGAGGGAAAGAGAGGCTGGGGCGATTTTTTTCTTTATTCCATTTTTCTTAAGGAGCATAATAGTGACGGTGTTCTCTCGTTAGAGCTCTCCCCTTTTCTCTCCCCTCTCCTCTCCCCTCTACTCTTCCCTCATCCTTTCCCTGGCTTGCCCCATCCGCCTGTCTTCTGGTTTGTCCCTCTCACCGCCCTTTTGTCCTTTGTATCCTCCTAGAGCTGGTCTTCGCCCTTGTCTTTTCCCTTTGTTCCTTCGTTGTCTCCCCTTGTCCCTCTCCGTCACGTTGGATATCAACTGGGATGAAGACACAGCGGATGTTAATGAGGCCCTTCTTGAAGCTGAAGTGAACTCCAACCGTGTGTTGGTGGGCAAGATTCTTTCCCAACGTATTATCAACAAGCAGGCTAGAGAGATATTGTTCTCCACTCGTGGAAGTTTTTAGCCGGCCTGGAGGTTGAAGACCTCGGTAATAATGCCTTCTTGTTCACGTTTCTTGACCAAAGTATTCGTGACCAAGTTTCCTTTGGAGGCCCGTGGAATGTACGTGGGCACCTCCTCATCCTTAAGCCTTGGAATCCTTCTCTGTCGATAGGTGAAATTGACCTCAGTTCCACCCCCGTCTGGCTACAAATACATGGGCTTCCCATCTTCAAGATGACTGAGCGTTGTATTACTAATATGAGAATGGATTCCCTCCGAAGGGGAATCCGTCCGAAACACCGAAGGGATGGCTGGAACCTCACGTTCCAGCCATCCAACGGTCAGGAATCCGACTGCTCAGGCAGTCCTGACCGTTGGATGGTTGGAACGTGAGGTTCCAGCCATCCCTTCGGTGCTTCGGACGAATTCCCCTTCAGAGGGAATCCGTTCCCTTACTAATATTGGTCGACTGGTTGGTCCAGTATTAGCTCATGATTTTCCAGTGAATGCTACGATCCATGTATAGAGGTTCTTTCGCGTTCAGGTGTTGCTTGATACTCGTAAACCTTTGATTCCGGGTTACTATCAGAAACGAAAGGAGGCTGAGCCTTGTTGGGTTCAGTTAAAATATGAAAAGATTTCCGCCTTTTGCTACGCTTGTGGGAGCATTGGACATACTCAGTTCTCCTGTGAAATCAAGTTCTCTTCTTCGGATCCTAATATCCGTTTCAGCCCCCAAAATGAAGGCAGACGGTCCAGGTTCGGAGTTTCGAAAGTGGTCTATTGATGTCCCTCTGGTGGACTCTCCTTCCAGCAAGACCAGGTGTCCAACCTCTCCATCGTCCTCTTGTTTTCCTTTTTGTCTTCTTGATGACGCTTCACCGGTGCAATCTCTGGCTGTTCCGCCGCCAGCCCGTCGTAAATTGTACTATCCTCCTCGATATTCTCCTCCTGATGGTTCAGATGTCGTTGAGTCTGACGTGTCGGCTTGTGCTCAGAGATTTCTGACACATAGGAACGGGTGCAATTTCAGGGACACCCCTGCCATTCAGCTTCTCCATATCAGCTTCCCTTTTGTCCCCCTTCTTTTCCTGCTTTGCAGGTCTTTTTTCGGGTCCCAAGTGTTTGTCTGGTGTGGTTCTCTCCAAAAGCCCTACGACTGGTTCTTTTTCTTCCCCCCATAATCCTTGGGCCCTCGCGCAACCCAGCCCATCTCACCCCTCCCCTCTCCTTCTGGGCCCTTCTTTTAATCCTATCCCTTTAGAGCCTTTTGAGACTGCCACAGAAGTTGCCGATGCTTTACTTTCCCTGCCTTAGGCCCAGGATCCTTTTGACTCTGATGACGGGCCCAATCTTGATAGCCTTATGTCACAAGAATCTGTTCACCACTCACAAACAACTTATCAAGCTTCGGATGGCTCTCTGGTAATCGAGCGTTTTAAGTCGGAGAAAAAACGCAAAGAAGGACTTTCTCTGGACTTGGTGACCAATTGTACGCTTGCCTCCTTGAAATTGACTGGGAAGATTCATAAAGTGAAAGGGATAGTTCTTAAAGGGGGGAAATCTCAAGGCGGTGCTACTCTTAGTTCGACCAAGGCTATTCAAAAACTTCCGGTGGAACAGGTGGTAGATTTGGGTTCGGTCTCTCTTGATGGTTCAGGTAACTAGGTGGATTTGGCTGGGGTGGCAAGCCTTACCTTGCCCCCACCCCACCAATGAGGACGATTCACTGGAACTGTCGTGGCTTGGCTCGGGCTGCGGCAGTCCGATCTCTCCGGGCCCTCATCAGGACTTCTAATCCTGATATTTTGTTCCTTGTTAAAACTAAGATTTCTTATGTTAGCTCTTCTCTCCATCGTTTGGGTTTTCTCAATTTCATTCAACAGCCTCCCATGGGTCACAAGGGCGGCTTGGCTCCCGCGTGGCTTGCTGGTATTGATTTGAAAGTCTCTTCTTTGAATCTACATTTCATCAACGTTCTGATTTTCTCGGACCCTGGTCATGTTCCCTGGATGATGACTCTTGTCTATGGACCTCCCGTTTGGGCTGATAAACAACAGTTTTAGGATAACCTTCGGGCTGTAGGTAGTGCTTTTGCAGGTGCATGGCTTTGTATTGGGGATTTCAACTCCGTGATGTCCCAGCAGGTAAGAGTGGCGGAAATCCAGTTCCTGCCTCTTCCTCTTCTGGTCTTTGTCAATTTTTGCTCACTTAAGGCTTGGTGGATCTTGGCTTCCACGGTCCCCATTTTACCTAGAGTAATAAACGTCACGGGAATGCTTTGATCAGGGAGCGTCTTGACCGTGATGTGGCTAACGGTGATTGGCGTCTCCTTTTCCCGCGTGCTACTATCAAGCATTGTCCCCGTACCTTGTCTGACCACTCTCTCATCCTCCTTGATACTTTCGGTGATGCATTTTTTGGTCCCCAACCTTTTCGCTTTGAGCCTTTCTGGCTTAGCTCCCCTCAGTGTCAATCTGTTGTTGAGAATGCTTGGCACCCCCCTATTCGGGCTCCCCTGCTTTTAGCGTTACACAGAAAATCAAGAGAGTCAAGGCTAGTCTGAAGCGTTGGAATAGGAAATCTTTTGGGAACATACAAAAGCAGATTCAGAGTTACACTTTGGAGTTATCCCATATTCAAGATCTGGATCCTTCTTTTGCTTCTGCAATCCTTGAACAAAATTTACAGTGGAAGCTTCACGATGTCTTGAAACGTGAGGAGGATCTTTGGCGCTGTAAGTCTAGGCTGCAGCTGCATTCCATGGCTGATTTAAACACCAGATTCTTTCATCTCTCCACTGTGGAGCGGAGAAGGCGGAATTGCATAGAGGGGCTCAAAATGGAGGATGGTATTTGGCTTAATACTGAGGATGAAATTGGTAATCACTTTGTCTCTTTTTTTACCACCTTGTTTGCCTCGTCTACCCCCTCCCTTGGCCCCGAAATTGCTTCTCTTATTTCCCCTGTTATTTCTGTTGAGAAGAATGTGCTTTTATGTCAAGTTCCGGATGAGAAAGAAATTTGGCTTGCCATGCGCTCCATTGGTGCTCTCAAGGCACCTGGCTCTGATGGGATTCCTGCCCTGTTTTATCATTATTTTTGGACCATTGTGAAAAAGGATGTGATCCCAGCTGTGCAGTCATTCTTTACTTCGGGTTTTCTCCTTAAATCTTTAAACCATACAAATATCGCCCTCATTCCCAAAAAAGACAACCCTACCCTTGCCTCACACTTTAGACCGATTAGCCTTTGTAATGTCATTTATAAGGTTATATCTAAGATCCTATCCTCTCGCCTTAAGCCTCTTCTCCATAAACTCATATCCCCTTTGCAAGCTGGCTTTGTTCCTAATCGCCTTATCAAAGAAAATTTCATCCTAGCTCATGAACTCATTCACAAGTTGAACATCATAAAGGGAAGCGTGGTTTGATGGCCCTTATAATTGATATGGATAAAGCATATGATCGTATTGAGTGGGATTTTCTTTTTGAGGTTTTAAGGTGTTTTGGGTTTTCTGCTTCTTGGATTCAATTGATTAAGCAGTGTGTCTCCACTGTTTCCTTCTCTCTGCTTTTGAATGATAGCACTCATGATTTTTTTTGCCCAAATAGAGGTCTCCGTCAAGGAGATCCTCTCTCTCCGTTCTTATTTATCTTGTGCTCAGAGGTTCTTTCTCGTTTGTTTGCCACGGCTGAACAACATTCTTTATTTTCGGGCATCAAGGTTTCTCGTCCTGCCCCTGCAATTTCCCACCTTATGTTTGCTGACGAACTCATGATTTTCAGTCGTGCGCGTGTAGCTGATGCTGAAGCTATTAATTTTTGTCTGCTTACTTATTCCCAATGGTCTGGCCAGACAATTAGTGCTCTCAAATCGGGGATTTTCTTCAGTCCTAACACAATGCCTTCTCTGGTTAATGACATATGTCACTCGTTGGATTTGAAAAGAACTGCCTTGGGCGGTAAATACCTTGGGCTCCCCCTTCAATTCCCAAGGTCTCGTTTGGCAGCCTTTAGAGAGCTTCAAGATCGCATCTTCTCTAGGCTGGATGGCTGGCAAGCCAAGTGCCTTTCACAAGCTGGCAGGTTGACTCTTATAAAATCGGTGGCCGCCTCTATTCCAGTTTATTCCATGTCCACATTTCTTCTTCCGAAATGCTGGAGTCAAACTCTTGACAGGAAATTCAAGAACTTCTTTTGGGGTTTCAAGGCTGATCAGCGTCATCTTACTCCTTTGGCGTGGTCTACTGTACGCAAGCCTAAGGAACTAGGTGGGCTGGGTCTTCGGAGGATGTTTGATGTGAACAGATCTTTAATTGCAAAGCTTGGTTGGCTCTTTGGGTTCAAGTTCTTCGAGCTAAGTACTTCAATGATTCTCCCTCACTTGCGGAGTGTATCAAAAAACCTATGAGCTCCTAGATTTGGCAAGGCATCCTAGCTTGTAGGGACATTCTGAATAAAGGTCTGGTTTTTTCTGTGTCTTCAGGGGAGTCCATTCGGCTGTGGGTTGACCCTTGGGTCCCGGGTATGCTTGGTTTTTATGCCCAACCATGTGTGCCTAACTCTTTTATCTCTTCTTTACCAACCCATGTCAGTGAGCTTTATTGATGATTTTTCTGGCCAATGGAATAGGTCCCTGTTGAATCAATTGTTCATTCCGGAGTGTGTGTATAAGATCCTTTCTATTCCCTTGCCTTCCACCTTCCCTTCAGATTTGTTGACTTGGAGCTTGGAATCTTCGGGGGTGTTTTCCGTTAAGTCTGCATACTATTCTGATCAAGCTGGTAGATTTTCTCACCCTTTGGGTGTGCCTTTTTTCAATTGGGAAAAAATTTGGAAGACTAAGATTCAAGGGCGCCTCAAACTTCTTCTCTAGAAGTTTGCAAGTAGAGCTTTATCTGTTAAGTCTCATCTATTCTTTATGGTGGAACATATGCCAGAGGAATTCTTCCTTTGTCCCTTGTGTAAATCGGCACCTGAATCTGAGGAACATCTTGCCTTCCAATGTATTTTTGCTAAAATCCTTTGGGGTGAGGCTCACTGGCCCTTTCGTATGGAAGCTTTGCAGCATCTGGATATCTCCTCTTGGATGTCCTTTATTTTGAATGATGTTGTCTCGCTGCCCTCTTTTTCTTCTACTGCTCATGACTGGATTCTGCAGGCAGCTATTATTCTTGATGTCATGTGGTTCGCTTGCAATCAAGTTGTTCATTATGAAATTGTCTTCCACCCATCTGATCTGATTGCACATATGAAGAGGCATTTTATGGAGCACCGTGCAGCTTGGCGTGATTCTGATCAGCGGCAGACTTTTGTGTGGAAGCCACCTGACGAGGGTGCTTGGAAGTTTAATTGTGACGCGGCTGCCCGTGGTAACATGAGTTTCTTAGCGACTGTTGCTCGTGATGACCAGGGTTGTTTTCGGGGAGCATGGAGCGGTTTCATGCTGTCTTCTAATCCCCTCCTTGCGGAACTGCATGCTATTCTTCTTTCTTGCCAATCAGCCGAGTCGTCTTCGATTGAGTTGGATTTTTTTTAGAGTGACTCTTTGTGCTCTTGTCGTATCATGAATGATCCCACCTTCCTCGTGGAAGGCCCTTTGCTGTTCCATACTAACCTCATCAGGGATTTCCTTCGTAGGCATCCCGATTAGCGATTGAGCTGGATTTCTAGGAAGCAAAACCTTATGGCCCATCGTTTGGCCGCTTGGATAGCCTTTTCCTTTGTTTTTGGTGTTCTTCCCTTTTCTTGTTTGCCTTTGCAAGTTACGTCTGCTGATGATCCGTTGGATCCCCCTTGATGTAACCTCCTTTGGTGTTTTGCTTAGAAAAGAAAAATAAATAAATAATAGTGACGGTGTTAACGCAAGCATTGTTATATTTGTTCAATCAACAGAAGAGTTTGCAAGCTTTAAAAGGGAAGGTTGGGTCAAAAGGCTAGAGACTTCTTTTATTTAGCACCCAAAAATTTGGCCCCCAAAAGCCACAGTAAGGGCGGCTCAACATTTTTAGAGCCTTATGCAAGTCATAAAGAGGCAATGTAACAAGTATAGAAAGTAGAATGTTATATGCAGTAAAACAATTTTAGAAAAAATCTAGTAAAATTTCTAGACATTTAAAAATATAGTTCAAATAGAATATATTGCTTGATCTACGCTAGAATTTAATTTTTAAGAAATTAAGTTAAGTTAATTAGCAATAAAGTAGGCAGTTGTGATGCTAGGTTCACTACAAGAAATGTGATCTTTTGTGACTAATTTTTAGGTGCCAAATTAATTTTTGTAACTAAAAGTAACCTTTTAGTGTCAAAACTGACAAATTCGTCACTTAAGACAAGTAATGCCCAATAAAAATGTCCGGACGTCTAATAATACCGTTAGCACGCTTAAATTGGGTGACAAAAGCAAATTTCGTCGCCAAAATGTGACTAACATCATTCGTCACAAAAACAAAATAGCGTTCGAAATCAAAACAACGTGTGCAAATGGTGTAGCTCGAGTAATGAAATCATTTTGGTGTCGAAAACACTGATGGTCATCAAAAAGCGACAAAGTTCGTTCATCACAAAAAAAAAAAAGCTAGAAATTTGGACGTTCTGCAATAAGAGTCTGAATAGGTAGACCAAAAACAACGTTTGGCTCGCCTCACCTAACCTCTCTTTTGAATTACCTCCTCAGCTCTCACTCTCACTGTCTCTGGTCTCTCTCACTCTCTTCAACCCTCTCCTTTAACGCTTCTCTCTCTCTCATTCTCGTTCTTTGTCGCACTCAGCCTGATCTCTCTACTTCACGTCAGTGGCACCATGGATATTTCTCCAATCTGTCAAGCATTACCTCTTTGATTCCCACTTCAGCAGAGATTGTCCAAGAGCAACGATTCCACATTTTTTCTCTTTCAATTAACTAGTTTCTAACATTTGTGCTTATTTTTTACAGTGTAATTCTTTCATTTACTAACATTTCAATTTTATGTTCTATTAGGGTTTCGATCCGGTCAATAATTTGAGGATTTTACTACTCATTGTTCAAGATTACGATGATGGATTTTGCTATTCTCACTTGTGAGATATTACTTTGTTGCTGCCAAATTTCACGGTGCTCGATTGGGCCTCCCTCCAAATTTGCTTACTGGCCCACAGTCATATATGTAAGGGTCCTCGCGAGTCTCCACAAGGGTATGATCCAACTATGGGACGCCTGGATAAGGAATCTGATTGATTGTTTTGACGAGCATGAGAGGCGTGTTCGTGGTGTTTATTTCCATAAATCTCAACCACTATTTGTGTCTAGAGGTAACAAACTGCAGTGCCTTTGGTTTAGATTTAATATACAATGGTGAATGTTATTGTGTTGCTTTGGTTTGGTTTGTTATAGTTGAATTTGTGTAGATCTAGGCTAGTATGCCCTGTTAGGTGTTGAAGGAGAATTGCATAAACCTAGGAAATGACAGTTAGAATGCAGAGGTTTGGGTTTGAGATTTTTGAATGAAGGAGTTTTCTTCCTAAGATAGAATTGCGATTAGCAAGGTATAATACAGACCTTAAGAATTCTAAATGCAAACCAGTTGCTGAAGAATATTTGAGTTTTGCATTAAATATTTGAGGCGGTGAGTAAAATTCTGAGGGACAATGAAAGAGATTCGCAAATATAAATAGATTGTAGTGCCCATCATACTCCAGAATTTTAAATTGCAAAAGCAAGAAAGGATGACAACTATGTATTCTATAGAAGTTAGGATGAGAAAATTACATATATCAAATAGCTACTACGTGTATGAATTCTAATAGTTGTTGCTTGTATAATTATGATTGTAGTTGGTGTTAGATGTATGCCCTCAAAACCAATCCTTTTGAATAATTATGAGATAATTATTATTGTTGATTAACCATTTGTATATTATTTTAGGTACTTGCAATGACATAAGATGTCATATTTGTTGAGCAACATTGTAGAAAAGTCAAGTCAAAGATTAATGAATCGGAAGCGAGGAGTATGACTTATCGGATCCTTGTTGACTCACTTTGCTCTAGACCGAGATACATGGTAATGTACAAATAGGTCTACACTCATTGTGCCTCTATAAGATATAATGATGGACTCCATCATTGAGGTGGTGACCTTAAGCAGATGAGTGGATACAATGTAAGAGTACATGCACTGAACATGATCAAAGATGAATACCTTCTTGAAACGATCACTGACGTAGATAATGGTATTCAGCACAATTAGCTTATGTTGTCCTTAGGCGTGAGAGAGTTATGCAGGTTTGCTTGTTTTGTGCTTGTGCTTTGACTAAGTCATTTGGTGATGATCTTCATAGATCAAATATTTTAGATAATGTTGGACCTTGTGCATAGTAAGTGAATTTGTATAATTGTTCGATATGGAATCCATCAGTCTCTTGATGAGTCAGTATATTTATTATGTTTATATATTGTTGGACTCACATAAAACGTTGCGCATCGAGATTTTGTGAAAAGTGTTTTGACAATTTTTACTTATATTATATATTAAGTAAATATTTGTGAAAATGATTTTGAAAATCTTTAGAATTCCAACAAGGTATAGACTGAGAATTAAGAATATAGTGTGGTGGAAAAATAAATAGGCATATAATTGTTAGCAAAAGAGATTTCACAAAAACAATCTCAGTATCTCGGGGGTCAATTGTGATATGTTAATGAACATGATCACAATTTGTAGAAGCTCATAAATTCGAATTATAGAATATAAGGAGGTTTAATGAAAAAAAGTTTTTCATGATGATCCTACGGCCGAGTTTTGAGGTCTCTAAAGATCTCACTCATAAACACAGTTGAGTTCTGAGCCAGCCATTATAAATAGCTCAGAAACTCATTTGAGAATAGAGAATTCATTTTGAATGTGAGAGTTTCTCTCTGTACAAATTCTCTCTCTAACTCTCTCTCAAACATGTGTGCATGGATCTGAAGAAGGAAGCACGTTTGGGCTGTTTTGATTCAACGATCATTTCTGCTGCGATCTCGTATTCCAACAGTTGGTATTGTACTGCACAAATTTTAGATAAGGAAGTTGTAGAGGTCGAGAAGCCATCAAGAGAAATTCTTGATATCAAGCCTAGTTATATTGTACATCTCAAAGTGGGCTTAATACTACATTTAAACTAAGGAGGCTAGTTGTTGTTGGGTTTGTAATTACAAAGACAAGGACATATTTCTATCTCGAACCATATAATTGATGCTAGATGACGAAAAACTATGATTGAGGATGATGATTTGATAGACAAGATTGAATCAATTTCTTATGAGATTAAGTTTGAGTCCACTCCTAATTGGGGATTCAAAGGTACAAACATTAGCAAATATCATCCTAAACAAGCCTGTATTTTTTTGCATGTCTTTTATTTTTCTCTAACCATGTTGTTTTGTTTGTAACATTTTTATGTTCTGCAATTGAATTTTAGGATAGAAATATGTGACTGAGCAATAATGGAGCATATGACACAGAATATGAGGCAAAATAGGAAATGACTCAATTTCACCTGTTGAAAGGATTTAGATCAAGAACAATTTAAGTTTGATTTTTAATTGAACAATAGGCATAGTAATGTTTTGTTTTGGTTGTATTTTGAATAATGTCAAGTCAATATATTTCATTTATTTTTGTTAATCTTGGAATCTTTACTTATTTTCTTGTTGATCTTGGAGTAAATTATTTAAAATAAAATTAAAAAATACCTTTAAACTTTATAAAAGCAATTTTAAATGAAAAAAAAATCAAAAAATATGTGACTGAAAAAAATGCGTGGCAAAAGTCACTCTTTAGTAATGACAAATAAAATGTGTCACAAAAAATAGTCTTTAGTGACAAAATAAATTGTCACAAAAATTAGCTCATAGTGACAAATTTCAAATTTCGTCACAAAAGGTTGGAAACAAGAATATCCGTTCGAACGGCAAATAACTCGTTCAAACGGTTTTTTTATGATGAAATTTTAAATTTTGTCACAAAAGAAACCCATTTGAACAGCATATGACCCGTTTGAACGGTTTTTTGTGACAATTTCAAATTTGGTCACAAAAGATTCGAAACAGAAATATCCGTTTGAACAAGTTTACGTGACGAATCTCAGATTTTGACACCCAAACTCTTTGCTGACGGGCTTACATTGATGAATCAAATGCTGAATTGATTTTGTCACCCAAAATATTTGGTGACAAAATGATAGCTTTTGGTGACAAATTTTTTTGTCACCCAAAGCTAAATTTATTTTAGTGGTTTTAAGAGAATAACTTTTTGGGAATTATGCTATTATTTTGAAAAGAGACGTGAAAATTGATAGAGTAGACTCTTATTAGATGATATTGATAGTTGTAGGATCTCCAATTTTTTATTTTCAATTTCAATTTTGTAAACTAATTTTTAAATGTTCCTAGTTTGTAGGTGTTTATTAAGTTTTATTTCAAAAAAATTAGGCTTATTTTTTGTACTTAATTTTAATTTTGTTATAATATAAGGCCCTCGGGGCCTTAAGATATTGACTCACCTCCCTACCTATTTGAGTTGCCCCTGACAGCTCAGGATTCATTTTAGAAGTATGTCCTACACACTCAGAGATCCTGAGCCATCAGATTCTTCCCCAGAAGAACCGGGGAAGAACCCAAGAAGAATTTGTATCATTTCTCTAATTGATTTAAGAAAAAAAAACTTACTCAATCACAACTTGCCACATGTCATAAAAAAATTAATTTCAAATTTCAAATTTAAAGAGATTTTTTTTTTTATGAAACGTGCCCAGTTGTGATTGTGCTTGGACTAACTGACCTATTCTACTAACTGCCCAAACCTAGTAAGTTTTAAGATTTTTTTAGAAACTCAGTGAATTTTTTAAAAGGGCTTCAAAACTCAATGCGTAATTGTAAATATGAATTTTTTTCTATATATATCTGTTTGTGTCAAATAGAAAATAGACTTAATATTTTAAAAGGAATTATTTAATTGGCTTATGCCTAACTTGTGGTTAACCCTTTGAATAGAATTGCGTAGGCTTTTATAGAATAAAGCTGAAGTTAACACTTTTTTTGCTAATGTTAATCTGCTTATCTCATAAATCCTCTTCATCGATAATTACTCATTTGATTAAAATAAATTGGCTAGAATCATAAACGGTAGCACGAATACCGCCATTCTAAAAAAAAGTAGAGGAAGAGATGCAGGGCGGAACCACGTGTAGACCATGGGGGCAGCCGCCCCATGGCCTGAAAATTCCTTCAATATATATATTGTGTGTTAGGAGCCCAGCCAGCCCCCAACAACCCAGGCCTGCCCCATTAATAGATTATGTACTCTGATTTCATAAATTGTGATGAATTCATAAATTAAAATTGTTAAATTCATCAACATGAATTTGTGAATTTATTTTATCTGATTCGAATTGTTAAATTGTTAAATTCAAATTTATGAATTTAAATTGTGATAAATTCTTGTTTTATGTATTCGAATAAGAAAAAAATAAACTTAAGCATTCCGATCTCATGTCAATCAGAGATGAATAATGAACTAATAGTAATGGGTATGTGTGAGAAATAAAGTTTAAGGATGGTAGTGGGATACAGATTGCTCTCATTATACAGATGTCTTGAAATTGAAAAAGAAGGGTTTTATCCCGTTTGATACTGGTAACTGCAACCTGGATAATTGGATCGATTTTTATAATTTGAAGTCGTAAAAGTTTTTCCCTCCCTATGTGGAATGCATATTATGTGTTATAGTTGAGAAAATATCTCCTATTGATGTGATTACACACGTTTCAATCTTATGTGAAGAGGTTGAGATTCCCTACATATATCTGCCTTCAAAAGAGGTAAGTTTGCAACATTTAGATGATCTTACAAGCTTCCTTAATATAATCAAAGTAACGTGGTGAATTTATGAATTCATCAAATTAAATCAACATGAATTTAAATTGTTAAATGATTGTGAATCTATTATGAATTTATTTTAATTTTTGATGAATAATGTGATGAATTTTATATTGTGATTATGAATTTGATTTAGATTGTTGTGAATCTTTGATTATGATTTGGTTGTGCAATATATTGAAATTGTGATTAGGTTATGAAATTAGATTAATGAATTTATTTTGTTTTGTTTTGTTTAGATAATGAATACGCTTTTTATAAAGAAACTAGTCAGTGTAGGGGTGTTAGTACTCCTAACGTGACTGCTACTTCTGAAATGAATATTATTGAGAACGAAACTATTTTACAACGTTTTCAGAATATGCAGTCTCATAGGATCCAATTGCCACCTCTCAAAATCAGCAAATAGTATTGTATGTGTATTTCAATATTTTTAGTTTTTTTAGTCCTTAATTTTTTATATTTAACTCTAAGATATTTTTTTGCATTACGTAGTAAATTTTTTTAGTCATTTTTCCTTAAGAGTTCGACCCCCTTCAATTGGATTCCTGGTTCCGCCACTGAAGAGATGATTATGTATAAGAGAGTCGTAAAGGACTCTCAAATTTTGGGAAGCCAATTTAGGCTCTCTTTAGAATTTATACTAGTATACTTATTTTCGAATGCAATCCATTCGTATTTCATTCTTTTTTTTTCTTGCCTTAACTTTGCTTTTCTTTGCAATACAGAACTAAAGATAAAGGCGAAGGAAGCTTCAGCGAACCCTAAGGATAAGGAGAAAGGAAAAGCAGCCGAGCAACCGATCGAATCGAGCGTCGAAGGAACACAATCCCAACACTCCTCCTTCCCCTCCCGAGGTCACTTCCGGTTTACAACAAGCTGTTGTCATCCCTCCTTTTGCAGCGATCCTTTTAATTTCACTACCATTCCAAGCTGAAGAAGTTCAAGAATAGGTCCTCCCCCTTTACGCAGTAGGGGCCAAGGCACTGATCATGTCAAAGCCTCTCGTCGAGCAAATTACTCAAGTTGGTCTTGAGATGGCTGGTGATCCAAAAAAAGTTGTTGAACAGAGCGTCGAAGGAACACAACCTACCGAATGTGTTCTGAAGTCCGCGGGTAAAGAAGTTGAAGAGACGACTCAGTCTCAGTCTCCCCCTTTACGTCGTAGGGGTCGAGGCACCGATCATGTCAAAGCCTCCCGTCGAGCAAATTACTGAAGTTGGTTTTGAGATGACTGGTGATCCAGAAAAGGTTGCTGAACAGAGTGTCGAAGGAACACAACCTACCGAATGTGTTTTGGAGTCTGCGGGTAAAGAAGTTGAAGAGACGGCTCAGTCCCATGTGCAATGACATAGAAAGTCATTAATATATATATACATACACTACAAAAAATGAATTTTAGTGCCGATTTTTTTTTGTCACGAGCTCTGTAAGCAATAGAGCATCATTAAAGAATTTTTGGTGAGGAAATTCAGTTTTCGTCACAAAAAGTTTTTAGTGATGAAACTGGTTCAATCACTAATAAGATATTGTGACATAAATTTTCATCACCAAAAGTCGCATTCGATCGCCTTGTATCCGATGGATAGGAACATGGACGATCGATTGGATTGGAGAAAAATCCGATCAATCGTTCCTAGTCATGATCGGACAATCCTACTGCAATCGGTCGAATTGGCTTTTATGACTGATTGGAGGTTTATTGAGCGATTGATCAGTCGGTCAAAACTGGTTCCGTCACTAATAAGATATTGTGTTGAAACTTTTCGAGTTCGATTGCCCCGTATCCGATGGATCGAAACATGGACGGTCAATTGCATTGGAGAAAAATCTTATCGATCGTTTCTGGTCATGATCGAACGGTCAAATTGGTATTTATGACTGATCGAATGGTTTTAGAGCGATCGATCGGTCGGATCCACAACCGATCGGATGGTACTTTATTTGGATCGAACGGGAAGCATTAACAATCGTTCAAACATTTGTGGATGGTAGAACGGTAAACAGTTACGATTGATCAAGACAATTTTGATGAACGATCAGTTCATTTCTATGATCGGACATGTAAAATTTGTGATCAATTTTTTAAAAATGGTCAAAACTCATAGGCCAAATAGGTAATTAACTCTAAATGAAAGCTTTTAGGCAACCATTGAAAATTGGAACTTGTGCCTCCAAATATGAACAAATTAGTTAGGAGTAACCTTTGTAGGTTGACACTTGACACACCCTAGCTGGACTCCCATAACAAAAAAATTTTGCAACTTACTTGATGTATGTGGT
This sequence comes from Myrica gale, assembly GCA_963930655.1. Classification (NCBI taxonomy): domain Eukaryota; kingdom Viridiplantae; phylum Streptophyta; class Magnoliopsida; order Fagales; family Myricaceae; genus Myrica; species Myrica gale. Next base: position 15,541,619 of record OZ005620.1, read on the forward strand.
GAAGGGTCACGACATATGTTTGAATTTGCCGTGGTCAAGTTCGTTCAAAACCAGTACATAAAGGGGGCGTTTGTTTGTGGAAATTTTTACCCCTCAAAATTTTCAAATAATTATAAAATAATCCCTCTCCTCATTAAATTATAAAATAATATTATACTATTCAATTAAATCTTCCCTCTCTTCACTTTTCCATAAAATATTTATACTTTTCACAAACCCCAATACCCAAAATTTCTAAAACACCAAAAATTCCATAAACAAACGCTCCCAAAGTATCATGAATTTTTCCGTTACCTAAAAAGAAAAAAGAAAATTGGGACTTGTTTAATTTTAAACAAATCTCACCTGTGAAATACAAAATGTATGGAAAAATTCTTGTTTAATTTTAGCGTTAAATTTTCACAAACATTATTACTATCCATACTAAATTCTGTTATAATAAAAAAGGTCAATTAACAAAACCAAATATCACCACTTTGGATGACAGCAACTTACAATAACGACAACTAGAATCACACAAAAAATAGAATGATTAGCAAACGAAGTTATGGAAATTTGGAGAGGCGATTGCGGAAACAGCAAAAGCAAGCAAATATTAATAATCAACCAAGTGAAAGACAAAAAAAAAACAAAACGTTTTGTACAAGTTTTGGTTCAAATGAAAAATCTTCTAAAAAGTCAATACCCTGCGCTATAATTTGTGACAGCATTAGATGATCTAATTCGAAGAGAGTATATACCGTATATGAATTTATAATAGTTATTTTCTGAATTGTATTATATAATTCAAAATAATATTGAAACCATAAATATTAAATATACATGAAATACTGAATCATATTATTCAAAATTTTAAGATAAGGATCCTCTACAATTTCTACTTGAGCAATTAGATATCTTGCAGGGTTCACTCTACTCTCAATTTTTATGTAAATAATATTAAATAATATAATGTTATTAATTATGTGTATCCTGTATGGTAGAAAAAAAGAGAATTGAAAAGGAGGGTGGTTGAAAACTTTAAACGGATGGGGAGCCCAATTTCTCTCTTTGTTTTTTATTTTTAATTCTTTTTTTTTTTGGCGGGGGGCGGGGGAAGAAAATGAGCCCAACTACTCTTCGATTGGACTTGGAACTTTCTTGTGGGGGCAAAAACGAAGCCTGGCTACAGCCATTTTACTGCTTCGGATTCTAGTTTGACGGGTTAAGCACTTCGTCCATGTCTGTCGTCAGGCAGGCCTGAACACATTACAAGACGCTCCGCAGCTCCAAACTCCATGGCTGCTTTACTGTTCACACCCAATATCCAGAGACCCTCAGTTCCACCAGTCTTAACACCGAACAAATCCCCTAAGCTCAGAATCAAAACCAGAGTTGCCCTCCAACCCTCCCCAACCTTCTCAGACCCCTTTGTTCTCCAACTAGCAGAGACCCTTGAAGACTCTCTCCCCGCGTCGTCTTCTTTACCACCATTGCCTCTGCAAAAGCTCAGAGACACCTCCTCTGAGACCCTCCTCTCAACCCCGTGGCCCTCCCGCAAAGATGAGCCGTTTCGCTTCACAGACACCTCCTTCATCAGACACTCCGAAATCAGCCCAATTAGTCACCCCCCTCCCTCATCTGCTCTTTCAGGAATTTCGTCGACCACCCAGTTCCCCCATCTTGTTATTGCTGACGGGTTTGTAGTAAATTCGGTGAATTTATCCGAATTGCCAAGTGGCGTATTTGTTGGAAGCCTGTTGGAGCTCTCTGAAGAGAGTATTATAAAAAGAGTGGGTGAATTAGTCTCTAATTCGGTTGAGGGCGACTTGTTTTGGTCTATTAATGGGATAGGCTCGCCGGATTTGACGGTAGTGTATGTTCCGGCAGGCTGTAAGGTAGAGAACCCTATTTGTTTGAGGTACATTTCAGTTGAGGGCGGCAGCCAGGGATCGAATAAATTGCCCATATCAAACCCGAGGGTGTTAGTGATGGTGGAGAAGGGAGGGGAGATTGGTATAGTTGAAGAGTTTATGGGGAAGGATGAGAAGCAGAGTTATTGGGCGAATTCAGTTTTGGAGGTGGTCGTTGGAGAAGGTGGGGTGGTTCGGCATTCCTATATTCAGAATCAATCGTTAAATGCTGCTCATATAAAGTGGACCTCAGTGCGGCAGGTAAATTCTCGTAGTTGCTTTTCTTTTTTGTTGGATTATTGTTGGTTCTCAAATGTAATGGATACAGGTTGCTGTATATTTTTGGAAATGTGAACTATCTTGTTTGAACTATAGCAATTTGCTTGTTATGCCATTCAACGGGAGATTCCTGGATCGTTTTGGATGTACAAATTTATATTTATGATAAAAGTCCTTCTGTAGGATGACTAGTTGTTAACCCATGCGCTAGAAGCACTCACATGAGATTGTTCATAACATAATTGTTATTACAATTTAAATGAACATTGCATTTAGATTGCAATCCACTTTTGGGAAATCAAAAGTTCTGAATAGAGGATGAATCCTAGCTGGGGAAGGCCTACACCAGACTTTACTAGCTTATAAACGTTAAGTACAGGGACTGCGCGTGATTTGATAGTCCACTTTCTTGAACTAGCGGAACTGGAACTGGCTTTGGATCCACCATTGCTTCTCCTGCTCTCGATTCTGCTTCTTAGCGGCCCCCCTCATCTTGGTCATTAAACAGTCTTATTAACACTGGAAATAAAAAGTCATGGTGATGAATATCAACTCCATTAGAGTCTGTGACATTAATGAGTAAGAAGTAATAGTTATAGCTCTCTGAACTTTTCTTCTTTGGATCAGATCACAGATAGTCAGATATGGAGGCCTATTGGAAAATCTCATAGAGAAAGTGGACGATATAGTTATGTTCGATCTCTCTCAATTCTGAGCTATTCTTCTGTGTTTTCGTCATGGACGCACCTTTTTTCTCAACGCCTTTCCAACCTTACGTTTATCAGAGCCCGCAAGATGCTGTGATACCGTTCCAGATTTTGGGTGGTGAAGCTCAGGTGGTTCAGTGCATGTAGAAGGTGGTGGTTTAAATCTGTTACGTAGGATGACCTTTTTTCGTAGCCTCGTGATTGAAGCGAAATTGTTCCAGTTTTCGGTGAGCGCTTTTGGTCTGGTCACGTTAACTGAACAAAGCCGGAATTCTCAGAGTGTCATTCGTGTTGGGAGATATGGGGTGGTATGGCTCGCGAATTTGTTTGGCAAACTAGTGCAGTCCCGTATCCCTGTTGACTTCTCGGAGAGATTCAATGAGTCCTCGCGTGCCTTTCTAGCCCAGCTGTGCTCGAATAGGGGCGGTAGGTACGTTGCTATTGTTGAGTTTGGGGAGAGACACCGGCGGGGAGTTGTGATGGTCCCGGAAGGGAAGTCGAGTGGGGGGTGGCTAGCCTTTGCTAGGACCTGTGAGGAGATCATTGCGGTCATAGGGGAGCTCCAATGTAAGCGGAAAGGGTCGGTGGCTGTTTCGGTCATAGAAGGTTGGTCCTTTGCTGATTCGGTGAAGGTTGGCTTGCCGGAAACGAAGGCTGTGGAGAAAGGACCGCTGTGTAGGTTTTCGGCCGGAGTGGGCAGACAGCAAAAGCAACTGGCGCTTGGCTTTCCATCGTCGCAGCATGCAGACCCGCATGAGGAAGTTGTGCTTCCCCAAGTCTCTGAGCAGGCTGCGCTGGGGGCTGAGTCCGACAGAGACCTCTGGCAGCACTTAATACGTCTGCAGGCTGAGGTGGACTGGGTTGTTGGGCGGGTCAAGCATCAGCTGCAGCATTCAGAGCCTCAATCCCAGTCCCAGCCCAAGCATGACTCTGCGGTTTTGGCCCTGAGCTGTCGGGTATGCGGGAATAAGTTGGCGGCCCAGCAAACTCAGGTGCAGGCCCTTGGTGGAGCTGATGTGGAGGCCCAGCGACCCGGTGTCGTCTTGGGTGAGGTGGCCCAGTAGCGTGTCGACTGGGAGACAAATTGGGTGAGGAGGCCTAGCAGAGTGTGGTTGACGAGGCCCAATTCGTTGGTTGCAGCTCTGGTCTAGGGCAACCTGGGGTGGACCTTTCCGTGGGTTGTGGGCCGGGTCACCCGAAAGCTCTGGTTACCCAGCAAGACGAGGACGCGGGCGACATCGTCGTGCCCTCTTCGCCTGGGCTGGGCGTCGTCGGTTGGCTTCTTGACGTAGAAGATGCGGATGCCTCGGAGATGGGGGTCTCGGCGCCGGCGATGGTGGATTCTGTCGTCGGCGAACCTGAAGGGGAGATTTCGCGGGTCTTGCCCAGACGTCGCAGGATCGGGCAGCCTCTCGTGCGGGTGTGGTCTCTCTCGACCTTGTCGGTCCTTCGGGGGGTGACCTTGTTAATGAACGGGTTCTACCGTCTGTAGGTAGTTCTGGTATGGGGGTTGAGGTGAGGATTGAAGGGGCGTTGATGATATTCAACATCGAGGGTGATGCGGCATGCACAGTGCCACTACAAACTGTACACTGGGGTTGAAAAGGAGCCTGGTGGGGGGTCGTACGTACCGTCTTCGTGGGTTTTGGAGATGCTCTCGTCTTTTACGCACCTGGTGGGGGTGTCTTGTGATGGACATGGAGCTGAGCTATTACAACTCTTCGCTGCCTTAGAGTTGGAAAGGGGGATGGGCAGAGACATGTCGGGCAGATCAGGTGGCAAGTTGTTTCGAGAATTAAAGTCTTTGAAGTGTTCAGTGAATTATGGTGGGAGTATGTCTGGCCCTCAGAAGGGCAGGAAGGCGGGGAGGGCTTTAGTTCCTTTTTTATGAAGCCTCGGATTCTGAGTTGGAATGTGAGGGGGTTGAATGATCGAGAGAAATGCAAAAGTATAGGGAATCTCTTACGAGGGTGGAAAGGTGATTTAGTGTGTCTTCAAGAAACTAAGGTAGCTGAGATGTCTCGTTCCATGGTGCGACGATTGTGGGGTGGGCCCCATGTTCAATGGTGTTGTCTGGATGTTGTTGATGCTTCGGGTGGTATTGTGTCTTTGGGATTCGCGGTCGTTGGAGTTGATTGAGTCTTGTGTGGGATCGTTTTCTGTTTCGTTGAGTTTTCGAAACGTGGAGGATGGTATCCCGTGGCTCTTTTCGGGAGTTTATGGCCCTCATGATGCCTGCAGTAGGAAGATCTTATGGGATGAGTTGGTGGGTGTGCAGTCCTGGTGGAATTTACCTTGGTGTATTGGAGGCAACTTTAATGTGACTCTTTTTCCTAGTGAGCGTTCGGGTGGTGGGGGCTCGAGGAGAGCCATGTTGGATTTTTCGGAGTTTGTGTCCGATCTTGGGTTGGTGGACCTCGAGTTGGTTGGTGGTGTGTACACATGGCCCAGTGGTAGATATGCTTCGTCTTGATCGAGGATTGACCGCTTCCTTGTTTGCCCAGCGTGGGAGTCTCTGTACCCCGAGCTCATCCAGAGAAGGTTGCCTCGTTTGTTCTTGGATCATTTCCCTATTTTGTTGGAAAGTGGTAGGTTCGGGAGTAGTAAGAAGCCGTTCCGTTTTGAAAATATGTGGCTTAGGGTGGACGGGTTTGTGGATTTGGTTAAGGAGTGGTGACTTGGTTTTGACTTTGCAGGCTCACCGAGCTTTGTGCTTCACTCTAAATTGAAGGCGCTGAAATACAAACTTATAGGGTGGAATCGGGATGTCTTTGGAAATTTGAGTGTTCGGAAATTGGCCCTATTGCGCGAGCTCGAGTCTCTTGATGCCTTGGACAAGGGGGGTCATCTAAATGGGGAGGGGAAGGTTAGGCAGATGGAGGTCGCTCGGGAGTTGGAGAATATGATTTTATTAGAGGTTAGCTGGAGGCAGAAGTCCAGGGCATTATGGTTGAAAGAGGGAGATCGATGTACTAAGTTCTTTCACCGTATTGCTAATTCTAACCGGAGAGTGAATTGTATTTCTCGACTGGAGGTGGGGGGAGAGGTGGTGGAGGATCCTGAAAGGATTGCTTTGGAGATTGTGGATTATTACTCCTCCCTATATGAGGAGCCTTTTCAGTGGCGTCCTTCGGTGGACGGTCTTGTGTTTGATTCTATTACGGGAGAGGACGCTGAATGGATCGAAAGACCCTTTGATGTGGAGGAGGTGTTCGAAGTGGTGCGTAGTCTCAATAGGGACAAGGCCTCGGGCCCGGATGGATTCTCTTTTGCCTTCTTTCACACTTGTTGGGATTTTGTTAAGGAAGATGTGATGCAGATGTTTAATGAGTTCGCGCGAGATGGGAAGTTTGTTCGGAGCTTGAACTCCTCCTTCATTGTCCTTATTCCCAAGAAGCCGGGAGTTGTGGAGCTCAAAGACTTCCGCCCCATTAGTCTTGTGGGGAGTGTATACAAGATTCTAGCCAAAGTGTTGGCTAATAGGCTGAAGTTGGTGGTGGATAAAATTATTTCCCCTTCCCAGAATGCCTTTGTTCGAGGGAGACAGATTTTGGACTCGGTTCTCATTGCCAATGAGTGTATTGATTCCAGGTTGAGGTCGGGGGTGTCAGGGATGCTTTGTAAGTTGGATGTTCAGAAGGCCTATGATCATGTGAATTTGAAGTTTCTTTTATACTTCCTTCGTTGTTGTGGCTTCGGAGACAAATGGTGTCGTTGGATCTCCTTTTGTATCTCGACGGTGAAGTTCTCCGTTATAGTCAATGGAGGCTCGAATGGTTTTTTTAGTAGCTCGCGTGGTTTAAGGCAAGGGGACCCTCTTTCTCCACTTATGTTTGTGATTGTTATGGAAGCCTTCAGCCGGGTTGCGGAGCACGGCGGTCTAGAGGGTTTTGCAATCGGAGATGGTAGTGTGAGCATTTCTCACTTGCTTTATGCTGATGATACCTTGGTGTTATGTGGGGCTGAGGCGAGTCATTTCTGAAGTCTCAGATGTCTCCTTTTGTGTTTCAAGGCGGTCTCGGGTCTTAGAATAAACTTGTCAAAGTCCGAGGTTATTCCTATTGGTGGTGTTGCTTCAGTGCAGGAGTTGGCGAGTATTTTGGAGTGTAGAGTGTCTTCCTTGCCGATGACATACCTTGGACTTCCGTTGGGTGCTCGTTTTAAGAGTGTTCATATTTGGGATGGGATCCTTGAGCGGATGGAGCGCAGGTTGGCGGGATGGCAACGTATGTATCTTTCTAAGGGTGGAAGGCTTACTCTCATTAAGTCTACTCTCTCTTGCCTCCCCACCTATTTCTTTTCCTTGTTTCCTATCCCGATTGCGGTTGCTAACCGGTTGGAGAAACTTCAGAGGGACTTTCTTTGGGGTAGTGTTGGGGGTGTGCCTAAATATCATCTTGTGAAGTGGGAGCTGGTGTGTTCTCCATTTTCTAATGGGGGTTTGGGGCTCCGTAGTCTTAAGTTATTCAATAGGGCTCTTCTGTGCAAATGGTTGTGGCGCTTTGCTCACGAGCGTGATAGGCTTTGGAGTCATTGCGGCTAAATATGGATGCACGGTGGGTCAGTGGCGTACTTTCCCAAGCAGGGGGCCCTATGGTGTGAGTTTGTGGCGGTTCATCTCCAAAGCCTGGGCCGCTTTTCAGCCGCATATCAGGTACTCGGTGGGCAATGGCTCAAGGATAAGCTTTTGGCATGATTGGTGGTGTGGTGACCGCCCTCTGTCTGTGGCCTTCCCGATCGTGTTTTCGTTGTCCTGGTGCAAGGAGGCTATGGTGGCGGGATGTTTGGCTGAAAGAGAGGGCATTGTAGTGTGGCATGTTCCCTTTGTGAGATCTGCGAACGATTGGGAGTTACAAGAGTTTTCTGCTTTTTACTCTCTCTTGTATGGTGTGCAGATCCGGCGAGGGGAGGACGATCAGCTGTCTTGGCCCGGCTCCGCGAATGGTGTTTTTTCAGTAAAGTCAATGTATCATTTATTTGCCGGGAGGAATATCGTGTCTCTTCCTTGGAAAGGTGTGTGGAGGTCGCGATGCCCGTTGAGGGTCTCCTTTTTTGTTTGGGAGGCTATGCACGAAAGAATCCTCACGATTGACAATCTTCGAAGAAAAGGTGTCTACATGGCTGCTTGGTGCTTCCTTTGCCGTGGCGATGGGGAGTCGGTTAATCATGTGCTCCTTCACTGTTCCTTGGCGCGAGGGCTCTAGAGTCATATTCTTAGCCTCACGAACTTCCATTGGGTGATGCCGGAAAAAGTGGTGGATGTGCTCTGGAGTTGGGATAGAAGGTTTTCTAACCCCGTTGCTAAGGCCATTTGGAGAATGATTCCCTCGTGTGTTTGGTGGTGCCTTTGGAGGGAGCGAAACAATAGATGTTTTGAAGATGTTTCGGTGTCCCTAGTGAAATTGCAAGGGTCTTTGTTGCTTTCCTTGTTTTGTTGGGCTAATGCGGTTTTAGGGGGCTTTTTTGTTGGCTTTGATGATTTCCTTAGTTTTGTTGCTTGCTTGTCCAGTCCCTTGTACTGTTATCGCTTGTTCTAATAAAATTTCCTTACTTATCAAAAAAAAAAATGAGTAAGAAGTCATTCCTTGGAATTTGAACTATTTCAGTGACAATGGGGGTCTGCCATGTAGTTTTTGCATCCCCCTCAAACACAGTATACTGTTTTTTTTTTGCATATCTTATGCACTCAAGCATGTAATTCAGTTTTTTTGCTTCGTGACTCCTCAGATAGTTGGCATGCAAAGCTCCCGTTATAGTTGAAGCATTAGTTTTACCACCTCTGTAAAGAAGGTTAATATGTTTGTGACAATAGAGATCTGTTGATGGACTCTAAGATAGAAAAATTTATGATCTTCCTTTGGTTGTGGCTTGGAAAATTCTTAGCTTTGTAAGTTTAGTTAGGGTATGAAAGGACGATGGTGGTACAGGCTGTTTCTTTGTAAAAGATGCTTATATTTCACTGCTGTTACCATTTAAACAGGTTTGCATTCGCGTGGAAGGATTATTCGGTAGCTAGAACTTTTGTGTCTTAGTTTTCTTAAGATTCTAAAGTATCAGACAATGGATCTATTTGGGATTGTAAGAGGGAAGAAGAGAGATGAACTTGTTGCTGTTCAATTGTTGTGTGAACGGTCCTGTGGATTGTAACAGTGAACTAAAGAGGAAGAGCAGGGAGAGAAAGGGAACACCTATCTAGGCACTCGTGCCTCAAACCCAAATAAGTCTCGATCCTTCCATCAATGTGTGACATGTAAGGACTCTCTTTCTTGTACTAGTAGCGTCAGGATTCTAATTTGACCAGGTAGTTTAGAGTGCCAATTGCTAGAATTGGTAGACTGGTGGTCCTATTGCAAACAGGGTGTCAGTTTTGATGGGATTAAGTGAAGCTTTTCCCAAAAGTAACTTTAAGTTTGAAAATAATAAATGGATTGAAGTTTCCGTGATCTCTATATTACGTGTTGGTAATACTGATTCAGCCGAGGAGCATTGATTGGTTTTGCCCCTCCAACTTCTTTTCCCCATGAAGCACTTGGCTGATCTGATTGCTGGCTTAAGGTGGCACTTTCTTCTTTTGAGGCTTCATTGGCCCCCTTACCTTACCTTAGAATGCAGATGAATGTCTAGAAATTACTTCCTGTCTCAGGGGAATTCTAAGATAACATCCTATTTATTACTGGCCTCGACATCAAGCTACCGATGATACTTTGATACAACTCATTATTTGCTATATTACTTGGAACTGGATACATCATTGAAATGCTTAAAAAATATGTCATTTCAAAAGCTTAGCATGTAACTTTGAAATGGTGAAGTCTGAAATGATGAGATGAATGCACTGAAGAATTAAAACTTGTGGGGTGCATAGACATATTCTAGAAATGCAATTTACTATAAATTTGAGCATAAGAAACCTGGAAAGACTGACCAACCCAATTTTTGTCTAGTATGCGATAATGCATAATGTTACTTGGTTACGGAAGTTCGTAAACTTTTTCTTCTGTCAATCATGTTTTGTTGCATTGTCCTTATGCGAGTGGGTTGTAGTCTCATGTGCCCAGCATTCTGAATCTTCAATGGGTTATGCCAGAGAAAGTAGAAGATGTGTTGTGGTGTTGGAAGAGTAGATTTAAAAACCCTTTTGCTAAGGTTATATGGAGAATGATACCCCATTGTATTTGGTGGTGCCTTTGATGGGAGCGTAACAATAGATGTTTTGAGGATTGTTCTTTGTCTTTGGATAGGTTGCAGGGTGTTCTCTTGTCTTTACTTTACTTTTGGGCGAACTCGGTGCTTGGGTGCCCTTTTATAGATTTTGTTGATTTCATTAGTTTTCTTGCTTGTTTGGATTTGTGTTTCGGTATAGTCTTTTGTACTGACTTAACTTTTTCTAATGAGATTGGCTTATTCATTAAAAAAAAAAAGGAATTTTTCTGGGAGCGTGTGCCAATGAGAGAGCTCAAATTACGCTTCCTGCCCTGAAACAAAAGTGGGAGGTGAAGTTGTGGATTTAAGAACCTTTCGGTGCACACATAACTTACAAATATAAAAAGTGTTCGTAGGAGCTTGTTCTGGAAAAGAATTGCTGCATACAATGTAGGTTGCAAAGGACCGATAAATAGTTACTTCTATTGAAGTATTCAAAGATGCTCCTCTAGACTCAAAGCTTGAAACAGAACTAATATGACAAATAGTATCATTCATTGATAGTTATTGATACTGTAGTTGTGGATTTGTAATGTCGAGTACAGATATATAGTACTGTGGACTTTGGATGGATTGGAGACAAATTGTCCCTAATCCGCTTGTGGTATGCTGTAGAATAGGAAAAGTTCTGATCTTGGGGTAAATTATGGTGAGGGAAAGTATGGGGTTTTAAGGTGTGTTTGAGTGTTAAAATTTTGGAGAAGTTAAAATTTTAGGGTACTGGATTTTGTAAAAAAGTGAAGAGATAGATAATTTTTAATATTTATTATAGTGAAAAGTAATGATGTGATGGGGAGAGAGATTATATTGTAATTTTTTATTGTGTTAAAATTTTAGAAAGGGTAAAATTTTGGGTTGCAAACGCAACCTAAGACTTGTAACACATAAAAGGAGAACATTTCAATTCAATGACCAACTTATAATAAGTGGGAAAACCTTAAGATTCTACGAGCTAGCATGAATACTCTGGCATAATTAAGAAAATAACTCTAAAAACGGAATTATATTCGAGAACGGAAAGAAATTTCAGATCTGCCCTTACACATAAAAATGCTCATAACATATATGGCATGTTTGTTTGCCCAAAAATTTCAACCAGACAAACATACTTCAAAATTTTCAACTTTTACACATACATTTCAAACTTTTCACAAACTCCAATAAAGTTCAACATTCAAAAGATTCCCAAAATTTTGGTAAACAAACAACCCCATAGTAATAATCTTGTTAAAGATGCTTACCCTCTAAGGCACTTGTATTATAAGTATTGAGCTTCAAAACCATAGAGCTGAAGCTTTAACACAACCTTGTGTGATCATTTGACAGAGTTAGGGACCCTGATCCGTCATTTGAAATTTATATCTCCACAACGTTTTAAGGCTACTCATAGTTTTCCCACTCATCCTTCCCCCTTGATAGCTGAAGACATACAAATTTTCACAGCCTCCAAAACGAAAAACACTAGAGGCAAAAACAGGACCTTTCTTCCATGGCTGCATCATATACTTTCTTGCTGACAACTATAACTTTAAAAACCTGGTGGAAATGCGTGATATCTACTTTTCTTGTCTAACTATTGGTTTAAATTCAGTTTGCGGTTTGGGAGTTCTATTTACTGACATGCATTCTGTGAGTCTATGGTTTGGCACTAAAAGTAGCAATTGTGTATGGCTTTTTCTTTTTGTTTGCTGGAGGAAAGATGGTGTGTAAATATGGATCCAAGTGTCATATACCCCACCCCCTCCCCCTCCCCCTCCCCCTCCCTCTCCCCTTATCCAATCGCCTCCACAGGAGCCAGAGAACAAGGAGGTTTGTCTATGGTTGGAAGTCTATTAACACATCACAAGACTATTCTTGAGATAGGCAAACACAATAGTGAGAAAACTGGTGCTCGTGTCACAGCAGTTGTTGCTTTTTATTAGAAGTTATTGCTTTCTTCTTTCATCTTATTTCTTCGAAATTTCTTTTGCTGCCCATCTAAGATCTTATGTTTAGGGAATGCCAATTATATTGGTCATAATAGGGGTTATTTATAGTCTGGTAGCAGAAGACTTCAATGTATAAACTTGACTTTGTTTATTGAGAACTGCTCAGGAAGGCTGGTAGTAACAGCATAAATTTGGTTCTGTTTTAAGAAAATCTTTTGGCCACTGAATTTTCTCCGTTTCCTCACCTTAGTGCCGATGATATCTGTGAAAGCAGCCCAACTGAATGTGTCAAGTTACTAGGTTATCTGGACATGGGAATGAATGGGTTGATTCCTAGATCATGATAGGACTGACAGATATGCTAATAACTTGTGATACCTTCCAAATATGTTTGAGTGCTATATATATCTAACCACGTTGTCACTATCATAGACTTCCTATCCTTGTGTGAAGTTGCTGTTCAATATTTGACTGTACTGCCTCCTGTTCACGTGTCTTTGTGAATGTGTGATTTTCTTCTATCTCTACTAGTGCATTTCAACTTTTTACTGATAAATCTTCTTAAAATCACCTCAAGTCTGCTCTCACAGTCTTCATGATATTTGGTGAGGATAATTGTATTTTAGTAACTTGCATTATCATCTGATCTAATGCTTGCTAGGTAAATTGCATACTAATCTCTAGGTGCTGCAGGGTTACTCATCTTTGATTTGCTCCAGGGTATGAAATGTTATCAAACAGTAATCGCATAAGTTCTTTGAATCCTATATCTGCACTTTCTTTTTATTAGTGTCATGGAATAAATCCACCAGTGGTGGCACAATGTCTGTATTCTGCTAATTGTAAGTCGATAATTTACAGGAATCATCTAGTACTTATGAGCTTGTAGAGGTAAGCAGTGGGGGGAAATTGAGCCGGCACAATGTTCATATTCAGCAATTGGGCCCAGAGACAGTAACAAAGTTATCATCATTGCATTTATCTGTAGCTGACCAAACACAAGATCTACATAGTAGAATTATCATGGACCATCCTCGGGGTTATTCTCGACAACTTCACAAGTGCATTGTGGCCCATTCTCTCGGACAAGCTGTATTTGATGGGAATGTACAGGTCAACAGGTAATTCTGTTTCATGTGTATGCTTAATCATTGCTTTTTTACTTGTAAGCACATATGTTAAGTACGATCTTGGTTGCAGTCGTATTTATTCTTGAACTTGTAGAATTTATTTGTTGAGGACTATCACCCTGCGATTTCGATGCCAACCCTATAGATTTGATTGGCATTTCTTTATTGAAGCTGACAATAGATGATGGGTAATGTTACTGACTTGAGGAGCATTCTTAATGAAGTCATTGACGCAGCTAATGCTTTTCGTCCAGCAAGTAGTTGTTTGCTGATAATAGCTAACGCTAATATCTGGAACTCAAAAGAGGGAGAAAGAAAAAAAGAACTGAACATTTAATTGCTTCCGGTACACTGCAGATTTGCACAACAGACAGATGCAGGACAACTAACAAGGTGCCTGCTCCTCGAACCTCGTGCAACTGTGAATGTCAAACCCAATCTCCAGATAATTGCAGATGATGTTAAATGCTCCCATGGAGCCGCAATAAGTGACCTTGAAGAAAGCCAACTCTTCTATTTCCTGGCACGTGGCATCAACTTGGAGACAGCTAGAAAGGCTCTCCTCTTCTCCTTTGGAGCTGAGGTGATCGATCGGCTGCCATATTCGTCCATCAAAAAGGAACTAGAGAAACATATTAGAGAATTGTTGGAGCCCCTACTTAAAGGGTCCTCATAGTGTGATACGGTGTATCAATATTTTCTTGTATTTATTTGTTGCATCGAGTATGAGAAAAGTTGAAGTTCATGAAAATATTTTTGCCTTACTCTATTTGATTCCTAAGCAAAGGTGAAAAGGCAAGAAAGGGAGAGGAAAATTAGAAATATATTCAGTTCACACTACGTATACTTATCCCTTTTTCTCTCTTCTGTTCTGTACTCTCTATTTCCTTTTCTTTTTTTTGGGGGGGGGGGAATGATATTAACTTGCATGAGGGTACTTTTTAATGCATTTTTGCTCTAATATTTTGAGTCGCCTTCATGGCCTCATCATCTTAGAAGAAGCTCCACCGTTTCATCAAATATCACCAATGCTCACGTGGCCGCCATGGTGGACTAACTTCTGTTAAACAAGACATTCTTGACCATTGCTTTTGTTAGAATTTCTTCCCTGAATAATAAATTTAGCCATTCCATCTCGAATGACTCCAACATGGATTGTCAGTCCTCAAACAATTTGTTTGAGTATCCAACTACCCCTTCAAAGTGTAGTTTGAGTAGGGCTGCCCAAGCCCAACGTGGCAAATTGTCACCGGCCACCAGTTGGCGGTTCTCAATGCTCTCACCATCACACCAATGGTCACCGTTTGTATTTTTAAAAAAATAAGTTAAACAACAGTCGTTTATGATTTTTTTTTTAAAAAAAAGCGTCGTTCTCTACTTAAAAGAGAATAACATCGTTACTCTAATCCTGAAAAAGCTCTCCCCCAAAAGTCATACCCCTGACATTGCCCGTCCAGTCTCTCTCTCTCTCTCTTTATTTTGGCCAACGGCCGGTGATGTTGCCACTGTTGTCGTTAAACGGGTACCGATAAGCCTGGTTATTATGGCCAACCGGTGTCGGTTTTGACCAAATCGATACCGTTTTCGCCGTTACTTAGCCCTAAGTTTGAGGGCTTTCTCCTTAATATTGGTGTTTGAATATGCCATGAACCCACTTGTTGGCTACATTTCTCTTTTTTTTCATGTAACTTTTATGCACTTTTATGTTTATTTTCTGGGTGTTTGTCAGGTCCCTACCCCTCTCCTCTTGTATATTTAGCTGAGTGAAAACCTTTCCTGCAAAAATATATGACTCCCATTAGCTCAGTGAAAACCTTCTATGGCAATAAACAAACAAGGTGATGGGCTTTCAAGGAGGGCAATGAAGAACTCAGGAGAAGTAGTGCAGGCCTCAGCCCAATTCCTGAACATCGGTGAAATACCCCACTAGCTTGTACAATATCCACAATAAAAACTCCAATCTAATGGGGCATAAGCTTTCACCCAAAATTGAGCATACTTGGGACCCGATAGTGAGGCACGGATAATTCTACTGTTCCTGCCGGCTCCAACCGAAGTCAAGCTAGTTGAAAGGTCTGGAGCTCGAAAGCTCTTTGTCCCATATTGGATACATATAAATCTAGTTAAGTGTTTTTATTTGGCAGAATCGTTGCTTGTGCTGTGTTCGTAGAAAGGAGAGATGGTTGGCATCTCCCCTGACAGGGACGGGAACAGCTTTCGGGCTTTCCTGTTACCATCACATCCGGTTAAGGCTACCCACCTCTTGAGGTGGATCTTATAACCCAAATTTTTTGGGCTTTCCACTTATTAATCATTATTATTTTCCCTTTTATAATTATATAGGTATTTGTTGGATGGGATGAAGTTTAAAGAAAATATTTTAAAACATCGAAGGAAGCAGATTTTTCTCAAACCTCCCTCCCTCCCTCATGGCTACTGCTCTGTCTACAGGTCTGGATGTCCGTTTTACCAATTTTTTTGGGGCTTTTCATTTTCCCACTTATTAATCATCTTATTTTCCCTTTTCTTATTATACAGGTATTTGTTGGATGGGATAAAGTTTAAAGAAAATATTGTAAAACATCGAAGGAAGCAGATTTTTCTCAAACCGACTTCTCTCTACCTTCCTCCCTCTCTCTCTCATGGCTACTGCTCTGTCTACAGGTCTGGATGTCCATTTTAGAGGGCATCTATCGGACTCAAAGAAACCCATCATCTTCGACTTTCCAGTCAGACAACAGCCAACCAGAAGATTTACCATATCTTGCGGCTCTTCCAAGTCCCTCCCCAAAGCCTCTCCAAATCTGACAGGACCTAACCAGAAAAACCCTTCCTTGTCTGAGCAACTCAAGCCTCTATCCACAACTACTCTCTCGATACCCACCAAGGACCAAACCCCGCTCTTGTCCAAGCCGAAGTCCACCTGGGTCAACCCCACCAGGCCCAAACGCTCTGTGCTTTCACTTCAGAGGCAGAAACGCTCGTCGTACTCGTATAATCCTCATGTCAGAGAGCTCAGGCGCTTTGCCCAGAGGCTTAATGACTATGACAACTCCGAAGCTGCTTTCTTGGCTGCTCTTGGGGAAATCCCGCACCTACCTACCAGAGAAAATGCACTTCTGATACTCAACAGCTTGAAGCCATGGCAGAAAGCCCATTGGTTCTTCAATTGGATCAAGACCCAGAACTTGTTCCCCTTGGAAACTATATTCTACAATGTGACAATGAAGTCTTTGAGGTTTGGAAGGCAGTTTCAACTCATGGAGGATCTTGCCCATGAGATGATTAGCAATGAGATTGAGCTTGATAATATCACATACTCCACCATTATCACGTGTGCCAAAAAGTGCAATGACTTTGATAAGGCTGTGGAATGGTTTGAGAGAATGTACAAGACTGGTTTGATGCCTGATGAGGTGACTTACTCTGCTATCCTAGATGTGTATGCCAGATTAGGCAAGGTGGAGGAAGCACTAAATTTGTATGAGAGAGGGAGGGCTAGTGGGTGGAAACCTGACCAAGTTGCATTCTCTGTACTGGGGAGGATGTTTGGCGAATCTGGGGATTATGATGGCATTAGATACGTGTTGCAAGAGATGAGATCTCTTGGTTTACAGCCTAATTTGGTCGTGTACAATACATTGTTAGAGGCAATGGGTAAGGCTGGGAAGCCTGGTTTAGCGAGGAGCTTATTCGAGGAAATGGTCGGATCAGGGTTAACCCCGAATGAGAAAACGTTAACCGTTCTTGTTAAGATATATGGAAAGGCTAGGTGGGCTCGAGATGCTTTAGAATTGTGGGAGCAAATGAAGTCAAAAGGGTGGCCGATGGATTTGATCTTGTACAATACATTGTTGAATATGTGTGCAGACCTTGCATTGGAGGAAGAGGCTGAGAGGCTCTTTGGGGACATGAAGAGTTTGAAGCATTGTAGGCCAGATAGTTGGAGCTACACTGCAATGCTTAATATATGGGGGAGTGGGGGGAAGGTTGACAAGGCAATGGAGTTGTTCGAAGAAATGTCTGAGTTGGGTGTTGGGGTCAATGTGATGGGTTGCACTTGTTTGATTCAGTGCTTGGGGAAGGCCGGGAGAATTGATGATATGGTTACAGTTTTTGTTGTTTCTCTTGAGAAAGGGGTTAAGCCAGATGATCGGCTATGTGGATGCTTGCTTTCTGTGGTGTCCTTATGTGAGAAAAATGAGGACGTTGATAAGATTCTTGCTTGTATGCAACAAGCTAACCCGAAGTTGTTTTCCCTTGTGATGTTGCTAATAGAAGAGAAAACTAGTTTTGAAACGGTGAGGGAAGAATTTAGGAGTATTCTTGGTGAAACTGTGGTCGAAGCACGACGACCCTTCTGTAATTGCTTGATTGATGTATGCCTAAGAAGAAAGCTTTATGAGAGAGCTCACGAATTGCTCTACCTGGGAACCCTATATGGTTTGTATCCAGGTTTACACAACAAGACTGTAAATGAGTGGTGCTTGGATGTTCGGTCTCTATCTGTTGGTGCAGCTCAGACTGCGCTGGAAGAGTGGATGAGTACTCTGTCCAAAATGGTTCAACGCAAGGAGACATTGCCAGAATTATTTTCAGCTCAAACGGGTACAGGAACTCACAAATTCTCTCAAGGACTGGCCAATTCCTTTGCTTCTCATGTCAAGAAACTTGATGCACCATTTAGGCAGTGTGAGGCGAAAGCTGGTTGTTTTTTGGCAACCCGGGAAGATTTACTGTCATGGGTGGAATCACGGCTTGAATCTCCTACTGTTACAGCGTAGACTATGAACCAACTGTAATTAGAGAGGCAATAAATAGGTTTTAATCATTGCTCAGCATTATGTATTGGTTTAATTCAACTTTGATACATCAGTTTTCACTACCAACAGAAAATTGCTTCAACTATATTGCATGCAGACCTTATTCTGCTTTGTACTTTTGGAATTTAACATTGAACTTGTCTTGATCTTAAAACAGATAAAAGATGCTCGAGTTTGCTTTAGCTGCTTTGAAATACCTTAGATGAGTGTGCTTGTTCAAGCTGCATGGCGAATTTACCTTCTTGTGACGCTGGAAAGGCTTTCTTCTTTGGATGACATATTCTGTACACGTAAAAAGCATACTTGCGAGACGTGCTGACCCCTAATGACAAAGTATTCTCCTTTGCTCAAGACAACAGGTAGTTACAATGCTACTTTCTCAGGTGACATGTCAGACATTGTCGTTGTCCTTCACCAAAGCCAGAGCCTCATCAAGGCAGGCCTGAGCTACGAGCTGAAGCCTCCCCTATCTCTGCTTTCCAACAGATGGCTCCATCTCTCCCACTAGACATTGTGGTTATGTCCGGAGACCTATGACCTTACCAATCCACAAAACCACAACTTCAATCATCCAAACCAACCCAACCCACTTTACCATCCATACATTCCAGCCACCCATGGGATCAAAATATATGTTCATACTCACATAACAGGCTTCTATATCCTTCAATTGGCAAAATCCAAATAGTAATTCGCTTAGCAACAAGCAACTGATAGTGGGGAACAGTTTTGGTCCTAATACTTCAGTCTTACAGTTTCGGTCCTAACAGTTTTAGTCCTAAAACTTCGATCCTAACAGGTCTTAATAAGGGCTTTGAGACCTTTGATGTTTTCAACACATCAATGAATTTGTTAATAGTGTAACTGAAGAGGATAGAGAGAGTTTTTCTTTTCCTCCATCTGGTTTATAATGTGATGACAAGCTCCAGTTGTTGATTTTCCGTAATTATTGTGCTGTTTCACAAATATCCCAAAAAGTAGGAGAAATGGTTTTCATCTACATCTTATTATCGCACCCCAGTTATGAACATAAACACATTTTCTTTTTCTTGACACATTCCGGATAAATGCACCAGTAGTCTCCGTCTAATTTTTGCGGCAGTCTTGGTTCATTTGGTCCTTGTGGGGGAAATTGAATCCAGGAGCTAAGTTCCCTAGTCTACACTGCATGGTGAAAATCAGCCTCAACGTTATAGAAGCTCATTGCTGATAAGGGAATCCCCGAGTTCTGTAAGTAAATCTGTAACCCCACCAATTTACAAGGATAATGTCTCGGCTCTGAAGAGGAAGAAAGAAGAGCGCAATTGACTGAAAAGGCCCCTCCTCCTATGCAAAATTCCTAATTTTTTTGAAGTCTAAAATTGAAAAAAAGAGAATAAAAAACGAAGAGATTTCTTTTTCCTTTCCCCCCACAAAGCATTTCCCTATGAACCCCCCTACAATTTCCAATTTTCATCCTCGAACCAAATCTTTTTGGCATCTACCAAAACCTTTTGATGGCAATCTATGACTAGCCTTTTGCCATTACCAGCAGGATTTACTCTTATGAGCTGTAGCCTGTAATCTACATGCTGTGCAACGGGAAAAAACGAATGAGACCCAAGAAAAATGGGTCATTTGTGAGACTTCGAAACCGCTTGCGAGTAGCTCCAGTTGAAAATTGGAACTGCCCTTTCAATTGGATAAGAGTGTAGATCGCTTCAGTAGTTGATTTCACGGGTACTTTCCTGATGACTTCCAAATTCTTCCTTCAAGCGATATAACCATAACAGTGACATCATCATGGTACTTTCTGCGATCTCCTTGAGGAATATCCAGCAATTCATGGAAATCCATTCCTGAAAAGAAACCCAAACAAAAGCCACTTCAAAACATCTGCAAACGCACATGACAGAAGTTGAATGGAAATGAACTAGGTTGACTGATGAGGACAGATGAACACAAAGCTTAATGGAGGCACTACTCTCAAATGGTTGGCATTCTTCTTCCACAGAAGAATTTAATGCCTTTAAAAGAATCTAGCAATCACATTATTGTGCACTATCTAGCTCCTATACCCCTAGGGGAGGTGCATCAGAGCAGGTAGGCAGCCCTTGTGAGCTCTCCTATAGCTCAGGGGTTTAATGCTTCCTTTGATCTTTTAAGAAGGTTTTCACTCTCCTCGTGATTTTTGCCATTTATCGGACGATCAAACAAATTTTGTTCCAACTCTTGCATAAGCTCAAAGAACACTTCCGACAGATCACATTAAAAAAAAAATTGAAAAAAAATGATAAGATATTAAAAGGTCGAAACATGACAATGTACCAGCTTTCTTGGCTGCGCGAAAAAGAAGCTCCTCTATCAAATGTTGAGCAGGATCTCCATCGGGGGACTTCTCCATGAAACTCTCAACAAGAGAAACCACTTCCTGATTACTCAGGTACTGGTACAAACCGTCAGAGGAGAGGACTAAGAACTGGTCTGTAGGACAGAGTCTATGGTGACAAAGAGAAGGCAAGCATGATATGTAAGGTGCAGTACCAATGTACTCGTTTCGAAACATTTCCAACAGTGCGTCATTCCATTTGGGCTGCACCGACATGTATATAACATTTAGTTTAGTGCAGATTCTAATACAATGTACCCAAAAACAACCATATTTGAAAAGCTTCATCCAGCAGGGGTAACGCACAAGCATAATTCTTTAGGCCGCACTAGTGAGGTAGTATGCTTATAACACCACCAACATAAATTCTACTTTAACCCCTTACATAAATCAAAGAACACACGATTTGTTTCATATGAACCACATGGTAACACGTGCATCACAAATCTAAAGTAGTACAAACTTGAAGCATTTAACTTATCAAAAAAAAAAACTTGAAGCATTTAAAGACTCAAAACTCAAGGAAGAGTGGTAGATGAAATTGCTAGATTGGTCACTCTGTTAACCAACAATTTATAGATGGGTCGCCCTGTTAACCAGCACATTTGTCTTCCCTGCCCCATTCCCCAAACCCCCACCGAACCAGCCTCCATAACAAGGAATAGGTTGCCCATTTACAACAGTCAAAAATACTTTACGTCCTGTATCTAAAGAAACTCAGATTGATGTCCAAAATTAGACTCATCTGAAAATAAAGGCTTAAAAAAGAAAATGGAAAAACGACAACAAGCATCTACCCACATACACACAAAATCTGCACGCATGCTTGTGTGTGCATGTTTTGCCTTTCTAGGCTTCATCATACCTCTTCATTAAGAAGAATGTATTCATATGCCCAGTTCTGAATATGTTGAAGTACAAAGCTGGAACTTCAGAGTAGAAAAATTGGAACACAGCACGTTGTATTGGTAATTGTCAATGACATCCTATTGTGTCTCAGGAGTTGTAAAATATTTCACAATACATAATTTTATGAAAGATATGTAGATTTTATAGGTAACACATATAGGTTGAATGGCTCAAACCTTACCTGAAACCACATTACAAAAAGAGGCACAGCACAGAAAAGGCAAATTTAGAGATAATATGATGTGTGATTTTACAACTAGGGGTACATTTCTCTTCTTTTTGGAAGACTGAGTCACATCTAGATGCCATCCTTACCTTAAAGATGATGAGTAAGCAATATTCATTAGAATAATCGATCAAATCAGAGCAAGCACCACTAACCAACTGTTTGATGTTTCTCTGACGCAGAGAACAGTCTGATAGTTTTATACTTTCAGGAGAATCATTTGAAAGGGAAAACTTTTAAGACAAATTACCAAGAAAAACAACAAATTAAAGGACCTGTTTCAGAAATCCAGCTCCAAATGCTCTGGTAACCTTGAGACGACCTTTCACTCTATCATTGACAATACAATCTTTGTCATCTGGGTGCTCATTCTTGATTCTTATGACTTCCTGCACAATGAAGATTGCAATTATTAGCCGATCTGCAACATCCATCATAATTGCTATAAATTCCTTTAAACATGAGAAAAAAGAAAAAACCATAAAAAACAAACAACCCGAACATTGACCTTGAGAGAACAAAATCTGCAGAAGTGAACACAATGAGTGTCGGACACTTGTGAAGTGTGTCAATTTAATGGTCCCAAACCACCCGAAGTTGACAAAGCTTCAGAAAGCAATGTACTTTCAATGCCGCATGAAATGAATGTATGCATTAAGTCTGTATAAAGCAGTATTCAAGAAACGAGAAAGACATGCCACGAAATTACCACAAAAACATAACTTACATCCAACTTGTGGAGCACTAAGATCACACCTTAGTTGGATTCCCAAAAATGCAGAACAAGTAGGTGAAAAGCAACCCACCCACCCACTCCCAACACAAAAGAAAAAAAAAAACTAAGAATTAGAAACAGGTAGAAGTGCAGCATTGACCACTCGCATATTTGCTTCTAAAGTAACATCAAGATTATGTCGAGAACAAGAGTACAAAAGCTCCTATGTTAATAGTAACTACTTGAGGAAAGATTAAATTCTCCACCAAAAAAGCATCCTTGTTACTTAAAAAACATATAAGCTTAGAAGGCACATGCACTGAGAAAAGATTCAGCATGATATAGCATAAACTCGAAAGGCCAGCATAATCTCAGAGTTCAGCCATGTAGGCTTGATTAAAGAACAGGAAGGCAAACAAATGAAACAAACTCTCATTGATTCAACCATTAAGATAAGGGAAAGCAAAAGCTAATAAAATTGAAACCTCATTATGAAGGCTATGTCCTCACCTTGAAGCCACAACAATCAAGGAAACGAACAATTTTAAACAAAGCAATTGGCCTTGATCACTCCCCCAACAGACATACCAACATCCCAGGAACTAAAGAATCCATAAATATTATTCTGACTTTAGGAGAACAAGAGGGAGGGATAAAAGAAGACAGTTTCCCATTTTTGTCTGTTGATAGCTACAAAACCCATCAAAGGATGCTCCCAAGTTTAGCTACGAACCCATCAAAGGGTGCTCCACACTTTAGAATCTGAAGCCCATACACAACTTCAGGACAAAAAGAAATACTAAGATACTACCAAAATATGAACAGGAACTGAGCAACTGACAGAGCAATTTGTCATTTAGAAAAAAGACAGCAATTTGTCTATTTAGTTAAATATCCAAGAAACAGACGTGTGACATCCAAGACGAATTTGTAGGAAAAAAGAAACTCACAAGGAAGCTTCTGCACATTTTCCTTCTTCACTTTGAAAAAAGGGATCAGCTATAGCGTACATGAAGACAAATGACAAAGGAAAGCAAATAAAGGACAACAAAAGGAAGCTTCCTCCTATTTTCCAGTTTCTTCAATAAAGAAGATTAATAGCACATCATTTGCAAATGGAAGCACTTTTCTATTGAGTTCACATATTTTATTCTCATAATTTTTCTTCGAAAATGGGAAGACAATTAAATCATAAGAAAAATCTTGATGGGTGAAGTCCAAGCTCTTTAATCATGTTACCACATTCTAAATCAGATAACCCTGAAGCCGATGACTAAGGACTTTGCCGTCCTTTGAGATGCAGTGAACAATAGGATGGATTAAACAGGATTCACAAACTCTCTTTGTATACTGGCTTGGTAGGTAACAGAGGTTCTATTTGGCAATTTCAATGGATCAAAATGAAACAGAGGAAGACTCTATAATGACAAATCACCAAGAAATCCACTTCAACCATGCTCAGTGCAAGCGACATTTTGCACAAGCTGGTCAGACTAAGAACCTTATCAGCTCATCCCTCACTTTATTTTCTCTTGAAGGCCCACAGGTTGAGGCCATATATCATGAAAGCTTAAAATACTTGACATGCACAGTAGCCCGCCAGCAAAAGCACAAGTGAGAAAAAATTGCTTGACCATAGTAGTGAAAGAGGAAAAGCATGTCAAATGGGATGTCCATCCGCCTGTCAAGACCACGTCACAAAATTCTCATACGACAGAGATGGCCCAAGATCAGCACGATCAAACCACATGATGCAATAAGTCTTAAGAGGAAACAATTAAACCTCAAGTCTAGATTATGACAAAAACAAATGGGTCAAGTGCTCTTGGACCAATTGAGTACTGATGCCCAGTTCTTAAGAAAGAAAGGTTGCTTCAATGAAAATTAACAATTTAACGGAGTTCTTTCCATCTTCCATTCAAATGAAAAAACAATGCCAAAGATCTGAAATGGCAGCAAATGCAGGGTCCAAGATGTTTTATTCTTTAAGCTTCTAAATCTAGAGGTGCCTGTGAGTTGAATTTTCAAACAGCAGAGGGATTGATATCCTAGATACTCTTTCACCTGTTCAATAAACCATTATCTTACCAGAGGACAACAAAGTTTGAACCTATATAAAAAAGCAAAAAAAAACAAAGAGTATCTGTGGTCCCGCTATTCACATACTCAATAAATAATAGGACAAAGCCATGTGACCTGTAACAAGATGGAAATCTTAAAAAATCTTGTAAAGCCAAATTTCAATGAGTATCCCTATCGTATAACTGATTGAAGCCATAAGTGCCACGTAAAGAATTTGTTATACGAATCTGGAAATCAGTATTTCTTCCCAAGGAAAACAAGAGTCCATAAACATCTAAGTATACAAAGATCACGGACACTTGTTTGTAGACCAATTTCAAAACAGAGCAACTAAAGCAGACATGATTCCTTCCAACACATGCAAAGCAAACAGGAGAATTTTCAGTGAGTGATCAAGTCTCAGTATAAACGGCCAACAAAGAACCTAAAATTTCCCGGCAAATGCAATGAGGAGCAATTACTCAAATTGAAAATTTCCCAAAATTTAGGACTTACATTTTCAATGCTCGTGCTGTGATCAGTGGACAGCTGCAACGCTGACAATCTCATTGCATGAGCAGGAGCCTCGCCCACCACCTTAATTACCCTTTCACCCAAGGCTGAGGAGGACTCCACAAATATACCCTCCATGCTTGTCCCACTGTCCCCCTGCCTCCTCAACTCAGTTATATCCGACCCAACCTCTTGCAGTTCATACTGCGCAACAATAGCCCTACTATCACCCACATTCATCACATACACATCCTCATCCCTCATTAATACAACCAGCAAACACGAACCCATTAATGCAAGCTCTGGATTTGTATCAGTAACCTTATCTGTCATATCCAAATACGCAAGCTCTGTAAGTTCGAGAGCTCGAGACAATGCCCCCAAAACCAACTCATGATCCACCGGCCCCACTTTTCGCTTCCTCTCACTCCCCAAGGACCTCTCCTCCATTCTATTCTCAACCTCAACTCTCTCTTTGTCCTCCAAACCAAACCTCCATGGGAACAACTTCCTGCCATGAACCTCCTTGTGCTTCGACAGCCCCTGCTTCAATTTCGACAACAACAGCCACCGTCTACTCACTGCTGAACCTGCATTGCTCACGCTGAGCGCATCATCCACCGAAAATGCAAATCTATCTGAACCTGAAAGATCGAGCCCGTATTCTGGATCATCCTCAGCGAGAAACTCCCAAAGCCTCCGCCTCCTAACTTCCGTCCCATCCGATTGAAATGTCACGCGCTTGGCCGACCCTCTATCAACAGAGATTGGGTCCGATTCTAAATTCAAATCATTCCTGTTTCCACCAATTCGGTTTTCAATCTCTCCGCCAGAATTTTCCATAGATGGATTACTTACTAAAGCTACATTTAATGGGTTCTCGTAACTATTATCCAAGTCAACATTAGTGCTACTGCTATTATTAATATATTGATTAATAATATTACTGCCTTCCTCCGCTTCTTCCTCAATTTCCCAAAACAAACCCTGGAGCTCATTGTACACGGCGCGGTAGAGATTACCCATTAAGAACTCTGGCGCATCTGGGCCGTTGAACCCATCATAAATTCCAACGAACAACCACCCTTGTTCCTCGGAAACTACCACATGTACACGATCCTCGCCGGCCTTCCCAAGAGCCCACTGCACATGCTCAGTCTCATTCTTGACCTCCAATGAATCGTCCCCATTCGTTGAACCTTCCCTGCGCCCCACGATATTGAGCACCGGGACCACCCAGGGCCGCTTCTTCTCTGACAAGTTCCGGTAGAACGCCTTGCGAATCCCCGAAATGCCCTTCTTCTTCCTCCTTTTTACGTATCTACCGCCGAGCGGAGCTGAGAAGGGGACAGAGCCGCCGGTTTCCGAGCTCGCCGCGGCCATGGCGTCGAGTGGGCCCGATAGCGCGCCGCGCTCAATGGGACCGGAGAGGAAGAACCCGCCCCGCTCCATGGGGCCCGACGGGTATCCGCCTCCGCCGCCGCGTGGCACAGGCTGGAGAGGCAGAGAGCTAAACGAGGACGTGCTCTCGAAGCCATTCACAATACTTCCCCTAACGCCACCACCGCCAGCGCCAGTAGTGCCGAGAACAGTCTCAGTGGCATCGTCGTAAATATTGTCGAGCTGGAGGACAGTTCTGGATGTGGAGCTGTTGGCGCTGACCGAAGCGCCGGAAATGGTCTTGAACCCGGTCTCGTGAAAACCGGGTCGAGCCCTTGACCCGGGTGGTTCGTGAGAGGGAGAGAAGCGTTGTGAACCAGTAGGGGAGAGGAAGCGATCCGACTGCGTGGGAGAGAGAAAGCGGGCCGATGATCGGACGTAGCAGAACGAGTGGCCTAGGGTTTCATCCAACGGCTCAGAGGCCGTGAACACCACGTCCTGTTGATTCTGGTCCGGCTGGTTGCTCGTTCGGTTCACTGGTCTGAAGCAAGACAGTAGGCTCGACACTCCACTTCCCATCACATTTGACGAACTCCACCGTTTGGCCCCCGAGAAAATCACAGCTCTATTTTCCGGCAAAGTACAAATTATTCCAAAAAAATAGAAAAGAAAAAAAAAAGAAAATGTCTGTGTGGGGGAGAGAGAAAAGGAGAGAGAGAGAGGAGACTGGCAGTGTTATATAGAGTCTATTTTATAATATTTGGGAAGACTGCCCTGGTTCTGCAGGGAGAGAACGTTTTTGTTTTCTAGAAAATTATTTTCTGTTTTTTGGCTGCTTTCTCTTATTTTATTGCTTTTTCTGTTGTCTGCAGTCGTTGGCTCTTGTTTGACGGTTACACCTGGCCTATACCAAATGCCGTGGGTCTATTAAAGGCACCGAGAGACACGTCGGATGCCAGGTGGGTGCTTGGTGGTCCAAAGGTCCGCTTTATTTTGCCACTTTGGGACTGGGATTCTACACAAATGACAGCTGAGTCCTCCCCGGTTGTCTTGTAGGGGTGCTTTTGTCTTCTTCTTTTGTTCTGGGTATACGGATGTTACTACTTCGACTCTTTGGGACCGAACCCAAAGGCCAAAAGGCCCAAATAGAAGATTCATGCAAGAAAGTAACTGACGATTTTACCCATTTTTTCACTTAAAAATTCAGGTGGATCTGGATAGGTCATGGTTGTTGTATGTGCTATTTTATTGTTTTATTCTATGGAGTCTAAACATGATTTTTTTTACATGAAATTATTTAAATGTTTAATATTTTTTTATTTAATTATTGACCTCAATCTTTAGGAAAAATAATACAAAAACTAAAGAAATATTTACTGAAGCTCATAAAAATTTCTCTCATAAAAATCTTCTTTCCAACCATACTTTAAATGCAAAACTTTTTCGTGAGTAAAAGTGTATTTCCCATATATTTATTCTTTCCTTAAGTTTAAGTGTATTTATTTCTCTACTCTTTTGAAATGTGTTTTGAATTTTTCTACGTCGTTTTAAATTTCTTAACTGAATTAGCATGCCATTTACATTAACAATTATTCAATTATTTCGAGTCAATGTTGGAGGACGTTGAAGTAACCCGTGTCATACTCTTAAAAAAAAAAAAAGCTCAAAAGACCTTACTAAAGGGTACATGTAACTCAAACCTAGGTGATGTTTGGTGATAAGAAATTTTGACCCTTTTGAATAAATATTTCAAAAGTAAAAAATTTTACTGCCAACTAACAAAATTTTAAATTTTCACACAAATTCCAATAAAATTCATTCTATAGTTAAAATATTCTTAAATTTTTTAATCAAATTTTTATAAAACCCCTAAAAAATTCAAACTCCAAAAATTTTCTTCTAGAAATTTAATTTTTTTTATTGTTGCTAAACATCAATGCAAATTGAATTACTTTAAAAAAATTTAATCTTTTTTTGTTGTGAGGAATAGAGCGTAACAGTACATTTTATGTTCAATAGAATTTGCACACGAATGTAATTGTAAATATTTATAAATATTAAGTATGATATAATGTTGACACTTTAAAGAGGTTCATTTGTTGTGCATATCTCTTTCTAAATTACATCATGTAAATCGGATATAAAATTACAGAGGATCTGATTCGACTTGTAATATATGTCTATTGTAAGGAATTATGTATCACTCCATCTTAGTTTATCACTTTCTATTGTTTTTAATTTATAACAAGAATTAAGATCCTTTATAATTTTCTATTGAAATTACATCATGCAATTCGGAGATAAATAGACACAATAAGTATATTTCATTATAAGGCTCATACTACCTGAAACCTAATATGAGACAATATTAAATTGTGTAGTCCATCTGTTATATCTATCTTTTTTTAAATTGAATTTCGAATAGTAAATTATAAAGGATCCCTATTCATAAAATATTAATTTAATGACAAAGAAAAAGAAGATGGATGAAACGTTTAAATAAAGTTCAAGTTTGGTTTGTTAGAACAAGGTGCCCATTCTATTTCAGTATTATTAAAATAACATTTAAATATATAAAGAAGACGTTAACAAAAATAAAAAGGAAAAACAGAGAAAGCATGTAAAAACAACCAAAATGATGATGTTGGACATTTCCGTCATTAAGCACAACAAACAATGGGCCATGAATCCCAAGACGAAACAAAAGAGGTTTGACTTCGGCAGGGCCCTAACCCGAAAGCAATCATACATCTCCATCACTGCCCCTCACGGATCCTGGTCGGGCATCTTTCTCGCTACATGTCATTGCCACGTCATCCAGATAGAAGCCGCTGGATCGGACTTTCACATAACATTGCACGGTCACGATCTAATTGTCAAAGCAAGAGAGATATTTGTCTTTTCGCCATACGGTATCAGATTAGTCAAAGGGCTCGAATTCCTCTGCCCCTCCGCTTTTCTTTTTGTCGTAATCTTAACTTTATAACGTAAGAAATACTTTAAGGATAATGTTTCAAATGCTTTAGGATGTCTTTCAAGATTTTCCTAATGTTTAACTTAGGTCTTTTTCGGTTTACTTGTATTTTCAAGATTTTTTGAATCTTGAGAATACATAAACCGAACATATTTTTTAACATCACTTAAAAATAATTACTGCACGCATGCTAATAAAGTTAACATCACCTAAAAATTTTCAAAATACAAAAAATCCTCAAAATATTTCATAACTGAACAGACTCTTAAAATATTGAAAAACATTTGACCCATTCAAAACTTTTGAATAAAAATATAATTAATTCAAATTTTTTTATTAAAAAAATAATAATTTATTTTTAAATAATCTTTCACTCATTAAGTCATCAAAATTTTAGTCCTGTGGGAGCCTTCAAATAAAAGGATTTTATGTTTCAAAGAAAATTATTTAATGAGTTTTAAATTTAAGAATTTATTTAATTTTCGTGTAAATCATACTAACTTTATATTTATCTTATGTAAAAAATATTCAAATAATCTCTGTTTATTTTTCATTCATCTCATAAAATTTTACCCTTTACTATTTTTTCTTATAATTTAATAAAAAATTAATCTATTTTAATTTTCACAATATTTAAAAAAAAATCTTATTTTATACACTTTTCAAACAGCTTTAAAATTAGAGGGATGTTTGTTTTCCCAAAATTTTGGGGTTCGAAATTTCCAACAAAACAAATACACTCCAAAATTTTTAACTTTTACACACACTCTACTTTTCACAAACTCCAATAAATCTCAATAAAGTAAAGATTCCCAAAATTTCGAAAATATTTCTCGAAATTTCCACAAACAAACACTCTCTAGTATTAGAAAGTCGTAGTGCAGACTTTCCCTCCCGAGTCTTAAAAAAGAATAAGGGAGAATTTTAATTTAACCGCTCTCCGTGTTTTGAAAAGTAACGGAGAGAGAGAAAAGGGTAAAAAATTTGCATGCGATGGCGGGAAACTCTCTCTCTATACCTGTCTTCTTATCTCTCTCCGTGTCTCTGGAAGTCAAAGAGTTTGTTGGGTACGCAAATTCCTGGGCCTAAACGACAAATAACATGTAATGTCACGCTACTCGTGTGACCGCCCACATTCTGCCCTCCGTTTATATTATAAAATTATATTTTCTATATATAGACATGGATTTTTAAATAATATTTGATTATTAAAATTTTAAATATAAAAATAGATGAAAAAATGGGAATAATATTTTAGTTTTAATAAAAAAAATTAAAAGAGAATATTTGAATGAATATTATAATAAAAAAATAATAATTTGATGAGAAGAGAAAGATTATTTATATTTTGTTTAATTAAGTCCAAAATTTTAAAGGTTATTATTTTAGCAATTAAACACTACTAATTGAGATTAATATAAATTCTTTATGTTTAATCTTTTATAATCTTTTAAATATTTTTGATCATGTTCAATAAAATTAATCCAAATACGTTTAAATTGATCTAAATATCTAATTAAAAAAAATAACGTGTGTTATTATAATGTGAAATTTTATTTTATTTTATTTTTAACCTAATGACCTCTGATATTGTATTGAAGTCAGTAAAGTTACTCTGACACTTACTATTGATTCCAATTTTTTTTTCAAACTCACGTGGTAGATTCTACCTGATAAATTTATTATAATCATTTTGATATGACGACATTATTTCCCGTTCGGTTTGTCTGTCAACTTCGAGCGAAAAGTAAATTAATAATTTTATAAAAACTATATATTAATATTTAATTTCATTCTTGATCTCAAATTCTAATTTCTCACCCTAGGGACCATCTTAATGGGTAAATAGATATGTTCCCTATTTATTACCCATAGAAACTCTGAATTTTGTTTTAAATGTGATACCCTCCATGTATACCTGATTTTGCCTTATAATTGCTTGTGTAGTTAGGATTAAATATATTTTGTCTCTTTTATCTTTAGAGATATTTATATATTATTTTTTAGACATTTGATCTATAAAGTTACACATTTTTTTTACTTTAACCTTACATTGTAATTGAACGTCAATTTATACGGATCTTAAGTGAGATATGTAAATACCTCTAAAGGCAGTTAAAATTATGTGTAAATACTCTTAAAGATAAAGAGGCAATATGTAAAAAGCACGTTTTGACAAAATCTGAATAAATTAATAGTTAATTACGGTTAGTTCAAATAAAAAAAATGTATCTTTATAAATATAATATTTCAAAAATAATACATTTGAGTATAATATATAAATATAGTAAAACCAAATATATTTAACCCTTATAATTTTTTTTCCATGATATGAAAAACAAAAAAATTCTTACCCCTAAAAGTTAAGTTCTACTTTACAGGAAAATAAGAAATAAAATAAAATAGATATGTCTGGGCTGTAGGGTCCACAAATGAACCAACTAGTCAACGACCGATGACAAAGCTGATGTGTGGGGTCCATGCTTTGTGGAGTGGAACTTTAAAAATGTTGTGGTCGCGGCCGACTTCATTATCTTTTGTGGTGTATGCTAAAGTTAAACGAGTCTGTACACTCTCAATTATACACAATTTTAAAAAAGAACAACGTAGCTGTCATCTCTTTTTCACGTTACCTTTTGATGAAAGAGAGGCATCTTGGACCGTTCATGCGCATCAAAGAGAGAAATCTCTGAAGATGATGTTAAAATAAAAGGTGGTTTAATAAGATTTTCAATTTTATGTAGATGAATACCTATTCGTGGAAGGTAGCTATTGGTATAATTATTATGTTGGATAATGTTATCAAAGTTATTGTCTTTGTTATTGGAAGCATTTATTTTAAAAGGAGTTGCTAAATTATTATTTTTTCTGGTTTTTTAAAAGCAATTGTGTTAAGCAAAAATAATTCAAATATTTTATAATAATCATAAATTATTTAAGGAATATATCCGGTTATAACATCCATAGAAAGAAGATATGTTTCAAACAAAAGAAAGAAAGGAACATGATAGTTAATATTATGCATATAATCATAGTATGCAGTTATTGCTTACTCATCTAAAGCTACTGGTCCTGGAAATATAACTATATATTTCTACATTTAGAAATATCAATAGGTTGATGTAAAATATATTTTTGTATTTGTCATAGGATTGAATTTGGTTTATCTCTTGATTGCATTAAAGGTGAGAAAAAATTCCGACTAAAATCGTAATTTTACTTAAGATTTTGGGTGAAAGGTTATTTTATTTTAGGTAGGATTTAAAATATTATAATTTTAAAATAGGACTCACAATTTAAAAAAAACACATCAAGAGTGAGAAAAGAACATGGAAAGAAACAGAAGTTTACCTCTACCCTAATAGAATACTACTTCAATAGTGATGGAGTAAACACTGTCTCACTGGTTAATTATTGAAACATTTTGGATAAGTTTTAAGAATAATATCTCAATGGTTGGAAGGACGGATTTCCACTCTTGGATAAATTTTAGGGAAATTGACAATTTGGTTACTAGGTTTATACCACATTGACGATTTAGTCACTAGGTTTCATTTTTTGACAATATGATCACTAAATTGTCAGCGTACTATAACCTTAGTGATTAAATTACCAAGTACTCTAAATTTTATCTAATAGGTAGACACGAGTTTGAATCCTAATGCATGCAAGCAAATCTTTAACTTAAACTATACTTAGATTGTTAGGTTGGTTCAAGTGTATGAAGTTTGCTGTTACTCTCCCCCAGCCCAGTTAACGCATTTCTTAGTTTGAGCTTGATGTACACAAATTATGGGCAACAAATTCATGCCATGACGCTCCTTCCTTGATCCCTTAGTGGATAAGATACTATGCTCAAGCTCAAGGTAGAGGGCCCAACTCCTAGTCTCCTTCCATTTCCTTATGACCACATATGATCAGCTAGTTAATCATTATTAGGCATTGTTTGGAAACAAGTTTAGGTTTGAGTTTAGGTTTTTAAAGATTAAAATAAGTTTTATAATACGGGCATGTTTGGTTGGCTTAGTTTAGAGTCATTTATTTAACAAAATTTTTATGTAGAGTACTATTACATTTAAAAAATAATAACAAATAAAATTTAAAATTACTTTACAAAAATTAGGAAAATATAAAAAATTATAAAAAAATAAAAAATAAAAAAAAGTTTTTATGACTATTTTTTCTTTCAAATATCACTACATTTAAAAATAATAAAAAACTAATTTACAGAAATTAAGTAATTTAAAAAATTACAAAAACATAAAATATCTAAAAAAAATTAACTAAATAAAATATAAATATTTTAAACAAATAAATTAAAATCAGAATTTATAAATCAGGAAAATCGGATAAAATATATTCACAAAGCTAATTAATTGCTATAAAATTAAATTAAAATTATTAAAAACAATTAAAAATTAATAAAATATATCAAAATTATTACAAAATATTCTAAAAAATGCAAAAATGTTGGAAAATTGTGGATAAAATGAAAAAGTAAAATTAATTATAAAAATATTCAATAAAAATACTTAAAAAGAGAGAAAAACAAAAAAATCATCAAAATATTTATAAAATATAAAAATCTAGAAAATTTATAAAAAAACATAATTTTGGAAATTCAATATACTAAAACAGAAAAAATTAATTTGCGAAAATCATAAAATATAATAAATACTAAAAATAACTTACAGAAATTTAAAAACACACGAAAAATTAAAACCCAAAATTGGGCAACAATGCCCGATGCTTCTAAAATAATAAAAATCCACCAAATAAATATAAATAAATCTTGGGGAATTTAGAAAAACAATTTAAAAAATATAAGAAATTATATAAATTATAAATAACCAAAATATAAAAAAAAACTAAGAAAAAATATCTAAATACTTAGAAAAACATAAAATATCAGAATATTAAAAAAATTAAAAATGATTTTGAGACTAGCCACCCTGGTGAGGTGGCACAGCTCCAATGGCATCTCCCTATAGGCACAACCCTAAGAGATGGTGCACGCTTGGCTAGTTTGGGTGGCCCCAAGTTTTAAAACTTTTCTGTTTTTTATTTTATTGAATCTCCAAAAATAATTTTATACTTCCTTTTCTTGTTTTAATAAATATTTTGAATACTTTTTTATTTTTATTTTCTATAGTTTTCAGTTATTTTTTATTGTTAATATTATTATTTTTAAATTTTTTATTTTAGTAAATATCCTACTCGGTGCCTTTTTAGTGGGTCGTTGAATCGTTGAAATCGGACCTATTATGTGCATGTAAAGTCATAAACGTTTCAAAACAAAAGAAAAGAAAAGGTTATTGTTGTTGGTATGGCGGGAGATTCGTTGAAATCGGACCTATTATGTGCATATAAAGTCATAAACGTTTCAAAAGAAAAGAAAACAAAAGGTTCTTGTTGTTGCTATGGCGGGAGATTCGTTGAAATCCGACCTATTATGTGCATATAAAGTCATAAACGTTTCAAAACAAAAGAAAACAAAAGGTTCTTGTTGTTGCTAGGGCGGGAGATTCGGCGCCTACCACAAGATTCTCTCATGACTATCGTGAAAAGGCTTCAAGGAAAAAGTTTATATATTTTGGAAGAAAAAAATAAAGTCTAACTTAGGTTAATTTCTACCGCTAGTGAACTGTACTTCGGTTGTGTTTGTGTATTAAAATTCTGGAGAGATTAAAATTTTAAGGTATTGAATTTGGTGAAACAGTGAAGAGAGAAGTGATTTTTAATATTTATTATAGTGAAAAGTAATGATGTGATGAGGAGAGATAGATTATATTGTAATTTTTTATTGTGTTAAAATTTTAAGAGTAGTAAAATTTTTGTTATAAAACGGAGAGTACATGAAATTTATTACAAATACAATATATCTTCAAAATCTTTGTAAATGAATGACCTTTTCAACTAGTATATGGTGTTTGAGTATCGGATAGTAAATACAACAAATTTTCCTCCTAGCATTGAAAGGAAAACCTTGCAGGTACTTAAATTTGGCTCATTGAGGGTGGGCACAACTTTATGGTCTGAATTACTAAGTTATTCACATTGAACTCTTAAATAACAAAAAAAATTCAATGTGCGCTTTTAAAATAAAATCCGTTAAGATCGTATAATATGATCTATTTATAACACATTTGACCGTCTGAGTTTTTTTTAGAATGCATAATAATAAATTTTAATAATTCAATAGTTAAAAGCTATATATATATTTTACCTCATAGTTTGAAAGGTGTAAAATGACTCGCTGCCCGTTAACAATAGTGAAAAAAGATTCTTGTTATTAAAAGGGAGAAATCATAGTCATCCGATTAAACACAGACAATCATATCCATTGATTGATCTGCTGCTCAATACAATTAAATAAGTTATAATACTGAATGAAAGGGAGCCCTTGAAGTTTCAAAATTGTAGAAGGAGTGGACAGTACTGTACTACAAATGAATATATTATAGTGCATTAGATTGTGACGTGCAGGTTCGAAGTGTTTGGAGCGAGTAGGTGAACATGGGGTCTAGTGCAGAACTGGCAAGGAAAACGAGCTTTGTCGCTGCCACATGGTTGACTTTGGTCATGTTACGTGCCGTCAAGGATTGGCAGTGCAACCACCACCGATACATCACGATCCTAAAAAAAATTAATAATTTAAGAGTTCAATTTCATCTTAAGTTGGTGGCCTAAAGTGTCATGAGTCCGCATGGTTCGTCTTCCTAAGTCATAACGTGTGCTTGTAACTTAGCTATCACTGAGAAGAACGTTAACATGAAGAGTAGTGTCAATTTAGTGTTTCCACCTTAAGAGTAAGTAGAAGTAGAGGGGTAGGATTTTGCTTCTTAGTCTTTTGTCACCAAATTTTGACCACGAACTTTTCAAGGTATTTACTGGGGGATTCTCCTATATATATTTGAAATATGTTGGAATTGTTAATCTTTTCTCAAAAAACGGCACAAGTCTCACAAGCTGTTGTTTCCGTTTGAATGGGTGATCAAATCTTCTTAACTTTTGGACCTATATCTTGTTGTAATACTATCTATAAATTTATTACGAATATGATCTTAGAAAAGAGAATGTAATGCATCATGCATGTGATAGTTTATGTTGAATTAAACTAAAAACAAACATATTTTCAACAAAATATTAATCAGGATTATAATTGCAATTACGGATTCAATTACCGAACAAATATAGAAACAATAAAGAAAATGGGCGACTAATGGACTGTGTGATAGACCGATTAAATTGACTTCATCAGATGACGTCGTCTGTGGAGAATTTTAATTATCCAACTTTACCCAACGCATACGAAACTGCTTCCCAAAGCTCTCCTACTCCGCCTCGAGGCAAGGAAATTTTGGTAACTCAGGATTCACCCCCTCCACAGGCTTGTAGCCCTTGAGCCCTTATGGCCTCATTGGGGGCGGTCTAGATACACTTTTCCCTGTGCAGAATCCCACTCCAAGGGGTTTTCCTCACCCGACTCCGCGGCTTTCCCTGCAAGAGGAGTCACTCCGAGGAATTAGGGCCCGTAACTTGGGGGTGTTGACCCAGGACCCTCGGGAACGAAATGAGAGGCTAATGATTGCCTGATAAATCTAGAGAACAATTTTGGTTACGTCTCAAGAGTTATAGAAGAGATGCCTTCCCAAAGCGAAAGATTGTTCCGCTAGCTAGAAGGTAGCCCCCACGCCCGGCGGTTAGATTAACAGTCTTCACGGACTACCCCAAAAAGGATTTTGACTAAAGGGTCCTAGGTAGCCACCCCCAGGATTTTAAGTCTAGAGGGGGCGCCAACCAAGGGAAGTGATTTTGACTAATGAGGAGGGTCAGGAGGGACGGCTTCGGGAAATGGAACAACACTGGAGATCATGTGAAGCTAAGTAAGAGGAAAATATTCTTCAACCCTGAATAATCTCATACAGGAAACTTATTTTCCTTTTACTCACCTTGGAATACCCAGCCCTGCCAAAATATCGAGCTCCACCTGTAGAAACCTTTGATGGGTCAGGGGACCCCACAGATCCTTGGAAATCTTCAAAGGACACATGGCTTATCAAGGGGTGGCAGACGCTCTCATGTGTCGGGCATTTTGTCTTACCCTAAGAAAATTAGCTCGAAAGTGGTTTGGGCAACTTCCCCCAAACAACATTTATAATTTCAAGGAGCTTGGTACGACCTTTGTGAGCCACTTCTTAACTGGCTGCCTAACTAGAAAGCCCTACACTCATCTCCTGAGTATATGACATAATCAATGTGAAGGTCTCCGCAATTTTCTGGCGCGATTCAACAAAAAGTCCTTGATGCCGATGATATTGATGACACTCAATGATTATTGTTGTGATAAATGGGTTAGCCATGAAAAGTGGTTTCTTTTACCATTTGGCTCGGAACAACCCCACGAAGTACGCCGACTTGATGGCAGAAGCCCAAATTTTTATAGGGGCTGAAGAAATTTTTAAAGCCTGAGTGGCAGGCCGTACTGTCCAAGGCGGTATATCAGAGAGGAGAGGAAGGGAGCAAACTCAAATGCAACATGTCGATTCAAGGAAAAGGGTTGTGTGCCCTCGAACGGAACGCCAGGGCCCCTCCTATCCCGGTGACGGGTGGCGAGTAGTTATATACTCCCCTGAACAAACCGCTTAGGGAAATATTGCGAATGAGCCTAGCTTAAGGTGGCCAAACAAGATGAAGGCAGCCCCTGAGAGGAGATCCCGCGACAAATACTGCGACTTCCATCAAGATCACGACACACTACTGAGGCATGTTACGAGGTTAGACAACAAATCGAACTCCTACTACACCAGGGTGAGCTGAGGCAGTTCATCCTGGACATCAAGGCGTTACTGGTGTACCCTCTCCCTGGGGAACAGGGGAAAATCCAGCTCTTCCCCCACCGCGGGGAGACGTTCACACTATTCGCACGATAGCCAGAGGTCCATCGGAGGGCATCTCAGTTCAGGAGGAAGAAATACTTATGCCCGGGAAGCTCACCAACACCAAATATGCTTAGCTGAAGCCCCGCTGGCTAAAAATTCAAGGGTCACCTTGGCCACTTTAACATTCTTCGATAAAAATATAGAAGGGGTCTTGTATCCTCATACTGATGCATTAGTTGTCTTATTGCAAATTTTCAACTTTACTATGCACTATGTGTTGATAGATAATCTCAGCTCGGCTGACATTTTATAGCTGTCTATTTTTGAAACTGGGAGTTTAGGAAGTTCATTTGAAATCAACATCTGACCCGTTTGTAGGATTTGCTTGGTAGATCTGAAGCAAGCTCGGAGCTCTTATAATGTCAAGCTAAAGGGCACATTAAGGATGACAACACTCACCGAATAGAATTATGTATTTATTTTTGTCAGAACCTTTGCGATCCTGTTCGTAACAACGAAGTAATATATATATTTTTGTGAAAAAATATGAGTTGTGATCTGGAGCCCTCGTGCCCAGATATCTATGAGTTGTGATCTGGAGCCCTTATGTCCAGATATCTATAAGTTGTGATCTAAAACTCTCATGCCTGGATATCTATGAGTTGTGATCTGGAGCCCTTGTGCCCAGATATCTATCAGTTGTGATCGGAGGACCTTGTGTCTAGATATCTGCAAATGGTTATAAGGAGCCTTTGTGCCCAAGACCGGCCTACCCTGGAAAGAACACCAATTTATGACACTTATGCTGGAGACTAGAAAATGTGATCTATAGCCCATGAGCCCAAATAATCAATAAAGCTTATAGGAAAAAAACAACAACAAAAGCCAAACAAACAAAACAAAAAAGCATAGAAGAAAAAAAGAAAGAGAAGCGCAAAGCAATGGCCAGGGGTCCCCAGGCCTCGGATTATGAAAGATTAACCAGGAACATGCCCTGGAGTAAAAACAATTACTAGAAGCACTCGTGCCCTGGGTGTGGAAAAAGAATGCAAGACTCATGTGCCTCGCAAGGGAACTATCTGTCATTTATGACCAGGAAATATGACTATTTGAGGCTTTCGTGCCCTAGACAGAAGTTATTTTGAGCCCCCGCTCGTGGAAGAAAAACATTATCAAGCTGATATTATAAAGTTATTAAATTGGTTAAAAAAATTGAAAAAATAAAGAAAAAGAAGACAAACGAGTAAAAGAAAACATATAGACGCGGAAAAGAGAAGAAGAAAACGTACATTCATGAAGTTTCAC
Source organism: Myrica gale (assembly GCA_963930655.1). Lineage (NCBI taxonomy): Eukaryota > Viridiplantae > Streptophyta > Magnoliopsida > Fagales > Myricaceae > Myrica > Myrica gale. The sequence goes on from OZ005620.1 coordinate 15,580,914, forward strand.
GTCAACACTCGTCGGGGGAATCGAAAAGGCTGTCATAATGGGTGTAAGTGAAATTACAAAATCAGCCTCAACAACTCCTCAGCGTGTATAAATAGATGTGAGGGCAATTTCGTCTATCCGTATATCTTGCAATTAATGTCAATAGTCGCGTGGGGCCATATGTGTTTTAAAAGACCGTTTTTCCCTTCCTGATTTATATTATTCATGAAACGTTGTGTGGGGCCATATGTTTTTTAACAGAGGATGCGTTGGTCATTTAACTTCAGTTTGTCCAGGGCAAAGGTGAAAACTTATTTGTGTATCCTAGATCCAGACATGTTCGGTTGCCATTTCAAAAACGTTGGATTCAAATTCTCAAGGAAATGAACATCCCCTAGGTCCTGGTGGACCTTTTGTTCTCAGTTAGCCCTGGCCTCCGCCGTATAGATTTCGAGGGTGTTTTATGGAAAAAGATTTTCTAGCCTCTGTCACTCTTCTTTATATTTCTTGGCCTCTTCAACCTTTTCTCCCAACAGGCTATTTGAGCTTGAAGGTCTTGCTTCAACTGCTTTATTTCTTCTGACAACTCCCTAGCCCCTTGGGCCATTTGAGTCTTGCCAAAACAATAGGCCTTCCGTGAGCGAGGAGTGCCCTTAGGGCCGATCGGCATGGTAACATCCTCGTTCCCATCTGGGTGTAGCTCTATTAGCTCCATTGACTTCCTGCCCTCCTTCGAGGGTTGAGTGGATTGCTTTAGTAGAGGCTCGACGTTTTTCCTGCCTTATTTTAGTTCTTGGATGGTAGACTCGAGTCTTTTTACATCTTTTATATCTGTCACTCTCTTTTGCTGCTCGCATGACAGGTAGGGCTATGCATAACGTGTGCCGGTGTCGGTTATGGCCTCCACCAGCATCGTCACTGCTATTGCGGTTCTCCAAAAAGGGAACCGTCCCTGCCACCATAAGGGGAACAACCGTCACCTAGCGTTGGAAGTTTTGGCGGTGGTGGTGGGCGGTAGCCGCCACAATCACTGGAAATTCAAAAAATTCAGAAAAACATTTACAAAATTAAATAGTGAGGACCTGCGGTAAACTTGAACAACATAATCACAGATTCTAACCAATCAAAATCCCACAAAAATAGAAACAAATCGCACAAATTGCAAGATTTCAATGAAGGAAAAATCGCATATTCCAAACAAAATTAAACCAAATCGCATATTCCAAATTGCAAGAAACTAGAAAAGTTCTAAAAATACATCAAAATAATCATTACTATATTATTAGATCGCAATGAAAGCGGGGGAGAGAGAGCGAGAGAAGTGCATGTTGGCTTTTGTGCACAATCGAGATTTTGATGATTTCAATAAATGGATGAAGTTTACAAAATGGACATCTTCAAAGACAAAGACAACCTGACGAAAAGATCCAAACCTTGAAGAAAGAACAACAAGAAGATGCAAGGAGCTTAAAGTGAAGATTCAAGACCATAGGATATAATCCTTGTAACTCTTTATTTCACATTTGACAAGGATTTGAATCACGCACTTACATATCTTTCAAAACGTGCATAAACCGTTTTACCTTTTGTTTGAAAGATTAAAATATTTTTAAAGGTTTCAAAACACCTCAAATATATTCTCAAACCTTTCATATACATATGGGAAGTAAGCCTTTAAAATCGGGTGTTTAAAAGTGGTAAAAAACATGGTTTAAATGAACCGGTCTATGAAAATGAATTGTAGCCGTCGACCTCTACATGAAGCGGTCGACCGGCTGTAGCGGATGATGAAAATGATTTATAGCGATCAACCGGGCGTGTAGAACAAAAATTTGACAGCATTCAAATTTTATGACCGTTGGGCAACGACTACTTGAACCGGTCGACCGGTACATGTAGCGGTCGACCGGTACAACGGTAAAATTGTCAAATCGACCCCTAACGGCTATAAACGGCTAGTTTTCACATGTAGTCTATAAATACACCTTCATTTCGTCTAAACCTTCCTATTCTATATTTCTCATAGCATTCACACAAAACACACTTTCATATCCTTGTCTTTGTGTGAATAAAGAGATAGAGCTTCCATTTTCATATCTACTCTATCAAGAGAGTTTTGTTCTTCCATCTACCTATCCAATAGAGGTGTTTCTTTTAGTGAGGCTGTTCACTAAAGAAGAAGCTTTGAGAGTGTATATCTCAAGCTTGGTGAGGTTGTGAGTGGTGAGCCAGAAAAACCACTTGGGTGGGTTTGAGTGTTGATCTCGGGAAAACACTTGTACGGTTCACTAGCACCCAGAAGCTAGTGTGTAAAGCTATTGGAGAATAGTGGAAAAACTCAAGGCTCGGTGAGGAGCTTGAGGGGTTGATGTAGGCGGGTTTGCCGAACCACCTAAAAATCAAATATTTGTTTTCTCTATCCCTACTCTTTACATTTAGCACTTACATACTTGTTATATCATTATACTTGTGCTAAATTAATATTTACTTTGCAAACACGGTTTTTGGGGGTTAATATCGAAAAGTTTAGAAAATCAATTCACCCACCTCTTGGGTTGCCTTAATCCTGAAATCTAGGACTCACAATTGGTATCAGAGCAAGGTGCTCATTATACAAGATTTAAACATCTTGAGTTAGAATGACAACTACAAGCTTCAACACTCAAGTTGAAGGACTTTCCACACTTAGACCACCATTTTTTAATGGAAGTGATTATGCATATTGGAAAGCTATGATGAAAATTTATCTTCAATCTATTGATTATAATTTGTGGTTATGCATTTTAAATGGACCACATGTGCCTACAAAGAAAGTTAGAGAAATAGAGTCTCCTAAGAGCGAAAACGAATATGATGCAAGTGACAAAATAAAAATCTCTCTAGATGCAAGAGCCATGAACATTTTATATTGTGCATTTGATAGAGAAGAGTTTAATAGAATTGCATCTTGCTCAAATGCTAGAGATATATGACATATGTTAGAAGGTACTCATGAAGGAACAAGTCAAGTGAAAGAGTAAAAAATCAGTATGCTTGTTCATAATTATGAATTGTTTAAAATGACACCAGAGGAATCCATTACTGTCATGTATACTAGATTTACCACAATTATAAATGCTTTGAATGCACTTGGTAAATCTTATACTAACTCTGATTTGGTGAGAAAAATCCTTAGGTCACTACTAAAGACATGGGAGGCCAAAGTGACCGCCATACAAGAAGCCAAGGATCTCACAAATCTACCTTTGGATGAACTCATTTGATCCTTAATGACCCATGAGATCCAAATGCTCGAGAATGAAGATGAGAGCAAGAAAAGGATGATGATCGCTCTAAAAACCTCCACAAGTGAATATGGAAATAAAGATGAGGAAGATATAGTCTTAATGACTAGAAAGTTCAAGAACTTCCTGAAGAGCAAGAAAGGAAAGAAAAGCCTCAAATACAAGAAGAAATCTTGGAAGGCTAATAATGAAAGTTCCTCCTCCTCCTCCTCCGAAGAAGATGGAGAAATTGCCAACATGTGCTTCATGGCATTTGAAGACACTGATGAGGATGATAATGAGGTACACTCTTCCGATGATGAGCATGAAACTTCTTACAGTAAGCTTCAAAATGCTTTTAATGATCTTTTATGTCAATTCGAACTACTAGGTTCAAAATATACATCTTTGAAAAAGAAACTCATTTTGATCTCAAATGAAGTTGAGGGAGCGAATGCAGTAAGAGCTCAGCAGGGATGAATTCTTACAAGCGACCTATGAGATCTAAAAACTAGCCAGCCAGCCTATTAAAGGCCCTTTCACCTTGAGTAATAAATGGAGCAGACCCATTAGGATCAGTCTTGATATATGTGGTTTCCTGTGCAATCCCTAGAATTTGGGGGCTCAATGATTTAGAGGGGCTAGGGACTTGGACCTTGCCACCCTCTTGAACCTTGGAATGACAATGCAAGAGTATCATGCAGTAATGGGAGGAGAAGTTGTATGCTTGCTCTTCATCGGGGGCTTATTGGGAGGAGGTTCGAGACCATTTCGTTTTGATCGTGTTGAAACCTCTAGTAGATCTTTTGTCCGAGGTTGAGGGCTAACACTGCTGGAGGCAGCCCTGGGTTCCTTAGGAGGGGAGACTCCGGAGCCCCGTTGTGAGTGTTTTCCGGTACCCGAGGTCGTGCTGATTGGTGAAGGTATGAATTTTTTCAAAAATGTTTAACCTGAAATTCCTCAAGCGCGAATAAATCACAGACCCAATTCCATTCTTCCTTGTTCATCTTGGGATACGGGTTTTCTAACGTCTCTTCTTTGGAATTAATCACAGAGTAATGCTGGAACATTCTATTTCTGTGTGTCATGTATATTGTATTCATCGTAGATGCCACAGTGATTCAATCCTCGGCTAGGTCGAATCTAGTTGGAAGTCATCCTTAACAAATATAACAGTTAATAAGATAAAAATTTTCACAATTAAAATTAATAAATTATATTTATCAACACTCGGTTCATCACATTCGATTTAACCTTATCGGGCACCTCCTTCCAGTTATTCGTCTTAAATGGGACATGCTGTTAAATGAGCACAACAATATGACTCGAGAGCATTGAGGACGCCTTGTCATCACCGCCCGTACGTCCATTAGGCATATGGATAGTCAGCTTTCCTTCGATACTAGCCTAGATTAAGATAATCCCGCTCAATGATCCTCGAGGCCTGTGGGATTCTTACAGGTTCACAGCCCATCTTCTTTGAGTTAACAGGAAACCCAAACTGCTCCTCAACATTTTCAAGCTCATTTAAGAAAGCTCGGCCCAATAAAAAGGCATCCTCTAGGTCCCCCACCTCTTTACCCGAACGAGCCCCCACATCACCTTCTTCTCGTTTTTTCATCCGAGCGAAATCATACTACACCTCTAGCGACGCATGTCAAGCCCCTAGAGACGAAACCTCTTTGTCTGGGACGAACTGGCGGACTTGGATTCCCTCCTAAGAGGGAATCAACGAGTACATTTTAACCGGCCGTCGGATGGGCGATACTGAATTAATGAACCCATCCGACGGCCGGTATTAAAATAACTTAAAATTTTAAAAATCAAAGAAACGGAAGTTGGATGAGGCGTTAAGTATCAAAAATCACCGTTTCACTGAAATATAACGGTCCCTCTCACCTTTGTTCGAAACTCTAGAGCAACGCGTGCGTGGCCTTGCGCACAGGCCGCGAGCGACAGACCCGGATCTCTCTGAGTTTGAGTTGGTCCCTCCCTGCCCTTCGAGACTCCTTCAAAAACTTATCGGGGCCAACTCGGATTGGGGCACTGGTGGTTGATTTATTTGGTATGGATGCCTTTGATGTGACTAAAGAATTTGGTGTGCCTTCATACATTTTCTTTTCCACGACAACGATGTGTTTGTCATTTGTATTTTATTTACCAGAGCTTGATGAAAGAGAGCTAGAGAGACACAGGGAGTGACTGGGAGATCGTGGTCACGGAGCATTTTGCAAGGCTACATTCAGATCACAAACAAACAGAGAGAAATTTAAAGCATATGGGTTTTGTGCGTACATGATTTATTTTTGTCCGCTCTATATATTCCTCTGATTGGTCGCCCACAAGATTAATTTGCTCTCTTCCATAAATCTCTGTTTTCTGTTTTTCTCACCTTCTCATTTTCCCAATTTGAAAATCCTCTCCCGCGTACATATATTTTCTCAGAGATTCTCAACGCGTTTGACGACTCTGCTTCTTTAAAAGTTCACTGTTCTCGCCTCATCTTCTCCAACCTCCTCCTCCTCTCTCTCTCTCTCTGTAGTACTACATCTATTACTTCTTATACAGAGTTGAGAGTACATGAATTTTTTTATTAATTTTTAAGCAACAACACATTGATACGATGGAGGCCAATAATCCTAAGCACGAATGCCATTGGGTCTCCGACACCATTCCCGATAGAATGGCTATGAGCTCTGGATCCTCGCCAGCTGGAACTGATTGTAATTCCGTTGAGGAGTTCGTTGAAGTCACGCTTGATCTTCAAGATGACAATACGATTGTGCTTCGGAGCGTGGAGTCGACGAATGTTATTTATGTGGACGACGGGTCAGACGGAGCTCAAGCTCCGGCGTCTGCTTTGGCTCCGGTGTCCAGGTCGACGTCGATAAAGAGATGCCCTTCGAACAAGCTGCGGCAGTTCTCGCAGAAGTGAAGGCGGAGGCAGTTGCGAAGGCGAAGCATTTCTCGCAGGAGCTGCGAGCCAAGCTTGTGAGGCGGTTCTCGTGGAGCCACAACCAAACTTCGCGTACTGCACTTGCGGCGACGGCGGTGGCGGCAACTTCTCAGAATGGAGCCAAAGGCGTCGATGCATGGTAAGTACCAAGGCTGTCGCGCGCCCAGTGCGCATTGCCTCGCGCGCGCGACAGCCTTGGTAATTACCAAGCCCTGTCGCGCGCCCAGTGCGCCAGTGGCCTTCCACGCACGAGGTCACTGGTCAGCACGCAAAACTTGGGTCAACTTATAGTAATTCTCATATAACCCCAAGCTAGACCCATATGCTTGAATGTCTCTGTCTCGACAAAGACAAATCCTTCCATAAGGAAATGTAAGATTTGGGATTCGAATGATCCTTGGCTCACTGTTTCCTTTTAGCAGTATTCCGACCCAAACTTTTATAGCAATTCTTGTCTAGTCAGATTTTACTGTTACAAAAACCAAAGTTACCAGAGAAACGTTCAGCCATGGCTTTCCTAGCAACAATATAATAGAAATATATTTTCGCATACAACAAAGCACCCATTGTGGACACAAGAGATGAGGTCTCTCCATGATCGAATTAAGAGCCTTGGAGGAATATATCATTCCATTTATGGAAGCAGTTAAGGAATGTCGTTTACAGTGACACAATATTCAACTCATGATTCTCGAGCCATAAAAGCATGTTTACCACTGGAAACAGACACTCAACAACCCAAAAGCATGTTTACCACTGGAAACAGAGCAGATTCATCAACCATTACAGTGAGATATGTCTTGGCATTACAACGGGGACATGGAGCTTTCGGGAACCATAAAGAACGGTCCACTCCGAGAAGCAGCTTGGAGAAGAAGCACAGTACTAGGCGGGAAGAAATATTCAGCTTCGCATTTGTTAGCCCAAGGTTGTTTTACAAACAATCCATAAATGATTTTGATGATAACAAAATATTCTAAGTTTCAAATACTTTAGATTTTACAATGTCAATCCACAATTTCCAAGTTATATTTCAAAGGATTGAGGTTAATTCCTTAAATTATTTCTAAGTGTACTTGAACACCTTTACACAAGTTGATAAGATCAAATTTTCATATTGTAGGTGTTTAAAGAAGTACTGGAATGGTTTGGATGCTTTAAAGTTGAAATTGGAGTAGTTGCTGACAAAGAACAAATTTTTCTGACTAAGTGTTGGAAGTGTCGACACATTGGACCATAGTGTCGACACACTGAACTACTATCCGAGAGTTTTGGTTTTCTGGCATTCAAAGTGATTTTTTGACTAAATGTTGGAAGTGTCGACACAATGGACCATAGTGTCGACGCATTAATTAACACCCGAGAGTTTGCTTTTCAGGCCATTTGAAATGATTTTTTGGCTAAGTGTTGGAAGTGTCGACACATTGAAGGCATGTGTCGACACATTGCACTGTCTCTCGAAAAATGATAACATGGTGTCGACACATAGAAAACCATGTGTCGACACATAGTGCGAATTTGCAGAAATTATGGAATGACTCCATATCACTCAAAATGGTTCAAAATTGTCTCAAATGACCTCCAACGACACTCTATCTTTACAAGAAGACCCTTAATGAACGTTGAAGCCCTAGAAGCTATAAGATGAAGAAGATGGAGAGAGAGAAGGAGAGCTCGACCAATATTGCAACATCTAGAGAGAGAAAGTCCAAGATCCAAAGTTTTCACTTGCTGAATCATTCAAGAACAAAGCTCCATTGTCAAATCTTCTTCTCTTGCTCATCTTTGACAACCAAGCCTTCAAAGGAAGAGAGAGATTTCTTGAAGAAGGGACAACCCACTTGCAATCAATCTTGCCCTAACTTCTAGAGAGAGAAAGCTTGTTGAAAAAGAGGGAAAACAACACCTACCGAGAGAGCTTGTACTCCCACCTGCAAAACTTTAGGTTTCCTTCAATAATCTCATCTTATTGCATCTTATTGCATCTTATTGAGCTTTACACTTGCTGATTTGGCTTAGAGAGTCATTCCATACGATTTGAGCTTTTCATTGGCATATTCGGCTTAGCATCTTATTGAGCTTTACACTTGCTGATTTGGCTTAGAGAGACATTCCATAAGATTTGAGCTTTTCATTGGCATATTCGGCTTAGAGAGCCATTCATTGTAATTTCTTTGTATCCATCTTGTGGAAAACACTTGAGTGTTGTGTGAACACTTGTTGAGTGTTGGGAAACCACTTTGTCCTACTTGTGAGAGTAGAAGAAATCCTCTAGGTTATGAGGATTTGTGAGAGTTGAAGCGCGAGCTCGCAAAACTCTTTGTAAAGGTTCCTTAGCACCCGGGAAGCTAAGGTGTATTCGCTATTTGGAGAATAATGGAGGAAGCCCAATGAAGTCAATTGGCTTGGGGGTGGACGTAGGCACTTGTTTGGTCGAACCATCTAAAAATTACGGTGTCATTTCTCTTAACTCTATCTCTCTCATTAATCGTTTCATATTCATACTTGTAGAGTTTTATGTCTTATCATTAATTGCTTATATTTAGATGATCATTTATTATATTCAGATCTGCATTTTTATCCTTAGAGAAATAACATTTTACAGATCTGTGTTTTTATCGAAAAAGGGGTAAGTTTTTGTAAAACCCAATTCACCTCCCTCTTGAGTTGTTATTTAGACTTTCAATTGGTATCGGAGCTGAGGTTTAATATCTCAATCTATGACAACCCTTGTTAGCACCTCCTTAGCTGAAGGTCAATCCACAAATATACCTCCCTTATTCAGTGGAATTTGTTACAATTATTGGAAGGCTAGGATGAGGATTTACATCTAAGCCGTGGACTATGAACTATGGAGAGTTATCTCAAATGGTCCTACATTTCCTAGAGATAAGGATGAAGAGTTGAAAGATGAAAATGAATGGAATAATGTTGATCTTAGACTTATGTCTTTAAATGCTAAAGCTATGAATGTGTTATACTGTGCACTTGATTCAAATAAATTTAATCGTGTTTCCAGTTGTGATACCGCGAAACAAATTTGGGACAAAATTTTAGTAACTCATGAAGGTACGAATCAAGTTAAAGAAAATAAGATTAGTATGCTTGTTCATAGCTATGAGCTTTTTAAGATGAGATTTGATGAATCTATATCTTCTATGTTTACTCGTTTTACTGATATCATAAATGAGCTTAAATCTCTTGGTAAAGAGTACACTAACTATGAAATGGTAAGAAGATTCTCAGGTGTCTTCCTAAAGCTTGGGAACCCAAGGTCACTGCAATTCAAGAAGCTAAGGACTTGACGAAGCTCTCCCTGGACGAGATCATGGGATCTCTCATGACCCATGAGATGAATCAAGATAAGAGAGACAAAGATGAAGGCAAAGGAAAAATGGGTGTAGCCCTAAAGGACACATACTCTAGTGAGGATGAATCCTCTGAGGATGATGAGTAAATGACTTTATTCACTAAAAGATTCAAGAAGTTCTTCCACAAGAAACAAGGAAATAAACGATTTTCAAGAAAATCAAATTACAAAGGTGATAGAAGCAAAGAGAATGAAATCATCTGCTTCGGATGCAAGAAGCCGGGTCACACAAAGAAGGAATGCCCCAATGTTGAGACACACAAAAAGTCAAAGGATTTCAAAGATAAAAAGAAAGCATTCTTGGCTGCATGGGGAGAATCCGATGAAAGTAGCAGTGAGAGTGATGAAGAAGTTGCAAACCTTTGCTTCATGGCAAAGGATAACGAAGAGGAGGTACAAAGCTCTTCATTGACTCTTTTACTTTTGAGGAATTACAAGATGCTTTTGATGAACTACATGTTTAGTTGAAAAGAATATTTTCAAAGTATTGTTATCTTAAAAAGAACCTTGAAACTCTTAGTCAAGAAAATGATACCTTGAAATATCATGTTATGTCTCTTGAAGATAATCTTGCAAGAGTCACAAAAGGAAATGAGAAATTATTGCAAGAAGAGTCAATAAATTTGAAATCTGTAAATTATGATTTAAAAAGTAAAGTTGACTCTCTCACTCAAGATCTTGCAAGATTTACTCAAGGAAAGAAAAACTTTGATATTCTTCTTGGTTCTCAAAGATGTTGCTTCAACAAAAGTGGCGTTGGATATGATTCATTCAATGATAAAAAATCTTACTCTTATATGATCACAAAATCGTCTCCATCATTTACATTGTGCAACTTTTGTAAAAAAATAGACACATTTCACACACTTGTCCAACTAGAAAGAAATCCACTCATGACATCAAATTTATGTGGATTCAAAAAGACAAGGTGAATGAATTTATTTCTAACACCAAAGGACCCAAAAAGATTTGGGTACCAAAAACCAAGAGTTAATTGTTTTTGCAGATGTGCTTGAAGTCCAATGTGAATGCTCCAAGCACATGACCAGAGATAAGAGTTGGTTTTAATCTCCTTGTCTCAAGGGAAAGGGTTTGGTTACTTTTGATAATATTAACAAAGGCAAGATACTCGTGTTGATAGCATTGATATGTCTCCTAATCCCATATTTGAGAATGTACTTCTTATTGATGATTTCAATAGATTCTCATGTGTTCTATTGCTAGCTCATAAAGATGATGCCTTTCATGCTTTTGAAAAACACAGCAAGTGAATTCAAAATGAAAAATGTTTTGTCACGTATTGAACCGTTGCATGATTAGGCATACTCTTAAGAAAACTCCTTGTGAGCTATGAAATAATAGAAAACCCAACATTAGTTATATGCATGCTTTGAATGCAAATTCTTTATGCTCAACAACAAGGATACTTTGGATAAGTTCAATGCAAAAGTGGATAAAGGTATCTTTCATGGTTATTCAACTTCTAGCAAAGTCAATTGTATTTTCAAGTAAACATACTCTAGTTGTTGAAGAATCTTTTCATGTGATTTTTAATGAATCTTACGTTTCTATGAGAAGAGATGACAATGATATTGTAGATCTTGAGAAAGAAACGCCTCAAATCAACAACAATCTACCAAAGGCTTGGAAACTTGTCAGAAATCATCATTTTGATCAAGTTATTGATAATGTGGAGAAAGGTGTAAAGTACACACTCTTTTTATAATCAAGCTAGTAATTTTGCCTTACTTTCTCAAATTGAGCCAAATCATATTTCTGAGGCAAAAGTTGATAAAAGTTGGATTCATGCCATGTATGATGAAGTAAAACAAGTTTTAGAAAAATATGGTATGACATCTAGTTCCTAAACTCCAAGATCATCCAGTTATTGGTACTCAATGAGATTTTCAAAACAAAAGGGATGTATCTGGGGAAGTCGTAAGGAACAAGGCAAGATTAGTAGTCCAAGGTTACAATCTAGAAGAGGAAATTGATTTTGATGAAACCTTTGCTCCTGTGGCTAGATTAGAATCTTTTCACATGTTGCTTGCCTTTGCATGTTTGAATGATTTCAAATTATTTCAATTGTTTGTGAAATGTGCATTTCTTAATGATTACCTTTATGAGAAAGTGTGTGTAGAACAAGCTCCTAGACTTGTAGATGAAAAGCTACCACACCATGTGTTCAAGCTCACAAAAGCACTATATGGCTTGAAGCAAACATCTTAAGCATGAAAAGGGAAAATGATGAAAAAGGTAAAAACGTTGAACACACAAGGTATCGAGGTATGATTGGATCTTTTCTTTACCTCACTGTGAGTATACCTAATAAAATGTTTTGTATATGCATGTGTGTTAATTTTCAATCTTGTCCTATGGAATCTCAGTTACTCATGGTTAAAAGAATTTTCAGATATATTTTTGGAATTAGATTTCTTTTGGATTAAATTGGTGATTTGTGCTTGATTTGTGTTGTTGATTGCTTTGGACATGTTCAAATATGCGTGTTAAGTTGCTCTCTATTTGTTTCCTATTAAAATCATGCTTACTCTTTGAGAAATTATCGAATACATTCTTTTTACATGGCATGTGTCAACACTTTTGGTTTTCATGGATGTTTTCACTAAGGAAGTATGTGTCGACACCATATATGAATGTGTCAACACATAAGCTTCATGCCCAAGAGCCTCTTTAAAATGTATTCGGGAACATGTGAAATGTGTCAACACATTGAGCCAATGTGTCGACACTTATAAAGAGTACAATGTTTTTAAAATAAGAGGCACGCGTGTTATATTTAAACTCTTTAGAGAAAAATGGGTCAACACTTTACTTCTTCATCTCACAGACCCTCTTTTCTCTCCCAAACGACAAGCATCACCCACTCTCCCTCACAAATTCCATTTACCCGCTGCCCTCCTAGAAAATATCCATCGCCGATAGCCTTCAATTTCCTAACCCAGCCACTGCCAAGATGTATTCCAGCACTCCAAGCACCTCTCTCATCAGACGCTTGTATCTGTCAGTTCTAGGGCACGAAAGAAGGGGAAAAGCACTAAGGAACTTGCTCCTTCTACAGAGATCTGCATCTATAGGTCAGGGCTTTGAAAGAATCTCTTTGTGTAAGATTTGCGAAATAGGAAGGTTATTGCTGTTGTTGGACTGATTTTCAATGGATTAGTGAGAATGCTTTTGTTTTTAAAAAGATGTGTGAATTTGAAGGTGAATTGCTTGTATAAATTTGTTTAAGTTAGTATATGCAAACCTTCAAATTTCAACATCTAAGAATGTCAATAGTTGTGAAAATGGGGAGATATTGGACATATCAGTTGCTTCATTAACCTCCCTGATTTCTGCTCCTAATGGTGGAAAAAGATTCTTTGATGCATTTGGTTGGATGGGGTTATCAGAGGTAAAACCACTTGATAATTAGGGTTGTATTGGATAATCCAACCCTTAATGAGGTTATTAAACCTACTGCCAGTAGATTGATTGTTCATAAAACGATTATTGCATCATATGGTTTGTAATATCATATTACCAAGAATTGAAAATTTGAATACATCACTTTCTTGAAGATAATTATGGGATGCTTTTCATGCATATATTTCATATCCTTGAGATTGATATGACTGGGAAGTAAGAGAAAAACCCAAAGAAAACCCTTCAGGTGCTGGGGTTTGTTCAAACTGATGATGAAAAATGGGTGAAGAAAAGTGTGATGACACTAAGCAAGGGGATTCAGATTCTTAGGAAAAGGCTGAAACTGAAAGAACTCCCAAGGGAAATAGGACTTCTTTGGGTAAGCAAACACCTAATTTTTTTCACTTGCTGCAAATTGGATCATCTTCCGTATTTCCTGTTGCTAGTTCTCGTGAGCCTCACCTAAGTAAAACTTGAGGATTCAATTGATGAAATCGAGAAGAAACCGAAAATATTGGGTAAGACTATGAAGGACATGACCACTAGTATGAAGAAGAGATTTGAAGATATTACGAAGCTGAGTGGTGTTCATACAAAGTGTTTCGGGGATCTTGAGAAGGATATGAGGTGTCTCAAGCATCAAGTCAGCAACAACCTCCGTGTGACTAGAAATGTGATTCAACTTACTGATGATAAGTTCACCACTATTTATGCTGATCTTCATGCTTTTATGAATTCATCAACTAAGGATGTTGTAAATGCCACAGAGGTGCATATGGAAGCTGTTAGAAATCTCCGGCCTCATGTCATGAAACGGAAGTATTGGTTCTCCACGACTTGGATGGGCTGACTAAAGAAATTTGAAATTGAGTATCCTTCTCCTCCTATCAAGAAATCAAACATTTTCCTCCACTACATAGACTCCTACCTTTATAGCCAACTGTTCTTGCCCTCCCCTTATCCTATTTTTTATGATGCCAAAGGGAGAGAAACTAGAAGAATTATGGGGAGAAATGAGGAGAAGTTTATAAGTATTATGTTGACTTCCCAGCTCTTAAAGAGAACATTTCATTTTGATGATTGGTTGATCACTTGACTTACCTTATCTATACATATCTCTCGTATTTATTTATCTCCAATGGACTATTTGGTTATACTCACATTTGTTGATTATCTCATTTGTATCTTTAAGGATTTGAGAAGTGCTTATCTTTTTGCACTTCATTGAGGAAAATATAGACTTGCTTTCCAGGTAGTATTCCTAACTTTCTATTGGTATCAATATAAAGGGGGTGTTTGTTTGTGGAAATTTTGAGGAATATTCCCGAAATTTTGGGAATCTTTACTTTATTGAGATTTATTGGGGTTTGTGAAAAGTAGTGTGTGTGTGTGTAAAAGTTAAAAATTTTGGAGTGTGTTTGTTTTGTTGGAAATTTCGAACCCCGATTAATTGGGGAAACAAACGCCCCCAAAGTCTTGTGTTCTGATTGAAATTGGAAGTTTGGGAAGTTGAGAGGAAGCTTATAGAAGTGTTCTTTTGTGTTTTTAAATTTTGGAAAACCTCCATTTACAAAGGAAACTCTTGTAAAATTTTTGTAAAATCGTAAAGTCCTTTTTGCTAAAAATGTCATGAAAAACTTATGCTTGTTCTCAGGGGAAGCTTTTCTATTTGATAGCAAATTGTAGTTTTTAACATGGTTTTGTCATCATCAAAAAGGGGGAGATTGTTAGCCCAATGTTGTTTTACAAACAATCCATAAATGATTTTGATGATAACAAAATATTCTAAGTTTCAAAGGCTTTAGATTTTACAATGTCAATCCACAATTTCCAAGTTATATTTCAAAGAATTGAGGTTAATTCCTTAAATTATTTCTAAGTGCACTTGAACACCATTACACAAGTTGATAAGATCAAATTTTCATATTGTAGGTGTTTAAAGAAGTACTGAAATGGTTTGGATGCTTTAAAGTTGAAATTGGAGTAGTTGCTGACAAAGAACAAATTTTTCTGACTAAGTGTTGGAAGTGTCGACACATTGGACCATAGTGTCGACACACTGAACTACTACCCGAGAGTTTTGGTTTTCTGGCATTCAAAGTGATTTTTTGATTAGGTGTTGGAAGTGTTGACACATTGGACCATAGTGTCGACACATTGAACTAACACCCAAGAGTTTGCTTTGCAGGCCATTTGAAATGATTTTTTGGCTAAGTGTTGGAAGTGTCCACACATTGAAGGCATGTGTCGACACATTGCACTGTCTCCCGAGAAATGATAACATGGTGTCGACACATAGAAGACCATGTGTCCACACATAGTGCGAATTTGCAGAAATTATGGAATGACGCCATATCACTCAAAATGGTTCAAAATTGCCTCAAATGACCTCCAACGGCACTCTATCTTTACAAGAAGACCCTTAATGACTGTTGAAGCCCTAGAAGCTATAAGAAGAAGAAGATGGAGAGAGAGAAGGAGAGCTCGACCAATATTGCAACATCTAGAGAGAGAAAGTCCAAAATCCAAAGTTTTCACTTGCTGAATCATTCAAGAACAAAGCTTCATTGTCAAATCTTCTTCTCTTGCTCATCTTTGACAACCAGGCCTTCAAAGGAAGAGAGAATTTCTTGAAGAAGGGACAACCCACTTGCAATCAATCTTGCCCTAACTTCTAGAGAGAGAGCTTGTTGAAGAAGAGGGAAAACAACACCTACCAAGAGAGCTTGTGCTCCCACCTGCAAAACTTTAGGTTTCCTTCAATAATCTCATCTTATTGCATCTTATTGAGCTTTACACTTGCTGATTTGGCTTAGAGAGTCATTCCATACGATTTGAGCTTTTCAATGGCATATTCGGCTTAGAGAGCCATTCATTGTAATTTCTTTGTATCCATCTTGTGGAAAACACTTGAGTGTTGTGTGAACACTTGTTGAGTGTAGGGAAAACACTTGGTCCTACTTGTGAGAGTATAAGAAATCCTCTAGGTTGTGAGGATTTGTGAGAGTTGAAGCGTGAGCTCGCAAAACGCTTTGTAAAGATTCCTTAGCACCCGGGAAGCTAAGGTGTATTCGCTATTTGGAGAATAGTGGAGGAAGCCTAAGGAAGTCAATTGCCTTGGGGGTGGACGTAAGCACGTGTTTGGCCAAACCACCTAAAAACTACGGTGTCATTTCTCTTAACTTTATCTCTCTCATTAATCGTTTCATATTCATACTTGTAGAGTTTTATGCCTTATCATTAATTGCTTATATTTAGATTATCATTTATTATATTCAGATCTGTTTTTTTATCCTTAGAGAAATAACATTTTACATATCTGTGTTTTTATCGAAAAAGGGGTAAGTTTTTGTAAAACATAATTCACCCCCCTCTTGGGTTGTTATTTAGACTTTCAGCATTCTTAGTGAAACGGTGAGTTTTGCTTACCGTTACATTTTAACACTGTGTCTAACGTTTTCTTCTTTGATTTTTGAATTTTTTAAGCTATTTTAATACCGGCCGTCGGATGGGTTCATTAATTCGGTGTCACCCATCCGACGGCCGGTTAGGATGTACTCGCTGATTCCCTCTTAGGAGGGAATCCACCTCCTTTCCTCTACCGAGCCTGACACCTCAACGCAAACGGTATTCCTCATTGCCATGGGCGACACGCTGCTCTCAGGTTCTGTCCCCTGTGTCCGCTAATGTTAGAAATGGCAGAAATCAGCGATTCAAACGGAAAGATGTCGTGAGACTCAGCTGGCGGCCTCAACTCCACGATTTTAGATCGGCTCCATCTGATGGTATTATCCGGCAAACCCCCACCACGCTCCACCGTAACCACCGTGGCAGGTATGTTAATCCTCCTCCCAGACTGTTGGTTGTGAATCTGGGGATTGGAAATTAACGTTTCGGTGATGAGGGAGGTTGAGCTGATTGTGAGGAAAACCTAGGCTAGATGAAACCACCCTTCCCATTCAGTTACCAGAATAATTTGATCCCGTGAACCTTTTGTAGTCAGTGGATCCAACAAAAATTCGGGGATTAAAAGAGTCTGGTTCCACCCTCCCACTGATCAAAGCACAACAGGTGTTCGTCATATTGCCTAAACAACCATAATTGAAACAGAACCCTGAGATCCTCTCATATTTTAGTTGAACCCAAGCATCCTCCTAATTCTCTCGGTGAATGAAAAAATTGGGACACAGCGGCTTTGCAACATCAAGTAAAATCTTCACTCTGATAAATTGAGTCACCCATACTGGCCTAAGGACTGAAGCCGACCTCCATCACTCTCCCAGCTTTACTCGCTGCCCAACCAGCATTGTTCCTAGTCTTCTGTCCCATTGGGAGCCCATGAACCTGGACCCAAATAGGTGTAACATCGAAGTTAACTTCCAGAATCGTTTCACCATGCTCCAGAGTCTTTCAACACCAAAGGGAACCCTCTAATGTTCCACGGTGATTGATCTAAAATACGCTGCTTACACGACTCTGTGGGGAAGGTGAAAAGGAATCTATCACCCTCCACCTCTTCCATCACTAAATCCTTCACAAAGTGCCATGCCCGATAGATGGCTCCTCTAAGCCCAGCCTTGTTAAAAGGCTTATCCGAAATTAGCTTTCCGACAAGCGCCACATCCATGCCATTGCCAACCTCCCCCTCGCAAAAAGACTTAGAGAACTCCTCACTCCAACCCTGAGACCCAGCACCAGGGGTGCCCGAGGGCTCTCCCATGCAAAATCACTCGAAACATAAAACCAAACAAGCAGCAATAGACCCAGAAAACACCAATCCAGCAACCCACACGGAATCACACACCTGCAAACAAGCCCCAGAAAATCACACAAGACAAGCCAAGGGTCTAAAACTCCTGAAACTCTCCATACGAGAGGAAGAAATTTTTTTTGTACGGAGAGAAAAGTCCGTACACAAGCTCAAAATCAATCACACACCTCCCCACAATGGATGGATTGAAGTGAGGATTTTTTTTATATAGATCACGGTCCAAAGGACCCGAATTACAACCTGGCGAATACAGCCGGCGGGACCCATGAAGGATTGAAGAAGTCATTACATGCTCCATGCGGGGTAGAGGGATCGATGACCGGACTCAGTAGCAAGAGCTACCAGGACCTATGCTAGCCAGTAAATATCGCACCACAACCTGGTACAACAGCCCCTAAAGGGCGGAACAGATCCACAAGGGATCGGGAAGGCCCACGTAGGAGCCGGAAGAAGTAGTGATGGATTGTTTACTTTTGGCAGAACACAATGAACCTAAACTTCTGCTTCAAGCTTTCATGCTCATCCGATCTTTTGCTTTGTCCCTCTAATATCCTACCTCGAAGACAAGTTCATTCCTTGAGGAATTCGTAAGAATAAAGTTCTGAATCTACCACGGGTTGGGGTCCGAGTGCGTCAGTCAGACTATTACAAGTTCGGATGTCGGAGTCTGCTTGAAAAAATTAATTATAAAGAATAAAAATGTTCCAGGATGCATTGAGATTGGCATATCAATTCTTCATTCATTGATTTTGGAATGATTCTGTTTTGCATTAACTCAAGAAAATAATAATCTTCTTGATAATATTGCCAACGTCTCTAATATTTGAGCCATGATATAAAAAAGCTCTCCCTCTCCCTCTCTCTTAGATGAACCGTCTAATAACAAAGACGATATAGTTCTAAGACAATTATCAGTTTAATTTCTAGCAACTTTTCGTTTTTTAGTTTTTCTGTTTTCTGTCTTCCTATTTATGCATGTTTTCTATTGGGATTGTAGAAGTGCAAGACAGGCTCTAAAATGTTTACCGGCAAAAAGGGTTTTCGGGTTTGGTTTTTTATCTTTCATTACAAGGATATAAACTGATGCAATTGTTTTCCTTAGATTCGTCTCCCTACATGTCAATGCTATATATGCTATCAAAAAGTTCCAATTTCCCAGAAAGAAAAACCCCGAAAAGAAAGCAAAAATCAATGTTCACCCTAGTTTTCTATACTCTATAAAGTTTTAAACCGAAACCTTAGACTCCAAATACATAACTCAAGGTCAATGCTCGAGTCACACGCAATGTCAGATTCACCTACACAAGAATTGCATTCTAATAGCAGATGAGAAGGCAGTCACAAGAGTGGAACAAATTTCAGTCTTAACAATCTACAAAAGTTTGCATATTTCTCAGCTTCAAGTCAATACTTCTGTGCGTTCATCCATTCACGATACTATCAAGACTATAACACACCCATAATCACGGGGAGATGATCATTTATGTTGTGGGAAGGGGTCTCAAAATTGACCAGCTCGTATGTCTCTATCAAGACGATCTGCATTCAATGTCCCAGGAAGCTCTCTAAATTCTTCGTTAAAAATAGAATAGGCACTGCAAATAGCAAGGCAACAAAAAGTAAGAGTCTCGTGGAATACTAAGTGACTATTGTACTGACAAGATGTTCTTACCATATTAAAATTGAATGATCCTGATGTTTAAATATTAGTAAAAGTTAAAAAAGCAATAAAAAGAATTCATCGTAAAAACACACAAAAAAAAAGAAACAGACATATAAGCTCGGAAAGGGAGAGGGGAATACCACGTAGCAATAAAATCATTTACTACCATACGATGTTACAAATGAACTGGATGTAACCCGAAAAATTGGATAATGTTTTAGAACAAAAGGCGTGAGAAGTACTTCCCTTTAAGTTGGGGTCGGTGCCATTTCAACATTGAGTTCACCATTTTACTTCCTGTTAGAGTATGTGTCTTGAAAAGAAGGAATTTAAACATTGAGTTCATCATTTTACTTCCTGTTAGAGTATGTATCTTGAAAAGAAAGAAATTTCAAAATTGAATTCACCATTTTACTTCCTGTTAAAGTGCGTATCTTGAAAAGAAAGAAATTTCAACATTGAATTCACCATTTTACTTCCTGTTAAATGAAAAGAAAGAAAGAAACATCGCAAAGCAGTATCCCCTGTATAATGGCCAAGGACATCAAAATAAAAGTGATATATCTACAATATTTAAATAGTCTAGATTTCACTATAACCATTAATTATTAAATAGAGAATGCATAATTATCACCAGAGCGTAGATACCTTACGTCACCAGGTTTGCGCTGTCCAAGATTCAGGAAAATAATAAGAAAGCCCGTTCCAAGTATCTGAGTGCATAGCAAAACCAAGGAAAATATATAAGGGATAAAGACTGTTATACAAGTCATTTAAAAGCATATCAATTCTCTAGTTTATGTCAACTTTTCTCTTAGTATCATCTTGTCTTGATTGCTGATACGTGCCCTGATATTCTTCCATCATTTCTATAGACATCATAACTCATAATATGGACAAGAGTGTGAATGCAGGAATGCTGGAAACCCATGCGTGCAGATCGCATGTTAGATAAATGCTCAAATAAGAATAGAGCTGTTATAAATGCTCAAGGACAACAGGTTTTCACAGAAGAAAAGGACGTTATTTGTCATTGTCTCCTTACTCTCTACACAAGTTAAGCTTCAAGAAATGCCACAGAAATAAAAAGGGTATGTTATGAAAATTTAAACAGTGCACTTTTAAACCCATGGTTCCAACCGAAAGAAGCAAACTTACATAGAGAGGTCCTAGATCCCATTTGTAGGCAACAGGTGCGAAGATAAACCATAAGACAATAATAGCCCATGCCTTGAGACTGAGTGACAGAATTGCCATCAAAAAGATATCTATAAGAAAATATTAAAGAAAACTCTATCAGTGAAGAATTTATTTCGAAGGAGCGCAGATCTTCAACTAGATGATTTACCAGGAAGCTTCAACTTATCATGTAGAAAAGAGTAAAGCCTCCTTTTCCACCAGCTTGACGATTGTGGAAGCTTAAATTTCTGTAAATACAAAAAGTACGGTAAGACGGGGAAACTTTGTAATGCTACATAAAAGTCGCATTAAATTCTGTAACAGCGATTTATGTATACCAGTTCATCATCGTCGTCATCACCATCAAATCCGTCATGAATATGTTTAACTGGTGGCTTCGGTTTGACGACAACAAGCAGGGAATCTGCAAGATAAAAGAAAAAAACCCACATATCAAATCAAAAGCCAATCACCAAACAAGAAGTAAACTAAGACATGATTTTCAACTATCATTGCTAAAATTTAGTGTCAGCTCTAGTTAGAATTTACAAGGTCATCCCGGGGTGCTTGCATTCTCACAACTAATGAGAAAATTTTAGCTACTACTTTTTTTTTTTAATAAGTAAGGAAAGCTTTATTAAAAAACCAAAGAAGGAACAGTACAAAGAGCTATACTGAAGCCTAAGCCAAACAAGCTACAAAACTAATAAAATCAGAAAAATCACAGAAATGAAAACTCAACACAGCGTTGGCCCAAAAAAATAGAGAACTCATCAGCTTGGTCCTCAACCCCTCAGAAGACGAAAAAGTGTTCTCAAAGCATCTATCATTCCTCTTCCTCCAGAGAGTCCACCAAATGCACAAAGGGATCAATTTCCACACTATCAGAGCATGAGGATCATCAAACTTCCTCTTCCAGCAAAACAAAACATTAACCACCTACGAAGGCATAACCCAACAATAATCCATAATCTTAAACACATGAGCCCATAAGTCCCTAGCAACCTCAATGAAGAAAAAGATGATTCAAAAGATTCCCCACTGCATCTACAAAGGAAACACCAATCCAATAAACAAAGACCCCTCCTCCGTAGATTGTCGATGGTCAGAACTCGTCCATGGGCAACCTCCCCACAAAGGAGACTCTCACGGAAGCAAAGGATAGCCAAATTGGTTTCCAAGGGAACGAAACATAGGGCCTGCAATGAAGAAGCCTATACATCAACTTCACCGAGAACTTAACGAACTTGGAACCCACCCAACACAGTCTATCATCAACCTCACTTCTTAGGACAATGACATAAAGGAGCATAAAAAAGGACGAAAAACCTCAAGCTCCCGATCATTAGCTTCCCTAAAAAATTGGACATTCCAAACCCCCGAACCTGAATTTCCATCCCAATAATCCGCCACCATAGCATCCTTATCTCTAGCAATGACGAAGAGAAGCGGAAAAGTAAACCGCAAAGGTCTATCTCCACACCAAAGATCGCTCTAGAAACGAACACTATTACCACAACCCACCACAAACCGGACATTCTGGATGAAAAGATCCCCTCACTTGCTGATATACCTCCAAAGACTAACACCATAAGAACCTCTCCTCTAAATAGTCCTCCACCCACCCACCTCACACCCAAACTTCTCTACAACAACATTCCTCCACAAACAATTACGCTCACAAGCAAAACGCCACAACAACTTCCCAAGCAAAGTCTTATTGCAGGTGGACAGCCGCCTAATACCCAAACCACCAAATCTAATAGGGCAGCAAACCTTATCCCAATTAAGCAAATGAAACTTGTGTTGAACACCGTCACTACCCGAAAAGAAATCCCTTTGTAACTTCTCCAATCTACTAGCCACAACAGAGGGAATAGGGAAAAGAGACAAAAAGTAGGTCGGAAGATTAGCAAGAGTAAACTTGATCAACGTGACTCTACCTCCTTTCGAAAGGTAGCTTCGCTTCCACCCAGCCAACCTCTTTTCCGTTCTTTCAATAATGTCGTTCCAAATGTGGGAGCTTTTGAAACGCGCACCCAGAGGAAGCCCAAAATACAAAAAGAGCAAGGAAGATACTCCGCAACCCATAATATCAACCAACTCTTGGACATTACCCACCACTCCAATGGGAATAGCTTCAGATTTCTGGAGATTAATCTTAAGTCCAGACACCGCCTTCAACGCCATGTGAAAAGGGGATGCGTGTGCCAAGAGATGATAAAATAAAACAAGCATAAAAGCAGAAACTTTAGAGTGTAGGTTCCTTTACTAGAACGGGGAGTGATCCCCCCCCCCCACCAACCAACTGTTGTGCTCGGCAGTTCACACATTCTGATGACAAAACCGACACTGTTGGTTGTCGGCTGCCAGCCACTGAACTGGACTGATCGGTGGGCCATTCAAGCAGGATTTCATTTCTATGATCATATATTGACATTACCACGACAACCAAAATTAGTAGTCTATCCAATTTCCACAATAATTAGAATCAAATCAAAACCTAATAAGAACTAAGATTTTTAGTCAGAAGCACACAAATACAGAGGCAAAGACTTATACCGCCGTCATTGAGGTGTAGGCTTACGTCTTCCCCATTGTCGCTCTTGTTATGCAACACATTCCCTTGCAAAATGAGCCTCATACTCTCAATTGGTAGACCGTCATTTTCCCCAATCAATTTTCTCAAACCACACACCTAATATATGATTAACAATACACAGAGCGTCATGAGACTTTGGAACATCAAACACCAATCTTACCTTGTCATTCAAATACCCAAAAAAAAAAAAACAAACCAAACCAAACCAAACCAAACCAAACCCTCATCCCACACAAACCCAATATCTGTATAACATACATAGAGAGAGAAAGGGGACTTACTTTGATCGGAGAGGGGACCCGGAGGCGAGAGGGTCGAGCAGGACCCACAGTCCGGAGAATGATTTCCACCGTATTATCATCCTTCAGCGGCTCCTCTCCTCCGTTGCGATCACTGGCGCTGACACTCGGATCCTCGCTTTCTACGATCTCTGCCATATTAACGTACACTGAAATCAAGATTTATCAATAATCACAGCCAATAGGATAAGAGGCACCAGCCTCCGTACAATTCCAGTTTGCCGAAGGAGATCCCCCCTCCTCTTCTCCCCGGTTCTTTACTCCTGCCGCTTTGCGTGTCTCAAAACGGCAGCGAATTGTACTTCACGCAATTACATAATAGTTTTATTCGGGTGAAATTGGACAAGACATACACCGCTTTTCCCATCCAACATGTTTCGAACGTCAAAACGGGTTTCGATTTAAAGGCCAAATCTATCAATACACGGAAAAAAAATTCTAATTAGATATAATTATTTAATAAATAAAATATGGAGTGAAGATTAGTTATAATTTTTTTTAAAAATTATATTAGAATTTATATGAAAAATTGTAAACATTGTGAAAAAAGTATTGATGTTGGTATATGAATTTTTAAAATTTTAAATATTCGTTTTATAAATTTTTTTAATATATTTTTATTCTAAAATACTATTACAAACGATTCTAAAAATTGAGAAAAGACTCACCCGAAAGGTTGGAAGGTGAGATTTGATTGTTAAAAATTTTCGTGTGGTTAAAATTTTGAATTACGAGAATTTGTAAAAAATAATAATATATGAAAAATTAAAAAGAGAAAAAAGTTGAATAAATTTTATAATAAAAAATAATTTGGTAAAATGAGAAAATATTTTTATAATTTTTGTAATCATGTCTAGAATTTAGAGTGTTTTCTTCCAGTAGTCTTCTTCAGAAAAACAACCTTTTTGCTTCGAGAAAGAGCCCTGGATTAAGGGTAGGGAGGATCGAAGCCTTATTATGGAGCGGCTTGATAGGAGTATTGCCAACGGAGAGTGGTGTAGTCTTTTTCCAAGAGCGACTGTTTCTCATTTACCGTGGCTCGCCTCAGATCATGCACCGATCCTCTTGAACACATACGGGGATCAAGATCGGAATCCGAGACCTTTCCGCTTTTAATCTTTTTGGGTGGAGGATAAAAGATGTAGTGAAGTTGTGGAAAAGGCCAAGAGGCAGAATTTTCGAGGTTCTCCCGCTTTCTCCTTGTGCCATCGTCTTAAGGAGGTATTTGGGAATATTCAAGAGCGTATTCGGCGTAAAAAAAGAAGAAGAGCGTATTCGGCGTCTTCAAGCTGAATTGGATATGGTTCAGCAAGCTCCAGTTAATAGTGGAACGTTACTTAGAGAAAGGGAGCTTAGTACCTTACTATCGGAAGCTCAACCCAAAGCGGAAGAACGTTGGCGTCAAAAAGCTAGAATTACTTGGTTGAAAACTCCAGATCTGAATACCTTTTTTTTCCACCTCTCCACTATTATTAGAAGGCGGCGCAATGTGATTGACGCCTTGTTACAGGGTAGGTGGTTGCACAACCGTGAAGAGATTGGGAGCCATATTGTTGATTATTTTACAAGGCTCTTTTCGGCTACACCAAGTCACTTTCCTCATGACTTGGACGATTTAATTCCAAAAGTGATTACGGCTGAAGATAATACTCGCTTGCAGCGTATTCGTGATGAAACTGAAGTATGGACAGCGGTACAATCTCTAGGGAGCACCAAAGCACCCAGGCCGAATGGATTTACTGCATTGTTTTTATCAGCGATTTTGGCCACAGATCAAAACTGAAGTGACGAGCATGGTGCAGCAGTTTTTTGTAAGTGATTTCTTACTCAAGCATCTTAATCATAGTTTCATTGCCCTTTTACCAAAGGAAGATGCCCTTGAACAAATCTCCCAATTCCGCCTGATTAGTTTTATGCAATGTGAGTTATAAGATTGTTTCTAAGATTATAACATCTAGGCTTAAATCTATCATGCACAAGCTGATTTCTCATAACCAAGCTGCTTTTGTTCCTCATGGTCATATACAAGATGATTTGATTATGGTGCATGAGATTATGCAAACCTTGAAGCGTAAAAAAAGAAGGGGAGGCCTGATTGCTCTTAAGGTAGATATATCTAAGGCCTACGATCGGGTTAGTTTGGAGTTCCTTTTATAAATTCTTCATTGCTTTGGATTTGGCGAAAAATGGTGTCGCTGGATATATCAATGTGTTTCCACGGTTTCCTTTTCTATACTTTTCAATGGTAGCTAGTTTGGATTTTTCAAGCCCCAGAGAGGTCTTCGACAGGGCGACCCTCTTTCACCTTTTTTATTTGTAATGGTGACTGAGGTGCTAACGCGACTAATTAAGAGAGGAGCAAGGGGGTAATATACACGGTATTCGCATAGCAAGACATGCACCTCTTGTTTCTAACCTTCTGTTTGTAGATGACTTAATGCTTTTCTGTAGAGCAAATTCTTATGAGGTGCTGCAACTCCAAAGATGTCTCAACACATTTACAGATTGGTCGGGGCAAGAGATCAATTACTCGAAATCCTTTGTACATTTTAGCTCTAATATGATGGCTGATCGCAGAGAACTTTTTGTCTAACTTGCTTATGATTCAACCAGCTAATGCACCAAGAAAATATTTGGGTCTTCCTTTAGAAGTCCCAAGATCGTCGACAAGCTTGCAACGAGGTTATAGACAAAGTGGATCGGCGGCTTGCCGGGTGGAAAGCGCGGTCTCTCTCCCAAGCAGGGCGGACTGTACTTCTCAGGACAATTACTATGGCTTTGCCTTCATACTATATGTCAGTTTTTCTTTTACCAAAATATGTTTGCAGGAGGATATATACTAAAATGAAGAATTTTTTGTGGGGATTTGATGGTTTATCTCGACATGTTCATCCAAAGGCTTGAGATAACATTTGTAAGCCTAAAGAATGTGGCGGTCTTGGTCTTCGCCGCATGGAGGAATTGAACAGAGCATTTGTAGCAAAATTGGGGTGGGAAATGGTTGTGAATCAAGGGAGTCTTTGAGTGGAGGCATTGACAGCAAAATACTGTCGTAGAAGGCAGTTTTTGGCAGCTCCTAATCAGTCTAAGGGCTCTTGGATATGGCAAGGTATTTTGCAAACTACAGAGATTTTGCAAGCAGGCTTGTGCTGGTGTATTCAAGAGGGAAAGGATGTTAATATATGGTGTGATCCTTGGGTGTCTGACCTCCCTGATTTTATCCCTCTGCTTAAGCAAGATGTGGTGGTAAATCGTTCCATTAATAGGGTCCAAGATCTTATTGAACCTTCCTCATTCACTTGGCGTGCAAGCCTTATCCGACATTTGTTTGAACCTGTTTCAGCAGAGGCTATTCTCAACATTCCTTTACCATTAGTTCCTCAACCTGACAAGTTAAAGTGGGTGCTGGATTCTAAAGGTGTATTTACAGTCAAAGCTGCATACATGTTTGACAACAGAGGTCCAGAGTATCTGGAAAATGGAAAGGTATTTGGAAAATGAAGGTGCAACATAGACTCCGACTGCTCTTCTGGAAGGTGGCAGCACATGCTCTACCTCTACCGGGTCGTATGGGGCAGTGGAGTGGATCGCAGGATATTGAGCCTATGCTTTGTCCAATCTGTAAGCTTCATCCGGAAATTGTGGAACATTTATTTTTGGATTGCTCTATAAGTGCCATTTTATGGAAAAATGGTCCTTGGCCAATGAATATGAATCAATTTGTGCATTCTCCTATTGAAACGTGGATTAAGTTTATCTTTGATCCGGGGAATATGATAGCAAGTGATGGGGATGCATGGCAGCAGTGGATCTTGGCCATTACAATCACCTTAGATACTATTTGGCACACTCGAAACAAAATGTGTGCATGAAAGGTTTGTTCCGGATGCTATGGATCTTATCCATTCGATCCATAGGAGTTACGTGGCACATTGGGAGGCCTGGAATGATCATGAGACTACCCCTACTCATTGGATTCCTCCGCATGAAGGTGCACTTAAAATTAATTTTGATGTTGCTGTGGGCAATCAATACTTGTGTGCAGCGGCAATTTGCAAAGATTCAGATGGCTTGATCTCGAGTATACAAATTCGCCAATCCCCGGGCACTAATCCTTTTAAAGGTGAAGCACGAGCAGTTCGTTTGGCATGTGAATTGGCAGAAGATTATGAGGGGCACAACATTATGTTAGAAGGAGACTCTCTTGAAGTGGTTTGGCAGATTAAGGACCAGCAGCCTACACCCGATTGGCTTATTGAAGGGGAGATCACAACTACGCGGCAGCTGTTATCTCAACACAATTTGTGGCAGCTTAATTGGATACCACGTAGGCTCATAAGGTGGCTAAATGGGGTCTGCTCTCTGGGAGTATTGGGGATTTTCTTAGTATGGATGTGCCCCCTGCCATCCTTACTTGTAAGGATTTAGAGTGGGGCGGATGATTTGTCTAAGCTAATTCCCTGTTTACTTAGGAAAAAAAAAAAAAGCCCTTTCAGCAATACAAAGAAAAAAAGGGTCATTTCAGCAATACAAGGACTGGAAATGCAGAACTAAGCTACTTCCCTGGAAGAATATAGTCATATACATGCAAAACGGGGATTGGAAGCAAAAGCAGAGTCAAGCTCAGCTTGAAAATGAAAATGTCACAGAATATAACAAATTTAGTTCAATAACAATCATTCTGCTTCCTCGCACACTTCCTAATGCCTAAGCAGGTAGTCTTCCACATGCGCCCTGGGGGAGGGGAGAGAGAGCTAGCCCAGCGGTGGAAGATGTGTCTTCATCGTCCTTTTGCAAATTAGCCTAATGCACCAAAATGTGCTTTGAAACTAGATGGCTTGGTTTGCACATGCCGCTGTAGATTCGTTTCAATGGACATAATTTTCCAGCACAGTACAATGGCCACTTAAGAGCACCGATATTTGTTTCTGACCTGGTAAACTGCACTCAACGAACGCCCTTGCATTTGTGTTGACGTAAATATCTCCTTGTACATTGTCTGATCAGAGGTCATCACTGCTGCAACTCGTATCCTTGTCAAGAAGCATTTTTTTCCATTTTCTTCCTCAAAGCCTTCTCAAAATTGCTGTACGACAATGATAGCAACGGGATCAGCGGCAATGAAACTCCACACTCCTTTACAAGTGCATACCTTGGTTTAATCCTCTCTTCCAAACTATAACCAAAATATTGAGGAAATTTCACTAGCTCTGATTTCGGATAATCCATGTTCAAAAAGAACTCCCATTTTGGTATCAAATTCCCAGACAAGCTAAAAGAATATAAGGCTCCATATCTTGAGATCATGGTCCCAATTTCCTCGATACTGTATCCCCTCTCCAAGAAAAATTCCGTCACCGACTTCAAATTACCTTCAAGGCTAAGACCAAAAGTCTGTGGGCAACGATGGAGAAGAACAGAAACATCAACCCCCAAAGATTGGAAGTACTTAGCAGTTGGGCGTAACTTGTTCTCCACTGTGACTAATAATGTTTGGGCAGCGTGTCAGAATCTTACCAATGCTATCTGCTGAGAGGCCCATCTCATAAAGAAATTCTATAGTGGTCTTCATCCTCTGCTTGCTAAAAGTGAGAAGTGATGGAGAGCGATGCATCACTTTTGCCCATTGTTTCTTGTCCACTCCCAAATCCTCTAAGAATGTCATGGTGGGAATAAGATTTTCAGAGAGACTGAGTCCACACAACTGAGGACTTTTGCTGATGATGGTGAGAATATGAGATTTTGGAATGCCAAGATCACGAAGAAACTCAACCACTGGCTTGATTTTCCCCTCCAAGCTATGATAGGCAAATGCAGGACATCTTCTTGTAATACCCATGATCTGCTGAAGATCCATACCGAGCTCTATGAGATAGTGGATGTGAGGGCGGAGCTTCCCAGTTCGATCCATGTCACTCACTCGAGACATGGCCTTTAGCTTCTTAGAGTCGAGAGTTGGATTGGGCCCAGAAACTGGCAAAACTGTTTTGTCTTTAACAGGTGGGTTTGGAAATTTTTCCACTACATCTACTATAAAGTTTCCATGCTCTTCGTGCAGGGCTTCAAGATAAGGACTAAGAGCATCCCTGATCTCAAGAGTTGTAAGCTCACGGCCTGCCATGTCAAGGGGAACTTGATTAGAAAGGATCCATTGAAGAATGAAAGTTGACTGTGTATCAGAGTATCAGCATTATGTAGAAACCGAACCTACTAGATACCGAGATTTATGAATCGAATGAAGCCTTGAGACATGGTGGTCAATGAAAAGGTCAGACTTGTTGATGGTTCTTGCCGCAACTGCATTGCTCAATCCGTTTTTCTTTAAGAACAAGGTCAGAACAGCTTTGGCTTCTTTTTTCTCTGCTGCTAACAAGGTCGGAGGCGCCATTTTCAAGCTCAATGAGACATCTGTCTCAGAATCAGCTGCCATAGTATCCAAAAATAAAGTTCCTACAGAAGATAAAACTGCAAAGGACTAAAAATTGGCTTCTACATTGAGGATGAAACAGCCCTACAGAAGCCACATGAAAGCATAATGAGAAATTACCAAACTTTGCTCGGCAATAGGAGACTTTTGCTGGGAAAGAAATTTGCCTCCTGAATAAAATAAACCAAAAATATAAAAGTTACACACTTAAAAGGGAAGAGAAAAGAAAAGTAAACAAATAGAACCAGAGGAGCGGGGGAAGGGTGAGGAAGCTGCAGCTTTAGCTTCTATAGCTACTACGATCATTTACAACAACTTGTTATTGAAACTATACACGACTGGACAGCAAACAAGTGCCACCGAGTTTACCAAAAAGGTCAGCAATCGAAGAAAATAAAGGTACCTACTATCTTATACTCAGTCGAAAGCCACCTGCATCCACAACTTCGAGCAACACTTCACCTCTCGCACTATGCATCTTTGCTTTTCCTTACACCTATCACCATTTCAGTAGCTCATCACTTCTGCTCAGCAACAAGTAACCGATATGGCTCATCTTTAAATGTGTGTCCAATTTAAATAAACTCTTTGGGATACCACCACATATTGCAGAATCAATCACTTCCCTTCCACTCCTAAAGCATCTCTAAACAACCTTGTTTCAGAACAAGAAACTGTTTTCTGAAAAGCTTAGAGAGATTGGTCAAAGAACAAATGCCGTGCTTATTTTGTACGCTACTTGTAAATTATGATAAGAAGAACAGAGTGCGAGAGAAAAAGGCTATGAGACAATTGGGAAGAATGTATTTCTGTTGTATTCAACTTATATAGAGAAAGTAAGTAACAAACTGTACAAATCATGCACGTATTGTAACTCAACGTAGCTCGGATGCCAAGTCAGCTAAGACTACTCTTAATTGCTTTTGCTTTATCATAATTGGCACAAGCCCA
This sequence comes from Myrica gale, assembly GCA_963930655.1. Taxonomy (NCBI): domain Eukaryota; kingdom Viridiplantae; phylum Streptophyta; class Magnoliopsida; order Fagales; family Myricaceae; genus Myrica; species Myrica gale. Next base: position 15,611,797 of record OZ005620.1, read on the forward strand.
TGCAACCCATGAGTCATTTGTAATGAAAACAGGAAAAGCAAAATGCCAAAGGTGAAGAAGAGAAGAACAACAATCAAATGCAATTTTCCCCTTAACCTCTCAAAAGCCGAGCTTCTTAATGCACCGCCGTAGCTCAAATAACTCACATTTCACCGTGTGCATGCTCCAATGACACAACAGGTATGCAAGCATGAACCTCAGTTAACAGGAATCACACACTATACCCATTAAACAACAAATGAGGAAGATAGCGAGAGAGAAGAACAAAAAAAGAGCAATGGGCATAGGACTATTACCATGTGGTACTGAAAAATAGTTTCGACAGACATGAGAACTGCTCGGCAAAGCGGATTGAGCAGAAAGCTTTCATTTGTTCACCAAAAAATTACACTTTAAAAACAGACAATTTAGAGAGTTGGAAAAATCAGGGTTTAATTGCAGACTGGGGAACTGAGAACCGATTTCAGCCAAGAGATCTATGGGGCGACCGAATTTCAGCCGCTAACTCAAGAGGGAAGCGAGATTCCGGTGACTGCTGCGATTTGGGAAGCGACATCGTTTGACTAGGGCGGGTGGGCGAAGTGGAACCTTTTCGATTTTGGTAGACCGTTGAGATTGAGAGGGCCTAAACAATATTCCTTTTTATTTTGGTTGGATTCGAACACTAATTAGTAATTGCAGAAAATACCCGATTTTAATTTATCTTTTACTGATCCCACCAATTTGGAAACGTCTAAAGAAATACAAGGCAGAAAATTCCGACAACATCCTTCTAAAAACATCGTTCAAAATAATTTCTTGACGTAATTTTTTTTCGAACTTATGAAAAAATTGGTGGCTCTAATGAAAATATATTCGAGAAGAATTTTTTTGCGAGATTTTTTTAAAAAATATTAATTTTTATAATTTTTCTCATCAAATAAATTGAGACTAAAATGATGAGATAATTTTAAAAAAAAATTAAATGTTTGTGATTTTTAAAACATATCTGATTCCCATGAAAAGATATTTAAGGATTGAAAAATATAAATGGGCATGGAAATAGTTCTTTATATATTATAATCTCGGGCAAACATCATAGGTAAAAATCACATTTGACCCCATAACATCTTAATTTATCTTATTACACCCCATATTTTTTTTTAAAAAAAATCATCTTTGCCCCAGTTTGATATAACCGTTAAAAGTGATGTGAATTGATAGAAATACACTTTCAAGAAAAAAAATCACAACAAAACACAAACATGAATAAAAAATTAAAAATAAATATCAAAATGAAATAAAATATCTTTATTTTTGTATAAAAAATTATTACTATTTATTTACCTACCATTTTTTATTTAAAAAATAATAATTTTAATAATTTTATCTTAAAGGGATATTTCAGTCACTTTTGTGTAATGTAAGGATGAAATAGAACCGAGAAAAAGGATTGATATTTCTTAACACTTATGAGGCGTAATAATAGACAAATTAAAAGTTACAAGGTTCAATTTAATTTTTATCGATAGATATGGGACGTATTATAATGTTATATTAGAAGACTCTTCTTGAGTTGATGGGAACTCTATATTTCACAAGTCGGTTATATTTTTGCTTTTAAAAAAAATATTATATGATTTTTTGGCAGTATGTTCAATTATGATGTTACGAAATAGTAACAATTTGTCATTTTGCGAGTACTTCAACTGATAGATTGAAATACTCCCCACATTGTTGTAGGTTGGAAACCATAATTGATTTATTTTTGGCAAATACTGAAACAATATTATAATAATAAAGAGTAAAGCAACAAAAAAATAGAGTCTAATGGGATCAAAGTCCTCATACATCCAAGGATAAGAAATGTAATGCTCGTGAAGGAGGGGAATGGCACCCTCGAAATTCGAGGAGGCCGCCCATTGAGTAATTTGGTGCGGAAGTGAATTCGCACTGCATGGTGCATGCTGCCAACAACAAGAGCTAAAATGGCTAGAGGCAAGACGTACATTGAGAAGAAGATTTTCAAGCTTCCAAGGGGGAGGGGAGGACCAGTCCTAAAGAGCTTCAATGACAATTAGAGAATCCCCTTCAATAATGATATCACTAAGCCGGAGAGCTTGAGTCACTTGGAATTCCCAATCGCATTGCGTGAGCTTCACCTTCAACAGGATCCAAAACCGGAAGAAAGGCAGACTCATCATGAGAGATATTCCCCAAGTCATCTCGACAAACACGAGCAACAACAGAGAAGGAGGCCCGAATGGCAACTAAAGTTTCTCTTTATAATGTTTAACAGTGATTCACGATCAAATCTTACTATTAAATTATTTTCCGATTAGGTGCATGAATTAGGTTGACAAATTATCGTCTTAAATAAAAGAGTTAATTACACTTTACATCATGTGGTTTGAAAATATTGACACTTAGCATCTCAATCTTTCAATTTCGAGACATTATACCAATATGGTTTGGATTTTCTACGTTTTGCACCCCTTTATCAAATTATCCTTGATTTTGAACGGAATAAATGACCACATGCCATTCCATCCTATTTTGCCCTCCAAATTCGAATTACTGGACATTGATTTTTTTTTCAAAGACAATAATGCCCTCTTTGCTTTAGATTTCTTTCCCCTAACACAGACTTGTCTTTCTTCCCAATTAGACCAAGGACATCTTTCTACTATGAGCCCTAGCCATTGGTGGTCGCAACCATTGCCTATTTCGTCTTTCCTCGTCGCAACCCTTGAGTACTGGAGGATTTGGCGGGTAATGAAGAGTGTTAGTGTAAGCGAGGAGTTTAGGGTGTTCCTGTTCTATATACTTCTCATTTATCCCAGTGGCACTGCGTTCCATTTGCTATGTGCACTGGCGGGATCTCATAGGAAGCTTCTCTCTCCACTTGCCTGTCTTGCAGTCTCTGAAAAACAGCCACGAGTTGAAGTAATTAAGGTAATTCAATTTGATCTAAAGTAGTTGTAAAAAGCAGAGTAGTGATACCTGCTATCTTTTGCTTTGGAGTTCTTCACTTTATCCTTAAATCTCACCAAGTTAGACCCACCACGGTAGCTGAATGAGAATCCCCATATATATCTAGATATGGTCCATAGTAATTCAATAGGAAACTTCCATAGAATGGGTTACCTAAGTAGCAGAACATTTTTTTGTCTTGGTGTTCATTGGAAACAGCACTTCCCAAGGTTCGTGATAGCAAATCTGGCACCAAGAAATGCTTAATGGCTCAACCTCGAACTCCCTTGGTGGCTTCGTTTGCAACTCCCGCGTGTAACCGTCCCAAGGTTCGTGTCTCTTTCTTTGTGTGTCTGAATCTTATCCATGCATGCCACCGACAGAAAGGAACACGTTTCGCTCATCTGAAGCCTCAATTCCCATCTCATGACAACCTTTCTCTAAGCCCCACAGAAGCCATATATGAAGCGTAGCTTAGTCGTGGCGGCCAGGAAGAGTACTGTAAAAACCTTCCATTTTTCCAGTGTCTGGACAGCAAATTAAAGAGTGATCGAAGATGGGGTGGGGTAAAACAGTATATCGGGCAATTTTGACTTTTCCTACCATCTTTACCAGTGACTATTGGATTCAAGAAAATGATTTCTTGTATATTGAATAACGTGAAAAATAGAGTGAATACATGATGACTTATATACACAACTAAACTGAACTTTAACTCTGTAACTAATCAACTAATTTATCTAACTAACTGCTGACTGTACTTAACCATCATAACAGTCTAACTAATAGCCCCCCTCAAGCTGGACTGTGGATGTTCAACAGACCGAGCTTGGTAGCTAAAGAATGAAATAAGTCTTTGGATAAGGGCTTAGTTAGTAAATCACCTAGCTGATGAACAGAGTTTACATGAAAAGTTTTAATCAATTTTTGTTGAACCATGTCTCGAACCAAGTGGCAGTCGATCTCTATATGTTTGGTATGTTCATGGAAGACGGGATTGGCGGCAATATGAAGAGCTGCCTTGCTGTCACAGAAAAGAAGTGCAGGTTTGTCATGAACAATGTGAAAATCATGAAGAAGAGACATCAACCACTTTAATTCACAGCATGTCATGGCCATGGATCTATACTCCGCTTCGGCAGAAGAACGACTGACAGTAGCTTGTTTCTTTGATTTCCATGAAATCAAGGAATCGCCCAAGAAAATAGTGAAGCCTGTGACTGATCGTCGGGTGTCTAGACAAGCCCCCCAGTCAGCATCACAAAAAGCCTTTAATTGGACAGAAGATGAACTAGATAAAAATATGCCCTGGCCTGGAGAACCCTTTAAGTACTTCAAAACTTTGAGGGCTGCAGTATAGTGAGGCTGCCGAGGTTGAGACAAGAATTGACTCAAGGTATTGACTGCAAAACAAATTTCAGGCCGAGTGATTGTCAAGTATAGAAGTCTGCCAATTAATCTTCTGTAAGAGCTTGGATCATCAAATAATTCTCCATCTGTCTTGGTAAGCCGTAGGGTAGCATCCATGGGAATGGAGGTAGGCTTTGCTGCCAGGAGACCAGCATCTTCAAGAACTTCCAAACAATATTTACGTTGACACAAAGAGATTCCTGTTGTGGATCTTGCCACCTCAAGACCAAGAAAAAACTTTAAAGGACCTAAATCCTTTAACTTAAAACAAGAATCTAACCAAGACTTTAATGCAGCAACAGAAATAGAGGAGTTGCTGGCAATTACAATATCATCAACGTAAACTAAAAGAGCTAAAAAAATAGATGAATCTGATTTGATAAAAAGAGAGTAATCAGAAGTGGATTGGGTGAAGCCATAAGTCAGCAATGTGGTGGAAAATTTATGGAACCATTGACGACTGGCTTGTTTAAGGCCATACAAGGATTTTGTTAACCGACAAACTCTTCTGTCATCAGCATGTGAAAAACCCGGAGGTAACTTCATGAAAACTTCTTCATCAAGTTCTCCATGAAGAAATGCATTGTTGACATCCAATTGATGCAACTCCCAATTATATATGGCAGCTAATGATAACAAACAACGGACTGTAGTAAGTTTGGCAACGGGGGAAAAAGTATCAAAATAATCAATACCCTCTTGTTGCGTATACCCCTTTGCAACTAAGCGTGCTTTATATCGCTCAAGAGTGTCATCAGCTCGAAATTTGCACTTGTAGACCCATTTACAGCCGATTGCTGTTTTGTTAGGAGGAAGATCAGTCACAACCCAAGTGTTATTTAGTTCAAGAGCATTGATTTCAGCTTGCATTGCCTCTCTCCATTCAGGAACCTTAACAGCCTCATGGAAAAATTTGGGTTCGGAATGACCAGAAACAGCCAAGGTGAAAGCTCTATGTGAGGGTGACAAATGAGAATATGAAAGAAATGAAGACAAAGGATAAAGAGGAGTAGAAATAGGACCTGTAACCGAGATTGAATTGGAGTTGCTGTCAGATGGTTGGACTTGATAACAATGATAATTCTGCAAGTATGAAGGTTGTCGTTTGATCCTAGTGGATTTCCTAAGAGGTTGAGTAGAATGAGAAACTGCAGGTGAAGGAGAGGATGAAGGAATATCTGAGAGAATAGAATGTGAAGGAATAGAAGGTGAAGTGGGTAGATCAGAGCCTGTAGGAGCTAACAAAGGTTCTGAAACTGCAGGGGGTGAAGAAGTGGAAGGAGGTGTAGGTATAAGAGTTTGTGTAGGAGGGAGAGATGGGTGATGATCAGAAGATGTATAAGAAGGACCAAAATGTATATAGGTATGTTGAGCAGTGAGTGAATCAGGAGGATTAGGAAAGACAATATCCTGAAGAAAATCAGAAGAAGATGTTGATGAAGAAGTGGTAGAAAAAGGAAAAATGGATTCGTAGAAAATAACATGTCTAGAAATAAGAATCTTATGAGTAGCAAGATCAATGACTTTATAACCTTTTGTACCACTTGGATAACCTAAGAAGACACAAGGAATGGATCTAGAGTCAAACTTGTGGCGTGACTGAGAATTGGTGGATACAAAAGCTAGACAACCAAATGTTCTAAGAATAGAATAGTTGGGTAATTTCTGAAATAGAAGTTCAAATGGAGAATGGTTGTGTAAAAGTGGTGTAGGAAGTCTATTGATTAAATGTACTGCAGTGAGGATGCAATCACTCCAAAAAGAAATTGGGAGTTTAGCTTGAAACCTAAGGGACCTAGCTACATTTAAGATGTGCTGGTGTTTCCGTTCAACAATAGAATTTTGTTGGGGAGTGTAAGGACAGCTGGTTTGATGTATAATACCGTGTTTGTGGAAAAAATCTGTCATGTTGAATTCCACCCCATTGTCAGAACGCAAAGTCTTAACAGAAGTTTGGAATTGGTTTATAACAAGATGACAAAAGGCAGTAAGATACTTTCTAGTGTCAGATTTGACTTTCATAAGATAAATCCAGGTACATCTAGAGTAATCATCTACTATAGACAAAAAATATCGAAATCCATCATAGGAAGGTGTAGAAAATGGACCCCATATATCACAATGAATAAGCTGAAAGAGAGAAGAAGAATGAGAAGTACTAACAGGAAATGGAAGATGTTTTTGTTTACTAAGATGACAAATAGTACATGGTAGAGGAGTATGCATGAAAGAACTATGTTCAGTAGGTAAGATAGGTTTTATTAGTTGCAATCTGGAATGAGAAAGATGTCCTAATCGGCAATGCCATAGGAAAGGAGAAACATGAGAACTGAGATTACAAGATGAAGAAAATTTATGAACAGAAACATATACTGGCAGTAAATGATACAAGCCCTTGATAATCCTAGCAACTCCAATCGTCTTCCAAGGAGATAGGCCCTGTATGAAACAAGAAGTTTGAAAAAAAATCAAACAACAGGAGAAGTCAGATGTGAGTTTGCTAGCAGAAATTAGATTAACAGCAAAGTGTGGAATGTAAAGAACATTGAAAAGTGTAAGGCCGGATGTGAAAGTGACTGTGCCAATATGTGTTGCAGTAACATAAGCATTATTGGGAAGATGTATTTTTGTTTGAATGGTGGATGTAATGGTAGTGAAAAGATCCAGGGAACAAATCATATGATCTGTTGCCCCGGTATCAAGGATCCAAGAGGTTGAAGGTAGGGAAGATGAAAAAGATTTGTTGGACAACTGAGATAAAAAATGATCAGATAAGGAGCTTATAGTACCTGAGAAATTCGAAGTAAGATGAGAATTAAAAGGTTGAGATACCGAAGCATGATTGACAGAAGATTGAGTTGGAGGCGTAGAGGACTGATGTTGAAGAGAGGAAATCAGACTTTGACATTGCTCTTGAATATTAGAGAACTCAGACAGTGACAAATCCTCTCGTGCTTGAGTGACATTATGAACAGAGGTAGGTCTGCTCTTAGTGAACTTAAATCCGGGAGGAAAGCCATGGAGCCTATAGCACTTCTCTATTGTGTGTCCAGGTTTACCACAATAAGTGCAAATAGGTTTGGTAGACTTGTATCCTCCATTGTCATTCTTAGAGCCTCCAGTAGAACGAGTATAAGTAGTCTTGAGGGCCATAGCAGCAGATTCAACCAAAGAAGAATTAGCACCAAGCTGCTCCTCTTCTTGAACAATAAGAGAATACACTTTGTTTATGGTGGGAAGAGGATCATTGAGGAGAATCTGACCACGAGCATGAGAGAATTTCTCATTCAATCCCATGAGAAACTGCAAGATAAACTCTCGCTCTTTGCCAGTGAGGATTGACTTTGTGGCCTTGCATTCAGAGCCACATATGCAGACGTCAATAGGACAGAATGTCTGAAGTTGATCCCAGAAAACCTTGAGTTTAGTGAAATATGTACTGACTGAATCACTGTCCTGAACTAGAGTAGCAAAACTCTTACGAGTGTGAAAAACTCGTGGACCGTTGGATTGAGTAAATCTCTCTCGCAGATCATTCCAGACATGGCGAGCGGAATCAACATACATGACAGAAGAGCCAATTTCCTTGGAGACAGAATTAAGAAGCCACGATGTGACCATCAAATTGCATCGTTCCCAAGCGAAAAAGAAAGGATCATCTGGGGGAGGTTTAGAGATGCTGCCATTAACAAAGCCGAGTTTGTTTTTGATTGTAAGAGCCATACTCATGGATCGATACCAGGAAGAGTAGTTCTGAGCACCAATGAGAAGTTGAGAAACAAGAATAGCACCAGGATTCTCAGCTTGATGAAGGAAAAAAGGATTGGTAGGGTTATCTTCCATGATGGAAGGATGAGATGAAAATTGAGGAGAAGAAGAATGAATTGGTGTAGGAATTTGAACTGGTATGGGAGATGAAGGTTGAACGGGAGAAGAAGATTGAGATGAATTGGGAATGGATGTGGTCATAAGCTGTTTGAAGAAAGGAGAAACAGAGTATTATGTGAAAAATGTGATAGTCGCGGAAGTAAAAAAATGCTCTGATACCATATTGGATTCAAGAAAATGATTTCTTGTATATTGAATAACGTGAAAAAATAGAGTGAATACATGATGACTTATATACACAACTAAACTGAACTTTAACTCTGTAACTAATCAACTAATTTATCTAACTAACTGCTGACTGTACTTAACCATCATAACAGTCTAACTAATAGTGACATTACATAATTTGAAATTTGGAGGGTAAAATGGCAAAGAATGGCACGCGCGGTGCACGTGATCGTTTATTCCGTCCAAAATCAAGGATAATTTGACGGAGGGGTGCAAAACGTAGAAAGTCCAAACTATGCTAATGCAGTGTCTCAAAATTGAAAGGTTGGAGTGCTAAATGTCAATACATTTAAACCAAAGCGTTGTAAAGTGTAATTAATCCTAAATAAAATAAAATAAGAAAAATTGATTAGTACACATAATAATTATGAGAAAGAAACTATACCCAAAAGGATATTTTCCTTCATTTTTTTGTGACTAGAAAAAAACTTTTCTATTTACACAAATATGGCAATGATCAAGAGAAACACCAGGTTTAAGGATCCAAATCCATCCCCAAGAAATCAACATTTCGAGGAGAAAAAAATACTAATAAAAGGCCAGAACAACTATTCAAGCATTCTTGACACTGTTGAGCCCAAACAAATCTCATCCAAGAGTTGAAGTTCAAGGGCCCATTGTTTTGTCACTTTTCTTATATAATTCACAGCTTCTTAGTTCCTAGTCCACATGGCAAAAGAGGAACAATTTGATAGTTTTAAACGTTGCTAGTTTGAGGTTCAAAATACAAAACACCACTTCTTAATTTACTCACACTAATGTACAACTTCTTATTTGACTCCAGAAGATCCATATTGATGACAGGAGGCAGGTACTTGTCAGACAAACTCCGGTAAATTGGGGATAGATGAGGAGCAGATAAAAGGCAATTGATTAGAAGAAATTAATAGGATAATTTCCTCTCTTTTTTGTTGAATTTACTCATGATTTATTGTTTTTATTTCCATTTTTTCTGGGGGGTGAGGGGTGATAATCTTTTGATTACATAACGTACAAAATAATCTAGGGAGGTGGAAAAAGCGAAAGAAAAGCCCTGGTTCTTTTGTGTTCAGGTTTTAGGATGAGGCTATCGCTGCCCACCATTCATCCAAGATAATAAAACCAGGTAATATATGAACTATCCCTCGTAATATATGAACTATCCCTCCTTATTCACGTCAGTTTTCTTCGCGATTGAGAGATAACCAGAAGGACACAGATACTGCTATACAAGATAACATGGCTCTGAGAATGTGGGCTTCTTCCACTGCCAATGCACTCAGAATTTCTAGTGCTTCTTTCAAAACCCCCCTCTCCCCTGCAATCTCGCTCTCTCGCTGCTTCTCTACCGGTAGGTGGTACTCTTTCCTTCAGCTTCCTTGGACTTCCTCTTCCCCTCCCTCTCTCTCTCTCTTTTTGAGAGCGCAAGCGAGGCTTGTTTAGTTCGTTTGTTCTGCTTTGAGATTTGCTTCAGAAACATAGGAAACGTTTTCTTTCTTGCTTTGTCCAGATGGTTTTGTTCTGCTTCGTAATGCTGATTTCTATAGGTTGGTATGTTATGTTGAATATTGCAGTTTTGGACGGTTTGAAGTACGCATCTTCCCACGAGTGGGTAAAGCATGAGGGCCCAGTGGCTACAATTGGCATCACCCATCACGCCCAGGTTATTCTTTATCCCTTACTCACATGGAATTTGGCATTTCTCTTCCGTCGCTATTGTCACTGTAGTATATGAGCCAGAATAACTTCATGCTTGCTCCAACTTATGAGTACGAGCAATAATAGTGATGAGCTTGGACGAGCTTGAATGGAAAATATTTAGCCTAAAAGAATTGCCTTTGTGGCTAACTTCAGGTTGGATATAGTTCTGGCTCCTTGCTCTTTTCGTTAACAGCCAATTTTCTGCCCACTGCAATTGCCCAATAGTACTGGATATAACAGCAAGATAGGTAACACCAAAAAGACCATAGAAAGAATGTAACAAGAGGTAAGGCTGTCCGTACCTTTGGCGGATGAATCCAAATCCAAATCCAAATCTATTATATGAGAACTCAGAAAGTGCTTTGCAATCAATATATGTTGACAGTAATGTGCTAGTCCTCCCCCTCAACCAATGTTTCTCTAACCTGGGGTCTCATGAGACTGAAGCCAATGCTTTAGGTCTTAGAAATTAGGGGCATCACATGTGCCATTTCCAATGGGCATATGCTGGAACATAGGATGTTGCATGACTGCATACTAACACCTACTAATCTAGCTATTCTAAACTGATGATAGTGGGATAATTTTTTTCGGTTTTCGGAGTATGTGCATATGTCAGAAATATTACAACTAACTTAAACATTATCTTTATTTTTCTTGATCAATAAGGTAATCCTATGCACGTTTATTTGGTCCCCTTTCCTGTACACTGCATTGGAGTGGGAAATTAGAATTTGTGAGCACAAATAGGCTAATCTGCAGTGGCTCAAAACAGCAATCCAGACTAATCCAACGTGATCAACCACGAAGTTGTTTAGTTGGGTTATTTCAGTGTGATTGGGCTTTGGTTTGGTGTGTTATCCTCCCGGCCGAAGAGGTAGGCTCATTTTGGAAAGCCTCTGAAAATAAACCAAACGAATTGGGCTTGTCCTAGTAAACTATTGAGCCCCTGCATACAACCCAGTATTTGCCTACTTAGATGTTCTGCGCCATGTTGAGAGTATTTTTTTTCTCTATTCAGCAGTGTAATGAATATTGGAGAATAGCTACTTCCAGTGTCAAAAGCTTTTAGCATCATACAAAGGAGTGGTCCAATTTCCTTCAACCCACATAGGTGCTTCTAGGTGAGAGATGTTAATTGGTCCTATGTGCTTCAACATCCACTAAAACTAAAATTGAAAAAACTTCAACCAATTGAAAAAACTTCAACCAATTGAAAAAAATTGAGCCCAACGCTTCTGATCCTCATATAGCAGGCCAGGGGTTGACTGGAGTACGGGCCAATACTTTTTTTTTTTTTTTTTTCCAGTGGAGTATGTTAACAATAGATTGTTGAAGCATACTTCACTTTCTATGTTATGAGAAGACAAAGAATAGATTTCACCATGCTAACATCCTAATAAAGGCGTTTAGAGGAGCAGGCCTTGCGGATTAAACTTCATGGGGGAAGTTTTCACTTTACTGGTGTTTACTTTTTAGGGAATTTATCAGTTTAGTCCTTAAGTTTTATAAGCTTTTACGTTTTAGTCCTTGTGTTTCATTTTTTCAAATATTAGTTCTTGGGTTTACATTTTTTTAGAAAATGGTCATTCCGTCAGTCTGTCATCCATATGCTTAACGGAGCTCTCTGACACGTCAGCAATTTGAAGCGGTCGACCGCTACATATACATGTCGTTCGCTTCATGTACCGGTCGACTGCTCACGTTCAAAACATATATCCGGTCGACCGCTATATGGTCCGTTAAGCATATGGACGACAGACTGAAGGAATGATCATTTTGTAAAAAAATATAAATCCAAGGACAAATATTTAAAAAAATAAAATTCAAGTACTAAAACGTAAAAGCATGTAAAACCTAAAGACTAAACTGATAAATTTCCTACTTTTTATATAGAAGTTCAGACATTTTAAATTTTTTTTTCTAAGCATTCAGGCATTTTAATTGGTCCAAACAAGTTTTGGCTTTGCTGGATGTAGCCTATTTGTCAAGACCTTTTCAAGTTTTTTTAAGACAGATTCTACGAGTTTGTAAAAGATTTGGTGAATAACTCGAGGGGATGCGTTGACATTTGACAAGTCCTTTGCTTTTTGCATTATATTTTTGAGATTAAATAAAGGTATTGATTGCTGGGAGTGAATCACGAAGTTTTAATATATTAATCTTAGGCCTAATTACAATATAACTCCCTGTGGTATTCGACTTTTGCAAAATCATCCCTGTGCTAATGATTTAAACTGAATAGTCCTTGTGGTATTTGATTGAAGCAAATAAGTCCCTCCGACCATTTTCCGGTGGGCATCCGACGGAATCAGCCAGATCAGTATGCCACGTCAGAAAAAAAAGTTAAAAAAAAACTAAAAAATTTAACGAAAATTGAAGCCATGTCATCCTCCTGGTTTAAATAAAAACAAAAAAACAAATGTGAAACAAAAAAAAACCAAACGTTGGTAACTTGCTTTGCGTTGGTTTAAAAAAACAAAAGAAGTTGAAAAAAATGAGAACTTTTATCACCTGTACGATTTGACGTTACTTTACATACCCCATTGGTTTCAAATGGAAAAAAGATATAGCAATATCTACCCGCGATTTCTCCCCCTAACCCAGCAAACCCTAACATATCTCCACTTTACCCATTTAACTGCTTCCTTCGACAGCCAGCTCTCCATCGACAGGTATCTCTCTCTCTCATAGGAAGATATTGCGTCAACCGAAATAATCGGTCTACAACCAGCTAACCAGCCCACCTTACATGCTTCCAACCGCACGTACATGCGATGGAAAACTGTACCATCTAGATGAAGTATAACACGTGACCCTAAATTCCACTTCATGACAGCCAACGCATAATCTCCAGCATACTTGAATTGATCAGCATGCTTACCATTGACCATGTCTAACGCCAACCGAAGTGCACGATATGCTGTCCACTTCTTGATCCTGACCATCCAATCTCTTCGAACATGCTCTACAAGTGCCATTGGGGTCATTTTTGGTGTGTCTCGAATCATTTCAAGATACTGTCGTGCTATCCACCTTGGATTCACATACTTGTTCTTGTAGTGAGTGCCGCACCGATGCTCAGACCGAATAGTCTTCACTTGAAAAGCTTTTCTGTCATTAGTTTTTGAGACATGTATCCTCCATTCGCAACGAGGTGCAGCCTTACACTTTGCTGTGACACGGACTTTGTCATTTTTCGTATATTCAAATTGAAAGCCATTCTGGATAGAGAATTGCTTCAATGCCATCTTGAACAGTGGTAGATCTCTAAACTTCATTCCCTTCACAATCCTTAATTGTTTTCCCGAGTCAATGTCTCCTTCCTGAAACTCCTTACACCTGACCATATGCCTCAAAGTCTCAGAATCACTGCTACCACCCTCACTACCACTATCAACCACATCACTTGATCCATCATCAGTACCCACATCTTCCTCAGCCGCTACCCTACTAAAGGAATGACATGTACTAAACCATTCCATTACTTTTTCTCTAGCAATTGCCTCATCATCATTTACTAAACGGTTAGGATACAACTCAGGGTCATCCAAATCTGTGTCACAATCATCAGATAACTGCTGCTGCTCCTCACAGAAACCATCATCTTCTCTATTTGCATCAGACTCTTCGTCTTCATCTTCATCTTCATAGTCATCAACATCATTCAATGAATCAGACACACTTTGGTAATAAACTAATCCAACATTGTCATCCAACACATCATTCTCAACATGAGGCTCTTCATTCACCTCCACATGAGGCTCTTCATTCGGATCAACGCGATCTACTCCATTAGCTTGCAATATAGGTTGAGACCCCTTGCTTCCATGCTCGCAAAATAGATGCAATGTTTGGAACCGAGTTTCTCTCTTACGCGACTTAATTTTGTTGATGAGTCTAATGCAATCCTCATCAGTTTGAATGTAATCAAGTCCATCCTCAAAATCGGTGCGTTCGAGTGTACATCATACATTCAGTATCCTCATTGCAAACATATTTTACTTCTCCCCCAATGTACCGTTTTTGTCGTTCACTTATATACCCACCAGCATGTATGTAAAGGTGTACCATATTGCCTGCAAGAAAAAGAGCTTAAATAATAAATGCACCCCATGCCCCTGGGGTATGCCGAAAGAGCAAATATGCCCCTGGGGTATGCAAAGTCAATTTCATACCCCTGAGGTATACTTTTAGAAGCAAATATCCCCCTCCGTTATCTGCCGTTTGAAGCCCTAACGGTAAATGCTGACGTGTCAAAATTTGACACGTCAGCACCAATCAGGGGTTGACACCTGTCAATTCGAAATTAAAAAAAAAAAACAGAAAATTGTGGGGGGAGAACCCCCAGCGGCGAAGGGAGCCCAGCTCCCTTCGCCGCCGCGAGGGGTGGCCGCCAGCCACCCCCGCGGCTCGCGCCTTGCGGGGGTGGACGGCAGGGGCCACCCCGGCGACGGGGGAGCCCAGATCTGGGCTCCCCGCGTCGCCCGAGGCGGTCGCGCGCCGCGAGGGATGGCCTCGAGTCACCCCCGCGTCTCCCCTGCTCAGGGGTGGCGCGCGGCCGCCTCGGGCGACGCGGGGAGCCCAGATCTGGGCTCCCCCGTCGCCGGGGTGGCCCCTGCCGGCCACCCCTCGCGGCGGCGAAGGGAGCCCAGCTCCCTTCGCCGCTGGGGGTTCTCCCCCAACAATTTTCTGTTTTTTTTTTTTTTTTTTTAAAAAAAATTTCAAATTGACAGGTGTCAACCCCTGATTGGTGCTGACGTGTCAAATTTTGACACGTCAGCATTTACCGTTAGGGCTTCAAACGGCAGATAACGGAGGGGCATATTTGCTTCTAAAAGTATACCTCAGGGGTATGAAAATGACTTTGCATACCCCAGGGGCATATTTGCTCTTTCGGCATACCCCAGGGGCATGAGGTGCATTTAAGCCTAATTTAGAACCATAGCAAATTGGGAATTATTTTCTGCACGAAATATAATTTTTAATTGATTTCAATATTTAATTATATATATCTTTAGTTTTGATGGCAACTGAATGTTTTAATACCGAACTTCACATAAAGCTAACTTAAAACCAAATATTCATGGAGATTGATGCTACATTTAGTTTTATATTCGACAAAATCATGGAGATTTTATGCTACCGTTGTCTTCTAGCCCCACTCAACCGACAGAAAATACCTAAAATAATGACCTTTCTAAAATGATGACCTCTGTAAATATTAGGCAAATCATCCCTCGGGTCCACTTCTTAATAATATAATAACTCCACCCGACAAACGACGTAAAGTACACACAACAACAAGATAAAAGTAGCCTGGACAATAGCAACAACACATGACTAAGTGGGGACCATTTTCGTTTGAATCTTCATTTTACAAGTTCACAACCTTTAAAAGAGAGCTACCCACTACTATTAAACTGAAAGCAACTCACCTTGTGTGAAGGAGATCCCTCAAATGGACAACTTCTTCTACGCGTGGGTTAAGTTCTTCTTCCAGGTAATATTTCCGCAGCACTGATTCCTGGCTTCTAATCACAGCACTGATTCTTGGCTTCAACAGAAAAGTGGGGAGCATAGTTTTGACGGAAATTGGCTGTCGACGAAAGTGAAAATGTGAATGGGTAAAGGAGTTAGGTTAGAGTTTGCCGAGGGTAAATTGGGGGGAGAAATCGCGGGGTAGATATTGCTGTATCTTTTTTCCATTTGAAACCAATGGGGTAGGTAAAGTAACGTCAAATCGCAAGTGATAAAAGTCCTCATTTTTTCAATTTCTTTTGTTTTTTTAAACCAACGCAAAGCAAGTTACCAACGTTTCATTTTTTTTTGTTTCACATTTGTTTTTCTTTGTTTTTATTTAAACCAGGAGGATGCATGGCTTCAATTTTCGTTAAATTTTTTAGTTTTTTTTAACTTTTTTTTTTCTGACGTGACATACTGATCTGGCTGATTCCGTCGGATGCCCACCGGAAAATGGTCGGAGGGACTTATTTGCTTCAATCAAATACCACAAGGACTATTCAGTTTAAATCATTAGCACAAGGATGATTTTGCAAAAGTTGAATACCTCATGGACTTATATTGTAATTAGGCCTTAATCTTAAGATTCAAATCCATAAATATCACAGTACTTATGAGAGGGACATAAACTTCTGATAGGAGTCTGTTCAAAAGCCTTTCTTCCAGATGTATTCTTCCTGACAGAATACAGAGGGCGGAATGAAACCAATAGGTCAAGCTTGAAGTACTTGTCAGGCCAGCCACATGCTAAGTCAAACAGGACATGTTCAGGAGAAAATAACTTTATGGGAGTGATTGATGCTGAACACTCAGAGATGTTTGTCTCCTTTAAGCAACTGAGGGGAGGAAGGAAAAGAAAGGAAACAATAAAAAACATTTTTAATCTGTTTGACCCATATGAAGGGTTATCGATGAGATGGACATGCTGACGGAAGCTGACATATGCTGGTTTATGATTTTGTTATATTTTTCTTTTCATGCAGCATAAACTTTGTATTCTTCTGAATTTTTATTCCTATATTTTAAGGTCGGATATGGATTTTCTAGAGGATAGCAGCTTGTAGTGATAGTAGACCAAATTTCATGTCTTTAAAATTCAGTTGATGGCTTAGTGAGAGTTGTAAATGGAACTTTAACTTGGAAGTTGATGCTCTACAGGACCATCTTGGAGAAGTAGTGTTTGTGGAGCTGCCAGAAGCTGGTGGCTCAGTTAAACAAGGTGGTAGCTTTGGAGCCGTGGAAAGTGTCAAAGCAACCAGTGACATCAATTCCCCTATCTCGGGTGAGATTATTGGGGTCAACACTAAGCTTACTGAATCTCCTGGCTTGGTAATTCTTTTCACACTATGCGCTTTTTTGGCTTATTAAGACGCATTTGACTGGAACTATTTTCTTCAAATCTCCTTGTCAACTGAGCAGAGAGCATAGTTATGATAATATTATATTGCAGATATAAATCCTATTCAGAATTCTTCAGTTTCAGTTTGTGTTTTAGGCCGCTTTCTTTTCTACAAGCAAAGCTGAGTTTTGTTTTATGCATTTCTTTGTGACATATTTTTTTAACGAAGATCAATTCAAGCCCATATGAAGGAGGATGGATGATCAAGGTGAAGCCAAGCAGTCCATCAGAATTAGAATCCTTGATGGGTCCAAAGGAGTACATAAAATTCTGTGAGGAGGAGGATGCTGCACATTGAGAATTTAAATGTTCTGCATGAAATTGTCAAAAGTGTGAAGAACAGAGTATGCAGAAGAGGAGAGAAGATGAAGTTTGCTTAACTGTATTGTATTGAATTGTTATTCACAATGTAAATTACAAAATACATGAACTCTCCTTATATAGTAGATCTATATGCTTAGTCTGGTGCTCCCACGTGACTCTCGCGTCCCAAGCTGTAACTAATTTAGTTAGCTTGAACTAACGAATCGTATAACTAATGCTGACGTGGAGCTGACATGAAACTTTTAAGCTGCAACAATCCCCCTCAAGATGGAGTGTAAATGTTATTTGTACCAATCTTGGACAGTAAATGAAGAAACTGTTGGGAACCAAGGGCTTTAGTAAAGAGGTCAGCCAACTAAAGAGAGGACCGAACGTGTAAGGGACGAAGCAAACTAGCTTACAAATTTTCTCGAACAATATGACAATCTATATCGATATGTTTTGTTCTTTCATGAAAAACAGGATTGTTGGCAATATGTAAGGAAGCCTGATTGTCACAGAACATCAATGAGGGCTGAGGATGAGAAATCTGCAAGTCTTTGAGCAAAGTGAGAAGCCAAGTGAGCTCACAAGTTGCAGTAGCCATTGCATGGTATTCATCCTCTGCAGTGGACAGAGACACGACACTTTGTTTCTTGGATTTCCATGAGATGAGGGAAGCTACAAGAAAAGCACAGTACCCTATGATTGAGTGATGAACGTCAGGGTAGGAAGACCAATCAGTATGACAAAAAGCTTTCAAATGGAGAGTTGAAGTTCCTGAAAAGAAGAGACCTTGACCTGGAGAATTCTTCAAATACCGTAGAATTCTAGTAGCAGCATCCAAATGGAATTGAGTCTGTTTATCCAAAAAAATGACTTAAGACTTGGACATCATAAGAGATATCAGGACTAATAATGGTCAAATACAACAATCTTCCAATCAACCTTCGATAATTAGAGGAATCTGTTAAAGGAGTAGTGGAATCAATATAAGTAAATTTAGAATTTTTTCCCTTGGTGTCTTAACAGATCGACTACCAAGCAGACCAGCATCTTGAAGCAATTCTAAAGTCTACTTTCTCTGATTCAAAGTGATTTTAGAAGTAGATCTAGCGACCTTAAGTCCTAGAAACAGTTCCTAAGTCTTTAATCCAAAATTGATCATCAAGAAATTTCTTAACAACATCAACTGGATCCAAATCATTACTTGCTACAATAATATCATCTACATACACAAGGAGTGCAGTAAATGAATGAGCTGAAACTTGAGTAACTAATGAAGGACCACAATGAGAAGCCGTGTAGCCACAAGGCAGATGAGAGTTTAGAAAACTATTGCCTAGAAGCTTGATGTTATCCATACAAGGATTTGTGAAGTCTGCACACTCGATGCTCCCTCTGTCCATTGAAACCCAGAGGAAGCTCCATATACACTTCTTCAGTCAAATCCCCATGAAGAAAGGCATTGTTTACATCTAATTGATGTAAATGCCAATTTTTGACTGCTGCAACAACCAACAATGTTCTTATAGTAACCAATTTTGCTATGGGAGAAAAGATTTCTTGAAAATATAACCCCTCAATTTGAGTATAATCCCTTGGCAACTAGCTGTGCCATATACCTCTCAAGACTACCGTCAGTTTGATATTTGACCTTGTAAACCCATTTAAACCCAATGAGTTTTTTATCAGGAGGTAGGGTGATAAGAGTCCAAGTTTTGTTCAACTCAAGCGCTTTTATCTCAGCAACCATAGCATCTCTCCATTCGAGTACTTGAACATCTTGTGAAAATGTTTTTGGTTCAACAATTGAAGAGATGGAGAGTGCAAAAGTGTGTTATGAATGAGAGAGATGATGATAAGATAAAGTTGAGGATAAAGGATGAGTTGTACCCGAGCTTGAACAAGATCTTTCTCTCAAAGAGGATGATGGGTAGGTGAAAGAATCAACAAGATGAAAATGGTAGTTTTGTAGATAGGAAGGTGGTCTGCAATTTCTAAGAGACCTTCTAAAGGTATATGAGGTAGGGCAACATCAGAAATGGTAGGAGCAGAATTTGTATAAACAGGTTGAGAAGAATCTGTAACATCTGTAACCGAAGGAGAAGGAGATGTAATATCGGAAGGAGAGATAGAATAAATAGGAGGAATAGATGAAGGATTTAAAGGTGAAAAATCAGAAGAAGAGAAATCTGATATGACATATGACAGAACATTACAAGGAGTGGAAGTAGATGGATGTGTTTGATAAGGAAAAAACTATTCATGAAAGATTACATTCCTAGAGATAAATGTGGAATGTGTAGATAAATCATAGAGCTTATAACCTTTGATAGCATAGGGATAACCTAGGAAAAGACACCTACAAGCTCTAGGGTCAAATTTGTGATGATGAGGAGAAGGTATAGAGGCATAACAGAGACACCTAAATACTTTGAGGTGAGCATAGGATAGTGTTTTGTTGAAGAGAACTTCGAATGAGCTTTTATTGGACAGAAGTGGAGTAGGGGTTCTATTAATGAGGTAAGTGGCTGTGAGAACACAGTCACCCCAAAACTTAAGAGGGAAAGAAGCTTCAAATCGAAGAGCCCTTGCAACATTTAAGATATGTTGATGTTTACGCTCCACAACACCATTTTGTTTTGGACTGTAAACACAAATTTTTTGATGAATAACACCATGAGCTGAAAAGAAATAAGTCATTTAAAATTCAAGACCATTATCAATTCGAATGATCTTGATTTTTGAATGAAATTAAGTCTCAATCAAGGAGAAAATGGACTGCAAATAATATTGAGTTTGAGACTTATGATTCATTAAGAAAGGCCAAGTACATTTGGATTAATCATCCACTTTGGTAAGAAAGTATCTTGAACCATCAAGTGATGGGACATAAAAAGATCCCCAAATGTCACTATGAATCAGCTCAAAACAACATTAAGAACTGGAAGTGCTAATAGGAAAAAAAAGTGTTGTTTGGCAAGATGACAAACATCAAGGAAGTTGTGAGGAGGACTTAACCTCGGGCATTGTTCTATTGATCAAAGACAATTTGTTGGAAGAAAGGTGACCTAACCTATAGTGCCAGAGGTCTAGAGAATTATTGGAAACTAAAGCAATGTGAGAAGAATTTGAAGTAACTGAAGCTGGAAGCAAAAGATGAAACAATCCTGCTCGTTCTTCATCCATCCCAATCGTTCTCCATGATGACAGGTCCTCTATAAAGCAATGGTTAGCAAGAAATATGAGACAACAAGGTAATTGTTGGATAAGTTTAGAAGCTGAAATAAGATTGAATTTGAACGAAGGCACACACAGAACATTGTGCAAAATAAGAGATTCAGAGAGATGAATACTTTCAATATGAGTGACAACAACTACTTGAGAGTTAGGTAACCTAACAGATGTTGTGATTTTAGAAGTAATGTGAGCGAAAAATGCAGGAGAATTGATCCCGTGATCAGTTGCTCCTGTGTCTATAAGCCGAGGACATTATGTGATGAATATGAAGAGGATTGGCTAGCCAAATACCAAGGAATACCTGAGAGATTGCTAAAGGAAGGCGTGAGAGAATTATAACTAATCTGATTTGCAGCAATCTGAGGTGATGAAAGATGATTAGGTTGGTGTGATGTTTTTAGAAGAGCAAATAATTGCTGGCATTGTTCTAGAGTAATGGAAAGTGATGTATTTCAGGAAAAGAAGTGCTGAAACTAGATCTGAAGAGGCTGCAACTTGATTGGCAGAGCTATGAGGTGCTACAGGAGAAGGATGAAAGACCTTATTCTTGTTAGTTCGATATCTTGATGGAAAATCATGTAGTTTGTAACACTTGTTTGCAATGTGTCCCATAATTCCACAGAGGCTGCACACTGGTCAATCTCTGCGAGGATAAGATGCAGATCTGGAATTGTAGCTGGTTTTTTATGCTAACAAGGCTGCTGAATTGAGACTAGGATTCTGTGCAGATGAAATCTCCCATTGTCGTTCCTCTTGCAATACCAGAGAAAACACCTTATTAATAGGCGGTAGAGGATTTGACAGCAAGATTTTTCTTCTAATATGTTAAAAGCTCTCATTCGGGCCCATGAGAAATTGTATCACATAATCTGACTCTTGAAAATCAACAATAGCCTTCAGAGCCACGATCAGTTCCACAAGCACAATAAGGTACTGGCTGAAAATTTCCTAACTCGTCCCAATAACTCTTCAATTTTGTGAAATACATGCTAACAGAGGATTGATGCTGAGATAAGAAAGGAATAAGTTGAAAGATCCTAGGTGCATTGATTTGAGAAAAGCGAGTCTCTAAATCTGTCCATACATTATGAGCATAGTTGATGAAGATGACATTGGAGGCGATATCCACAAAAAGCGAATTCAAAAGTCAGGTTAAGATCATATCATTACAACGTATCCATGACTGGAAGAGCTTATCTGTAGAACTGGAAGGTTTTTTCAAAGCTCCATTGACGAAGCCAATCTTATTTTTGGCACTGAGCCCCATAGTGATTGATCTTCTCTAAGTATGATAATTATCATTATTCAATCGTTGAGTAACTGATTGAATTCCTAGATTGTCTCCGTTATGAAGAAAATACGGGTTGGATGAATAAACCAGCAGGAGGTTTTTCAGTGGAAGTCATTGTATTATCTGGTGATCAAAGAACTGGATCTGGTAATCAAAAGAAACTGACAATCAAAAGCAAGACTTTCTCTGATACCATGTCAAAAGTGTGAAGAACAAAGTACGCGGAAGAGGAGAGAAGATGAAGTTTGCTTAACTGTATTGTATTGAATTGTTATTCACAATGTAAGTTACAAAATACAAGAACTCACCTTATATAGTAGATCTATATGCTTAGTTCAGTGCTCCCACGTGACTCTCGTGTCCCAAACTGTAACTAATTTAGTTAGCTTGAACTAACTAATCATATAACTAATGCTAACGTGGAGCTGAGCTGAAACTCTTAAGTTGCAACATAAACATCTTGGATTAACTGATTCTCAGCTGCTAAAGATAAATGTTATTTTTTATGTTCTTTTCAGTTTTCCCTGTTTTTCACTAGCCCTATGACTTACCCACGATAAAATTATTAACAAAAATAAAAAATCTCTTGCCAACGCTTACAATGTTTGCTGACATCAAATAAGCCAAATATGCCTATGGATTTTCTTTTACATCTCTTTTATGTCCCCCGACTATAGTAATTCTGCATCTATACTTGTCCAGTCTTCTCCTTTGTTCTTCACCAAGAAAAGAATGAGAACTTTTTACCTAGAAGCTTGTTCAAAGAAGTTTACAACTTGTGAGATCATACAATTAAACAAATGGGGCGTATTAAGCACCCTCTATTTTTAAACTATTTGAATTTGTTATTTGATATTTGAAATGTCTTATTTAAATTTAAAATTTGAGTTTAACTCATTTAAAATAGTTGAATCTTTATCTTTGACCTAGTCAAACCTTTTTAAAAAGCTTAAAATTTTATGATTATTCAAAATTAAAAGTTTTAGAGTTTAAAAGGGGTTCTATTACTAATGTGAGTATATATTTATATATTGGTTTTAATTTTTACACACCTAAAATTTATGCTAACAAGAGGAAAAATAAGGGTTTTCTTGCTTTCAAGAATCTAGACGAATTTTCTTGAAGCAAATTCAGGTATTTTGAATTTCTTGATATTTTATTTGTATTATTTTTATGAGAGATCAAACCACAGGGTGTCTAGATCATGCCCTAATTATTTCAAGATTTTGGAAATAGTTTTAATGGGTTCAAGATTTGTTCAGGAAAATTCAGGTTCTTGATCTGAGTAGTAGATCGAATTATATTTTTATAGCCGACCTTAGACATCCAAAAATTAATGTTTTTAGATAGTTCGTATTAGACATCTTCAGAAGGATTAATTTAAAGTTTCGTACTTTTTGGAGATGTATTGGTATGGTTTTGAAAATCCGGAAGTTAGGCTTAGAAAAATCGGAATGGCTGAGAAAGATCCTTTTGTACCGAATGACATAGCTAGGCTTCGAATTTTGGCATGAAATTTTATGGTATCTTTATAACTCATATATGAATCTTTGGTGTAAATGTCGGGATTTTTTGATATCAGAATAGATTTTTATGAATTTTGGAAGTGACGAATACCAAATTATTCAAGGTATAGTTTGACTCCGTGAACAGAGGTGCATGTTGATTTTATTAAGTGAGTTGTACAATGAATCTGGATATGAAATTTTACAGGTGTATAGTTAACATCTTAGCTAAGGAAGAATATATCTTAATTTAGGGATTTTAGGGAATCCCTAGATAGGTAATTTATATTTTAGAATATGACCAGTGAATTTCGAATTTAATCATGTCGGGAATATTTTGAGTTTCATTTGTGTTTCCATTAGAGCGTATTATAATACGTTAAATTTTGTATTGATAGGTGCTAAGTCGATGCTTATTTGCTTGAAGATCCAGGTAAGCAGGGCTTATTATGTTAGATTTTCCTAAAGGACCGAGGTGATATTTGAGAAATTGCATGATTTTTTGAAAACCCTCAGAGTTTTATGTGCATTACGTTTTGATAAAATTGTTAAAGATTATAACATGAAATATGTAAACATGAGCCTATGTTTATGTCCTATGATTTTACATGATGTTTTTATTGATTGAAATCATAGTTTTTTTTATATTTATTTTTATTCAAGCTTTGTGCATGATATTTCATGAAATGAAGAGAAAGATACAAAGTTCAAAGTGATGTTTATTTTATGATATGTTATGTATTTTCAAACCCTGAGACCCAGAGTTATAGAGACAGCGTTGGTACCAATTGCAACCCATTGAGTGCACCAATTTTGGAAATGGAGTGGTTTATTTTGTAGATTCTTACCGAGTCCACACTTGGACATGGCCAAACCTCAGTAAGGAATAATTCTACCCTTAATATTGGCTTAGTTTGATTGATCTCCAAACTAGGTAGCAACTGCACAACCTTGTCAAGGGGGTAAACGTGACCCACAGTTATTGCCAAAGAGATTTTCTATAGTATTATGTTTTATAGATAAAACTGTTTTATTGATAAGATGTTTTATTAAAATTGTCAAAAATAACTTTCAACAGTTTAAAAGATTTTTTTTAAATATTCTGTCTCTTACTGTTATAATGTGGCTCATGAGATACACACTAGCATAATGATTTTGTTTACTGAGTTGTCAAACTCACCCGCTATTGTTTTCTTTATTTTCAAATGTTGAACATGAGTGTGTCGATAGTCAGAATTAGATGACACGTGGGCGGGCAATTGAGAGATTATTAGAATAAATGTTTAACTCTAGTATGAGTATAATCATGATTAGATTTGTCTTTGTGTTCTGAAAGAGTTTTTAAGTTTTATTAAGATAGATGATTAGAATAAGAAGTTTATTCCGCATTTTTTTAGATATGTTTTTAATACAAAAGTCTATTTGTCTATTGTTAGTAAGTCACTTTCTAGCCTTTGAGGTTTGGAGCGTGACACCTTCCATCTTTCAACCGCAAAAACAAAAAACAAAAAATTTGCAGAACTTGATTTCAAGAAAAAAGTAAATTTTTTTAGCAAAATACACATGCAAACATTTAGGTTAGTTGACTCTTTGGTCCCTATTAATTATATTGGATAAATGCAAAGCTCGACCTTGTGATTTGTGCATTAATCAAATAAATTCCTAAAATTTTAACTATATTTTCTAAATTTTTCAGGTTTTTGGGCTCCCTCAGATATTTTCAAGGAGCATATTAAAAAGTCAAACAATAAGAGAACCAAAGTTTGGTATCCACATATAGTTGGAATTATAGTTGTCAACTAAAAATTAGGAGAGCAAGATGTGATATGATTAGGTAGATGAGAGACGTCTTGCTTTCGTAAAGCTAACGAGGGTTTTAAAAACATTATCTTATATCAACAATCATTTGCAATGTCATCATGTCACGTCGTCAACAGTAAGTGGACAACTTTTTTTGTGAGGGGGGAGTGAAGGTCTGAACTGAAAGTCCTAGCCATATTAATTTGCTAAACCATTCTTTAATGTAAGAAGTTCCTCCAAGTTGTGAAACTTCTAAAACATTTCGTCAATCGTATTTGGAAAGTCGAAATTTCTTTGGCGTCACCAGATACATCCAACGGCTCTGTGAGTACTAATAAAAGTATAACAACGAGACTTTTTATTCATTATGTAAACTAAAAAAAAAAAAGTAGAATATCAATTGAGAATACAAATTCCAAAGCTATATATGGCTGCTACTGCTAGCACAAGGGTGACATATTAATATTTAGTAACACACGTAAGAATATAAATATGCAGTTTTCTTCTTCCTAATGCGGTTGATTATGTGACTTTGATGACTTTAGCAAGACACATGTCCGTGGGCCTTGCTACTGGTAGATAATTCACTGGACCATCTGGGTTAACTCGCTCAACACTGCGCCAATAACAGAGGAAAAAATATATACTAAAGACGTCTTGGATCTAACTAGTTCAATATTTGTAGGCTGAATTGTAAAAGCAAAGAAACTGACTTGTAGTTGAGGAGATAATGATGGAGGAAAATTGTGATCTCAAGCTTGGCCAGATCACTTCCAGGGCAATATCTGCTTCCCAATCCAAAAGGAAGGAAACCCCCAGCTCTGGGTTTATTATTCTGCAGAAAAGTTGAGCAACAAAACTTCAGTAAATTCTGGTGTTGATGAGCTGAAGACCAAAGACGAATAGATTTATGTAGTATCTAACTTATTACCTCCCATCTTGAAGGGTTAAATTCTTTTGGGTCTGAATAGTTTTCAGGGTCCATATGAACACCTCTGTTCCAGACTAAAACTTTCCATCCTTTTGGAATAAGATACCCTGCAAACAAAAATATTATCTCTTAAAAAAAAATATTAGAGAGCGATGGTAGAGACATATTAAGGTCTAGGAGATTGACTGAGTGACTTACCATTGACGTTAACATCCTCTTTCGCCTCTCTGAAAACTGCGAATGAGATGCTGGTTCTGCGCAGCGTCTCATCAATTACCTGTTAATTAAAAGTATGCCGCTTTAGATTTACTGAGGTTGGATAGACTGCACACGTTTAAAACAATTATGTCTCTAATTCCCCAGCTAGGCATGAAAATTTCAACGGATAAATATACCTTGGAGAGGTAGTACATTTGTCTAATCTCCGTAAGACTCAATCTTTTCTGTGTAGATGGTCTTCTCTTCATGATCTCCTGTTGCTCTTCCTAAAAGTGGAAAATGGCAAACTTCAGTTAAGACATTTGATGTCAAATTACAGTTTGCATGGAAATCTGCTCGGTTGTATCAAATCTATCATTTAAGCGCGTTTTGTGTCATATTAAACAGTTCGTTGAAAACTTGAGATTTTGTATAAAAGTGTGTGCTATTTCAAAGATCATATATTACACACACCTTGGCTTTTTTGAATACTTCTGGATTTTGGGACATGTAGATGACAGCCCACAATGCACCATGTGCAGAGCTTTCATGACCAGCTAACATGAACACGATTAGCAGGTCTACGATATCCTCATCTTCCAATTTCTTTCCATCTTCATCTTTAACTCCCAATAGTAGATCCATCATATCTTTTGTCGACTTTGTTTGGTTGGAATCGTTTTTGACCATTGCCCTCTTTTTGTCTAGAATATCTTGAAAGATCTTCATCAACTTCTTTCGAGCCTGATTCAAGAGATAACTATGATGTCTCATTTGGTTCATAAGTATATTTCTGCTCATGTTGGAGAGATGTCTTAAGACAACTTCTTATCAAATAGTGATAATCAACAAGTGTTCTTTTACTGTGATGCAAAGCTAATTATCTTCCAACTAGCTAAAAGAAAAAAAGAGAAAAAGAAACGAAGCAATGTAATCAGTTTGTAGAAACATTCAATTACCAGCAAGGAAAGGTACAATATGAATAGGCTATATTGTTTCTTAAATGAATGGTATTTTACCTTGAGTGCTTTGTGGAATACGAATCCAGGAAGGTTGATGGCCTGAGACTTTATTCCAGCATTTAAATCACTGTACAAGTTCTCCACTGAAGAAATAACTGAATCACTGTGGGTACTGATGAAAATGTTTGTAATGACCTTAAAGGCAACCCCCCTCAACTCTGTCAAGAGTTCGATTGGGTGCTGCATGCTAGCCCACTCCTCCAACGTAGTAGCGACTATTCCCTCGATAAGGTCAATATACCCAGATAGCGCCTCGTGGCCATTGATGGGAGATGTGGTTAGTCTGCGCAGGCGCTTGTGCTCAGCATTTGAAATTCCATGGAATGCTCTTCTGCCTGTAAGGATCGTTGTGGCCTTGGGATAACCAAGTTTGAATCGGTCGTCATCTGTCAAAACTTTTCGGCATGTTTCGGGTGTACAAACAATGACACTCGGGTTCCCAAACATGAAGGTCTTGTAGATACCGGTCCTGCCATATCTGCAATTCCAAAGAGAAGAGAAAAAGAGCAGGTCGTTTGTGCTCCCAAAAATAAAAAGCATTCCGCAATATAATACCAGTACTAATTTATTAGCATCTTGTGGAGAACTTTGTTACTAATTTTGAAAGAAAACTTTTGTGTACGTCTTTATGTTCATCTCTGCAACAATATTACTGCTTCTGAAATGCTAATCCAAAATATTATTCAAGATATTGCCTATGCATGTATCTAAGTACGTCTGGTGTAGTACATGGGCCGGGATGTGTGTCCCCGTGTCCCCGTGTGTGTGTGTGTGAGAGAGAGAGAGAGAGACTTGGAAACGAGGTTGTGGATGTAGGAATCAGGGTCAGCGGATCTGAAAGCTTTGAGGAAAGTTAGGATGCTCCCAAGGTAAGGCCATCCCATATCACCAGGGGGAAGAGGGTATTGCTTTTTCCCCAGCCTGCCAACATAATACCAGTCATTGAATCTCCTCAGAATCCCGAACACAAAGACAAAGCCACCCAACAGAAGTGCAGGAATCAACCACAAGAACTCCATTTATGGATTTTCTCTTCTTTCTAATTCCCACACCTTATAAATCCAAGGCTACCTAGCTAGGTGAGCTTTTATAGCTGTCCTGATTATTCCTTCCCATGCATTGTCCTTTTTTTTTTTTTCCTCTTCTTTTGGGTCTACGCTGTATATTTCAACTTACTTGGTCTACCTTACTATTCTCATGATTTGTTCTTCTCAAAGAGTATCTACTCACGGGTGAGAAGCTGATTCTATATTTCAACCTCAATAATGTGTAGTAGTTATAATTCTAAGTGGCCAGCTTACATTAATTTGTTTGATTCTCCAGTACCGCGTGTTCATGACCCGAACGAGGGAAATTTAAAAATCAGATAAAAAGATAAGAAATTATCGTAGAATACTAGCTACTCATCGTTTTACTTTGGCCGTCCAGAACAGATTTCTATATTAAGTAACCTAATTAGTACTGTTTAAACTTCATTTTCGGTCTACTCCACGAGATCATTAATTACCAAGTACCCCTATCTCATGCGCGCGTGCCTGGACCTGCCAATTACTATACATGCATATTGAAACTACAGCCGGCCGGCTTAAAGATACCAACTTGTCTGATTTACCACGACATATATATATATATATATATATATAGGGGTAAACTCATAGTTAGCCTCATATCTTTGGGGCAAAATAATGTTACAATTTTTATTTTCCAAACCAACAAATTGAGACTCTTGTTTTAAAACCAACAATTGGAGACCCCTATGTTTCAAAATCACTCAATCATCGCCCTCCCGTTTAAATTACCGTCAAATGAAATGGTTTTTGTAAAATGACAAGAATACCCTTGATAATTGTACACACAATGCATGGTCAACTTGTTCAGCACAAAACGTGTTTTTTTACTTCTTTCCTATTTCAACTCTTGGACATGTATACAAAGACCCAGTCCTTTGACCCCCGGCCGAGCACCTCAGTCTGAATGTGAACCCTCTTTCAAACCGACCGCACTATGGCTTGCGTCTCCTTGGGGCCCCTTTTCTTGCACACTTCTGTGTCTCCGTTTTGAGATTCGACCCAAAACACGAACTACATTCTTTGTAGCAGAAATCCGACTGTCCGTAGAAGACTCTTGCCTCCCTTGACTTTGTCAACTAGTGTCTTCCTAGCGGTGTCGGCGCCACCGTGGTTATTGAAGTTTCTTTAGATACATCGTCTTCTCCCATTACCTTGAGTCCCCTTGATTTACCTCTTTTAATTTGTCATTTTCTTTACATTTCTCTTCTGTAAATATTTATTTATTTATTTTTAACATATACAACAGTGTAAGAATCAGCAGAAACCAGCTGAGCTCAAATTTCTACCTACACACCAAAAGCTACAAGTTGGGTCCCCACTAAAAACCTCCCACTTAAGAATACATTTTGAACAAAGAAACAAAAAATAAAGATCGAAAAGCGGCTGTCGTTATAATTAGATGAGGAGATTCGGGGGACGTATCTGTAGGCATCCCTCTGGTAAAATCTCCCTTATTTACAAAAACGATAGGAGATGATCATCCCCCGACGTGAGTCTACTAGAAACAGCAGTCTGAAGTACTCAAATTAGGCTTGCTTCTCTAGATCCTTTGAATTTATGAACGTTCCATGGAAGCCGTATGGAACTCGAGACGGAAGCAGTTCATTCCTCTTCTTGCAGCTCATGGTTCTTGTATATTTCCAGGAAGGTGAGAACAGAAGCATCTAAATCCACGACTCTCTCTGCTACCTACTGCTTTGTTTATTTATCAACTTCAATGAGCATATAGCTCTCTGTTTATTCAATGAGCATATAGCTCTCTGTTTATTTGTTATGCTTATGTATGTAGTCCACTGAACTTTCTGCCTGTTTTGTGAATGTAGTGCTGGAAACATTGGCACTGTCGTAAATGGCACATCACTGGCTCCATCTTCAAATTCTACTGGCTCCGGGCGTATGCGAAGGGTGTGGGGACGTGAGGTTTTTGCCCTGTTTTCAGTGCAATGGGAGCTGTAAGATGGTGATGTTGGCAAAGGAAGAAATGGATCAAAGACAAGGGAGGACGGTGGTGGTGAGTTGCCCTGATTGCAATGAGAATCATCTCTCATGAGAATGGCTTGATGCGGTCCCGGTCTGTTTTCGGTGCAATGGAAGGGCGGACTGGTCATCCACCAATCACTTATCAAGGGCATTCTAGTTATTTCAAGAAAAACCGTCTCATTTGACTGTAAATTTAAACGGGGGGTGAGGATCGAGTGATTTTGAAACATAGGGGTATCAAATTATTGGTTTGGAAAATAAGGGTCGTAACTTGATTTTGCCCCAAAGATATGAGGCTAACTATCAGTTTACCCCATAAATATATATATCTCCCGCTGGGTTTTAGCAAGGAATTAATTAAGATGAACCATGAGTTTGTACACAATATTTATAGTTGCTAGTTTAAAAGATTAATGGTGCTTAATTCTCATTTATTCATATTTGATGGGCAATAACATTATTGGCCCAGCCTATAAAAAAGATACGAGCACATCTGCAGTCTCATCCAAGGCCACAAGCACATTCTAGGTCATTAACCTACAAAAGTGTAAGTTAATTTCTCCAGGACTCTAGAAAAGATAAGGACTCAAAAGGCTACAGGACTCTAGGTAAGACAATGAGTCCTGAAGCTCATACCATTGGGCTTCCTTTATAACTCTAGGATCCCACTCTTATAACGATAAGGACTCCAGATAAGATAAGGATCCAAGAGGCTTCAAGACTCTAGGTAAGATAAGGAGCCTTGAAGCCTACACCATTAAATCCTTTTGAGACTCTATCAGCCCCTATATAAATAGTCAGGTACTCCCCTTCATATTTTCTCAAGCTTAAGTACTTCACTAATATTAAACTCTCTCCTTAAGATTTAACTTAGGCATCAGAGTCTCCGGATCCAACAACGCCTTTCTTCTTATTCCCATTCAGGTCTGATCGGCTCCGACTATTGGTATTTTTGGCATCATTAGTTGGTGCCGCCTACGAGAATTTCTCGAAAAAAACCACTTTCAAACACTTTTAAGCTCATCACAACAGTTTTCAATGACCCCATTTTGATCCTTCCTTCATCGTAATGACTTCTCCACTGAAATACCGAACGATGACCAGCCTACCATAAGCAGATGGTCGGGTTGGCAGAACAGATCGAGCTCCTCTAATAGAAATTTAACAAGGTGTAGAACCCTAAGACCAACGATTCCACCATTCTAGCAAAAGTTGGCAGCTCCTCGTTTACAACAAAAGTGCTTGCGTGCCCGTTGCTCCCGCACTTCCGATCACCCTAGATTGACCTACTCGATGGTTCCGGAAACCCTTGCGACCACTTGGAGATTTTCCTCCTACACATGCACATCCAATCATATGCAGATCTCATCCTCTGTTGTGTATTCTCATTAAACCTCAAAGGATCATCGCAACAATAGTTTTCTGGTCTACCGTCTGAAATCATCGATGACTTTGACACTCTCAACACACTGTTCCTAAGAAAATTCATATCCAATCAACGGATCAAACGTCTGACTTTCTAACTGTTCAATGTCAAGAAAAACCCTAAGGAAAGCTCTGACCAATTTTATAGATGCTAAGACAAAAGCACAGAAATACATGGAGTTCGAGGATATGTTTGTTACATGTATTTATACAACACCTCGCAACTAGCAGAGGGATAAAAGCGACGACGACAATTCTCACTACAAAAATCAGCGATGACAAATCGGCGAAGACCGCTCACCAGAACTAGTGCGGTGTGACCAAGTACCTTTGGAGTGATGCCTTCTCACTACTTTCATGGCTCTTGACACTACCCCTAGGGAGATCTTGATGCAGATAAGGAAAGACTCAAGTGTCCATTGGCCTCTAAAGCTAAAAATGCCACCAGAGAGACAAGACCAGAACAAATAGTGTGATTTTCATGAAGACCACGAGCATGACACAAACGACTATTATGAGCTTAAGCAAAAAATCGAGTACTTACTCCAACAAGAAAAGTTACGGCATTTCATACTCGAACACGGCGCCCCTTGACGAGACCACCCTTACAATAGGGAACTAAGAAAGTCCTGCACGAGTTAAATTTATCCTATTGATAATATCTCTGTACCTACACTAATAATTTCATTGTATCTTATCTAACACGATGAGCTTTTAGCTTTATCTTATTTGATAATTTAGACGCTTGATCGTTCTCTGCAAAGCACTACGAGCACCCATAATGAGTACCTCCGTTACGGAACACACCGGGCGATTGGTCTAACTCATCTGTGCCACAGGTAGCCCTACACCAACAAAAGTGGTCTCAACCACCCGTGCAAAGAGTAACCTTAATGTAACAGTGCCAAGAGCACTCCTAAGGTTACAGTACAAAGAGCACCCCCGATGTTACAGTGACAAAAGTACCCATGATGTTACAGTGCCGAGAGCACCCTTATGTTACAGTGTCGAGAGCACCCTTATGTTACAGTGCCGAGAACACCTTTGATGTTACAGTCCCCAGAGCACCCCTAATGTTACAGTGCCCAGAGCTTCGTGAAGTTACAGATCCAATAGCACCTTCAATGTTACAGTGCCAAGCGCACCCCTGATGTTACGGTGCCATGAGCACCCCTGATGTTATAGTGCTGAGAGCACCCTTCATATTATAGAGCTGAGAGCACCCTTGATGTTACAGTCCCGAGAGCACCCCTAATGTTACAGTTGCAAGAGAACCCTCAATGCTACAGTTCCAAGAGCACTTTGAAGTAACACTTGGTCTCAAGGACCCTAGTGAGCCCCCCGTGACGGGAGCGCTCCATATGACTAGTCTACCTCACGCACCATGAAGTAACAGTGCCACAAGCACCCTTAATATTACAGTGCCAAGAGCACCATGAAGTTACAGTGCCAACAACACCCGTGTTGCTACAGAGCTAGAAGTACCCTTGATATTACAGCGCCGAGAGCACCCATAATGTTACAGTGCCAAGAGCACCTCTTGATGTTACAGTGCCGAGAGCATTCCTAATGTTATAGTGCCAAGGGCACCCTCAATGTTACAATGCCAAGAGCACCATGAAATTACAATACAAAGAGCACCCTTAATGTTACAGTGCTAAGAACACCCTTAATGATATAGTGCCACAGGCACCCTTTGGTCTCATGGACCTCTACATCATCAAATTGGCCCTAGTGGACTTGACACGGGCACCCCTACACCAACAACTTGACCTCGGAGACCTGTGCAAGCGCTAACAAATTGGTCTCAACAACCTATGCCCCTACGCTAGCAAATTATTGGTCTCACAGGGCTAAGAATATCACTACACCAGAGAATAGTTATAACTCTATAACACCAAGGACACCTCCACACTAGAGGACTGGACTAATTCCACAATACGAAGGGCACCTACACACCAGAGAACTTGTCTAACTTCACAATGCCAAGGGCACCTCCATACCAGAAGACTGGTTTAACTCCACATCCGTACACCTGAGGATTGGTCTTACTCGATAGTCCCTATGAACAACAAATGAAGACTAGACTAACCCCCGCTTGAGGTGATGTGGTTTCACTTGGCTCAATGAAAATAATACAACACCCAGCACAACGAGGGCGCCCGTGAACAAAGCACATCTAGATACCTACAGCAGTCCGTGAGCTCCCATAAACCCTCAAACCCCAGGAACACCAACAGAGCCAGACGGGATCCACACCCCATATTTGGGCCGCTGCTGCTGAGACTTAGGGCAGTCAAACAACAATTGGTCCAAAAAAATCGAGTTGATCCAATCTGGTTTAAAAGGGGAACTATTGATGGGCCATAACATGACTGGCCCAGCCCATCAGAGCCCATTTACTGTCTCATCCAAGGCCACAGCCACATTCTAGGCCCTCAACTCACATAAGTGTAAGTTAATCTCCCAAAGACTCCAAGAAAGATAAGGATTAAAAAGGCTACAATACTTTAGGTAAGACAAGGAGTCCTGAAGCTCATACTGCGGGACTCCCTTTAGAACTCTAGCATCCCCCTCTTATAATGATAAGGATTCCAGGTAAGACAAGTGTCAAATAGGCTTCAAGACTTCATCTAAGATAAGGAGTCCTGAAGCCCATACCATTAAATTCCCTCTAGGACTCTATCACCCCCATATAAATAGTCAGGTACTCTCCTTCACATTTTATCAAGCTTAATTAATTCTCTAATACTAAACTCTCTCGTTGAGATTTAACTTAGGCATCAGAGTCTCCACGTCTGACGCTCCCCTCTCTTTGTTCCCTGTCAGGTCTGATCGTCTTCGACTCTTGGTGATTTTTGGCATCATCAATATATATGGATGTAGATACTAGCCCATGGTGGCTTCTTAAAAAATATTAAAGATGAGATACAATAGTATTATATATATACACACACCACAAAAAACGAATATATTGAAATATATATAGAAGTAATTTACAACTTCGTTAGGGATAACATGTTCCACCAGTACATTAGTTCAAGTTACATGATAATTTTTCATAGCATGGAAGGTTCCTCATTGCTTAATAGTTAATACAAATAGTATTAAACATTATAAGTGAGCCTGGTGAATTTATTTTTCTACTTAGGTAGAAAACTTGACTCACTCTAAAATGAGTAGCACAAAAGCTATCTCAAGTATAGGAGTTCTGTCGTGTAATAATTAGCCCAAAAGGTCATATCGTCTCCTTAGGAAAAAAAGATTAATTAGACACTAGCA
Source organism: Myrica gale (assembly GCA_963930655.1). Lineage (NCBI taxonomy): Eukaryota > Viridiplantae > Streptophyta > Magnoliopsida > Fagales > Myricaceae > Myrica > Myrica gale. The sequence continues at coordinate 15,646,927 of OZ005620.1, forward strand.
TATAAAAATAAGTTGAATATAAAAGCGTTTACTGAACACACTTCAAATTCATATTTTTGGATTTTGGAGAGTTTAAAATGAAATTAAAATAACACAAAACATAAACTAAGAATATAACATGTATTAAAGTAACTGACGGAAAGTAAATAACGAAAATTAAAGGACAAAGAATAAATAACAATAAGTAAATTACATAAATTAAATGACAATAAGTAAATTACATAAATTAAATGACTAAATAAATGAAAAGCAATAAGAAAAAATAGTACAAGATTCTTGGATTAAATAATATCGTCTTATTATAACCCAAGATTCAAGTTAAAAAAAAAGAACATAGTCCGAAATTGAAATAGAAATTTCAGAAAATTTAGAGCAAGAAACTTAAATCTAAATTTTATGAATTGAAATTCAACACATAGAAATAATAAAGCATAAAAGAAACTAATATATAAAATGAAAATAATGAAAAGAGAGAGTAGAGATATGGTCAAAGAGAAAAAAAAGAGGTGAGAGTAAAAAAGGAGAGAGAAAATTGAGGGACATGAGAGAGAAGGAAAAATAAAAGGTGAGAAGTGGAGAGAGAGAGAAGAGAGTAACACATAAAAAATAGAGGAGAGGAAGTAGGGTTTTGGAAAAATGAAATTTGCGGAGGAATGAGAAGAGAGAGAGGTGCGACTGAAAAATAAATAGAGAATGAGAGAAACTAGGGTTTGTTTGGCTAAGTGGGGAGAGAAAAAAATGAGATGAGAGAGAGAATAATGAGATGCGGCTAGCTTTAAACATAGGAGAGAAAAGAGAGAAAAAAGAGGGAGAGAAAAGGTGGTGAGCTACAAAGAGGTGAGAGAAAAAATAAAAGAGACGAGAGAGAAAAAGTGCAGCTGAAAAAATAAAATAGAGAGATAGAAAGAGTGATTTGGCTAAAAGGAAAAAAGAGAAAAAAAAAATAGGGGGAAGAGTCACCAAAGAGAAGAAAAAGGAAGAGAGAAAAAATAGGGAAGATGAGGTCATGTTATAAAAAGTAGGAGCAGAAGAATAAAATGTAAGGTTTGCAAGGTTAAATAGAAAACGAGAGTGAAAAGAGAGAGTGAGGGCTAAGATTTAAGTTTCTCTCATTTCTTCATTGAATTACAACATGGTCATTAATGAATCCCTCTTGTTCTGCCATGTGTCTCAGTAGACTACTCTTGTTGTCTGTTAGTCAAGAAAGCAATTAATTTTATCACCTTACAAAAAAATACTTAATTAGTTCATGACATAATTAAATTCATAAAATAATTAGAATGCCAAAAATATAGTGCAAATGATAATAAAAAAATAATGATTCTTAGAATTTATTTGGACATGGTATGACTTACGTACAGACAAGATAAAGATGAGAAAAATTACATGTGCAATAAAAGAAATATAAAGTCATATAAATTCAAAAATGAAATGCACAACTTAGATTTATGCCTCTTAACCTTATTTCATTCTAAAACGAATATTTAAAAAATTAATATTATATTAATATTAAATGTACTAAACATGCAATAGTCTAGCTCAATCATCAACAAACTACATTTAATGTTTTAGGGACATTAAATATTATAGAGTGAGCTTGTTGAATTTATTTTTCTACTTAGGTAAGACACAAACTATACATTTAATGTTGTAGAGTTATTAAATATTATAGAGTGAGCTATTGATTTTACTTTTCTACTCAGGTAGGACACAATTACATTTAATGTTATAGGGTACTTGTTGCTCGATAATTAATATAAATAGTATTATATGTTATAGAGCAAGCCTATTGAATTTATTTTTTTACTAATTATAATAAATTAGTGAAATTGTTTTTAAAATCATTAAAAAAGTAACAGTTAATTGTATGTAGTCTCGGATAATAATGAAGTCCTTTGATCTTTTCAGGTGAACCTAGGATTTAAAGGACGATTTGATCATAGGTACACTTCATTTTTTTTTTCTTCTTCTTATATTTCTTTTACAGTACTTACTGTACTTATAAATAAATCATAAGAGTCAAAAGTTAATATAACTGGTGCACGCTATGACAGAGGAATCCAATTGTTCGTCCTGTTTATAAGAACTAGCTAGGTTTGTGTACTCGCTGAGAGAGAGAGAGGAAAGAAACGTGAGGATCCCTAGTCTAATGATATTCATTTACGTGGAGTTATGAATATTGGACGTGTAAGCCATTCATGATTTCGATCATTAGAGCAAGCAAATGACTTTTTCTTGTTCTAAAACTACACGTTAATTATATATAATTGATTGCAGACTTTGTCAAGCTAGCTTTTCTTTTTTCTCATATGTCGCGCGCAGCCTGCTTGTTTTCCATGTAAGTTGACAACAAAATAATTAAGACATGCTGTCGCTCGGAATTAGAATCTTGATATATTATTTTATGCTACCCAGTAATAGACAAACCATAAGTTTGAGCAAAAAATTTGTTTGAGAAGGATGTTGACTGATCAGCATGCACAGCTAGCTTACTTGGTCTTGAAAGATTGAGATCAGGTCATGACCTGCAAAATGGGGGAGAAAGACTAGCCTTGAATCATTTCATATTCGCAAGAGGAAGTTGGTGAAGAGATTACTTCGCTTAGTTGCCATTATATTTATTTGGAATCAGTCTGCTGGTTCCGTAGTAGTTGTCGTAATTGGTCGATATATACAATATACTTTTTGTTTTGACTAAATTTTGCCGACTTGAGATCGTAGTATATATTCTGAAGTTAGGGAGAGAAGGTAGAATGATAATTTTAATCTTCTATAATATTATATATATATATATATATATCTGTAAAGAGTTTTGTTTGAATAATAAATATATTTGTGCGACTCGTTATATAATATAAAAGAAAATAATTTACATCGACTTACCTAATTTGATTACAAGACCTGCATTTCAGTCGCCAATCTGAAATATCACTTGTTAATTATTTTACTTTACATATTTGTACCATGCGTTGTAGATGTATGTGTGATACAACGTTGTCAGTTTCTCTTTTTAAAGAAAGATGTAGTAATCTAAATCTTTAGTCAGCCTTATTGAAGCTAATCGATCTTTCATAATGCACATGTTCATTACAACTTTATGGGTTACGTACATTTTTGACAGTTGGGGTGCGAAGTCACTATACTTTACACTTAAAACTAGTAACTTTGAGATATTTTAGTACTGTCGAACTATCGATTATTACATATACATTGCACCGTATATATATAATTTCTGTTGAATAATATGAATAATATGAGTTGCATTGATCTCCCTTTTTTAGACTAGAAAAATTATGAAATTAAACTAGTATATCTTATAAAAAGAGACAAAATGTGAGAAAAAGACCAAATCAAAAGATGAGAACAGAAAGAAATACCAAACTTAAAAAAGAAAATGATAATTTAATCATTAATTCTAATCTAAACAAGGAAGATATATATATATATATACAACCCTAATGTTTAGAGCAGGGGTAAAAAATATATTTAACCCTAATGTTTTTCTATAATTGATACTCTATACTGTCTTTGGGTGTTAACAACTTATCAAAATGTACATGGAGCTGGTCTTGAATAAAAAACCCCAGAGGCTCATAGAATCACCTCAGCTACCACACGTACATCAACAGAACGCATCATGAAGCTCCAACAATCACAGAGCGTACAGAAGAGGTAATTAAACATATTCCATCCAGCTACCGCATGAACCATGAACACAGAATATATATATATATATATAGAGAGAGAGAGAGAGAGAGAGAGCATAAACGAATGACCAGCTTCCTGGAAGGCAGACCATAGAGGCCATCAAATACCAGCAGGGACAATGTACGGAAACAGCATGCAGACTTTCGACACTAGTATAGCTAGCTAATTAAATTAAACCACCAGACTTACGAAGTAATAATTAATTAATACATTAATAATCCCTTTGTTAGGTGACATGCATTTTATTTGGCATTATGATTACACATGCGAGACATTAAAGAAATAAAGGAATGACCAAATATTTATCGTATACATCACGGTACATTAATTATATAAAGACGAAATTTAAGAATTAAGCCAATTAACCGAAGGGGTGGGGGTACTTCTCAATTAATCGATATTATACCCAGAAGAGTTATAGGGGCTATAATATTAATAATGATCTATAAGTGCATGTAGTAGGTAGACAATTGTTAATTAAAGTAGGTATGGCATTCCTGTCTCTATATATTTTATTCTATATTAATGTCTTTGACAATATATATATAAGATTATCTTTATGACTCAGTCGTACGTACGTTAGCTGATTTCTCAACAGGCTTCATATCGAAGTAATATATATTGATAGGACCATTTGCGCTATAATCTCAACCCAATTGGGCAGTTCTGATGCCCATGTCATATATTCTTTTTTCTCCGCTTTTATATAATCCACTTGCTATTTCCTAAAACGATTAGCAAGAAGTCATGCACCCATATATATATATATATATAAAAGATGGTCTTTATGACTCATTCGTACGTACCTTAGCTGATTTCTCCACAGGCTTCATATCGAAGTAATATATATTGATAGGATCATTTGCGCTAATCTCAACCCAATTGGGCAGTTCTGATGCCCATGTCATATATTATTTCTTCACCGCTTTTATATAATCCACTTGCTATTTCCTACAATGATTAGCAAGAAGTCATGCACCCACGTCGATTGCTACCAGCCAGGATTAATATATATTGCTGCTGCTAATTATTGGTGATTCGGAATAACTCTTATAGCTTTTAAAGAGTTTATTAAATAATTTATCCTTGGGACTCCTACTGAATGTGGAAGAGAGAGAATATGATATTTGATATCTGGGAGACACTACAAGAAATGAGCTTTTAGGTGACAAAAATCTGAGTGTCAAACACAATTTTGTCACCTAAAATAGTATTTTCTTGTCAAAATATCAATTTTGTCACCAAATATCATCCGGGAACCACAATACCGACCGGACCACTCAAAAACACTTTCGGACGTATTTCAGGGGTAACGACATACACCCGTCGCCAATGAGTGAGAGTAAAAATCGTCACAAAAAAATACATACCGTCCGGACTCTACAATACCACGTCTGGACTCTATGCTGAGTGACAAATTGCAAATTGTCTTAACTGAGTGACAATTAGAATCGTTACAATTTTTCCAACTACATCCGGACCACCCAAAAGGTCGTCCGGATGGTTAATTCAGATTATTTTTCGCAGACGCCCGGACCAATAACCAGTTCGGACGGGTAAAGTTCTAGATCCATTTCGAATCCATCGGCATATTTAATGTCGTTAAATTTGATTGGGCCACGTGTAAGAATAAAGCAGAAACACGTTCGAACTATTATAAATTACGTTCGGACGCGTGAAGATCACAAACTCTCTCTCCTCTGTTAATCTTTTCTCCCAAATAGTCTCTCGTCTCTCAAAGTTTTCTCCCAAAGATTTCACATTCAAGATCTCTCAAACATGTAGGTAAAAAAATTTCCATGAGTTTGCTTCTTAATTTCATATATTTTAATTCAATATCGTCCACTATTTAATTTGTTGGTTATTTTCGTTGATCAAATTAAGTTGCTTTGGTTCGGTTCGTTTGGACGGTGTTAAACTCATTCCAGACTGTTTTTCACAACGTCGGGACTGTTTTTATATGTTCGAACAATATACAATTTAAACGAAACAGTTTGATATTCGTTCGAACGTTTTTGATAAGGTCCGGACGGTTTTTTCTAGGTTGACAATGGAACCCCCAGGGAGAAATAGCACCAATGTCGGGAGACAGACAGAGCGACCAGCTTGGGCGGACGCCTTTTTAGTGTAGTTGAGGGAGAGTATTCGGGAAATAGTGATGCCGACACATTCGTTGTGTATGACCCTCCAATGCCGCTTGACTGGTCCAGTGACCAAACTTACTCTAATGGATAGGGCTCTGACGGAAAAACTTAATATTATGCGGAGGGAGCTGTTCTCTGTGAGAGAACAATTGTCTGTGTTGTCCCGATCTGTCCATACCATTCTGATATAGCTACAGACACTCGTCCGACGAGTGGATAATATGGAGGAGTATTTGGCGCATGTTAGTGACACCCTCAGTTTAGATCTGGACGAGCCAACTATCGAATTGGACTAGTTTCCTGTTTACGTTTTATTAGTATTAATTATTTACATATCGTTTGAAAGACCGTCTCAGGCTTGTACTTGACATTATCATCGTATTTTTTGTTCGGTATTTGGATTATTTTTTATATTTTAAATTAGTTTATATTCTTTCACTTGATAAAATTTAGTACAATTTAAAGAGATAATTAGTACGATAAAATAGGCGATTAGTACAAGTGTATGTTAGTAGAACAGGTAGTGTAATTAAGTTGTAATTATAGTTAAATAGGTGTTTTACTGTTACCAATTTTAACTTAATTCATTGAAATTAATTTTCTTCACATAATTAAATTAACAAATCAGTCGTTCGAACGAAAACCATAACGTCAGGACTACATACCAAATAAGCGTTCGAACATTGACGTATAGGGTCCGGACTGTTATCTTTAGGCGACACCGTTGGAACGGATGAGCAACACGTCCGGACTCCTATGTAACCATCGCAAGGTTTACACGTGTTTACGTTACAAGATGGTGGTAAACAGTTGTGCACGTCCAAACATGTTCGGACGTGTTGGTCAGCCAAACGTGCGGTGCCACGTCGCGTGGTTTAGAAATAAATAAGTTTGAACGTCTAAAACAAGTCCGGGCGTATTTAGTGTGTCGAACCGTTTTAAACTGTTTAAATTTTGTCATTTAATACGCGTGCGTTGAATGAGATATGTGTGTAAACTAGCCGTCCGAACTGTTAGTATAGGGTCCGGCCTGTAATCATTAGGCGACACCGTTAGAATGGATGAGCAACCCGTCCGGACGTATATGTAACCTTCGCATGGTTTACATGTGTTTACGTTACAAGATGGTGGGAAACAATTGTGAACGTCCGAACGCATTTGGATGTGTGGGTCAGCCAAACGTGCGGTGCCACATCGCCCAGTTTAGAAGTAAATAAGTTCGAATGTCTAAAACGTGTCTGCATGTATTTAGTGTGTCGACACGTTTTAAACGGTTTCAGTTTTGACTTTTAATACGTGGGCATTGATTGGGCCACGTGTGTAAACTAACGTAGGGACGGTCACTATACAGTCCGGACGGGGAGACGAGTTTTGAAAAAAAACCGAACAGTTCGACATTTTCATAATAAACCATTCGTCTCTTCAAAATCTCATAGCTCTTAAATCTTGGCCTAATATTACTCCTTCGACGCTCTAATCTCGTTAAGGTATGTTTTGTTTACTTTTAACATGATTTTAGCCGTAAATTTTTTTTTTATAGTTTTACGTATAGATTTTCAATTCCATTTTTTGCATTGTACATTGTGTTTTTTGATTGATTTTTACGTAGAAATTGATTGTGTTAGTTGTTAGCATTGTTTTGAGTATGATAGTTTGTGTTTTAGTTGTGTTTTTGGGCGTGTGTGGTGGTGGAGGGACGCTTCCATGGTTGAGTTAACCCGACAGTCACACGGCATCTGGACTGTTATGTTAGAGTCCGGACGTTAATCTTTAATGTCCGGACTTTTACGTTAGAGTCTGGACCCTTACGTTAGAGTCCGGACGTTAATGTTTAACGTCCGAACTTTTACGTTAGAGGCTGGACCCTTACGTTAGTGTTCGGACATTAATGTTTAACGTCTAAACTTTTTTGAATGTCGTTCAGAGGAAAAAGTTGTCGTTTATTGTTTGTCCGAACACAATGTTGAGGGCGTTCGGCCTGGTTTATTTATGTTCAGATGCACTTAGCATCGCTACGTGATAAATTGTCGTTTTTAATCCAGTCTGGACATTTTTACTTTGAAATTAATTTAGTTCAGATGGTCTTATTAGTTTGTCTGGACGTTTTTTGTTGGTGCGGACGCCTTTCTAGCAGTGCGAACAGTGTTTTTGCCAATTTTTAAAAATGAGCAAGCGTACACATACGAACCGGCCAGCTGATATGGAGCAATCTTCCCGTTCCACTTTGTTGTTGGACCAGCATATAGCGATTATTATGTTGCACTCGATTGTTGTGGAGCAAGACATAAAGTTGGCAGATTTTTACGACGTCACTTTTGAGGGTCGGACGCTTCCGGAGGTTGTAGAGGAGATTGGTTGGCTTCCACTATTTCATAGGATCGGGTCAGTATCGAGGAACCTGGTGCGGGAGTTCTATTGTGCCATTTTGCGGGCGACAGACATCGAGGAGCCTAGTATGGAGGTCACAGTCCATAATGTTCCGATCGTATTCTCGCCGGACGAATTGGCGAGATTCTTAGGGTACGAGCGAGATTTGACATCGTTCCCAAACCTGCCAATGAGCATGGAGGGTCGGCCTACTAAGGCTGAGGTATTCCGGACCATGCTGGGTGCTGATACAGTCATTTTCGACGGAGCCTATATGGTACACGGACAACTATTCCGGACCATGTTGGTGCTGATACAACCATTTTCTGGCAGATCATGCACCTGATCTTATGCTCCGCCATCGACTCGAGGAAGTACGCTATGAAGCTGTCTTATAGCCGGGCGGAGTTATTGTACATGGTTGTTGTTTGGGGCTAGCTGTTGATATGACATCCTACATTTATCAGTCCGTTCGTGTAGAGGCCTTGAAGACGGATGCTACGACTTCATTGCAGCACGGGATTCTGCTGACCCAATTCTTGCACTCCTTACTGGTACCGGAGGGTGCTGACGAGCCCATGGGCATTTCACTTGGGTGTATAAACAAGACAACATTTTCCAAATCGATGGCCCAAATGCGTCGAGTAATGAATGTTGCTCGGGCTGCTAGAGTTAGACTATAGGAGCAGTAGGATCCTGGCTAGAGCTCTAACCAGGGATTTGGCACAGAGCGACCTGGTTGGATGGACGACATGATGATGTAGCTGACAGAGCGGATGCAATCGCTCTTAGAGAATAAGGTCGTGAACATTGACTCTGATTGGAAGAAGGAGATCACCCAGATTCGGGAGGCCATGATGAAAGTGGCAAGCAGTGCTGAGTTAATTGCATTGACTCGGCAAATAGTGGAAATGGAGGAGCACCTAAGACAAATCCGTGACGTTTTGAATATCACGGATGATGGCGATGATGAAGATGATGACCTGTAGTTTTTTTATTGTGTTTTCAGGATATTTTTTTATATTATGTTTTGTGGACATCTCTGGGTATTTTGTTGATATTATTTTGTTTATATTGCGTTTTCAGGATATTTTGTTTCTATTATGTTTTGTGGACATCTCTGGTATTTTGTTGATAATATTTTGTTTATATTGTGTTTTAAGAATATTTTGTTTCTATTATGTTTTGTGGACATTGATTGATATTTAGTTTATGTTATTTTGTATATATTGTGTTTTGACGATATGTGATATATTTATGTTATCTAGATATGATATCCATACAATAAGTTTTCTGTGCAATATGTTTTTATACACATATTTTAATTTCAAAATATTCATTCAAAAAAAATATTGATATTAGAACTTAACAAATTCAAAGTCATAGTTAACAGAGTCAATTATATTACTCATTTCATACAATATATTTTAATTAATCTTACGTTTCTAATTTTGGTACACTCATTCAAAAAAATATTAATATTATAACTTAATCCACTTAAGATTATTTACATTATTAACTAAGTTTGGTTATTTAAAAATTTCTAATAAAGTTAATTAAATTTTTTTAAAAATATCAAAATCGTTTCGGAACAGTTCGGACATTAATTTATCCGTCCGGACTGTTTAATATAAGCTCGAACGGTGGCGTTTTGTAGAAAACAAACCGTCCGAAAACTTATTTATACGACCGCGACTCCTGCAATTCAAAACACTGTGCGAACGCTTGTTTAAACCCGTGTGGACTTTAATGTTTATTATCAAACGCTATCGTCTTGGTATTTCCTAAACGGACACACGTGATGCAAAGGATGTGTGCGGACGGTAGTTTAATGTCTGAACGTTTATGTTAATGAGCATACGCTGTCGTTTGAGAATTACTAAAACGGTGTGTTGAACTATAAGATGGCGTACGAACGGTTAAAGAGTCGTGCAGACGTATATGAAATTTTGGCGGCATGAATTCCTTTGAAAAGTAATAAACATAGGTGTCCGAACGGTATTCAAAAGTATGAAAGTTACAGATTCGCGGACAGTGGAGGTAAAATGAGAAAACAAAGTAAACGAGATTTGGGCATTCAATCTCATTGAAGAGGGTGTAAAAGGAGAATCTCTTTTAGAATTTGAAATTGGATTGCATTTGAGGTTAGTGGTTCTCAAATGATAGTAATGGAGTTTGAGGTTGGTTATGATGTGTTTATATTGAAGTGTTTGTGATTTGGGGTGATTTTGACAAGATTTAGGGCCGAATATTAAGTCTGTGCATCCAAGAACATTCTTGTTCGACAATCGCAGTCCGGACGATTGATGTACCGTCCGGACTCCCTTTAGTAGTTCCGACGCTTTGTGAAACGCGTTCGAACGTCTATGTGTATGGTTCGGACCTTTATACTACGTCCAAACGATATTAGTTGTCATGCCATGTATTCATTTAATAGCCTCAGACCCCGTTTAAGAATTACACAAAGTTCGGATAACGAACTGGATGTAAATCACTGTGTTTTTATTTTCTCTAATATTGATTTATTTGTTTACAAGACAATGTCATGCCAGCAGGAGGGAAATGTCTTAGGTACGATTCATTAGTTCAAGCTGAGAGTAGTCCGGGTACATTAGTAGTGTCGGGTCCTTACTTTAGGGATAAGAATGAATTACTGTCCTGTTCCACAACCAGTCCATTAGTTTAAATATTATGATTTTAAATCTCTATGCTTAATTTAATTTTAAATTTATTGTTCTTTATTTGTAGCGAAGTCCGAAATTAGACACGTTCGAGGTAGTACGCGCGGTATTGCCTTACTCAAGGCTCGCACCGAAGGAAAGTTGACCGTCCATATCCCTGATGGACGTACGGGCGGTGATGACAAGACGTCCTCAATGCTCTTAAGTCAAATTGGTGTGCTCGTTTTACAACATGTCCCATTTGAGAAGAGTAAGAGGAAGGAGGTTCCCGACTAGGTTAAATCATATGTGATGAACCGAGTGTTGAGAAGTATAATTTATTAAATTTTAATTGTTGAAACTTTTTTATGTTTCTAACTGTTATATGTATGTTAAGGATGAATTCTAACTAGACTACGACCAAGCCGAGGATCGCATCACTGTGACGTCAACGATGAACACAGCGTACAGGATGCACAATGATGCGTTGATTTGTCCCGGAGATTGGAAGAGGCCAGATTATAGTTTGAGGAAATGAGAGCTAGACAGTTGGAATATGAAGTGCTTCTGGTTATGTGGCCAGATATTGAGCAGAGGATGCGAGAGCATCTGCAGATGATGGAGGAGCAGCAACAGAAGAAAGATGAAGAACTGATGAATATGATGGCGGAGCAGCAACGGAAAAAAGACAAAGAGCACCAGAAGATGATGCAGGACCAGCAAAGAAACTTAGTGGAATAACAAGAATGGAGGATGCAACTAATGGTGAAGCAGATGAGACAGATGCAATCTCGTTCTACACTCAAACGAAAATTTCGGAAGATTTATGTATTTTTACTACTTTGTCAGTACTTATCGATTATGTATTTTATTTACTTTTAATAACAATTGCATATTAGTAGATATTTTATTATATTATGAGCAGTGAATATCTTTATAATTATATTATTTCATAAACTTTAATTAAATTAATTCAAATATATAGAAAATCGTTCGAACGATTTTTAAATGTCGTTCGCACGAACCTTTTTCGTTGCTAGAGTGCGCTCATAACTATACGTCCGCACAATTTGCTTTAAATTCGTTAGTCCAAACGATGTCTATCGCGTCCACACGGTCTTTAAATAAGAAAATGTGCACACGATACACCAAAATGTTCGAATGTGTTCAACGTACGTGTCCGAACTGTATACGTAAAGGATCGAACGAATTTTTCAGATGACAAAAAATATTTTCGTCATAATGAAAATAAGGTGCGGACGTCTTCACAAATGCGTCCGGATAGATTCACATCATCGTTCGGACGGTTATATACGACGGTGCGGAATTTTATTGCGTGACAAAATGTATTTCGTCACATTGGATTAATCGTTCGCATGAGCTTTGCGAAACGTATAGAGAGAACGTTCGCACAACTCATGGGAACTGATGGACTGTACTGGGCATGATGATTTTGACTTTCATCAGTATGGCACCAAACCGTCCGAACAGTTTTGAGTGACGAGCTTTAGGTGACAAACCGGGTGACAACCCGTTTTTGTCACCTAAAACCTTAGCTGACGAAATTAGTACTTTGGGTGACAACTATTTTTGTCACCCAAAGTATATTTTCTTGTAGTGAGAATACAAGAGTACGCCTCTTACGTCAAGTATCCTGAGGACTACATACACTACAAGAAATATAGTTTTAGGTGACAAAATTTTGGGTGTCAAATCATATTTTGTCACCTAAAGCAAAATTAACATGATAAAATATTAATTTCGTCACCGAAAACCATCCAGGAGCGCCAAAACCGTCCGGACTGGTCAAAAACACGTTTGGACGTATTTCTGGTGTGACGACATACACGCATCGCAAATGAGTGACGATAAAAATTATCACAAAAACAAAATCGAGTCCAGACGAACAAGAAACCGGTTCTGACTCTATGCAGGGTGACACATTCCAAATCGTCGTAACTGAGTGACCATTAGAATCATCACAATTTTTACAATGTTGTCCGGATGAGTTTTATACAAATTCGGACCAATAAATACAGTTCGGATGGTACTGGTACACCGTCCGAACCCTTTACGTATGGTCCGGACGGAATTTGTACGTCCGGACAAACAAGAAAACCGTTCGGAGTCTATGAAGAGTGAAAAATTCCAAATCGTCGTAACTGTGTGACCATTGGAATTGTCACAATTTTTATAATGTCGTCCATAGGCGTTTTATACAAATTCCGAACGTACATTACCTAACGAATCATAATTGTCAGGATATAGTGACAAATGAAAAATCGTCATGAACACAAAACACAGTCCGAATGTTACAAATCGCGTTCCAACGAAAACAAAATAACGTAGTTTGGATGGTAAAAAAAGCTCTGCACAGTTATAGCGCTTCTTTTGCAAATCATGTGGTTCCACATTGGAAAAATTCAGACCCTGACATTGATACCGTCTGGACCAATCAATATGGTCCAGACAGTATTGTCACGGGCGGACGTCCGAAAATTTAAATGACGCAGTTTGACGTTTGGCGAATGGTTTGTGTTTATGTTCAGATGGTTTTGCTAGTTTGACGATGGAACGCTCCAAGAGAAGTATCACCAATGTCGGGGGAGAGTGTTCAGGCGATTGTGGAGCCGACACATTCGTTATGCGAATAGGGCTTTAACGGAAGACCTGAATAGTATGTGGATGGAACTGTTCTCTTTGAAATAAGTCTCAGTTGTCCCACTCTATCCATACTGTTACGATACAGCTCCAGACACTCATCAGACGTGTGGATGATTATTTGACCCATGTTCGTGATGCCCTCCTGTTTATGTTTTATCATTATTATTTATTTTTCGTTTGAAGGACCATTTACGGCTTGTATTAGACATTATGATTGTGTTTTTCGGTCGGTATTTAGATTATTTTTTATATTTTATATTAATTATGTTTTTTCATTAGATTAAATTTATTACAATTTAAACGGATAATAAGTAACATTAAATAGGTGATTAGTACGAGCGATATGTTAACGGAACGATTAGTGTAATTAGATTATAACGGTTAGTGTAATTCAATTGCAATTACAATTAAATTAAGTGAATGAGTTAACTCGGTTCTCCTCCATAAAATGAGGTGGAGGGATCAACAAGACAACACTCTCCAAATCGATGGCTCATACCAGGGGCTTGAGGCATAGTGGCCGAGTTGGATGAATGGTATGTTGACAGAGCTGACTCAGCGGATCGAGTCGGTCTTGCAGTCCACCCATGTCATGGTCAGTTATATCAGTTGTTGGCTGACGACTTTGGAGCAGAAGGTCACGGATATGGACGTTGGGTGGAAGAAGGAGGTCTTTGTACTTAAGGAGATCCTGAAGGGCGTGGCAATAGGTGTAGAGCTCTTTCCCTTGAGTGAGCGGGTCGTGCTGATAGAGGAGCACGTTCGCCAAGTTCGTCACATTCTGAAACTCACCGATGATGATGATAATGAGCAGTAGTCTAGCTGCTTTGTAAACATCTATTAGTTTTATTTTATCTAGATATTTATTTTTTATTATGTTTTGAGGACATTTTAATTTTATATTATGTTTTGTGTACATGTATTGGTATTTATTTGATGTTATTTTGTTCATATTATGTTTTGACAATATTTGATATATTTATGTTATTTGTATTTATTGGAACTTAATATAATATTTTAATTAACGTTACATTTCTAATTTTGGTACACTCATTCAAATAAATATTGTTTCTAGAACTTAACACACTTAAGGTTGTTTATATTATTAACTAACTTTGGCTATTTAAAACTTGCTAATAAATTTCATTGTATAAGTTTTTTTTAAAAAAATGAAAAAAAAACGTTAATAACCATTCGGATGTTAAGGTTACCGTCCGGACTGTTTACTGTAATCTCGAACGATGTCGTATTATGTAAAGAACCGTCCGAACACTAGTTTATATCGTCGGGACGCTTGAAATTAAAAATTCAGTTCGGAGGGTTGGTTTGATATCGTTCGGACTGTGTGAAATTTTAAGAGGCAACGATTCTCACTCAAAAGTATACACGTAGGCGTCTGAACTACATTAAAAGCGTCCAAACGGCTTGTATACGTTTAAAGGACAGGAAATCGCCGATAGTATAGCCAAAATGTAAAAACTTATAAAATTTAAGAGATTTGAGCAAGAGGAGAAAAAAGAAGCTGATTTTGGGTGTTAATCTCATTGAAAGGGTGTGAAAGGAGCAATTCATTTGAGATTTCGCATTGGATTTCATTTGAGGTTAGTAAGTTTTAAAATTTCTTTTGCTTTAGTATAAACATGGATTTTAGGATATCAAAGGATGTGTTTTTCAAATTTTAGGGTATAAAATGATAGCAATGAAGTTTGGGTTGGTTGTGATTTGGGATGATTTTGTCATGAATTTGTGGTGAAAATAGAGTTTGTTCGGCGAAGAACTGTCTTGTTCGACCATCGCAGTCCAGACGTCATATAGCCCATCCGGACCCATTTATTTGGTTCAGACGCTTTTGGAAAAACCTCCAAACAGTGCTATGTAGTGTTCGGACGTTTTGTTACGTCCAAACGCTTCTTACTGTTATATCATGCATACATTTAGTAGCCCTAGCCTCCGTTTAAGAATTAGATGAAGTTCGGGCCCTTCGCTTAGGGATATGAATGAATTACCGTCCCCTACCACAACCAGCCCAGAGTAGTTGTGCATGTAAGTGTCTTACCTCGTCAATCTTTACTAAATATTATGTCATTTTAAATTTCTATGCTTAACTGAATTTTAAATTCATTGTTACTAATGCATGTTCTGTAAGAAAAAATCCAGAATTTGACGCATACTAATAAGGATGGCATGTGGACTTCAGAAGATGCACGAGAAATTTTGTAAGTTGTAACATTATATTTAATGATGCATTCGTATACGTTTATGTTTCATATGTACTAGGTTTATCTTATTTTCTAATTTTGTAGGAAAAATGGAGGCGTTACAGTTGCAGCACGAGTCAGAGGGAAAGTCATACACCGAAGTGAAGATCTTCCCTGAGGTGTTGGGGGTGAAAGCGGGTTACATGCGAGGTTTAGGTCGTTCAGTACGGTCTGTTGGATCATCTTCATCAGATATGAAGCAGACGATACAAGAGTATCTGCAGATGATGGAGGAGCAGCAATGAAAGAAAGGCGAAGAATTGATGCAGATGATGGCGGAGCAGCAACGGAAAAAAGACGAAAAGCACCAGAAGATGATGCAGGAGCAGCAAAGGACCCTAGTGGAACAACAAGAATAGAGGATGCAACTAATGGCGGAGCATATCCCTGACAGATCAGACAGCTGCAATCTCGTTCGACATCCAAACGAAAAATTGGGTAGATTTATATTGTATTTTTACAACCTTGTCAGTAGTTATCGATTATGTATTTTATTTACTTTTTTGATAACGATTGCATATTTGTAGATATTTTATTATATTATGAGCATCGAATATCTTTCTATTTATATTACTTTTAAATTATTTTAATTAAATTATTTTAAATACGAAGCAAATCATTCGAACGGTAACAAAGGTGGTCCGAACGGTTATTTGGCCTTGATAACGTGCGTACGTATAACTACCCGTCCGAACTCTTCGTGTTTAATTACTCCGTCTGAACGGTTATAAAGGCGTGCACACGGTCCGAACGTGTTCGTCTGATGAAGAGTCCGAACCGTATATGTAGTAGTTCGAATGGGTTCTGAGGATGACAAATAGGTATTTCGTCATAAATGAAACAACGGTGCGGACGTCCGGACACTATGTAATCCCGTTCGGACCATTTTATATAATCGTGCGCACGGCTTGTACATGACAAAATTCATTTTGTCACCTTGGATGAACTGTTCGCATGAGCGGTCCGGACGTGAAGAGAGTACGTTCGCACAACTCATGTGAACGAATGGACTGTACTGGGCATGACGATTTTCAATTTCGTCGCTTTAAGACAAAATCGTCCGAACGGTGTTGTAAACCGTCCGGACGGTTTCGAGCGACAGAACACAAAAATCGTCACCTAAAACTGTCTGACGGGCTTTAGGTGACTAACCGGTTTTGTCACCCTAAACAATTGGTGACGAACTGGGGCATGTTTGTTTTCTTGTAGTGATATATGTGCTGAAATTAATCTCTATGAAGTTTGTTTTCTTGTAGTGATATATGTGCTGAAATTAATCTCTATGATCTTATCTGTGCTTAAATTAATTAGGAAATTTTATCTTTATCTAGTTGTCATCCGTCTATGTTGTTTCTATAAATATATAAAATATCTTTTTAATAGCAAAAGCAGAGAATTTGAATTATATATATATACTTTGTGGATGTCATGCGACTGATCTCTTGAATGCCAACTCTAACTTGTTGATGAGACTGATCAACACAAACCAATAGTAATATTTATAATTTTCCTAACTATGTATTGGTAAAATGTTTATACTTTATGTATTAATTATATGGATTACTATAATGTTTTTTTTTTCATCTGTCCTGTAACATATGATCATTTCTTGAAATTTGATCACATATATGGACTTGTTAGAAGATATATATATATATACGTTATACAGATATGGACGTACGTGGACTTGTAAAACTTTCTATAGCGAAGAAATTATATACGAATTAATACACCTTCGCACTGCAGATAAGTTTCACTAGAATATATAATATTTCTCAAGTTTGTCGGATCTACTCATAATGTACCGACAGTGGCAGGCCCGAGCGGTCACGTTAATGGATAAATTGCACACATAATACATCCCAAGAACAAACAATATTAATATAGATTTTGTTCGACAATCGCAGGGACGTGCAAATGCGGCGTGGGATCCCCTATTATATAAGTCTCCACTTTAACTTTATGAATGAGATTCTTGACTCTCGTAATACGTACCAACAATGTTCTTAACGCGGAAAGTCTAAAACCATTGAGGCTTAAGCCTACAAAGGCCAACTCTAGAGGGGTGAATAGGTCTCTTTAAAAATTAAAGCACCCTATTTAAAGAAAATGAGCAATACATAATATTCACTCCTAACGAATCTGATTTAGACGTTAGCAATCTTAAACAAAAACTAACAATTCCAAATGAATGTATGAATGATCACAGAGATCTATTTAAACAAGAAAACCAGAAATCTTATTATGCTCTATAAAATATTTGAAGAACAAAGTATACTTCTATGAAACTACAATAGACTCTGACCAAACTATGGATGACGGTAAACATTGTTTCAAAAGCAAATTGATCACAGATTAATTTACTAACACACTAATCAAAGAAATCTTATCAGAAACTTAGCAGCTACCAAATCTTGATCAATCTTCCTTTGCACAAAATCCTCAAATCATCAAGATTTTTTTTCTAGGCAAATCATCAAAATTTGATTTCTCAATACAAAGCACAAGACAAATTAGATTATAGCAAAAAAATCAGTGTAAGAACGAAATAAACAATCTCACAACTTGACACCGAAGATGGTTACGAAGAGAAAAATCCTTAAAGAACATTTTTAAGGAGAAAAACACTTTGGGCCCTTGGCTTGTGATAAATCCACTAATTTTCAAATTCGATTACAAAGTGATCAATTGATTAAACTAACCTAGCAAATCTGACCACAGCGAATCTTGATCTTCCCACGCAAACCTTATGTAATCAATGGCCACAACTGAAACATTCAGTCGTCTATCTCCAGAACATCTATCCATGGGTTTTTCATGGTACACGTCGTGTGTGCGTCTTTTTTGGAATGGTGAATATCAGGGGCGTTATAGCTTCGTTGTATTCTTGTGACTCCCCCTCAAGATGAGCATAGAGATTGTGGAGGCTCATACTGTACATTAAAAATTGTAACTGAGTCGTTGTAAGAGCTTTTGTGATGACATCGACTAGTTAAAACTTGGAAGGAACGTGAAGTGTCTTGATAGTGCCGACAAGGAATTGATCAGGGACAGAATGACAATCTAATTTGATGTGCTTGGTACGCTCACGAAAAATGAGTTCTAGTTGAGGATGTGGAACATTAAAGTATTTTAGCAAATTGAAGTAACCAAATAATCTCAGAAGTTCCTAAGGCTAGGGCCCTGTATTCAGCCTTTGCAGAAGGTCGTGAGACTATGTGTTGCTTTTCCAAATTTCACCTAGCAAGAGAATCTCGAAGAAGCATTCAATAGCTTGTGACTGACCTTCATGTTTCCGGATAAGAAGCTCAATCCGAGTCACTATATGCCTTAAGGTGAAGTGATGAAGAGTTGGAAAATAAAAGTCTACGACCAATTGATTATCGGAGGACACGAGTTGCTGTATTCATGTGAGTTTGTTGGGCTTATCCAGAAATTGGCTGAGAATGTTCACGGTATAGATCAGATTTTGTTGTGTAATTAAGGTAGATAAGCCACCCAACAAGCCTCCGGTAACTGGTGGGGTCAAAGAGGAGTCCTTGACATTGAGTCAATTTATGATTGAGCTCAATGGGGTTAGAAGTTGGTTTGGAGCCAAGCTAACCTGTATCTTCAAGAATTTCAAGAGAATATTTGTGTTGACAATAAAGGTATACAAGTTTTCGAACTTGCAACGTACATGCCCATAAAAATATTTGAGAGGCCTAAGATCCTTGAGTTTAAATTTACTATGTAAATACGCTTTGAAAGATATGATAGAAGCAGCATCCTTGCTTCCAACTAAGATATCATCAACATAAACTAACACAACAAGAAAAATATGCTTGGCAATTTTAGTGAACAAGGAATAATCAAACCTTGATTGAGTTAAACCAACTATGAGTAAAGATGTGAAAAACATGGAATATCATTGCCTTGAAGCTTGTTTCAACCCATAAAGGGCATTGTTGAGCTTACAATCCATTTTCTTCCCTTCAAAAAGTTTCCCTTTTTTTAAAGGAAAAGTGGTAGATCCATGTATTCTTCCTCATTCAAATTATCATGTAAGAAAGTGTTGTACACATCTAATCGAGACAAATACCAATTGTAAGTGGATGATTATGCAAGGAATAACTTGACAGTTTTGCATTTAGTCACAAGACTAAAGGTCTCTTTATAGTTTAATCCTCTCGTTGTGTGTAACTCTTGGCAACAAGTCAAGTCTTATGACTTACAATGCTCCCATCTAATTTCAACATGTCCTTGTAAACCAACTTACAACCAATGGCTTTCTTGTTTAGAGGGAAAGGGATCACAGTCGAGGTCACAATAAGCTCACCAGACATTACTTGCTTCCAAGAGTCATAAACAACAACTTGCTCGTACGTTTTAGGTTCATGAGTAAGAGTGAAATGGAAAATCCTTATGTAAGGTGGATAGATTGGCATAAGTTAAATGATTTGCCAACGGATATTGGGTTGGTAACTGATTGGAGTGGTATGTGTTGGGTGAGTGAGATGAGAATGAGAGAGAGAGAGAAGAAGATTTAACATGTCCTTGTAAACCAACTTACAACCAATGGCTTTCTTGTTTAGAGGGAAAGGGATCACAGTCGAGGTCTGATTTTGCTCTAGGGCAATAAGCTCACCAGACATTACTTGCTTCCAATAGTCATAAACAACAACTTGCTCGTACGTTTTAGGTTCATGAGTAAGAGTGAAATGGAAAAATCCTTATGTAAGGTGGACGGATTGACATAAGTTAAATGATTTGCCAACGGATATTGGGTTGGTAACTGATTGGAGTGGTATGTGTTGGGTGAGTGAGATGAGAATGAGAGAGAGAGAAGAAGATTTAACATGTCCTTGTAAACCAACTTACAACCAATGGCTTTCTTGTTTAGAGGGAAAGGGATCACAGTCGAGGTCTGATTTTGCTCTAGGACAATAAGCTCACCAGACATTACTTGCTTCCAATAGTCATAAACAACAACTTGCTCGTACGTTTTAGGTTCATGAGTAAGAGTGAAATGGAAAAATCCTTATGTAAGGTGGACGGATTGGCATAAGTTAAACGATTTGCCAACGGATATTGGGTTGGTAACTGATTGGAGTGGTATGTGTTGGGTGAGTGAGATGAGAATGAGAGAGAGAGAAGAAGATTTAACATGTCCTTGTAAACCAACTTACAACCAATGGCTTTCTTGTTTAGAGGGAAAGGGATCACAGTCGAGGTCTGATTTTGCTCTAGGACAATAAGCTCACCAGACATTACTTGCTTCCAATAGTCATAAACAACAACTTGCTCGTACGTTTTAGGTTCATGAGTAAGAGTGAAATGGAAAAATCCTTATGTAAGGTGGACGGATTGACATAAGTTAAATGATTTGCCTACGGATATTGGGTTGGTAACTGATTGGAGTGGTATGTGTTGGGTGAGTGAGATGAGAATGAGAGAGAGAGAAGAAGATTTAACATGTCCTTGTAAACCAACTTACAACCAATGAATTTCTTGTTTAGAGGGAAAGGGATCACAGTCGAGGTCTGATTTTGCTCTAGGACAATAAGCTCACCAGACATTACTTGCTTCCAATAGTCATAAACAACAACTTGCTCGTACGTTTTAGGTTCATGAGTAAGAGTGAAATGGAAAAATCCTTATGTAAGGTGGACGGATTGGCATAAGTTAAATGATTTGCCAACGGATATTGGGTTGGTAACTGATTGGAGTGGTATGTGTTGGGTGAGTGAGATGAGAATGAGAGAGAGAGAAGAAGATTTAATCAGTTGCCAATAATAATGTTGCCGGTGCTTTGGTTGCTACCTTTCCCTTATGGATCTTTTTGAAAGATTAGGAGAGAGAATGTATGGATATGAGGGGGAGAAGCTGGAGGATCATATGAGGAGGGAGAGAATCGGGACCCAATTATTCAATTGGTTCTGGTTGTGTGTCAACTACATCCAAATCAAGTCGTATAGAAACATGGTGACCCTATTTTGAAAAGGTCAAATGTGAGTTCTGAAAACTATGAAGTTATGGATAGAGTATTTTGAAAACGATTAACTCACGGAAGATCACATCTCGATAGGTAAAGGTGTTGTGTATGTCAAGGTCATATAATTCGTATCCCTTGACACCGAAAGGGTAACCAATAAAGATATACCTCTGTGATCTTGGATCCATTTTGGTGCGGTTATGCTTCAAAGTAACTACATAACACAAGCACCCAAAGACTCGAAGGTGCATAAATGAGGTGAAAGTTTAAAACAACATTTGATAAGGGCTCTTATTTGCTAAGAGATGAGTAGGCATTCGATTAATGAGATAAGTTGTCGTGAGGATAATATACCCCCATAAAAAATTTAATGGGCAAAGAAGTTTGAAAAAGATGTGACCATGCCACATTTAAGAGATGTGATGTTTTCGTTTGACCACTCCATTTTGTTGAGGGTGGCAATGCAAGATCTTGGCTGTAATGTGTCATTTTGATTGTAAAATTTAGGCATGAGAAATTAGGCATCCCACTATCAGATCTAAAGCATTTGATCGTAGTGTTGAATCGAGTTTGGACAAGCCGTAAAAATGATTGTAATAGGGATGATGTTTTAGATCCCACTATCAGATCTAAAACATTTGATCGTAGTGTTGAATCGAGTTTGGACAAGCCGTAAAAATGATTGTAATAGGGATGATGCTTCTAATTTATATTTTATAAGATAAACTCATGTCTCATGTGTATAATTGTCAACTATGAATAAAAAATAATGGTAACCATTGACTCTATATGTCACAGTGAATTAATTCAAAGGGGGTTGTAGTAGACTTAGCACTAAGAGGAAAAGTAGATCTCTTTAGTCTTGCCAAACGGCAGATTGTATATTGCAAGTCTTGAGTGGCTTTTCCACAAGAAAATTCGAACGAATCGAGTTCATACTATTCACATATAAATGACCTACTTTAAAATGCCAAAGGTAAAAAAATTGGTGTATATATGTATTATTAATGCTGGAATAACTTGAAGGAAAAGATATATCCCTTGGTTGGAAGCCATTAGGGGTATGCAGTAGAAGATAAAGACTGGCTTGAACTTTAACACGTCCAATCGCCATCCATGAAGACAAGACCTGGATAAAATAATCATTTGCTAGAAAAATTAAACATACATTTTTATCTTTGGGAAGTTTGCTAACAAGGATAAGAATGAATATAAAAGAGCGAACGCATAGGAAATTTTTTAAAATCAAGTGATTAGAGAGCTTGATAGTTCCTATGTGTGTCACTTCCACTTTTGTTCCATTTGGTAATTGAACAAAGGTGTCGAATGAGTAAGTAATAGAAGTGTAAAGTGATAAGGATCAAATCAAGTTGTCGGTAGCCCCGATATTCACTATCCTAGGGGTGGATAATGGATTCAGTGCTGACTCGGTTAGTAAGTAAGCAAAATGGTGATGATTTACTGATGACATGATAGAAAAATTCAAAATTAAGCAAGAATCAGAATTGTGAGGTGAAGAAAAAATGCTACCTACAAAGTTAGACATGAAAAAATTTCCCAATGAACTAGACTCTTGACTAACCGTGTTTTTGCTTTTGGTTGGATGTGAAGTTGAGTTGTTTGGACCTATGAAGAGTTGTTAGCTTTGACCATTTAGCAAGGCAAAAAGTTGCTGGACTTGTGCCTGAGTAAAAGGAATTTGAGACATTTTTCTATGGTGTTTCTGTTCTATAGAACTATGCATCATAACTTGGTTAGTAGAGCGATTAGACGTTCTAGCAGCAACATTGATTGTCCCTTGGATTTTGTGAATTTAAATCCAATTGGCAATCCTATGAGCCGATAACATTTGTCCTTGGTGTATCCCAACTTCTCGCACTGGCTACAAGAGACACCAAACCTTTCTTTTTGAAATTAAGTTGATACAGCCAATGGAGAGGATTTCGAACTACGCATGATTAAAATCCTAGCAAATAAATCCACATCTACCCTACCAATGCTCTCCATATCAATTTTGAAAAGTAGGTTGCCCATCGGGTGCCAATCATCAAGTCAAAGGAAAGTAGTAGAATCATCTCCTACAAAATACATAAAAAAATTTCCTAACCATAGGTCTCAGCGTCAAGAGCTTCACCAACTCCAAGAGCACTCCCCTTGAGTCCGAATATCCCAGATAGATCTACCTATAATAAGGTAAGTTCTCACTACAACAACAAAGCTTTTGGGTGTCAAAACTTTTTGTCACCTAAAGTTAAAATTTTTTTCACCAAAAGTCTTTGGTGTCAAAAAAACTGTTGACACGCAGTTTGACAAAAGAATCGTGTCATCCTTGTTATTGGGTTAAAAATTTTGAGTTTCTTCAAGATATAGCGTTCGGACGCAACCTCAGACTATTCGGACTACTTTAATTTTGTGTGACTAATTTAAATGCGACACAATTTTCTTTTTTTGTTTGCATGTCCTGTACGAACATCAATCTATTACCTGACAAAATCAATTTTGTCATAGAAACCAGTGCGAACATCTCTTATACAGGTTCACACGAACTGATTTTCTGTGTCAAAATATAATTTTGTAAGTTGATTCATCGTTCAAGCTTATTTTTTTATTTATTGCATGCGGACGAGTAACATATCAGCGGACATTAGGACTTTATTAAAGCGTATGGACCATACTAAATTATAATAGGCAATCTTCAAATTTAATTTATTTAATTATGCATTTAATATGAAAACACTATATTAAATATAAGATAAAATTAATAATGGTCTACAAATATCTAACTCACATAATAGTAAACAAAATACATAATCAAAATACAAAATAATTGTTTGCAGAAATGCCAGACGAGAAACATAATTATAAAGTCTAGTACAAGCAGGAGACTAACAAATCATAAGTAAATAATAACGAAAATATATAAACCAGAGACTTGTCCGAATCACGAGGATGAAATAGCTCGTCTAGATCTTGTCCACCCGTTTGATTAGTATCCTGAGCTATATCGAAACGGTATGGAGAGACTGGTGCAACTGGAACACGTGCTCTCTCATAGAAATCAGTTTCATCTACATAGCATTCAACTCCTCCTTAAGACCCTTCTCCGTCAGAGCAAAATTAGTCTCCAAAGTGGTCAAATTGGTAGGGAGATCCTTACACAACATATGTGTCGTCTCCACTATCATCCGCATACTCTTCTTCAACTCCACTACCACATCGTCCCCCCAAGATAGTTGCTCAGTTTTTGCCCCTGCCTTGGCGATACTTTCCCAGAGTAATCCATGGCCAACTTAACAAAAATCGTTCAAACATCAACAAAAACCGATCAATGGACAATTCGGAAATTAACAAAACAAATATGAAATAGACATCACAGAAAACCGTTCGGATGTATTAATAGTCATCCGCACTACAAAAAAACCAATAGATGTTGTTTTGTGAAGAAATGTTCGCAGGCTGTCCAAACAGTTTGAATTGCCTAAATACCATTCAGGTGTCTACAGTAAACATCGAGACTGCGATTGTTGAATAATAAATCCTTCAATAATCACACACCCGCAAACCCAATCAAAACCAAACATATTTCTACGCTGGCCAAAGCATTAAACAATTAACAATTAGGCAAAACAACATATTTTTACTCAAAATCCGTAAAATAGCATACCTCTCAAAGTTTTCAAATTCTAAATATGTGCTCTAATCCACCCAAAGTTTGAGCAATCTATGTCTGACCCTCCTTCTCCATGATTCAAATGAATTTTCAAGAATAAATCTAAGCTAAGAAGAATCAAACAGGATTTTGGGTGTTTTTGAGAGAGTTGTCGAATGAACACCAATTTCTGGGTTTCGGCCTCTTAATTCCTCGAAAAAGACATCCGGACAGTAATAACTTAAGTCTGGATGCTGTCTCCTAAAAATTTTGACGTGAATACTTACCGCCAACAATTTTATAGTCGTCCAGACTGTTATCCACAATTTCGACAACGTCTAGACGTTTACAAAATAAGTACAATAAATTGTTCTAGCCAGCTAACGACACCATTTTAAACCCAACTCAATGAAGTCGTATTAGAAAATGCACATCCGCACAATCCAGAAAAATGTGTGGCCGCCACATTTTGAAAGCACAACACTGTTTTCATTGAATAAACAACATCGTTTATACAACAACAATTGTTCGAACGGTTAAACAGACGTTCGAGCGCTACCTATCTACGTAAACTACAATAAATATGATATATATATATATATATGTATGTGTGTAGATATATATAGACTTCAATAATTTTGTAGAGTCAGACAATGTCATGTCCTGTGCGGACGGCGTTGTACTTTATACATCATTGTTTAGTTTATGATAATTACTTATGTTTATGTTTTTCTAACTACGTCATTTTTTCACCAAACGTTCGGACGAGACTCTGTCACGTGCGGACGTTAAGTTGTTATACGATGTCATTTTGTCTAGGACATATACACATGTTGAAAATTTATTTTTTAGGAGTATTTTTGTTGCAGACACTTATTCTTGCATGCGCACGTTTATTCAATAAACTATGTCATTTTACCAGACATACGAATGACTTATTTTACGCGCGGAAGTTTGTGTTGGAACACGAGATTGCAGCGGAAAGGATCGTCGAATCAAAGCAGCCCAAGCGTTTTGCCTTATTCAGATCCATGTAGTGAGGTTTGTGAGAATTTGTAGAGAGAGCTAGTCTCAAGTGACAATGAATTCTCTTTTCTCAAATGAGTTTCTAAGCTATTTATAATGACTGGCTCAGAACTCAACTGTATTTATGCGTGAGATCCTTAAGGATCTCAAATCATGAAAAACTCTTTTCCATTGAACCTCCTTATAATTTGTAATCCAAATTTATGGGCTTCTAAAAATTATGATAATGTCCATTAACATATCACATTTGACCCCGAGATAATGAGATTATTTTTGTAACATCCCTTTTGCTAACAATTATATGCTTATTTATCCTTCCACCGTTCTGTATTCCATATGAGCTAATAGGACTGGAATAATATCACCGATTAAATCCCTAGCTCATATAATTTTTAATTATTAGTCTGTACGTAGTTGGACTTCCAAAAAGTTGCAAAAACAATTTTTGCAAAAAGTACTTAATATATTATATAAGTAAAAATCATGAATACACTATTAGCAAAATCTCGTTGCGCAGTATTTTTATGTGAGTCCAACAATATACAAACACAATGAATATACTGTCTCACCATAAGACTGGTGGATTCCATATTGAGAAATAATACAATTTCACTTATTATGCACAAGACCCAACATTATCTGGAATATTTGATTTACGAAGATCATCACCAATTGACTCAGTCAAAGCACAAGCACAGAACAAGCAAACATGCATAACTCTCTCAGGTCTAAGGACAACATAAGCTAATTGCGATTAATATCATTCTCTATATCAGTGATCCTCAGTGCATGTACTCTTACATTGCACTCACTCATTTCCTTAAGGTCACCACCTCAATGACGGAGTCCATCATTCTATCTTATAGAGGCACAACGAGTGTAGACCTATTTGTACATTACCATGTATCTCGGTTTAGAACAAAGTGAGTTAACAAGGATCCGAAAAGTCATGCTCCTCGTCTCCGATTCATTAATCATTAGCTTGAATTTTCTACAATGTTGCTCAACAATATGACATCTTATGTCATTGCATGTACCCAAAATAATATTCAAATGACAAAACAATAACAATAATTATCTCCTAATTATATAAAAGGATTGGTTTTGAAGGAAAATATCTAACAATCTCCCACTTGCACTCAGAACCAATCAGACATATACTTGACACCCATAGACTCTAAATGCTTCCCCGAGGTCCTTTATTGAAAAATGATTCTCTAACCATACTTTTACTGTTCAATTTGCACAGATGTCATTCCCAATGAGTAGAATATTATCGAAATAAAGAATAAGTAACATTATTGAACTCCGAATAATCTTCTTGTAAACACAAGATTCATCTATCTTTTGTGAGAAACCAAATGATTTGATCATCTCGCCAAATGGTGATGTAAAACGAGTTATTTTGGGATTGAAATCTATCTGTGGGGATATGGATTGTCGAAGGATCTGTTCTTCGACAATTGCAGTTCAGACGCTTACTGTAGTCATCCATGCAGACGTAGATTCCCGAAACAATTGCATTTTGTGGTGCTGGTTGTGTGGAGAATTGTTAATTTGTCTAGACGATTGTGCTTGAAGTTTATATAATATTGTTTTTGTTTCGCATTTAGCATCCCTTAGATCCGTTTGGGAATTACAGCATATTTTAATTGCCCTTAGACTCTTTCATGGTTTAAAAAAAGTAGTTATTATATTATTATTTAATGGAGCAGAAGGAGCATTTAGAGGAGCAGCAACGAAAGCAACAAGCCTAGCAAGAACAGAGGCTCCAGCTATTACAAACAGAAATGTATGAGCAGGTGATGGAACACGTAAGAAAGGTTACATCCCATTTCACTCCTCGACGCCAATTTCGGTAGATTATTTATTTCGAACTTTATTTCGATTATTTATTTTATTTACTATTATGTCGATTAGATATTTATAGACCATTACTAATTTATACTATATTTAATATGATGTCTTTATATTCATGTCTAATCTAATTTTAAATGCATAATTAAATAATTTAAATTTTTAGATTTAATATTATAATTTTGAATTGTCTGGATGGATTAAAACGTCCGAATGTTCTCCATGATATGTTATTCGTCCACGCGCTACAAAATTAGCATCCAGAAAGGTTACCCATAATAATATCCAAACACTATTTTACCATCCCCACATCCGTTTATATCCATTGTCCAAACGTTCATGAGTCGTTCGCACATTATATTCGTTGCATTTTATTTTTTCATAAAATAAAAACAACCAGCATTCACACCCAAATCCACTATCCCCATATACGTGTTTGACCAGTGTGCGAACGTTCTAGAGTCGTTCACACATTATATTCGAGGGGTTTTCTTTTCGCAAAAAATAAAAACAATAAGAGACCGCGCATGGTTTAGTAATGTGCGAGCGATAAATCTGCTGACAAAATTTACATTTTGACGCCGAAGAAGAAGGGTGACATGCTTATTCTGTCAAACTAGGTGTCAAAATATTTTTGACAACAATGAGTTTTGGTGACAAAAAAATTTGACACCCAAAATCTATTTTCTTGTAGTGGCAACAGAAATGCTCCTAAATGATACATTTTAACATGTGCATATATACCAGACAAAATGATAGCGTTAGTAACAATAGTACTTCTAAAACGTGCGCACGCTAGAATAACTGTTAGTAACAATAGTACTCCTAAAAAATAAATTTTTAACATGTGTATATATCCTAGACAAAAATGACAGCATCTAAAGGCTCATCGTCCGCACTCTTATAAGTGACCGTCCAAACGCTAGGTGAAAAACAACGTAGATTGAAACAATTAAACACAAATACATATCTTAAACTAAACGGTGGCATATGATGCCAAAGTGGTCTGCATGTCACATTAATAACTTTTGCATGGCCAATTGAAACGACAACATTTAAAACTACTTGTCCGGACGTGTCGTGGGGAAGAAGACAGAGTCGACTCAGCCATGGTCGGCCTCTCTTCCACCTCCAAAACTATACCAAATAAACACCAAACAGCACAAAATTATCGCCTAAACAATCCTACAACATTAGACAATCCATATCAATACAAATATTGACTATCAAATAATCGTAGTAGCAGGAAATGCTTCATGAAAATTTCTACATAAATAACTTAAAAAACATGATTTTTATGCAAAAAAAAAAACAAATAAAGACATGAGAAATGTACCTAGATACGAAGAACTCCACGAAATAGGAAGAAATAGTAAGATTGTTTGAAGAGAAACGTGAATGTAGGTCTAAGAGAGGAGAGAAAATGGTGTAATGCCGGTGTAAAATGTCGTTCAAATGACTTCTGTTCGTCTTTAAAATCTGTCCACACCGTTCGGACAGGTCGTTCATGTCGTGTGGACGTTTCGTTTCCACGTGGACCAATCAGATTCTTAAGGATTAAATTATAAATCGTGAACAATTAGTAAAATCTTCGTGAAACAATGGCGTTTGAAAGTGATGTGTCAGTTCGGACGGGCAGGTGTCTGGAACATGCAACGTGGAGTACCACCATTAGCTGAAATTATAGCCATACGCGTCCGGAAGGGATGGTACCATGCGTACACGCATAACTATTCTCCACAATTGTTTGAAATATACGCATGTCAATCATGCGCGTACTGTCCCAAAAGTTCAGACATTATGATCAAACCGTGCAGACAGGAGTGCAGCTTTTGTGACGATCCGACCTTCATAACTTATGGGTGACAGGGGTGCTTTATCACCCATACAATGTGTGCACGGCTTCGTATACCGTTCGGAAGCATTCACAAATGCTTACGAATGTTTTTAGTTACAAATATGTGATGTTTTTCCTTTCATCACCATAGATTGTCGTGCAGACATTTTTTCAGACGTCCGAATGGTTTTGTAATTCCTGACTCACTTTGCATGACAAAATTTTTATTTTGACATAGAAAGGCATGATTTGGTGACAAAATGTATTTTGACACCCGAAATTTTGACACCTGAAGTTAATTTTCTTGTAGTGTCTAGTTTACAATACCCAAATGGAGTCCTCAGTACCCGTGACAAGGTTCCAAAGATGTTTAGAGAAGGACGCCAGATTCCAGCAAGTAAGATTAGGAAGGCCAAGACCTCCTTCCTTCTTAGGCGAAAATACCTCATGCCAAGCAACCCATTCAATTTCATTAATAGGAAAATGTGTACAACGAGGAATCTACATACTCTGCTCTGCTTACATCTTTTTATTATTCATCTAAACTAACATAATGAACTCCTTACTCTAATCTAATTCTACAGAATGTGCACATACAAGGGACCCTGTACAGCATGTGAAAAAGGAAAAGGTGTATGGACAATTCTATCCATGAACTATCATGTTACAAGTGTGTGCGTCTCTTTTGGATTGGTGCATATCAGGAGAGGTGTCGCTTTGTTGTATTATTGTAAATATTTTCTTTTTAATTAATGTTCACCCCAAATTACTAATATTTTGCACTTTGAATCTTGATTTTTCAATTTGACTATTGCAATTGTGCGACATGGTACACTGCATAATAATAATTTTAACCATGGGATCTTAACATAGGATGCAAAGCATAATGTTATATATAATTTGGATGCATCAGTAAAGTTTGGATTTAACATGCAAATTGCAAAATATGTGTTAATTAATTAAAATCTGAATATAATTTCTCAAATGAATTTTGAAGAAGTTTCCAGGCTAGCTAATGATATTTCATAATCTCTTTTGCCAAATAAAACGTGTCAAAGCTGAAATATATATATCACATGTTCGGATCTCGGAGTCCCATTCTGAAATGTGTGCTGCTTTGGGATTCATCATATATATACGAAAAAAATATATAAGTGAAAAACTTCCAAAATACAGGTAGAAATATTAATGTTTATTTTCCCTATCCTCACTACAAGAAATACATGTTCGGATCTCGGCTCGAACGCTTATTTGTTATGTAGTCCCCACGTTATCGGTGTCGTCCGGATGTGTTTTTGCTTTATTTTTATACGTGGCCCAGTCAAATTTAACGTCATTAAATATGTCGATTGATTCGAAATGGATCTGAAACTTTAAGTGTTCGGACAGGTTTTATTGGTTCCGGACGTCGGGTAGAAGAATCTGAATTAACCATCCGGACGACCTTTTTGTGTTGTCCGGACGGTGGCGAAAAAATTGTGACGATTTTAATGGTCACTCAGTTATGACGATTTGCAATTTGTCACCCAGTATAGAGTTTGGACGGTGTATTTGGGAGTCCGGACGAGTTTATTTTTTTGTGACGAGTTTTATCGTGACTCATTCGCGATGCATGTATGTCGTCACACCAGATATACGTCTGAACGTTGTTTTGACCGGTCCGGACGGTTTCGGCGTTCCTATATTGTTTTGGGTGACAAAATTTGGTTTGACACCCTAAATTTTGTCACCTAAACCTATATTTCTTGTAGTGCCTTAATAATTAGTCGTGCTGATTTTTCCACTGGCCAGCTCAGATGGGGGTTTTAATGTGCGATCACTTTCTTGATATCTAGACGTGACAGAGCAGTTGATCTGATACCCCATTAACACTTGTCATAGACGCCTCTCACCTACCGTTGATGGCATCTTATGGACACTCGCTTATCAAAATTATTCTATTTATAATTGCTAATCACGTCAATTATTAGCAAGTTAAGTCAAGCACCCACGATACAACGTTAAAAGCCCATGTTAATTCATTGGTTTTGGATAGCCTATTTTCAGGGTCAAACTTACTTACAAAAGCTCGTGTTGATGAGGCTCACACATCATGTTGAGGATTAGCTTCAGATTCGTTCTTGTTTTCTTCGACTTGAGGAAATGGTACTTTCTCTTCTCACATGTTAAGAAACAAACTTTCCATGTAAATGACACATTGCTGAAAGAAAAAAGAAAATTAAACAACATTTGGAAAGCATGCATTCGCCACAGACCAAGATTGATTCGTTCAGTTAATTTTATTGGTGGTGATTGCATTACCAAATTCAAAACACACGACTGATTGATAATTTTTATCCACACCCCGGCCTAATTAAATTAAAAGCTGCAATGAGATTAGACAACGATACTGGGGTTCACCGAAGCGAACTCCAGGAGCTCCTCTTGGCGTTCGAATATGGCCACCTCTTCCTCATCCAAGGTTATGAGAGCTTCAACTCCACCGGCACTCGTATCCCGCAAAGAAATTGTGTTATTCACCATCTTATTTGCACTTTTCATCCACGCTGGTTTGCCCCACCCAAAATCGGTCTCGTACAGTGGAAACTTGCACCAACTTGAACATTTGTATATATTAAAGGTGATGCATTTCTGGAATGTTCTAGAATGTTCACACATGTTCTAGAATATTTTAGTACATATACCTTCTAGAATGTTCATGAATGTTCTAGAATGATCTAGAACATATACCTTCTAGAATGTTCTAGAATGATCATACATGTTCTACAATGTTCTAGTACATGTACCTTGTATAATGTTCTAGAGTATTCATGAATAATCTACCTAGGAAGATGCAAGGACAATCTAGAAAGAGTAAGATTAATGGGTGGTTCTAGAAATGTCTTCCACCCACCTATAAATACCCTTCATGGGGTAAAGTTTTGTAAGAAAAAGAAGCCAAAAAGAAAGGAAAGTTATTCTAAAAAAAAAAGGAAAGTAATTCTATCTAGTGCATTTGGAGAGAAGTGCTCCATTCTAACCTTTCTAACTTCTATCTTCACTTTCCTACAAACACCAAACCCCTCATTCTAATCCTAACAATTGGTATCAAAGCTAAGTTGATCTAGACGGGCGTTATGGCTACAACTAAACGCTCTGATTCTGTCCCAAAATTCAATGGCGAAAGCTATGACTATTGGAGTATTAGGATGAAGACATATTTTGAGTCCCAAGATTTGTGGGATGTTATCGAAGAAGGTGTCACAATTCCTAAAGAAGAAACGAGTGAGCTTTCTGCAACTGAAGTTTCCAAGATAAAGAAGCTGAAGCAGCGAAATGCAAAGGCACTTTATATTCTCCAAGAGGCTGTCATCGATACAATTTTCCCAAGAATCATGAGAGCTACTACTGCAAAGCAATCTTGGGATACGTTGAAGGAGGAGTTCCAAGGCAATGCCAAAGCTCAAGCTATCAAGTTGCAAGGCTTG
The DNA here is from genome assembly GCA_963930655.1 of Myrica gale. Taxonomy (NCBI): domain Eukaryota; kingdom Viridiplantae; phylum Streptophyta; class Magnoliopsida; order Fagales; family Myricaceae; genus Myrica; species Myrica gale. The sequence continues at coordinate 15,680,538 of OZ005620.1, forward strand.
AGGAGGGATCTGGAGAATTTCTAGATGAAAGATTCTGAAATTGCTAAAGATTACAGTTCAAGAATCATGAAGATTGTCAACCAGATGCAAGATTATGGGGATGACATCTTCAATCAAAGAATTATCCAAAAGATCTTGATTAGCCTCACAGAGAAGTATGATCCAGTTGTAGCAGCTATTGAAGAATCCAAGGACTTGTCAACAATGTCGATTACAGAGTTGATGGGCTCCCTACAAGCACATGAGCAAAGATTGAATCGGCGACATGACGGTTCACTAGAGAGTGCTTTTCAATCTAAGCTCAATGTGAAAGGTAAGAAATCAAGAGATTGAGGAAACTCAAGAGAAGGGTTCAAGTTTCAAAAAGAACGAACCTCTAAAAGCAAGGAGACGAAAGGTGACTATCCACCATGCAGAACATGCAAGAAGACCAACCCTTTGGAGAAAGATTGTTATCATCGAGGAAAGCCACAATGCAGAAATTGCAAGAAGTTCGAGCATATTGAAAAATATTGCCGGTACAAAAACAACCATCAGGCCAACTATTATGAAGATAAAGAAGAAAATGAGCATCTATTACATGCATGCCAATCCGCTATGGAGGAGAGGAAGGATGCTTGGTACATTGATAGTGGATGCAGCAATCACATGACTTCAAAGAGAGTATTATATTGCCTGTACAAAAACAACCATCAGGCCAACTATTATGAAGATAAAGAAGAAAATGAGCATCTATTACATGCATGCCAATCCGCTATGGAGGAGAGGAAGGATGCTTGGTACATTGATAGTGGATGCAGCAATCACATGACTTCAAAGAGAGTATTTTTTGCAACTTAGACACCTCTATCAAGACAAAGGTCAAGATGGGGAATGGAGAATTGGTGGAGACAAAAGGCAAAGGTACTGTTGCTATTGAAACAAAAAAAAGGTACGAGATTTATTAAAGACGTTCTCCTTATTCCTAGTCTTGATCAAAATTTACTAAGCGTTGGTCAAATGATTGAGAATGGATATTCTTTACACTTCTCTCCAAATGCACTAGATAGAATGACTTTCCTTTTTTTTGTGGAGACAAAAGGCAAAGGTACTGTTGCTATTGAAACAAAAAAAGGTACGAGATTTATTAAAGATGTTCTCCTTGTTCCTAGTCTTGATCAAAATTTACTAAGCGTTGGTCAAATGATGGAGAATGGATATTCTTTACATTTTGAGAAAAATGTTTGCCAAATATATGATTTGAAAAATAATCAAGGAATTGCCGAAGTGAAGATGGGAAGAAATAGAAACTTACCTGTTCACTGGCAATACCCAAGAGAGAATGCTATGGTGGCCCAATCTGATAAAACAAGCTTATGGCATCGAAGGTTTGGTCATTTCAATCTCAATTTGTGAGACCCCGATTTTCCCCTACGTAATTGCTTATGTATTATTTTATTTTTCCAATGTAATAGTTTTTATTTCTTAATGGGGCTATGTTTTGGCCAATGTATGGCCTAATTTCTTATGTTATGGTATTTTGATTAAAATGAGATTTTATTTCATAAAATCTCTTTAAATAATTAATATGTCATTTTAATGCAAGTACAAATTATATTATGTTAAGAGCCGAAATTTGCAAGTAAGTTCCTCTTTTACAAATTTATATTTTTCATTTACCTACTATGATTCATGGGCCATATAATTCGAATTATGCTTTAATAATTTCCTTGTATAAGCTGAAATTATTAATAGATTAAATAATGAAATTCTTTTGAATACATGGATTAAATATTGTATGTGACATGTAAGATTATGATGTGTTCTATATTATTAATAGAATTTCCATATGAATATTCAAATGATAAGCTATGTAGTTATGTGATAAGTTTAGAAATGATTTAATTGATAAGCACACTTGCTTATCATAGTGATAAGCAAGCATGATAAGCTAGGAAACCTTTAGAGTGATAAGGCCTTGTGATTATTGTAGAGATAGGCTAAGGCCATTATCACATGATAAGATATCATACTTGTAAGGTGATAAGCTATTGGAATGGATAGATAAGTAAGAGAGCTTATAAAGTGATAAGTTAGGAGAGAATGAAACTAAGTTGAAAGTTGGTTGCCATTTAATGTGGAAGTAACTAGGTTGGTTGAAAAGCAACCAAACTAAGTGAGACACAAGCCATCTACGTAAATGCTATGGGATGAATTTGAAAAAGCCAAAGCAAGGCCATGTGAAGTGTAAGAGATGTGTAAGTGGTGTAAGGGAGATGAAAAGCCATAAAGCAAGGCCATGTGAAGAGTAAGAGATGTGTAAGTTGTGTAAGATGATAAGACAACACATGGATGCAAAAGAGAAGAGAAAAGCAAGGGAGAGGAAGGCATTTACGTTGGAATGCATGTGAGGAGAGAGAGAAGGTATTCAAATGCAAAACAAGCTTTTGGAAGACAAGTGATGTGAGATAAAAAGGTGAAAGGAAATAAAAAGAGAGAGAGAAGACTTAGACCTTTGCTTGGTCGGCCAACACCCCCCATTCATCCCCTCTTCCTCTTTCTTTTTCTCTCTTGTCAACTCACCCTCTCAAGCCTTGTGTCATAGCATTTACTCCCCTTGGGAGACTCAATCTCTCACATCTCTCTTGCAAATGTCATGACCGAAATTCACATCTCACCCCACACTCCAATTCTTCCTCATTTGGCCGAACCCCTCATTGCTCTCAACTCTCTCCCATTTTCAAGCACTTGGCCGAACCATCCCCTAGAGTTCAAGGTTTGTTCCTTTTTCATCTTGCACCTAAACCACATTCTTCTAGCTTACCAAATCTCATTCTAAAAGCCAAGTTAAACCTCTTTTGTTGTAGACAAAAATCTCTCTTGGTGCAAACACAATCCTTCCTTGAAAACCCTAGCCATTTGACATCATTTCTCTTCAAAGCTTACCATGTTCTCTTCACCACCATAGAGCTTCTTTTAAACCAAGCTTGGTCATTTCTAAGGAGGGTGGACCGAATCTTTGGAGGAGGAAAAGGATAGGAAGATTTGGTAAAGGTTGAAGGTGAGTTTAGTTTCATTGATGATTTTGTCTTGAGCTTCACAAGTACTAACCAAAGGTACCTTATTTTCTAGGTGCTCAAGCTTGGACAAACAATAAGGTAAGGCTAAAATGATTTTGTTGGGTTAGCATGAGTGGCCGAATGGCCTATGTATAAGATCTTGGAGTTGTATTTTGATAGATGCCTTGATGTTGTTAGATCTTGGATGCTTAGGAACCCTAGGTTGTTTACATGTTAGATCTAACCATGAAAGCCCTAGATCTAAGGTTGTATGTGAAGAAAAATGCAAATGGAGAACAATGCAAGCTAAAGGAAGTTAGATCTAAGTTTTGATATGTTGGGTGATGAAAAATGATATCTTTGTTTAGATCTATGGATATTAGTGTGAATAAAGAGTAGACCTATTGTTGATGGAATTATTTGATAAAAAGATTAAGTGTATGCATGCTAGTTAGGTCACAAATGCAAGGGATGTGCATGATATGATTTTTAGCATGAAAAAGGTAACATTTTGGGTATGGCCGAAAATGAGCTATGAGGATTTTCATGTATAGTTTTAAATATGTGTAGATCTGGACATTGGCCTTAACATGTGCAAGATTTATGACCTTAATGCATAGTAGATGATTATGTTAAGTATTGGAAGCATGCATATTGAAGGAAATAAAAGAAAACTAATCATTGAGTACAACATGAGTTGGCCGAATGCCTTGAGTATGGTGTATGGTATTGGTGTTTTGATTTGTAGATATTAGGTTGTGAAATTTGTTGATTGGAGGATGGGATCACCCTTGGAGAAAAGTTGTGATTAATTGGTGCATAAATGGTAGTGGCCGAAAGTTACAAGAAGTTAACCCTAAGTGCAAATTTATAATTTATGTATTTTCATTGTTGTGTTGGATAAGAAAAATTAGAGTTAGGCTAGTTGGAATAATATTATAGAGCCATGATCTTTATTAAATATTATTGGAACCCTAGTTAAGTTTTACTCGGGTTTTATTTGAGGTTTAAAGTCTAAGTTAAGATTTAATCATGAATAAATTATTAATAGTTAGATATAAGGTTTAATGTAGTACGTGTAATAAAAAGAGACTTAGGTTTAAATCTAAACCTATGAGTATTATTTAACCCTAATCGAGACACGTACATGGATAAATATATTTTTATTTCAATAAAAATATTAATATAATAAGTTAAGTTTTGAATATTGTTAAGGAAAAGAATAAAATAATTATTTTTTTATTAAATAATTTCAGTGATATGTATATATAGATATATATATATATCTTCGATTGATGACTGATTTCAAAAGAAATGATTTCATAATTCTTAAAGTCTAAAAGAATATTTGAATCGCTTGTAGGCGATCCACGTGTCTGTATATACGAACAAGAAGACCAAGAGTAAGTGGATACTGTAAGTGTACAGTAAGTATTTCTTTTCAAAACTGGAATGACACACTGCATCGTTTCATGAATAAGCATGAATTTTAAGAAAGCATGACATGATATGAATTTCATGAACAAGCATGAATTTTAAGCAAGCATGACATGACATGTGCATTGCATGAATTTTTCAAGAAGAAAGTTTATGCAATGATTTTATGGAAAACTATGAGAAGTTTTATGAAACGATAAGTTAAGATTAAGGGCACTGGTCGGTACCGTACCATCAAGTTGGACTCCCATACCGAAGGACATTTATGAGAAGGATGGGTGAATCCAAGAGGCTGTGCAAGCCACACTGAAGGACAGTGAGAAGGTGTGGTGCCTCCAAGGGTCGTGTCTAGCCATCAGGCCCGGGGCCACTTCAAGGGCTAGCTCGACCAGATGTAAGGTCTCTAAGGGAATTCGGGGACGGTTCCGAAGGGAACGCACAACCTTGACTTCAGGGGTCAAATGGAGCGAGCCCACATGTAAAAGACATGAAATAATTATGATAAGGCCAACAAGGGCACAAGTACGAAATGAATGATTTTTAAGGGCCAAGGGCCAGTTTTACAAGCGAGTATGAAAGAAAGTGGTTTTCAAGGGCCTGGGGCCGAAAACACTAAGCAAGAGCATATGCATAATTCATGAGCACGCATATGCATCAGTTATCAAGTTTTCTTTCTTTCATGATTAAGCAAGCATGAGTCAAGAGCATGATTTAAGTTTTACGTTTTTCCCTTACTGAGTCTTTTTGACTCACGTTTTTAAAACTGTGTCATTCCAGATGTATCAGGTGAAGAGAGTCAAGAGGACTACCTGACCTAGATGCCCAAGATGTTAAGCTTCGCATTTTGTTGATAGTGACATGAGTGTCACTAATTGGGTTCTAATATGTTTTTAAATATTTGTTTTGTATGAATTTAATGAGAACCCTGATTATGTAAGTATTTGCTCAAACCCCTCGCGATCCTGTACGTTTCCGCCGTAATCAAGTAAGAATATAAGTAAGAACGCTGGAGCCATCCGGGGGATAGCTCGCGGCTGTCACGGTCCCTGCGGGATGCCGTTCGGGGCGTGACACAATTCGTTGAGATTACTTCATCAGAAAAATATGATGAGAGATTTTCCTCTCATATAAGAAAGAGTTGGTGTCTGTGAAGGCTGTATGCTCGGGAACCAGTACCGACAACCATTTCCAACAGAAAAGGCATGGAGAGCCAAGGAATTTTTGGAACTTGTCCACACCGATGTATGTGGCCCAATGCGAACACCTTCCCTGAGTTACTTCATTCTCTTTATTGATGATTATACAAGAATGACTTGGGTATATTTCTTTCAAGAAAAATCAGAGGTATTTGAAATTTTTAAAAGATTCAAAATTTTTGTTGAGAAACAAAGTGGCCACAAAATAAAGAAGCTGAGAAGTGATCGAGGTACCGAGTACAACTCCAAAGAATTCGACAAGTTTTGTGAAGATGAAGGCATAGAGCACCAACTGACCATTGCCTACACTCCGCAACAAAATGGTGTCTCTGAACGAAAAAATAGAACGATCATGGAGATGGCCAGATCTATGCTAGCTGAGAAGGGATTGCAGAAGATGTTTTGGGCAGAGGCAGTCTATACCTCAGTCTACCTGCTCAATAGATGCCAACAAAAGTTGTTCCTAACAAGACTCCAATTGAAGCTTGGAGCGGAAAGAAGCCTTCAGCAAAACATCTCAGGGTGTTTGGATGTATTTGCTACATCCATATTCCATCAGTAAAAAGACACCAGCTAGAAGACAAGACAGATAAAGGTATCTTCCTTGGTTATAGCTCCCAGTCAAAAGGTTATAGAGTATACAATCTTCAAACAAAGAAGCTTGTTACAAGTCGTGATGTGAAGTTCGACGAGCAAGCTACCTGGAACTGGGAAGTAGATGAAAAGCAAAGAAGTGTAACTATACCAGCAGAAGTGGTCCACTCAAGTATACCACAACAAGAAGAAGCCCGAGAAGAAAGTACAATTACGACTCCATCCTTATCTCCAGCATCCTCTGTGAGATCAAGAGCTCTAGGAGAAGAAGTCTCTTCACCCAAAACTCCACCACTAAGGGTAAGGACTTTGAGTGATATTTATGAAACTTGTAACTTCACTACTTTGGAGCCACAAAATTTTGCAGAAGCATAAAAAGAAGAAGTTTAGGTCAAAGCCATGGAGGAGAAGATTAAAATGATCGAGAAAACCAATATTTGGGAGTTGGTCGATCGTCCAACCAACGAGAATACTAGGAGTCTCCGAACAATGCATCAAGGAGGAGTATTAAAGGTGATGCATTTCTGGAATGTTCTAGAATGTTCACACATGTTCTAGAATATTCTAGTACATATACCTTCTAGAATGTTCATGAATGTTCTAGAATTATCTAGAACATATACCTTCTAGAATGTTCTAGAATGATCATACATGTTCTACAATGTTCTAGTACATGTACCTTGTATAATGTTCTAGAGTATTCATGAATAATCTACCTAGGAAGATGCAAGGACAATCTAGAAAGAGTAAGATTAATGGGTGGTTCTAGAAATGTCTTCCACCCACCTATAAATACCCTTCATGGGGTAAAGTTTTGTAAAAAAAAAAAGGAAGCCAAAAAAGAAAGGAAAGTCATTCTATCTAGTGCATTTGGAGAGAAGTGCTTCATTCTAACCTTTGTAACTTCTATCTTCACTTTCCTACAAACACTAAACCCCATCTTTCTAATCCTAACAGTATACCACCAAATCCTTCCTATTCTTGAAGATCTCACTCCTCCTTGAGAGCCTCCATTAGAGCCGAGAAACCTTCCTCTCCTTTGAACTTGTTCGGCTTGTTGTCGAGAAAATCGTTCTTGATCCTCCTCATGTCTTGTACCAGCTGGTGCACCTCCATGTCGCTCTCTTCCTCCACGACCACCGCAAACGGCCACACGAAATTCCCGAACACTGTGTCAGCCAGAGGTGGGTCCATTCTTGTGCGGAGATTCACGGCTTGGAATAGCGCAGTCGGCTTAAACGACCCAGTCTTCGATTTCACAACATTTACTGCACATTTCCACATGTGTGCTAGTACCACCTCGACGCGAGACGGGTAGTAGCCCTCTCGCCCAATCTGGACTTGAACTTTTTCCTTCATCTCCGCGACCTTTGAGGCTCTGAAAACGAGCCTCCTCGCAACGAATTTCTCGCCGGCAATGTGCACCGATGCGGACATGCCCGGAATTTCTCTGGGCGGCAAAATAGAAGATGCAGTGAATTCCGGAAGGACCGGTTCGCTCAATCCACGACACGATTGAGTCCAACTCTTCCAAAGCGTTAGCAACGCCGCAATGTCGGCGATCTTGTGAGTAAGAGACAAACTAGCGGCGGAAGATCGGTTATAGTGTTAAGCTTAGGTGTGTGAAGCGCTGTGAGGCATCGGTGGGGATGAAGCCACTGCCCATCCAACGGTCCACGTGCTGCCACCAAAAAAATGAGACAAACCGGGCCTTATCCTCACCGGTTTGATAGAAACCGGTGCAAAACCGATTTTTTGTTTGGTCCCGTTTATAGCCATCGTGATTTCGAATCCCCCCGCGAAACCCACCCCCCCGCTGCCATCCGCTGCCGTTCCCCATTTGGAAACCCACCCCATTTCGAATCCCACCCACCCGCTGCCATTCCCGATCACCACCGAAACCACCAGCTTGTAGAAGGTCAGTACTTATCATCTTCTTAATCTTTTTAGGCTTATATAGGACGTTGTATTTTTCTCTACCACTCTACGCTCTTCTCCGCGGTGAACTCCAAGTATCCCAGTAAGCGTGTACATAAAGCATATGGACAAAGAAGGATCAGTTTTTACTTCTCGACGTGGTCTTTCTTTGTTTTAGGGGAGAAAGGATTTTCCGGAGTGCTAGGTCTTGTATAATCATGAGTTCGTAATGTATTTTGTTTCTTTATTTTCTTTTATGCATTTTTATCATGAATATGAAATAGCTAGCTAGCTCACCACTGAAAAGTAAAACACAACCTAATTATTTATTCTGGTTTGTATGGTAAAAGAATCTGTTGCAAGTAATTAGTACTAGCTGGTTGTCTATTGAGTGGCATGCAGTACTCATGAAGAGCTTAACCCGATCAGGATCTCCCAACTCCTATAGATAGGCTGCCACAGCGAATCAGGATATTCGTGTGTTCTGCTCTATTAATTTGTTTGGAATTAGCGTACATTAATTTCTTCAACTGTTAGGTGGTTGTTTTGGCAAGCTTGTTACTTCAGTGGATATTGATTTGTCATATGCACTCTTCGATCTCTCTCTCTCAACTCTCATTACTTATGTAGACGGGTTTGAAATTTCTGTAAAGCTGAAAAGCTTGTTACAGCTTTGAGCTATGAGTGCAATTCAGACTGATTTGTTACTGCTTTGAGCTATGAGTGTAAAGCTGAAAAGCTTGTTACTGCTTTGAGCTATGAGTGCAATTCAGACTGATTTGTTACTGCTTTGAAATTACTGCTTTGAGCTATGAGTGTAAAGCTGAAAAGCTTGTTACCTGTTTCCAATGTACTTTTTTGTTTTTCTTTTTCCTACTTAACTACTCATTGGAGAGAGAGTGCATGTCGAATGGGGTGTCGAATATTTATATATATTAGGTGCTTGATTTCCCTTTTTGATACTCGTTCTATTTATATGTAGGATCTCTCAATATGGCCCAAATGGAAGGCATGAATCCCAACATCGTGTGCCGAAGCTCTAGTAGTAATGTTAACCCCGAAGGTGAGTTGGGTGTTATTAATTTGAACAATAAAGTTGGTGATTATGACTTTTTTCTCAGTTGGATTTCTTGGTTGGTACGTGCAGGTGACATGGTTTGGGCAGACAACGGGGAAAAAGTTGATGTTTGGAGCCTAGAGTGGGCGGATGTTGACCATGTGTACGAATGGTACAATCGATATGCAACCATGAAAGGCTTTAGCATTCGTAGACATACCGGGTTCAAGCATAGGCAATATGGGTATTGGACATCAAAAGCTTTTGCTTGTAGTAGAGAAGGGAAGAAAAAAGAGAGAGATTCACTTGTGCCGGTGAAGCGACAACGACCGGATACGAGATGTGGGTGTCTCGCAAGTATTACTGTTCAGCGACAGCGTAATGGGAAGTATTGGACCTCCGAATGGCATCCGGAACATAATCATGATGTGGCGACTCCTTCAAAAGTTCACATGCTCCGTTCTCAAAGACAAATGAGTGAGCTGCAGCGTGTGGAAGCTATACATTCAGATAGAGCGGGCATTCGGCCTAAACTGGCCTTGGATTTCATGGCGGCGCAAGCTGGGGGTAGACAAAATTTGGGATTCACTCATCAGGACCTAAAAAATTATTTAAATGGTATAAGATCAAAACACATGGAAATTGGTGTAGCCGGTGTTCTTCTTAACTGGTTCGGTGATCAGTTTGAAAAGGATTCCGAATTTTACTTTCGGGTGATGATGGATGGAGATGAGCACATTACTAACGTCTTCTGGTCGGACCACGTAATGCGAAATGACTATGCGATATTCGGGGACTTTGGTATCATTTGACACGACTTACAGGACAAACAATGACCACAGACTATTGGGAGCATTCGTTGGGGTTAATCACCATAGATTGTCGGTTGTTTTCGGGGCATGTTTATTGTATGACGAGACGGCGTAGACATTCAATTGGCTGTTTGAAACATTTGTTGAGTGTATGCATGGGAAGGCTCCCAAATCTATATTCACAGATCAAGATGCAGCTATGCTGGTTTCAATCCCACGTTCCCTACCAGAGACGCATCATTTTTTATGTGTTTGACACATATCTCAAAATACGTTGAAGAATCTGGGGTCACTTCTAGGGAACAAGGGCTTCAAAAGTAACTTGATGAGGCTATTATTTGACCACGAGGTGGACGATTTTGAAGAGTCTTGGAGTAAAATGATTGACGAGTATGAACTCCAAGAAAATGGATGGTTGCAGAAGATCTATGAGAAGCGGGAGCAATGGGCGCCAAAGTATGTACGAAATGTTTTTTGTGCCGGGAAAAAGACAACCCAGTTAAGTGAATCTTTCAATGCAGTATTGCGTAGGTATTTGAGCGTAGTGATGAATATGGACCGATTCCTGCAGAATTTCCAAAGAGCAGTAGATGAGTTGCTCTACAATGAGTCACGGGCAGATTTTCAGATGCTTAACACAGTGCAAGTCACCGAACAGATAGAACCGCTCTGTCATCATGCGGCAGAAGTCTATACTCCCACAATGTTGCGTGCTTTTATGGAGCAATATATGAAAGCTGGATGGCTTAAGTTTGACTGTCGTAGAGAAACTACTGGGTTTGAAGAGGTTGAGGTACACGAATGCAGTCGGGACTCATCACATAACTGTTTAACGGCACGACACCATGTAATTAGAACGGAAAAAGGGGTTCACCAGTGTAGTTGCAAAGGATTTGAGTTTGTAGGTGTCCTATGAAGTCACATTATATGGGTGCTGAAACAGAAGGGTCTATTCGCTATTTCTGATGTGTATATCATGCCGAGATGGAGGCGAGATGCTAGGCGATCAGTCGTGTCGATTAGCAAGTCAATCAGTACAGTTGATCCGGCTATCCTGAACGTGGTCAACAACAGGAAATGTGTAAACAAGATTGCTTCATTGTGTCAGCGTTACGGGGGTAGAATGAAATGTTGGCCAATATTTGATCGTTATAGTGACGAACTAGAAAAAGCACTTGAATCATTGACAGACGACGACGATCCTTCTGGGATGGGGAGCGCTTCTGGCCCCGTCAGCGTAGGTTCTGGTCCCGTCAGCGTAGAAATGGGAATTGTTGCGAAAGGTTTCAAGATGCGTGAACCGAAGCATAAAGGGAATAAGTGATTGCAGAGCGGACTTGAGCTACGGAGATCACGAGGTCGTGGCCGTGGGGTTGCCCGTTCGTCGTCCCAACCAATTGCTCGTCGTTTGCAATTAAACGATGAGTTGGACGTATTGCCCTTAATTTGATGCACTTACAGCTTCATTGCATTTTTTATTACCTTTACCTGTTTTTAACATTGAATTATTTATTCGTAGGTATCTAACAAGGCTGATGCTAACGACGAGGAGGACGACGGCGAGGACGAATCAATAAATGGCAGATTTAAGAGCCTTGATGAGTTGTAGAGGTATATTCTAAGCACCAATCTAACGGAGTTGTTTTTTGTTTAATCCTTCAATAGATTCTCATGTCTCAGCTAATTATACAATGATTTGCTGCAGTATCCGGAGATGGAGATTTCAAGTGCAAAGATAACTTAACGGGCCTCTAAATTACAAGAGAGAATGAAAGCCATGTCAATGTGTTGAAGAGCAATATGATTTAGAGTTGGTTAACTGTAAAATGAATGTTTGTGTTCAGCTGATGTTTTTTAGAGAAACTATTTTTCTTAACTGTAAGTTCATCTTTTGATCTTTGGCTTCGTTGTGAGGTGTCTAGCATATGGCTACAGATCTTTACTCAGGATCGGAGGTTCCTTTAGGTTTTTGTCCGTTCCATATTACATGTAGAGTTATTTATGCTTTAGGTTGCGCCCATTTGTTTTCAGTTTTTCCCACCCCGAAGAACACCAACAGCAAATAGGCAACTACTTTACAGGCTAAATCTTCAATACAAACGTGTTCTGCAGCACCCTTGTGCTCCGGCGATCCAATTGGTATGTACAATCCAGGCGTGTTTAACCAAAATGGGGCTTCCTTTGTACCCCATCCATTCAATGGCACCACTGACTTTGCGAGTCAATCACCTGATAAACCAACAATTCAGACCGTCAGCAACCAAGGAGCTGATGAAAACTAGCTTCATCACTCACGAATTAAATCACAATGTCTCTTGATGGTCTGCATGCCAATTCAAGTGTCAAACCACTGCAATCACACGAGGGAATCTCTCTCTAGCCAGATGGTAAACGAGTGGCTTTTCTTGGAGAAACAAGCACTGGTTCTTTTATAGAAGCTTTCATTGCAGCCATCTCTTCTAAGCGTTTCCATGTGGCTTCATGTCTCAAGTTGATTTCTTTATCTTGCGCTTCATCTTCTTGAAACTTGACCAAGCACTCCTCAAAAAGCTCGGGGTCAGTATCAGAGAAAATTTTGCGGACATTTAGTGTCAAGTTCTGTACTGCCTGGTTCCAGTGGTTTCTTGCATTTCTCTCTAATGCAGGAAAGCCAATTGGCAGTATAACATGACGGTTCTGTTTGATTAGGTTCTCAATGTGATCATTGTTCCATAAGAACAAAGCCCTCTCTGCCACCTGCAAAAAGAGAATCAATTAACTGTGCTGGTATATCCTACCACCTAGCAAAAGGATGATAAAAGACAACCCGGGGGGTGGGGTGGGGGGCCCATAATAGCAAAAAAAAAGAGGAAAAAAGGAACTCAAAATAGAAACCTCCACCATCATTAACTGATGAAGGCGATGACCACACAATTCCTAGATACGAAAGCGATTAAAGATAAACATAAACTTCTCGTATAGGGTTCCCTTCCCAACATTCCTATTTGCCAGCTTTTGCAGTAAACATTCTTTTGTTGCTTTACAATGGTCTCCAGTTCAAGCCGCACTTTCTCATACCTTCGCAAGAGGGAATTTCGTTCGTGTATCTCACTAAGCTTTAAAAACTGCATGGAACTTACCAATGATTCAGAAAGTAGTATAGGTCTAATAGGTTATACAAAACCAAACCATAACCGCATAAAATGTAGCATAGGTCTAATAGGTTATACAAAACCAAATCATAACCGCATAAAATGTAGCATAGCTTTAATATATTATACAAAAACAAACCATTTACGCTAGCATTAAAAGTGATCCACTTTTTCCTTTACATGATGCATAGTAGACTGCAAGAGAACCGACAACAAAGAAGAGTCACAACCACATGACTGCCCGTCGGTTGGAATTACGCAGCTGGATGTAATGTTGCTGCAATTGTACGCAGTGAGCCCGCGACCATCAATATCCACCTGCGCTTTCTTGAGGAGGTTCTCATATCTCTCCTGCTGAACAGTCATCTCCAGCCGATGTCGCGTTGCTTGGTGCTCCATCGCAGTGACGTGGTCCAAAATGAGTTCCTCGACCACTCGGTTGCAACACATCTCCAGCTCAACCTTCGTACTTCCAGATGCAGCCTTTGCATATTCATGGTGTGCCACGTCTCCCCCCTGCGCCCTGTCTTCCCTAACCCACCAATCGCACCAGGCAAAGTAGTGGCAATGGTGATTTTCCCCATACTGCACCAAACACATTCGCCATTATGGTAACTTACGTACAAAAATAGAGGGAGGAACAAAAAAAATGGTTTCCCATTTGCAGAAGAATAAATTGCTTACCTTGAATTTTTTACATCCATAAAACTGTTTTCCGTAATTGTCTGGGGTATATGCGGTTTTCTTTACAGCTTCAACTCCACAGAAGCACACAGGTTTCCTCAAATAAGTTTGGGGGCGTGTGGCTGAGCTTTCACTATTGGGATAAGAAATTACCAACTGTAGGTATAGACAAAAACTTTACAAATCAAATGGTAATTGCCAACTCACGTGTCAACTGTTGCGAAACCCATTGTGACAGATGATCTACTTGCAGAAGTAGAGGACGAGGTTCCCCTATGTTGATTGGAGCTACTCCTTCCACTACTCCTCGACGGGGTCATTCTCAATAAGGTTGTAAAGGGGTGGGATGGGGCAACTCTTAGGTTCAAATCTTGTAACGAAGAAATCAGAGGGAGATTCAGCTAGGGCTAACATTAACCAGTATTCTAAATTAGATTACTGAACTACCAAATTCTTTCATTAACATTAACAAAATGTCAAGAAATATAATCTGCAGTTTGTAATTGCTTTAGAATATGATGCCAAATTGTACAGACCAAGTCACTATCATGAACCTAGAGTACACTATCTCAAACTTCTTTCAAATACTGTAACAATCTCTTACCAGATAGGGTTAGGAATGTCACCACATGCTCTTAAGCAAAATAAAATATTTACATGCATTCATTCATCATTTCATTTTTTTTCTTTTGCTTAATATTTTCATAACATGAATATAGGTATCTCATATCATGCATTACAAAATATTTACTTTGTAAGCAAATATATGGTGGGTTAAAAGAGGCTTCAAAAGAAGGGTCTTTATATATCAAATATCCTTTTCAAAAAATATAACCTCTATCATATATATCTAGGTACGTAGCTCTTATGCTTTGCAACTTAACCTAACAATTCTGTACAAAAGCAATCAATTTTCATTCAATCAATATTGGCAGCGGGGCTTCAGAGGTAGCTGCAATATTTTCTTCCTTGAATTCAAGAGAAAGTGTTGGTAGTAAATAAAGCTACCTCTATCAAACATAGGATTTAAATCTCTAACCTAGCCTTGACTTTTAAATTATCTTTAGATCTAATCCTGTATTTAAAGTTTGAAATTAACAATTACCTTAAACAGATGTAATTACCCTTGTTATTTAAGTTGAGGTGTTAAAAATACAGAAGCAACTGGTGATCAACAACTGCTGAATCTCAAATTATTCACAAGAAACGAATGAAATTAGTACCCAATCCATGAAGCAAGCATGCACACATGCAATGTGCAAATTAACACCAATAACTCTATTGTACCCTCTCTCACAGTAACATTTTACACTTTCAATGTGGGTACAATAGAGTTTAATTCTCTTTAACTACATCAGGAAACTCTATTGTACCCTCTCTCACCCTCTCTCACGATACCCTCTATTGTACCCAACTTTTGTTTTCCAAATCAGAGACCGATCTGAATTCCACTATGTATGGCCGAAGGTGAGATTCATTAGCAGTTTCCTAGAGCCAACGAGATTGCGTGGAAGACATGAACTGGTATAGCCTCAAACGAGAGATCCTAAAGGAAACATGTCCAGAAAAACTAAACTAAACTAATATTTTTTTAACTACATCAGGAAACATGTCCAGAAAAACTAAACTAATATTTTTTTGTATCAGTCCGATAACAAGGAAATTCGATTCAAGTTTCAACCTTCAGATTAAAAAATTCTATGCTATCGTGAGAGAGGGTACAATAGAGGGTACAATGTACGTTCTTTAGATATTAACAGTATAATTTGCACATCAAACACAATACGGGATAAAAAATTTATCAAATAACTACATCAAGGAATTGAAATTTTATTTGGAATTAACAAAATCAAAACATCATCAATGGAGTACTCTGCCGCTATATATGTTTTCTTTCCATACTATTGGCAAGCTAAGATGAAGACAATGTGCAAATTAGGAGTCATCAGAAATTATAAACATCATATATTGTTAATATCTAAAGAACGTACCAAGAAGCTAGTATACATGACCTGAAATTTTCAACCAAACGAACTCAGTATTGCAATTGATGACAGACTCCTAGGGTTATTACATTCAACTAATATATCTTCTAAAAGCAGATCGGAAGGAGCAGGTTCCAAATCGGGAGGAGGGAGGAGCTTCCAAAACAACCTAATATAACCGAAATCTCCAACCACAACAATTTCTACGTATGGGAAAACAATATATACCTGAACGAGAGAGAGAGCAGGTGGCAGGGGCTTCGAAATCGGTGGTGGTGGTTTCGGTGGTGATTAGGAGTGGCAGTGGGTGGGTGGGTTTCCAAATGGGGAACGACAGCGGGGGGGTGGGTTTCGCGGAGGGGTGGGTTTCCAAATGGGGGGGATTCGAAATCACGATGAAATCGGTGGTGGTGGTTTCGGTGGTGATCGGGAATGGCAGCGGGTGGGTGGGTTTCCAAATGGGGAACGGCAGCGGACGGCAGCGGGGGGGTGGGTTTCGCGGGGGGGGATTCGAAATGGGGTGGGTTTCCAAATGGGAGGGGGATTCGAAATCACGATGGCTATAAACGGGACCAAACAAAAAACCGGTTTTGCACCGGTTTCTATCAAACCGGTGAGGATAAGGCCCGATTTGTCTCATTTTTTTGGTGGCAGCACGTGGACCGTTGGATGGGCAGCGGCTTCATTCCCACCGATGCCTCACAGCGCTTCACACACCTAAGCTTAACACTATAACCGATCTCCTCGCGGCGGTGTCGCCGCAGCTGAACAGGGTGAACTTCAAGAGCCACATGGAACCAGTGGAAAATCCCATAGTCTCAGGGTCGGTTTTGGGGAGGAAGAGGTCGATCCTCTGATAGTCCTGTTTGCTAAGGTAGTCCGAGAGTGGGCTATCGCACCGGGCTTCGATGCAGTACCCACCCTCGTCGTTGCAGTCGACAGTGAAGGCATCTACGAGGCGCCCGACGATGGGGTAGAAGCGGGTGAGGGTTTCGGATATGGATTTCTGGAGGAATTGGGACTTGCGCGAAAACTCAGCATCTTGGTCAGCAACATGGGCATCGCCTGAAGGGAAGAAGAAGGTCATGTTGCCATGGATGGCGGGAGAGAGCTGGTCAAGAAGAGAGAGTTTGAAGTTTTTGAGGTCGGGAAGAGTGGGTGAAGAGGGTTTGATGCAACGTCTGGAGATGGTATGAGACTTCATTTGAGTCATTTTCCTTTGGAATTTTGCACTTCCTCTCCCGCCTCACGATGCAGGCCTTTTCTTCTTTATAGATGGCAGAAGCAATTCTGTTGACTTTTGCTACATAATGGAAGGGTAATTGGTACGAATCGAGGTTTTATTATTTTTTTTGTAGCAATTTAGAATATATAAAGGCAAAGAATAAATTGACAGATTCCTCTCTGCATGTTCAACAACTCATGTGAATGGTAGGAAACAAGTCAAAATTATTTTTGGCTTGTCTAGAGATTATAAACCACTGAACTTTCACTTATCTTCACTCTCTTTCGTGTATTTGAAAGTATATACGTACATTAATTGGGTCCAAAGGAGGAACAAAGCTTAAACGTACTATATATTTTACGTGTCCCTTTTCCTTCTCTTAGTGTATTTTTTTATCCCCTGCAAAGTTCCAATCTTCATGGATATTAGTTTCAATTAGAGCAATATTTCGTACGTAATGCGTATACTAAAAAATTCATACGTGTATATATATACTTTCTTAATCTTTGATTCGTATAAGATAATTAATTAATTAGTGTTGGAATCATTGACTATATTTTTTTATATTAAGAGAAACATTAACCATATTGCACTTGATGAAGTCATGTTTAACCGGCCTATTACAATAATCTATTGAAGAATGAGCCCGAGGAAACTAGGCCAGAGATAAAGCAAGAAGAATGGTAAAGAACCTACAAAACTGAGAAAAAAAGTGAGTTGGACTATCATGCTACTTAGCCTCCCAACCTCAAATTAGTTCTCTGTGAAATCATGAGATAAATGAAAAAAAAAAGATAAATTTTTGTCTTATTTCTTACCATTGGTCCCTAACGCCAACCAAGGAGCCCCTGTTTTATAGAAAAATAATTTTTTCATCTTTCCCCATGGAATGAGCTGAATGGAGCAGGTATCAGGCTAATGTGATTTTTTTACCAATGGGGTGTGACACTGCATACGAGGATAATTCTTGAAAGCTGCTCAGGGATTGCTTTTAGACTTTTTACCGCTAGGCCTCCTTGAATCGTATTGGGCCGTACTTGGGCTGGGCCAACCAAATAAGCTGAACAATTCTATCCCATCGGTACTTATATATTACATAGGGAGTACCCCCAAGAGATCACAAAAAAGCAATATATCTGCGGGTATATAGCAACTTTCTTCAATTTTTGATTTGGATCAAAATGTTCACAAGGTATATATTATCCAAAAAAAATGTTCACAGAGTACTTATATATTGTAGATAGGGACTCTCCAAGAGATTTAGTGGGTAAGTATATGAACAAAACTGAGGTCAATTATTGTACATAGGGACCCGGCCAAAGTAGTGTTGAGTATCTCTTGCATGTATCTTATAACTATTCTTGGAATAATTTATGATTTTTTTTTAAAATCACACTGCATATATATTGAAAAACAGCTAGCTACAGATAACAAACAACCAGAAAAACAAAAAGACCAAACCAACAAAAACCTAAGACCCAACACAAGCAACCTAAGGAGGCTTTGCAACATTGTATAATCGTAATGTCCAATTACTCGGTGTTTCATATGCTACTGTGTCACGCATGATATGATATTGGACTGGGAACGAAACGGATGGCCTTTACTATTTCCCCCAAATGAAGACTGCTCGTTGTCAGGTGGCGAAATATTGCACTCAACTTTGGCACCGTGGATTAGGCCTAAGGTTGTTCCTCAGCGGTGCCGGTGCCGGTTATAGACTCCACCACCACCGCCTATAACAGTTACCCAATTAATCTAACCATTACCGGCACCGGTTATACCGGTGCCTAGCGATGCCGATAGCGGTTAACCATTAACTGTTGGGCCCCAATTTTTGGGCCTTTTGAGCCTCATTCTTAGGCCATTTTGGCCATTGTTTTTTCTTTTCTTTTTTTAAGTTTCGGACCTATTTTTAAACCATTTGATTTTGTGGTCCTTTTTGGCCCTATAATTCTTTCAAATAGCCCTAAGCCCAACACGTTTTAAACTATGTAATAAAAGTAATTTGAATTTTGTCTCATAACTGTAATCACTACAACAGTTTTGGCCTTCAATGGCGAGACTTTTCGTTAATGAAAATAGTCATTTCGTCGCTAAAATTATTCAGCAAGAAAAAAAATTCGTCGCTGAAAGTCATTAGCGACGAAAATTTAAAATCGTCACTACGCATATCTGTTCGAAAAAGAATATATGTTCGAATAGAGTCTTGTTCAAATAAGCAAAGTTGTTCGAACAGGAAGATTTCGTCGCAAATCTGTCAAATTTGATAGTCATCATTGGGTGTTCGAACAGATTTGCTTGTTCGAACAAGAAATTCATTCGAATGTTTATTTTATTCGAACTTGAATGTTTCCTTATTTTGTTTAAACATGAATGTTTATAAGAGTTCTTGAGAAATTATTTTTATTCATTTGAAATTGTTATTTCGAAGATTATTGTTTTAGTTGTATTTTAAATAAGGCATTGCAAGAAAATACTTAATTTCATGAGTAATAATACGAACTGAAATATATTGAATAGCCATTATTCAAAATACAAGAAAAATATAAGAAAAATCTTGTTCAATTAGCACAACAAACAATTTTAATGAATACAAAAGAGAAACAAGTATTTGCTGGCAATTATTTCATCAGCTTTCTTGGCTTCTCCTCCTCTGTTTCTTTTATCTTTTTGGCAATTCTTCTGCAAAAAATCAAAATATTCTCATAATCAAGACATTCTTCCAGAAATAATTTATAACTATAATAAAATAAAATAAAATAAAAACAAACACAAATTTAGAGTAAATAAATATGATAAAATCAAACAAACGCAAACTCAAAGAGAAAGTAAATCTACAAAATATGCTTTGTATTTGTCTAACTCAACTTTAATCAAGATTGAAAATCAGTTCCACTAAAACAAAGTAAATTGTTAAAGGCTGACGAAATAACACAAACACATAGCATGAAGAAAATAGACCTTGGGGATGTTGTGAGTTCTCAAGTCCTGCAGAAGCTGAACAAAAGGAGAACAGGAAAGGAGAGCCTGTAGAGTGGCATTAAGAAAGCACAAATTTCCTGAGTCGATTAAACCTCTAGGTAAAAGGTTTCCGTAAGGCATAACAGGCCCATTGGATGCCTTCCGGAAGTCATCTTTGGCAACAAACATAGATGAACCAGTGAAACCTCCATTCTGCTGTGTCATGCAATTTCAAACTTGAAAACTGAATTGAGGGACCATTCTCATTCGGGGATGCATGTAGTGAAGAAGAATCAATGTATCTATGTTCACTTCTTCCGCGCCATTAATGAGAGGGGAGCCAAAGGTAGAACCATCAAGACTTCCATTTTCTTTGGGAGTTCCAAGCACTCCAGGTAAATGATCATTTGATCTTTTAGCATCCTTTAGTTCATAATCCTTCTTAAGCATATCCGAGGACAGAACACCATTTGGGCCTTTTCGAGAATCCAGCTGTTTGCTTGATTCACCATTAAGACCACCCACAGGTTTAACAGAATTGAAGCCGGTTAACCAAGGCAATATTGCAGGGTGAGTATATCATGGAAAAATTGTGATTTAGATCGTTCTGAAAACTAAATCTGCATTCAAGATCTAGTTGTTGCTCACGCTTGTTACTTAACATATTCCAAGAAAAAAAATGAAGCACGAGAAATCCAAAATAACGCAAAATTCCAACAGGTAGAGTATAGAAAGGAGACATTGAAATACTAGCTATATATGTTTGAATCATACCCAAAAAAAATAGTTAAATGCATCTAATATATCACCTGCCATCTAATAAAGCTTCCATGTAAAAGAAAACCACCGTGAGCAGTAGCAAAAATAATAATAAGTAATAAGTGTTGTCTCTTACTGAGAACCATGAGTGCCATCATACCATCGTACGAAAAGAAAATCAATGCTGAACAAGAAGACCGATAAAATTGGGAAACTCGCATGTTTACAACCAATAAAAAGAAGTGGCAAATTCTAAATCTTTCCCAATCAACACAACCCAAGCAACAACTAAGCCAAACAAACGCACACATTGCATGCAGGCCACAAATAATCCACCAATGGATACTTGCAAATTCCTACTCTTTCCAATCCATCAAAATTTCCCAAGATCAAAACCTTAGAAACCCATCAAGTTTCCTTCCATTATAAGCTAATCCACAATTCAAAAAACTTCTCTTTTTGAAGCAAACCCAACAAACAACACCACTCATAAACCAAAATCCAATCTTTCTAAACATACAAATTATGTACAATCTGACCAGATAACAGTTACAAAATTTCCAATCTTTCTAAACCCTAAACCAATCTACACCAGTAACAACAATATAAAATGAAATCAAACGCAAAACAAAATCAAACAAAAAATCAAACAAAAACTATAAAAGAAAGTTAATTTTAATCATAGAGATTCTTATCATATGACATTTTTTTCTTTATGCCCCATTTTTTAGAATGACCAATAAAAATTAACAAAATATTGGTCATTCACACAATTACATTACTAAGACCTAAGTGACTATCTTCCAAATCCAAATTACAAGTTGCAAATCTACAAAATTACACAAAAAGTCCAAGATTACAAATACTAGTCAAATACAACAAATACAAAACTATGAAATTACAAAATACAACAAAATTACCTATACAACTACAAATACATAAGATCATAAATGCTAAATATTAAACATTTATCATTTTGAATAAGGGTAATATGGGTTAGCATTAGGGTTTTCGGATAGGTTATGCATGCTTAAGTAGCCAATATCCCGAAGAGATTATGCATTCATGCTTTAGACCGATTTGTGGGGACTTCTTTTGACCTTGGAGACTCTTGAACTTTGGATTTCTTGGATTTTTCACTTTTGAAAAACTTGTGCTGACTTGGTGGAATTCACTAAAATCTAAGTTAGAGAATCATACTCTTACAATTCGTTGAATATAATTGATTCCATCTATCTCGTCTTTCTTTGATTTTTGGTTATTTAATCTATTTCGCATTCACAAACCCTAATTTGGTTAAATCTCATTGAGATTACTAAATTAGAAACCTTAAAAATCAAATTACACCATAACCAAGAACTTTAAGCTCAAATTGAACCAAATTCACAAATCTTATAAACCCTAGGCTCAGCTAACACCAAATCCCTAATTCCCAACATGATCACGAAAAATGTGGTCTTGCACTCAAAATTGGGGATCACTAGCGCAATCCGGCTACCTTCTTGTTGAGCTTTGATCTAGGTCCTCATCAAATTTCTTCTAGCAAAAGCTAACCATCTAAACTATCCAGGTTTTTAGAGAGCAAGATATTCAACTCAACTTAATAGCTCATAATATCTGTCATATTATAGGTTCACAAATAGTGGGATTCCAATATATAGGGCACTTCAGAAACCCAGTACAAGAAGTACATTGAAAAAGAAATAATCTAATTCTTCTTTACATCAAAGTCATTGGCATAATTCTGCCGTGCAGGCATCAAGAATTAAAACACATAAAATGGACTTCACACTATTAATATGTATCTGATGGATGAAAGACTGTGTTAATCTTTTGAGAAAGTCGCATTATACATTGATTAGGTACCACGTACCTGTCAGAGTTTCCAGAAAACATTTACTGAAACTATTCATTTTTCACCACCATATCAGTTTCTATTCTAGATAGTCTTCTCACAGCACTACCACGTATAAAGACTGATTGGGATTTGGAAAGGTAAAGAGCAAGCTTCGAATTTAGCTGCGCCAGCTGTTTTGTCACTTTGCTTCAAAGGATGCCCCATCATTGAGCATGTCTTGAGCGTCAGTTTCCATTCCCAGCTTTGAGAGGGCACGAGCCTGCAAGTAGAATGCAGTTGGCCACTCCGTTATACACACCTGAGCCTGCATTGCATCCCTCAAGGCAAGTTCCTCTTGACCATTCATCAGATAGGAAAAGGCCCTCCTCGCGAAGACAGTAGCGGAAGGAACATACATCATTGCTGCTAGCTGTTTATCACAAAGGGAAAAGGAAATGAAACACATGCAAACAGTTTATAGATGCATGATTTCAGCGGTTATAACAAGCAGTCTTTTAATCAAATGGGCAGTGGTATACAAGGTTATCACCCTTGGCAAATACATTAATCTAGGGACTTTGTTCTCATTACAAAGCTTGTGGCTAGCCAAAATATTGCACAAACAATTGATTCTGCAAGAATATGGTTCACAGTAATGACAATAGCATTATAGATAAAGAAAAAGAGACAAAATGAGGGCATCTACCTTTGAGTAATACTCAATTGCACTGTTGAAATCCTTGTCCCTAAATGCAATATCCCCAACTTTCTTTGCGTTCAACATGTCCTGCACTTGCTGCGTCCATTCTTGAAAAGACAGCTACATATACAGATCACATGGTCCAAGAATAGCATGAGATGGGATTCACCATAATATGAGACCGAAATAACGAGAATCATGAGAAGTGAGCGAAACCACCATATAACTATGAAATATAGGCCAAACCACATCAATTTTACTGAACTGATTTTGAATATCACATAGTTCAAGGCAATCACATATGTAGATTGCAAGGGAACAACAACAGCACCGAAATGATAACAGACAATACGCCAGATATTTGAAACACGGAAGTTTCTAAACCAAATATGGATAAGGTGATCATAACACATGGACAGACTCCAGGCAATTGACTGCAAAACTTCTTCTAGGACTAAATATGTTTCCCTAGTTTGGAGTAATTGGTTCAGAATGTTAGAATGTTTTTCCAATGCCTCAACCAATATCATACAATTTTTTTTTTCTTGTGTCGGAGGGGGAGGGGGAGAACATCCAATGCATTCAACAGAAGCTTGCTACCTCATTTTTGGCACCCTCTTCATCTTTATAGCCTGTTTACAACAAAATATGATGCACAGCAGTAAGATCCATCTTTGCAGAAGCCTTCCCAAGGGGAGAAAGCATAGTTGGCAGCACAACTGTATTTTTAGGCAGGCCCATGAGAACATGTGATGCCACCTAGACAGAGGCAGAACAGAAAATAGATACAAGGTAAGGAAGGCACCACATATCATAAGCTCAAACACAGGCTGCATGAAAATAGTAAGAGAGACGCATTTCAAGATTTGAGGAAACAGGAAATTTGACCTCTTGCTGCTTTTGAAGTGGTCCGATGGCTGCAAGAAGAAACCTTGTATCAGGTCGATCCCTAGCCTCAGACTGAAGACACTTTGAAGCAAGTTCAACCAGCTTTGTAGCATCATCATTGGCATATTGTCCTTCCAATGATGAATCCATCAATAGCAATACATTTTTCCCTCTTATCAGGTCCAGAGCCTGGAATTATAGAAGTCCCTTAACCAATTATGGTATCCTTAAGAGAGCACTCATCATTTAATCCAACTCCATAAGGCTTGTGTTTGCATGTGTTGATTATCCAAGCACTGATAATTTGTCTTTTTACTTATCCTGCATTTATTCAGCAATACGCTTTGGCAAGTTAACAAAATCTTAGAACTCCTAAAGGAGAATTAGAGAGAGAGAACCCACGCTTAAAAATGGTGCGGGTCCCAGTAGTTTTGAGTCATGTGAAACTGAGCTTATATAGAATTGTACAGGGGAATAACTGGCCATAGCATAAGTAAGGATCTACCAAACGAGTGAACTTGATGAGCGTACAGCTCTATTTGAAGCCGCTCTAGTTGTCTAATGTCTCTCCGTAGTTTGAGGTAGCAATGACAACATAATATCAAAAATTTAATAGATGTTGCTGACCCATGGTAGAATGCACAGAAAAACTGTTGCACTGAATGAATTCAAGATTGATTGGCCTCCTATGGAAGGCTGTAAACAGCCACATCTAGACTATTGCAATGCATTAAAGATAGATAGCTATAAATTTTCTGCATTAAATGTGCAATAGCGATTACATAGAAGAAGAAAACAAGGGAAAGAAAAGAATCCTTGGAATACAAACATGGAAGAAACTAAAGGTCTATGGAATGAAAGTAACATACATGGCTTGGAGGAACATGCTTCCCACTTAAGAGGTCCAACAGAACAGTTCCGTAAATGTAGATGACACTCTCCGGGATGACCCTTCCTGCAGAGTATGAAACTAATCAAATTCATAGGACATGGGTCTTAATATCGCCATTATGGTCAACAAAATTTTTGAAACTATCAAAATAAAAACCAGTAGCGTAGGGTAATAACACTCGACAAACCGGATTTGCATATATTGCACAACTCACAACTCATGTAGATTCTCCAAGAAAAGCAATTTATCATTCCGATTGCTTCTCGCATCTTTGTGCTGAAAAGGCAATTCAACTCATAGTAAGACTAGGACAAGAGCAGCTCATTATGGGTCCTTGTGGTTGGGTGAGGCACCCCATAACATAAGAAAGTCATGTAGTGCACAAGCCCCCATAGATTTAATCAGCGAACAAAATATACTCTAACTTGAAGTTCATTACCGAATAAAGAATAATGGTTACTACTTTTTGCATAATACTGCATAAGTGAATAGAAAAATCACCAGATCACAACAACATATCTATCGCATGACATGCTATAAGGCCCACAAGAATTCCAAATAACTTACATCTACACACATTATACATAATTCCTATACATAAATTATATGCAATATGCTCACTCCCAAAAACACCCACATATAAGTAAATGTTATTCAACAACTCCGAAGATATGGAACCAGAAAAGAATGAAAACATAATCTATTGAAGGTCGCAAAAATCAACAGCAACATCAGAGAAACAGGATATAATTAAGGGTTACTAAACCAGCAAAAGGAGCAAACATGACCGTAATGTGCAGCAATGAGTTTTGAGACTCAACTATTAATAGGCAAACTTATTTTTGTTACTGATGCATAAATCAATTTATTTCTATCCCAATTTTTTAATGCATATTTGTTTTCTGGTTTCTCATGTTACTTGTCAACTTTGAAAATTTTAATCTAAAGAATTTTTTAACTTTCTAAAATTACCTTTGGTCTCAAGCAAATATATTAACGCATGAAAAAAGTCCTGAACCTGAGGACCATTACTTCGAAGTCAGTATTTAATAAGTACTTATGTTTGCAATGAAGATGTTTCCTTTATAAGATAAACTTCATAAGATAGACATACAATTCGGCCCTGCCATTTTCAAGCCATCTCTTCCAGGTAAACAAGGTTGTATATAGTAACGGCACTTCTTATGTAGGGGTCAATCAGATACATCCCCAACTCTAGCTATTGTACGTACAACTTTTGCCATTATCAAAGAAAGCCAGCAGAATGTTAGTGCACCATAAAATGCAGCACGACGATGAAAATTTGTCAGAGATACCGGGAAAAGGGAGGGAGGGGGGGGGGGGGGTGGAGGTCGAGAGAGAAATGTTGTTGGTAAAGATGTTAATCAACAGGTAGATTCTTCTCCTGGCTAGAACACTAGGTATGTGGATCCTCACAGCTATCAGAACAAGTAGAACTTTGATCAAAATGCAATCAGCAAAGAGAAAGATTAAGCAAACTAAGGTGGGTGGGCGAATGCACGGAATGAAGATTTTTAGAATTGATGCCATAATAAATCCCAAGTCTCTCATACTTGTCAGCACCTACCTAAGAAGACATTGTAACATAAAAACAACAATGAGTTGCGCTTTCAGTAGCTCAATTCAAAAAATTTCAGCAAGCATCCTATTCATTGGTGGAACTTCAGGTCACCCTTGGGGAAAATGCACCTGTGCTGCTATTGTTTGAAAGTCAGGAGTTTTCAAAAGATTGTTCCACAACTTTCAGTGACTTCGCTTAAGCAGCAATTACATTTTGGTAATTTGACCTACTAAATCTCAAAAATACATTTCCCAACGACCCAAAATCAAGCGTAATAGTCTGCAGAATCCAGATTCAAAAACTTTTCAAGTTGCATGTAAACTGATGCAAGAGAAATGCAACTGATTTCATAGTTGTAAATCTATAATCATACCTCGTCAAAAAGCACTCTGTATGCATTCAAATCATGATAAATTTTTAGATTTTCTGAATTACAATGATCAAGTGCCTGCGCTATATTATATGCAACTCTAACACGCATCTCCCATGGTAGTGGCTGCTTGTTCCCTATAGGAAATAGACATAGAAACCATGACAAGAAACCCTAAACAAACTACAATATTTAAAGAACCTCAATGAGCATAAGGCGGGATAGGAAGTAAAGCAACCAGAAACAGATAGGAGACTTTATTATAACTTTATACACAAAATTATGTTTAGTATTTTAGAATCAGAAAGTTGGTGTTTAGCCAGGGATGATTAATTACAATCGTTACAAGCTATACTGATTGTCCGAATTTTGAGACAATCAGGGAACAGAAATGTAGTCCCAAATCACACTGGATCATCCTTTATAAATGCTAAAGCTTCATATCCTAAAAGATAGGCACAAGGCCATTGCACTTACCATCACTGCTTGCAGTAATAGGCTGACAGGTGTACAGTTCAAGCTACGAAAGTTCATCACATAGAAAGAAAAGGAGGGAGAACAAAGAAATATCTTAATACAAAAGACTGGTGGGAAAGGAAAAAGAGCGCTAATCATCAATTGCAACAATATATCTTCGTAACTAAGGTTATGAAATTAAAAGCAACTCAAGAAGAGAATGAGTAATACAGTGGAATAAATGCTTGGACAGAGTAGCATTGGGCATGTACTCAGGTACCAAAAGCCGTTCATCTCCTTCAGCTCAGCAACCAATGAGATTCACCAATCTCTTGTGCCTCACCTTCCCCAATCCCTCTGCCTCTGCCTGATGACGGAACATTTAACACAAAATAAGAAATCCCGTGATTTTGTTTCCATTCATGATATGAACACCAGATTCGAATGTCCCAACTGATGACAAGCTAAACTCTCAATGTTTCAGTTTCTTCTTCTTTTTTCCCTTTTTTATTTCCCTCTAGTAGTTTCCGTAGCCTAAAATGTGGTCATAAACCAAAATTGAGATTACCTTGAAAAATCAACCCCTTCGAACAGAAGGAAAAAAAAAAAAACCGAAAAAGAAGGAACTCAAACCACTTGCTGTTGAAAATTTAAGAACCAAAATCCTAGTTGGTTTCAGAAGAAAACAGAGACAATATCAAAAAGACAACAAAAAAGTTTGAATGGCGTTTCGGTTCAATTCCTTCGGTTATAAATTAATGCATAATCCGAGCCTCGAATTATAATTCCTGTTTTTATTTTTTATTTTTCACTTTCTCTTTAAGCCAACGAAGCTACCCCAAAAAGGTCTTTCCTTTTCTTTCCCAAGCAACTTTTTCCCTGTTTCCTTCCTTTTATCATCGATCAAACAGAAAGAGGACTCTTCTTGTCCTCACCACGAACTGTTGGGCGTCTGGCCAAGACTGCTTGGAGAACCGTTTGACTGCAACAAAGTGATTGTTCTCAAGGTTGCCTTTGTAAACCACATTGGGAGCTTTGAGGCCACTCTCGGAGACAATGTGATCGGTGCTGAATCCATTGGTCGCTTTGCGAAGCTCAATGAGACCGTACTCTTTGAATGCCGCTACTTGGAGCCCTTGATCAGCTTGATCCCCATTAGCTTCAAAACCCAAGAAAACCAAACAAAAGCTATCAATTCGTCAATGCCATATACGTGAGAAAACCAGAGAAGCTCTTGAGCTTCGAAAACCTTATACAACACAAAACCATCAGATTTCACTGACGTAGACTTGAGTTAACAAACCAAAAACTATCTAAATCAATGTCCATGTGGGAAAAAAGAATAGCAGCTGGTTCTTCATTTGTTACAAAACCAAAACAAAGCTGACAAAAAAAAAACAACCACCCCGTGACATTTTTTAGAACTGTGAAACAGAGTAAGATACAACAACAGCTTAAAGACCAGTAGCTTCGAAAAAAAAAGGCAGCTTGATCTCAGTCGCTTCAAGACCCCATAAAAAAGCACCACTCTATCAAAAATAAGAACCATAAAAATCTTGAAGTGAGAACATGGTTGTGTGCAGGGTCGGAGAGAGGCTAAAAAAAAATTAAAGTTTAATGCTTTTCCATCTGCAGTGGGAATTAGCGACTAATATCTCATGGAAGCAACTGGGGGTGACCGGGTGATGCTGCCTCTGTGGTGGCACCTCTTGCAAAGTGGAGAAATGATTTTGCGAGGGTGTTTCAGTACTATTTGGATCGTTCCACCCCTCATCCTGTGGAGCGATGGCTGGGAACTCTTGTTGTTGCAGTTATTTATATGTTGCGGGTTTACTATGTTCAGGGATTTTACATTGTATCATATGGAGTAGGAATTTACATCCTGAATCTGTTGATTGGGTTTTTGTCACCTAAGGTTGATCCAGAGCTTGAAGTCTTGGATGGAGCTTCATTGCCTACGAAAGGATCAGATGAGTTCAGGCCATTCGTTCGCCGCCTTCCCGAGAAAGTTCTGGTAGTCTACTGATTCCTCTCAGGAAAACTAATTTGCGAACAGTTCAACTTATTTCAGCGCATTGAATTTCCTCTTGTTATGAGCTTAAAGTGGTTGTTGGCTGATTGTGTGTTAATGTGATAGAGGGCCACAGCTACACGAGAATGTCTATTCTTTTGAGTTCAGGCCATTCGTTCGTTGTATGTTGAACTATAATCTTGTCATGTCTATTCTTTTGTTTTCTATCATTGGTCTGAATATCTTGCAAACAGATAAAACTATAACCGGAGTAGAGGAATTGATTATGACAAGTTTTGAGGAGTGTAGTATTTGCTATATGATAAAGAGAGTGGATGAAGGGGCTCTTTTACTAGTAAATTAGTTACATCTGAGAATCATAAAATAATTTATACACTATTATTCCTATTCACTAAAACTAATAGATAAATAACTTTTCAGGTTTCATAAATAATTTTATATCACATCATGGGCAAGCCAAAAACAATTGATGCATTTTTTTAAGAAAAATAATGTTGATTTGGGTTCTAAGATATCTTCCTCATCTTGTAATCCTCAACTTCTAATTCCTGAGCAAGAGCAATGCCCTTCTATGATCCCAAGGATTGAATCTCAAGAAGTTGTCATTGCTACTATAGGACATGATCCAGGAAAACATATTCAGACATGTGAACATCCAGTTAATCAACAAGATGAAATTAGAAGAGCTAGTATTGGTTGCATCAGCAAGAGATGTAATGCCAATTTGTGATTTTTTTTTATGAAACTAAGATCCATTGTTAATGTTGTTGGTGCCTCTTGTAAGCGCAATGATGAACTACATGTCAATCAAGCAGCTGAAATTGCACATTTAATTGCTGAACTTGAAACCGGAATAGAGGCAAATAAAATTTATTTTTAATCATATTATTTTAAAAAAAAATTTCATTTATGTCCCCTATACAAAGTTCCTGGCTCCGCCACTGGTTGTATAAAAGAGAAAGGAGTGGAGGGGGAGAGACCTAGGTCAGGTTGGGAGGAAGGGTAGTCCGGAGAGTGAAGGTGGGTGGTTTTAGACTGCAAGCAACCCATCACCGGTCCCTTATTACTCTACATGAAACCCGGTAAGTTCCAAAGCCCTTCCCTTTATAATCACTTGGTCCTATAAGACAGAACAGACCACGGGTAAACTGGCGGAGTGACGAGTACCGGGTGGCGCAGTGACGGAAGTAGATTAGAAATCAACTATGGCGAATTTTTAAAGAGAAATGACTTAATATTTTTATACATAAGGCTAAAAATTGTCTTAAAATTACAATATCAAAAATTAAAGAATAAAAATATTGAATTACACATATTGTACTATGCATTATGACTGAGAGGAAGCAACTGGATCCTGCGTTTCTGCATCTTCTGAAAATGTTGCAAAACTACTTCGTTCTCTATAGTTTCAAAAATTTCCCGCTCGATGTACACTATCATGCAATCATTCATCCAGTCATCTTTCATCCTATTATGCGAATCAGTCTTGATACTCTTCATCGCAGAGAACACTCTCTCAACAGTTGCAAGTCGCAACTGATAAGATCAATGTCAACTCAATAAGCTGATAAACTAGTGGATACAAAATATTCTTTCTGTTCTCAACCATCTTCACAGCAAGACCTTCAATATCTTGAAACCCAGAAAAAACATCATGCAATCAAACATCTCTAATGTAAGTGTCAAGTTGATCTCTAAGAAACAACTTCTCAGTTGTTGAGAAATCTTCCGAATAAAACTCAGCAAAACGACATAACTTATCAAGGTCAAATGTTGAGAATGAGTCCCTTGGATCAAGACATGTTATGCAAAAAAAACAACTTCGTACTTGTTTCTGTGGAACGATCATTCATCTCTTGAGCAATTAAATCAATAATCTGACAAACCACTTATACACGAAAATAATGCAAATAAGTAATTGTTTGTCTTTCAAGCCTCAAACGACCGCGAGTTAGTATAATATTTTTCATATTGGGCACATTCGTAGAATTATTCAGATAAAATGTTTTGACTTGTTCTAAAAATTCATTTAATCCTAAAATGTTTTGCCTTCCACACCTCGAACGACCGCTGTCGTGTGTTTGTGAGAGAGAAAATTTGAGAGACAAGTGCTGAGACTTGAGAGAGACACAAATAGAATTATAGAAGGTTTAAAAAATTGAAACTGTGTTTCTGGCTTCAATAGCGTGAGAAAATATGAGAGAGAGGGTTGAGAGAAAAAAAATGGTGCGTGCAGGTTATGAAAAACAGCAAACAAATGTAAAATTTTATTTTGGTCTGGGTATTGGGCTCAACCCTGACGGGCCTGGGCCAACCTATTTATATAAAAAAAATTACATGTAAAAATTTATTTTGGGCGGAGCCAACCATAGCGGCCGCCATGGCTTGGTTCCACCCCTGGGTGGTGGTTTTGAGGTTTTTGAGTGGGTTGGGGGATGGCCCTGGCCCCCTGGATGGCTTGCTGATTCCGGGTGCTCTGTTGTCTCTATGCATTCTGATGTAACTTTTAACAAATTTTTAACTAATTTCAAAAAAATTTACACTACCTCTAAAAATTAAATACATAAAATATTTTAAAACTAAAGAAAACATAACTTAAATCTCTGAAAAGCAACCGGGAGGGAGAGAGGAGTTCACATGATACGTCTATGATAGTGCACGTGTTGTCCGGGCTGCCGACTTTTCGTGTGTCTGTAAAATTCCAAAGTACAATTTACGGGGAAAGGGTCTCCTCCGTTGCCTGTTAAAGTCCAAACCACATATGAGAAGGATGTGTAAACGAGGACATCCAACGGTCTAGGAAACGCCATGGCACTCATATCTAACAAGCTCGAAAACGAAAAACGACTCCCTTTTTAACGTTGTCCAGGCAGTAAACGAAGCAGTTCTGTCTGTCACTGCCACCAGCACGTGTCTGTTCTAACATCAGAGGTAGATTCAATCATTCCAGGTAGACTGAGCTTTATTATATCATGCAACCATGAATGAATTTGCTTTTTTCCTTTTTCTTGTTGTTTGGTTCAATATTAGCAGCTCTGTTGGGCGTACCCATTTCATTCTTGGTCACCTCAAAGCCATAGAAGAAAACATTCATGTAATGGTGTTTGTTAGCAGTGGCGGAACCAGGAATGCAATCGAAGGGGGGGAAAACTCCTAAGGAAAAATGACAAAAAAAGAAATTACTACGTAATACAAAAAATGTATTAAGAGTTAAAATATCAAAAATTAAGGACTAAAAACACTAAAAATATTGAAATACACGTACCGTACTATTTGTTGATTCTGAGAGGTGGCATCTTCTGAAAACATTGTAAAATAGATTCGTTTTCAATAGGTTCAAAAATTTTTCTCTCGATATATACCACCATAAAATCATTCATACATTCATCTTTCATCCTATTACGCAAGTCAGTTTTGATAAACTTCATTGCAGAGAACACTCTCTCAACGGTTGCAGTCGCAACTGGTAAGGCTAATGCTAACTCAATAAGCTGATAAACCAATGGATATAGAGTATGTTTTATTGTCTCAACAATCTTCACAGCAAGACCCCTACCATCTTGAAGCCCAGAAAAAGCATCATGTCTTCTCACATCATAAATGTAGTTTTGAAGTTGATCTCTAAGTATAACACGATCAATTGCTGAGACATCTTTTGGATAAAACTCGGCAAGACGAAGTAATTTAGCATGATCAAATGCTGAGCATGAGTTTCTTGGATCAATACATGTTATATAAATAACTAACTATCACTACTAAAAAACCGGATTTTAACGGCGGTATTTTTAACGGCGGTCGAAAAAAACGCCGCTAAAAGTGACATTTAGCGGCGTTTTTTGCGACCGCCGTTAACAAACCGCTGCTAAAAATTTCGTCGTCTTTTAACAGCGGTCTTTTTAACGGCGATCGCAAAAACGCCGCTAAATGTCACTTTTAGCGGCATTTTTTTCGACCGCTGCTAAAAATTTCGCCGTCTTTTAACAGCAGTTTTTTAACGGCACTCACAAAAAACGCCGCTAAAGGTGACTTTTGGCGGCGTTTTTTGCGACCGCCGTTAAAAAACCGCTGCTAAAAGTTTTTTGTCTTTTAACAGCGGTCTTTTCAAAGGCGGTCGCAAAAAACGCTGCCAAAAGTCACCTTTAGCGGTGTTTTTTGTGAGCGCCGTTAAAAAGACCGCTGCTAAAAACTCTTTTGACTTTTAACAGCGGTCTTTTTAACGGCGGTCTTTTTAAAAACGCCGCTAAAGGTGACTTTTGGCGGCGTTTTTTGCGACCGCCGTTAAAAAGACGCTGTTAAAAGACAAAAAAGTTTTTAGCAGCGGTCTTTTTAATGGCGGTCGCACAAAACGCCGCCAAAAATCACCTTTAGCGGCGTTTTTAAAAAGACCGCTGTTAAAAGTCAAAAGAGTTTTTAGCAGCAGTCTTTTTAACGGCGCTCACAAAAAACACCGCTAAAATATGAAATAAGAA
This sequence comes from Myrica gale, assembly GCA_963930655.1. NCBI lineage: Eukaryota > Viridiplantae > Streptophyta > Magnoliopsida > Fagales > Myricaceae > Myrica > Myrica gale. The sequence continues at coordinate 15,714,563 of OZ005620.1, forward strand.
ATTAATATAATATGAAATTAGAATGGGTGTTATAGAAATTGAAATATGAAATTAGAATGGGTGTTACAGAAATTGAAACTATTATAAAATATGAAATTAGAGGGAGTATTATAGAAATTGAAGCTATTATATGATATAACTTTATGACTTAGTTGTTGTTGTATATTTTGTTATATAGAATATTTTATTGACATGTATGTTATAGATTAGTATATCACAATACATCATGATATATTATATAATATAGATATATGTCATGTTAAATACATTGTAACATAATTTTTGAAACTATTATAATATGTTTAACTGGTATATAGTGCTCCACTGTATTTTAAGTTATTAAGGCATAATATAGGGGATGTTTGAGTCCCAAATAATTGGGGCCAAATATTTGGGTTTAATACTAAAATATTCTTTATATAATTTTTTATTATTATAATACTTATTAAAAATCTTCTCTCTCTTCACTTTTTTACCAACTCCCATAACATATCTTTACTTTATAATATTTCCCAAACCCCAATACCCAAAATTTTCACCCTCAAACATTTCAATAATATGTCACTCAAGTAAGATATTATTATAGAATGATATATCGTATTATATTATAACATATTTAAGTTATAAGGTATAATATAGTATGTCACTCAAGGTATAGTAGGTATAGTACTATGTGGTAGTCCATCATATTGAAGTTACTAATGTAGTATGTCACTCAAGTATGATATTGTTATAGCATGATATATCATATTATATTATGATGTCAAAATTCATATTCTTATTTTAGCCTTAGTTTGATAACAGTGCATACATTATGTATGATCAAAATAGCTCATTAGTGCATGATAAGAGTCTTAGTAGTTTAGTTATTTGACAAGTTCTTAATCAGGGAGCGTGATGCGGATTTGCTAATGCAATATAAACAGCCAACATCCCTAACAGTCGACATCCCTCCCTTCTCTCACCATTGAAGTTGTTATATGGAATTAGAAATAATGTTATGAAAGTTATATCTATCTTTGTTATGGTAATTGTATTTTATTGACTAAATCTAAGTAGTTTAGACATCTATTATCATATGCTTATAATCAGCATATATATTTGTAATATAATAATATTTAATTATGACATATTATTTAATTTCAAACAAAAAGATATTGTGAAATTAATTAAATTAGGCAATAAAAGTACATAACTTAATATTTCTGGTGATAGTTGTTATGGTAGTTTATATTTTTAAATTATAGATATTATATATTATTACTATCAACTTGTTTTAATTAAAATTATTACACTAGTTATAAAAAAATTTAAATAATATGCTATGTATTTTCTAAATATAAAATTATTACTAAATATAAAGATTTTCAAATACTATTATAATTTGCAACTGCTTTAATTTATTAAATACACATAATTAGAAAATATAAACTATTTTACTCAAAATTCAGAAAAACTACAAATTAAGGAAAAAAAACTTTAATTAAAACGTTACCATTTATTCAACCCCCGCCCTTCCTCCTTCGCTCCCCCTCTTATTTTTTCCAAAAACGCAAGCAGATACGAAGACTATTGTATTTCCCGCCTGCCCCCGCCTTTTTTCCATAACGAAATTTTTTCTCTCTTTTAAATCCAAGCAGATACGAAGAGAGCTCTCAGACATGCTCCTCACTGACAAAGTCTTGCAATACGCTATCCTCCCAGAAACTTCTTTGGGAGCCGATCGTTTCCTTTCGTCCCTCACCACCATTAGCGATGTGGAAGTCTCCGGCGATTTGCAGGTTCTCACGCGATTATGCTATTCATTTACCCTTTACTTGTATGGGTATTATTTAATTTGAGTAATAAGTTTCTGGGGACTGTGTTTAATTAACGACTCTGTTTTTGTTTTATATTTCAATTTTCAGCCTTTTTGTTTTGGTCATCTACCAGAGGCTCGGTTTTGGGAGGTAAAAAGGCTTTCGAAGGAGACCTTTTCTTGAGAATAGTACTGTTCATCTACCAGGGGCTCGGTTTGGTTATCTACCAGGGGCTCTGTTGCTGAGAATAGTACTGGGATTCCTTTTCTTGATCGCATGTTGGATGTTAGTAATTTCAACTTAGAACCTTCCTTTGATTTTGTTGATTTCTCAATTTTGGATTGTTTTTCAATCTGGGGTTTTCTGTTCGTAGTTGTAGACTTCCTTATTTATGGATGTTTCTTGAAAGAAAGGAATCCAAGAAGGGAATGCCTCCCTGAGAGGATGGGAAGGTTGCTGCACCGAGAAAGGGAAACTATGCAATTTTTTTTATTATTATTTTATTGACTTTAGTTACCTTAATTTTGGGATGGTAATCGGTGTCGTTGTTGCAGCTGCTTCTCTTCTTGTCGTTTTTTGCCTGAACTAAGAGATTTCATTGAAAGAGCCAACAAACATGTTTTTGCTGTGCATAGTAGATTTTGTTAGAGTTTCGCATGTAAGAGAATTCTAGTAGAAACAACAAGAGTGAATGGATGATGTACCACTGTTGCATCCAACAAGTCATGAATTCGAGTAGAAACAACAAGAGTGAGAGGACAACAGAACATTGTGGCATCTAAAGTTGTGAAGTTAAGCGTTTGTTAAGGCAGTAGTGCAGCTTGTTACATGAAGGTCTCATTATGTTTGCAGCAGGGTGTAACATTGGATTGCAAGTTCTGTCGATTGGAACCATGTCTGTTCCGAACCAAGTGTGTGAAAATGGAATTTAGCATGTCAAACTACTCCCAGCAACAGATGACGACCATGGAGGAGTCATTGTGGACATGGAGGAGACCATGGACTCCAATGCATTTATTACTTTGCTTAAAGCTTCAATCTCTACGTGGAGGCAACAGGTTGTTATTCTTATTTAGTACCACTTAACCTCTTGATAGGTTATTGCATTACTTAATAGAATGTCTGATCATTCAGTGGTGGGGTGTGCATAGAAAATAAAGCGTCGCTTTTTACAGTAGCTTGTTCGAACTCTAAAGTTTATAGTGTATGATGCCCTAGTAGGATCGAAAGTTTCATTGTACTAATGGAGAAGTGTTCGAGGTGGATTTTTTGTGATGTCAACTACCCAGATTCTCACATATTGACAGTAATAAAGAAGTTCTTCATTGTCTTAACTTGAGTAATTAATTTTACTTCACAGGGCAAGAAGGGCGTGTGGATTAAACTGCCTATTGATCTTGTACATCTGGTCCAACCAGCAGTTGAGGTACACGGTTTCTGCTTCTAAACAACTTACTGGTGACGACGAGTGGTCAAAAAAGTGGATGTCAAGTTGCCCTTCTGTAATAATTAGCATCTCAATGCATGTTCCTTTGACTTGAATTGACCATGATGGATCTGCCACAGAGGAGATCAGCAGTTGTTAGTCATGATCTTGGCACTGACTCGTGAGTCCTGTCAACTTGTTAGTTTTAGCTTAAAAGAATTTAGATGTGACCATAGATTTCTCTCTCTATTTGTTTTTCAAGACCGAGGTAGCTGATCAACCATAAACTTCAAAATTGGAAATCTTTTTCCTATGTCATTGATTATTTGATTGATGCCTCTGTTCTGTGGAATTGTGATCTCTTAAGTGTATCTTTATAATGGTGGCAGGAGGGATTTCGGTACCACCATGCTGAGCCAAAGTACCTGATGCTGGTTTACTGGATCCCTAAAACCACTAGTACTATTACTGGATCGTGAACCAAAAGCTGCAGCAGGTGTTTAGGTGTTTTTTTGAGGTGTGAACTGTAGGATTCAATTCAGTTTGATATTTTGTTGTTTATCAGGTGAATGATATCATTTATGAAGGTTTATGACTTCTTCATTGCATCCTCCATTTGCGTTTACACAGGTTACAACTAGGTTCACCTTGGCAAAAAATTTATTGCAATTTTGCTGTCATTCAGATGAAGGTTGGGAATTAGCTTCCAAAAAGTGTTTTTCAATTGTAAGGGAGCAGTGGTGGGATCATACCTAAAGTAATGGAAAACATATTTAGAAGACACTTAACAGGCACCATTACGTTTGTGATTTGTCACTTTCTCACCAAATATATATTTGATGTTTTCTGGGATACAATATTAATCCATATCTCCATTATTTTAGGATGGTTCATGCAATGGTTTACACCACTATGCAGCATTGGGAAGAGACAGCGTAAGTTGCTCTGTCCACATGTATTTGTTCGTTCTATCACTATAATTAATGTCTGTGGAGGTCACTCTACATGTCTCATTTTGGAAGGAAATAGACCAGGAACTTATCAGGGGATGATGCAAATGTGTCTTATTTTTTGTTGGGTGTTTGAAGACATAGATTTGGACATAAATGCCAGTGGTCACCTTAAATTCCATTCTTTCCCATCAATGAAAGTGTATTATTTGTTATCTTCTTTGTTAAATGCACTTCTGGAAAACGTAGAGATTGTTCCTTTTATCTTATTTTGCTTTTCAATTGTTATGAGATCCAGTTATCATTCACCATTCTTCCATATTATCCAACTACTTCTGTAATGTAGCTTCAGAAGCATACAATGTGAAATGATTACTTGTAAGTTGGGTTTGAGATTATGCATAATGAGCTAACCTATTTCTATTTCTCATGAGATATTTGTTTTCATATACAGGAATTCAAGAGGACTTTGATGTGTAAAAGATTTTAATTTGTCCTTGCTTATTGTGTTGTATTTGAATATTTTAATTCGCCATTACTTATTGTTATTTTATATTAGAAACTTGTTATTTTTTGGATTACTTGTAGAGATTCTTGTGTTGTAAAATATTATTAATCAATGATGAAGTATATTTTTTTTTACTATCCTTGTTCTTTAAGTTTTTATATCCAATTAATAATGATTATTAAAATAAATTTGTATTATAGATTAAAAAAAGACTTATACGAAAATATAGGAAAAAATTAGTGTTGTTTTAAAAATTCCCAAAAAAAATGTTATAGCAACGTTTTTGGCCTATAGCAGCGGTCGCAAACGCTGCTATAAGTAGGGAAAATGCCAGCATTTTTTAAAACGCTACTAAAAAACCGCTGCTATATAGTGGGGAAACACCAGCGTTTTTAGAAACGCCGCAAAAAAACCGCTGCTAAAAGCAGGGAAACGCCAGCGTTTTTTAAAACGCCGCTAAAAAATCGCTGTTGAAAATTACGAGAAATGCCAGCGTTTTTAGAAACGCCATTAAAAAACCGCTGCTAAAAGCTGGGAAATGCCAGCGTTTTCAAAACGCCGCTAAAAAACCGCTGTTAAAAATCAGGAGAAACGCCAGCGTTTTTAGAAACGCCGCTAAAAAACCGCTGTTGAAAGGTAGAGAATCACCAGCGTTTCTAAAAAACGCTGTTGAAGGCATTCCCGACGGCGAAAAGGCAGCGGTCGTAAAACGCCGGTAAAAAACCGCTGGTAAAAGCTTAGCGGCGTTTTTTTGCCTTTTACCAGCGGTTTTACGACAGCTGTTGTTTCCTATTTTTTTGTAGTGTATGTACTTGCTTCTGTGAAATAATGATTCATCTCCTGAACGATCAAATAATAACTTGACAAAACACTTCCACACGAAAATGAGGGAAATAAGTAATTGTTTGCCCTCCACGCAGAGCCCAACTGTGAGGTTGAGTAATGTCTTCCATATTGGGCACCAGTAATGGAGAGGCCTTGGATGCCCTCACAAGTATTACTGGCTATAACTGATCTTTGACCTACCAAAAATCGGGCTAAGCTACTTGTTTTGTGGCTGGTGTTGCCTAAGAGGAGGCCCTCGAGCCAAAAGTCGGTGATTATGGGCTCTATGTCAGTGTTTAGGAGGACATTGTTGGGTTTAATGGAGCCATAAATGTGTTTCTTCTAGTGGATGTAGGCCAGTTCTCAGGCTACTCCTCTCGCTATCTTTAACCGGACCTCGATAGGTAGAAAATGGTGATGAGCCTGGTTTTCCTAAATTTAAGAAAAAATAAACATGATAAATTACAATTTACAAGTACACCTGCTTTTTCCTCATGTACTGTTTTTTATTTTCATTCCCCCTTACCTAAAATTTGAATTTTATTTTGTTCACCAAAAAATTTTAATTTGGGTCCATCAAAATAGTGTTGGTCAGTACGCACTTTAAGGTAACAACAGAAAAGCAGCTAGATCTGCTCCTTCAAACCATTAACTAAACCTTTAGAGTATCGGTTGATAGGTAGTGGGGCAACAGTATATTATTGGACTCGGCTGCTATTTTCTTAAGTCAAGCAGTGCTTGAAGATGGATCAAATTCCTAAGGGGGGCGGCCCATATTAAAAAAACAAAAAAAATTGGGAAATTTTTCAGGCGGTGGGGGGCGGCTGCACCCCATTGCCCCTGGCTAGATCCGCCTATGTTTGTTAGTCAAAATTTTGGACATTCAACAATTTGATATAATATAACAACTGCAAAATATTATCTCTCATCATCAAATTATCTTTTTCATTATAATAAATATAAAAAATTTATTCAAATTATTTATCTCTTAACTTTTTTACTAATTCCAATACTTCAAAATTTTAACACTCAAACATGGATCTAAACGCTCTAAGTGAGTACTCATATACGAAGCATAGGATTGCCGTTTGAAATACGGCATTTAGTTATCATTTAGTTATTTTGTGGAAGATAGTTCCTCTTTATCTTTGTTCACTTGTCCCATACCAAGTAAAAGAATTCAAGAATTCATTTGTGCAATTTTATGTTGTTTCTATTAACCTGAAGATGACAAGTTTAGAATATTTGATGAAGGTTACTAATTTTCTATTTTGCCAACATGTGTTTACTTTCTTTTCGTACTTAAGCAACCCATAGGTTGAAAAAAGGGCCTTTGAATTATTTGCTTTAAAGCTTTCTTAGTGGTTCAAAAGTAGAGTAAAGTAAACTAATTACTTTACTGCAAATGTAAGGAATATGGGCTCATCAAATATCTCCTTAAATGGGCTCATCAAATATCAGAGATATTTTGACATCATTAGTCCTTCTTTGGACTTCTTTTGATGTAAGCTCTGCAGATTGTCGACACCAGCACCATCTACACATCGCTGAAAAAATGAGGTAAAAATTTACATTTAATGGAGGCCAGGTGACAAAGACTAGGCAGAAATCGTCATTTTAGAACATTCTCTAGATATCTGTTGTGCTTTTAATAGGGTTTCGAGTCTCTTGGTATGTAGGAACACATTCAAAATAGTTTGTAAGGGCCTAATTGCATCAAAGGCTCCTGTGGTAACTCATTGTTGCAATTAGACTCCTGAGGAAACGTTTTCAACAAATAAACCCATGAGGTTGATTACTCATAAAAATTAAGCCCCTTCGTACATTTGCCATCAAACCCATTAATGGTAATCGCTGACATGACTTTAAAATTCACGTCATAACTAATCATTAAGCGACATATGTCCCCTTAACAAGAACTCACCACGTCATTGTCACGTTATTTTATTTTAAAACAAAAAATCTCTAAATGAGGATGACGTCGTTTCTGGTGTCCTCTCTTCTTTACATCGTACATACCTTTCTCCCCCATTTTCTCTCATCGTAAAGAACCCTAGCCAAATTCCCTAATTTCCAGATCCTACCCAATCGCACAGAGAACCAATCTTCATCAGTTTGCCTCCTCCTTGTGCATTCCTTCTCGACGACGTGAAGGTAAATGGATTATGTTTCCACCTATCTTGTCGTCGTTCTGGTTTGTCACAAAGGTCGATTTCCTCAAAATGGCATGATCTCCTGCTCGAGCCTCCATTTTGCAGATGTGAGCTTCAAGCAATCTTGAACACTTAACTGACAGGGGAAAACCCAGGACGAAGATTCTATGGGTGTCCCTGTACAGTGGAAGCTCAGTAAATGAGATTTTCTTTTTTCTCATTTATTGTTGTTTACTCGCTTAGATGAAAGTGCACATTTTCTGTTTTCTTGTAGTTGTTGCATGCAATGTCTTTTAGTTATTTTTCTGAATGCTTTTGTTTTTTGTAAGGATTCAAAGATAGGAAAAAATCATCTAAAGGCCTTTGTATGCGTTTTCAGATAGCATGAGAATATTGATACCAGCTCTGGGTACACCTCCTCTCGTCTCCCTCATTTTCCACTAGTTCACCCTTACGAGAGAAAATTATTTGAAGCTGAAAGTTGAAGCATTGTTGTTTATTTCCACCTGTTTTGTAGTCCTCCTCATCTAGATATACGAAAACTTGACAGTGTTTTAATCATGCATTTTGTTCATGTGAATAAGTAATTGATAATTTGTTTCATTTAAAAGATCCACTAGAGGGATATACATTTTATATGAGGATGTCAAGTCTTGCCCCTATGAAGATGTGCATGTCCTGTGGTCAATACTGGTGGATTCTCATCCACCTTTGCAATCAAAGTCTGAGGGTGCAGTGCACAGAGTGGATAGAGTATGATAGATTTGAAGTTTTTTGCATTTTAATTTTTCGTCAACCTCCAGCTATGTACATTGGAATATTTATGAGGTTTTCAATCATATAAAAAATTTCATTTTCTTTTCTTCCCTTTTTTGGTTTTCTCAAGCACAAGAGATTTCTAGTGTTAATACGACATTTTATTTGGTTCTAAATCTAAAATATCATTTTCCTTTGGGAATTTGACAACTTGGTCATTGGGTTTATACCCCTTTGGCAAATGGGTCCTTAAGTTTCAAATTTCAAAATTTTACTCCTTGGGTTTTCGTTGTTTGACAAAATGGTCATTCCGTTAGTCTGTCGTCCATATACTTAACGGATTTGAAGCGGTCGACTGCTACATGTCAGCAAATTTGTACGGTCGACCGCTTCATGTAACGGTCGACCGCTATATGAAGAGGTCGATCGCTTCATTGTAGCGGACTACCGCTTCATATAGCGGACGACTGCTCACTTTTTACACATATATCTGGTCGACCGCTTCAAATCCGTTAAGCATATAGACAGCTGACTAACAAAAGGACCATTTCGTCAAACAACGAAAACCTAAGGACTAAAATTTTGAAATTCGAAACCTAAGGACCCATTTGCCAAAGGAGTATAAACCCAAGGACTGAAATGCCAAATTCCCTTTTCCTTTTATATTGTTAGTATGTTTAAAGCTTAAATGACACTAATTTTCTCTTATGCTCTAATTTCTCTCTCTCTCTACTTTTGGCAGGGGAGGTTGGGGAAGGCAATGACTATATTTCTCGATGTATTAGGCTAAAAAGGATAGTAGTTCGTTCTACTTCTAGTTGGCTTCCTATTGTTGCGGGGTCTGTTTTTAGCAATTAAGGTAGCAATTTTGTTTATTCTTTTCAAGTTTCAAATTATTATAGGAGACTTTCTTAAAGAATATATTATTATAGTATATTCTTTTCAAGTTTCAAGTTGAGGTGGCAGTTTTCAACCATATTATTTTCAAGTTTCACATTTTGCTGATTCCCTTTCCATTGACTTATTTTGATATTTGTGTTGTTTAATTCCACTGTCTAAGACTAATATGATATTCTTTAATCTGTATTTCGACAGAAGCAGCGCGACTGCAACTTTTTTCAGTGGGTTGATCCCCCGACATGTCAGTGCGGGGAAGAGCTCCTACCTTCAATCATCAAGAAAAATGAAGGGTTGGAAGAAGAAGCTCGGCAGTAGAAGGCGAAACAAGATCGGTTGACTAAGTTCTTGATTGGATCGTTGATTTTAAATGTGGTTTTTGCTGTAATGATCACTTGTATTCGGTGTATTTAGCTCTAGGACTTTAGTGGTCGTTATTTGAACTTTGTATTTAGTTTTGCAAATGTTGGCTGCTAGTAGGGTAGTGTTGTGTGTTTAGTTTGAAGATGTTCAATGTAATTCTGAGCAATGCACTCGGAATCCACCAGAATGTATGTAACAAGTTTTATATTTCAATGTACAAGGCAGTCACTATATTTCAATGTGCAAGGCTTGTTGTTTGTACGACTAATTTTCCTTCAGTTTCATAATTGATACCTTCAAAAATGACAGAATGTTACCTGAATATTCATTCAGTTCATTACATGACTAACAAAACAGCTTCACAAATTCACCACTTCACAAAAAAATGACAGCTTCACAGACGTCATTACTTCGCAAACATCACGACTTCAAAAAAATGGCAGCTTCACAAACTACAAATGACATTGCCAATAATGGCACCAACAAATTGTTTGCATATGTAACCAATAAAAAAGGGCAGCAAACACATAACACCAATTCTTTAAATAAGTAACCAAAAATTCTCATTTCATTATTGTTCCATATGTTGGTTTTTGTGCACAATCGAGATTTTGATAATTTCAATAAATGGATCAAGTTTATAAAAAGGATATCTTCAAAGACAAAGACGTTTTGATGAAAGAGCCAAAGACTAGAATATTGAAGATCAAGAAGATGCATGGAGCTCAAAAGTGAAGATAAAACGGATATCTTCACTTTTGATGCATGGAGCTCAATCGAGATTTTGATAATTTCAATAAATGGATCAAGTTTATAAAACGGATATCTTCAAAGACAAAGACGTTTTGATGAAAGAGCCAAAGACTAGAATATTGAAGATCAAGAAGATGCATGGAGCTCAAAAGTGAAGATTCAAAACCTTAGGGTATAAACCTTGTAACTCTTTTTTTCACTTTTGACAAAGATTATGAATCACGCACTTGCATATCTTTCAAAACCTGCATAAACCGTTTTACCTTTTGTTTGAAAGATTAAATTTTTTTTAAAGGTGTCAAAACACCCCAATCAAACTCTCAAACCTTTCATATACTTACGAGAAATAAGTCTTTTAAAATTGGGTGTTTAAAATTGTCAAAAACATGGTTTTAAAAGAACCGAACTATGTGCTTAAGTTGAAGTGGTCGACTGCCTAATGAAATAGTCGATCGGTCTTCGGCCGCTTGGTATAGCGGTCGACAGGTAGATTTTAAAATAGAGTCATTGAGCTTCTGACAATACAACCGTTGGGTAACGGTATCTTGAAGCGGTCGACCGGTTCATGTAGCGGTCGACCGACTCGTTTTAACATACGACTCCCAACGACTATTTTTCATATTGGCCTATAAATACACATCCATAACGTCTGAAATTAATACACAATGATCACATATCATTTAGACTACTTAAGAAATATTTCAAACCTTCATATTCCATATTTCTCATATCATTCACACAAAATACACTTTCATATCCTTGTCTTTGTGTGAATAAAGAGATAGAGGTTTCCACTTTCATATCTAGCATTTGAGAGAGTTTTGTTCTTCAATCTTTATATCAAGAGAGGTGATTCATTTATTGAAGTTGTTCACTAAAGAATAATCTTAGAGAGGGTATATCTCAAGCTTGGTGGGGTTCTGAGTAGTGAGCCCAAAAATCACATGCAAGGGTTGTGAGTGTTGAGCCCGGGAAAAACACTTGTACTGTTCTCTAGCAACCGGAAGCTAGAATGTATGCTATTGAAGAATAGTGGAAAAACCTCAAGACTTGGTGAAGGAGTTTGAGGGGTGGATGTAGGCAGGTTTGCTGAACCACTTAAAAATCACGTGTTTGCTTCTATAAACCCTTATATTTATATTTAGCACTTATTTATACTTGTTGCATATATACTTGTGCTAAATTAGTATTTAATTTGCGAACACAACTTTGAGGGTTAAAAGTGAAAAGTTTTAGAAACTCAATTCACTCACCTCTTGCACTTGCAAGGCGCTCATTATACAAGATTTAACCATCTTTTGTTAGAATGACAACTTCAAGCTTCAACACTCATGTTGAAGGGCTTTCCACACTTAGTCCTCAATTTTTTGATGGAAATTATTATGCATATTGGAAAGCTAGGATGAAAATTTATTTTCAATCTATTGATTTTGATTTATGGCTATGCATATTCAATGGTCCACATATTCTCACAAATAAAGTTGTAGAGTTTGAAAACAAAAATGAACATAGTGACATAGACAAACAAAAAATTTCATTGGATGCTAGAGCAATGAATATTCTTTATTATGCTTTAGATAAATGTGAGTTTAATAGAATATCTTTTTTCCGCAAATGCTAAGAAAATTTGGCATACTCTAGAGATTACTCATGAAGGGACTAATGTTGACGAACCTAAACCTTCTTATATTGAGCTTCGAAATGCATTTGATGAACTTCTTTGTCAATTCAAAAAACTTGGTTCAAAATATACATCCTTGAAAAAGAAACTCATTTTGATCTCACAAGATATTGATTTATTGAAAAATGAGTGAAATACTCTAAAGCTTGAAAATAATTTATTCCAACAGAAAACTTTAGAATTTGAAAATGAGAAAGTTCCTTTGAACAACAAAATTGTTTCTCAAAGCAAAATCATTGAGAAGTTTACTCAAGGAAGCAAAACTTTGGAAAACATGTTTAGTAACAAAGATATGTCTTTGACAAAAGTGGCTTAGGCAACATGTGTAAGACCCCGAAGAAACCTTGCTTGGACAAGGCATGATTTTATGTTAAGAAAATGCATGTATAATTATTTTGAATTTCTAAAATATGATGTTATGATTTTAAATGCTATGGATGGGATTTTAAATCTATAGTAACCAATTTCATGTTGCTAGATTAATTGTATAATTTCCTTCAATAATCTTGATTTTAATTTTTTAAGGATTTTCTTATGAATGATTTTAGATTATTAAGACTTGCATGTTGGGCTTAGAAACCTCAAACAATGGGCTGACATTGGGCTACCCATGTATGGCCGGTTATTAGATGTATTTGGGCCTTGAAGTTATGACATATGGGCTGCCCAAGTACATGTGATGATGGGCCCTTGAAGTGAGATATTAGGCTGCCATGAGGCTTATAACATGTGGTGTATATTGGGCTTATATGGCATGCTAATGGGCTGCCAAAATAAACATGGTAATGGGCCTAGTAATGGTGCTATTGGGCCTCAAGAAAGTTGGACATTGGGCCCAAGCCCATAGACTTATGAATTGGACTTTAGGTGGTAATGTTGGGCCTTGGATTAAGGATTTATTGGGTTGTCCAATGGGCCTTGAAGTCAAGTTTATAATATGAGATTAGTATTGCTAAACTTCATTTATTTTACTAAGTAAACTAGGTAGTTGGAATTCAACCAAGTTAACTAAATGGGGAACAAGCTTCAAACTAGAAGTTGGAATTATGTGGAGAGGGGAGATACACGTGAATGACAATTAAGGTTTGAATTTTGTGGTGCAAAAATGTTATACAAGAAAGGCAAGGGAGACATGAAGGAGACAAAACTTGCAAAAGCTGAAAATAGACATAGAAAGGGAAAGAAAACCCCTTGGCCGAATTTCTTGGCCACATGCACTCCTTTTACCTTTTGTGAGAACCCTTACACGCCTAACACCACCCTCACACACTCATGCACTCATTTTGACACCATTTGGTCGACCAACACAAGACAAGAGAAAGGGAGAGAAAGAGAGAAACCAAGGCCAAACCGAAGCCCTTGGCCCCAAAGGCTGAGTTTGAGCTGCTGTCAAGGAGGTTTTGGGTAGGAGAAGAAGGAGGACAAGGAAGAAGAAGAAGGTGAAGTCAAGAGGTGTTGTGCAAGGGAAAAAGGGAAAAAGAAAACAAGGGAAACACTAAGGTAAAAACCGGATCTTGTTTTCCTCTTGATGGTCAAACCCTTTTGTGTTTAGATCTTAGGGTTTGAGCTGTTATGCTTGGATATGGTGAGATCTGAATGACTAAGAGTATTAGGTTGCTTAGTAGGTGAAAAAGGGGAATAAGCTTTCAAGGGATCAAAGGGGAGGAAAGAAGAACAACAAGGTAAGCATGGATCTTGCATCTCTATGTTGGCCGAACCATATGGGGTTGGATATTGAGTTTTTGTTTTCTATTTTAGTTGGACTTTGAACATGGGTATGTGCAAGTGATAGATCTGGACATACATGCTTTAGATCTATGTTTTAAATGTTGGAAAAATGCAAAGAATAGACAATGTTTACTAGATGAAGTTAGATCTAACCTAGGTTGTGTTTTGTTGAATGAAAGTTGAATATTTTCTTAGATCTAGGGCTGTTGATGTGTCTAATGTATAAATCTAGTCATGAGGATATTAATGATGAAGATATGAAGTTGATATATGCAAGATAGGTGATAAAATGCAAGGATGAGCAATGTATGTTAGAAAAAAAAGGGTTAGACCTATCCTAGATTGTGCTTGGCCGAATGGTATGGTTGTTTTTCCTTTAGATCTTGTGTTGTTGAGGTCTCTAAATGATAGATCTAGAGTTGGTGGTTGTATATGATGAAAATATGGAATTAATACATGCAAGACGGGTCATGAATGCAAAGGAGATGTATATTATAATTTTAGCATGAAAAATGTGGGATTTTGATGTATAGCCGAACCATGTATGCTTAGGTTTTCATGAGTGAATTGTATATGCTTAGATCTGGACATTGGCCATGTTGTGTACAAGATTTATGACCTAATGTATGGTAGATGAGTGCTATGTGTAAAGAATGCATGCAAGGTGATAGGACCAAAGAAAACCTAGTGGTGTTGTGATATTTTGAGTTGGCCGAATATTGCTATGAGTATGATGTATTGCGTTGGTGCTTTGATTTATAGATCCTAGGTTGTGAAATTGTTGAATGGAGGATGGGATCACCATTGGAGTAAAAGTTGTGATTATTTGGTGCATAATGGTAGTGGCCGAATGTTAGTAATAATGAAACCCTAAGTACCATTTATGATTTATGGATTTTCGTTATTGTGATGGATAAGGAAATCAGAGTTTAGGCTAGTGGGAATAAATATTGAAGAACCATGATCTTTTGATAAAATATTATTGGGAACCCTAGTTAAGATTTAATCATAGTTGGATATAAGTTTTTAATGGAGTACGTGTAATAAAAAGAGACTTAGGGTTAATTCGGTCATGGTGTCGACACCTTGAGTGATGGTGTCGACACATCTAACTAAAACCCGAGAGTTTACATTTTTCCCACTTTGACTAAGTGTTGTAAGTGTCGACATCTTGAGTGATGGTGTCGACATCTAACTAAAAGTGTTGTAAGTGTCGACACCTTGAGTGATGGTGTCGACACATATAACTACATTCCGAAATTTTATCGGATTGAAATATGTGAGGTGGAATTTATGTAACCCTAATCTATTAATTGATTAAAACCCTAATCGGGAATAGAGGTGTAAATATTTTGTAACATGGTTAATAATTAAATAACCTAAGTTTAGATAATATTAGAGGAATAAATAAAATACTTTAATTGATTAAAAGAATATCGGGGATTATGTGTATAGTATATATTCAATAAGTATGTGCTATTTCTTAAAGACTAAGAAATATCTGAACCGCTTGTAGGCGATCTACGTATTTTATACACTACCAAGGAGGACAGAGTGTAAGTGGACAGTAAGTGGTTCCTTTCAAAAGTGGAATGACACACTGCATCATTTCATGAACAAGCATGAGATTTTGATCAAGCATGACATGACATGTGCATTGCATGAATTTTTCTAAAGAGAATATTTATGCAATGATTTTATGAAAATTATGAAATTTTTTATGAAACGATAAGTTAAGATAAGGGGCACCGGTCGGTACCGTACCATCAAGAAGGACTCCCATACCGAAGGACAAATGTTAGAAGGATGGGTGAATCCACGAGGCTGTGCAAACCACACTGAAGGACATTGAGAAGGTGTGGTGCCTCCAAGGGTCATGTCTAGCCACTGAAGGACAAATGAGAGAAGGTGCGCTAGCTGACCGCATGTAAGGTCTCCAAGGGAATTCGGGGACGGTTCCAAAGGGAACGCACAACCCTGACTTCAGGGGTTAAATGGAGCGAGCCCACAAGTAAACGAGATGGAATGGTTGTGAAAGGCCAACAGTGGCACAAGTATCAATAAGAAATTCTCAAGGGCCTGGGGCCGAAATTAAGCAAGAGCATGTACATATCCATGACATGCATGTGCATCACTTATCAAGTTTATTCTCTTTCATGATAAAGCAAGCATAAGTCAAGAGCATGTTTCAAGTTATGTCTTTCCCTTACTGAGTCTTTTTGACTCACGTGTTTTTAAAATTGTGTCATTCCAGATGCCACAGGTGAAGAGAGTCAGGAGGACTACCTGACTTAGAAAGTTCCCGGATGATATTCTTATTTTGAGCATAGTGACCTGATCGATGAGATCCGTCACTATTTAAATTCTAAACTTATATGTGTTTTGTATGAGAACTTAATGAGAACCCTGATTATGTTCGATTAAGCTCGAATCCCTCGTGGTCTTGTATGTTTCCGCCGTAAGCAAGTAAGTAAGAACGCTGGAGCTATCCGGAGATAGTTCGCGGCTGTCACGTTTCTTGCGGGGTGCCGTTCGGGGCGTGACAGTTAAGTTGGTATCAGAGGATCTGAGGGTAGAGCCGTGAAACATAGGGAACGAGTTAGAACCCTAAACCTTAAAGCATGAGATGTACGTTTAGGGTCGATTAGAATAAGGAATTTGAGGTTGAGCTGTTCTTAGCTAAACGATAACCTTGAAGTGCAGGATGGCACCTAGAAGACCAGGGAGAAGTCAAGAGCCCGAGGCTCCGGGAATCACCACCGAGGAAGTGTTAAGGCACATGGCTCAGCTTATTGCCGAGCAGGTGCAGCCGGGTACCCATGTTGAAGGGGCCCGAGGACGCCCTGAGGGGTGTACCTTTGATCAATTTAACCGCCAGCATCCGCCAACGTACAATGGCAAAGGGGATGCCATACTTGCAGAAAATTGGCTGGTGGAGATGAAGGAATTGCTTGAGGTTCTGGGGTGTACTAACGCCCAGAAGTTAAGTTACGCTACCTTCAAGCTGCAAGGGGATGCCAAAAGATGGTGGCAGTCCGAGAAGGTGTTGCTGAGTCAGGAGCTGGGGGAACAACCCTTAACCTGGGAAAGGTTCCAGCAAGAATTTCTAGACCGATACTTCCCAAGGACGACCCGGGAAGCAAAAGCAAGGGAGTTTTCTACCCTAACTCAAGGAGCCATGACGGTGGAGCAGTACGCAGGCTGATTCATGGAATTGGTACGATTTGCCCCATACTTAGTACCAGATGAAGAAAGGAAGGCCCGAAAGTTTGAAGAAGGGCTACACCCACGGGTCTATGACAGGGTGTATAGCCATAACCTTAACACCCTGGCCGAGGTAATAGAACGAGCGGTGATAGTGGAAAGAGGACTGCAGAGGATAGCAGCCTATCATGACCAGCAGAAGAGGAAGGCTCCTTTCAACCCAACCCCTCCGCAGATGCCCTGGAAGAGGAGTAGGCCCGAGTCATCACAGAGGCAACCACAGAGACCGACCCAGAGGCCGAACCAGAGGTCTAGTGGAGCTCAGAATGCCGGAGGGAACCAATTTCCTCTGTGCAACAGGAGACACCCAGGGGAATGCAGGCAAGGCTTATGTTTTAAATGCGGGAAGCCTGGTCACATTGCCAGAGACTGTAGGAGTGCAGGCAATTCAAACCAAGCACCCCGACCCCCACAGCAGAACGAAGCAAGGAGGCAAGGAGGCCCAACGCAGGCGAGGTTATATGCAATGACTCCGGAGGATGCGGAGAACCAGAACCGAGTAGTGGCAGGTAAGTTGCCTTTGCCCCAGGGGGAAACCCTAGTTCTGTTTGATTCGGGGGCCACGCATTCATTCATTTCATCATCATATTGCAAGACACACGCTTTACCTAGTGAGCAATTAGATTGTGATGTCCTTGTGTCAACGCCCGCCGGGGGAAGTGTCGAATGTAGCCGGATGGTAAAGGACTATCCGATAGGGGTAGAAGGGCAAGTCATGTTGGCCGATTTGATAGTTATGGAGATGGGAGGATTCGATATCATCCTCGGTATGGATTGGTTGTCAAAGCATGGTGCCAATATTCGGTGCTATGAGAAGAAGGTCATGTTCCAAAAGGAGAGAAGACCAGAGTGTTGTTTTACCGGTATGAGGAAAATGGAACGAAGGCCAGCAATTGTCTCGGCCCTGCAAGCTAAGAGATTATTGCAAGGAGGGCATGAGGGAATTTTAGTCTGGGCAAGTGATACGCATAATGGAACGCAGAATGAAGTTCCTGCGTTTGATCAAACCCCAATAGTGAGTGAGTTTTCGGACATATTTCCGGAAGAATTATCGGGGTTACCACCAGATAGGGAGGTGGAGTTCGGTATTGAATTGGAATCTGGGACAGTCCCAATTTCCAAGGTGCCTTACCGAATGGCTCCAGCAAGCTGAAGGAGCTGAAAGTCCAATTAGAAGATCTCTTGGAGAAGGGATTTATAAGGCCGAGTGTGTCACCGTGGGGAGCACCGATCCTATTTGTAAAGAAGAAGGACGGGAGTCTCCGGATGTGCATTGACTATAGGGAGCTGAATAAGATGACAGTGAAGAATAGGTACCCGTTACCTCGCATTGATGATTTGTTCGATCAATTGCAGGGGGCACAAATATTTTCAAGGATTGATTTGAGGTCAGGTTATCACCAGTTGAAGGTAAAGGAGGGAGATATATCTAAGACGGCCTTTCGAACCCGATATGGTCACTATGAATTTTTGGTGATGCCATTTGGGTTAACTAATGCCCCAGCCGCATTCATGGACTTGATGAACAGAGTATTCAGGGAGTTCCTAGATAAGTTTGTAGTGGTATTCATAGATGATATCCTGATTTATTCTCGGAACCAGGAGGAGCATGAGGAGCACCTCAGGATTGTTTTACAGATCCTGAGGGAGAAGAAGTTGTATGCTAAGTTCTCCAAGTGCGAGTTTTGGCTGCAGCAAGTCCGATTTTTAGGGCATGTGGTGTCGGGGGAAGGGATTGCTGTAGATCCCGGAAAGGTTGATGCGGTATTCAAATGGCCTAGGCCTACAAATGTCAAGGAGATAAGGAGTTTCTTGGGGTTAGCAGGGTACTACCGAAGATTTATTAAGGAATTCTCGAAGATAGCCATACCAATGACCTCGTTGACCAAGAAGAACGTTAGGTTCGACTGGACAGACGAGTGTGAGCAAAGTTTTCAGACGTTAAAGGCTCATCTAGTTACTGCTCCGGTGTTAGCATTACCCTCAGAGCATGGGGAATACGAGATTAATACGGACGCCTCCAAGCAAGGTCTTGGGTGTGTGTTGATGCAAGACAAGAGGGTCATAGCCTATGCGTCGAGGCAATTGAGACCCCACGAATTGAATTACCCCACTCACGACTTGGAGTTAGCTGCAGTCGTGCATGCCCTGAAAATATGGAGGCACTATCTCTACGGAGTCAAATGCGAAATATTTACAGATCACAAGAGCCTCAAGTACTTCAACACTCAAAAGGAGTTGAACATGAGGCAACGACGCTGGTTGGAGTTGATTAAGGACTATGATTGCACCATTAGCTATCATCCCGGAAAAGCTAACGTGGTGGCAGATGCCCTAAGCCGGAAGTCGGCTGAAACCAGTGCCGTGGAGGTAGTGGCGAAGGAGATCATGGAGGATCTTAAAAGAGAGGAGATCACGCTCGTGTTAACAGATCGGTATGTCTCCATCGCAGGGCTTTCATTGCAACCATCGCTGGAGGAGCGAATTTGCGAAGCCCAGAAGAGCGATGCGGTGATAGTAAGGATTAGGGAAAGGATTGGAAAGAATAATGATCCCGATTTTGGGGATAGAGATGGAGTACTGAGGTACCAGAATAGAATTTGTATTCCCGGTAATGGGGAAATCAAAGAGTTGATCTTGGCAGAGGCGCACACTACGCCCTATACTATCCACCCCGGAGGAACGAAGATGTATCAGGACATCAAGAAAGTCTATTGGTGGCCGAACATGAAGAGGGAGATTGCGGAGTATGTCGCTAGATGTCTGACTTGCCAGAGAGTGAAAGCAGAACACCAGAGGCCAGCAGGGACGTTGAAGCCTCTAGAGATTCCCGAATGGAAATGGGAAGGGATTGCTATGGATTTTGTGATGGGGTTACCCCGGACAACGGCTGGTTACGATGCCGTCTGGGTAATAGTGGACCGATTGACAAAGTCAGCCCACATTTTACCGATCAGAGTAAAGTACACCCCCGAAAGGTTAGCCGAAGTGTACTTACAGGAGATTGTAAGGTTACACGGGGTGCCGAAGAGCATAGTATCGGATAGGGATCCGAGGTTCACTTCTCGATTTTGGAAGCGATTACAAGAAGCCCTAGGCACGCGACTAAATTTCAGTACCGCATTTCATCCACAAACGGACGGGCAATCCGAAAGGACGATTCAAATCCTGGAGGATATGCTGCGAGCTTGCGTCATAGACTTCAAGGGAAGCTGGGCTCAGTATTTGCCCTTAGCAGAGTTCGCGTACAATAATAGCTTCCAATCGAGCATCAGCATGGCACCGTATGAAGCTTTGTATGGAAGGAAGTGCCGATCACCATTGTTTTGGGATGAGGTAGGAGAAGGGAGACTCTTAGGGCCAGAAATGATCTCGAAGACAAAGGAGACGATCCAAGTGATTACAGACAGACTCAAAATGGCCCAGAGTCGGCAGAAGAGCTACGCAGATACCAGACGAAGAGAATTAGCGTTCGAAGCGGGAGACAGGGTATTCTTGAAGATTTCTCCAAAGAAGGGTATCATGCGGTTCGGGAAGAAAGGAAAGCTCCAACCCAGATACGTAGGACCTTTCGAGATATTAGAGCGAGTTGGACCGGTAGCGTACAGATTGGCCTTACCGCCTAGTCTATCGGGGGTCCATGACGTTTTCCATGTCTCGCTCTTGCGTAAGTATGTATCTGACCCTACCCATGTGTTAGAACATGAGCCTTTGCAGATTATGGAAAACCTTACCTATACGGAGGAGCCGGTGCGAATCCTCGATAGGAAGGTGCAACAGCTGCGAATGAAGGCCATAACGCTTGTAAAAGTTTTATGGAAAAACCATGGACTAGGGGAAGCATCGTGGGAGCTAGAGAGCGAAATGTACGAGAAATACCCTCAACTGCGGGATGAACAAACCTGAGACATGATTCCCTGTTTACTTCGAGTAAAATGTTATTGTCTACTTAATTGATCTTGTTTGCCGTGATTAAGTAATTATGATTGGTTGTCTTCTGATATTGCTGCCATTGATAATTATATATTTGTGAATTTGTGGATTGAAAAGTTGAGACTGATCGTGTATTTATGATGTCAGATGCCACCGAGTAGTCGACCCCCACGTTCCCAGCATTCGGGCACGCCTTCTCAGAGAAGGATGACAGCACGAGAGTACCGCAGTTTGTTCCGAGTCAACCCTAGACCTCAGGGTTCGTCGAGACCGTCGGGAAGCCATGTGGCTCCGACTCATGCACCATGTGCGACTGAAAGGGAAGAGACGAGGAGAACATACCGGCCCCATTTACCTTATTGGCAAGAAGGGATGGTGGGGACACACCAACCCCCGCCACCTCCTGCAGCAGACCAACCTGGACCTTCCAGGTGGGGTCAACCTTTATCACCAAACTGCTCTGGATATCTAGAGGGTATTTACTGGCCGGAGTCGCCAATAAATGTCATTCCCCTAAGGACCATTTTACCAGAGGATTTTGAGGAAGACCCGGAGGAAGATCCTGAGGAGGATCCTGAAGAGGACCCTCAGGAAGAGCCACAGGAGACTCCTGGACAGGATCCAATGGAAGAGGATCCTGTACCTGAACCTGCAAGGCGAAGGGAAAGAAACCCTACACCGGACTGTACTCTCCAGCAATGTTCTCGGAGGAGGTATCGTAGGAGGGTCAGACCACAAGATGTACATTCTGACACTAGACTCTCATCACAGGAGGTAGATTCTAGGCCCACATTCCGTATGCCTCCCGAAAATGTGACCCATGACCCTAGTCTAGAAGACCAGAACCAAGATACTAGATCGTCACAGTCATGGACGGGAAGTAATTCCCCAGACCACTTGTTTCAAGGAGACATTAGTAGTGAGGTGAGCACGAATGCTCCCCCTTACCCATCGTACCCTCACCCATCACACTCCCAGTCAGGCCAAAACTATTGGCGATGGTAATTGAATTCCGAGGACGGAATTTTTATAAGGAGGGGAGGATGTAAGACCCCGAAGAAACCTTGCTTGGACAAGGTATGATTTTATGTTAAGAAAATGCATGTATAATTATTTTGAATTTCTAAAATATGATGTTATGATTTTAAATGCTATGGATGGGATTTTAAATCTATAGTAACCAATTTCATGTTGCTAGATTAATTGTATAATTTCCTTCAATAATCTTGATTTTAATTTTTTAAGGATTTTCTTATGAATGATTTTAGATTATTAAGACTTGCATGTTGGGCTTAGAAACCTCAAACAATGGGCTGACATTGGGCTACCCATGTATGGCCGGTTATTAGATGTATTTGGGCCTTGAAGTTATGACATATGGGCTGCCCAAGTACATGTGATGATGGGCCCTTGAAGTGAGATATTGGGCTGCCATGAGGCTTATAACATGTGGTGTATATTGGGCTTATATGGCATGCTAATGGGCTGCCAAAATAAACATGGTAATGGGCCTAGTAATGGTGCTATTGGGCCTTAAGAAAGTTGGACATTGGGCCCAAGCCCATAGACTTATGAATTGGACTTTAGGTGGTAATGTTGGGCCTTGGATTAAGGATTTATTGGGCTGCCCAATGGGCCTTGAAGTCAAGTTTATAATATGAGATTAGTATTGCTAAACTTCATTTATTTTACTAAGTAAACTAGGTAGTTGGAATTCAACCAAGTTAACTAAATGGGGAACAAGCTTCAAACTAGAAGTTGGAATTATGTGGAGAGGGGAGATACACGTGAATGACAATTAGGGTTTGAATTTTGTGGTGCAAAAATGTTATACAAGAAAGGCAAGGGAGACATGAAGGAGACAAAACTTGCAAAAGCTGAAAATAGACATAGAAAGGGAAAGAAAACCCCTTGGCCGAATTTCTTGGCCACATGCACTCCTTTTACCTTTTGTGAGAACCCTTACACGCCTAACACCACCCTCACACACTCATGCACTCATTTTGACACCATTTGGTCGACCAACACAAGCCAAGAGAAAGGGAGAGAAAGAGAGAAACCAAGGCCAAACCGAAACCCTTGGCCCCAAAGGCTGAGTTTGAGCTGCTGTCAAGGAGGTTTTGGGCAGGAGAAGAAGGAGGACAAGGAAGAAGAAGAAGGTGAAGTCAAGAGGTGTTGTGCAAGGGAAAAAGAAAACAAGGGAAACACTAAGGTAAAAACCGGATCTTGTTTTCCTCTTGATGGTCAAACCCTTTTGTGTTTAGATCTTAGGGTTTGAGCTGTTATGCTTGGATATGGTGAGATCTAAACGACTAAGAGTATTAGGTTGCTTAGTAGGTGAAAAAGGGGAATAAGCTTTCAAGGGATCAAAAGGGAGGAAAGAAGAACAACAAGGTAAGCATGGATCTTGCATCTCTATGTTGGCCGAACCATATGGGGTTGGATATTGAGTTTTTGTTTTCTATTTTAGTTGGACTTTGAACATGGGTATGTGCAAGTGATAGATCTGGACATACATGCTTTAGATCTAAGTTTTAAATGTTGGAAAAATGCAAAGAATAGACAATGTTTACTAGATGAAGTTAGATCTAACCTAGGTTGTGTTTTGTTGAATGAAAGTTGAATATTTTCTTAGATCTAGGGCTGTTGATGTGTCTAATGTATAAATCTAGTCATGAGGATATTAATGATGAAGATATGAAGTTGATATATGCAAGATAGGTGATAAAATGCAAGGATGAGCAATGTATGTTAGAAAAAAAAGGGTTAGACCTAGCCTAGGTTGTGCTTGGCCGAATGGTATGGTTGTTTTTCCTTTAGATCTTGTGTTGTTGAGGTCTCTAAATGATAGATCTAGAGTTTGTGGTTGTATATGATGAAAATATGGAATTAATACATGCAAGACGGGTCATGAATGCAAAGGAGGTGTATATTATAATTTTAGCATGAAAAATGTGGGATTTTGATGTATAGCCGAACCATGTATGCTTAGGTTTTCATGAGTGAATTGTATATGCTTAGATCTGGACATTGGCCATGTTGTGTACAAGATTTATGACCTAATGTATGGTAGATGAGTGCTATGTGTAAAGAATGCATGCAAGGTGATAGGACCAAAGAAAACCTAGTGGTGTTGTGATATTTTGAGTTGGCTGAATATTGCTATGAGTATGATGTATTGCGTTGGTGCTTTGATTTATAGATCCTAGGTTGTGAAATTGTTGAATGGAGGATGGGATCACCATTGGAGTAAAAGTTGTGATTATTTGGTGCATAATGGTAGTGGCCGAATGTTAGTAATAATGAAACCCTAAATACCATTTATGATTTATGGATTTTCGTTATTGTGATGGATAAGGAAATCAGAGTTTAGGCTAGTGGGAAGAAATATCTGAACCGCTTGTAGGCGATCTACGTGTTTTATACACTACCAAGGAGGACCGAGTGTAAGTAGTTCCTTTCAAAAGTGGAATGACACACTGCATCATTTCATGAACAAGCATGAGATTTTGATCAAGCATGACATGACATGTGCATTGCATGAATTTTTCTAAAGAGAATATTTATGCAATGATTTTATGAAAATTATGAAATGTTTTATGAAACGATAAGTTAAGATAAGGGGCACCGGTCGGTACCGTACCATCAAGATGGACTCCCATACCGAAGGACAAATGTGAGAAGGATGGGTGAATCCACGAGGCTGTGCAAACCACACTGAAGGACATTGAGAAGGTGTGGTGCCTCCAAGGGTCATGTCTAGCCACTGAAGGACAAATGAGAGAAGGTGCGCTAGCTGACCGCATGTAAGGTCTCCAAGGGAATTCGGGGACGGTTCCAAAGGGAACGCACAACCCTGACTTCAGGGGTTAAATGAAGCGAGCCCACAAGTAAACGAGATGGAATGGTTGTGAAAGGCCAACAGTGGCACAAGTATGAATAAGAAATTCTCAAGGGCCTGGGGCCGAAATTAAGCAAGAGCATGTACATATCCATGACATGCATGTGCATCACTTATCAAGTTTATTCTCTTTCATGATAAAGCAAGCATAAGTCAAGAGCATGTTTCAAGTTATGTCTTTCCCTTACTGAGTCTTTTTGACTCACGTGTTTTTAAAATTGTGTCATTCCAGATGCCACAGGTGAAGAGAGTCAGGAGGACTACCTGACTTAGAAAGTTCCCGGATGATATTCTTATTTTGAGCATAGTGACCTGATCGATGAGATCCGTCACTATTTAAATTCTAAACTTATATGTGTTTTGTATGAGAACTTAATGAGAACCCTGATTATGTTCGATTAAGCTCGAATCCCTCGTGGTCTTGTATGTTTCCGCCGTAAGCAAGTAAGTAAGAACGCTGGAGCTATCCGGAGATAGTTCGCGGCTGTCACGTTTCCTGCGGGGTGCCGTTCGGGGCGTGACAACATGCCTTCTATTCACCGAAAATGTTTTAAGAATTATTTTGTGAAGGTTAAGTCTTTTTGTGCACCTACTCAAACATGTCATTTTTGCAACAAAGATGGGCATCTAATTTTTTATTGTGCATTAAAGAAACTTGGGAGCAAGACTCCCAAGAAGACATGGGTTCCAAAAGGAACCAAAACTAATGAAAAACCTAGTTTAGACCCTAACTTCACCTAGAGGGGGGTGAATAGGTGAAATATAAAAATTATTTAAACAATACCAATGTTAAAACAAGTTTTAATACCGAACAGCCTAGATCGAACAATTAATTCAACACAATCATCAAAACAGAAAATCAACTTGTAAAGAGATCAATCAAACATAAAGAGACAGGCGATTTGATGACGAAGTGGAAAACCTTTGAAATACCATTCAAAGGAAAAATCACTCCGAGCTAGCAGCCACCCGAAATCCACTAAGAAGAATAACTTACAACAATGATTCAGACACGGACAACCCCAGTTGCTTGACTTTGACACCCCTGAAGTAATAATCTAAGCTACCTCGCTCAGACCCGCTCCAAGCAGCATTCACCTCAACGCCTTGAGGTTCTTCTTAAAGATCTCCATGAACAACCTTGTTCATCAGCACTCCTTCACCACCATGAAGGAATCAATACACTATGATTGAAGAGTGAGGAAGAAATCCACTACTTTGAAGCACAAAATCTCTCAACCCTTGTTTTTAGAAAAGAGGCAGCCAAAACACTCAAAAGACTCCTTAACCTCATTTGGGACGGCCACCCTCGAACATATTAGGGTTTCACATGTCTTAAAAAAGGAAACTCCAAAAATTCAGCATTTTCTGAAAATCGCCGGAGACCGCTCGAGCGTCGGTCGAGCGCTCGTCGAACGCAAGGCTTCTGTCTGAATTTTTCCGAGTGTCGCTCGAGCGTGGTGTCTCTGTATAATATTCTCCAAGGACGCTCGAGCGCTGGTTGCGCTGCTGTCGAGCGTGGCGTCTCTGTTTGAATTTTCCAAGGACGTTCGAGCGTGTGTCGAACGCTTGTTGAACGGGATGACATATTAAACAGACCACTTCTAATTCTTGAACATGTAACCAAACTTACAACTCAAACACGACATATTTTGACACGGAATAATGCCAACACGAAAATACCCTAACAACTAAGATTAAAGAACTCAAGAAGGTTTGGGTACCAAAAATGGTTTCTTGATTTTCTTGTAGGATGGAGCAACAAATGGTGCTTGGAAGAAACTTGCCTATCAAGAAGGCTTGTGACATTTGAGGACATACACTAAAGGGAAAACTTTTGGTAACTTCTAAATCCTTTATTGAGAATAAATTCTAAATCCTTTGTTGCTAAAGGGAAGTCAGTTCCGAGTCATTTGTGGTTTGATCTGAAATACACTATGTTTTCGTTTTATTTTACAGAATATAGTGACAGAACGTGTGCTCTTGTTTTTATGATTAAACTGTTTGAGCATTCATAGGTGTATTTGAAGTTGTTAGCATTTGATTAAGATTGCTAATACCTAGGTTAGATCTATTAGGTGTGAATATTATCAAGTTTTGCACTTGTTCTTTAAAAAGGTTGCTGAAATTTTTTAAAGATACCCATTCACCCCTCTAGATATTTTGTATATTTTTTTGGGTCTAAATTAGGTTGTTCACTTTGTGTCTTCGAATACCTTCATCCACTGAGTCCCCTGTGCCCACTGTCTCTTCACCTGTTATTTCTCCTCCTTCCCCCAGGTACCTTGTTCGGGATAGTCTTCCCAAAGTTCTCCTATATGGGAACATTCCTTGGCCTCCACCTCGAACACATGTCACCACGACTTGTTCTATTCCCCTTGAACCAACTTCGGTCACTGAGGCAATGAAGCACGCTGACTGGCGTCAAGTAATGAATGCTGAATTTCATGCTCTGCTTCAAACTTACACTTGGAAGCTTGTCCCACCTTCTACATCTCAGAATGTGCTTGGTTGTAAATGGGTTTTTCGTACTAAGCATCTTGCTAATGGATCTGTTGAATGCTGAAATGCATGTCTTGATGGCCTTGACTATACAGAGGCTTTCAGCCCAGTTGTTCGACCATCAACCATTCGCTTGGTTCTCGCACTTGCAGTTTAGGCTGGTTGGACTATGCATCAACTTGATGTGCAGAATGCTTTGCTACACGGTGATCTAATTGAGGACGTGTTTATGGTGCAAGCACCACAGGCTTGGTTTTCCAATCTCAGCGCTAAGCTTCTTCAAATGGGCTTCACTGCCTCCTGAGCTGATACTTCACTTTTCACCTACATCCGATCTTCTCTTCGTATTTACTTTCGGGTTTACGTGGATGACAGTCATCAAATAGAAGACAGAATTCCAAGAGGAAAAAAAATAAAACACAGAATCCAAAGCATATATATGTTCTCGACTCTCCTAAAAATCCAATCATCCTAATGAACTTGTGAAAAAATAAAAGTAAAAAATAAAAAAACTTTTGGTAATACATACACAAAATTAATCTTTCTGGTCATGAGCTAGGTTAATTGGCAATTTACAGCTTTATAGTAATTATGTGGGATATGGGCCTCTCTTTTATTTCAAACGAGTCATAGGCCGTACCTACATCCGAAACCTGCCCAAGCCAGATTTAGACCTAAACGGGCCACTCGAATATAAGTTCATATGAACTAGTAGCTGGATCGAAAATTTGTCAAGGCCGCGTAGCGCAATCTAACATTATAAGTCATTTGATGAGAGTGCTGCAGATCCTGAAACTGTTGTTTGGTTTCTGGTATGATCTTGACAACCGAAGAGAGTTGCTGTGCTTCCCGTGGGGATTAAAAAAAAGAACAAGATGAAAAAGTTTGCAAAACGCCGCTAAAAACACTCTTTAGCGGCGTTTTTAGCGACCGTCGCTATAGACCTATTTTTTTGTAGTGTGTACTACTTACAGTTCCTACTGCAGTTCATTGGGATTGGCCGCCTGAACCTAAATATAATGAAACAAATTAGAAATTTGGTTGTGGTTTCTTCATCATCTAGGATGACGTGCGTAATCTTACCACAGCCGAAGGCGCAAAGTGAAAAAAGAGCTATATATATATATAAAGAAAAATAGAGAAAAAAGAAAACCATACGGGAAGATGATAAGTATTAATTAACTATAAATCCTGTCAATATATATCTAAAACCATTTGAGTCTGTATAATTGTAATGTGTAATTATTATTATTGACAGGCTAGCTCCATTCAAAAATACGATTGTAATCAATTTGTTCGAAACAGGATTACGAGGTACCTTTTGATACCATATATATTATGGTTGACAAGCTTGCAAGATTAGCATGTAAGGGCTAAGCAGAAACTAGCTAAGAGAATTGTTTTCAGTGATCGATCGTACGCGCGTCGATTGCGTTCCTACAAATTTGATCTCATAATAATAAGCCCCGCCCCTAAATATCTAGGTATATGCCCACAAATGCACGAAACAAGAGAAGCATAGAGGTTTTTGAGAGGAGAATCTAGTGGGGAAGTTGTTGGTGTTTTCCTATATTGGATGATAACGCGCGTATATGACCTAATTTAATTAGAACTCTCAATTAGAGAGATCTGCTGCCTTGTCTTGGGAGAACTCCAAACGTTCAAGCTATATATATACTAGCTAGCTATTGCTTTTTCTCTTTTTTTTCCTTTCTTTCCTTTTGCCAGTTTTGAAGCAAAGTAATCCATATTGTAATTAGATATGCATTAAAGTATACCGTCTTTAATCTCTAAAGAAATTTTTAGTATCTCGCACTACAAGAAATCTCGGCTCCAACAACGGCAACTTCCGTAGCCAAAACTCCAAAAATCGTCACAAAAGCTTTGCCGCCACTGAAGGAGGTCTCCACCGTATCTTCCAACACGTGACATAGACCTGCATGCCGACAAACGAATTAAAATTCAATATTGAGATTGAAAGCCAAGATATGTATGGTTTTTATATCCACTAAGATATTAATGGATTTTCATTGGGGATGCAGCTAGCAGAATTGTGCGACCATTAACCATCAACCGCGCGCATGGATTAGTTGTTGATCCGATTAGCTAGGATCAACTGGTTTATTTAGAAATTGATTGTGCAATCCAGCCTAGAGCAGATGTGGATCCTTTAATTTTGACCAATTAGGTGGACATGCATGTGTTGATCATATCCTCAGAGCATATATATATAATATATAATATATATGTATGAACAGTAAGATAATAGTTTGGTTTAACCCAATTTGATTAATTAATATGTATCAACATTTGCTTTAAATGTAGAACTACTAAGTTAATGTAGAACATATAAAAAAATTTCACCATACTGGCTTTAATATAATGTTGAGATAGGATATATAATTATGATTATCACCAAAAGAGTACAAACACTACAAGAAAAATCACTTTGATTGTAAAAAAAAAAAAAAAAATTATCACCCAAAGTGTTAATTTTGTCACCAAAGATTTATGTGACAAAATCAAGTTGTTACTCGGTTTGTCACCTAAAGCCCGTCAACAAAGGTTTTAGGTGATTGTTTCCGTATTTCCTTTTGCAAATTCAGATGGAAATGGTCTTAGTGAATCATTTTGGATAACGAAATATAGGTTTTGTCATAGAAGCTTATATACATTTAGGTGACAAATATAGTTTAACACCTAAAAATTTGTCAAATAAAATATTTTTCCCGAAAACTTGTGAAAGAGTCATTTGTGCGAGCGGCATCACGGGACTCCATGGTAGCTGATGCTAATCACATTACACTAGTCAGTGCTTCATCATACAGTGGGAGTACTTCATATTCTTCATTAATGGACTTTTGTTTGTAAAATGTTTTCCAATGATCATAGAGTACTACTTCATAGTCTTAGCAGTAGTTTCCAACACCAGAAGCAAATTGATATGAAATTAATTAATTCCACTCATGACTTTTGGCAAAGAGAAAGATAAGAACATTGTAGAATAAATGGGAATGGACCAGACTACAAAATCATACGGATGTAAATTCTAATATCCGATCTGGGATGACCTAACTGATAAGATAGATCATTAATATGCTGATGCTGATGCTAATGCTAATGCTAATGCTAAAGCTGTCACCTAGCCTCAGTGGCTATAAAGATTATGCATACCATGTGGATCTAAATCATTCTTAATACTAATTGATCACAAACAAAAATCACTGTTAATACAAAAATTAAACGAAAAGCACCCTGTTTTTTTTATAATGTTCCTCATTAAGCAGTATCCAGATGCACCGAATTCGCGTAGTATATCCAAGATTTTCATGTAGTCATTGGAGGAAGTTTAATTAATTCCCGCAGAGACGTCATTAATATTTAAGCTTCTTTGCGAACGTACGGCAGATCATGATGCACACACCTTGTAAGATATATTGAAGAAAGGCATGATAAAGGTTTAAATCTACGGCTTTTAACTGTTTTAGTACTGATTATCCTTGCTGAATTTAATGCTCGCGCTTCGTCATATATAGTAGACGTTTCATATTGATCATCACTAGTGGTTTATTATTATTAATTATTCTATACACTCATGCAGCTTATTGGCCGTTTATTTGTTTTATATTTAACTATTTAGAGGCAAACATATATATATATACACGAAAGGGACAGTTGTTTTTTATTTTATAAAAAAAAGTAAAAAAAAGAAGCATGAATCTGATAAATAAAAGAACGAGACTAATTTACTATACTAGTCATCTGGAGTTGAGAAAAAAATGGTCACTTTAGTTGATGAAGCAAAACCAGATTTAGACAGAACTGATCATGTACATGCTTTAATGCATATGTTTAGTGGAATGACCTAACTGAAAAGATGGCTCGCGCATGTTTTAGTGCTCTAAATCCATTTTCCAATCCCCAAAGCTTGAGGCTCATGAGTTGCAACGTACCCATGGAAAAAATTAGGACATGTTTAATCCTCCTTTTGAACCGACCGTACCAGAGTTTTTTTTTTTAAAAAAATTATAAAGGATCGAAGCTTTATATATGATAACACTGCTCGTAGATTCATTAATTTTTCTAATTGTTTAGTTTTCTAGTTTGCTTGTGGTGACGAAATTGTATATTTATTTAAATTTTTTTCCTGCTCGCGATTACTAGTTAAATCTATAAATTAAGGGCGTTTGTACGTAATTGTTGCTTCCTGCACATAAATGCAGGCATGGCTTAGCTACCATCTATTTGTCCTTACTTTTAATAACAATTGACAGATATTTATTTCCATTTTTGAAAGGCTACTCTGCGACACTTTTTTTTTTGGGTAATTAACTGACTACTGTGCGAGACTCGCCATTCCTGTAACGTTAAAAGCCTCTATATATACTTCATTATATGTATATATAATGAAGTATATATAGAGGCTTTTAACGTTACAGGAATGGCGAGTCTCGCACAGTAGTCAGTTAATTACCCAAAAAAAATAAAAAAATAAAAGCCTCTATATATGCTGTATGACAAGGGAAATTGTAACTTCTCAAACGATCGGCAAAGTGCTCTTTACATGCTTCCCAATTGCTTTGGAGTAAATTAGGCAGCCCGTGTAAGCTGTGTCGGTTTTTGTTGCACATGTTAGGCATTACTTAATAGCTATCGTAAGAGACTAAAAAGGAGGCACACACCTGCTTTTCTACTCAAATCCAGATTCTATTTTCCATCAACCTGCAGGCACAAGCGGCCATGGTTATTGTGTGAGTGAAGTTATGGTGTGAGTGTGTGAGTCGACGGGTGAGATTAGAAGTTGAGAAATCTAATGGCTGAAAAAATGTCACATAATTTAATGAAACCGGATCAGTTTCGTGGATCGGGTTAGCGGGTCGGGTTCATTAAATGATGTGGCGTTTTTTCAGCCATTAGATTTCTCAACTTCTAATCTCACCCGTCCACTCATACACTCACACAATAACCTCAATCACACAATAACTTTTGCCGGCACAAGCTTAGTCCACTTGCCAAACCTAGGATAACGAGTTTTTGATCTTCCTCAACCAAACAAGTGAAGTACTTAAAAAATATGCTTTATTTGTCTTGCTGACGCTCAACCAGCTTATAATGATCGCTTGTGAACTCTGCAGCTAATTAACGACAAACATGAATGAAATTCATTCAGTTGTATATATTTAGCTTCATTAATATTAATTTCCATATCCATGGAACTTCACTGATGGCGTGAGTAAATAGCTAGGCACCTTTCTGTACGCAGAAAGTTAAAAATTATATATATAACAAAGAGGAAAAAGGGTTCTTAGGGGAATACAACTGTCAAGCATATATATATATAATCCAAACCCATTGTTTGTTCTTTTATAAAGAATTAATAAAAGGCAAAGAATGAAAAGAAGACAAACTCCACGACCACCATTCACGCCATAAGTGAGGGTACGGGTACCATTCAATTGTTGATTGTAATAATATATAGAACAAATACATCAATGACTAGAAGTGCAAACTAGCTAGGCAGGCGAAAGTACTTTAAATGGATGAAAATCATTTTGATCAAGTTTCATTAAGAAAGAGATCACCAAACTCATGAGGGTGAAACGCAATTGCTCGTATTATGCCGTTGCCCGGCTAGCTTATCAACATCATCACCATGAAGACCCTTTCGGATTTTCTGACGCTTGCACGCATACACTTTATGTTATAATTCTCACACTAAAAGGCGACGTTGATTTGTGTCCAAGAGATGGCCTGTCATCTGCAACCATGTTTTCCATTGCTGTTGCATTTTTTTAATAATTATTATGCCTATATTAAGTCTCTGTATACGAGTCAGATCCCACTAATATCATTTACAGAAAACATCAACGTCGTGACCGAATTTAATTAATGGGAGGATATCCACTTTATTGGAAAAAACTTGCTTCTGTTTCACGTCCACTATATTGCGGGAGACAATATGACCTGCATTTTTTCGTGCTTATAAGGACACTTCCAGAGGATCATTGGTTGTGCTTCTTTGGCTCCCATCTGTGGAAGCAATTTTTCTTCTATTTGATCTATGTGCTACTGGCTCTTTAATCAGGATCTCTATCCTTTTCCTTTTTCACCACTAAGCAAATAGTCAATTAAGGTTTAATCCAGTCTTGGAATTCATCACTTATCGTGCTGATCATCGGTTTACTTTTAATTTCATTGACCTAAGGATTGTGTCATCGATGATCGGCGATATTTGTAAGATCAATCATGTTATATATATATTAGGAATGACTAATACAAACATAATCAGGGATTGATCATTGAGATAATGACCATGGTTAGTTAATTCTGACGTTGTTTTCCACTAGGAATGGAAGCCAAACCTATTGCTTGGGAACCACATGTATCTAGCAAGCGCACCAAATAAAGGTTGGAAAAACCAGCGGACAAATTCAAGATCATCAATCCACTATAATATAATAATAGAGATTATAGGGCTCAAGTATGCATGCTCCAAGTTCATAACAAATTAAAAAAAAAAATCACAACATCTGCTTTCTAAGAACAATACGATTTCACCCAATCCAAAAACAACAGCTGACACTGATAAAATGTCCACAAAATCTCTCGGACAGCATCCCATTTGCTCCAGAACAAAGATTGTGTGAAACCCGCACCCAAGATATGAATAAACAGAAAGCATCTTCTTCTCTTTTTCTTTTCTTTCTCTCCTCTCTCTTTTTGTTTTCCTCTTACACTTGGCACCAACTCTTTTCTCTTCACTGACACGAGGGAGGCGATTTTTTTTTTCTCCCTTGCTAGTTCTCTTAGGCAGCAGCAAAAAGCTGCCCTATTTTTTCTTTTAAGTTATCCGACATATATAGTAGGCCAGGCTTTTTTATAACCGAATCAATTCTTCCGCTACTACCTGGCACAACTTCTCATGTTTACTACTCTTTGACTGTAACAATAAATCACAAACTCATCTTCCTTCAAATCTAAATCTTACAGTAACTATTTTATCTAAAGTATATCTTTTCTATTTTCAATTGCTGCAATATACTCAGCGTCTGTTGTAGATAAAACGACACATTTCTACAAATTTAGTTGTCATGATACAACTTCCCCTACAAAAGTAAAAATATGTTGACTACTCTAACTGCAAGAGCAATGTCAGGCCATGTATAAACTATACCATATATATCAAGCTCGCAACATACTTTCTCCTGTGATAAACATAGCTTCAGGGTTTTCATGTCACAAAGAATCTCCATTTTCAAAATTGATCACGCGAAGGCAAGATACTTCGTGTCAAAGTACTTGAACAATTTTGCTTTCAACCTCTTAGCTAATCTGAATATTTTGCCTAACTATGGACGTATGATCTACATATGGCAGATTGATGAATAATGAAGTCACTGCTATGGAATTTCCTAACATACACAACAATAATCAGCACGTGTTCTTTTAAGGCCTTGACCTACAGTGAATAAATCGAATTTTTAAGCAACTATCTTAGAGCCTACTTAATTTAATTAATCCAGTTAGACTTTTATTCAAACGGTAAATCATGTGCTCATTTTTTTTTAGAATCCTGTAAGATAAACTATATAGATTTCCTCCTCAAAGTCAACATGGAGAAAGATAATCTTCACAATAAATCACTTTCTTTTTACTAAAACCTCTTACCGCCTATCGAGTTTTGCATTTCACTACATTTCTATCAAATTTCCTCAATTTGAACATCTATTTGTTTTATAATGCCTACCTTGAGAAAACTCTACCAACTCATGAATTTCATTCATCTATAAACGACTAATTTCTTCTTGCATAACCTTTACCAAATTCTCTTATCTTCATGAGATTGTACTTCGTAATAGCTTTTTAGCTCACTTTCATCATAATGCACAATATACTCTAAATTAGGATAATGCCTAATAGACGATGCTCTCATATAGACTGAAAATCTAGTTTAGACCCTAACAACACTTAGAGGTGGAAAATATGTGTATTACCTCTAATTAACAAATCAATAACAATTTTAAAACATGTTCTAAAATTGTTCAGCCTAGATATGCATAATAATCAACTCAGTCAACAAATAGGTTGCGGAAAATTAAATAAACTTCAATCACACAAAGAGACAAGAATTTGGTGACGAAGTGGAAAACCTTTGAAATATCATTCAAAGGAAAAACCACTGCGGGCTAGCAGCCACCTAGAATCCACTAAGAAGAAAACCTTACAAACAGTGATTCAGACACGGGCAACCCCTGTTGCTTGATTCTGACACCCCTGATGTAATAATCTAAGCCTCCCTGCATAGACCCGCTCCGTGCGGCACTCCACTCAAATCTTTGAGAATCTTCTTATGGATTCTTCACCGAACACTCTTGTTCTTCAGCATGCCTTCAACATCATGAAGGTTACAAAGATATTTGATCGAAGACGAGAGAAAACTTGTCAATCTTGAAGCACAACCACTACAAGAAAATTGACCTTTAGGGACGGATTTACTTTGGGACAGTCACAAAACCGTCCCTAAAGGTCCCCTTTTGGGACGCAACAAAGGTGTCGTCCCAAAAGGGGTGTCAAAGAACATCTTTAGGGACAGATGCCTCTTTCCGTCCCTAAAGGATGTGTTTTAGGGACGGATTTTGAGCATTCGTCCCAAATAAATTGGCGGGAACATGGCGGGAAAAACTTTGGGACGACAACATTCCGTCCCAAAAACACTTCTAGTTCGAACTAATATATGTTCGTTCGAACTACGTATAATTACGTGCGAACGACACTTTTGGGACGGCAAACAAACGTCCCAATAATGTACAAGTTAGGACTACCTATAAGTTTGTTGCAACTAAACACACCAGTGCGCACACTATTGTGTTAGGTTTGAACTGTAGTTAGCACTGTTAAATTTCCCTTGTTCGACACCTGTCTAGAATTTGATTTATTTAAAATAGTCCGAACTAGGTATATCATAGTTCCAACGGCTCAGACACAGCAGATCGATGCGATGTGATGTGACCTTTCATTAAATGCGTCCGTTTAGTTCAAACTTTCTAAATGTCAGTTGAAACTTGTATTAGTGGGATATGTGTGGTAACTAACATTTGGGTGGGCGACATCATAATGCAACGTGCGAACGTCATTTGCGAATACACACATGTGAATGGATATCTGATACGGTAAGTTCGAACCGGCATTTTACTAGTGCGGACTATGGTCTGTGCGTTTTAAAAAGAACCAAAGGTCTTAACAGGGACGCATTGCGTCCCAAAAACCTCTTCCTCTCCCGCAAGAAACCGGCGAACTCGGACTTAGCCGCTCACCACCGTCAGAGAGGCCGTGCCGTCGCGCTAGGAGAACATCTGCACCCTCCTTCACCCTGGTATTCTCTCTATCCTCTTCTTTTAACAGATTTTGGGGGTTTTTTGGTAATGGTTGGACGGTTTTTTTTGCGGTGAATGTGGGTAATTTTTGGCTTGGATTTAGTCGATTTTGGGTTGGTTGGTGGTGTTGTTTGGGAGGAAACTCTTTTCATGGTTGTTGGACAGCATTCCGCCAACATTTGGCGGTGATTTGCGGTGGCTGCCATGGCTGAGTCAACTCAGCCATGGTTTTGCAGTGTGGACAGTGCGAACTGGCCTTAATAAGTTGTTACAATTTATTTGCCTCCATTGTTCCTGTTGAAACATGTTTCTCTGTTGTTTGAACCCTATATTTGCATGTTCAAACCTTCCGCATTTGTTCAGACTCCATATTGGTAGTTGAAACTAGAATTTGATCATTTTGACATAGTTGAAACTAAATATTGTTTGTTCCAACATATATTCCTTTAGTTCGGACATTAGTTTCTATTCAAACTGAAAGTTGGTTTACACTCGATTCTAGTTCAAACTTAGAACTATTGTAGTTCAAACTGTACCAGAGATAACAAACAATCAGAAACTTCGGACAGTGCGAACTTTTGGCCCTATAAGTTCCAAAAATTTTTTGCCTTCATTGTTCTTGTTGAAACCTGTTTCGAGGTTGTTTGAACCTATATTTTCATGTTCAAACCTTCCGGAGTTTTTCAGACTCCATCTTGATAGTTGGAACTGGGATTTGATCATTTTGACATAGTTGAAACCAAATATTGTTTGTTCCAACATAATATTCATTTAGTTCGCACATACGTTTCTGTTCAAACTGAAAGTTGGTTTACACTCGATTCTAGTTCAAACTTAGAGCTATTGTAGTTCAAACTGTAACAGAGACAACAACAATCAGAAACTTCAATTTAGCCATGGTTTGTGTGGACAGTGCGAACTTTGGCCCTATAAGTTCCAAAATTTATTTGGCTCCATTGTTCCTGTCGAAACCTGTTTCGAGGTTGTTTGAACCTATATTTACATGATCAAACCTTCCGGAGTTGTTCAGACTCCATCTTGATAGTTGAAACTGGAATTTGATCATTTTGACATAGTTGAAAACAAATATTATTTGTTCCAACATAGTATTCATTTAGTTCGGACATAAGTTTCTGTTCAAACTGAAATTGGTTTATATTAATTTAATTCGGACATAAGTTTCTGTTCATTTAGTTCTTGTTTTCCCTTAGTTGAAACTGTTATTGTATTTCTGTTGTTTTTCAGTTCAAACTAGTGTGTGTGCACTTATGTTCCAACTTGATGGGTTATGTTCCAACTCCGTCTTATTTGTTTAAACCTTGTTTGTTTTAGTTCATACTTTTCATTTTGTAGTTCTAACTGTTTACATTGTTAGTTCAAACTTATATGAATTAATTTATCTCTTTTCTTTACAGATACTTTGTTACTAAATCTGAAAATGGCACGACGAGTCAAAGCAAGGTTATCCCGAGAGCCCTCGCCGCCACCCCCGCCGCCGCGTACTTTGGATCAGCGTCGGGAGCTCATGGAGGCACGTGCCGTGAACATGGAGCGGGAGGCATATTTACAAGATCTTGAGGATTTAACATATAGCCATCAGTCCGAACTGTATTTTGAAATGTTCAAACTTTGTTTTTAGTTCGCACAACACTTGAGCA
This sequence comes from Myrica gale, assembly GCA_963930655.1. NCBI lineage: Eukaryota > Viridiplantae > Streptophyta > Magnoliopsida > Fagales > Myricaceae > Myrica > Myrica gale. The sequence goes on from OZ005620.1 coordinate 15,753,034, forward strand.
GTTGAAACTTCATAACAGTTGGGACTACGTTTTACAGGTTCGAACTACACATATGTTGGGACTAATGTTCATTATGTGCGGACTTACATTAAGTTCGGACTACCGTTTACAAGTTCCAACCTAAGAGCAGTTCGAACTAACATTGACTGGTTTGAACTTCAAATCGGTTCGGACTTGATGTTTTGTTGTTCAAACTGTTTTTAAGTTCGGACTGCAAACGTGAACGTCCTAACTATGACCTAGTTCGAACTATGTATTTCATGTTCAAACGGTTCACCCGTTTGATAGTAGTCCGAACTATGTTCTAGTTCGGACGCCTATCGCAGGAAGTGAGTCTTTTGGGACGGTTCAGACCATTTGTCCGAACTAAGCTATTTGTAGTTCGGACTGAGTGAATTTGGGACGGATTACACTTTTGCGTCCCAGAAAGCCTTTTGGGACGGACCTATTGGGACGGACGTTTGGGACGCCATATTCCGTCCCAAAAGAGCTTTTGGGAAGGTTTTTTGGGCTTTTGGGACGCCTACCCTCCGTCCCAAAAGCCCAAAATTCTTGTAGTGAACTCTTCTAGGGGTTTTCTCTCAAGGAAGGAGGCACAGATATACTCAATGGAAGCCTCAATAACCTTTAAGACGACCTCCCACGAAACCTAGTAGGGTTTCCTAACATTTCAAAAGGAAATTCCAAGAATTCAGGGATTTTTGAAATTCGCCGGAAGTCGCTCGAGCGCTGGTCAAACGTTGTGTTGTCTGTCTGAAATTTGCACTGAGCGCTCGAGCACTTGTCTAACGTTGTGACTCTATCTGCACTTTTTCAATGGTCGCTCGAGCGCTTGTCTAACGCTGGTTGAACGTGATAACTCTGTATGAATTTTTCCAAGGCCGCTCGAGCGCCTGTTGAACGCTGGTTGAATGTGATGAAGACTTTGGACAGACCATCAACTCTAACTCTTGAACAAATGTGGGGACCAAAATTACAACTCGATCAAGACATATTTTGACACGGAATTTTGCCAATACAAAAATGCGCTAACAAACTCCCCCTTTGGCACTTCCGTGACAAAACACACATATATAAAATAGATAAAACATAGATCTTTGCCAATCACCACAGCAATGATCTAAATACATAAATATCAGCCCTATGACCTAAAAACCATGTTCAAGAGTCTTTGAATCGGTTAGCTGAAAAACACAATCTCAAAGACCAAGTGAAAGCATAGAGAACAAACACGCATATAGAATTGAAGTTAGACCAATAGTAAGCAAACTACAGTAACAAAGCATTTGCTCCCCCTTAATCTATTCTCCCCCTTAGCCAGTTATTCATTGCAAATCTCCTCTCCCTTTTTTGTCACAAATGGACAAAGGGAAACAAAATGTCACCGCTCATTGAAGAAATAAAATGCATGCAGACATGAAAATGAGCATCAGCCGACATAAGAATTGCATATCACAAATAAGACATAATCAAGGCGCAATCAACCAAAACCGATAACAATCCACAAATGAATAGGCGAATAAGAAAGGCAACACACACTGTGATACTGAGATAAGGAAAAAATTATTGAAAAGAGGAAATGATCAAATGCCAAAAATCAACACAAAATTCATGGAACTAAGAGACATAAACAAAATTCTCAAGAGCATGGAAAATCAATACAAGCTCATTGTATGATCAAGAAAAATAATAGTCATTGATTTTATGCCACACGTCTCTAAACGGTTTTAACATCAATAATTAAAAAAATGTGAAATGCATACGTGTGTGAAATACGAAACACAATCAGAGAGGCTTAAGACCTTAATTTTGTGATAGAGGTCAAAGCTAGCCAAATGAAACCATGAGTGAAAAGAGAGACATATCACTCCAGATGAAAGTCAAACTCAATGCCACTAGAACCTGAGTATGCAACTTTGTTGCTTGTTTTTCTCCCCTAAATATTTTGCATCTTTTGCTTTTGCTGTTGCTTTTGAGTTTGCTTTTGCTTTTGCTTTTGCTTTTCGTTTCCTTTCTAGAACAGTAACAACTTCTTTTGAAGTGAAGATACTCTTTTGGAGCCTTTGACTCTAAGAGGGGCAATAAACAAGGTCAGCTAGTCAAAGGTCAATTCAGTATGATGAACATGATCTCTTTCACTTGTGGTTGCAGACCCAAAACTCACACATGCGGTCAAACCTCATCTAACCATATTAAGTGTGCATTGTGATTGGGTATGACAAATATACATTTGAAAATCATGTCAGCTAATACCAAAAAGAGATAATAGGCATGACTCTCAAATCATATTATAATTCAGACATAAATTGAGAAAGTATGTAAAAGATCATGCACGAAAATCTCAAGTATGTCAAACAGGCCAATGACCAAATGTGCTGACAAAAGGCACACAACAATCATCATTTTTTTTAATATATTAAAAAAAACAAAACAGTGAAACAAAAACACATGAACTCACAAGCTAAACAAACACTCACGAACATTAAAATAAAAATGAAATATAAATGCAACCTATGATAAAGCAAGCAAGAACAAAAAAAAAACTCATGAAGAAGAACACGTACCAATAGCCTTCATGTTGGCTAATCGGATTTCGTCCTTTTTCACCCAAATTTTCTTGACACATGTTGATTGTTTTGTCAAGTTCTGGAACTTGTCATTTAGTAACATGGTATGCTCAGTTAGAAATTTGACTTGATGTGCAAAGTTCATGTGATAGTTATTGTAGGTAGACAAATCAAATGCATTCTCTTGTCTTTTCAATTTAAAAAAATTAGGTCTGATGTGACCTATTTTCCAACAAAAATGACACGTAGGAGCAAACCGATGTGAAGTATGTGCTTTAGGTGGAACAATATAAGAATGAGTAATCATGGACTGGGAGTTAGTCTTCTTACCAGCACTCACCTTTCTCTGAGGAGCTTTAACTTCTGATTGTTTGATTGGCAATGACGCTGGATTGAAGACAGTCGTTGAAGTTGATGCACCATTAGACTTCTTGTACCCCAATCCTTTCCTATTTCCAGGTGTTGCTCTCAGGCTTAACATGTGGTCGAGCTTTTTAGACCCACTAGAGAATTGCAGAAGTTGAACATTAGATTTCTTTCGTTTGCACTCTAAGTCTTTGACTTCAGCTTCAAGGGTCAAGTTCTTCAGTTTCAAGTCATCAGACAACTTGATGTATTCTTCAAACTTGACAGTGAGGTTATCCCTTTCAATTTGACACTCATGAAGTTTCTCTAGGGTCCTTTTATTTACATTGTGCAGTTTCAGGCTTTCCCTAAAGAGTTTGTCATACACATCTTGCAAGCTTTCTTCATCATCAGATGCATCATCAGATGTCTCCGTTTTAGAGTCAATTTCCTGCGAATCACGATTATCAGTACTACACATAAAAGCCATAAAATCTACCTGTTCTTCATCACTGCTGGAATTTGATTCGTCGTCACTCAGTGAAGCAATCATCGATTTTCCTTTCGACCTGAGATATGTTGGACACTCTGATCTGACATGACGAAACCCTTGACACTCAAAGCAAATCAATTTTTTATTCTTGGACTCATTAGCAATGTTCTTATCTCGCGTCTCTTTTCTGAACCCACTGGAGCTACCATGATTCTTTTCAACACCTTTATTAAATCTTCCTTGATCATCCTTTGATCTCAAAAACTTTCTGAATTTTTTGACTAGACTGCTGAAGTGAAAAATATGTGGAAAATCTACTTTAGACCCTAACAACACTTAGAGGTGGAAAATATGTGTATTCTCTAATTAACAAATCAATAACAATTTTAAAACATGTTCTAAAATTGGTCAGCCTAGATATGCATAATAATCAACTCAATCAACAAATAGGAAGCGAAAAATTAAATAAACTTCAATCACACAAAGAGACAAGAATTTGGTGACGAAGTGGAAAACCTTTGAAATACCATTCAAAGGAAAAACTACTCCGGGCTAGCAGCCACCTAGAATCCACTAAGAAGAAAAAACCTTACAAACAGTGATTCAGACACGGGCAACCCCTGTTGCTTGACTCTGACACCCCTGATGTAATAATCTAAGCCTCCCTGCTTAGACCCGCTCCGTGCGGCACTCCCTCAAACCTTTGAGGATCTTCTTATGGATTCTTCACCGAACACTCTTGTTCTTCAGCACGCCTTCAACACCATAAAGGTTACAATGATATTTGATCGAAGACGAGAGAAAACTTGTCAATCTTGAAGCACAACTCTTCTGGGGGTTTTCTCTCAAGGAAGGAGGCACAGATATACTCAATGGAAGCCTCAATAACCTTTAAGACGACCTCCCATGAAACCTAGTAGGGTTTTCTAACATTTCAAAAGGAAATTTCAAGAATTCAGGGATTTTTGAAATTCGCCGGAAGTCGCTCGAGCGCTGGTCAAACGTTGTGTTGTCTGTCTGAAATTTGCACTGAGCGCTCAAGCACTTGTCTAACGTTGGTCTAACGATGTGACTCTGTCTGCACTTTTTCAATGGTCGCTCGAGCGCTTGTCTAACGCTGGTTGAACGTGATGACTCTGTATGAATTTTTCCAAGGCCACTCGAGCGCTGGTTAAACGTGATGAAGACTTTGGACAAACCATCAACTCTAACTCTTGAACAAATGTGGGTCCAAAATTACAACTCGATCAAGACATATTTTGACACGGAATTTTGCCAATACAAAAATGCGTTAACATAGACCTTATGACCTAATGACCCATTGAAATAGGTTGCTCCCAGTGTTCAACATTCTCATTATCATCCTCATCAAGAATTGTGGGCTCATTAACAAATTTTATGAATGTTGGTCTCGTTTGATTTGAGCTTGAACAATAATACACCTAAGGCACAATAATGTTGTTTTCCTTAAACAATATTTATCCCCACCAATTTGTGCACAGTGTTAATGTAATTTCGTTCTAGTATACAATAATGGAGCCCTGATTATAAACCAAGCGTTCAACTGCATTGCCCAAGAACTAAAAAAAAAACCCAAATGCTTGATTTTTTTTACTTCTAGATATGTTGTGTATATTCTTTCGTAAGGGAAGAGATTCAAAAATAACATGTAAAATGATTCATTATTTGCTAATCAACAGCTTAAAACCACTAATCAACAGTGAGTTGCTCAAGCGACATGCAAGCACGAAGCTAGCGCCAGACGAGCGGTGAACCTTACCGATCTAGAAGATCTGCCAATCTAACCGTTGGATTAACACCAAGAACAAAATATGACTATCCAATTAAAAGATCTAAAATTGTAGGGCTCAGATCCTCACTACGATATTTTGTGCTAAGTTTCAAGTGTGCCATAAAAGACTGTCACTAGCGACTTATAGCCTATGCCCTTTGCGTGTGTATGGTTCACCGTAGCCACCGCATGTAGTTTTGCACTAAGCAAATGCTTCTGGAACTTCACCACTTAGAAAGACGTTCCTATCTTTTTGGCTTCCCCTCTCATAAATACATTTCTAAAAAAATTCTCATTCCCAAAATTACTAGTTATATATAATACTATTTTAAAAAACTTTAGCATATTTTTTAGCGTGTCCCTTCCCCTGAATAGAAAGCAAGTTAATTTATCGACAATGTCTAGAGACAAATGTGGTCAAAATGTCTTGAACAAAATATATTGGTTTCTCTAATTTTTCAAAATCATCTAAAATCTTATTTTCATGGAAAAGCGTAGCTCTACTTTTGTCTATCTTCTTTTCTAGATCTCAAGACTTGTAACCAAACTCTACAATCAAAAAACATTGGTCTTACAATCAAGCATTCATCCTTGTTTTCCGAGGCACATGATCAAATGCCTTATACTAAGTACCTTCCAGTGGGTAGTAAATATCAATTTTTGTCCACGTCTATACTATCTCAAACCTCGACGGAACTGGTAAAGACCAATTGATTAAGTCAAATTTACAGCTTTGTGTTAAAATTGTTAAAAATAAATGCAGCAGAAACAATAATAGGATCGAACATACATCTAGACATATTTGTTCAACCACAGCACAACATAAGCACAACATAGTTAATCTGCATCTGGAGATCTAAAAATCAGCAGTTGAAGGACCTTCTAGCCTACTTCTAACCTTAGAGTCATCTTGATGGAATACATAGGCATGTATATATAGGCTAGGCCAGGGACCCTCAATTTGAATTTAACTTTTTAAATATTCTTCTCATCAAGGAATAAATCTGTATTTAAATTTAAACATAATTGCACCCAGGGCCCCTGAGGTATCACAATATTATAAATAAGCCTCCAAGGTAATGTTTTCAACAAATAGACCCCTGAGGTCGAGTTCACATAAAAAAGAAGCCCCTCCGTTCACTTCCCATCCAACCGTAAACGGTAATTGCTTACGACAATTTAAAATCCACATCAGAACCAATCAATGAGTGCCACTTGTCCATTTAAAAATGCCAAGCCATGTGTGTGCCACATGTCTGTCACAGTGAGTTGGCAGACAGGTGGCTCACGCATGGCTGAGCATTTTTAAGTGGACAGGTGGCACTCATTGATTGGTTCTGACGTGGATTTTAAATACTAATCAGCAATTGCAGTTAATTGGTTGGACGAGAAGTGGACGAAGGGGCTATTTTTTTATGGGAACGTGACCTCAGGGGTCTATTTGTTGAAAACGTTATCTCAAGGGTTTATTTGCAACATTATGATACCTCAAGGGCCCTAAGTGCAATTATGCCTTAAATTTAAAACTTCATTTCTAGAATTCTTATTGGAATAAATCTCTAACCTCTCAATCTAATTTAAACTTTAAAACATGTGATGTGTGGGCCACACTTTAGTGGATATTAAAATAATATCTTACATTCTCCCACTTGGCCCACATGTCACATGAATTGCCTTATGGGTAAGAGATACTTGAATATGGCCAAATTTTTATTTATTCCAACTAGTTATGGAACACTCCCACTCAAATAAAGAATATCATGCACAAATCATAGCGGCAAGACTCTTATGATCAAATCATTATCTTCCATGAATCACAATACACAACACCATGTACATGAGTACTTTATTAGCTATAACTTTATGAATGAACTTCCAATAAGTCATTCGGATCCAGCTTTATGTTTATCCTCACGGATAAAACAATTACAATACCTTATGTGCACAAATGTAAATATATTCTCCAAGAATATGAATGTATGTCTATAGACCAGAATAGAGATAAACTGAGCCTAAACTAAATTAACAAGTCCCATAAGCTCCATATGAATTTATACTGTAGTACCGGTTACTTTCAGTCATGGGATTTGTAATGTATAATTCAGTACTTGAATGCTAAAATAAACACCAAGTGTCTCATATGTTCTCTCTTATGCTAAGATACTTTATGTCGATATACATATTTCTTCTATTGATCTTGAAGAAAACAAATGTAGCAGAGTATCGATAGACAACTTGATAAGTCTCACTATATTATTGACAAACATGAGATCAAATTTTCAACCATAATGCCTGCATAATAATCTCATAGCATGAGATGATGTTGTAGTCCTTGGTTTCTAAGGAAAAATTAAATGACTTATTTACAGCCTTTTAATGCTCCAAAATCTGGGTTACTCTAAGTACCAACCCAGCAATCCTACTGACAAACCAATGTCCAGCCTTATGTAAAGTGCCTACAATAGATGGTTACAAAATAATTTGCATCTACCTTTATTCCAATGCGCCATAGGGACATTAATCTTTAATAAATTTATGCATTTTAACAACAGTTGCTACAAAAATTTTGCAATTCTTTCATTCCGAATATCTTAAAAGTCTTTACCATATAGAAATTTTAAAAGGAGAATTGTCTTGCCTAATGTAGCAACTTCAATGACTGTTTATAACCAATAAATATTGCAGTAGGAAAAATAAAACAACCAAGGAAATAAACCTTCGCACCTGAAATGTAAACTTTATTCTAAATTAACCAATATCAATTTAGTAGCAAATTCAAACTACCTATAGGTAGAGGTCGCATGTCACGCATGAATTTACTAAACTTTATAATGAAACTAATAAATTTCGCATTAATGAAGAACCTTCGTACCTGTGGCATTGGAATATCCATCTCTTAACACTAATTCTGTAAGACCCCGAAGAAACCTTGCTTGGACAAGGCATGATTTTATGTTAAGAAAATGCATGTATAATTATTTTGAATTTCTAAAATATGATGTTATGATTTTAAATGCTATGGATGGGATTTTAAATCTATAGTAACCAATTTCATGTTGCTAGATTAATTGTATAATTTCCTTCAATAATCTTGATTTTAATTTTTTAAGGATTTTCTTATGAATGATTTTAGATTATTAAGACTTGCATGTTGGGCTTAGAAACCTCAAACAATGGGCTGACATTGGGCTACCCATGTATGGCCGGTTATTAGATGTATTTGGGCCTTGAAGTTATGACATATGGGCTGCCCAAGTACATGTGATGATGGGCCCTTGAAGTGAGATATTGGGCTGCCATGAGGCTTATAACATGTGGTGTATATTGGGCTTATATGGCATGCTAATGGGCTGCCAAAATAAACATGGTAATGGGCCTAGTAATGGTGCTATTGGGCCTTAAGAAAGTTGGACATTGGGCCCAAGCCCATAGACTTATGAATTGGACTTTAGGTGGTAATGTTGGGCCTTGGATTAAGGATTTATTGGGCTGCCCAATGGGCCTTGAAGTCAAGTTTATAATATGAGATTAGTATTGCTAAACTTCATTTATTTTACTAAGTAAACTAGGTAGTTGGAATTCAACCAAGTTAACTAAATGGGGAACAAGCTTCAAACTAGAAGTTGGAATTATGTGGAGAGGGGAGATACACGTGAATGACAATTAGGGTTTGAATTTTGTGGTGCAAAAATGTTATACAAGAAAGGCAAGGGAGACATGAAGGAGACAAAACTTGCAAAAGCTGAAAATAGACATAGAAAGGGAAAGAAAACCCCTTGGCCGAATTTCTTGGCCACATGCACTCCTTTTACCTTTTGTGAGAACCCTTACACGCCTAACACCACCCTCACACACTCATGCACTCATTTTGACACCATTTGGTCGACCAACACAAGCCAAGAGAAAGGGAGAGAAAGAGAGAAACCAAGGCCAAACCGAAACCCTTGGCCCCAAAGGCTGAGTTTGAGCTGCTGTCAAGGAGGTTTTGGGTAGGAGAAGAAGGAGGACAAGGAAGAAGAAGAAGGTGAAGTCAAGAGGTGTTGTGCAAGGGAAAAAGGGAAAAAGAAAACAAGGGAAACACTAAGGTAAAAACCGGATCTTGTTTTCCTCTTGATGGTCAAACCCTTTTGTGTTTAGATCTTAGGGTTTGAGCTGTTATGCTTGGATATGGTGAGATCTGAATGACTAAGAGTATTAGGTTGCTTAGTAGGTGAAAAAGGGGAAGAAGCTTTCAAGGGATCAAAGGGGAGGAAAGAAGAACAACAAGGTAAGCATGGATCATGCATCTCTATGTTGGCCGAACCATATGGGGTTGGATATTGAGTTTTTGTTTTCTATTTTAGTTGGACTTTGAACATGGGTATGTGCAAGTGATAGATCTGGACATACATGCTTTAGATCTAAGTTTTAAATGTTGGAAATGCAAAGAATAGACAATGTTTACTAGATGAAGTTAGATCTAACCAAGGTTGTGTTTTGTTGAATGAAAGTTGAATATTTTCTTAGATCTAGGGCTGTTGATGTGTCTAATGTATAAATCTAGTCATGAGGATATTAATGATGAAGATATGAAGTTGATATATGCAAGATAGGTGATAAAATGCAAGGATGAGCAATGTATGTTAGAAAAAAAAGGGTTAGACCTAGCCTAGGTTGTGCTTGGCCGAATGGTATGGTTGTTTTTCCTTTAGATCTTGTGTTGTTGAGGTCTCTAAATGATAGATCTAGAGTTGGTGGTTGTATATGATGAAAATATGGAATTAATACATGCAAGACGGGTCATGAATGCAAAGGAGATGTATATTATAATTTTAGCATGAAAAATGTGGGATTTTGATGTATAGCCGAACCATGTATGCTTAGGTTTTCATGAGTGAATTGTATATGCTTAGATCTGGACATTGGTCATGTTGTGTACAAGATTTATGACCTAATGTATGGTAGATGAGTGCTATGTGTAAAGAATGCATGCAAGGTGATAGGACCAAAGAAATCCTAGTGGTGTTGTGATATTTTGAGTTGGCCGAATATTGCTATGAGTATGATGTATTGTGTTGGTGCTTTGATTTATAGATCCTAGGTTGTGAAATTGTTGAATGGAGGATGGGATCACCATTGGAGTAAAAGTTGTGATTATTTGGTGCATAATGGTAGTGGCCGAATGTTAGTAATAATGAAACCCTAAGTACCATTTATGATTTATGGATTTTCGTTATTGTGATGGATAAGGAAATCAGAGTTTAGGCTAGTGGGAATAAATATTGAAGAACCATGACCTTTTGATAAAATATTATTGGGAACCCTAGTTAAGATTTAATCATAGTTGGATATAAGTTTTTAATGGAGTACGTGTAATAAAAAGAGACTTAGGGTTAATTCGGTCATGGTGTCGACACCTTGAGTGATGGTGTCGACACATCTAACTAAAACCCGAGAGTTTACATTTTTCCCACTTTGACTAAGTGTTGTAAGTGTCGACACCTTGAGTGATGGTATCGACACATATAACTAAAAGTGTTGTAAGTGTCGACACCTTGAGTGATGGTGTCGACACATATAACTACATTCCGAAATTTTATCTAATTGAAATATGTGAGGTGGAATTTATGTAACCCTAATCTATTAATTGATTAAAACCCTAATCGGGAATAGATGTGTAAATATTTTGTAACATGGTTAATAATTAAATAACCTAAGTTTAGATAATATTAGAGGAGTAAATAAAATACTTTAATTGATTAAAAGAATATCGGTGATTATGTGTATAGTATATATTTAATAAGTATGTGCTATTTCTTAAAGACTAAGAAATATCTGAACCGCTTGTAGGCGATCTACGTGTTTTATACACTACCAAGGAGGACAGAGTGTAAGTGGACAGTAAGTGGTTCCTTTCAAAACTGGAATGACACACTGCATCATTTCATGAACAAGCATGAGATTTTGATCAAGCATGACATGACATGTGCATTGCATGAATTTTTCTAAAGAGAATATTTATGCAATGATTTTATGAAAATTATGAAATGTTTTATGAAACGATAAGTTAAGATAAGGGGCACCGGTCGGTACCGTACCATCAAGATGGACTCCCATACCGAAGGACAAATGTGAGAAGGATGGGTGAATCCACGAGGCTGTGCAAACCACACTGAAGGACATTGAGAAGGTGTGGTGCCTCCAAGGGTCATGTCTAGCCACTGAAGGACAAATGAGAGAAGGTGCGCTAGCTGACCGCATGTAAGGTCTCCAAGGGAATTCGGGGACGGTTCCAAAGGGAACGCACAACCCTGACTTCAGGGGTTAAATGGAGCGAGCCCACAAGTAAACGAGATGGAATGGTTGTGAAAGGCCAACAGTGGCACAAGTATGAATAAGAAATTCTCAAGGGCCTGGGGCCGAAATTAAGCAAGAGCATGTACATATCCATGACATGCATGTGCATCACTTATCAAGTTTATTCTCTTTCATGATAAAGCAAGCATAAGTCAAGAGCATGTTTCAAGTTATGTCTTTCCCTTACTGAGTCTTTTTGACTCACGTGTTTTTAAAATTGTGTCATTCCAGATGCCACAGGTGAAGAGAGTCAGGAGGACTACCTGACTTAGAAAGTTCCCGGATGATATTCTTATTTTGAGCATAGTGACCTGATCGATGAGATCCGTCACTATTTAAATTCTAAACTTATATGTGTTTTGTATGAGAACTTAATGAGAACCCTGATTATGTTCGATTAAGCTCGAATCCCTCGTGGTCTTGTATGTTTCCGCCGTAAGCAAGTAAGTAAGAACGCTGGAGCTATCCGGAGATAGTTCGCGGCTGTCACGTTTCCTGCGGGGTGCCGTTCGGGGCGTGACAAATTCACTATTTCATCCAAATCAAATCACAAAAATAATAACCTCCCTGCGAGGCCTGGTCACCATTTTTACAATTCAATTAAAATGTTGATGTTAATAACTTTATGAAGTCTTTATGCGATCAACGTTACCAATCAGGATGAGGCTACTCTTAAAAGGTTTCGACAATAATAACTTATCCTAACATCAAAATTATTATAATCTTTTTTGATCCACAAATAATCTAAATGTCAATTCTTTATAAAGTTTGATGACTCCAAAATTATTTCGTTAACCACAACTTCAATGGCAATATAAAAGTGGAACCTTGTGTTGATCCCTAAAAATATCAAGCCAATAACCTCAATGAAGTTTAGAAACCATATGTGATTTCTAAAATATTTCGATAATCACAAATGCAGAGGCATTAATATAATTTTTTTAATCTAGATGACCTAAATGGGTCAGATCCAGTCCAAGATGGACCAGGTGGTTCAATCTATGAGCCCTCTCTGTATGTACTGCACGACCCAAATAAAAAAATAGCCCAGTTTAATTGGATCAAGTGCAAACTCACAATAAATTAATCATTATTCATATCCAGCTAAAATATGGAATGAGCAAACTTTATTTGTTCACAGAACGACCTCAAATTGACCCCAACTAATCATCTCACTTAAAGGATCAAAATTGAAACAAAACTTCAGTGACAAATCTACAACAAAAACCAAATTCATTTTGCTTTATACAAAATCAGATATATTAAAGCATAATGGTCAACAATTATAGCAAGTCCCACAAAATAAAAGTCCAAACAAAAGCAGCGGTTTATACTTTATCTAGAACTATTGACGTTCTCACTATATGCAAAAGTAAAACCAAGAAAATTTTTGATTTAATTACAATTTTACCCCTCAAATTATCACTTGATTCTTAGATACCTCCACAAACTTTAACAACTCACCACCACAAACTACACTTCTTGTTGCGATGTCATCCCTCAACCTATTGAAGTTGTTATATCGAACGGTTTTCGTCCAACGTGAATGACATGTGACATTCTCCTTACTTAAAAATAATTTCTTGACCAACTCGATTCTCAGTGAGTCATCTTTTATTAAAAAAAATATGAAAAAAAAAAATCGGCTAACTATATATTATTTTTTGGCTCTAGGAATTGCTAGAAGCACTGTAGAAGTCTAAAGATGACTCAAACGAGGGTAAATTTGTCTTTTCAAGTAAGGAAAAGGTCATGTATTGTTCATATGGAACGGAAACCACTCGGTTTAACAACTTCATCAGGTTGGGGGATGAAATTGCAACCAGAAGTATAGTTTGTGGGGGTGAGTTGTAACGAGTTAAAGTTTGTGGGGTGAGTTGTAACGAGTTAAATTTTGTGGGGGTATTTGAGATTCGGGTGGTAGTTTGAGAGGGAAAATTGTAATTAATCCAAAATTTTCTTTTGTGCGGCAATAAAACATTCTTTTGTTCGCTGTGAAACCTGAGAGCTTGAACTCAAAAGAAAAACAAAAAACAACTTGTTGCATTCACAGAAAATGGGTCAAAATATCTGACCAAATTCTGTTAACGAAATGAAAAGGTTTCATGCAAACTTTGAGCCATAGCCATCTTTAAAGACAAGTAGTCTCAAAAGTTTTTACGGAAGCCATAGCCATATATTAATCAAAACCGACTTTCCTTGGATGCAAATAGAGAAGATTTGTCTCTTAAAAAAATCCAATAGCCAAATTTCCTTTGGAATCATGCAACAATTGATTTTGTCTAAAATATGCGGATTCTACATATTCAAAAAATCTTTGTTTATGGGAACGGAAACCAATATTGGAAAATTTTATCTCTTAACGATGAAAAAGATTTAGAAAAACATATCTATAAAACCTATTCTAGATCTAGACGATTTCGATACTGGAGATGGATTTTTCTTTTGCAAATCTAGAAAATCAGTTCGGCATCTCTCTAGAAACAAAAATCATATTGCTGAAAAAATTAGCATAAAAGTTGCTCTGATACCACATGTTAAATAAATGCATCAAAAGCAATAATATGAGCACACATACCTCTAGCCATATTTGTTCAAGCACATTACAACATAAGCACAACTTAGTTAATCTGCATATGGAGATCTGAAAATCATCAGTTGAGGGATCTTCTAGCCTATTCCTAACCTTAGAGTCGTATTGACGGAATACTTACACGTAAGATATTAAATATGCACATCAGAATTCAGATCGACATACCTCCAGCCATAAGTGTTCAAGTGTTTGCCTTTGTACTGTAAATGAAAATATATGTGAAAGTGTGAGACCCCGAATTTCATTATGCTGAATTATGTCATGTATCTATTTTTGGTTTAAATTTGGGGGCTAGTATTAGGCCTAATGTAAGAGGTTTTGTTATATTACAAAGACTTATTAAATTTAATGTCAAGGAGTGCATTTTATTATCTTATAGATGCTGAATTCACCTAAGCAAATTCATTATATTAAAGTATGGATTATGATTATGAAAATCAGTGCATAATTACCTTATACCGTCAATAGGTAGTCTTAAGCTTCATTAGGAGAACTAAGTGATAAGTTAGTGTGCTTATAAAGTAGTCCATGTGAAAGAGATAAAAGCAAAATAAAATAAATAAATGAATGAAAGTCTAGTGAAGTGGGTGTTTCACGTGAATGGCTAAAGAGAAGACCAAAGTAAAGCCAAAGAAGATAAAGAGAATGAGACAAAGCATTAATTAGATGACATGACTTGTAGAACAAAGAAAGTCAAGAGAAGTGGGATGGAAGGGAGTTCACGTGAAAGGCTAGTGAGGCAAGAAATGAGAAAACAAAAAGAGAGGGGACAAGGCATTAAATGAACTGACCATGTCACATGGGCAAAAAGCAACACACTCATTTCACTCTTGCACTCACTTCACTCTCGGTTCTCCCCCACAACATCCATTTAGTCACACACAAGAGAGGACCCAAGAGATAGGGGAGCAGGGGAAGTTTGAACTTAAGAAGAAGAAGAAGAGGAAGGAAGCCGAGAAGGAGAAGAGGGAAGGAAAGAAGAGAAGAAGAAAAAGGGAAGAGGGACTGCTGGGTGACTAAGGAGACCTCAACAGCTATAAAAGATAACCAAGGTACGGAAGATCTATCACTTTGATCAAAGAAAACCATGGAAAACCGTGAGTTTGATATGGGTAAAATGCTAGACTAGGTTTGGTTGCCATGCTTTGTTTTTTCTTGCTGCATGTTGGATTTGGTTGTTAATGATTTGAGAATGTTAGGTAGACATGCAAAGTGTCCTAGAGGTGTGGATGAAGGAGGAGAATTTTGGTGCTTGGTTTAATGGTTGTTCATAGCAACTTAGGGCAAAAGGTAAACATAGAAAAGATTATATCTTTGGTGCATGTGATGGTCGGCCATGGCAGGGAGTGATCATCCCCTGCGTATAAGACCCCCTTGAAGTTTTCTTTGTGACCTAGATTCACCTCTAGGCTGAGATGCATGTGGGTTTTGTTGAGAGACAAATTGCAGATGAGGAACTTTCAAGAGATGGTAGGCATGCACGGTCAGATTGGGCTAAGGCTTCAAAGGAAACTAGTTGTGCCATAGGTGTTTGTTGGAAGGACCAAAAGAAAAGGGGTAAATGCAATAGCTTTAGCTTGATGAAGATGGAATCATGGTTTTGCCGTAAATTTTGAATTGGAGTTGAAAAAGTAGGAAGAATATGAGAGAATGGCTGTTGTTATGAGATGTTAGCAAGAGCTGCACCCATTTGTGTAAGCATGGTCGGATAGGTGATGATGGTGGCATAGGGTGCTGTCATATAATCTTCAAGCAAGTGGTAGTGCCATGAGCTGGAGGGTGGAGGGCAGATCTGCTCCTCTTCCTTCATGGTGGTCTCTGATTTTGTAGCACCTCCTTAAGAGTTTAAATTGGTCCTTAAATGTTGGTTATGGCAAGGGGAGATTGGAATTTTGGTCGCTTGAAATTTGGAAGCTTAAGAGGCCATAGTTGCTGTTGGCCGGATTTTGTTGAGTATTATGCCTTTGAGGACTTCTTGTAAAACATGTTTTGATTACTGGGGGACAGGATTAGAAGTCTTGGATTAAGCAAGAATTAGCAATATGATGCATGCATGAGATGCTAGTTGTGGCCAAATGGAGTGTTGGTGGTAATCTTCGTTTTTCTGCTTTTAAAGTACAATATTAATTATGATTTTGCTATGTTATGGCCATGGGTTAGAGTAGATAGAAATTTGAACAATGTTGCTTGGAGATTGATCAGGCATATAATGAATTGTGCGGGTTTGATGTTGGTCTAAAGAATCAAGTTAGAAACCATGTTTAAAGATTGTTGGAATAGGGAGTTGTTAGTGACCTGTTTGTAATTATCATCACGCTCGATCAGCGTGCGACTCACGCTCGAGCGCCCTTAGGAAGAATGTTAGACAGATTCGTGTCGCTTGACCGGCGCTCGACAGGTGCTCGAGCGGGCTTGGAGGATTTCATACAGATTCATAGCGCTCAACAGCCGCTCGAGCGAGGCTAGATGAAATTTGGACAGAGACTTGGCGCTCGACCGATGCTCGACTGGCACTCGAGCGGTGCCTGTTAAATTTCAGGAAAATGTGGAATCTTTGGAGTTTTCTATTGAAGACTTGCGAAACCCCTCATATCAAGGCTAGCCGACCAAAACCAAGTTAAGGAGTTTATTGAGGGTTTTAGGTGCCTCCTTCCTTTGGAAAAAGTGTTGAGAGAATTTTTGCTTCAAGTTGGTTGATTCTTCCTCATCCTTCAAGTATAATGGTTCCTTCATTGTGGTGAAGGTATGTTGATGGCATTGAATTAAATTGCAAGCCTAAGAGTGAAAAGGAGGCCAAGATGGCCACGGGTTGATCACGTAAATAAGGATTTATGTCTATCGGTTATGTTTGGAAGGATTGTGGGCATTGATGTTCATGTGAACTTGAAAACTTGGAGATAAGACCAATGTAACTTAGGTTAAATCCTATAGGTCTCAGCAGCAACTATATAGCATATCCTTTGAGGTTTAAGTGATGGAATTGGTAGACATTAGTCCAGGCATGGTATGATGAAAGATATCAAATAAGGGATATTAAGTTAGACGTATTATAGGTTGCTGATTTTGTATGAAATCGTTGATAAGGTTGAATCATTACGGATCCGATCTTGGATATTGAGGTTACGAAAGACGATGTTGTAAAATCAAGTTGGAATACCCTAGGAGTTCACTTAATTTGGAGTTGTTTGATGTGTATGATTGTTGTTTTCAAATTTACTTTTATGAAAGCTAAAAATGTTTAAAATAAATTTTAAGTACGAATTCATGTATGATTTCACGTAAAGGAAATATCACGTTTAAAGATCGAATTTTGAAACCGAGTACATATATGAGTACTTTTCTTTGAATGTTTATTTTTAAGCGTTAAGTAACGAAAGTAACTCGCTTGTAGGAGAAGACCCATTTTAAGCTCGAGAGGATAGAGGTAAGTGAAAACTAACTTTCTATGAAAACTGGAATGAAACGCAGCATGTTTTTATCCTCAAGCATAACATGTTATTTTTATCAAGCATAACATGTTGTTTATAACCAAGCATGACAAGATATTTCTCATCAAGCATGGCATAACATACGCATTTGCATGAAAGCATGAAAGAAGTTTTCGTGCAAATGAAAGCAATGAAGGTTTTATGAGATATTGTTATCAAGCATGACACGTCATAAGCATTTGCATGATTTTCTTAAAAGAAATAAAAGGAAGATTTGTGCAAGTGAAAGCAAGAAATTTTTATGACAAGTTAAGTTAAGGGGCTATGGTCGGTACCGTACCATCAAGAAGGACACCCATACCAAAGGACGAATGAGAGAAGGATGGGTGATCCTAGAAGTAAGTGCAACCACACTAAAGGACGAATGCGAGAAGGTGGGCTAGCTCGATCAGATGTTATGTCTCCAAGGGAAATAGGGGACGGTTCCAACGGGAACGCACAACCCTGACTTCATGGGTTAAATGGAGCGCAAGTAGCCCACAAGATAAGAATTGGATGTTTTCCTAGATCAAGATCTTTACAAGTGCAAGTATGCGTTTTCAAAAGCAAGTGCAAGTGCATATGCACACATGAAGTATACATGCACATCAAGAAGTCATGATCATGCATGAAGCACATTATGTTTACAAGTGCATGATTTCAAGTTATGTTCCTTGTGCATGATTACAAGTTCATGATTTGAAGTTACGATTTCAAGTTATGTTCCTAGTGCATGACTACAAGTACAAGTTCAAGTTTATGTTTACAAGTTTAAGTTCAAGTTTGCAAGTTCAAGTTCATGTTTACAAGTTTCAAGTTTACAAGTACAAGTTCAAGTTTATGTTTACAAGTTTCAAGTTTACAAGTTCAAGTTCATGTTTACAAGCTCATATTTACAAGTTTTTTTCCTTACTGAGTCGTTTGACTCACAGTTTTCAAAATGTATCATTCCAGATTTGCCAGGTGACAGGAGTCCTGAGGATTACCTGACCTAGTAAGTATTAAATTGTAATGTTGTTGGTCATAGGCCATTGGGAAAGCACTACGGGTCAGGAGTTGGAGAATGCACAAGAAGCCCTAAGAGTGCTTGACATCATACTGAGGCAGCAGATTGCTAAACAATAATGTAAGGTATATAGGGATTCAAGATGTAATGTAAAGATGTTATGAGTAGGTCAATATGAAGAGGTTTTGATGGAGTCTCTTAGATCATGTACCTCAGCCATGCAGCCATACTATGTAATTAAGATGCTTACACTATTACCGATGAAATCGTTTCGTGTAAGTTGAAGTTTATGTAAATCTCTTTGGCCCGTCTCTCTCAGTTGTATGTATATATATATAAAAAAAAATTTCACTGCAAGATTAAGAGAAAACGCTGGAACATTCATTTAGTGGATGTTCGCGGCTGTCATTAACCCCTTCAGGCTAGCGTTCGGGGCGTGACAGAGAGTGATAGGGTTCTTCTAGCGTATTCTTTAACTGTAATAATTCTCTTAATGGAATACACACAATCTTCTGCTTATAACCAAAAGGAAGAAAAAATCAAGACAAACTGCATGATATTGAGTAGAAATAAAAAGACGTACGCAAACATAAAGCCAAAATCGCATGAAACCAAATAGTCGCACAAAAACTAATTGAGGAAAAGATGCGTGAATAGGCTATAGCATGAAACAAGTCTCTAGGTGATTTTCATAACTTTTAACTAGCCTATTTTAAAAAAAAAAATTGAAAAATAGAGTTGATCGCCGGCTAATGAGACAAAAGAAAGAAGTTTTCTTTTAATGTTGATACAAAGAACCGTGATCTCTTGATTCATGCGATAATCTGAAAATTTTATCAGTAGATCACGTCACTGAACAAGAGGCATGGAATGAGGCTCTGAGACTACATGTTAAAAATAAACGCACGGAAACTGTAAATTCCTAGGATTAAGGCAACCCAAGAGGGGATGAATTGGGTTTTCAAACTTTTTCGGTTTTAACCCTCAAAGTCGTGTTTGCAAAGTGAAGGATAATTTAGCACAAGTATTTAAGAAAGTATTGATGCGATAAGTAAATAAGTGTTAGATGTAAAAAGAAGGGTTTAGAGAATCAAACACGATATTTTTAGGTGGTTCGGCAAATCCGCCTACATCGATCTCTGAAGCTCCTTTACCGAGCCTTGAGCTTTTTCCACTATTCTCCAAATAGTGTACACACTAGCTTCTGGGTGCTAGAGAATCGTACAAGTGCTTTCTCAGTCTCAACACTCACAACCCAAGTGATTTTCAGGCTCACCACTCACAACCCATCCAAGCTTGAGATATTCCCTCTCTAAGCTTCTTCTTTGGTGAACAACCTCACTAAAGGAATCAGCTCTTTCGGATAAGAAGATACGAGAATGAAACTCTCTCAAGAGTGGATATGAAAATGGAAATCTCTATCTCTTGATTCACACAATGAGAAGGATAAGAAAAATGTGATTTGTGTGAATGATATGAAAAATATGAAATATGAAGGTTTAATATCTTTCTTAAGTTATAGAAATGATATGTGGTTGTTCTCCTTAGTTTTTAGACGTTAGGAAGGTCTATATATAGCCACAATAGAAAACTAATCGTTTATAGCCGTTGGGGGTCCTCTGTCAAAACGAGTCGGTCGACCGCTACACAAATCGGTCAACCGCTTCAAGTTACAATTACCCAACGGTCATAATGTCAGAACCTCAAAGAATGTTTTTTCAAAAGCATATACCAGTCGACCGCTATACCAAGCGGTCAAATAACGGTCGACCGCTTCACCAGTCGGTCGACCTTCTCAACTTAAGCACATGATCTGATTCATTTAAAACCACGGTTTTGACCACTTTGAACCACTCAATTTTAAAGACTAACTTCTCATTAAAAATATTTTGATCTTCCAAGCAAGAGGCAAAATGGTTTATGCTCGTTTTGAAATATATGAAAGTGTGTTATTCATATCCTTGTCAAAAGTGAAACTAAAAGTTACAAGGTTATACCCTAAGACCTTGAAACTTCACTTTTGAGCTCCTTGTTTCTTCTTGATCTTCAATTTTATAGTCTTTGGCTCTTTGATAGAAATATCTTTGTCTATGAAAATATTTGTTTAGTAAACTTAACAAAAGCCAACAGAAATAATAATATGATCGAACATACCTCTAGCCATATTTGTTCAAGCACAACACAACATAAGCACAACATAGTAAATCTGCATCTGTTGATCTGAAAATCAGCGGTTGAAGGATCTTCTAGCCTATTCCTAACCGTAAAGTCGTATTGACAGAATACACAGGCATGTATATATAGGCTAGGCCAAGGACCCTCAATTTGAATTTAACTTTTAAATATTTCTCTCATCAAGGAATAAATATGTATTTAAATTTAAAACTATATTTCTAGAATCCTTATTGGAATAAATCTCTAACCACCAAATCTAATTAAAACTTTAAGGCGGAAAGTCATAGTTAGCTCTGTAAGTATGAGCAAAAATCAAATTGGTATCCGTAACTTTCAAAACGACGATTTATGACCCTTAACTTTTGAAACTCATCAAATCATGCCCCCCATACAAATTAGGGATTAAGTCCGACAGAAAATCATGCAAAATGACCTAAATGTCCCTAATTAAAAATGAATAGATTATTGAAATAAAGTTATAATAGATTTATTTACAAAATATCATTTTTTTATTTTTAATGAATTTAATTTTTAGTCATTTTGGTCAATTTTCATGCTTTTTTCATCTGATTTAGGCCTGATTTGGACGGGGGATGTGAATTGATGATTTTCAAAAGTTGAGGGTCTTAAATCGTCGTTTTGAAACTTACGGGTACAAATTTAATTTTTACTCATACTTACGGGGCTAATTATGACTTTACCCAAAACTTTAAAACATGTGATGTGTGGGCCACACTTTAGTGGATATTAAAATAATATCTTACAAAATGATTTAGGCAAACCAGTCATCCTTAACATACATCTAAGCTTTTCCAAAATATTACTATTGATCTTTTGTGCCACACATTTATTCTT
The DNA here is from genome assembly GCA_963930655.1 of Myrica gale. Lineage (NCBI taxonomy): Eukaryota > Viridiplantae > Streptophyta > Magnoliopsida > Fagales > Myricaceae > Myrica > Myrica gale. Next base: position 15,774,663 of record OZ005620.1, read on the forward strand.
TGGGATACTAATCCATTCTCTCGTGACTAAATCATGCAATCATGCATTAGACATATATTAACCCCCATTGTTAGCGCAGTGCCACTTCAAAACTTTTGCAATTTCTTGTTCCATCACGACATACCTTTTTGAAATACAGACATCTTAGTCTTTTGTTCTCAAATAAAATCCCTAAAACTTTCCTAAAGAAACGTCTGTAAACATAACAAAATACTTATTAATTCTCATGGACTCCAATTCAATGGGAGCACATACAGCAGAATAAATCAAGTTTTAACACTTGAGACTCGTACAATAGGTTATCTAACAAAACATTGTATGTTTAGCACCTAAATAATAATCACGGAGATTCAAATAAATACCTTTGGTAAAAAGAAGAAAGTACTTTCTTTCCAAAACATATACTTCATTTTGACTCATATGGATCAATCACTTGTGCCATGAATTTGATAAAGAAATTATCTTCAGTTGCATTTGTCATAGAATTACACACATTTACTTGTGTTTTTTGAAAAGTTCAATCAATCCTTTCTATAGCAAACACCATTATTCAAAATAAATTTGATACCCTGCTTCATCAAAGGCATTAGTAGAGAGTAAATTAATGCGAATAGCAACAAAAGTTTTAGCCAAAAATCTGAATCTCACTAAGTCATATGCTTTGAGTAAGTCCACTTTCAGAGTACATCTCGGTGTACCCTTGTTTCGATGATAACATCTGAATAATTCTTGCACTAATAAAAAATAATTGTACTACTCTTATAACCAAGTCCTAAATAGTAGGCCATGTACCTTTAAGAACCTCGGATTGAACCCATCAGGAATGAAGACTTTGTTCTGCTTAATAGAAAAGATTATTTTAATTTTGTTACCTATGACATCTTTCACAAGTTCGTCTTTTTGCTCTTCATTTAGTCTGGCCTGTATAGCTCTTTAAATCGGACCATTATCAACATGAAAGAGATCCCTATCATTGTTGTTGAATATACACATGTGAGAGGGCAAAAATATTATCCAACTTTGGAAAGAATTTATATGTATAGCTCGTTAATATAACATATAGGGATGCCACTCAACCTAAAATCTTAAGTTAATAGATTTGCGTCCAACTATGCTATAATAACCACCCAAACTTATAACTTTTGTTCAATGTGAGACAATATTTTTACCCTCTCACACATGTATATTCAATAATTCCCCCCTTACGTGTGAGTCGACCACCACATTAATCCACTTCTCCTTCAGAGGAAGTGTTTTTTTTACAACTTATTTTTCAGATCATCTTGACTATTCGAGAGAATATCTCATCAAATTCAATCCCTTTCTTCTAACCGAAACTTTTTACCAGCAATCGAGCTTTATACTAGACTAGTTTTTCACCATCTTTATTTAGCTTCAACAACTATTTATTTTTCAACACCTTCTTGCCTTTAGGAAGCTCCACAACCTCATAAGTTTCATTCCTCTACAAAGAATTCATCTCGTACTGCATAGCCTATAGCTCTGCTTGTCCTTTTGAGATTGCTCTTCCTGAAAGCTTTATGAGGTAACCACCCACACTTTATAATTTCTTTCCATTGTAGGACAACATTTTCCTCTCACGTGTATATATTCAACAGTTGCCTCAAAGCCTTTTGAAGTAACTAATAGCTTTCTCACCTAATCCTTATGCTCATCCATTGCCACTTCAGCATTTGTCTCAAAAGTAGTGATCTTAGAGCAGTCCTAGAAAATTTTCACGTCCTTGAAAGAGAATCATGTGTACACATCCCCAAGATTGAGCCAATTCACTTACAATTCTACCAATAAAACTCTTTCTCCTCTCGTCTTAACGTTTCATACTCAAGAACCAATCCTTCTCTTTTGCATATGTCATGAGACCATTGAGATTCACCTAGAGTTGTTCTTAAGCCTCTTCCATGATCTACTTTGCTTGCTACATTCTCCCTTCAATATTTGAGAAAAATTCTTTATTGAAAGCCCTTAGCCTCTATTTAACTCTCTTTCCACACCTCATCTAAGAAAATCTGGGTGATGTGTTCAAAAATTGAAGAATTTGGAAGGCTTTTTCTTCGCAAGCCTTCAAATCTTAACAGAGATTGCAGCATTGTCAGAAATGCCAACCGGATTAAATACAATACTTGAAGCACCAAAGATGTCATTCCATGTTTTATTGATAATATCTCTCTACAGTTTCCTCATTATCGAGCCCTCTTCTCTTCGATTAGACCATGTTAATCTATGTCCTCTTAACCTCAAATCCACCAATTCAGCATGAACTCATCTAAATCTTTGTTTTAGATTGCCATTGCTAAGAACCATCTCATGCTTCCTCCCTAGTACGCACTGCTTTGAAGTCTCTCATCACTAGTCATGGGATCAAAAAGCTTATCCATAGTTTATGCCTATTTTCTTAACCAGTATCTCCATAAATCATAAATAACTAAGATATAGGCAACTCCACTTTCTATCTAGGTCCTCCATCATACAATGTAGTGCTTGATTACTAGACCTAACCATTGACACTCTTAACAATTCACTAGATGCCACCCAAATTCTTTCTCGTAGATCAGAATCACCATAGTTGTCCAAAACAATATCGAACTTCTCGCAATATTTTTTTGAATGCTAGGCTTGTTTACTTCCTTTCTCACTTTTCCATGCTTAAGAGGGTTATTCAGACCCTTGATATTCTAAACTCCAAAATCATGATTTAAAAAACAAAAGTTTAAAATGTTCAAAACGAGAGGGAACATTTCCCTCTTACCTTTATCCCCCCAAGATAACCATAGAGTGTTCCACCTTTGTTCCTCTCCTAATTACTTGCCTTCTTATCCTAGTTATATCTCCCTAGAGAATCTTACTAACCAATGATACGTCCTTGCTTCTACCACTCATATATAGCTCCATCCTTCTGTTCAGGGGCGTCTCTGAGCATTGGCAGCCAAGGTGGTTGCCTACGCCCCCAAAATAGGAAGGCTCCCAACTTCCTATTTTGCTTAATATTTAATAGGCCCTCAATTTAAATATTTTAACTTACCAATAGGAAAAAAAATAAGTCTCAAAATATCCATTAAACTTTTTGAAATTCTCATTTAATACAAAGAAAAACATAATTCAAAATTTCAAAGAAGATGACTTCCAACTTTAAAATTCAAAAAAGACTATTGGACTTCCAATTTTAAAATTGACGAAAAAAGACTATCGGACTTCCAACTTTTAGCCGTTTCTTAATTCTTATTTTATCCCTACTTTCATTATTCTCCTCACCAAGGTTTCCTTATCTTTATACTCTGAACGCTTACCCTTCATTCATTATAGCTCACTTCTCAATTGATGTCCTACTTTCACTCTTCTGTTCAACATTTTTTCTTATTTTTCTACTGTGAACATCATATCCTTCCTTCTTTCTAGCTAACTTTCAAGTGTTGATTCAATTTCAAAATCTCAAAGCCTACCGTAGCCCTCTTCTTCCTCACAGGTGTTATTATTCTAACCTTTCAACTTTTAAATTAGTTTTATCCTTTTATTTTATATCTTTTGTAGCTATCACTTTTTTAGCAGGAGAAAATTGAGAATTTAATATTAAGTTGAGTACCGTATAGTTTTTATTTTAAATTTCTATTTGTGTTGATAGAAAATAGGAATCAAGATATGAAACATAAAAAAAAACGAAATTGTGGAAATAAAATTTTCAAAACGAAAACTAATAAAATCATATCTAAGATCTACTATGACGCAAAAAGATTAAATATATTACCTATATTATCACTTGAAAATAATCTATTGACAAATCTTGAATACAATACCTTGATAAATAATTTTGCATCTCAAAGAGTAAGAAGAATAATTGTTAACTAAAATTTATTGATATTTTATATTTTAATATAATAATTTATTATTTATTATAAAAAAAAACCTCTTTTTATGGTTTCGCCTACATTTATGTTAGGGATGGCCCTGCTTCTATTAATTTGTTCAACTCTAACAGGAACCAATTCATTCCCAATAGAGATGTGTCAATTAGTACAATTAGTGGCTCCACCGTAGTTCCATTTTCGGCTGGGAGTTGTCCCACCTCATTGTCGGTTACGTTCTGCAAGAACTATTTCCTTCCCTTCATTTTTCTTCCTTTTGACTTCGACCCGCTCTTCTCTTCTTTTTCTCTCAAACGTAACACCCACTCTTTTCTGTTTTTGGCTTGCGTCTGCAGGCTTCAACCTTTTTTTTCTCTCCCTGGCTCTCTTGTGGTAGCAAAAGTTGCCCGATTTGTTTGTTTAATTCTTTCCACATACTAAGCCCGGTTTTGGCATAATTAGTAGGTTGGACGCCCACAACACTTCAGACCCTTAAAATAAGACCTTCCTTACTTACCTCGTGGCTTAATATTTCCTCTCTTTGTAACTTGGCGGGAAAAGGGACAAGTACTACAACCCTTCCTTTAATAATTTAAAAGACACAAATTTTTTATTAAAAAAATTAATGGAGACAAAAGAAGTATATTATATAGTCAAAAAAGGGGCATATGGGAATATTATCTATTTGTGACACGGAGTGACGCGCATTATTCACCAAAAAAAAAGAGACTAATTTTAAAGTTGAACCGGCCTGCCCCCTAACTATTGGGAGATACTTATTCTGTGGAGGGCAGTTGTTCCTCTCATGTAAGATAAATGCAGTACTTTTACTTGCATGATACATCTATTCTATCAACGATGCCATATTGTACCTTATTCATGATCTTCAGACCTAACTAAATGCTACATTTGATGGCAACAAATTATCGGGGAATATTTCCTAGCTAGAAAAGGGAATGAAATTATGGATGATCGTAGAACTCCAGAAGTTAGATGTCTTCAATGCGTTACAGCCATGAGACTAGTCTTTACCAAAAGTGATCCCAAAACAAAAAACAGAAAGAAAAAAAAATCACCGAAAGATCGATGTGGAAAACCTGAAATTCTCAGAACTCGATCTTCTAAGCATTTTATGGTACGTACGTGATCTTGTCTTCCTAAATAGGACGCGACCTTGCATGCAGAATTTTCAAACAGGTTTCAGGATAAATGATTCTTCATGTCGCGCTTATGGTCGATGAACTTCGCGATGTTTAATTTTGTGGACTAAAACGAACGTGTTCATTTGGGAATCGATTGGCCGGGGGGGATATATAAAGCATGAAAGAACAATATATAGCGCATATATGTTATCTTCTGTTGGTCACGAAATGCATGGGGAAAGCTGTAGGCCAGAAGCACACAGAAGGGAACACACAAGAAAACTAGACCAGTAGTAGTTTACGCTTTGAGACAGATGAACTGAACGTACAACATGCAACCTAGCTCATGATTCATGAAATACTCTTTAAGAAGCATAAACTAATCAACATTTGTACTACATATGCATATAGAGACCCCTGTCATGTTACTTTTCTTTTCTGTGCATGCATGTAAGTCTAAGTGGCCAGAAGTATTTTGGGTGGAGGGGGCCAGAGGGTGTTACAACAAAACTATATATATATATATATAAACAATTTAGATCAAGATAAAAGGTAGCTAGAGGGCACAAATTAAAATTATATTATTATATATCTTTATAAATAAATACGTTAAAAATTATGTATTAAATAATTGCAGATAAAGTGGCGTTGAAGACAGCGTAGGATAAAAAAGCAAATCGGCATATGAGGATATGTGTATGGGAATGTCTTGACAACTAGAGGAAAAGAAGTTGTATTATTTGCTCCTAATTCAACATTCACTTAAAAGAGATTATCTATAAATCCAGTGCGATATATATGCCAAAGTTTCCACTAAGGAAAGGATAAAAAAAATGTAATCTAGCTAGGTGTGTGTCATCAAATGAAATATGGGTATATTAATTATTGCTGGGGAATCCTGTCCTCTTATAATAATTGAATGGCTAAGGTGCAGAAATGTTTGGTGCTTCGATCTCTGAGTAAAATACAATTATTAAGGAATTAATTCGTCTATTCCATAAGATCGATGAATTATTTCTGGAATCATGCATCATCTTATTCTTATCATGAGATCAGTAGACTACAGTTATGTAAATTAATTACAATGTAAATAGGAGTGAGCATGTTTGAATCAAATTTTTTAATTAAGTATATCTTGTTAGCAAAGGGATCAAGGAATAAATCGCTCCCCCGCAACACTCTGAGGCGGGCTAGCTACATGATATTCTCAAACAAGAGACTCAAGCTTTCTGGAGCACTTATATATATAAGAAATTTAGAAAAAGGTTGTCCTTTATATATATGCAGGATAGTCAAATATTAATTAATAGTTGAAAATAAATTAATTGGATATACTAATTAAGAGGTACGAAGAATTTTATGTTAAATATTTAACTATCCAAAAAAATTAAAATTAAAATTTTCCTCATTTTCTGATCAAATGCAAAATTGTTAATTAATCGAGTGTTTGTTGGTATATTATTTTTTGTAAGTCATATATACGACTAATTCATTTAGTCTTAATTTGTTGTGATCTAGACAATATCGTAAACAGGCTTAATTTTACAAATATATTTTTTTATAATAAATTATTGATTATATTCTAAAAACAACGTCGTATGCATTAGACAAAAAAAATTAAGTGATTCCCCATCTCATCATCAAGAATAAAAAAAATAAAATAAAGGAATTAGAAACTAGCTAGTTTTAGGTTAAAAAGTCAACTCTGATCTATTATTCCTTGTAATTCTCTTTATTCCATAAAAAATATCCGTTATAGTTTCATCACTAATTACTTCCCATTTTTATGCAAAATTACCACTCTTGACCTTCATTTAATTCTTTTTTTTTGCGCTAATTAATTACCTACAGAGTCTTGAACCAGTATAAATTATCTCTCTGTAATTATATGTCTTTTCTTAAGTTAATGCTAATTGTAATTGTTCTTGTGGGATTTTATTGCTATATCCAGATTTATTTTATTTCTGGGGTACGATCTTTCAACATTATTCCTTCAGGGTCCCTCTTAGACATTAATCAAGAGCTGACCCTGCTCCTCTGTTTCTGGTAGCAGTAGCTTTGGTAACATTTCATGCGAAATTTTAGTAAAATACACAACAATCAAACTTGAAGCTGTTCTTGCATTCTACTATTTGATCAAACAAAATGAATTTTGACTCCCTCTTTTCTCAATGCCACTATTTTGAGAGCAACAAAACAGGGTACTCAGAATCTGTCACGTCTAATGAACAAGCTACTCAGGCCATGCATACTGATTCTGCAAAGAATTAGTCAGTAGTTTTGTTCTCTGTAGTCAGTTACTTTGTCCCATTTTATTTAGTACTCAACTATATGGCCTAATATTTCCAGATAATGTTATTACAATCTAATCCAAATTGCAATATCAGAAATGCCTCCAGACTCAGCAAAGGTTATATGCAGAAGAAGTGAACAGAATTGAGCTCTCCCCCAATCCTTGGCATAATTTAAGAATATACCCTCACAGGCTCACATAATAGTTTATGTTCTAAATCTCTCATTCTTCATCTTTTTCTGCCCTGCCCTGCACTGCACTGCTATCTATGGGACATCAATCTGCCTTAAAGTGGACAGATCGGAGCTTTCCCTCCATTCTTCTTGTAACTTCATATATTCACCTCCGTTCCTTCGAATAATCCAACATATATGTTAGGATTACTTTCCTTCTTCCTCTCTCCTGCTCTTCTATGGAAGGTGGGCACTCCCCTAATTTCCCCCATCATTCTACGCTACATATTTCCACCCCCTTTCTATCTCTCTTAGTAATACAGTGTTTACCCATGATGTGGTATATATTTTGCATGCTGGAAGGTCTATGAGGGAATCCTCAGCTTAGCATAGCCCCTTTAAGAGTGCGTGTTTCAAATCTGTCAATGTCAAGTTCATTACCTTATTAGAGACAAACGTGGATGGAGAGAGAGAGGGGGGGCTTATACTTTTCTGCAATGCACTCTCATACCTAAAAATTAAAGGGCAAAAAGTCTTGCCAGCCCATTCTCAGTCCAAACAAATTGCATCATATAAAATTTTGGATGATTTAGCATGTGGGTGTCCCTGCTTTATTTCTCTAAATCTACACCGTTCAAACAACTCCCCTTACCCTATTAATACCCCGTCCTCATTTCATTTTTGTCCCATCCCCTTCCTCTTCTTTGACAATCACCAAACTCCTCTGCTCACATCCTCTGCATTACACTGCAAGGATCTCCCTTTTCATGTCTACAATGGCTTGCTTAGAGCTGTGTAAAGAGGTGAGCTAAAGTTCCATACTGTATCCCTTTTTCTCGAGATGAACAGTGTCATTTTATGTTCCTACCTCTTTCTATCTCTCTTTCCCCAAAGCACCTACTGTACTCTTGCATGTCCCATCTATCTTAAATATTTTGGTTCTAGAAGAAGAATTGCACAAAATTTTAGTGTGATGATGATAACAACATCAATTATAATTTCTAAGTTCGATTAAATTTTCCTTTGTTTGTATAGAACGCGCAGTTCAAGTTCAAAGAAGAGCGAGAAGAATGCACTCTTGATGGAAGTGTTGATTTGCACGGCCGCCCAGCAATCAGAGCAAAATCTGGACGATGGGTTGCTGGAATTATCATACTTCGTAAGCTTCATGATAATAGTTTACATAAACATGACATCTTAGTTTATCTGCCTCATCATAGAGACATTAGGATTGTCCATCCCATCTTTTAGCTGGTGTGCCTAAATTTCACTCCTACAGAATGTTGAATACGGTGGTTCATACCTTGTTCTGCTCTGTTTTTATTTCCTTCCATTTTCTTCTACTTATGAGAGTTATTACACCGTCACTCCCAAAGATCCTCTGCTTTTTCCAGGCGGAGACAGTTTTAGCATATCCTGCCTGCCAAGTATTATCGATGCATGACAGGGAATATCTATCCTGTTTCTATTGCTTAATCACAACGCACTTCAGAATTTATAGACACCCATACATACATATCTAAATATAACATTCATGTATATGAGCGTCGACTCCTACAAATTTTAGGGGCGGTTTCAGGACCAATAACATTTAAGACTTTCATCGAGTGAGGTGAGATTTTTGTCTGGGCGTAACCTACTCAGATAAGCAGTTACAAAAGGTGTTTTATTGATAAGGACTCCTTGTTACCACCGAAGTATCCCCCGATAAGGACAATATGAATAAACGAAGGTCGGGTACAGTACTCTGAAAGCTTGAGCAACCAGGTGTTGCTCCCTTGTTAAATGCAGAGCTTTAAGCCAGCTTAACCCTCGTAACTTTAGAGTAAGAGATAGGAACTCCTCCTGGGCTTTCCCCACCGTCTAGAGTACTAGACGACATGCCTTTCTATGTCCACAGAAAGAAAGAAAGAAAGAAAGAAAGACAGACAGACAGACAGAGAGAGGACGAAAAGGAGAGCCTGGAAAACAGAAGAGGAGATGAGGAAAGCATACGTATAAGGTAAGACGTGCCCGACTCGTAATCACTGCCTTGATTTTGCATGAGGCGAGTCTTTTCCACGTGTCCTTCGTCACAAACTTACATGAGGAAATGCATGAGACTGAAAACCAAAAGCCAAGCCCACTTCACCCTCACGTGACTTTCGCACCTGGTCCTGTACTCCACCTTCTTAGCCCAAAAACCGAAAAAAATCCAGAAAAAAAAAAAAACAAACCGAAGGAAAAGATAGATCAGAGGAAGGAAAGAAAAAGATCCAGAAGAGTAGAAGGTTATGAAAGAAAGAAAGGATCCAATTAGGGAGACATTTAGTGCTTAGTGGACACACAAGCGTACGTTAAAAATACACCACTGAAGCACTGAAATGTTGGACCAAAAGTGAAGAGAGTATTAAACAAGAAAAAGATCGCCAGGGAACCTTTATAGCAAAAAAAAAGATCGCCGGGAACCTAGATAAAGGCGAAGGATTACACCTTCAGTTTCTTTGGAAATTATATATATGTGCTACATGAGGTTCTGAGAAAGTATTTTGAATAATTTTAAACTCTGTTTTTGCTTTGGTGGACGAGTCTCTGTATTTGCTTTGGTGGATGAGTGTTTCTTTTTTCCTGCTTTTTTGTTTTGGCGTGAAAATATTAGGGGTCCCACCCTCCAAACTAGTGGCAGTCCTTTGTATGAAAGTTTGGTCATCAAGAAGATTAGAGGGCTAAAATTTTCTTTCTTCTCTTCTGTAGTGCTAAATTTAAAATTGACTCAAACGTGTGGCTTTTGTTCGGTTTACCCCTTCACAGTACCCATGAAACATCCCTCTAACTGGCCAAGGATTTAATGACACGAAAATCACTCGCATCGAGTATTAGTGGATCTCTAGATACATGCCACTACAATATGTACTGGTCAAGTTTGAGTGCACGTAGGTAGTTAGTAACTTTTAGGCATCCAATTTGGTTTCATTATGATTGAAGACTTCCTTTGGACTGTTTCTCAGAATCTTGAAGCAACACCGCAGATGATTTTTCAAGATCCTCCTGGTGTAAGATCAATGGATGACACTATTTGACCTTAACCTGGGATAAAACCCACGATGTCTTTTTCCTCTGCTAAGAACATAATGGAGAGATGTTGACAATTGAATCTTGTTTGGTTCTGCTAAACAGTATTCACAACTAAGATAACGCAGACCCTCAAAATTCGACATCTCCTACCTTAAAATATCCAGAAAAAAGCTTCTCTTTAAGCATAATATATCGTATTCGAGGTTTGCTGTTTAAATTCTCTGATCTGAGACACTCTCATTGCGAATTTGATACCTTTCATTAATATACAGATATAGCTTCTAACTTTGTGTTTTCGTTGATTACCTCAACAGTAAACCAAGGCCTGGCTACCCTAGCATTTTTTGGAGTGGGAGTGAACCTGGTGTTGTTCCTGACCAGGGTTTTACAGCAAAACAATGCCGATGCTGCTAACAGTGTGAGCAAATGGACTGGCACAGTCTACATCTTCTCTCTGGTTGGTGCTTTCCTTAGTGATTCGTACTGGGGAAGATATAAAACTTGTGCCATATTCCAGCTCATCTTCGTAGTAGTGAGTATCCTGAATTTGCTATTTTTGAAGTCTCCTGTTCATTTATCTTTTTGTTTACAAATTCCTGGACTCGAGCGGGATTCAAAAGAGAATTCACGAGTATTTGTATGACCATCCTTATGGTACCTTTGTTCATTTGGTGACAGGGTTTGATATCATTGTCACTTTCATCCTATATCTTCTTGGTCAGACCTAGAGGCTGTGGGGATGGACACACTCCATGCGGTACACATTCAAGCATGGAGACTGGATTATTTTACTTCTCTATCTACCTTGTTGCCCTGGGAAATGGAGGGTATCAACCAAATATTGCTACATTTGGGGCTGATCAGTTTGACGAGGACGACCCCAAGGAGGGAAGCTCAAAGGTGGCCTTTTTTAGCTACTTCTACCTGGCTCTAAACCTTGGCTCCCTCTTCTCAAACACAATACTGGTATACTTTGAGGACGAGGGGATGTGGGCTCTAGGATTTTGGGTGTCTACCGGGTCTGCCTTTGCAGCACTGGTCTTGTTTCTTGTTGGGAGCCCAAGGTACAGGCACTTCAGGCCAACTGGCAACCCCATCTCCAGGTTTTGCCAGGTCGTAGTTTCTGCAGCCAAGAAATGGAGGCTCGAGATGCCACCAAGTGCAGAGGGCTTGTACAGTGCAGACGGAAAAGAATCTTCCAGCAATGGAAGTAGAAGGATACTCCACACCCATGGATTCAAGTTAAGTATAACAATATAAACATTGACATATAATTCGCCTATTCGGCACATAATAGTTGACTAAAGGTCCTCAAATTCCTTATATACTTGTGGTTTCAAACTGTACAGCAGGAGATATAAAATTTAAATTAATTTTAATCCCTAAACCCTTAACGGACCAACTTGGTCTTCCAATATTCAAGCTGGGAACCCTAATCGTTCTAAAATACTATTGCCAAACCAACCAAACAAGTGTTATGGTTGTTCATTATGGTGATATCTCATATTCATCTATGTTGTAGGTTCTTGGATAGGGCAGCATTTATCACCTCAAGGGATTTTGAAGGCCAGAAACAAGGAATTCGCAACCCATGGCGTCTTTGCCCAATTACCCAAGTGGAAGAAGTCAAATGCATTCTGAGACTACTCCCAATTTGGCTCTGCACCATAATCTATTCAGTGGTGTTCACACAAATGGCCTCTCTCTTTGTTGAGCAAGGTGCCGCCATGAAAACTACAATCTCAAACTTCCGAATTCCAGCTGCAAGCATGTCTAGCTTTGACATTCTAAGTGTAGCAGCTTTTATCTTCATCTACCGGCGAGTTCTTGATCCATTTGTGGGAAGAATCAAGAAATCAGGTTCCAAGGGGCTTACTGAGCTTCAGAGAATGGGCGTCGGGCTTGTCATAGCAGTGTTGGCAATGGTGTCAGCTGGGTTACTGGAGTGCTATAGACTGAAGTACGCAATAAAAGACTGCACACACTGCGAAGGGGCAAGCTCCCTGAGCATCTTTTGGCAAATTCCTCAGTACGCATTTATTGGAGCTTCTGAAGTATTTATGTATGTAGGCCAGTTGGAATTTTTCAATGCCCAGACACCAGATGGGTTAAAGAGCTTTGGCAGTGCACTTTGCATGGCATCTATCTCGCTCGGGAACTATGTGAGTAGCTTGCTCGTGAGTATGGTTATGAAAATCTCGACTGAGGATCATATGCCCGGATGGATCCCAGGAAATCTCAACAAAGGTCACCTGGACAGGTTCTACTTCCTCTTAGCCGCCTTGACCACAGTAGATTTGGTTGCATATATTTGTTGTGCTAAGTGGTACAAGTCTATCAAGATGGAAGGAAGATTCGAAGAGAGAGACGAGACTGATGACTCTGAAGTCTGACGAGGCAGATGAGTTCAAAATCTCGTCTACAAAAAGCCATCAGCAGTCCAGTACCAAGGCCTGCGGTACCAGGTTATATAAAATAAGCAGAGGAAGGGGTTAGCCACGAGCACTGGAATAAGTTCCTGTTTGGAGAATATATGGGGGCAAGAGAAAACCCAGTTCGGTCCAAGATCTCTTGCGCTGCATGCTTGCTGTTTCTACAACACCTAACTCGCTGTAGATTTCTCTCCATAGTATTGGAGCTAGATAGGTTCTGTAGAATTGGGTTTGAAGAGGTGGGTAACGATTGGATTGGCTAGGCCTTCCCAGTTCTACCCACCTACAGCTTTCTTATTTGTTGGTTCCAGGAGCGAGAATGAACTTAACATTTGATTGTCAGAAGTTCTTAATGTAAAATGCCTCGGCTCTCTGTATGAATTGCAGAATATATCTGTGCATGAGAGCTAACTCTGTTGAACGATATTTAATAGAAGCACCATTTCCCTCATTTATTTAAAAATCTTTTAGCAGCAAGCGATTCACTAAATATCTGTCATAGGTTAAGATGGCATTGGCAATTTGTTACTTCTTTGTAATTTAACGAATGAAATTGTTGCTGTCGTCCCGAAAACAGAGCACAAGTACTGTCAAAGTACACGTAGGGAGATTTGGAGACAATAAAAATTTGGTTTGCTAAGCAATAAACCGCTTGACATGTGAAGAAGATTACAACAGGAAAAGGGGTTTAAGTGAAAATCGGATGGTACCAGCAGTTTTTGTTTAAAAGTGGACAAGAGAGAGGGGTAGGGACTGGTTTCACTAGAGAAATAAAATAGTATTTCTCATCCATCCCTGATAGGTTTATATGGGATAGAAAAACAAAGAAAGCATCAGTTCTCAGATCAGCACTAGCTGGAGCTCTGGAATTGATGTTAAAGAGACTAATACGAGGCTGTGACCAGTAACAGCTTCCTCAGTAGATCCCTAGAAATCAAGGGAATCCTACAGTGTTTTTTTATCAATTTCAATAATTTTTAACTAACTTTTCACCAATCCTAAAAGAATCTACGCTACTTTCAAAAAAAACACAAAAACAAAATTTATTTTGAGAACTAAATCAAACATAGACTTTAATTTTTTGGTCAGATATTTGCAACCGTTAAGCGGCAAGTCGTTTTGGGGCCACTTTGTCTCGCCTTGTTCTCGACGAGGACCTTTCCCCTGGCCCTCAGTGAACTATGTTGTTACTAGATATTTGCCACGTATGTGTACCCGTCATCAAACGGCCAAGACACCCCCCACCCCCCATGTGAAGTGAACCAAAGTTCCAAAATCCGTGCTGCAACCCCTTTGACGACCGCTAGAGCGGAACTCGCTATAGGGCTGTGACGCGTGGGTATACTGGACGTCGTATAGTCTCTCTCAGGTCACTTCTAAACATAGGCATATTCTATTTTGCCCCCGAGTATATCGCTCTGCAAAAAAAAAACACGTGTATCGTGGCCAAAAACATAGGCACCCCGCTGCCAAACCCACTGCCCAGTTTCCAATGCCTTGGATTTAGGCAAAAGCAGAGACGTGGTTTTTTCCTACAAAAACACTTCGCTTAAGACCAAAGAACTGATTGCCGAAGGCTTTGGGGAAGGGAAGATTTATACAAATGAAACTCGGTGCTTGAGGATATTGGAGAACGGAATTCATCTACAGAGAAGTTTACATACTCACTCATCGCGGGTCTGTCTGAATGGTTAGAACTTATTTGTATATGTGTAAATTAACACATAAATTAAAGGTTCTATTTTTTATTAGGTGAATATTTTAATTCACTTAAATAAGAGTAGCATGTATAACGAAAGAACTAGGATTAAAATTTATGGATGTCGAACTTTAAAGGTGAAATGATAAAAAAAAAATTATTCAGAATGCAAAACATTGTCTTAGAGTTACAATATCGAAAATTAAGGACTAAAAGTATTAAAAATATTAAATACATGTATCGTACTATATACTGCGACTGAGATGTGACAATTAGATCCTACGAGTTTACATCTTCTGAAAATGTTGCAAAATGACTTCGTTCTCAATAGTTTTAAAAAAATTTTCCTCTATGTACAGTAATATGCAATCATTCATTCAGTCATCTCTCATCATGTTGCGCAAATCACTCTTTATGATCTTATTCAAGTTAATTCCCTACTTAATTCTAAAACTATAGAACAAATTACAGATGATTCTGATGGTTGAGGTCTTGATGCCACTAAGAGTTGTCTTTCTTATATTTTTTTGTTACTACCACAATTGGGGCCTATCTTTTCTTCTTCCCCTTTTTCTTTTGACAAAATGTTACTAGGGATGCAGAACTTTGGTTTGGCTTAACAAGAATCCTAAACAAACACAACATTTTTCGAGGTTTCTAATAAAAATGAAGAAACAAATCAACATAAGGAAAAAGAAATGAAGCGATCTTGATTGTGAAATATCAGGAGCAAAGAGTAAATTATTTTTTACTAATAGAAATTTAGCAACATGACAGAAAGTTACCCCTCGGTTGAAGAAATTGTAATCGATGCAAAGCAGAAAATCATAATAACTATATATTTTCCTTCAGTTATTACATAGCACTACAAGCAAAATCAATGTGTATAAAAAAAATGTTTAGGTCTGATACCCATTAAGTCTAATTGATGGGTATTGAACCTAGGCCAACTTATGAAAGGAAAAAAAACAAATGTAAAAAAAAAATTGGCATAGCCATGGGTTTATATGAGTTTGCACTACCTCTTTCAAATTTACCTATGTACTAAGTGAATACACTCAAGTAATTTGTAGCACAATATTTATCCTCGTTATAAATATATATATATATATATATATATAGGGGTAAAGTTACTTTGAGCCCTTAAACTATCAAACAAATTACGAATAGAGTCTTAAATTATCAATCTTGATACATTGAGCCCACGAACTACAAAATTTTATCAATTTGCGCCCTGAACTAAAATGTGACCGTCAAAATCGTGCCATGTGACTCAAATCTATGATTTTGACCGTCATATTTTAATTCAGAGCGCAAATTGAAAAAATTTATGAAAGTTTAAGAAGCAACCAAAAAGGGGAGGTGAATTGGGTTTTTAATAAAAATTAAAACTTATTCAAGATAGTTTAAGCAAGATGACAGAAGACAAAAGAATAATGAGCAAAGATATGAGAAGAATAAAAGGAGATGTAGAGTTAGAGAGATAACACCGCAATTTTAGGTGGTTCGGCCAACACTTGCCTACATCCACCCCCAAGGCTATTGACTTCCTTGGACTTCCTCCATTATCTATCAAATAGCAAGTACACCTTAACTTCCTGGGTGCTAAGGAACCTTTACAAAGCGTTTTTCGAGCTCACGCTTTAACTCTCTTCAAAAATCTCAAACCCAAGGAATTTCTTCTACACACACGAGTAGGACCCAGTGTTTACCCAACACTCAAGATTTTTAAAATGAATGGGTACAAAGGAATAGTAGGAAATAGCTATAAAAGCCGAATATACAAGTGTAAAGTGCAAAGAAGACCAAGAAGAAAAAAATCACAATAGAAAGTTGAAGTGTAGCAGAGAAATAACAAGCTTTCTTGGTAGGTGCGGTCTTCTCTCTTCTTCAAAGATATTTCTCTCTCTAGAAGTTAGGTCGAAGAAAATTATTGCAAGTGTTCGTGCGGGAAACCCTCTCTTCCTTCTTTTTGACTCTTGTATTTAAAACATTTTGTCTTCAACAGTCATCAAGGCAAGTGAAAAGGGCCGTTGGAAAGGTGTCCACGATTTAAGGAAGCGATTTGAAGGTTCTGACATCTTTCCAAAAAATCATTAAACCCGTGACATGTGTTGACACATCAAAAATTGAACTGGAGTTGGACTCTCGGGAGTCAGTGCAGTGTGTCGACACCATAAGGTCAATGTGTCGACACTTGTTTTGGTCTGGAAAACGTGTCTCGGGTGTAAGTGCAACGTGTCGACACTTGTCTTGTATGTGTCGACACCTAAAAGTGCTGGAGAGAATATTTTTAATCTTAAGGCTTCCGAACCATTTCAACACATATTTAAACACATACAAAGGAAAAAAAAATTGATCGTATTAACTTGTATAGTGGTGTTTCAAATTTGTTTATGCACATATAGAAAGAGAAAACTTCAATCCTTTTCAACATAGTAATTGTGGATTGACAAGATAAAATCTAAAATCTTCAAAACTTAAAAACTTTGTTATCATCAAAATCAAATATGATTTGTTTTACAAAAATAACCTTGAGCTAATAATTTGGTAATTCGTTAGCTCAATGTGTCAAGATTGGTAGTTTGCGACCCTATTTATAATTTACTTAATAGTTTAAGGGCTGAAAATTAATTTTTCCAAAAAAAAAAATTTACATGCTCAAAAGATTAACCCGCTGATGGCTAGTGTCGAGGCTCTCGCAGCATCGTATAACGGACCAACATAGCTCTTGTCCTTTACTACAACTTCACCCTGACATTCATTACAATGGGGCTTGCTTATAAAGACCGACCTAAAGTTACTCCAAATTTTGAATGCAGTCAATAATCCGGATGAGAAGCTAACATTAAACCTTATATAAAACTAAATATTAAGAGTAAAAAGGTAAAAAAAAAGTTAATGTCAAAAGGTAAGACTATAATTGGAATTGGGTCGAAAATGTATTTCTAGAACCCTAACATCAGCCTCCACGATTTGCCTTAATTCCCTTGATATTTACTATATTTATTACTTTTCAACTCAAATGTCCCCGCTCCCGTGTTATCGCCAAAATTCCAACCCAAATACCCGTCGGCAGTCTGCTCTTTCCTCTAATCAATAACACGTCTGTGGTCAGCACATTCATCCCATAATCTCTTGAGCAAAATCAAACCAGGAGATATGAAGCTCTCCCTCAGGTTTCAAGACGACCCCAACGATCCTCACCACCACCACCAGAACCAAATCCAAATCGTCAAAGCGAAAATACCTCTTACCATATTCAGCCAACCATTCATCTCCACCACCACCGGCACCATAGCCACCAGAACCTCACCCTCAGACCTCTCTTTCTCCCTCCGCACTAACTTCCACTCTGGCCCATCTCTCGAGTTATCCTACTATCCCACCACCACCACCACAGCCTCCGCTCCTTTCTCGTTCTCTCTCAAGTCCGGCCTTGGCCTTTACGGCTCCCCACACGACTCTCCTCTCGTTTTCTCTGCCCATTTCTCCCTCTCTCCCGCAAATACTCCCCTCCCCTCCTTCTCTCTCCACTTCAAGCCCCAATTCGGCAACTTTTCCCTGGAAAAATCAACTTTCTCGGACCCCGGTTCTAATCAAATTTCAGGTTCATTCTTCAACGGTTCAGATAAACTGAATTCTGGATCCTACTCCAACGGTTCAGATAAACTGAATTCTGGGTCCTACTCCAACGGTGGGGTCAATTTTGTTTCGGATGGTGAGTACGGAAGTGGGTTTGCCGTAGATGGATCATCTACATGGCAGGATCTGAAATTGGAGCCATGCAGTGGCAAAGATGGAGTTCCAAAACCTGATTCCATGGAGAATTGTGGGTGTCCTTCAAATGGTGGAATTGGGTTTGTCCCAGGGAGGCAATTGGCTTGGAAGAACAATGGGAAAGGTGGGTTTTTTTCTGGAGTTGCTGTTATGGCGAGGACGGTTCTGCCTGTGACCAAAAGCCTTCTGGTAAATTTGAGGTGGGGCGTGAATTTTCCAGCTGATTTGGGGAAGAAATTGCCCTACTTGACGATGAATAAGATTTGCGTAGAGAGGGTTGAGAAGGTGAAGGAGAAGGAGGTGGAGAAGAAAAGTGATGAGGGTAATGTGGGTGATTTGGAACTGTTGAAGGGAATGTGTTTTTGGATGAGAAGGGATTTGGAGGCATTGGAGATGGAAAATAGAGAGATGAAGCAGACTTTGGAGGAGACGAGAACCAGAATTGTCCCAAAAAAGTCTCGTGGGGAGGCTAGTGATGGTTTAGGGAAGAAGGTTTCACCGCCTACAGGAGAGAGTTCTAGTGGGTTTGAGCAGTGGAGGAGCAAGAAGAGTAACGGAGAAGAGAATGGGCGAAAAGAATCGAATAAGCCCATGAATAGGGTGAGCGATGTGGAATCTGAATTGGAGAGAGCAATCAAGGCGGCTTCCTCTTAATAAGGTTTGAAAATTTGCTTTGCATTGGAATTATATTGTAGTCAAGCTTTTGCTTCGAGGGAAACCTGGCCATCCACTCAATGCACTGAAGAGGTAACGTGGAGAATTTCGTAGAGTTGTTTAAATTGGTCACAAATGCTTTGTGAGGCACTAGGAGATTGTAAATATTTGTTCGATGAATCCTTAATTCAAGTGCTTGATGTTTGTAAAACTTCATCAAATTTATGTTTGGAATTTTGGCTATTCGTAAAGTTCTCCTCCATTTGTCCTCTTTGATTTTTGAGAGTTGAGTAGCCTACTTTGGATGGGGTTTTGGCAGATAGCTTAATCATGAAATTCGACTAGAGCTTTTCCAATCTTTTGAATGTAGTTCAGGGGAGACGCCAATGTCCATGGTCCTATTTACCGTTTTTACAAGAAATGGTAATAGGGCCTTTACATACGCTTGACATAACTCTCCAGATCTTTTCTTGGGGTGAATAAGACTCTCCAGAAGTAAACCCAATGCCCAGTGACATTTGAACGACAAAATTGGGAAAATTTCCTGAAAAGTTATACTCAGTTTCTTTCATATGTTAGTGGGATTACAGATGTTTAAGCGATTTTGCATCATAAAACTGCCCAAGAAGGGTTCTAATACTCTCAAGTCTTATCTTGATCGCAAGCTTATCTGAAGTAGAAATCTGGTGCTTGTTGGGGGTCGTTTCAGGGCTTTGAAGCTTATGAGTTAGCATTATCCTTCCTTGTATGAACCTCAAACTTACATAAACCAACATACTTACTCATTGGAAATGAAAAAAATATCTTTGACAACAGAGTCGTACATCTAAATACGGTAGACTAATGGGTGGAACTCTTATATAATGTAATCTCCTTAGTTCCTATAAAGCCATTTTGAATAGAAATCTACTAGCTTGTCGTCCACAGATCCTGGAGATCATTAAGCTGGAAAGATTGAGTAGTGCCAATTTGAAAGAGTAGTTACTTAAGGGAAAGGAAGCAATTGGCTTTCACGTATATTTTCTTACCCCCACCGCTGGCACTTTTTATCTTCTGTTTTTTTTAAGCAAGTTTTATAGATAAAAAAAAAATCAATATATTACAAGGTTCAAATATATACCATAGTACGATGGAGGATCTTTATATTGGTCAATATCTGAATGTAGCTTGCGTGCTGAAGGGTGGGTCTTGTTTATACTTTTTTTCTTGAGATCATGTTGATGCTGCTTAGAAGAGAGAGAGCGCGAAAAAAAAGGACAAAGCCACGTGAGATTGAATTGAACATTTTCTTTTAACTCCCCATTGATCAATGTATGACACCTTCTGGAAAAGATATAAACGGATGCCATATTGCGCCTTCATGATCTTATGTTTTGCCTTCGCCGTCAGATTCTGGTCTTTTATGTGTGGAGAACGAAGAGATGCTGGTTATGGAATATGTAGCAAAGGTAAGTTCCGAATCTGTCAAAAGTATAGACTGCTTTTAAAGGTTGTTGGACTATTTGTATTACTTTGGGAACAACAATAAATGAGCAAAAGGTAACCATATTCCAACAAAATCCATGCTATTTGCTAGGTGGAATGGAGACACATGGTCGTATTATATCCAAACTTCTGCTAGCAAACGAAAAATTTGCTAGGCAAGTATTGAATGTTTCACGTATTAGGAAAGTTTCTGTTTTGTTATAGGCTGCATCAGGATTAGTTGACTGATAACTATTCCATGCCTCTTAAAGCTGGACGCTACGGATGCATGGTTGATCTACTGAGCAAAGCAGGATTGCTTTAAGATGCACTAGAGCTGATAAGAAGCAGGAAAGTTGAACCCAAATCCGTTATTGGGGCGCCTTGTTGGGTGCGTCGGGGTTTGGCCTTCTCAGCTCGTTTTTTTGGTGGCTCTTTAATCCCGGCTTTTAGTCTTAGGTTTTGTTTCTGCCCGTTTCGGTCCTTATTGGCCTTAGTTGTTTCTTTTTATGTTGTTCTGGCTCTTTGAGAGAGTGGTGAAACATTTAGTGGTTTTCCTAGGTTTATCCTTGTATGGTTTTAATTTTTCTCTCTATATTTGTACTGTTTTTTGCATTAATGAAATGCTTTTCTGAGAAAACAAAAAAAATTGATGAGATCCTGGATCTAGTTGGATTGAGATGGAGATGGCAAAGAAGATTCATCAGTTTGCAGCATCTGAATTAGATGTGCAGCTGAAACTTGCTGGCTATGTACCTGAAGTAAATGGAGGAAGTTAGAAACTGCATTCATCAAACTGATTGGTGAGTAAGAAAGAGCACGTAATCAATATTTGAAGCATTGTTCATCAGTTCATCATTTTGGTTGCAAACATTCTTTTACGTTATTAGTATTTCAGAACCTCACTTTTTAATATTTCTGTTCTCAATCCTTGCACAAAACTTTTTCACCAGATTCTATTTCGGCTGATGACATTTTAACACCTGTTTTTTTATGTTTAAGCGTCCAAAAAGAGGTAAGAGGAAAGATCCAGAGGGTAGAGAAACAAGAAAGCGGTTGGGGAGAGAGAGAACAATCGGGGAGAAAGGCAGAGAGCTACCAGCGTTTCTGGAGAGATTGGGATGACTTTATACCACGAGCAAAAGGACATCATTCCAATGACCAAACAAAACAACAAATTAGCAAATAGAGCTTCAAAACGACGGTGTAAATGTAATTCATATAAAAGTTTAAAAGAATTAGCTTAAATACAGTTGGGTAACTATTTGGGTTGAGTCAGAAATTTCAAAAGTCCATCTTCCAACCTACAACTAAAGGTTAATTTTATCTCCATACTTTTAAAAAAGCTAAGAAACTTTGAGGCATACTAAGGGTGGGTTTGTTTTGTAAAATTTTAGGTATTGAGTTTAGTGAAAAAGTGAAGAGAGAGGTAATTTTTTATATTTTTTGTAGTGAAAAGTAATGATTTGATGGGGAGAGAGAAATTATATTGCAATATTTTATTGTGTTAAAATTTTAGGAAGGGTAAAATTTTACCATGCAAACACAGGATTCGAAGTACCTTGAGCCTCCTTAATTCAACACAAAGTTGAAAGAATAAAACTTACATACCTTAATTAACATAGTAGCTCTATAAATAGAGCTTTATAAGAAAATTTTCACTAAAACAATAACACTGAATCCTACGCTACTATGGATAACAAGCATAAACCTTACCAAAACCTATCTTTATCTGATAACAATCCTAATGGATAAGTGATAGAGATAGCATGCCTATCTCTTAGCAACATCAATCTTATTTAATAGTAGTCATAATCAAGTATCACCTTAAAGGTAGTAGACTCCATATTTAACTTATTAAATGTAAACTTCTTCTATCCCCAATGAATCATGTAAAAACCTCCTACACTAATCATTTGTAAGCAGTATCATCAAAGAAAGCACAAAGATCCTGAAGGAAAAGAAGAAGAAGAAGAAGAAGAAGAGAGCTTGAACGCTGTAAACGGGAAATCGATCTTTTTACTAGGCGTAATATTAGAAAAAATAAAAAATAAAAAACGGGTTGGGGCTATTCCACTGCCCCCCGTCTGTCTAGGAAATAATATATAGAACCGAAACTAAACCATTGGAATCAACGGTCTGGTTTGTCAAGGAGAAGTTAAACGACCTCGCATATACAGTTAAAGATCTGGTTAAGGGTGGGAAAAACTCCAGTCAAAACCGGAGTTTCGATCACTAGTTCTGCATCCGGCCCTCTATAGGATGTCATTTGATAGGCCTTAGGAATGGGCTGAGCCAGTCTTTATACCACCAGCCCATTATTTATAACAGTGTCAAAGGTCTTCTAAATTGGCCCACTCTTTATCACAAGTACACAGAAGCGGGCAAATTGGGCCTTTTTTTTTGTCCTTTTCTTCAGACAATCGCTGGTTATTGTTTTGCTTTGCTGTTCTGTCGCCCCGGACTTTGTGAAAGATGGCAACCTCAACGACCGGCGGGAGCAGCAGAGAAGGCACGGCTAAGTCCATGGTGGCCGATCAGATCTCTCAGACTGTTCAGTCGACCTCCAATCTCCTTCACCTCATGCAACAATCCTCTGCTTCTGAGGTAAACTCTGTCTCTATATCTCTCTGTATCCCTGTCTCTCTCTATGTATAATATACACATGTATGTATGGTTTATGAATATGTATTTGTGTAATTAGATATTTGCGCTCTTGAGGCTTTAGTGCATAGTGGTAAAAAATGGGCTTCTCTTTTCTATTAGAATAAAGTGGTTTTGCATGTTTGATTCACTTTGGAAGATTTAATGTGTTCGAGGAAGAAATTTTTAGGTCATGCACGTGTTGATGACCTTCCAAAACACTAAGTTTGATTAGAAGAAGAATACAAAATTTTTCCTTTTCTTTTGAATGGGGAAAATTGCTTCGGCGAACGCAAATTGAACTCTTAGGATAGGCCCTTCTGGAAATGTTTTGCCAAATTCATTTGGCTCCCGTAGACCATAATGATTTTTTGTGCACATTTCATATGTGGTACGGTTAAGTAGCATAGACGTTACTTTTTACAATCTGATAGGGGCTTTCTAGAGGTATTGTAGATATGTTTGTCCTTTGTAAGAATTTTCTAATCACTCCCATTGCTCTGCTTAGACCTTGTGTTCTGGTGTTGCACGAATGTGAACAATCATTTCCTGGTTGACAAGCAGATGAAGCAGCAAGAACAGCTGGTTAGAGTGAAAAAAGGGACATGAAAGTAACACTAAGGCAAGCTTTGGGCAATTATTTTATATGTGCATTAAAGTGGGAGAATAAGGGAATGGTTGTGATCAACGGTCTGTTTTTAACGGAGACATGATATTCAGGAACAATGCAGTAGCTCAAGTTCATATGACATCCTCCTTACCCTGTAAGAACAGGATGGAGATTTAGTATGTAGGTTTACCACCCTGGGTGCTCATGCAACATAGCGATTTAAAATATTAATGATTTATATAGACTAGAATTTAAATGCAAATGTATTCTATGGAGAGTAACAATTTATACTAAAATCAAATGTAAAGAAATGTCAAAGTTTGGGGGGGTCTAATATATGTGGACAATGAAACAAGAAGCATAGTACATGAGCAACGTTTTGATAAGTGTCTTCCTCCACTTTGGGAATTGGGTCAGAAGTTATCATGAACATGCAATGGATGACCCGTTAAGTTTGGAAGGTGCATGTTGACATCAGCATTTGGTACTGAAGTAGAAGGAAAGTAGGTGATTTGACTCCAAGTCCAGATTTTCCTACTTAGAATGACCAGAAATCCCTCATATTATGAGTATTGAAAACCAAATTGCTCTCTGTACGTTCTTTTTTAGACCAATCTTCTTCAAGAAGCTTGCAAACATCAGTGGCCTCCATTTTGGGTGTGAATCGGGGAGGTCTGGCTCACCTTTGTATTCCCCTTCTGCGTATCCTTGTCCTATTTCGAGCTTCACTTATTACTAGCTATCTTGTTGCCAGTACACGTGTCCGACCCATCACCAGCGATTGGATCAAAAAATCCAAATGCATAGGAATTAAACCTTTTTGTCTTCTTTTCTTTTGATTGATTGCTTTGTGCGAGATCTATATGTAGCTTTGGAAGCTGAGAAGCTTGGGAGTTATTTTTTCTTTTCTTTTTGGGTTTTGGATTTGTTTTTGCATTTAATAAAAAGTGGGAAATGGATCAGCGAAGACAAATAGTTGTAGGAGTTGTTGCGGAGGAGCATCCAGCAGAACCTGCTCAAAACAGTGGCAATAACAGGTTCTTCCTTGGCAAATTTTGCTGTTTATACGTGGCGGACATGGGAGACATACCAATGTTTGGGGTTATCTAAGATATTGTGCCATGGGACCCATCACTTAGGAAGCCAAGGAAGGGTACCATCCAGTCCAGGAGATCCATGTTGCGGCCTACTGAGGCTTGCGCATTTGCACATTTGCATAGGGCTGCTGCCGGAAACTCAAGGCAAGGGGGAAGGAGAAAGCGCTTTAGCAATCTTTTAAACATGTTATTTGATCATTTCTGCTTTTTTTGTTGTTGTTTTTGTTCTTTGGTAAATTAGTAATAATATTTCTTTTGATACTGAAGTTTGTTTGATGTGGTAGGTTAGCTGTAAACAGCTGTACAAAACTGTTTAGGTTATATGTCAGGATAATGTAGTCCATTTGTCAACCTTTGAAAAGATAATTACCAAAGTAGTTTCCAAAACACTAGGGTTTCCAAAGCATTAGATGCTAATGGAGGGTGCATGTTGAAATGAAATTATCAACTTGGATGCCTAATACCGAGTTTGGTAGCTTAAAGGCAACATTGCAAGGCAAGCGATAGTTTGGGAGAATTGGACTAGTATATGAATGGACAGGCTTAATTACTCCAGTTATTATTTCTTTTTTAAGAATGCTCTGCAAGTGCATTGTTATCTCGTTGTATTGGTGATGCAAGTTTTCTCATCACCTGTTAAAGTTTCTCTTTACTTTTTGATGCAATTCAGATTTGAAATGGTCAGATCCTCTTACTCTGTTACGTGTTCACAATGACTACAATCATCGGATCACCACCTACCAAAGCATTCCAAGGATCTAAAACTACAGTATGAAACTGATAAAATTATGCATGTTCTACCAGACAAAAAATAAGAAGGATCACCGTATTTATTGACGTATGAATATCAATCAGGTTATTGGGTGTAAAATGTTCTCGCTTGCATAATGTTACATATAAATCACCTTCTCTTTTTTGTGAACCATGTACATGAGATTGATACTTATTGAAATCATCTCAAATTCTCACAAACCAACTGATATTCCTCTGTGGTTTATTGTTGATGGTTACTCGCAAATTAGTTGGTCTATGGTATGCTCATAGACTATATTTGATCACATCTGCAGGCCCAACTGATAAAGCTTCCAAAGAACCTTTTGGCAAAAACCTCTACAATCAAGAATACGGGGCAAGTATGTAGATCAACTGCACAAAGATAAGTATGGGCTATGTGTTTTGACAATTATAGTAATTTTTTTTAGCAAAACCCTCAGGTCTGATCTTTTTACCCTTCTCTTTTCCTGCAGGTGTTAGAGCAGATGCCTCGAGTCATTTCATCGTTGAATGCACATATGGAGAAAGGATTGCAAAGGTTGTATCAATGTTCTACTCCTTTTTTAGAGTATCATCAGCCTTAACTTGGCCTTTATTGCATGAAGAAATTACTGTAGTTACTTAGAGTCCACACAATTGCGTACCTGGCTCTATTGTCTAAGTTAATCAATTTTTTTTGCAGTGTTCCTCATCTGCAAACTGTAATCCAGTTACTTGCGAATATGGAAAGCAGGCAGCTTAATTCTCTATCTCAAGCTCATCTGTGTCAAGAGGTTCTCTCTCTCTCTGGTCCCCAAATCATTTAACTCAAAGCACAATCTTTTTTTTGTTTGTTTCACATTTAGCGGTGTCTCCACAGAAAGCCCATAAATCAAAGGTTACTTAAATAAGTCTTGTAAACCTTTATTTTTTGCTTCCCTGTTTCAATCCGTCTTTTTCTACAGAAAGATGAATCGGC
This sequence comes from Myrica gale, assembly GCA_963930655.1. Taxonomy (NCBI): domain Eukaryota; kingdom Viridiplantae; phylum Streptophyta; class Magnoliopsida; order Fagales; family Myricaceae; genus Myrica; species Myrica gale. Next base: position 15,801,293 of record OZ005620.1, read on the forward strand.
AAAGCCTTCGGAGGTGCCTTAACCTACTAAAGTTCACTTTGCTGGAGGCCTGAAGTTGCCAGATTAGACTGTAACCTATGTCATAGCAGGCTGCCTAATTGTTCTAACTCATGACAATGAAGTCCTCGTGGGGTTGCATTGATTTTTCGCTGGTCTCAGTGTAACATCATTGAACACAACCAGAAATCCTGTATATATCAAACCTAAGAAGAAACTGTGTAGCCTGTGAATTGGTCCTCTTTTGCGTGATAATTATAACCAGAAAGTGGTTCTCACTTGATTTCTCCAAGCGTTTGAAACACGTATAAGGCGTAAAAAAGCATGTTGCTTTATACTCGTAGTTTGGTGATGATCCTATTCCCTCTTAGAGCGGTCCTAATTCAAGGTACCAAAATCCTTATCTTTCTCTCTTTCATATCAACTGATATTCAATTCTTTAATGTTTATAGATATGGCAAGATTGGGATGTTGATGGTTGGTAGGTGCGTGCTCCATATCAGTTGTGAACAGATAATATAGACCAACTTAGTTTTGGGAAATGTTTCCTTGTCTGTCAGTTATATAACTCCTCGCACCACAAATACAATGAATGACGTTAGAACACAACTCTGAACGTTTATTTACCAAAAAAAAATGGAGAATAAAAAAAGAAGAAGAAGAGGGGAGGAATATAGTCAAATGAATGTGAAAGGAAATAAACTTGGAGCGGATTGGTTAAAAATTTTAGAATTTGAATATAATTTTTTAAATATATATTCATAAAATTACTCTTATCTGTATATTAATGCAACTCAATATTATTTTTTTACACACGTCAATATAACTCAATAATTTTTACACGCATATTAATAAAGTTTAAAAATTATTTAAATATTAATATTATTTTTATAATTCTAAAAATTTTCTCGAAACGAATCGTTGGACGATCGAGAGAATAAAAAATGTCTTCTTTTCCCATGCTTTACGTTCAAAGGTCTTAAGAAAAAGAAAGAAAGTTGGGGGTTATTCAGTATATAAATATTTTTAGGATTTTTTTAAATTCTCAGAATACAAAATATTCTACAACCAAACATCATTCTTAACACTACATAAAAATAATTAAAACACGCATACCAATAAAGTTAACATCACCTAAAAATTATCAAAACACAACAAAATTCTCGAAAAAAAATCCAGGGACTAGAAAAAAGAAGCTTTTTCTTGTATGGATCTGCTTAGATTCTCATTTGCCACGTGGAACAAGCAGAATTATTATTTTTAATTCTTTTCGTGCTTTACTTGGATATTATTAGCCAGACACATTTGATTTGACTCATAAATCCAAAAAAGGCAACCCAATTGCCCGAGATAGAGACAAAACCAACCCCACCTCGAACGGCGCCGTATTTGGCTACGGCCCCCTTCTATTTATGCGAAAATCGAATGTCGTGGAAAAACAGAGAGACCCGCCATACGGCCATAGATAAACGAAAAGGTAGAAGAAGAAAGACCGAGCTCCAGAGAAACAAGCTCTCCCCATCTCTCTCTCTCTCTGCGTTTGCTTTTTTCGAAAGCACTAGCTAAACCCTAGCCCTAATTCGTACGTAACCCATGGCTGCTGCCTCACTGACTCTGTCATATACTTCTTCTTCTTCCGCCGCTTCCGCTTCTTCTTCGGCCGCTTCGTCACTGTTCTCTCGCTGCTCTCTTAGCCATGGGTGATTTGTATCCTGCGACTCGCGCTCTCGAATTTACGCCTCTAACACCATTGTAATCTCTCTCTATCTCTTGAACATGCACATGCCCAGCGCTGTCTTTTTAAATATATATATATATATTGTATGTCATCATAACGTGATTTTTGGATGTTTCTTTTCCTTCTATGTTGAATTTGAGTGCCATTTCAATAGGAAAAGAATAAAACTGAAACTTCAATTCAAAATTTCTCTTTATTCCGTTAGTTTTTAATTTTTTGTTTTGGCTGCAATATCAATGTCTCTCGTTCTTTTCATTTGCGGGCTTTGTCTTTGCCGGGGTTTTTTTTTTCTCCCTTTTGCTCTTTTTGACGTTGAAATTTAACTGTTAGTTAATAGCTGCAAAGCATTTTAATTTATTGTTGGTGATACAATAACTGTTACTTGAAAATTGAATAGTTGGGCGCGTTAAAGTTATGACATGGTTATACCAGCAACTGTTTTTATTTTTTTAAGATTTTTGAGTTATAACTAAATAAGTCGTTATCAAGTATATTGACATGTGGTGTCTTCTGTTGTACTAGAAATGCGATCTTTCCGAACCGTTTAAAAATATAAATGGGAAGCCAATTGTTCCCATCCTTAATGACCGGACGCTGCCCAAGTTTTTGGAAACTGCGCGCGTGGAGAAAACAGTTAACAGGAACAGTACAAGGCCGAAACTGTTTTCTGGCACTGCAAATTCTGCACTCTCACGGGTGAGACTAGCACCTTTCTTTGTCTTGTTTGTTTGTAAAAAGGGGGGGGGGGACTGGTAGGATATTTTTAATCGAGTTATTTCTGATTAACTGGTCAAGATAATGGCTTGGGGGTTTTGTAATCGTGTTCTATATTATCATCAATATTGGATGTTCACAAGTGAGTATATGGACAAGTCATTTGAATTATCATTTTTGTGAGTTGAGTGGTTTACCCTGTAATCATTTCTAAGCTTTTTTTCATTCTGTGGTTTTGTTGTTGTTGTTGTTTTATTTGTTCTTACAGTTGTGCCTCTATTCTATTTGATGATATGGGTCTGACCATTATCTGCAAATCAGTGTTGAGCTGTGCTCACTGTTTTAAAGTTGTGGCTTTTGTAGACATTCGATGGCTTTTTTGTTTTCTCATGATACGCCGGGGATCTTTTTGCTGTTGAGATGCCAACGGTCTAAAACCAAAATATGTGATCTTAGCTTTTAAACAAAAAAATGAGTAATCTACGATGAAAAAAAGGCTAGTGCTTCAGAACCAAAATTCGTGCTTTTTTAACCTTTCAAGATGTTGTTGGGTTTTGCATCCTTATTTTTGCTTATTAATATTTGTTATTCGAACAAAAATGTGGACTGTAGTTTCTATGCTTGAACATGTTTGTGATGTCATATGTTTATCCTCCTCTTAATCTACTCTCAAGGCATGTATAAATATATAATTATCTGAAGTCGGGGCTCATGTTGCTGACTTTTTGTTCTTGACACAAGGAAATTGCTTGGTACATGGGCCTGGAGCTTGGAAAGATCAACATAAAGCGTTTTGCTGATTGCGAGATATATGTTCAGTTGCAAGTGTCAGAGGATGTGATGTATACCTAGTACAGCCTACTTGCCCTCCTGCAAATGAGAATCTCATGGAGCTTTTGATAATGATAGATGCATGTCGTAGAGCATCAGCCAAAACCATTACTGCTGTGATTCCATATTTCGGATATGCCAGAGCTGACAGAAAGGCATGTTCTATATTGCACTTACTTGTAATGAGCTTACGGGATACATTGGTTGTTATAGTTCATGTAGAGAATACATCTTACTGTCAGAACTAGGAAATTTTGTACATGTCGCTGACTGGTAAGATGTGAAACCATTCAATCTTTTTTCTGTCCGGTTTTCATTTAGGAAGAGACACCCAGATGATCCTTTTGAGTTTCCATTTTCCTTCTTTTTTTGGGTGTTTTTTTTTTGGGGGGGGGGGGAGGGGGGATATAACTTCAAATCCAGGTTTCATGCATATGCTACATATCAGCGGAAGTTGAATTTGATAGAAGACAATGAGTTAATTTGGTCAGTTCCACCAAATCTGGAGCAAAGCAATGGTGAAGATAGTTCAACAAGATGGTCTTCGTCTTATAATTTTCCTTTTTTATTTTTGCCAGACTCAAGGTCGTGAATCAATTGCAGCCAAACTAGTCTCAAACCTTATCACAGAAGCAGGTGCAAACCGTGTTCTAGCTTGTGACCTTCATTCTGGGCAGTCCATGGGTTACTTTGATATCCCAGTGGATCATGTCTATGCTCAGGTAAATTTGTCAATTTTCTTGGTGGTTGACTGCCACTGATTTAATGCTTTCTGATGCTATTGTTTCTTATGTCTACTCTAGCCTGTGATTCTTGATTATCTTGCCAGCAAGAGGATTAATTCTCAGGATTTGGTAGTTGTTTCCCCTGATGTTGGTGGGGTAGCAAGGGCACGTGCTTTTGCAAAAAAAATATCTGATGCGCCTTTAGCCATTGTAGATAAAAGGCGTCATGGACACAATGTTGCTGAGGTAATGTTACTGTGACATTGTCATTTTCAGTTTACATGTGCCCTTATCAAGTTCTTCATTGTCTTAAACAAATATTTAAGCTAGACTTCGGTGAATGCCTTTTCTTTTATATGTTATGTGCTTCACATTCTCAAAATCATGTATAATGTTTACCTTGCAGGTTATGAATCTGATTGGAGATGTAAAAGGAAAAGTTGCAGTCATGATGGATGACATGATTGACACTGCTGGTGAGTCAAGTATTTTTGAATGGCAATCGCTAATCCTAAACATTCCTGCACAAGGAAGATTGGAGCAGAAAATAAAGAAAAAGAGCAGAGACCAATATAGTTTTAACCGGTCTTTGATGTTTTGCTCATGCTTGGAAGTTTCTCAATTGTTAATGATTTTCTTGTCCATTTTGTTGTTTGGTTAATTTTCTTTTTTCAACTAATCGGTTGGCGAGAGTTTATGCCCCATTTTGTCTCTTGAAAATCTTTTCCCCGAAGTTTTCAATCTTAGCTGACGTTTGGATATGAAATATGTTCAACTTTTAAAGAAAATTTTTACAACCAAACATCAAAATCTCAAAATTTTTACACAAATTCCAATTTCTTTTCACACTAACTTCATTACTTTTTCATTGAAAACAAACTATATCAAATATTCTCTCTCCTTATTTTTTAACAAACTCCATTACTTTTTCATAAAAAGAATCCATAAGATCTCTCTCCTTTTTAACAAACTCCAATAAAAATCATTCTATAATCAAACATTCTTCAACTTTTTTACAAACTCGCATTTAAAACCAAAAAAATTTCTCCTACAAACTCAAAATTCTTTTTTACTGTATCAACTTATAACTAGTGAATTTGTTGTGCGCTACAGGGACCATTGCTAAAGGTGCAGCTCTTTTACATAAAGAGGGCGCCAGGGAGGTTTATGCATGCTGCACCCACGTTGTTTTCAGGTGTTGACTCCATTCGTAGCATTTGATCTTTCCTTTTGTTTTCCTGGATGCTTAGCACGAGCTTTTTAAATTTTTTAATGAGAGGATTATTAATGTGCTTGATCAGGTTGGAGACACTCAAATTTCTTAGATCATTTATGTTTTACTTTCCTGAAGTCAATTAATTTTGCCAGTCTATAAATGGGATGAGGCTGGCAGTTCTTGTAATATTCCGTCCCGAAAAATGTGTAAGTGATTAATTTGAATTTTAAATGAAGAGATAGTGTTTAATCTTGTGTTTGATTTTTTGGATAGAGGTTTAATTGTATTTTTGAATTTAAAGGTGCTGATATGGAGATGTGATCTATTTTTGAATTTAAAGGTTTGAATAAAGATTTGATCTTGAGTTTGAATAAAGATTTGATCTTGAGTTTGAATTTAAGGGTTTGAATAAAGATTTGATCTTGAGTTTGAATTTAAAGGTTTGAATAAAGATTTGGTCTTGAATTTGAATTTAAAGGTTTGAATAAAGATTTGATCTTGAGTTTGAATTTAAAGGTTTGAATAAAGATTTGATCTTGAGTTTGAATTTAAAGGTTTGAATAAAGATTTGATCTTGAATTTGAATTTAAAAGTGTTGGATAGAGGTATGTTTGAATTTTAAAGTTGCAGAGATTGAGCTTAATAAATAGCTGCAGAGATCAAGGTTAATAAATAGTTGCAGAGATGTATATTGGAGACCAAAATTAGGATTGATGTTGTGCTACTAATTTCCGAGAGATTATTCGGCAATTATTGGAGAAGCTTTAAGGATTGATTAAACGTTCGAGATAAGTGGTTCTTCAATGAGATTTTGAACGTGCATCGTATTTTATATGGTTTTGATGTATTGTTTGGGGAATTGAACAAGTTTTTGGTAAAATGAGATTGTTGAAATTTTCGTAAAACTCAATTGAAATATTTATAACTTGTTTGGTGAGCATGCTGTGAAAATTATTCTTGCGCTGGTGATATATTTTTATGGTCTTTGTGGCCAATTTATCCTTGTGGTCTGTGTGACCAATTTGATACCCCTCGTGGTATTTGGAGGTCTTTGTGGCCTAGAGGTCTGTGTGGCCTAATATTTTGAGGTCTGTGTGGCCTGGTGTTCGAAGGTCTTTGTGGCCTAGAGGTCTGTGTGACCATTGGTGATTTCCCTATATTGCGTGGCCTTGGATAATTTTGTTACAAACTGATATTTTTGGATTCGGTATGGCTCATAATGTTTTATTCTGGATTTCGGCTATTGTGATAAAATTGTCTTTTCCCCAACCCTCATTGACTTACTACTTACTGAGCTAGTCGTAGCTCACCCCTTATTTTCATATTTTCCAGAGTTGGCGGAATTAGAGAAGTTCGAGGAACTTCAGAGATATTTGTGTTTCGAAGGCGTGTTTTTAAGAGTACATTTGAAGATTAATGTTGGGGAATTCAATATTGTATTATTTTGGGATATCATCGATATTGGAAATATCGGATATGCTAATATAAATTTTAGGGCTCGGATTGATATTTTGGGCTTTTTACGGTTTATGAATATTTTGTTGAGGTTGTACAAAATTAGTTTTGAAATATTGGGGCCTAGATAAATGATTATCCGTGGTGAAAAAGCCTAATTTTATACGGAAATCTGTCTGTATGGAGTTTGGGCTCGGGGCGTTACAGTCTATTGGCCCGACTGAACTTCTTTTGACTGCTGCCCCCTCCCCTCCTCCCCTTTTCTCTCTCCCCTGATTTTCTTTTGGGTTTTGACGTTTTGGTGAGTTTGAGGACGGCCACTCCCAAAAGGGTTTCTGAGTGGATAATTGCCAAATAAGTGATCATATCTACTCTTTACTTTTCACAAATGTTTTCTCAAAATGAAGAAAATAGCTGTTGTTTTTCTTTTAAATTGTAGTAGATTGTGATTTGAAACATCTTACTATCAGGCCATTTTGTTTTTCATTTCACTTTCTGAAAGTAGCGAACTCGAGTTTCTAACCCTATCAATAATACTGCTCTTTTATTGCTATTTTTTTTAACAGCCCTCCTGCAATTGAGAGGTTGTCAAGCGGCCTATTTCAAGAGGTGATTGTTACAAACACAATTCCAGCTGTGGAGGAGAATTACTTTCCTCAGCTGACTGTTCTTTCAGTAGCAAACCTGTTGGGTGAAACTATTTGGCGCGTTCATGATGATTGTTCAGTGAGTAGCATTTTCCAATGAAATCATATTGGGTGAGTGGAAGGTATCAATTAGCTTAGCCGATAAAGTCAAATTGAAGTTATAGGGGAGACATGGATCAACTCCTGCACTCACCAGGGATCAGAAGGAGTTGAAGAATAGGAAGGGCTGCTTCTTGTTTGATTGCCATTTGCCCCCTACTAATTCATGTGATTTTAGTGTCTTAGGAAAAAAGAAAAGTAAAAGAGTATAGATTAGAATAGTCAATGTTAGCCGCACCTTTCAGTCTACACAAGGTTCATGTTTATTTCCTTTTGTTTTCTACATTTTAACGTAACATTTCTTCCTATATAAGCCATTTTTGGTTTCATATTTCCTTCTGCTATCCTCTTGTGCTTATTTTTCTTTTGGAAAACACAACAAATTTCCTGTGTGCTTTGCATCATTTGGGTCTTTTGAAATCAAGAACATTTTCTCGTTGATACCTTTATAATCTTCATACACAAGAATCCAAGAACAGAAAACAGGAAAAATGCCATCAAAATTGCGGCCTTGGTGTTAAATGTGCATGTTTGTTTGCAAAAGTATTTTAGAATACAACTAATGCAACCAAATTTACAAAACAAAGATTCAAAATCCAAAATGTCAAATGTCAATTTTTTTTTTGCATAAACACCGATAATTTTTTAAATAAATTTTAACAATTTTGCACACAAATTCTAATACATTTTCAAAAAAATATTCAAATGGTTTCTCTCTTTATGTTTTTTTACTAATTTTAAATTTTTTTTATTAAAAAATTATATTAAATCTTCTCTCTATACATTTTTTTACTAATTTTTATACAAAAAAATTATTTATAATTCTATCAAAATTTTAAAAATGTGAGAAGTTTTTATAAACGTGAACATTCTAAGTTGTTAGAGGTTAAAACAGGCGAAGATTGTAGGCGTTTGATCTATTTCTTTCTTTCTTTATTGTCCTTTCTTTTGCTCCTTCCATGTTTCAAAAAGCATGAGTGGTACTCATAGAGCTGCCCATAAAATTGGCTTCTTCCTGGTGGGGCTTTTTGTAGCGTTTCAAGATGGTCCACCCCTCAAAATTTTCACACGGATTAAAAAATTAAAAAATAATCTATATTCATATAATTTTTATTATAATATTTATTTAAATATTCTCTCTTCACTTTTTCATCAATTCTAGTAAAATATATTTATTTTTTCACAAATTTCAATACCCCAAAAATTCTACCGTCGAACACCCCATTTTGCTTGCATTATTGTCGTAGCATTGTTGTGGTGGGTTGTCTACACTATTCGCTCACAGGAGCGTGGTTGTGGAGTAACAACAAAATGAAGGATAAAATTACACTTTACAATCAATAACTACCATTAATTTTGTAATTTATACTTCAAATTACTAATTTTGATATATTTTACTTCAAACTATTAATATATTTATAGAAAAAAGTTATTTTTGAGCACTCTAACGAATAATGTAATTTAAAATAGAGGTCCAAACTACTACTTTTGACACATTAAGCCCACGAATTATTAAATTTCATCAATTTGCGCTTCTAAAAAAAATTCAACGATCAGACTCGTCGTGCTACGTGTGTTGTGAAAGTCACATGACATGATTTTTACCATCAAAATTTATTTCAGTGCGCAATTTGATTAATTATGATAGTTGAAAGGGCTCAATATGTCAAGAGTGATAGTTTAGACCCATATTTGAAATTGTATTAGTAGTTTGAGGACTCAAAGTGATTTTTTCTCTACATTTATATTTTTAACTTTATATTATACTTTCACGTGATCATATTTTTTATGTAAGAGTGAGATTTTAACTTAGGTGCAAAATGTAAGTTTATAATTATAAGTAAGGTATAAAATGTGACTTTGGTATGGATAAATTGTAGAGTGAACAGGAGTTAGAGGTGTAAAATGTAATTTTTTTAACAAATAAAACATTGAAAATAATGTTTACAATCAAAGAACCGCGGTTTTTGGGTAAGGCCCGTAGGGGTCTCTTACATTTTACACCCCGATATTTTATTTTTGACACATTGAACCTTTTAACTTACACATTTTTTCAATTTGGACCCCGCACCCAATTTGCCCGTCAATTTAGACGGATTCCGTTAAATATTTACACACTGCCCCCTTATTTTTTAGAATATGTACACTTTGCCCCCTTATCTTTGGAGTTATTTACACATTGCACCCCACATTTTAACGAAATCTGTATAAATTGACGGACAATTTGGGTATGAGGTCTGAATTTTGAAAAAATGTGGAAGATAATGGGTCCAATCTATCAAAAATAAAATATCAGGATGCAAAGTGTAAATGACACCAAAAAGAAGAGACAAAGTGTATTTATCCCAAATTTCTAATTCTGTAAAGATAATGAAAGCACAACCCAAATTCAAACCGACCCGATCCGCGCCGCGGCTGGCGCAGATTAGGCCCATTAGGGTTTCACTGTGTCACGGTGTCACTGTCTATAAATTGCCTCTTCCATGCGCCGCTCTCAACGAATATCATAACAAGAATCGCCCTCTCTGTTTCTTTGTCTCTCTGTCTCGCTTTCTTTTCCTTCTGCGTTTTGTTTTGAAAGCTGGAGCTGTGATGAAGATTTAGCTGTGTACCAGAGGCGGTCTTTCATGAGCTCCGTCGTTGACGGCAACACAACCCTCTAAGAAGTTCTGAGCTCTCCCTTTCATTAGCTTATCTCCAACACTCTTACTGCTTTTTACCTTTTTCAAACCTAAGTTTCTGTTTATTTATGCAAATTATTTTGGTGGTGAAGTGAAATGCGAGGTGATGACAGAAATTCATGTAAAGTCTGTCAATCCACTGAATTTTATAACATGTTGACCCCATGAATCCCGACAGGTTCTGATCGCTATCTTCCTCTCCGCAATTCCCATTTCTGATGAACGGGTACTTTGACCTAACAGGAATGGTCCTAGTATATTCGTTTGAACAATTATCAGGAACTAAACAAGTGAAAGTGGGGTTCTTTTTTTCTTTTCCATTTTTGTTTTCATTTTATTAATTATGCTTCTGTCGTTGTGACCAGCTTCTGGATGGGCAAGTGATGAATCTCATTGTTCAAATGGGTAATTTGCGTCTGAATCTTTCGTTGATGCTATATCACCTTGGAGAACTGATGCCCTCTTTTATCCTTGCTGATACCCTATTTTACATCTGCTATTGAAAATCTTTTAAATATATTGACTTTTAGCCTGTGATGGCCTTCTCATAGCCTGGTGGTAAAGACCTTTGTGGGGTATAATCTGGTTTGGTTGTTATTGACGGTGGTACGTCGATTGTGATCTGATAAACTCGTGGTGGATTTACCTTGGAGGCCTGATGCCTTCACAGGATAAGTGGATTGGTAATTTGCGTCTGATATCTTCACTGATGCCATTTCACCTTGGAGACCTGATGCCTTATTATGTTTTAGTGTTCTTGTTATTATTGTTATGTTTTCAACCCCAGTAGTTTGGTTGGTGCGAATTATTCTTAGGTTTTCAAGTGTGAATTGTTTCTGCTGGATATCAGCGATTGGCTAATAGATAAGTTTGCACTTGAGTTTCTAAGTTACCCACCTGTTTTTGTGTTAGGTTTAACGTTTATTGATTCTCTAGCTAATAGATTAGTTTGTACTGCTACTTTTAGCAGTTTGGGATGCAATGTGCTCTAACACGATGATATGATGTGTTTTAGAACTCTAACCAAAATGTAAGTCTAATTAAACATTCTATATTATGGCCTGTGCCGTATCTTAATGAAAGTATGTTTCATGCACTTGTGAAATGTTGCTTGATATTGAGAAAAAAAGAAATTTTGCTTGTCCTGATGGGTCTTCTAAAGTAAAGAATTTTCAGACACGCTGAATTTTGAATGGAGGTGGTATCTATTTTGACTGGTGGAACACAATTCTTATATTTCCTCGTTTCATGTGTTTAGGTCTAAATATCAGTCTGATATTCACACGTTATGCATTGCTGGACATCCTCTTTGATTAGGTCCCCTGTGCAAACCAAATTTTATGGAATTTTGGTAATATTTTAAAAATCCAAAGTGGACAAGAGTTTTATTAAATTTTGGGAGAAAGTAGTAAAAATGAAAAATTTTTATGAGACTTTGTGAATAAGTGAAGAAGACATGGCTTGTGGCTCTTAGGTTGCGATTTCAATTCAAAATTTTACTATTTTTCAATAAAAAATTATAATATAATCTCTCTTTCTTATCGAATCATTATTTTTAACGGTAATAAATATAAAAAATTATTTTTATTTTTTATTTTTTAACCAAATCTAATATCTTAAAATTTTAACCCTCTAGCTCACCTTTAAATTTTAACCCTCTAATTTTTGTGATTTCATTATTAGATTACACATCTCCATAACATGATTTATGATATGAAGATGCAATGTCTCATATGCTTCGATACATACTTCATCAAAAATCATGTAATCAAAGACGATCCATGGATTTCACAAGGCAAATGAAAATAAAGCAAATTACATGATCAATGAATTTCATATGGCACATAAAAAAAGAACAACCTGTCCATAAGTAGTCGGGTCTATTCTTTAAATACAAAGGCCTAATATTTCCATGTCATGTGATGTTCATGTACTATAGTCAATCATCATCTAAGTCATCATGATTGTAATGATCTAAACATCTCAACCTCAAATAGGCAAGTCTAACAACTTATATAACTTTTTCTTTTATTTATTGATAAACTCAATAAGGACTGGTTGTATGTAAACGAAAGGATTTTAGGGCTCTTGACTAGTTTCAATAAATGTCTCCCTGGGCACGCTTGTTAAAACTTTTTGAACATGTTTTATAAAAAGGCTAAAATATTACGCATACCCCTGTGGTATAACATTTTCCTGAATATGCCCTTAGGGTTCGATTTGTTGTCCCGCTGCCCCTGTGGTGATGTGTCGTTCCCAAAACTATCCCTCCGCCCGTATTCTGTTTCCGAACTAACAAAAAATGTTGACCTGTTAAGAAATCATACGTCATAGCCAATAAGAAGATGACACATGATTCATTTGCTGACTGGGCATATAATTATGTGGTTCCGTACAGTCCACAGTGTACAAGCTATTCTTGTTCCTAAAAAGAGGGTGTGGAGTAAACGGAGATATACCTGTTTCCAGCTTTGTTTTTTCGTTTTTTACTGAACAGATGGTTGATGGCACTTCTGAAATGACTTGGTCGTGGTCCTCGTTGATGACTGTTAGGTTTCGAGACAAAAGAATTCTCAAAAGCCTTTGAGTTGAGTTAAAAGCCATTCAGTTTTGCCGATTTGGCCGGTCCATCCTTTATTTAAAGTTTCCCGTGCTTCCACAATGGTTGATGCTGTAGTTTACAGCTGCATACCTCTGTTTTTCTATTTAGTTATTATCTTCGCAAAACCAATACATTATGAACACGCGGTAATCTTAATTTTCATGCCCACACATTTCATCTAGTAGTCTAGGATGCACCCCTCACCTTCCTAATGTAAGGGAATGTCGCAAGCCGAAAGGCCTTAAGGTGAAGACATTGTAGCTTTTCTGCTTGGGGGCAACGAGCAGACAATGAAGCCATGTTCTGTATGCACTATTGTCGACAAAGACATTAGCACTCACCCCTCTTTTCACCCTCACAACCATTGGTGCTCTTGGAAGACAAGTTTTGTTGACACAACTCTCCAGCTTCAAGTTCGGATTACAAAAATGACTTTAGAATTTCCTTGCAGGAACATTTTCAATGAAACATACAGATGGTGCATGATATGAAGCTAGTTTACCTCGAGTTTCTTTGCAAGTTTGAAGTAATGCTTGTCAACGGGAACCCATAACGCATGCTACCTAACTTCAGGTGTGCCATAAATGGGAGAGATCTCCTCTGGTTGGTACCAACATTATTCAGAAAATTCCCCACATGCTTCCCATTTGCAGTTCCATTGGTGTAGTTACTGAATTCAAGGTAACTAATTTTTCTCTTGTAGTCTCCACTAGTTTCCGAGGCCAATTCATCCTTTGGCCCATCTACATATCTCTTATTACATTTCAAGAGGAAAAAGCGAATGAGGAGTTGTTGATATAGTTTACTCTACGACAGAAACTGTAATTAGGAAAAGCAGAGTATGCAGCGTGGCGAGGCATATTAGAATAATAGTAGTCGCTCAAAGTTTTCAAATTGCTCTCAATTTCGCCTTCAGAGTTATATGTCCAGTCAGCAAATGAATCACGTGTCATCTTATTGGCTATGACGTGTGATTTCTTAACCGCTCAACATTTCCCATTAGTTTGGAGACGAAATATGGGCGGAGGGGCAGTTTTGGGAACGACACATCACCACAGGGGCATCGGGACAACAAATTGAACCCTAAGGGCATATTCAGGAAAATGCTATACCACAGGGGTACGCGTAATATTTTAGCCTTATAAAAATCTCCCCGAGCACGCTTCTTAAAAATCTTCCGAGTAGCTAGCAAAAAGGCTCCTCAGGCACTTTTCTTAAAACTCTCCCGAGTAGCTTAGCAAAAAGGCTCACCGGGCACGTTTGTTAAAACTCTCCCGAGTAGCTTAGCAAAAAGGCTCCCCGGGCACATTTGTTATTCTCGGTATTAAAACAAAAGTCCTTTCCGTCCCCAGGTCAATGAGTATCTATCACTCTTACATGCATCTGACTATCCCTAATACCTTGGTTGATTCTCTGTACCCTTACCTTACTCGGTTGAACTGCTTTTGGATAAAACACCTAAATAACAAGCACTATGTTAGGAATAGAAAGGAAAAACTGATAGAGAAGAAAAGGTGTAGGCCGAACTCACTCTCTTTTATTATTATTTTCCTCCTTCGGTCAGTTGGTTTTCTTCCCCTCTCACGTCCTTTTCCTCCCTTTCTCTTTCAGTTAGGTGAAAGTACTCGGTCTCTCCTTATGCCGCCAGTTTTAGTCGAGCAAGTCTCACTTTTATACATGCGACTAGGGCCGGTTCGGTCAGGTTTGGCCGGCCAAACCGGAACTTTTTCAAAGCATATAGACCGGACTGGACCTGTCCGGTCCGGTTTCCGGTTTAACCGGTCCGGTCTGGGTCCGTTTGGGCCATGCCATTTTGGGCCGGTTTTGGGTTGGGCCATGCCATTTTGGGCCGGTTTTTGGGTTGGGCCTTGCCATTTTGGGCCAATTTCCGGTTTAAGCCGGTTTGGAGAGGTATACTCCGGTCCGGTCCCGGGTTTTCATGAGGGTAACCCGGAACCGGACCGGAATACACCGGTTTACCGGTCCGGTCAACCCGGTTGACTAAAAGTCAACCGGTTTGGGTCAAAACCGGTCCGGGCCGGTCCGACCGGTTTTTTGGACAGGCCTACATGCGATTAACTAAAGGTGAATTCCCCCTGACCACTCTACGTACCCTAGGCTAGGTCTAGAGGAAATCAGCAGAAAATCATGATCTAGCCGATCACAAGCAGCCACTTACACTTCTCACATCTCACGTATCTTTGTTAAAAAGTAATTTAATGGATGAGCCAATAACCAAGCTCCACTTAGACATCTAGATAAGAATGTATTGAATGTGCATCACATGGTTAAGACACGTAGAAAAAAGAAAAAACAAGTACGTCATCTGCATAAAAGAGCTCTAAGCTACAAAATACCCGAGCTCAGTACTCCCTGGCTCTAGGGTTCTCGAGTAGCGCTCGGGGCTTAAACCTCCCGAGCAGCGCTCGGGTTTCAATTCCCGAGTACGCTGGTCTCAGTAAGCCCGACCCCACCGTTCATTTACCCTGGTTGTCAATACCCAATGCACCCGGGACTTTTCCTCCTGGCATTTAATACTCCATTACCCAGCCTCAGGTCTCAGTGCCCCTCGGGTGTGCTGCTCTCAGTCAGCCAGGGAAGTTAGTTCCTAGGCACCCCGGGGCTTTGGTTCCGAGTTACCCCAAGAATTATTTTTTCTCGGGCACTTAAGTATTTGCCCTTTAAGACCAAGATATCCTTGTCTCTACTGTCTTATACTTTGCATGTTCTAGTTTGGTACTATCCGATCAGGATGAAAGCAGTCTATGTGATCAATAAACTTCACAATAATAAAAGCAAGATAGTTTAAACGACACAAACAAGAAAACTCTCACTAGAAATGTATATGAGAAAACAAGGAAGGATGATGAAAAAATATTCAAAATTATAATCTTGTGCTTAATATTCAGCAATAAGCTGAAAATAATTGAAGGTTAAGCAAAAATAATACATATACCGAATCCTTTAATAACAAATATCGTACAGAAATAATATGTAAATAAATCAAACAACTTGGGGTGTCAAAACAATTTCGGTATTCATCGGAATGCAATGTTTTATTATTCTGGAATCGAAACCGGAAGTTCCAATTTGGAATGTGATCTTTTTTTAACATATTTTTTTGGGCCCAAAAGAGCTAAAAATATTTTTTGGATTGAATTTTTAGAAGATTTTTCTATTATTCATCATAAATTGTTATAAATGTAAACATTCAACCAAAGTTTAGATTCTAAAATAAACATTCAAACAAATTAGGTACTCATCATATGTTATACTTTATTTTGAGCCCTATTTTTTTTTATAAAAAAATAAGTATAAAAGTTTTCGATATTTTTTAGTTATTCATCATAAATTAACAGTTGGACGTCGGCAGAAGCGATGGTGGGTTTGGGGAGAAAACCGTCGATGAAACCAAGTTTGTGCTTGGCTTTGAGAGTAATTTTCATGGCTCTCTACCAGAGGAGATAGTTGTCATCATTGAGGAGGGTGGAGACAAAATGGCTCCAGGGTAGTCAGAGGAGTGGAGAAAAAAAAGGTAGCGTCCAATTAAGTGTTGGACGAAGGAGGGGAGACCTCGGAATCAGAGTCTGATTGAGAGCTAGGCATAGAGACAATGGAAGGTTCACTGCTCTGATACCATGTTGAGATTTGTGAGGACAAGTCGAGAGATTTGTGAAAATTGGTATATTTCAATTGATGTACGTGTACATGTATTTATATTACATTTAATCTGTGTATAAAGGAAATAAAATCAAAGAATGAAAGAATCTATACAATGAAAGCTATAAATGAAAAGGTTGCCATTGGAGACTAATGAAGGAAATAATATGTGGTGATCTATGGTGATTTGTAATAATTTCTACACGTCTCCCACAAGGCCACAAATAGTAACTTGAAAATTCTTACAACCAGGTTCTTAAAGTTCTTGGATATAATAGATGTGTCTAACCGGAAAATTTTTCTATGCATGATTTTCATTACATTTCTCAACATGTATTTTGAGATGATTCTTGTCTCTTCGGGTACTTTCCAACCATTTGGTCTAATACCATGTTGAAAATAGGATTTTGGAAGTAAACGTAAGGCTGTAAAATCCTCTCGAGGAAATTTTGCTATATTTCAACTGAACTTGACTAGTTTTAACACTGCCCTTATGTAAGGGTGTGTATTTATAGGCACAAATGCAATGCAACTCAACAAAAAATTAGAGGAAAGTCACTCTGTGTCTTCAAACAACTAGGTCAATATAATTTTAAGGGGTCCGAACTATCAAAATTCATTGATGTATGCCCTAAAAAAAATCCAACGGTCAAAATCGTGCCACATGCAATGTTAAATGGGTCATGTGGCACGCTTTTGAAGGTCAAATCTTATTTGAGGGCACACATTAATGAATTATGATAGTTCGAGGGCTTAATACGAAGAACTCAATAGTTCAGACTGCCAAAGTAACATTGCTCCTAAACTTTAGGAATACAAAATGAAGTTTCCCCAAAAACTGCCACCCAAATGATATGATAACCTCCATGGAAGTTTTAAAATGGTTCAATAATACCTTACTCTTTACTCTAGAAGAATAATGATGAAGGGGTAAGGAAAATAAGCACGAGTCTTATCCCTTTAGAAGTATACCAATAAAAAGTAAATTTTTTGACATCTTATCCATAAACCTTGTAGAAATGAGTCTTGTCATCAAACCAACCCTTCTGATGGCATTCATAGGTTTCCTTTTTAAAGTCTCAGAATTTTGTGAACTATACCTAATGTTGTAAACACACTAGTAAGCGTCAAATATATAGTTGCTAATTATTTATTTGGATTACAAGTTGAGTACAAAAAGTAGGTCCAAGTACTTAGTTCTAATAAGCCCATATCCACTAGCTTAGGAGTTGACAAACCTGCAATGCCTCCTGATTTCACCTTCATTTCCAGTAAGTACATTGATATTCCCCATCTTAACCATGGAATTTGCAAAGGAATCAAAGAAAAGCTTTTGATTCGAGGCAAAAGCCCACACTTGCTCTATTATTTCCCCCTCAGGATCTTGGGTAACTAACACATTATCAGATATCAACAAGCCTTCTCCCTGGAGAATATTGATGTAGTAGTGATTGTCAAATCTAGCTGGAGTCATTAAATCAAGTGGTGCAAACTCATTGTCGTGTCCCGATACCGGGCATATGGAGCTTAGGATTCTTCTGAAAGTTGTGTATCTCTTATAATGATCATGGTGGATGGTGCTCGCGTCGTAGATCCTTTGCCTGAAGCTCAAACACTTTGCCTTTCCCATTGTGTGGCTACCTGTTGACAAGCCCTTGAAGATTGCAAGGCGTTAAGACAGTTCCATGTAATCTGGAGAAAGATTTGGCGTGATTCCTATGAAAGTGAAGCAAAAGAATCGTAAGAGGTCACCTGATAAAGCAACCAAGTCTCCCACATCGAGTCCTTGCTGCTGGAACTTGGCAATGAGAATCTGAAGAGAGGAATTTGGAGCAGGGATGAACTGGTTGGCACCACTGAAGCTTGCTTCCAGTGAATCTCTCCTTCCTAGCAAGAGATTCCATCCTGGCCCACCTCGCTTTTAGACGAAGTGTACCTACTTGTTAGAATTAACAGTAGGAAATAGATGTATGTATAGTACTGTTGGAATACCAAGAATCTTGGTTGGAAATTTAAAACTAGGGTGATTTTGTTTGAAGCTACCCTCTTTCACATTCCCAAGTCAACAAATGGAGCTTTATACAGAACGATACTGGAGAGAGAGAGAGAGAGAGAGAGAGTGAGAGAGAGACCAATACAACGGCATCGCGAGCAGCAATTGCCAAGATATCAGCACACGAAACTGTTTCAGGACAAGCCTTCTCCAGAATAAACTTAATCTCATCAATGACCTCAAATCCACGTATGGAGTTCAGGTTAGGCCCAGCTTGCTTTTCACTGACCATGCTCCCTTGGCTATCCAAAAGAACCGAAGCATCGCATCCCTATATCCCCAAACCAAAATCCACACAAATAAAATCTTACACTAGATAATATATATAACAAGAGAGGCAACAATAACTCAATAATCGATCTTGTCGTCAAGAAAAAGACAAGGATAATCAAAGAAACCAGAAAATTCGTGCACACTTATTTAGATGGCTTGTGAAGATCCATTAAACTATTCACTTTTTTTTTTAATAACGTGTGATGTTGTGAAGATGTAACTATTGAGATTGTGTCACGCGACTTATTTTTATCACCCTTAAACAGTTTAGATAATTATTTACGTGAACATTTTAGAAAAAAAATTATACTAGTTTAGAGGAGTGGATGGCGAAGAATGATATAATTTGAGGTAAAATAAGTTTAAAATAGTAATTTTGACAATAATAAAGCTACGGTGCAGATCGTGATCATAATTGGTACGCAACTGCCGTAGGCACTAAAGGAAGAGAGAGTGGAGAGGGAGAGAGGGGCCTAACCAGGACAAAACAATCATGGAAATGCAAGCGGAGGAGGGAGGCAGCCATACGAGGATCTTTCAGAACAGAAATCTCAACATTGCGTCTCACAATGTCTTCCACAGAGGGGCATGTTTCTTTGTAGTAGTCGAGGACAAGAGGTGCGTCGCCACCCAAGGTTTCAGTGCCATGCAAAACAAAAACAAGGGCGATCACGACGAGTAATCTAGCCAGCTCCATTGAAGAAAATGAAACCGTTGCCTAATGGAATGTTTCAGTTAACGTCTCCACATATAATAGGCAAGGCCCTGACGTTGATGTTCTACCCTTCCTCAATGTCTCTTTTTATGTTTCTAACCAACTTTGTCTCGGAAAAATCCCTTTTGAGAGCCTTTTTCTTTTTTTCAAAGTTTGATGCAACTAACTTAACCTAATTGCACCTTTAGTTAGTAGTTTCGTTTAGTTTAATCTGAGAGATGTTTCCAAATTACAATTGTAATTTCTTCTTGGGCCGAAAGAGTGGCTTAAGCTCCAGAGGAGCCTAAACCCGGCTACTGCCAGTTGTATATCAATTGATCTTTTATGAATCCAACCAAAAGGAGGCCCTATATTACTTGGAGATGGGTATCTCCCCCATTTCAGGCAGTTCTTAATCCTACAAAATTAGAAAAATTTGGGTTTGATATCACCGTTATCAGAGAAGGGTTTGGGAGCAAAAACACAGAGTCATGAACATTTTTAACTGTGTTCGACTGTAATAGAGTAAAAAACAGAACACAATAAACCATGGGAAATTCTAAATTCAAAGCCTTGTTCAGGGTAGATTGGTTATCCACCAGGTCACTCGGTGTTGAAAATACAATTGCCCTGATAAACTGTGGAATCCAATCCACGAAACAAAAAACAATAGAGATACATAACGTGTACGTAATTTGTATCTGACCAACGTATATTTACTGTAAACAGAAAACTAGAAGAAAAACTACCCATACCCAGAACAAAATTAAACCAAAAACCAGCAAACCACAGCTAACGGCGCACTTGTTTGGAGGTCCTCCAGAGAAAAAAAAACAATGGATTGGCCTTTCCTATTTACATTCGCCTGTTATTCCTATTACTGATTTGGCTTGTATACTAACTCAGACTTTACTTATGACCCAAGCTGCAATACATGATAGTGAAGATCACTTCCCGTAAGCTAATAGTCAGACACTGATGGTGTCGTTCGGTGCCATCTTGAGATCATTATCCAACAGGATACCAATCTTGCAGCCTTGCCAAAATGATTTGCAACTCCTGCTTGAGAGTTTAATTACGTTACTACAAGCATGTAACATCAAGCTATATATATTTTGCAAAGTACACATAAGCAAGGAATTTAACCTTTACCAGACTTTTCAGAAGCCTCTTGTTAAAAAATCTAATAAGCAGGTCACGAATTTTCTAAATGCCAAAAAACGGAAGGGAAATTGAACAGCTTGGCTATCTGACTATCTAAGCAGGTTTGAGTAATAGAGTAGAAAAGATAGATCATAAAGTGCACTAAACAGCAGGTCACATCTAGTTGCTTTAGAACTTTATCCATGTCATCAATTATCATGGTTTGCAGCACATCTAGGGATGCTTCACAATTGTCGACTTGCAAAAGTTTCGAAAGGGATTGTATTCAAAGAGAGAACTATCTGCAGAGCAAAGACTAGGGGATTATAGAAATAGCAGTGGCTAGAATCATTTTCCATTCAGTAAGATAATATAATTAGTCTATTCAGTAATACATAAATCTGCCGATTAAGCTCCTCCACTACCTTATCGACGAAGTTGCAGAATCTGCAAGTCAAAACTTGTACAGCACCATCTTGTGCGTGTTTAATCTAAGTTACTGTTAGTGTTTTAATGTTGGCGTAATTCCGTGTCAAAATTCAAATTCAAATTGAGTTGTATTTTAAATTTGGTCAAAGTGTTCCAGAGATTAATGAGTCTTTCAATGTTTCAAAAAATAAGACGTCAACAAGATGAAGAGCTAAAAACAAGGAGCTGGTGATGCAAAGTCTCTGAAACTATTATTTTGGAAATAGAACTCAACCAAATCTATAAATACATATAGAGATCGACTAAGAAAATTTGAAGAGGTCATTCCAAGCTTTATTCAAATTCAAGCCTCCTCCTTAGATAGAAAAAAACTTTTAGATATCTCTGCTCATAAACAGTTCAGATTTTCTTGAGTTATCTAGATTCAATCACCATTGAAATCAACCTTCTTGGGGGAGTTTGGCTGTCGGAGTTCTCGGTGTTGAAGAACAAGGACGCTCATGAAGAGTTCATAAGAAGAACCTCAGAGAGCTGAGGGTTAACCGCAAGAAGCGGGTCTAGGTTGTATTACTTAGATTATTACATCGGAGTAGTCAGAGTCAAGCAACTGGATGTTGCCCGTGTCTGAATCATCTTTGTAAGGTTTTACTTCTTAGTGAATTTTTGGTGGCTGCTAACCCGGAGTGGTTTTTCCTTTGAAAGATAAGTTCAAAGGCTTTCCACTTCATCAATAAAATCCTTATCTCTTGGGTGATTGATATTTATTTTATTATTCTGCTACATATATATTTTGTTGATTGATTATTCAGATCTAGACTCAACAATTTTAGGACTTGTTCTAAAATTGTTATTGAATTTTTAAATAGTGGGGAAACACCTATTCTACCCCTATAGGTGTTAATAGGGTCTAAACCAGATTTTTCAGTTACAACTTGACATATACCAGGAGTAATGTTTTATATTGATCCACTAAAAATCAGACAGAAGGATCAAGCCAACTTTCGTACTTGCATACAGATGGAAAATGACGCATTGTAGAGGTTTATGTCAAACTATTTTGTGCATTGATCTCCTAGGCGGTGTGAAGGGAGGCAGTGAAAGTTTTCATTCATATAGCACACCTTGACATAGATTATTTGACACGGATAATCTTCCTGGTTGTAAGGCTCTATTAAAGCCTGTCTTTCAGCCTTACTTATTTTCAATAATGAAGTGGATGATTACCTGTTATCTGCTAACATTATAAGAATCTAATGCTCTTCATCAAGGAAAATATCAGGATGTACAGCCACACTATTGCAATTGAGAGCCCTTTGCAGCTTTCGATGGTCTAGGACTTCAACTTCAACTAAGAAATTTGAACTGACTGGTCGATGATCTGACACTCTAATGTCTGCCCTTTCGTAGGAAAGTTGCTTTATACCTTTGCCTAACCATAATATACGATCACACCTGCAAAGAAAGCACCCAATCAGCATCTGGCCTATCATACATTCTTTTTCATTTTTCTGGGTAGGCTATGATACATTCACCATCTGGAAATTTTGTGTCTGCATTTGTCTCAAGAAAGCCACACTTTGTCAAAAGTTGGTCAATATTCCATGGCACATACTTAAGTTGAAAAATACAGTCTCAAGTTCTGAGGGATCAAACTCTATCAACTTGTTCTTAAGAAACAGCTAATCCCATTTCCACCACACAAGTTTTGAAGTCAACTTGTTGAGTATTAAAGCAACTACATTAAAAGTTTGCAAGAAACTCGTTAATACACTCAACCCAACCCCTACAAACGCAGTTGGACTGGTTCATTCCAAGTTTCCAGGTAGATGAGTTGGTTGGTTTTGGAATTAGAAAACCGAGTAAACACATTTGGTGCTAGTTCGAATTTTTTGACTAACTGAAGAAATGGACCAAACATCACAATCGTGCAATATAATATGCTATAAAATTCTGGATCATATGTTCAGTAAATTATATGCATTTGTGCATTATTGATATTAGAAACCATTGTATTATTGCTTTTACAATTCACAAGCATATTATATTGACTGATTGGGGGCCCAGAAGGGCATCACTTGCAAACTCCAATCTAATTGTACAATTTAACCTCATATTTTATAAATGGATCTTTCATTGTTTTCTAGACAAAATGTGCAAAAATGGAAACTGATGTTCAAATAATTGTGAACTTACAAGGTTAGATATTCGAATGCTTAGAGAACTCAAATTGGCCAAAGTGATCATTATCCTTGAACAAGAAAGGCCAAAATGGGCCTAACAGTGCTGCCCAAACCGATCCCCTTAGAATAGTTTTGGCTTGGTTTCTTCAGTTGGGTGATATGGCTATTACCCAAACAGAGGAGGCCAGTTCCAGTTTGAAATGACTTCCCAAACTCAATATACTGAACCCAGGCAAAACCCAAAGCTAACATTTTATAGAAGGACAATCACCGATAGTTTCCCCTACCAGGACCTTTTCCTCGGGCCAGTTTTGCGCTCTCACTAGCACCAGGAAAGTAGTACTTACCAGGCCGGAGATCTCTTCTTCTCCCCTTCTTTTGGGTTCTCACCAACATATCTGTCAGAATTGATTTCATACTTGTAAGTGGGTGGAAAGTCTATCACCCCCTCTTTCCATCCACCAAATACATGCCCACTCCGAAGTTCTTTGCTTAGCTGCACCGTAACAGGATAAATCATTGGAAAAGAAGAAAAGGAAGGGGGGCAGCAACAATTCCAGACAAAATTACGAAAACAAAAACAAAAGAAGCGACAAAAATTAATGCCTTGAATTGGCAGTCATGGTTAAAATGTTCAACTAATATATTTCCCTTAGGAGGAAAATCTACCATATCTCGTTCAGAAGAAAGAAACTAACACAGAAAACATTAGAAAGACATTTTGCTTTGGGTTCAGAAGAAGTTGGAAAGAAAGTCTACAAAGCACCAAAAATTCTTAAAGTGGCTAGTTATTTTCCCTTATGGGGTAAAAAATTCTAGCTGGTGTAGGAGATAGATGCTCGTATTTTATTTGGCCTGGCAAAAGTTCAGAAGAAGAAAACTCCAGATGAAAATATCAATCCTTACCATATCATATTTGAGCAAAATCAAACATCAAGAATCTAACCTGATCGTTGCTTAGAAGTTCATCCCACCTTCTAAGAGCAACCAGTTTCCTCACGTCCAAATCCAACATACTGATACGATAATTCAGATCCCCAAACCAGAATAGCTGACTGTTTACAGTAGGATCCAATATAAAAATTCACGTTCAAGGTAAAACTTAACAGAGAAAATATGATAGATATTCTGAAAAGAAAAAACCACCTAAAGCAGTTGGACAATCACAAGTTGGTAAAGTCTAACTTCTTTTTACAAATCTACTTGGACATACTCTGACTAACCATAAGTATTGAAGTAAAGCATGTCCTTATGTTCAATTCCCAAACGTCCCCAAAATCAGAGAATCTGGACCACTATGAATTGGTAATTTTTGTAACTAGTCTCTGCACATTAATGAACAGAAGCATGAAAAAGAAAAATTCGCTGACTTACACCAAGAGTGAAGACATCAACATTTTGGTTTGAAGTGTATTTTCTTAAACTTGGACTTCGTCAATGTCCTTATGCATATATATTCACAGTTGAGCAATATGTCTCCCATTCATTGTTCTCCTCAGTGTAAGATAAACTAGGTCATCATATTTCAAAAGATCCCTATAGTCTATAATAAAAGATACAAGTAGGAAAACATGTCTGCTTAAATATAGAGTAGAACATTTGAAACTGCTTCTCCATTTGAAGTCCAGTTTTCCAGGCATTCCTATCTGACCTTAAGCGCAAAAATATAAGCTACCCATACAGAGGGTTTCCTGTTTTCTCCCTCACACTGATGCCTCCTCAACCTTAGGAGGTCTAGAGCCCTTTGTCAACAGCCCTTGCTTTTGGGCTTCAGTCTGTTCTAATTTCCCATCCAAATATCAAAGTAAGGAAATCGCATCTTCAACATCAGAGACCAATTTGAAACATAATGCAGAAATAGAGGCCAATAACCAACTCCAGATTCTATGCTCCAATCAATTTCCATGCAAAAAAAAAAAACGCACATGAACATATTGTGCTATGTATTTAGATGCAATTCAAATTCTGAAGTAGTGCTTACTCATGGGAAGGAATATTCTGTGGTTGGTCTGTATCACAGATAGATGAGAAACGGGTTCGTCTTATAATTTCATGGACATCAGAATTACGCCTTTGCTCGGCTGCATCCTTCTGACCAGAGGTCAGATGAGAACAAACAAAGCACATCCGTGATTGAAACAAGGACATGCTAACAGAAACAGAGCCCTACATCAGCAACCACATGCTGGTTACAACTTCCAGTAACATCAAAACAAGCAGGTTCAAGAATCAACATATATAGGGTGAGATGGCATCGCCTCTACAATTGATGTAATCTCCAGACTGCCACCAATTACATTGCAATGAATCCCCATATGGAGGGCACCATTCTAGCATTGTTAAAGTACATAAATGAAGTTAGCTAATCAGAAATTGATCACCAGAGAGTGATATAGAGGCAACAGCCCTTCATAGCATGATGCACTGCGATGTAATACTCTCCAGACTGTTGCAATGATGCATACGAAGTAATTGTAGAGGTTATGAACCAAATTAAGACACTGCTAGGGGGAGGGTGGGTGCATGTGTGTGTGTGCCGAGGAAGAGGAACACTCTTGCTATGAATTTGCACTTCTTGGTATGAAATTACAGCACTACCTTGTTTCCCATGTAGCCCATTAGACCAACTCCAACCACAGAAACTTTCAAATTGTTAATATGCCTTCTCAATCTCTTACGCACCCAAACCGAGACATATATCCCAACCATCTGCTTGCTGACAATTCGCACATACCTAGGACGTGACTTCACTCTATTTTCGGTAAATTCACAATTATGCTGCTCCTCTGGTAATTCAGAAAAGAGGTCATCCTGCTCATTCTGCTGCTCCTCAGGTAATTCAGAAAAGAGGTCATCCTGCTCATCCGAAAATGTGTCGGACACATCAGAGAGAGACTCAAGAACTTCAGGCTTTTCTTGCTGATGCATCCACATCAGGCCAAGATTACCAGAGCTATTATGCGAACGTTTTATTGTATGACCATCTAATGTGCAGACTTTTGGACTCAATAGTAGAGAATTATCTATCATACTGAAGTCGATTCTTCCGGAACTGCTAAACACTCTACGCAATTTTGAATTGGAAGAGATAACTTGAGGGGTTGCATCTAATGAATGTTCAGGCCAGTCTAATCTACTATTGCAATCGACACCATGCATTTTTTTCAATAGTGAATTCCTTCCAATGCCAACTATGTTATCCACTGCCTCTTGCTCCATATCATGATATTCAATTTTGCTGAGACATTCCTCGCTCATCAAATCTAATGGATGAGCATCAAGCTCAGCTGCAAGCACATCAGAAACGGAAGAAGTCCTCAACACCGGGGAGGGTGGGGCGCTATAGCTTTTGTGTTTGCTTTCAGGTTCCAAAGATTTGTTGAGAGTTTTTCGTATGATTGCCTCCCATTTAGGAATGGGCTTGCCATCCTCTGCTCCCAGTACATTCGCAGCATTTAAAGGGATTACCTCCTGGAATCTAGAAGAAAAAGCAAATAAATTGGGTTGAATTCACAATTGAAATAACAGTTTTCTGTTCACGGAATGATTTATTTCTTTCTAATGTGTATGCATAAAACTATAGGTTTACTTTTTAATATACAAATTATCAAGAGCAGATGTACATAGACTTAAGTTTAATCCATCAATACTTTGTAAATATTACATGATATACTCCCAGAGCCCAGGTGAACACTCATGCATTGATTGCAGAAGTCATGGAAAGCTAGTTGGTAGAAGAAACTTTTTCAAGAACAGTTGGCGGGCGAGGAAATCTACCATATCGGCTATGGAGTTAAAACACCTGCAACCAATGAGTAACAGCCCACGACCTCCCTAGACTAGAACATATGCAATATTGTGTTGTACATGACGTAGATTACCAATGGATGCTGCACACTAAAAGATTCATATTGTGTTATTGTGTTCTGCATGGCTATTAAGATGCAAATTTCTGATCAAATAGTGGGAAGCCTTTGTGTATGTGCGTGATCCCTTCTGGAAACTGGCCTTACAGGTAATCCAGTCAGAAGAAGGTTTTAAAAGCAAACAAGCATCATGTACAGTCTGAAAAAAAACCACACTAACTATTACAAACTTATCTTTATGATTTAGTCCATATTTGTTATGACAACATTTAACTATGATTCTAGGCTCATTTCAGAGGTTTGGAAACTGGGTTTGAACTTAGTACATGTATTCTTTCCTTTAATAGTATCCATCCAAACATCCTTTTCCCCATGCTGCAGTAATTGGAAAACTACAAATACCAATTCAGTCATTTCGGATTGAAAGGAAGTCAATAACTTCTTGTTCTGCTGACATATCTAAGCTCTTGCACATTGTGTCAACATAAAAGCCGGTGGTGTATACACAAATGCAAATAATTGAAGAAGCTGGGAGAAATTACAACAATCACAACAGTAACACACTTTATCTGTCAGAAGCAGAACAAAAATAACCAACTTTATATACCGTGGTATTGATTCACTCAATTTCTACATGACATGCAAGCAGCCCCTTGCAAACTTTGGCATTTTCAGTTGTCTATTATTCTGCTGTTCTTCAACATACTCAGTGAGATGGCTTTTACTATTACCCTATTCTTTAACCATAAATTCTTCAAAAAATCTCGTGAGGCACTATTAGCTTTATGATCAACTGGATGTTAACCAAGTATAGATATGGCGGGTTATTGCAAGACTCATAAATACAAAGCCCCAGTCCCAAGGATGAGAACCACTTACCCAATAACATAAATATCTGCAGGCTCTTCCGTACATAGCCAGTCATCGATCTCAAGATCATCATATGGTAATCTCCCAGCGACATTCCAAGTGCCAATTCTCACCCTACAGCAATTGAGTGTCATACAAAATTAAGTAAGAAACAAAATAGCGCTAGCTTAGATAGCATAGGCAGGCCAAAACCCAAACCTCACATCCTTTCTATTTATGTACTGCGCACGCAAAGTTTCTGATTTTCCCCTCCTGTGTCTTAACTGATAGCCCTTGGAAGGTGTATCTGCAAGAGAGGAAACCCCACAGATGATACTTATCAGATGACAAAAGCATTAAAGGTTAGGAAAATATTCCAAAAACTAATGAGCAGATTGACTGAAAAGTTACTGCTGTTCCATTCAGATCTGAGAATGTAAAGGACAGAACTAAAAGAAAATAGCTAACAATTGCTTGAAATTCTGTCCTGTTTTTAGCAAAGTTAATCTTTCTCCTACCTTTTCTCTCATACCTCCCACTATGTACAGAAATGTTTCAGATCCAAGGTCACATCATGATATCAAAAAGGAATACAGATTTTGCTCATAATAGCCTCCAAATAAGAATAAACAATTTGAATCTTCAACAAAGAAGTACTAGCAAAACAAAGGAGTGTCCCACAGATGACTTGCACATGTTATATAACCTGAATCAGATGGAATCGCACAACAAGTGTTCTTAGAAAAATTACCGCATGTAAATGGTAAAAAGTTCCATTAATATTAACAACGACAACAAGTATGATGACTTCAAGAAGAAAATAGAACATGATAAAGCAGTCTCATCCTAAATAATAGCAAAACAGAAATCAAGGTACTGCCTGAAGTTTGACTGGGGCATATGAATTGGCTCCCTTGTGTCCTATGGGCATGATCCTCACACGAGTGCATTCTTGTACCTTTAGGAGAGTAAGCTAGACAAAAATTGCAGAAATCATGATCAAGCACAGAAAGCAAACCAATTAGTTGTTATGGTAAACATGCTACAGCCATACCATCATCTTCACTCTCCGTTTCGGTGTCAACTTCATCCTCACTAAATTCATGTACTTTAGGCGTTATGTTTAACCACTTCTTCATCACAATAGAAGGCCAAAAGGCCTGCAATCAAATGCAATTGGCCAAATGAATCCTCAAGAATCATATATATAATCTCCATAAATAGAAACTGGTTAAAAGGAGTACCAGATGACATCAAAGCATACCTCAGAGCGCTTCCCTCTCTTGGTTCTCATTGTCTCAATATCAAACATTTAAAACAAAGGCCCGAAACACAAGTATATTAGCGTTTCAACGCACAGCTTCTTGAATATTGATTGTCACGGTTCTAGGAGATTAATCTTTATATACGAGGTGTTGCAGATGAAACAGGATGAGAAATTCTGGGGGTAGGCTTATTTTATGCCAAATAAAAGAAAGATTCACTTCAGGACCATATAGAAAGGACAGGAAAGGAATGAACATATCTAGCAGACGTCTTCAACCTCAACTTGCGAAAAAAGGAAGCAAAATGGTCCCCAGGCAATTTCTCAATACACATCATAGAAGCATGATATTAATGATTATTTATAACAACCCAAAACTTTCAGAAAAGTGACACCGTCAGTGTCGTAACAAGAAATATAATCCTAAAGCACGTTGATGCTGCAGCTAGTTCTTTTCAGCACAGAAGTGGGCAAGATAGCCAAATAGCCATATTGATAGAAGAGTGAAAAGCAAAATGTAATCTAAGAAAACCAATTCACCAGACAAAAGAGTTCCCCAGACTCCAAATACAAACTAGGACTACACTTGCGAACAATTCAATCAACCCAAAAGCTAAGTACACCTAAGCATGAGGAAAATTCAGCTAGGTATCCACGACAAAGGAAACCCCTGACTCACTATGCTCCAACAACAATAAGCTATCATCCCCCACAAATCTATAATTCAGAAACATAGGCCACAATGTACCTGCCAAACACAAACACCGATTAAGACTGGCAACTATAAAGCAATATAAGCATATCCTCGTAATAAATAAATATAATAACAACCCCTTCATAAAATCACAGCCAAGAATCGCACTGACCCCAAACGGGTTGACTCTAAAAGGTGCAAAATCAATGGGTGCACTTTAAGGAGACTCTTGTCAAGGAAAGCTGCAGACCCAGTGGAAGGAGGCCGAACTTAATTTGTTTACTGTAAAGCTTCGACTGCATATATCTAACAAGGTAATGTCATAAACCAGTAATGTAAAATAAACTATTGTGCAAGAAAATGACCCATGACCTG
The DNA here is from genome assembly GCA_963930655.1 of Myrica gale. Lineage (NCBI taxonomy): Eukaryota > Viridiplantae > Streptophyta > Magnoliopsida > Fagales > Myricaceae > Myrica > Myrica gale. Next base: position 15,831,478 of record OZ005620.1, read on the forward strand.
AAAATAATCCGCGTGACCAGAGGGAGTGGACCCGTTGCGCCGCTATACGTGAATGAGATCACCCTCGAGGTTTACACTGTTAGAAAACCAGCCACGTTTGTTTCCCAAACACACGCACGCAACCACCCAGGAGGGAAAAGAAAAATTGAAAAAGAAGCAACGACAACCATGACTCCATGAGCACTTTTGATCATAGCCATGCAATTTTAATATGTGAAACGTGTGCTGGGCAGCTGTACGAATTGCGGATAGAACACAAGCATCTATACAGTGGAAATGTCCAAGCGTATGCTGTTTTGTTTCTCAACCGTGGACTTTTCAAAGACATTGAAATATTGAATATTGGAGACAACGACGAGTTATTAGGGACGACTGATGGCACTGGTCCAGTGGTACTCGGCACGATTAGGAAACGGGATATCTTGCTACTAAAAATGTTAGGATTTTAAGGAAGTTGTGAATATTTATATTTAATAATATTTTATAGGTGTTTGTGTAAAGTGGAGAGATAAATGATTTGATGTAATTGTTTAATAAAAAAATATTGGAGTTATGTGAAAAAGTATAGAGAGAGAAAATTTATGTTAAATAAAAAAGTATAAAGTTATTGGAGATTATGTAAAATGTATTGATTTGTGTTTAAATTCTTAAGATATTTAGTGGTAGTTTTGTGAATGTATTTAAATTCTGAAAAAAATTAAAAACGAACATAACCATAATTTCAGTTAAGATGTTTGGTTGGTCGGACAAAACAAACTCGTTTATAAATTCGAACACCTTTTTATTGAAGTATGTGAAAAAAAGAAATTAAAATTTATTTATAAATTCCAACACCTTTTTCACATCTTCTAACATAGTTTTACAATTTTTAAGTGACTTTTCGGAACAAAATTTTAGGGTAAAATTTTAAAAGTTGATAAAAAGGTGAAAATAGAAAATGAAAAAATTGGTGAAAAAATGAAAAAGTGAGTGGTAGCGTTAAAAAAGTTTATGAAAATGTAAAGAGAAAATTTTTTGTAACGATGATAAAATTTTAAGGATTAAAATTTTGGTTTGTCAAACGTGATGTTAATATCTTTTTTTACTGCCTTCAGTAAAATTTAGACGGTCTTAGATAAAAATTATTATAAAAATACGTTTAAATTCATAAAAAGTAGGTTAAATTTTGTTAAAAAAATCAACAGAATATTTTTTACCCATCCAAACTAGAAGAAAATGTATATTTTCCTCTAACTTACCACTTTATTTGTCAATTTTTCTCATAAATATCTTTATTGACAATCAATTCTTTTTAAATTACATTTTGTTGTTCTTTATCTCTTAATTCAATTATTGACCGCTAAGATAAAAAATATTATGCAGCATCATATTTTTTTTTCCTTAGCATTATGCAGCATCATATAGTTAGTTGGTAAGTGAGATGAGATATTGCTAAAAATAGGAGTTTATAAAAGTCAATTACTACAACAAAAATTTGAGGAATGAATTACAAATGAGTTCATAATTTCAAGGGGTAAAGAGTAATACGACCCACGTCGACTCATCTCAGTTTTTTTGGGAGAGAAGCCTATTATCCGATGCAGAAGTAATATTTTTCTTAAATTATATGAATAGTTATTTAAAAAAAAATCAAATTATACTTTACTCCTTCGAATTATGGTCGCTTTTGCAATATATACCATTTAAACTTGCAATTGTAACATTTGTTGCCTTGAAAAACTAAAAGAGTTGCAATGTTCAGGTCCTTTGGACATTTCAATTTTAGTTTGGGGCCATACATGCAGATTACAACATTTTATTGTTTAACGTCGGTGGTGACTAATTCCGAAAACGAAAGTATTACGAGTATATACGTTTGCAAGAAGTCATAGCTTAGGGGTGAAAATTGTAACTTTGTCATGAAATCTTTAATCTCATAAGTTACTCATATTTCCCTTACTTAGTTCATAAGTTATCGTTTTTATGCCTTTAGTCTTAAGTTATAAGTTATCGCTTTTATTAATGAAGTCGTTGAATATTCCTTTTGGAGCCAAGACTGGGATAACTATTCATCGAATTAGATTTCGATAAACATTAATGATATTGTATAGGTATATGAATCAATATAGACCTAATTTAATGGCTATAATTAAAGTACAAAAAATATTATTTCAACCAAATTTAATGGCTACCCCTCCTCACTATAAAAAAAATGACTTTTAGTGGCGGTCTTTTTAACCTCGGTCATCAAAATCGCCGCTAAAAAGTACATTTTGTGGCGTTTAATAGCAAACGTCGCTACAAAGTGTGAGCTCCAGTAACATTTGTTCAATCGCTGCTACATTTGCGCTCCATCACACAGACTCCAGTGGCAAGAGGAGACAAATCCTCCCACCTCCGCCTCCCATATCGGCAGAACCTATTGTGGTCAGGAAATGCACAAAAACTTCTCCCTTGCTTTGATTTTTTATTTTTTGCTCGGAGAGATAGAGGCTAGATCCCAGTGCTCCTAGTGGACCTCAGATGAACGATCCTGCTAGAAGGACTCAACACCTTTAGGGAGCGTAACTGCTTTCGTCCAGCACCATTCGACATGGCGCGTGAAGCTCCACATGCATCGATCTCATGTGCTCGACCCATTTTCTCTAACTTAGGAAGTTTTCGGCGATCTACTGAGGATACGTCCCCTGGACGGATCTCGCATCTTTGGACACTCTTATTTGGTTCCACCACTCACTGGCCGCTCGTGTCCCTCACGTGTTGCCCCATTTTTTGTCTCATGCGGCTGTTTTCAACAACCTCATCTGTTTTTTGGGTCGATCTTTAGCCGTAGGTTATTGTTGTGTTTTTGTTTTTTTCTAAATAGGTTATTGTTGTGTTTGATTTGGCTCTGACGGGCTATATTGTTTTTTTTTTTGATGTATCAGCTCTTCGGTGGGCTTAGTTGCCCTCTCGTGGGCTTTGTTGTGTTTGAATTATTTGGCTCTTGCCTTTATACTAGCACTACAAGTTCAGTAATGCCGGCATGAAAGGCCCTCCTATTAGGCAAATGATCACCCTAGAGCTGATATCGATAGTAACACAAACGGGTAAGAATAAGTGACTAAGGTGATATTTGTTTCCCCAACATTTCGGGCATGAAAATTTCCAGCAAAACAAACACACTTCAACATTTTTAATTTTTACACATACGCACTTTACTTTTCACAAACCCCAATAAATCTCAATAAAGTAAAGATTCCCAAAATTTCGAGAATATTCCCAAATTTTTTGGCAAACATACCCTAAGTTGGGTCCCCTGCATGTTGGGCCAGTTCACGTGAGGAGATTTGCTATATTGGTGCACTCAACTTTTATTTTTTTTTTTCTAAGCAATTGATGCACTCAACTTGTTTGTATTGCCTCAATATGACACCAATAACATATTTTAGGTAAACCGATAAAGATTCACAAAGTGGAATGACGTCGAGCGAGCAACGCATTCCATGGAATCTCTTGGAAGTGAACAAAGTAAAGCATTTCCTCACTGCCAAAAGCACATTAATTTACACGTTTCACTTGTAAAGTTCGTCTATCTTATTTGATTGAAAATAACACTCACGTACAGGCATGAAAAATTGTTAATCCGGATAAATTTTGATGATCATTCACATTTACATAAAGAATATTATATTTCCCGAAATATAAGGGGATGCCAATATTGATGGTTTTTGTGCACAATCGATATTTTGATAATTTTAATAAATTGATTAAGTTTATAAAATGAACATCTTCAAAGACGAATTGATGAAAGAGTTAAAGTCTTGAAAAAAGAAGAACAAGAAGATGCAAGAAGCTCAAAAGTGAAGATTCAAGACCTTAGGGTATAAACCTTGTAACTCTTTATTCACTTTTGACAATGATTTGAATCACGCACTTGCATATCTTTCAAAACGTGCATAAACCGTTTTAAGTTTTGTTTGAAAGATTAAAATGTTTTTAAAGGTTTCAAAACACCCCAAACAAACTCTCAGACCTTTCATGTACTTATGGGAAGTAAGGCTTTGAAATTGAGTGTTTAAAAGTGGTTAAAAACATGTTTTTAAAAGTACCGGACTGTGCTTAAGTTAAAGCGGTCGACCGGGCTTCGACCGCTTGGTATAGCGGTCGACCGGTTGGTTTTACAATATGACCGTTGAAGTAACAGTAACTTGAAGCGGTCGACCAGTTCATGTAGCGGTCGACCGGCTCATTTTAACAAACGACTCACAACGGCTATTAACGACTAGTTTTCATATGTGGCCTATAAATACACATTCTTATCGTCCAAAATAAACATACAACGACCACATATCATTTAGATCACTTGAGAAATATTCTAAACCTTCATATTCCATATTTCTCATATCATTCGCACAAACACACACTTTCATATCCTTATCTTTCTGTGAATCAAGAGATATAGCTATCACTTTCATATCCACTCTTTGAGAGAGTTTGTTCTTGTAATCTTCCTATCAAGAGAGTTGTTTCCTTTAGTGAGGTTGTTCACTAAATAAGAAGCTTAGAGAAAGTATATCTCAAGTTTGGTGAGATTGTGAGTGGCGAGCCAAAAAAACCACTTGGATGAGTTTGAGTGTTGAGCCCAGGAAAACACTTGTAAAGTTCTCTACCTCCCGAAAACTAGAGTGTAAGCTATTGGAATATAGTGGAAAACCTCAAGGCTCGGTGAAGGAGCTTGAGGGGGATGTAGGCTGGTTTGCCGAACCACCTAAAAATCACGTGTTTGCTTCTCTATCTATACTCTTTACTTTTAGCACATATTTACTCTTATTGCATATTAAATACTTGTGCTAAATTAGTGATTACTTTGCAAACACGTCTTTGGGGATCAATAGCGAAAAGTTTTAGAAAACCAATTCACCCCTCTTGAGTTGCCTTAATCCTTGAACTTACAAATATATAGGTCGACGATTGCAAAGATAGACTTTCACATCTAAATGAACCTTATCTACTAACAAGAGGCGAGTTTCAGTTATAACAACATGACTTAAATTGATATTTGAGCCGTGGATGGAGCCGGACGTTTCACGTATAAGGAGTTCACTGTTACATTGATCTCAACCCGATAAACACATTTTTTCCAACTAAAACAACATGTCTGTCCTAGTTGGGTGCAAGTTGTTGAGCGAGACATATGTACAGATCAGAGTGGTCCACTTGCTTCATTGGATATCTTCTGAAGTGCCCAGGACGTTCGCCCCACCAGTGCCTAATCTGTGTCAATCAGATAAGATGAGAGACAATTCGCAAGCCAAGTTAGAATTGACTTCTGGTCCTGCTTAATTCATTGTCAAGGGTTTCTAGATTGGGGCAAACTCCTGGGATAACCCTCTTGCTTTGGATGTTGCTTCACTTACTTCTGTCATTCATATATTTGGACATTCTAGGTATCCCAAAGTCATTTCCTATAACATTTTGTTCAAATGCTTTATTGGAAAGACTTGTACAGATGCATTGAGTATTTACGATCTAAGGAAGGCATCAACAATTGCACCGAATAGTTTTACCTTTACCTTTCTTCTGAGGTGTTTTGAACTGTTTGAAGCTCTAGGAGATGGTAGAGAAGTTCAGCATACCTTTCTGGACTTCTATGCGAAATGTGTTAGGATTTTGGTTTTCGCTCGTAGGGTGTTCGGGGAAATGACTGAACTATATATTTTTTTGTGGAATTCAATGATTGGTGTGTTCTTTGTTCATGGGGAGTCAGTATCTGATCTGGGCTCTCACATGCTTGTTCCTTCTGTGCATTATGGGCAGAGGTCAGTTATAATGAATATCAATGATGTTTCTCATTGCTCAAAGACTGAGGAGGCAGGTATAGCAAGCCCCCACCCTCTTTATGTTAGCTTTTTTTTGGAACTACCGGAGTTGGCTCGCCCCGCGGCTTTGCGTTCCCTTCGGGCATCCATTAGACGAAACATTCCGGATTGTATTTGTTTAGTGGAAACAAAAGTCAGTTTTGCTCAATCTTATTTAGCTAGTGTTGGGTTCCCCTTATCCTTTGAGATTCTAGTCGAAGGTTTAAGTGGGGCCATGGTTTTTGCTTGGCGACTTGGCGTGATTTTTGATCAGGTCTTGTTACATCGTCATATAATCAGCATTTTGGTACGAGATGATCCAGGTCATCAATCTTGGAATCTCCCGGTGGCTTTTTCTTCGAGTAACGGGTTGTATCAGCTTATTCTTGATAGTGGTTTGGTTGATCTGGGTTTTGTCGGTCCAATTTACATGGAGCAACGGCAGACAAGGCAGTCATCGTATTAAAGAATAAATCGACAAAGCTTATGCTACCACTGAATGGACCAACTTGTTCCCAAAAGTCCTCATCACTCATCTTCCACGGACTACTTCGGATCATTGTCCGATTTTGTTACAAACGATGAGTAGCATTTTTTCTGGACCGAAGCCATTTCATTTCGAACAATTTTGGTTGAAGGAACCAGGGTGTAAGCCAATTTTCAAGAATGCTTGGTCCGCAAGGTTTTCTGGCTCCCATGCTTTTCAGCTTACTCGTAAGACTGTTGCTACAAAACAAGCTCTTCAAAAATGGAATCGTGAAAGTGTTGGCTCCTCCAAGTTACAATCCGTTAGTTATATGATTAGTTGGCTCATCTTGAACAATAGCCCCATTCTGAGGTTGGGGAAGAAACCACAATAGCCACCCGTAGTGCTCTCCAGTCTGCTCTCTGGCAAGAAGAATTATTTTGGAAATCTAAGTCTCGCGTACAGTGGCTCACATCGACTGCTTTGAACACGAGATTTTTTCATGTTTCGACGATCATTCGGCGTCTTCGCAACGATATTATCTCTTTAAAAGATGCTGCAGGCGTGTGGTACTCGGATAGGGCAGCAGTTGGTAATCTGATGGAGACTCATTTTTCTAACCTCTATTCTACCACTGATCCGGAGCTTGCTATTATGATGGAGGAGCTGATTACTCCGATGGTGGCTATTGCTGAAAATGCATCTTTGTGTGCTATTCCATCTGAAGTGCATGAGACCAACTAAGGCACCTGGGCTAGACAGGATGACTGCTTCTGTTTACCAACAATATTGGCCAATTGTAGCTCCGGCTGTAACTCGTATGGTAAAAACTTTTTTCTCCTCTGGTTTTCTTTTAAAGAACTTAATCACACTTTTGTTGCTTTGCTACCTAAGATCATTAATCCAGATGTGGTTGAACATTTTCGGCCAATAAGCTTATGTAATGTAAGCTACAAGGTGATTTCAAAGATCTTAGCTGATCGTTCGAAAATTCTATTACCCAAGTTCATCTCTAGCAATCAATCGGCTTTCGTCCTTGACCGTGTAATTCAAGAAAATTCTGTATATGCTATGGAACTTTTTCATTCCATGAATCGCAAGTCTGGAAAGGGTGGATTGATGGCAGTAAAACTCGATATGGCACAAGCATATGACCGATTAGAACGTAAGTTTGTTCTGCATGTTTTGAAGTGTTTTGGGTTTAATCTTCATTGGATTCAACTGATTTCGGAATGCATCGCTTCTACTCTTTGTTTATCAACTGTAGTCCTCAGGGTTTGATCTCTCCTGGTAGAGGATTGCGGCAGGGTGATCCATTGTCACCTTTTCTCTTTATTCTGGCCTCTGAAGTTATGACTAGACAGTTTCAAAGAGAAATAGGGTATGGTACTCTGCATGGGATATCAGCAGCTCGGAATGCTCCTCCGATATCTCTTCTTTTATTTGCAGAGGACTTGATTGTTTTTTGTCGTGCTAATCTTCGAGAAGCCCGAACTGTTGACGAGATTCTATCTTCCTACTGTCGGTGGTCTGGCCAACTCATTAATCGCCGTAAATTCTCTATTTTGTTCAGTCTCAATTCTCACCCAGAAGTCAAGACAGCTTTATGTAATGAGCTCCGGTTGCGAGTCATGTCGAAGGACTGTAAATATCTTGGTCTACCGGTCTTTTGGGGTAGGCAAAAAAGAAGCATTTTGAGGCTTTGCAGGAGCTGTTACTTCCAAGTTGGCTGGTTGGAAGTCAAAAACTCTATCCCAATCAGGTAGGAAAACGCTGATTAAATCTGTTGCTATGTCTCTGCCTCAATATTATAAGTAATCAGTGCTGCTTCCTCTAGGTTGGTATTGAAAAATGGATAGAACCCTCAAGGATTTTTGGTGGGGCTTTCCTACGGGGAAGACTCGTAATTACACTCCCAAGGATTGAAGTTGCATTTGTCAGCCTAAGCAGTTTGAGGGGCTTGGTATTCGCCGATTAGAGGAAATAAATAGGGTGTTCACTCTTAAGTTGGCGTGAGGTTTATTTAAGCAACCAAACTTGGTAATTTGCTCGGATGATGAAGACCAAATATTTTCCATCACTCTCAATTGTGGAAGCAGGAGCTAAAGTTGGGGCTTCACTTATCTGGCAAGGCATCAGCCGAGTTCTTGGTTCTCTAAAGGGGAGTGCTTGTATTTTACCTCGTAATGGCTCATTTGTGAGCGTTTTTGAAGACCCTTGGATCCCCTCTTTACCTGGTTTCAAACATGCTAGCTTGGTGAGTTCCTCTTCTTTTCATTAGGTGGCAGAGCTTGTTGATCACGATTCGGGTGAATGAAATTTATCAACATTACATTCTTTGTTCACTACGGATACTGTTTCTCACATCTTATCTATGTCTCCACCTGACCCGCGTCACAAAGATTCTTTTATTTGGCACCCCAACCCTCGAGGTTCTTTCTCTGTGAAGAAATTGTTCTTCATGCTCAATCGGCTCGTAGGGCCCAGCAATGTTTTTTATCTGAACATGACTGGACTCTGCTATGGAAACTTCCTCTCCAAGATCGGCTTAAGCTTTTGCTATGGAAAGTGGCGTCTGAAGCTCTTCCAGTTCGAGCTCCGTCTTATCATATTGCTGCTAGGGGTAGTTTGTCGCTTCAGGCTTGTGCTAATTGTGGAGCTCATCATGATTCTATCCTGCATATTTTTCATGATTGTTTGGCAGCCTGGTATCTCTGGAACTCTTCTGTTGGGCCTTTGGATATTTCTTGTATACCAGTTTCTTCTCCTGCAGCATGGGTAGGACTTTTACTCAATGCTGACTCAACCTTGGGGATACCTTGGTCCTGTATCAACAAGTTCATTCTCCATGCCGCTTTGCTTTTTGATGTTTTATGGTTTTTTCGCAATCAAGCCTTCATGAAGATAAGGTGGTGGTGTATTCAGATCTTAGATCATCACTTGCCCGTAGATTCTCAGATCATCAGTCGGCTTGGTTGGTTTGTTCTCCTTCTCTCTCTCATTCATGGTCGACTCCGGATACGGGATGGATTAAGATCAACTTTGACGTTGCTATACATCATAATGGATCGTATGTAGCCGTCTCTTGTCGAGACTCCTCTAGTTCTCTCTGTACAGTGTACATGGAACGTATTAAGGCTACATACCCTTTGGTGGGTGAAGCTATGGCAGTTGTTCTTGCAGCGGAGATTGCGCTGCAACATTGCTGGTCTATGGTTGTTTTTTAATCGGACTGTCGCCTCCTGTATGAAGATATTAAGCAGGATGTTACTCCTCCTTGTTGGAAAATTGAAGATCTTGCTTTCTCGCTTCTACGTTTGTTCAAGGCACAGTCGGCTTGGGCTATTCATTGGGTTCCTCGGAGACTCAATCTTCAAGCTCATTTGCTTGCTCAATGGACAACTCTCTTTGGATTGTATGGTTTTATGGATTCTGCTTGTATTCCTTCTTATATTCTGTATTGCGACTCTGGTTCTGATTTGATTTAGTTTTTAATGGAAATGTTGGTTTATTGAGAAAAAAAAATCGTGGTGGTTCCACCATATGTTGCACCAGCGCATTAATGCATGCATGCTAGCTAGGCTGCTCTCTTTTGTCCGTTCTTGGCACACCTATAGAACCCATTTGGCTCCATGATGTCCACAATATGCATGCATCACGTACGTACGGGCTACTTATACAGTACTATAATTAAGAAGAAGAATATATATATATATATATATATATAATATTCCAATTACTTACAATTTCAATTGGGATTATTTCTCCTATAAAAATAACATAAAAACTATGCAATGCACTTAATTATCATGTCCACGATTGGTACGTACATACTATAGCACTACAGTGGTCTCTATTAGGGCTGAACAAAACCGGATCGAAAAATCGGACCGGATTTGCAGTCCGGTCTGGTCCTATTTTTTAAAATGTGGTCCGGTTCGGACCGGATTTATGCGGTTTGGTCCGGTTTATAAATTTTTGATATGCGGTCCGGACCGGACTGGACAATATTTAGTAAACATTTCTTTTTATTTTTTTAATATATTAAAAAAGCAAAAGTCTTTGCGTAGTGCTCTATGCGCAGCGCAGAGCCTGCTCTGTGCAGTAGCCTTACTGCGCAGAGCACTGCAGCCTCTGCGCAGTAGCAGACGTTCTGCGCATAATTTTTTTTAAAAAAAAATTAAATCCGGGTCCGGACCACTTAAGTGGCCCAGACCGGACCGCATTTTAGAAGATCGGACCGGATCACTTATAAATGGTCCGGTCCAATCTTTTAATATAAGAGAATTGGAAATGCGGTTCGGACCGCATTTCTGGTTTTCAGCCCTAGTCTCTATATATCAAAATTGCAGATAATTCATTATGCATATGTTAATAATGGTCTATCCAAATATATATTTGGATAAACCCACTGAGAATTTTTGTAAGAGTAGCTATCCCCATCGATCGAAAAAGAGCTTTTGGAATTTAACGGGATGAAAATGGGAAGGCTGCTATCCGTAGAGGGACAAAGTTTGAAAGCACATAAACTTTAATTAGCCTGCTCCAACAAGAATGGACAAATATATATGCATACCATCAGGGGCGGAACTAGCTCATGACGATGGGGGTCGGCCGATCCCCATCGCCATGAATTTAACGGGATGGAAATGGGAAGGCTGCTATCCGTAGAGGGACAAAGTTTGAAAGCACATAAACTTTAATTAGCCTGCTCCAACAAGAATGGACAAATATATATGCATACCATCAGGGGCGGAACTAGCTCATGACGATGGGGTCGGCCGATCCCCATCGCTCAGAAAAAACATTCATTTTTTTTTTTGTGTTAGACTATTAAGCCCAAGATATATATGTTTTAGCTGCCTAGCAATTATATTTTTGCAGTCTTAGTTTTACTTCGTCGTCATTTGTTTTGTACTCAGAACTCCCCAGACCTGTCAATTAACTCCCATACTGCAATCTATAAAATTACTGAAATATCTCTTTTTGGATCGTGATACATGTCTTGTATTCTTTCTTAGGCTACTATTGGTGTATTCTTTGATGTTCGCCTCGTGCTCTATTCTAGAATCGTGTGAATTGTAAGGAAATCCATGGATTTCAGCTGTCCAGTGATTTCTTGAAAAGAATTATATAACTGTGTATGTATATTATTGGAATCAGAAGGAGGGGACAGTGTATGTATTTTTAAGATTTGTTAATTGATGAATAATGTGATGAATTATTGATTAATTTATTGATGATATTGTGATGAATAATGTGATGAATTTATGAATATTTGATTGTGCATTATATTGAAATTGTGATTAGGACTAGGTTGTGAAACTGTGATTAGGTTATGAAATTAGATTGATGAATCTCTCAATATCAGCAAATAGTATGATACATGTATTTTAATATTTTTAGTGTTTTTAATTATTAATTTTTGATATTTTAACTATTAAGATATTTTTTTGCATTACGTAGTAAAAACAAATTTGTCATTTTTTCTTAAGAGTTCGATCCCCTTCGATTAAATTTCTGGTTCCGCCACTGCAGACCATGCATGGCAATTAAGAACGCCAACCTTTACAAAGTTGAATAAGAGAGAGAATAATAGATTAGTCGCAAGCAAGACCGACCCATAAACCTACAACTAGCGTTCTCATTTATTGATCGATTTATTCTTTTGGCCGACCTTGAAATCAAATCTTGTCCCCCAGTATGTGCATGGGATCGATACTGATCTGGAATTGGGTTCGTCATTTTTTACCCTTCAGATTCTGATGCAGAAGTTGACTCATCGCCTGTCCCTGCTAGCTAAAGCAGGCGCGATACGACGCTTACAGCTTCTAATATATTCTAATCAAACGCATGGTACTAAATATTATCAAGTCCAATTAGTTATCCTCAACTGCACAAACAATAAGATATGCCAAAACAACCACAAATGTACCCTCTACAAAGCCCCCAGTTGACTGTACGAATTCTCAAGAAAATATATATATAGAAAAATGCATAAGCTCCATTTACAAATCACTGTTTGGTAGCCGACTGAGAAATCACGATGGAGATCGGTTGACAGAGAACGACATGCATTATAGTCCCCGGCCTAGTACATGGCGACGAAAATAGGTCCGTCTTTTTGAAATCTTTGGTTTGAGGAATAGAAATCTTGTAAGGGAAAGAAAACGAAAGGCGGAGGCACATCGAAATGGCGTACGTTATTACAGATGATCATGTCTTTTTTTCTTCTTTTTTTTGATAAGTAAATGATCATGTCGTCGTCGTACTTTTCTATGCAATTTGAAGATTTGGCCAATGAGAGCCTTCTGTGCAGCGTATTGGACGAACAGCCTTATTTCAATTCTAATTAATGATATTTTTTTGATTAACGATAAATCTCACTTTAATTACCCCTTAAATTATGGGGTTAATATTACTTTAGCCCAAAATATCTTTTTGCTTTGCATATATAATAACTGTTGGCGTAAAAGCTAAGGGAACCTCTTTCCTAATTTTCTGCTAAACTCGACAACTTCCATTCATATGTCACTGATCTGCTTAGTTACATTAAAGAGGCTTCATCGGAAGACAGAATTTCCAACTTTATTAGGATATTTTGGTCACCTTCAAGGGCATCTTTGAAGGTTCTAACATAAAGTTAATTCAGGACCAGTGCTGGATTTGACCTTATACGCGTAGAGAATACTTTCGCCTCAAAAAGTCTCAACACTCACTTTCACACATCAAAACCCTACAAAAACTCATGTATCTATCCAAACAATTTTACAGAAAACCCAGTTCAAAAATTCTACCCAATCTACTTTTCATTATATTCCTACCCACTGCTTATTTTCACAAAAATCTAAAACGAAATTTATATGCAGAACTCTTTGGAAATAGCTTTTCATCATAGGTATCTCCTCTTGCAAAATACCCAAAAAGTTTTGCTCACAATTTTTCCATGAAGTTTTAGGTCTACCAAACATGTTTGCTTGGGTAAGAAAACCCATTATGGACAACAAGCTAGGTAGAGGTGGTTTTACTTCGGAGTTGAAGTTACATCTCTTATCCACAATGAGATACAGAAAGGAAGAACTCCCCACCCCCCAAAAGGGGGATTTCTTCAGCTTCCCACCACTATTTTTTTCAGTTCTTCCTGTTGATCAGCTCCAATGGTCACCCAGTATGTCCATGAGCACATTCTGTGGCACTTGAGCAAATTTACAATGGAAAAGGGCCCACAAAGCTGAAGACATCACCCACACTATTTCTTCAAAAGTTAGTTTGGGTGAGGGTATGGGTGTTCATTTGCACCGACGGTGACAGTTTAACCGCTACCACTACCGTAACCAGCAAGGGCAATCATTGTGCCTTAGTGACGGTGTTAAATATGTGATTTTATCAATTACAGTGACTGTAACGATTTTTTCCAAACCGTCACTTACACTATTGTTAAACACCCCTAGTTGAGACTTAAAATGATTATTGATTATATGACATACCTTTGTTGGAATATGTTAGTTGGTTTATGTCACATTATTGGATATTTTTATAAGATTTTAGTTTTTATGTTTGAATATGATACTATGTTGACTTTTTGGGCAACTTATTATATTTGTTAGGAGTATTAATAATTATGATAGTATGTTTGAATAGGTTATGATATTTGTTCATTTGATATGATTATTGATTATGATATTATATTGACAATTTAAACATATTATAATATATCGTATAACCGTTACCGTTAATATTGTCACCGACAAGAGTAGATAAACCATATTTATTTCTTCAGATTGAGGCAACTGAACTGAATCTATTCATAACTCCGTTAATAGGCTAGGCTCACCTGCCGGCTGCAGCTCCTAAAACACTACTGTAGCAGTACACGGTTTACACACAAAAGGTAACAATTGCAGACGATATCACAAGGGAGAACATAAAATAATATCCTAAAAATTTGTGTTGTACACAAAAACCTGAACAAAAAGAAACAGACCGACTGCGGAGGAATTTTGAAATCACAGGATAGTTGTCCATGACAGCAGTCCTTAGAAACCCGCCAACATAATTTATATTATCCTCACATGATGGCGCAACGGCTCCTTTCCTCTGCTGGCTGTGTGGCAACTTGCTGGAACCTGTGAGGCTCCGAGGGGTTGTAGGTGAACTCCGAAGTATCAAGCCCATACTGGTATACATGTGCAAAGGAGTGGTATTAGCTATGCAAGAGACACTTTTCCCGAAAGAATAAAGGATAAATATAATTTGACACGAGTGTAGCTATCTGGTCATCGTTACAAGGATAGTCACTGCTAGGCACACTATAAAGTAGAACAACTTGATTAAATGGCCCCTTTACTTCTTTTTTCCGCTATATAATTGGCAGAATGGCAGGATTTGTACTTTAGCTCTGTCCTCTACTCGCCACTAGATGATAGGTTATAAAGTGGATGGGACAATCAGCAAGCAATACACTTACAATGAAGGCTGACTTATATCTAAGTCTACAATCTACGTTATCTAGACACTTAAAAGAATCAAATTGATTCCATTAGCAGCCTAGGAATAATATGGAACTAGTTCAATTTTGTAGAAGAATAAGAAAAGATTTGAAACCACCACCATACAACACAGTACAAAAGAGAAACGCAACATAGATGATCAGAGTAGCAATACAACCGAAGCAAGGCATATCAGATGAACAAAATTAAGGCAGAGTTCAACAGAAAAAATAAAATAAAACGAATAAATTGACTCATAGATGGCAACTATTTCGTCGTATACTAAGATGGTATTTCCTTGGCTCAGCACAAGGTAGAACAACATGATTAAATTATTGTTTTTCCCTCTTCCCCCTGCTTTATCATATACCAGTAGATTACAGATCATACAGTATAATACATTTGCACTACGAAAGGTCCTTAAAAGACAACCACCCGGCAATGTGCCTATCTGATGGCAGACTCTGATACTCAATTACAACCTTCCCATGAGACATTTCAGAATCAGAGTGATTATTTAGCAGCCTAGAACTATTCTGCAACTGGCTTAACTAGGAATTGCAAATTAACCCAGATAATCTGCACTACTTCTCAAAAAAAAAATCCTGATAATCTGCACTGTGACCATAAAAGCAACACAACAGGAGCAAAAAGCACTTCATGAAAACAAAATTAAGGAAGAGATGGCATAATCTGGAAAAATATAGGAATTAGAGCTAATACAAAAATTTCCCCGCAATTGCTAAATTCACTGAACGCCAATGAATGAGTGCATCAAATAAGCCAAAACCGAAAACCAACTAATCCAGCTATCATCTAAAACTTTGCATTATGTTTATCTGTAGCTGTGCTGCGACAGAACATTATTTCAGCACTGGCAGAAGAAACTCTGCAACATGCAAACTTAAAATACTCAAGGAAGCTATTGTGCTAGAAGAGATCATACCTTTTCTCTCATGCGTGCACTCCAGGCATCATTTCTACCAGGGCGCTGATCAATTGTGCCAGCAACAGGTACACCTGTTGCAGGAACCGGTGGCCTATTGATCAATGGCTGCCTGATCTGTGGCTGTGGCCTTTGTGCAATGAGTTCATCATCACTATCATACTCTACTGGTCTGTTTGCTGCCCTGACTACGAGCGCTAACAAGAATACAACTGCCTGCAATTTCATGGAGAATCCTAAAAAAGGAGCCATTTGTCCACCACAAGAAATGAACATTCTATAAACCAATGCTTTTTGAATTTTCTCCCAGATAAGAGTTTAAAACTACAAGGGAGAGAGAGAGAAACAAGAATATTCTTTTGCTAATCGATCAACACCAGACTATATTCAAGCCCAACACCAATTTTCTCTTCCCCATTTCATCCTAGAGGTTAAGGGGATAGATCAAGATGGTGCATGAGTCCACAAGGGAAGTTCAACCTAGATCTTTGAACTGTAATCAACATACCCTACCACCATAAGCGGAGCCAGGAATGTGATTAATGGGGGGCACATTCTTAAAGAAAAATGGTAAAAATATAATTTATTTGAAAAAAAAATAAAAACAAAAAATTTTAGGTGCAAAAATTTTTGTTTTAGGGAGCCAACCGGGGCGGTGGCCCCAGTTCGCCCCCCCTTGCCTCCGCTAGTGCCTACCACCACGTCATCAGGCATCCTCTACTCCATGCAGCGTTGTCAAAAGTGATCGGTAAGCTAAAGTGTAACGGTCTTGTGGACCCTAGGTGAGACGTGCGACATGCAAGTGCATGCCCGATAGAAGTAAAGCTTACACATAAAATCCATGTCGTCATTTTGGTTCCTAGCCTCTGCTAGGTAGGTGTACTACCATGTATGTAAGTGTTTATATACAGATTTCTAGTCATGCACACACATACAAATATCTTCAGTTACCATAATGCAGTAAACTAAACTGTGTAACTCTATGGTTAATCTCCTATACATATATTTGAGTCAATGCTATCTTTTTGGATGAAGCAGAGCAAACAAAATCAATCTTTTGGTCCCCTTACGCTTTCTCTAGCCACCATGTTGTTTTAGTTTGTTCTTGCGCTAAAACAATTGCCCAAATGAAGTATAAAAGAATTTTTTCCTCTAAAAGGTTTGGGGGATGGGGGAGGTGACGCAGTACCTAAAACAATTACTGTCTTCTTCTTGCAGACTTTGTCCCTCCAGTTTAGGTATATAAGGAAAACATACATGAGATTAGTCGTTTAGAAGATAAGAGTAGATTTTGGCATAATTAATCCAACAGAGTATGTATTTCCCATATACGAGAGAAAAAAGGATGCTTTTTTTCTTTTTTTAAGGTAAGTAAATCATGCTTTTTAGTGTCTACACTTTGCAAAAAGAAAAAGAAAAAGAAATGAGAGGCACACTTTTTCAATTGGAGCCACACTTAATTAAATGCACTTCGTTATATAGGTATAAACACTGCCTCTTTCTTTCTTTTTGTGGAAGTTATACTTTACACCTCCAAACTGTCATATCTTAGCAATGTTCCCCCTAAATTACCAATGTTGATACATGACACTCCAACCAACCAATAGGTGTCAACGTACACACTTGCCCTATTCCTCGATTTTGATTTTAAATCTCAATGGACATAGACACTCCTTTCTTTTTTCTTTTGGTTTTCACTTTCATACACACTGTTTCTTTCTCTTTTATACAATACAATATTAAGCATTGATCCCAATTTAATTAGTTAGCCTATGCAGATTCAGCAAATAAATAGAACCAGCACATGATTTTTTTTCTGCTGTTCCCTCCTAAACTCATCCTATTTTTCACCTCCTTACCAATGGGACATTAGGCTCGCCTACCTACATTCCCCCCCTCAACTTGGATGAACTCACTCTTCTATCAATGCATTCATCAGACTCCGTCACAGATGGCCAACCATCTTGAGCAATTCCCCCTTTTCTTCTCCTTCGTCTTCTCTTCAATAGAAGTCATCCCTACCTTTGAATAAATGATATCATTCCTCACCTTAGCTCTCCTAGTATTCCCATCCACCCGGAGTGATATCTTACTGAGCTACACTCATTTATAAACATGATACTTTAAAGAGCCCAAAATTCTGTCCCCCTACACCAGTAAAAGAAATCTAACCGAGAATGAGAAGTGTAACCGACGACTATTGCAAAATCTTCCCAACAACAAGAGAAAAGGAAAATCTGAAGCACTGAAGGAAAAATTTCCGAGATCTTCCAATATGATGTCTTCTCATTTATATCTTTCTGCATATGCTCTTTCAAATAGATTTCTATCCCCTAGCTCCTTGATTTTGCTTCATGAGAAAAATAATGTTTCCCATTTACCAAAGGAACATACAGTACAAAGCAAGTTACTGCAATTAGGAAAAAGAATGATCGCCATTCGAAAATCATTTGCATTTTAAGCTGAAGCAGCTCATCTTATTTCCACTTAATCAGAAAAGCAAAGGGCACCATTACCTCCAAAACAACAGCTCCAAGAGCAACCCATCTAACAATTTCCCAGTGCTCTTTCAGGAAGTCATATATCATATCAAAATCTCCAGTGCTGTCTGTTGGAATTTCCTAGAACCAAACCCATAAAACTAATTAGGTGATGCTACATTCTAGGTTAAATTTTAAAAAAATCAATTGAAAAATCACGTACATCTTCCCAGCTGCTATCAAAAAATATGAAGGCTGCACATCCCAGCTCTACCAAGATCAACAAGATCACCAATACGGAGTACTATTTTGGTTAAGGAAACCAACAGTCACCAAAACAGAAAAGACCAGCATGACACAAGCACCATACCTCTCCATTCAGTTTCTTATGAGATGTAATAATGCATCATATTAATATGCAGGCTGTGGTGCATAAAGTGGCTGCACCATAGTTATTCCTAATGGATAAGCTACATCAAATATGCTGTATAAATACATAACAGCATTTCGAAGAGAAATGTATTGGTGATTTGGATACACAAGTCAAGCAGCATCCATTCCGCGTTACAGCTCCGATACAACCACAACAAGAGATTATGAAGAGAATTGCTCCTACACCAATAAACAAGTAAATAAACCTGCAAATACAAGACGGAAGAAGACTCAGGTACTTGCAAGGCAATACATTATGCAAATAATTTTTATCGATCACCTCATTTGAACACTCAAAATAATTTATAACTAAGACGTATGAAGATGTCTGTATTTCAGTGTCAAAGCCTATCCAACCATAATACATACAATAAAACAAAGGAGATAACTAATGGCTTTAGAAGAGTAACAATGGAGATGCTTAAAAACAAGTCAAACTAGAAATACTACATTTTTTGAGCTCAGCTTTGATCAAAGTGTAAATTTGTCTATTGGCAACTAACTCCCAAAACCCCACAAGACTTGCATCTGGAACCACACCCACCAACCATCCTTATGGGGAGTAGAGATACCATTTTATGGATCTGTATTGAGATCAAACTGATGGCTGCGAAAAAATAAACATGGATGTGCACAAAAGCACAGAAAACTAGAGATGCTATAAGCCCAGAAGCTAATGCATTCTGCTTAAGGTGTGCAGATCAAGATAGAATCTCGACCCAATTCTAGGCTAGTCAGTAGTCACACAGTAGATAAGGTGGAGCTCAGCTCACTTGCTCAACTCATATAGGATCTGGATTTGCATAATGGTCAGCATTTCTCTCTTAATTTCACGAAATTCAAGATAGGCTCAGTGGGTGGAAGAATAATTAGCAGAACCACCTTGAGTAGCATGAGGTGGCAATAAGTTAACTTAAGTTCATGATTCCTGTCATGCTATATGCAATGAAAGCAACTCATCTTATCCGTGTAATTGTATAATACTAAAAACAAACTAAAAGACCGGAAAGATTCTAAAAATGATTTCTCTCTAATTAAGCCAGCAAATAATCAACAAAACCAAAAGCTAAGATTTCTCCATCTTAAACGTGGTAATCCAAACATGACAGTACCAAAAACCAAACAGAAGAACTCCTTTACGGCAGCATCAATATCTCCATTTCTCCATCTTAAACGTGGTAATCCAAACATGACAGTACCAAAAACCAAATAGAAGAACTCCTTTACGGAAGCATCAATATCTCCACAATATCCAGGAAACAAATTGCAATTTTTAGGCCTATGAATCATTGGTAAAGATTAGCATATACATGTTTTGGTTAGATGCTGAGATTTCTTATAAAGACATGGTACCAAAATCCAACGCCTTACGCCAGGAACAACAGTTGCTTCCAGCACTTAAATTCTACCAAAATATATAATGTCTAGTAAAACAAAATCGTTGAATAGATGTTTGTTAGGACCATGCATTGAAGAAATTTCAAGCACCTTGTGCAGCAGATCTGGCAACAGGTTCTGACCACGCAATACTGAAGATTAAAAATAATAAAGAACTAGTATCACCACAAAATATTTACTCAGACAAGTACGCCTCATTACATTACTGTCAATTACTGTCCATGATGTCGTGTAAGGATTCCTTTAGTACATTGATTAATAAGAAAAAGAAGTGAACACTATTTCACATGTTATTTCTACAGCTGAAACTTGAAAGTGTGAGGATAAAAAGAGTATCAAATTTCGCTTTCCTTCATCCCCACTTTTAATCATTTTCCCTTCCTTTCCTCCAATATCAAATGGAAGTTGACATTGAACTATAAAATATCTGCAGTTTCCATCAGGTCACACATTTCAATTTCACCTCATTTCTGCATTATCCTTTAGGCCACATTTCAAATTCCGAATACAAGGCAGTTTCTCAATGAGAGAAACCATGCAAAACACCATCGACCATGCAGAAACTCAGAAAACATAGTAACCAACATGGTAAGCAGCCTACCACGCAGTCGGCAGGTCATCAAAAATACTGGTTGACAGGGAAACACCCATGAGCAGGGGTCGGCTGAGCTGTATCAAACTCTCACTGCCACTGACAGATGAGGCCATACGGGTGTCACTGGTAGATCTCTCGTACTCAACCAGCAAGTAAATTCCATAGCCAACCATGGCCAGACCAACAAGGCTCAACAAGAAGTTAAGAAGCTTCAGTAGGCACCCCAAGCACCCTCTGCATGCCATTCTCCACTATAACTCCAATCCCTTCAATCAGAATTAAAATGGGTCTATACTGTGTCATCCAATTGCCAATATTTCCTACACAAACACCACCACATTTAAACTGAAGATCAATAACATAAACATATAACTTTGACAAAATCTTTAAAACGCGGATTTAAGAAATTGGGTAATTAGTCAATACATCCAAAAATTAACCTCCTATTGCTTTCTGGAAAAAACCAAGGGAATGAAGATTGATTAAATTTAAGTAACTTCGGAGTAACTGATTATTTCGGGTCCCCAAGAACAAAAAAGAAGGAAAATCCCATAGTACAAACTTAATTTCAGTTTGGCTAGAATACCTACACCACCCATTTGGCTCAGCTGAGTTTCGCTAAGAATCATCCAAAAAGAGAGCAAAAAAATTGTTCAATTCCAACTACGAGTTTGGTGACTGTTTGTTACTCTTATCTGTAATCCCCCAACCCCCAGAATCGGACATTGTTGAATGAAAACTCAAACTCCGTATCATCCAGCCCGCATGCGAATTAACATCTTAATTACTCATAAACCGAAAACAAATTATTACAAGAAACGAAGAGAAAGAGAAAATGAAAATTTGAACAAAATCTAGCTTAGATCTTATTAAACAACACTATTAATAGGAATGAAGAAAAGAGAGCTTCAAATCTGAGAACTTACTGATAGAACCACTGGTTCCACACAGATATCGGATCGCGAGTTATTTTTTCCTTCTATTATAGAGGCACAGAGAGACGCTGTAGAAATTCAAAGATGGACCAAAACGAGGCCCACTTAGTTATGGCCAGCTGGCAGTTTTCATTGCCCACACGTAGTTTTACTCGGTGAGCAATTTTAGTTCGAAATTATATTTATACCCTTTAACACAAATACCTATAGGCTATAGGTGCCTCTATGAACGGAAAACATAGTACATATGGCACAAAATCATTTCTAGGTGGCTAATAGTGTCAATTCACATCAGACATATTGTCGGATGCGGTGGCGCCCGGATTGCTTTATTTAGAAGGGAATCTATTCTTAAGCTAAACCACGTCGTGTTCGATTCCCAAGCGTTTAATTATAGGCATCATTAGTAGAGCATACTGCCGAGGAACCTTAGGCTTAGGTCAATTGGTATATTTTTTTATTTGGGAGGTTTTATTTTATTTTATTTTGGGATCAAGTTTCCCACGTCTGAGTCTTCGGATCTTACTAAAATAAATCATTAAGGATAAAATTTAATTAATAATATATGGGAAAGTTTTTAAACTTAGTAATTAGTACTCCTCAAAAAATAAAATTACGAGATCAGTTGTTTTTAAATGGTCATCCACTCATGGATGGATGAATGTTCATCATATATCTCTCATTTTAATCTTCGTTTACCTTGCGGCATATATATTTTTAGCCTTATTGCTTTCCAATTATATCTTATTTTTCTTTTTAATTTTTTTTCCCTTATGGTATAAGAATAAATGATTAATAATTCCTAAGCAGCCCACTAATTTGAATCAAATCAAAAGCGTTTTCCTTCTAAACGAAAATAATTATCAAGCAACAAGAGACTTTTAGTTAATCTTCTCTCCATTCTATCTGGAGTTGTTCTTGTGCAATAAAGCATCCGAAACCATTAATAATTTGGAGAAGCATAGATGTTCAGGGGTTCGAGTTTTGGCCCTAATAAAATAACTATACAAAATTTTCTCTCTTCTCATCGAATCATCATATTTTTCACTACAAATAAAATATAAAAAATTTATTTAAATCATTTATCTCTTTACTTTTTCACCAACTCCAACATTCCCAAATTTAGAATAAACACCGAAGGGTTGACATAATAGTTAAGGTTTGAGCTTTGGTGATATGCTTTTCAAAGTCACAAGTTTAAAATCTTTTAGATGTTACTAACTCTTTAGGGTCACCTTAGACCTTTAATCTAATAATTTTCTGGTTTGTGTGGGATGGAAGAATTGTACAGACATCAAGATTAATCAAGGTACACGAAAACTGACCTAAACACCCTGTTAGAAAAAAATTAAAATGAATTATACAGTATCACCATCCACGATCTCCTATTTAAACCCTACAATTCTAAGGGCCATGTTTGCATGCCCTAAATGTCTCCCTTATTGCATAACAACAATTGCAATTAAGAAAAAGAGAAGTCCTAGTTAGAAAACAAGGACAAGTAGAAGAGGTAGGCGTCCAGGACGGAGTGCTAGGGCGGTGGGATTCTGACTCTCCCTAAGTCCCTGCAGTGGACCTATTCCACCGCCCAAGGGATTTTCATGTCGTTTTCTTTGTATCTTCTTTTGAATCGGCCACTTAAGGAGTTAAACGGTAAAACTAAAAAGGTCGTAGAAGTTTAAATTTTGTTTTGAAAGTTGAGGTAACACACGTAGTGCTGATTCTCCCTGTGCTGATCGGCAATTCGGCATAGCTAAGTAAAGAGGTAGGAACCGCGTCACAATATTTGGCGGGATAATTCGCCGCCAAATATTTACCTTATCTTAAGTCAAATTAAATTATTGTTTACTTCTGACCCTACCCACAAATGCTAGTTCAAATTAGATGCCTTCTCCGTTTCCGTTGCACATGCCTTTGTCTTTCATTTAACTGTTCAAGGGTTTTTTTTAAAGAAAATTGTCCAAACAGTCCTTATGAAGGATTTGAGGGATATTTCCGGATCATTTGGTCATTCAATTTTTTTTTGAGTGAGTTGGTTGTCTACGTGTTAAAATTTTCATGTCAGTATTGTTTACGTGTTTAAAAATTATCATGTTAATATATTCTATCAGGGGGTTAATGGATGTGTGGACGGAAGGACCTTCGTGCATAATTTTGGTCATCACATGGACCAAATTGTTGAAGTTAGAACCACGTGAATCAATTTATCACAAAGTGAAACTACAAATATATCATTTGGATAATTTTTTCTTTTTTAAAAAAATTGAAATAAACTAATATAGGAATAATTAGTATATATATTATGTGGGAAAATGAGTGTGCCACACGTATGTATTGTGAAATTCTAATTAAGTCGATCTTTCTTTAATGGGTGTTTGGTTAAAAAGAACAGTTTTCGGAATCAAGAAAAAAAACATTATTAATGGTGCAGAAAATCTTCGAATTATATCAATGGAGATAAAAATAGGACTTTTTTTATTAACACTACAACTATCTTTTATTAATCCAGGAAGAACAAACTAAAGAGATCAATCCCAGCATAGATTTAAGTAAAATCAAGAAAATGCTCAAGAACATTAGGGTGGCCTCCAAACACAGGGACGAAGCTACTGGGGCTAGTGGAGGGCCATGACCCCCAAACTTTTTGCAATTTTTTTTATACATGGCCAAAATTTCAATTTTTTGCAATTATTTTTAATATAAGGGCAAAATTGGTAGTAATCTTTGTAATGCCCCCAATTTTTTTGAAGAAATAAAATGAAATAATGAAAAAACTTGAGAGATGGAATAACTACTTTATAAGTGGACCCTCCAATTTTTTAAAGAAAAAAATATTATGAGTTCCTCTATGTCTCATCTTTATAGTGTCTTTCTTCCTCCCCTTTTCCAGAGTATATTTTTTACTTTTCTTTCTCTCTTTTTTTTCTAAAATTTATTTTTTCTTTCTATCTCACTTCCTGCCTCTCAATGACCTCTCTAGATTTTTAGATTTTCTCTCAATGACCTCTTTTTTCTCTCTCTCCTGCTATTTTATCTCATATACCGAAAATAACAAAATTCATACTCAACTCTTGGAATATAAAAAAATTTTACTTTGCACTAAAAAAAAGTCATATTCAAAGTTAGAATTCTAAATGTTATCACATTTAATTATTAGTGTTTTTTTAAAACATACTCATTTCATTATTATTGTTTAATTAAAATATTATAGCTCTATTATTTGTGTGTGTCTATGTTATTTTGATTAGATTTTAACATTGCTTTGTGCCTTTGTCAATAATTTATGAGTAATTTATTATGAAAATTTTAAACTTTCGATTACATTAAGTGGCACAAGTTTTAAATACTAATATAATAATTGATGACTTTTACTTGAGTGTCCTATTCAATTAGCATAATTGATACAAATTTGGCTTTAACAATTAAGTTAAAGTTTATAATTTTTGTCTTTTTAAGTTTTAGAATATGTTATTACATTTTTATTATGCTTATTTTGATGTTTGAAGGCCAAGAGATTAGTCAAGGTACACGTAAGATGACCTCGAAACCTATTAGAAAAAAAATTCAAGCAAAAATTATATTTGGCCCCTCTAAGGACAAATTCTGGCTTCGTCCCTGTCCACACCAGACATGATCATGGAGGTAACCCATTGAGCAAATTAGTAAGCTTCCTCATTAGCACCTCGTTTAACAAAATTAAAGACACAAGAGTCAAAAAATCTAAGGCTATTAACCAAATCACCAATCCTTCCAAAACTATGTCAGTTCAACCTCTCCGGATAATGACGAATAACTTCAATCGCCCTGCTAGAATCACCCTCCACAATGATCTACTTAAAGCCACATCTTCTAGCTTATTCAATACCAATCTATGCAGCCCAAATTTCCCCATCCTCAGGATCCTCCGCCAGAATTTGCTGCACACAAGCCCTTACTACTTTTCCACAAAAATCCTTAATCACCGCAGCTCCAACAGCAAAAGAATCTCGTATTACCACATCAAAGTTTACCTTAAAAGAACCCAACACTAGAGGAACCCACCTAGCAACAAGAATCACATCCAACTTATGTTTCCATGCAGACAAATGGTATTGGCTGACTTTGTTGATACTACCCAGCAACAACACCATATCAAGGGTAACACCCTTATGAATAACTTGATTCCTAGTCCGCCACAATAGATCCCAGGCAGTCAGAGCATACAATTGGAAAAAATGGTAATCCTCCAAAGGTAAAGCCGGAAGTAAAGAGGGGTCAATAATCTTTTGAAGCCATTCAGTAAGCGGGAGAGATTGAAAAACACGAATATCTAAAGTCCATGGAGACTGACACCAAATCATACAGCTCACAAAACAATCTAACAGTAGGTGTTTGATTGTTTCAAGCTCCAAACCACAAAAAACACAGCACCCAACCCCCATACTTATACAACCTACACGTTCTGCCACTTTACCCTTAGTCGGAATTACATCCAATAGCAGCTTCCAAAGGGACGTTTTCAGCCGATCATGCATTTTCAACCTCCAAAGTTTCCGCCACCAAATTTCTGCAACAGGGGATGAATGAGAAACTCTGTTTTTGACAATCTCCCGATCAATAGATTTAACTGAAAATCTACCATTTTTCTCATAAAGACCATACCAAACAATCAGTACGAGAAGAAGAACTAAGATGGATTTTATACACAACTGCCACATGGGATGAATAAAAACTGACCAAAGCAAAGGCCGATTCCATTGGCCTGTATCCTGATCAATAAGGTCAGCCACCCTATTGACGCTCAAATGAGTAGGAAAATTGGGGTTAGGGGAAGGCTTAAATCCCGGTAAGGAGGGAATCCAAGGGTCATCCCAAGTAAAATATTTCCATTACCAATTTACCAACCGAAAAACACATCCCCTTCACATAAGCTTTCCATTTCAAAACATTCTTTCATAACCAAGAAGCATGTGGGGTTGCCTCCACCTCCCACAGGGAGGAATGATGTAAATATTTACCCTGTACAATCTAGGTCCATAAATTGTGCTGGTTAGAAGCAATATTCCAAACCAGCTTGGATATCATGGCTTTATTGAGATCAACCAACGTACGAAACTCATACCACCAACATATTTCGGAACACAGATTGAGCTCCAGGACTTGAGTGAAAGATTCAGGACTTTCTCGAGCTTAAAACCCCACAACAAAATTCTTGAGGCCTCTCTTGAGACGGGATGCATTTTCGGGTCTCTTTGGTGTTTTCTTTTATTAGTAAATTGGAAAATATTTACACATCAATTAACGCACCAGATACGGATATCTCTAGGACCAAGGGGTTTTTTTTTTAAGAAAATACGAAATTCATTTTACAATGGCAATTATAGAAATACGAAATACACACAAGTCTCTAAGGACCTGTTACAATGAACAGTAACATACAGCCCATTACAATTTTTTTTTTGGTCCAAAGAGTTGAGCATAAAAAACTTGAATCCAAATAGGCTACGAAGCCTATAGTTTTGAAACGGGTTAAAAGACCCAAAACTATTGCCGCCCTTATGGCGGCTTTCCATAGCCGGAGAAGAGGGTGGTAGAGCATCTCTAGGATAGAGTAGGTTAACCATCATAAAGTTAGGAAGAAAAAAAAAGAGCAAAAGCAAAAGAAACAAACAAACAGAGACCAAAATTTTCTTGCAGACAGCACCAAGTCAGAATCCATGAAAAATTGAAGTGGAACTTTATTCAATCAAAAGAATGAGGCGAAACAATATCTATCCCTTCCATTATTAGAGACCTACCCACCGCAGGCCCACCCAACAACCACAGAGTTTTCACGGACGTGGCCTGCCCTGCACCGCTCGCATTGCCCACCACAAGCCTGCCCTACGTGACCTTGTTATTGTTGCCATGGACGTCGATAGCGTCCTTTCCTCCTGTATCCACGTTTGTCCTGACAGGAGCACTGAGGTCTACTTTCCACGTTGCATGAACTCTTCTATGATAGGTTGACGACTTGTTGCCGAGACCAGAATGGGTAGGTGATCCAAAAGAAATCAGGCCCTGACACCTGTCAAAACCTGCAAAAATTTCTCTGAAAGATCTTCACGGGACGTGCTAATTGGATTGCCCGCCCCCAAACGGGACCAGGTGACAGGCCGCTTCAGCGGTGATGAGAGCTGTTCATGTGAGCTGGTGGGATGCTGGAGATGCCTTGCCTGCGGAGCTCGGTAAGCACGCTCTCCGTGGAGGGAGGTTTCAGGCCCACTGGCAAGGGAAGCCATGGCTTGCTAATTGCCTCTTTAACAACCTTGTCAATTAACTCCTCCGCCTGCACACAACACGATCAATTTAATGTAAAAAATTTTATGGGCAGTTTTGACATTGGGAGAACATTAATGTCACCCACGTATAGGGTAACTGCGTGTGCATGATGACTACATATGTACGACGACAGTACAGTACGAGGTCATTGTAGACCAAGGACTATAGACATCTTAAAACTTGCGGTGACAATACAGGAGCAGTACCAACGATAGACAGTAAAGGACCACCTTAGTATAACTAGCTTCCGTTTCAGATAGTTTCTGCTATTTTGGTTTCTAAATTGGTGGGAATAGAATTAAGAGTATGTTCTTGAAAACTTAGAAGCTACACTAAAATTCATAACCAAGCTCTAGAAATCAACACATTTCTTGTCAGAAACTTTAGTTCATCGACAGGGAAGTATACACTAATGGGCAAGAAGGGTGGTGCATTTACCGGATGAAGGTCAAAAGAATTTTGTGGCGTCCCATAGCTATAATCAATCACACCAGCATGTTGAAGTCCCGAAGGATTCTGAAATTTCGGAAAATTCGAAATAAGTGGACCAAATGAAAAATGATATAAGCCTCTTCATCAGTATACTCACTCGGGGGAATGCAGGATGCGGATTGGGCGGAGGTGTCCCAACAGGGCACCCCCAAGCATCAGCAGTGATCTGAAATATCAGAAGAACCAAGTATCAATAGAGGATCGAACAAATAGCTTCTCTAGGACATGCAACAACTATTAACCATCGTAATAAGCACATTAATTTTCAAGCAATTTATAAGCCTACTGACAGTATCATCCATGTCAGGATCTTGACAGGAACATGCATTACCCCTGAATAAGGCTTCCAATTCCAACTCTCAGTTGGTTGCCATCCAGGATAGCCTGCAGGCAAACTCCGCATTTGGTATCCGGCTGGGTGACCACAAGGTTGGCCCCATGTTGGATAACCTGGAGTAGTAGAGAGGGTGTGATTAGAATGATATGAAGGGAACGCCATGACTTGTCTATATGGATAATAACTCCTTTGTATTAGCTCTCTTGCGTGCGGCCATCTCCTTTCCTCTTCCTTGGGCAAAATATGTCTCTTGTGCATCCTGTATTTCTGTTTGACAACAAATATATAATCCATCATATTAGCTAAAGCGTTTGTCAGAAACCAATTTGAGAAGTGATTTTAATTACGATCCAAAAGCAATTTAAGGAAGTGGTTTTAACTTAAGAAGTACCAGTACAAATATGAGACACAAACATGATATCGTATCGAGACAAGGGTATAGCAAAATTTTCACGAATTTAGAAACAAGACAGCACGATATAAGTCAACTAATTAATCAAAAACTATCCATTACCAAAGTTTTAAAAACATGTCAAAAGGTAATTATACATAGTGAAGTAACACATGTTCTAGAGTAATCTATATACATTAATAATAGATAGTAAAGTAACACATGCTTTAGAGTAGTGTGTGTGTGTGTGTATTTTTTGAGCAACTATCATCAAGGTCTAATTTTTATAGATATCCTCAGCTACACTATTGGTGAATATCCCCCAAAATAAAATCAATCAATCCATTATTCCATCTTTCAAATGCTCAAAACAAATAATTTAGATTCTGTTCCCCAATATTTCAAAAAAAAAAACTGTGAGAAAGTAGCATTCAAACCCCAATATTTTCAGACTTTATTTTCTCCTCCAAACATGTCTTAACTAAGTATTTTGTCTGTGGCATCCCCCAATTGTGTCATCAAACTATCATGGCATGTCCCAAACGTTTCTGATTTGTAATTTTGATTTTCTAAATACATGGAAATGCACCAGACACATCCACAGCTGTGCTTTTGCCAGATTTGCAATACAATATCTCGATCTAAGGAAGCGTTAACCAATCTGCGCTTTGACTTTAAAAGGACTAGTCAAAATTACTTTTGAAGCTCTTTAGAATCATTATAAGGCCCAAACCTACATAATAAGGAACAAATGTAGAACTTGACCTTATACCAATATTCTTTTCTCATTAGTTCTCCTATCCTACTCCGTGTGGGACTCGGGCTATATCTCAATCTCTCTCCCTTAAATCTTTTACGTTCTCTTTAGGTTTTGCCAAGCTCACATTAGTTGTTACCAGGCCGCTCTGATACTATTTCTAATGACCTAAGGATGCACCAACAACATTTGCGCTTTGACTTCAAACGGACTAGTCAAGGCTACTTTTGAAATTGTTTGGAATCATTATAAAGCCCAGTACTACTCAATAAGGAATCAATGTAGGACTTGACCTTAAACTATTCCT
Source organism: Myrica gale (assembly GCA_963930655.1). Classification (NCBI taxonomy): domain Eukaryota; kingdom Viridiplantae; phylum Streptophyta; class Magnoliopsida; order Fagales; family Myricaceae; genus Myrica; species Myrica gale. The sequence continues at coordinate 15,861,622 of OZ005620.1, forward strand.
TTGTCACTATTTTTCCTCTCCCACTCCATATAGAACTTGGAGTAACACAATCCACCTTGACCTTATACCATTCTTTTGTCACTATGGTCAAAAATGTTGAATACTGTATAGATACACTTTCTTTTCTTCTTGGACAGAAGAGAAGATGGGACTTTCATTCTGTAACAATAACGTGAAAACAAAATTTATACCAGGCTAGAATTTATGATTCCACTTCAGAACTGATTTCTTTGCGTTCGCAGGAAAACATTGCCAAATTAAACTAGGGTCTAAAAGAAGGAATGGTTTGGAAAAAAGTTTACCATGAAACAATTTTAGCTACAGCATTTTGAAAGCTCAACAAATATATTTGATTATTTTCATCAGGAAAATAATGTCTCTCATTGGAAGAGAACCTGATTGGCTAGTAAACCAATACTAACCTGGAGATGACTTGCTACATTATGCCTAGTTAAACCTTCCACTTTCATGAGCTCTAGTATCCGAGAAGGAATGGCTTGATCAACGCCTAGTTGTTCGACTGCTTGCACAAACTTCTTGTGCAGTTCTGGTGTCCAGTCTACCTGAAATCAAAAACAAAAAACAAAATCACTATAGTATACTCTGATCGTCATTTGCCCCCAATAGTGGTCCTAAAAACCAATTCAAATTAGGAGTAATCCTTCCTAAGGGAAAATGTAGAACCAATCACGAAGATATGACCAAATGAGGAAAACAAAACCCACAAAGAGGAAATGCTGTCGTTATGGAACCTCTACGTATTACAAACTTCCAATGGCTAAATAGACTCTTCTAAGAAGTTGAACATAGTCGGAATTCTGAAAAAGACTCTTCTTGGATGTTGAACTTGTTCTACTTCCAAAACTTCTGTAGTTATTTACCCAGAGTTTTAGTTAGTTGTTGAATTCTGAAAAGATCTTGGAGTGACCTGCTTAAACTTCATACATGCTCTCTTTGGACGAGTACAACAATACTTCAAGGTAATCTTAGTTGACTGGGGCATCACATTGGGGTCAGAAACCAAGATTCCAAACTGTAAGAATCAATTTGTACAACAAAAGGACATGCTCTAATTCCATCACATAAGCAGTGGTAATATAGGGAGTGGATAATCATCCTCTATGTTGAAGGACATAATGATAAAAGTTACAATTCAGGGATTTGGCAACCATTTCCTACGTTAAAGAGGAACATAGACAGGCACTAAAAGCAACAACTTCGAGCAGAGACATATGTGTGCATGTTTGTATTTGCATAATTATGGCTTTCGTTCCAATTTCTAGTTGGGGAATTTTTTATTGTGTGGGGGGTTGGGGGGGGGGGGGGGGGGACGTGAAACAATCTGCAAAAATACCATCGGATCATAGGGCAGAAATTAGACTAGATACTCTTAACATCAGTAATTACGGGCAAGTTTGTCATAGCTTCTATACATTCGGTTACCTTTATCTTCTTCCGATTAGCTCTAGGTCCACTAGCATTATTAAGTCCAGATGATTTACATGGGTTTTCAGCACTACTGCGATCTTTATTGCTGAGACTGTCTTTATTATGCTGGTCAGGAGACATCTTTCTCTCACTTTTAAAACCATTGGCAGATTCTTCTTCCTCTTTGATCAGACTCTTTCTTGTTATTTGATGTTTGCACTCCTGAAGAATGCCTTCAGCAATTGAATCACCACAAGTAGTTTCGACAGATTTAGATTCTCCATCTTGCTCACCACTCTCTTTTTCCACTGAGCAGTTCATTTGATCTTGGCACTCCCCATCATTCAGTAACCGAGATCCCTGTTTCAGTTGAGGTGTTGAAGGAGCTGGGTACCTATCACTTCCTGCTGAGTGCTCAGGGTCCTTTTCATGAACAAGTGACACCGTTTCTGGTTCATTTGGTAGGTTATTATTTTCATATTCTTCATTTTCCAGCTGTAGCTGCAGCATGGATACTACAGACTCTTTGACGGGCTTCAGTGATTCCGAGATGATGCTTCCCCTGGCATTGAATGCCTGCTCAGTGTTAACAACATCAGAACTCTTTTGCTCGCTGTAATTGTGTTAGATTTTTAATAGAAAGGAAGTCCCAATGAAATGCTCCAAGAATCGACAGACCTTATGAACCACATGCTGCCAAATGTTCCTGAGTTTGTCCTCAGACAGTGGCTTCCGCAGGAACTCAACTGCACCAAGCTGAAAATGAATATCAAAATAGATGCACTAATGAGTACGAATTACTGAAGGTGTAACTGTTATGGCTTGAGAATGGAACTCCCAGAACGTAAAGGGAAACACCTAAAGTTTCCAATAATTTTAGGATTTTAAAGGACTGTAAAGAAAAGGAAAAAACATTAAAAAAATATGCCAATGCCACAAAAGGCAAATAGAATATTGTAGCATTGCATGTATACTGACAAATTATTGAGAGAAGGTCTTAAAACCTTACCGCTATGCACCTCATCATGGTGCTCAGGCAATGGATGTTTGAAGTCACTGCAATAGAAAACCATATTGCTTGGCATAAGAAATTTCATATGATGTTATAACTACGCATTTTTCAGCAACTTTCTTATCCCTAATACCATTATTACAAGGAGATTCCTCGGTGTCAATTTTTATTTTTTTACAAAGTTTCGAAAGACCTAGGAAAAACAGAGGTTATTAAAGAAACAAAAACATACCGTAAAGAATTAAACAGACAGGTAAAGAACAGAACTATAAGAACTGAGAACAAGTTAAACACTGAAGCAGAATACCAGATGAAATAAGCTTTCTACAAAATCTGGACTGCTTCAGATTAATTTCAAGACTTACTAATGGTTGGCAAGTCCTTAGCAGTTTCGAGAAACTTAAAGCTTCCCCGGCTATTGCTTGTACCAACCTGTGACCACATGCAATGATTAGCTACACAAAAATAGATGGGAACAATTAGTGCAACAAAAGCATGAGGCTAATTTAGCTCCATGGTCAGGAAGCAATTATATTAGTGCAGCTGGATTAAGTGTGCACCAGGATGATATTTCTAACAAAATGGGATGCAAAATGCATGTGACTGAGCGTGTGAAGGATCTTTTGAGGCTTCGCTAGATCGGTCCGATTTTTATTTGCAGATATAGGGCAAATGCCCCAATACCACGTCTTTTTGCTATGACTTTTTTATTTTTTCAATTTATTTAATGACTTCTGCCAAATATTCTGGAAAATAGCCCTCTTCTGGTTATGCCATTACCAATCACAGGAATAATTTTTCCTTCATCTCTGAAAAGTTACACTGTCTCGTAATATACTTATTCTCCACATAGCATGCCATATTTGGGGAGAAAAAACAGAGAAATCATATGACATATGTCGTCAGCAAAACTTATTACCTCAACTATAGCAACATGAAAGCTTCCGGGCTTGTTTAAAATTTCTGTCAAAGCTTCATTCTCATTCCAGAATGTAGAAACTGCATTATACAAGGGGAGGTCATCAAGTATATGTGCACACACATGAATGAACCCCAAAAGTGAGAAAGAAATGTGGAGGTAGACAGAGCAACATAATAATTTTACTACAATTCAATGAACATAAATGAAGGATGGTTGCATGACAGCTCTAAACAATAGTTTTTAAGTCACTATTTTTAAAATTTTGTTTGGTTGCAAGAAATTAAGGATAGAAGCAAAGAGATTGCAAAAGATAGAAACATAATGTAACCACAAGTTGGATTACATGCAGTTAATAACAAATAGTACAGAAGCTCAAATGTGTTTGTATTTTTAACAGCTAGTGCTTGTCATTCAAAATTAACTGGCTATAGCTGGGTTCACAATAGCAAGAAATTAATTCCTTTCGAAGGACTTCACAACTACTATCTTTTTAAGCTCTATATAATTAGAATCCAAAACAACACTCTCATAAAGAGCAAAATTCCAGGTTATGCAAAAGAATGGGACACTTGCCTTGGAATGAAAAGACGAGGGTGGGGGGACCAATGTAGTCATAAATGAGTAGGCGAAGTAGGACAAGAAAAAAATATATGGATAAAAAAAACACATCACAATAACAAAAAAACCAAAACTGCCCGATTGGAAAGGGGAATTGTTTGAGAAATGCTAAGAACAGAAAAGGGAATTTCAAATTTCTAACCAGCATAATCCATTGCCTCAAGCTTTGATCTTATCTCAGCAGCAGAACTGCTGTCTCCATCAAGGAGAAGCACCCTAAGTCCCTTAGGAAAGTCTTTCCACTCGTGTAAATCATTAGCAGTGCAAACCATAGCTGGTTTGGCATCGTTTCTCAGACCACGGACGAGTCTTGCAGATCACTGCTCGCCAACATCAAAAAAATTCTACATAACCCAAATGAAATTACACATCAGAAGGATCTTCTCCTACTCTAGCAATCTATATTGGTGACAACTTATAGGATGTACTCATGAAACCAAACAAACATGGTGAATGAGAGAGAGTAAACTAATTGGCAGTCCATCATTACAAGTTGATTATATTCACACAACAATAACCAATGAAACACCAAAAAATTGAATAATATCTGAAGATTTAGTCAAGAAAAGGTTATACGAAGCACGAAACCTGGAGACTATAATGGAAGGAATTTTTTTTTAATTATGCATGGAGCAAGTGTGGGATCATTGATTAATTTCCTGCCACAAAGGTCTGAAAGGCAAAAAAAGAAAAAAAATGGAACAGATGAGCATCTGATCAAAATCTTAACTTGAGTTTGTACAACTTAAGCTAACAATAAGACAAGAAACTTTGTGTTCAGTGCATAGTTGCTATTAGCTACTGCCACTTCTGCAGAACAACAACCAGACTAAAACCCATTTGAGCCGCAAGTAAATACAGAGGAACAGACAAGAAAATCAACCATAAGAACTGATCAAGAAAAATTTAAACCACGGTGACAAAGAAAACATGGGATTTCTTCAGAGCCAAACAAGAAATACAAATAAAATAACAATGCTACAAGCCCAATACTTGAATGCATATAACAAGAACAAAATCACCGTAGAATCCACTAAACCTCTCTCAAGGTAGTCAAAGGAAAGGAAAAACAAGCACTCATATGGCAAAGCACCATATCAAAGAATACACTAAGGATAATCTATCTTCTGCGTTTTTATCTTCTTAACAACCTTCGGTCAACAGTGCCCTTCTTCTTTCTCTCCACAGGCGCTCGTCTTCCACTTCTACTTGGCTGTATATAGAAAACAGAGGAGAGAGAGGGAGAGAGAGTCAGAGGTTTAAGTGCGCTTTATGAGGGGTGTCTGTGATTTACTGTGCAGTTGCGATCGTGTGTTACGGGCCACAGAATATCCAAAAGGCTCTTCCCAAAAGGTCAGTAAACTTTGTTCTCACGTCAATTTTTGTTAATAACCCAAATATACCAGAAAAAGAACTTTTCTACCATATATCCTAAGACCAATGCTGCTTTGAACAACATTTGCAGTAATTGTTAAATGGTGCCTCACAGTCATATAGGTACTGCAATTCCTTTTTTCTCTCTTTTTGTTTGTGTGCTTTGAGAGAATCTATTGCTTTTCTTACACTTGAAAATCTCCTTAGAACATCTTTATATATAAGAGAAAAGAAGGAAAATCTTATTGGAAGATGACTTTTGAAGGTAGTATTAGACACTCGACCAACACCTTAAGAGTTAGAGTTGTCTTAAGTCTTAACTAAATGATTATATTCAGACCATTAGACCCACATCTTTTCAGTCTTAACTATAACACCAGGGTATGCTTTTACTATTTTCCTTTGCCCTTTTGGAAGTTCTGGCTTCCACTGGTTCATACTGCTAGCATAGCCAGCTGTTTAACCTTTGGAACATCCTAAAATAACAGATATAAATTATAATAGAGATTAGCTGATTTGATGCATAATTCATGGCAAACTATTTCCTATTTTCTAGAACTACAACAGCACACAGTAGACGAGCTAGGAATTTTTCTTAGAGGGGGCAAAATGAATATTATAATAATTTATTTATTTTTATTTTTATATTAAGAAAAATTTACACTCGAAATTACCTTTAATTTGACATGTTGCATCTTAAATTATCACCACACCATCTTACTATTTAACTGTTAAGATTATGACACGTGTCATATATATTTGAATGGTGGGATGAAATGAAAAAATGTAGACAGTAATAATAAGGTTAGTAGTTTAAAATGTAAATGATAAAATCTCCGGTAGTTAGGGTGTAAAATATATTATATCCTTTATATTATGTATTTTTCTGTATATATAATATAAATATAATTAAGGTCACAAAATAATATTCACAAATAGTTGTGTTGGCTTCAGAATAAGTTGCAAAGTTAAAGATAGTAAATCACAAATAACAATTATATTTCTTCAGTTAGTATATTCATGAGTATGGTGTGGATCAGATGCTCAAATAGACAATAGAAAATATGCAGAAATTTAAAGAATTTGAAGAGACTAAGAGAAAGCTCTCATGTTATTATTATTTTTTTAAAGAGATATGCATGTTTTAACTTTTAGAGCTTTTTAAGATTCAAGAATTATAATTTTAAGAAAAATTTTAAAATTTTCAAGATTTGAGCTAAATCTTGATTTTTTTTAAAATATTTTTCAAATTTCTCAAAAATAAAAATTATGGGCTATTATTAACACAGGATCATGGTATCTATGCAAAACATCCTTCCATTCTCATCATCCTTAACTGCTGTTTAGCATCCTTAATTGGAAGATGAAGACATAATTATCACTAATTAACTTTTTCTTTTATTTTTTGATCGATCAGTCGCTTTTTCTTTTACAAATGAGTGAATGATGATGATACGACTTTTGACCATTTGTGTCGTTTGTCTATGCCCTTTATTCGCATTCTAGGAAAGCTACGTACATCGTGGTAGCTCAGTCCGACTCCTCCCGGCCCACAATTTCCTTCCCACTTTGGGAAGATGTAAATTGACTTTTCTTAATCTACAATAAAACCCATCAACTTCATCTAGGTAAGTGAAATTACCCTTATACCCCTCTTTCTTTAATTGCCTGTCCCTCTCCAAAGGTTTTTTTTTCCCTTGCTGTCTTGATCACAACACGTGGCAGGCACTTCAGATGTGATATCTTTCCATGTCTTGTTGTTGTCCTTTCAACTTTACAAGACATATGTTGTCTCTTTACATATGTCATGTTGTCTGTCCTTTTTCTAGATCTAATCCTTCTCCTATCAGATTCGTCCTCCTTGTTTTCTCAGGCGACGCCGTCTCTCCCTTTCCTCTCTCACTTTTCCCCTATTCTTCTCCCATGGGCTATTCTCCCTCGTTTCCCTTCTATTATCGGTGTTATTTGCACTTTCGTTTTGTCGATCTTTATGACTAGATCTCGGTTGGTTGGAGGTTTTTTTGTGGCCACGTGCATCGCATCTGTGCTCCTTAGCTCCCGGCCCTACTCTTCGCACTTTTCCGGAGCTGCTGCGGTGGCGCGTGGGGAATCACACGCGTGCGTGGATCTCATGCGCCCACCCTTTATGTTTTGTTTTTGAGTTGTTTTGTGTCGTTTTTTTATTGCCTTGTGTTTTGGCCGGCAATCTCTGGGGTTCATTTGTTGTGTGTTTAGTTATTTTTTTTGTTGCTAATAATTTCGTTTCTTTGGCATTTTGTGGGATGGAGCTCGCGATATCCTTCTTGTTGAGGCGTCTCTTTGCAGCTATGAACTTGTTGGTGGCTGGTTCTTTCATGCAGTGGCTGCTTGGCAGTGTTTGACTCTCTGTGTCTTTCTCCCTTATGTTTTGTACTGTTTAGGATGAGTTTCTAGGGTAGTTGGCGTTCGTTTCCTCCTGTTGTGGTGGAGTTTACTTTGAGTCTTTTGACCTGCTTCAAACCTATGAGTATTTTGGCCCATCTGTATGCGGCCTTTATGGCTAGCAGGAATTCATTCGGCCTTTGCGGCCGTTCGTTGTCTAGCCCTTCGGACCTTTATCATTGTTATTACAAGTTTTATACCCTGTTTATTGCTAATAGTCTTAGAGGCTTAATTGTATGCAACACGAATGTAATTATTCCAGTGAAATGAATTTTCACATTTACTTAGAAAAAAAAAACTTTACAAACCAAAATATTTTGAGTCGCTCCCCTTTTTTTTTTTTTTTTACGAGAAAATCCTCCAAGACATGATTCTTTTGGGCCCATCCTCCTGGGGTACAAACCTGGGAGGGACACCCTAGGTACCAGGCCCGACACCATTCGAGCTACCCTGCGGGTGCCAATCGTTCCCTTTTATCTTTTGAAAAGAAACGACAAATTTTTATCTGTTATATATTGTTTTTCGGATGAGGAGTCATACTTAACTGGACATGTTTGTTTGTTTTGTAAAAATATTTTTAAATATAAAATTTTATAAAATTAATATGTAAAATATCAAAAACATTTATACAAATTTTAATACTTTTTTTAAAAAAATTCTAATAAATTTTATTTCTCCATATTTTTTTACTATATTTTAATATTTTTATTAAATAATTACATCAAATCACAATCATTTAATATTTTTATCAATTTTTACACAAAACCTATAAAATTTAAACCTACATATATTCACAATTCTATAAAAAATCCTAAAAATCTTACTATTTAAAAAAAAACGAACATTATAGAGTAGAACTCACCTAAGGGATTAGTAAGCCGGTACAGCTTTCATATTACATACGTTAAGTAATTGGGATAACCCAACTGTCAAAAAATTATTTGCACATAAGAGAGAATCAGAACTTTTCTATTGAATAGGATGAAATATCAAAAATTAACAAAATGCCAAAATGGTGGGAGGATAAACATGTAATTTTGACGTGATGATCCATGCTTGAAGTTTTGTTTAAACTTAGGGTTTGGTATTTGTTTCGTTAATTAGACAGTAAGTTGGAAAGCAATTTTCAGTTGCGCTTTCAGTCTCTGCATCCCAAAACATACTGAAACAAGGATTTTATTTACTTCTAAAACAATGGGAAGTGACCGCGTGTGAACTTCAGCCTCCTACGATGGAACCGACCTCATTAACTTTGTGCACGGAATAACGTGTTGCCATCTGAAGACTTTGGAGTTTGGATAATGGATACAAGGGGGAATGGGTAAGGGTCATGTGCGACTCGTGTCCGCCTTGTGGGTCACGAGCCGTAGCCACTATAATTACGTGATCAGTTACATCTAAACTACCCATCGGTTATATTTTATATTTTTTTTATTAATTTAGATGAAAATTGTTATTTTCATTCAATAAAATGACGATTTTATCATCGTAACATTCAAATTTACATAAATAGAGAGCTTTTTTTGTGTCTTCTAAGACACAAATAGAGAGCTTGATGGGTGTGTCACATTTTTTTCAACCAACATGTTCTTTGTAAACCTTAAAAAAAGGTCGTTTGACATGTTATATATATATCTTATACTTGGATTCCCTCTTCGATTCTTTCTTTGAAACTAATTAATTGCACCCAATGAATATATATATTATACTTGTATAGGATTCATACAACAATGAAAAAAAAAAACATTTTCACAACTCTAGAGGACTACCCAAAGGACATTGTCTAACATTAAGTCGTTCCGATGAATTTGATAAGAGGCCTTAGAGCCCGATTTCTGTTTGTTTAGATCTAAACATCGGAAGTTGTCGAAAAAAATTTCTACTTTTTCAAGCTTGAATTTCGTCGGCGCATCACCAGTAGTTTTATAAGGTGCCTGAAAATTCATAAAGGGAATCATGATGACTCTTCAAATATGGTTCATAAAGTTGAAGGGTGCATGTAGAAGATTGCTTCTACAAAATGTCCTCCATTATATATCCAATGTGTTTATTGGATTGTTATGAAAATAATAAGAAACAACATTCGAATGTTGTTAATCATATGAAGAATCCATGAGCACCAATTTCAGATTTGGTAAGAGTTCTCTCTCTCTCTCTCTCTCTCTCTCTCTCTCTCTCTCTATATATATATATATATATATATATCCGTGATTGTTGTAAGTTCTTTCTTTACTCGCCAAAAGATGAAAGATTTTTGAGGTTGCGGTCTGATCACAATTAAGTTGTTATTTTCTCAGTTTCTGGTTAATGTTCTGTAACATTAGACTGAGGTGGCCAAACAAAGACATAAAGTTGAGATTGATATGTACGCGGTACCACTACAAGAATTTTGACTTTAAGTGTCAAATTCTTGGGTGTCAAAAAATATTTTGACACCAAAAACTGTATCTTGTGACAAAAAAATCAACGTAGATACGGTAAGGGGTCGCTGAGTTAAAAAACCATCTGTATGTTACTAACAACGATTTGAACGTTTTTTTCTAGTGACGAAAGGCCAAACGTCACAAATCTGTGGTAAAACATTTTCGTCACAAAATATGCAACAACGTCCCTACGGGTAATACGCAGTCCGCACGCATTTTGGGTGAGAAAATATCTCGTCACCCATCTGTGACGACAACCGTATCATCACAAAAGCATTAACAAAGTTCAGATGTACATGCAATAACCATCCCAACGATAATCAGTGTTACAGTTGTTCCCATTCGAACCCATAGGAAATGTGTGCACACGGTTTCAGTGACAAACGACCTTTGTCACCCGTCCATGACGCATCCTAAATTGTTACTAAATTTTGAACACGTCTGAACGTCACTATGATTGTCATTCAAATGTTTTGCACAATCCTTGCATGATTGACACGAACGTCTGCAATTACCGGTAAGGATTCTGGACACTTGTGGCATTTTTCTAATTGAATACTATAATTCCTATGATTAAGGCAACCCAAGAAGGGGGTGAATTGAATTTTCAAACTTTTTCTCTTTTAACCCCCAAAATCGTATTTGCAAAGTAAAGATTAATTTAACACAAGTATATTGATGCATCATGTAATTAAGTGTTAAATGTAAAGAAAAGAGTTAGAGAAGTAAACACGAGATTATTAGGTGGTTCAACAAATTTGCCTACATCAACCTCTCAAGCTCCTTTACCGAGCCTTGAAGTTTTCCCACTATTTTTCAAACAGTGTACATTCTAGCTTCCGGGTGCTAGAGAACCGTACAAGTTCTTTTTCGGGCTCAACACTCACAACCCAAGTGATCTTTTGGGTGCACCGCTCACAACTTAACAAAACTTGAGATATATACTCTCTAATCTTTTTCGTTAGTAAACAACCTCACTAAAGGACTCAACTCTCTTGAATATTAAGATAAAGGAAATGAACACTCTCAAAGAGTGAATAATAAAATGAAAGGCTCTATATCTTTGATTCACACAATGACAAGAGTAAGAAAGTGTAATTTGTGTGAATAATATGAGAAATATGAAATAAGAAGGTTTAATGTCATAACTTGAACCGACTTAAAGCTATATTTGTAAAGGCAAAATTTGTTGTAGTGGAACCTTGTTAATTTTTGAGAAATGCGGTTTTTGAGTGACTTGCATCATTCCAGGATTTTTTTTACATTATTGTTACTTTCTGATCCCACAACCTCTTTTAATTAATTAGTTTTGAGCTGCATTTCAGACATTTTGATGCTATTCTTGTAGATCCAATCGACCGTGGGAGATTTCTCAGGAAAGATGCATGCAAGCAAGAGCTGAATCTGTAGCAGTTTTAAGTATATTTGTTTCAAAATACTCTTGTTTTAATTTGTGTTTCATGTCATAATTTATATATATGAGTCAGGGCCGGACAGCGTGCCACCTGATTTCATATATACAGGCGATGTCTCTTCGTTTCCCAAAGAGAATACCACATTCAAGAATATATTGCGACAAAAAGCAATTTCTTCAATGAAAGTTCGTTTGAACAACCTATGTTGTTCCAACACGACATTTGAGATGATCTGCAAATTCGTTGCCAAAGACAATCTCGTTCGAATCGTTTAGAGTCTGTTCGAACGAACATTCAGTGATAGAAAATGTTGTCGCTGAATATGGAGTCAGATTTGGCGGCACCATCCTTTTAGTGACTAAACAGATTGTTAGCAGCGAAAATGGGAATCATCTGGGATGGAAAAATTCATTGCTATCTGAAAGTAAAGATTTCAGCGACTAAATGTTGTTTTTGCCGCTGAAGATCATTTTAGCGTCGGCCACATTTTTGGGTTTGTGAAGGGGCTACAGCGGCAAACTAGTGACAAAAAAATATCGTGGCTGAAAAACTTCAGTGACGAAAGTGTGGTGTTCAGTTACAAAAAGTGTTGCCGCTGAAGAACAAAATTGTTTGTAGTGTCTTTTGGCCTTGAATTTAGTTTCCTTACGTTCAGCCTTGCTACATTAATGTCGGCCATCTTCTCAACGGTCACTAGTGCCGGTATGAAAGATGGGGTTGGGTGCTAAGGCACTGGAAGTGAAAAATATAAATTGTTTCTTGACACTAATATTTGAAGATCACGTGACGTCGGACAGAATAGAGATTATTCTGTAGGCTAAACAAAAGGAAATTTGCAAAGAAGGGAAAGAGATAATTTCGACCCAAAGAATTCAGAAATACTCTAGATTCAATAAAATTCGTAATAATCAAGAATGAATTAAATCAACCCACAACCCGGGTTAAAATAGCTGAAATTCGACCCTTGATGGAATTTTGCCAAAAATAGCAAAACCCTAAAAGTCTTACCAAAACGAAATAGGGAAAGAAATAAAGTGATTGCCAAAAATCTGGCCCAAATCGGGTTCAGAATTATTTCCTAATCGACAAAAAGGAAATTACCATAAATAGTAAAAATTAACTAAAAATAGGGATTTGAAAAGGAAATCAGCGGATTTGGAGCTCGAAACGAGGTGCATCGAGCGTAGCTGGGTGGCTATGACGTGCGCGCCGAAAAGAGCTTTCTGAATTGGGGTCACAAGCGCAAATCAGACACATGTAGCCAAAGTTATGGCCAAATTACCGACACGTGCACGAAAACTGCTCCAATCAGGCTAAATCACGATTTCTTGCCATTTTTGCGCTGAGTTGACTCGGATCCCCCTGCATCAGTCACCCCGGGTTGGAAAGAACTCGTCCTCGAGTTCACAGCAGCATCAGCAGAATAGGATCCAATCTTTCGCTCCTTAAGTTTGTCTCTCATAGGCGGCAGTCCAGGAGGAGGATCTGCTGGCATCAAATCAGAAAACTCTAAAAACCATTGTTGGACCTCCGTAGGTAATACTGGAACCTTGTCTGCTGCAATATTTCCACATGGCGGTAAAGCATAGCCTGCGTTTTCACGTTCAACTTCAACTAAAAACCTGGACATAGAAAACAAATTATTATTACTGACAACCGGGGTGGGATTGGGTCCATCCCGACGAGGCGCCAACACAATCTTTTTCCCTTTGATGCTAAGGGAGTATGTATTCCTCCGTCCGTCGTGTATCACACTTCGATCATATTGCCAAGGTCTGCCTAACAGTATATGACACTCATCTATGGACACTACATCACACCAAGCATTATCGAAATATTTATTGGCAACAGAAAAAGACACTAAGCATCGTCTATCTACTGTTACCTCACTGCCCTTATTCAACCATGACAGTTTGTATGACTTGGGGTGACGATTGGTCTTCAACTGCAATTTCTGGACAATGTTTTCAGATACTATGTTCTCGCAACTGCCACTGTCAATAACCATCTTGCAGACTTTGTCGGCCACTGTTCAGGTTGTGCGGAAGATATGAGTTCTCCACCAATCATCTTCAGGCTCGCCTCTGGGAGTCAAGAGGCTTTTACGAATGACCAGCGTCTCATGACCGTCTCTATACAACACCTCTTCTTCTTCTTCTTCGTCATACACTGGCTCTCCCATCTCCTCAGTCTCGCCTTCCACGGCGTCCTCAAGCAAGAGATTTTTGCCCGTTTGACTGACAAGCTTCCTGCAATTTGTTGCTATATGTCCCTGTTCACCACATCTAAAGCACTTAATAGTAGGGTTAGGATTACCCTTTGGTGGCTGCTGGGGAGGACGAGATTCTTGTGGTAGATCGTTTCTGATTATGGGTCTCCTATTTTGCTGCTTCTCAGCAGCAAGAGCACGCTGGTAGGCTTCCGAAACCGTCCACAGCGAGTGAAGGCTGAGGGCATCCTGCAGAGGTTGTCGCAAACCCCCCCAAATAGCGCTCCACCATCTGCTCATCTGTCTCACTCAGATCATTCCGAGCGACCAAGTGATAGAACTCCTCCGTATATTCGTCTACCGATCTCATTCCTTGCCTCAACGAATGAAGTCGCTGAAACAGGGTTTGAGTATAGCCAAAAGGAAGGAAGTGGCTCTTCAACTTATTCTTCATCTTCTCCCAATCAGAGATCTTGGCCTTGCCCTGCCTGTCTCTGGAACGTTTCAACTGCTCCCACCACGCAGATGCTCTCCCTTTGAGTTTGATGGCCACAAGTTTCACTTTGACACGATCTGGGACCTCCTTGTAATCGAAAATCCGTTCTACTTCATTCAACCAATCGATAAAAAAATCAGCTTGTAACGTACCAGAAAACTCGGGTAAATCAACTCTGAAGCCGAGATCTCCATAACGGTTCTCTCGACCACGGTACTCCCGGAGTTGATTGTGATACGGGTTTTCGAAGGTGGAGTGGTCGGTATCAGAATCTTCCACATCATGATGACCGATCTCCTGCGCTGCCAGGCGCTGGGTTAATTCTGCCACTTGCCTCTGCAAATCCTCAATCATAACATCCTGAACGTTACGATCACGGTGCGGACTTCCTCATTCGGAACCTGCCCATGACGACCACCACGACCACCAGCCATCGAACATTGATGAAAACAAACTACCTCAGGAAGAAGCTTGAGCTCTGATACCAATTGACGCCGGACAGAATAGAGATTATTCTGTAGGCTAAACAAAAGGCAATTTGCAAAGAAGGGAAAGAGAGAATTTCGACCCAAAGAATTCAGAAACACTCTCGATTCAATAAAATTCGTAATAATCAGGAATGAATCAAATCAACCCACAAGCCGGGTTAAAATAACTGACATTCGACCCTTGATGGAATTTTGCCAAAAATAGCAAAACCCTAAAAGTCTTACCAAAACGAAATAGGGAAAGAAATAAAGTGATTGCCAAAAATCTGGCCCAAATCGGGTTCAGAATTATTTCCTAATCGACAAAAAGGAAATTACCATAAATAGCAAAAATTAACTAAAAATAGGGATTTGAAAAGGAAATAAGCGGATTTGGAGTTCGAAACGAGGTGCACCGAGCGTAGCTGGGTGACTATGATGTGCGCGCCGAAAAGAGCTTTCCGAATTGGGGTCACGGGAGCGAATCAGACAACTGTAGCCAAAGTTATGGCCAAATTACCGACACGTGCACGGAAACTGCCCCAATCAGGCTAAATCACGATTTCTTGCCATTTTTGCGCTGATTTGACTCGGATCCCCATGCATCAACACGCTTGACTTCCTTCCAATATTGTGTAATGGTAGGAGTTTGTATAAACTGATAGCTGGTAAATAGAAAAGGAAATATTTGGCCATGACAACGCGCGCCCAGTATTGAAGAGCTCTAACGATCGGATCATAAATGGAGAAATCACGTGGAGGGTCCATCATTCTTGGAATGTCACGAGTCCACTGAGGTGGGATTTGTCAGTAGCTTGGCATGACCATTTTGGCACAATGAAGAAGGTCAACAACGAACTTAAATTGAGATGTAGTCCATATTCAACGGAGTGGTGCTGACGAGGCTGAAAGTTTGCCGGAATGATACCGAATCGGCGCAGATCCCCGAAAAAATATAAACAAAAATCGGTGATAATGTTGCCGAAATTGCCATTGGCTTAGACTAGGCCTGTAGTAGAATTAGACCAGATGCGACTAAGCTTGAACTAAACCGAATTTTGGGCCAAAACTTGGTGGAGCTAGGCCAACAGAAGGTTTACATCGACTAAGCAAACTGGGTCATAAGGACCAAATGCCACTTCTAGTTG
The DNA here is from genome assembly GCA_963930655.1 of Myrica gale. Lineage (NCBI taxonomy): Eukaryota > Viridiplantae > Streptophyta > Magnoliopsida > Fagales > Myricaceae > Myrica > Myrica gale. Next base: position 15,877,555 of record OZ005620.1, read on the forward strand.
TGTTCCCTCCTACCATTTTTGGTTACAAAAAATGATGATATTGCTCTAGTTCAATTGAAAGTTTTCCAATTCTAGAAGTCGTGAATTCGGGCAAAAATACCAACGAAAATTTTATGAGTTTGGATGCTTTTTGCACTAAACTATATAGTAATTTTCATCGTTCTTGCGACCTATACCCATCATTTTTAAAGTCTAGCACGACGTAAATAATTTCTCTTATTCAACATGATTCTGAGTGTATGTTTCCAAGAGATTAGGGAGGGTGTATTAATACAATAATAAAGGGCGCAAATCTCAACAAATCAGAGCCCTTGGTAATGATGGTTCTCTAGTGAGTATGGACTTATGGTAACACCCAAATAGGGTTGCATCTCTAATTGTCCCATTCTACCATTTTTGCTTAGAAATAATAGTGTAGATGCTTTTTGCATTTAAATATTTTGTAATTGGATGAAAATTTTGTTTTCTAGGTAACAAGGCTTAAGTCTAAGTCTGGGGCATTACTCAAAAAGTCATATATCTTTACAAGATCAGTTGACTTGCTCGCTTGGTCAATGTCATTTTGGGGTACAAACTAATTTTTTTTCATATTATGACTGCGAAATATGAAAAGTTATTGGTAAATATGCACCTTCTGAAATAGGATGATTAAATTCTGGAACTGAAATGTGGAAGAAATAATTCCTATGACATGATTTGGACGGTCGAAAAATGTTAAAATCTTAACATTATTGCAGTTTTGAAATAAGAAACCATAATGTGACGATCATGATGATAGTTTCAAGTTTGGACAATTGTGTGATATTGGCCGCTTTGTTTAATTGGAGGTGCAAATATGTTATTTATCTCAAATTTGTATATCCTAGGTGCTAAACCAACCACTTTTTCTATACCATAAAAAATAGCTGTTTTGACATGATATGTTGCTAATCGATTATCCCTCTTCAACCCTTGCGTACCTTGGAACTAACTGCACACCCATTATTAATATATTAACCTATTACAGAATCCAAAAGGTAACGTAAAAAACTGTTTTACATCTGTAGGACAACCAAAAGGCATTGCTTTAACATAAAGTTACCTGTAGGAAAGCCAAAAATCATAACTCCTAGACATCGCCTCTTAAGCGAAAACGATAAAGAAAGTTTTATCACTAGATTATTTGTAATAATATCATAGCTAAATTATTTGTACCCCAAGATAAGAAAGTTTTAACAGTGACAGAGCTGCGATGGCTAGGGAATGTGCTTGTAAAATTATGGTGGTGATGATTGTGCTGGTTATGCTCATTCTTATTGAAGCGCAAGATCATGATCCAGCTGCCCCAGCAAAGGTACAACCGACCAGGTCGAAACGAAAGGACGAGACTACTTGGTCTTCATTTCCTATCCCGCATCGTCTTCATTCAGATGAATTTGATAATATTCAAAGCCCCATTTCAAGTTGTCTTGAAGGAAAAATTCGAGGTTGTCGACAAAGTTGGCTACTTCACAAGTTTCGATATCCTATCTGTATCATAGAAAGTTTCTTGAAATGCATCGTGATTCACCGGGTCAGCCTCCTCAACGACCCAATGGTCCTAGACGTTGAATGGTGCTTCGAAGATTGTAAATTAAGAACGAGATTTAGGCATAGGCCATTTTCCTTTTGCTTGTTAGATTGTTATAAAGAGCGCCTCAAACAACACTCAGATGTCGTTTACACTTGGAATCCATGACCTCCAATATTGATTTGGTAAGAGTTTCTAATTGCTATATCTCTTTAATCTATATATATATAGTGCCACAACAAAAATACAAATCATTGTACAACACTGTAGGGTGATTAAAATTACCTTGAGAACCGGAATTCCGGCTCCTGTAGGATTTTTTTTCTACATTAATGTTACTTTCTGATCCCACAACCTCTTTTAATTAATTAGCTTTTGAGCTGCATTTCACCCATTTTGGTGCTATTCTTGTAGATCCAATCTGCCGCGGGAGATTTATCAGGACAGATGCATGCAAGCAAGAGTTGAATCTGCTAGCATTTTCTAGTTTATTTGTTTCAAAATACTCTTGTTTTAATTTTTTATGTAATAATTAATATATATGCGTCTGGGACAGCGTGCCGGTTGCCACCTGATTTCATAGCTATATATTTTAGATCCCCATACTGGGAGTCGAATTCTATGTAAGAATTATAATTCAGAATTAGATCGAATTATTGATACTAAATATGCATTATATATATATATGCACTACAACAAATCAAGTTTGGGTTTAGTAGTGCTTTAGAGCATAAGTGTAATGATTTCGTGGTGATTTGGAGATGAATTAGTACTTGATGCATTAATTTCAAAATCTTGATTTGTGTCTTTTTTAGTGAGAATGCGAGTTCACAAGTGACCAATCTTTTATTCAAGATGTTGAGATGCAAATTCTTAGCCAATTTAATTTTGGAAGCTAGTAGCTAGTAGGACGGGTTTCGTCAAAAACAGTAACACATGAGTTTTATTCTACTAGTAGGTCCGGAATTTATCCATGGGTTTATAGTTCAATTTTGGAGACATTTTATTTGTCGGAAGCTAGTAGGACGTTTTATGATCATCGTTGGGAATTGATGAAACTTAGCAACTAAGTCTTGGAAACTTAGTCACTAAGCTTTGTAATTTCGGCTGCCTTAGATGATGACACTTAACAGGGTTTGGAAGCACGAGAAATCAAGGTTTGGAAGCAAGAGGAATCAAGGCTACAAAGCACGACGAAGCAAGGCTAAACCTAGGGAGCTCAAAGCGTCAAACATCGGGTGAATTGGCAGTGACTAGCCACGGCTACCGAGGATAATTTCGGCCATAGTCTTGCCTTGCAGCTGTGGTACGTTGCTAGGTGTTGACAGGAGGAGAATGTAGCCTTTTGGCCTGCCAGAGCTAGCCTAGATAGACGGGACACATGTCGAAATGCAACCAGCCATGTTTTCTTATAAATAGGGTGATATTCGGTCATTGTAGAGCACAACTTTAGTTAGTATTTTGTGAGCTAAATCTTAAGAGCAAGAGTGAAGTGAAGTGAGAGAAAGAGGAGGAAAGAAGTTAGAGAAGTTCAGCTACACTAGAGGTAAAGTTTAACTTGGTTATCTTTGATTTTGTATCAAAAGTATTCAAGAAGATTGTGGTGAATCTCTTGTGTTTTCAAAATGATTCTTAGATCTATTATTGTTCTTCACATTCTTCGTGTTCTTGATGAAGAACATGCTAGTCTTTTCAAAATAATATCATTTTTAAAGTTTGATTCATTGTTAAGTTGTTTTTCAAGTTTTGATCCGTATATTTGCAAAAAATTTCACAAACTATGTTTTTTCAAAGCTTCGAAATATTCTGGAAGTTCTTGGTTTATTTTATAACTCTTTGTCATAATGATTATGTCAAAATATTTTTTCTTTCTACGTGGAGGTTAATCGGGTTTTAATCGTGTAATTGAGGTGTTGTTCTTTTTCTTCACAACACCTTTCTTTTTCATTTGAAAAATGTCAATTATTTTTATGATTTCCAAGGGAGGTTTGAGGGTTAAGGTGTTGCATATCATGTAATGCAGGACATTGACTTGAGACATGGATACTTAACTTATGCTTTGAAAATGTGACAATACTGTGCACAGGAGGATGTGAACTACATGTTGTGGCATCCAGACCGCTCCATCGTACGGGAAAAGGTCCCAAATAAGAACATTTTTACTCTTAGAGTAATGTCGCGTGCCGTATATATCACTCTAGCCCAGTGATTCACTCTGAGAGTGAGGCCGTATTTTACTCTAAAAGTATTGCCGCATAATACGAGAGTAATGTCGAAGGGTGGTGGTTAAAATTTGAAAGGATCATTTTTTTAAATTGGGTCTTCTCCTTTATTTCATCTTCCGTTATGTTATTGAATTGATGAACGGGTTTCTTTAATTTTTTTCTTGTTATCTGCTATCTGTTGTACTAACAACTGGCTTTAATGAGCCATTTGAACTTACTCGTTATTTGTTGTATCTTCATCAGATGTCTGACTATTACTTAGGTGAATTTACTAAAGAAATAAGTCACGGTCCTTTTGTTTTAGAGCTGAAGTTTGGCTTTTGGGTGACTATGAACCTGGAGGTGATAGTAGAAGGAACGGGTCATCACTGGAATATCCCAAATCAAGACGATGATCTCGGCCAATCTAAGAGAAGTGATACGGAAGACGAGAATTAGGGTTTCTCCAGTCTTATCTACCATAGTTAGTTTTTGGGTTGTAGTTTTCTTTATACACTTTTGTAGTATGTTTGAAGGAAGTTTGGTACTCTTTTGTTTTCCAACAGTATGAATGAAAAGATCCTGACCGAGTTTATTACTTTGAAAAACTATTGGTCTAACGGTTCTTCCACTGACCGTAACCTCAGTTTTAACAGCTGCGTCCATTACTATAAGACAACGCTAGAGGTATTTGCGGTTCGGGGTATTATATTTTCAATTCCAAAAAACCTGAATTTCGTCGCGCCAATTGTCCTAACAAACCCATTACAAAACGTTTTTTGTGACAAGAATTTTGTACCCTTCAAACTCTTTCGAATGGACAGTGGAGGAAGAATAAATGATTAGGTTGAAAATTAGTAACGAACTAATTCAACAACCATTTTTTAAGATATTAGAGGTCTTGCTGAGTAACATGTTTCTATTGTAGATATGTAATTACAAATAATCCAGCTAAATTGAGGGCACGAAGGCTCCTGCCAATCTTTAATCTAGGGTCGAGGGCTCCTGCCTTTTCCATTTTTTGGGCACAAGAGCCAAATAATCATTTTTCTAGACACGAGGGCCAAATAGTCATCTCTCACGTTCCAAGGCATGAGGGCTCCTACAATCTCATAAATCCAAGGCACGAAAGCTCCTGCTAATCATTAATCCAGGGCCTGAGGGCTCTTACCTGTAATTGTTTTTTGGCAGAAGGGCCAAATAATCATCTTTCAAAATACAGAGCATGAGTTCTTCTGCCATTCTTTAATCCAAGGCCAAAAGGCTCCTGTCTTTTCCTTTTTTTTAATCATGAAAGCATTACTTAAGAGTAAACATAATGTTTATTGATAGTAAAGGCCCATGAGGCCTCGAAGCAGAAACTTTAACACAAGCATTTAAAGGAGATATATGGATTACCTTAGCATGATTGATATTTGAACTAATCAACATTAGAATTTGTATAACTAGTGAAATCCATATAGTTAGAAAGGGACAGAAGCAAAGCTCTCTTTTCCTTCTTTATTTTTTTTATTCCTTTTCTTTTTTCTCAATCTGTTTTTTTTTGCTCGAGTCCTTCAAGATTTCTTTCAAGGTTGTAATTTTTCGCAAGTACTAAGGCTCTGAAAATTACGTACCTTGTTGCCTGCAGTAGTGGGCTATTTTACATGCACTGGTCGAAAGAGCTAGGAGGCTCATAAACCTTTTGTTTTGCTCTCTTTGCCAAGAATATAAGCTTATACATTCCAATGGAAAGAATTTTGGAGTAATTAATTTCTCTCTTTGCAGTATCTCAACAGAGATATTATGAAGGAATCTGCACTGAGATATTGTGTACTCAAAGCAGATAGGGGGTTAGCTCATGCTGTTCTGGCTGGAGAAATCTAACCCTTGCTGTCCAGGAAAGATTGCAAATTTCCACAAGCCTAGAAATATTTCTGTTGGGCTTTGCGTGTTTGAAATTGCAAAAGGTATTGAACCGTTCAACATATTACAACTGATTTTCAACACTTTTTTTTTGAGGTAGGGTTTGTCCACTGTCCTCCATCTAGCCCCCCATTCTGCCAAGTGAACTCATCGGTTATGAGAATGTTATCAGCCCATACAAGGCCTCGTTCGGGCAATTTTTTTGGAGTAATGCTTCTAAAATGACCGTGGCATCACTTCACAAATTTCATAAAAATTGAGCAAGTATAACAGAGTAGCAGGCAAAAGCATTATAAAGTTTTCATTAGAAAGAGCAAGGTCAAGAATTTCTTCCCTTATGCTGTCAATATATGGAGCTGGCTTAAGATATTCAAATCCCCTAGTATTTACTAGCAATACAGATTTTCAATTTTGCTAACAAACTACATAGGGAAAACAATTGATAAAAAGCTGTTGGAACATGGTTGCAGTGGGTTCTCCTGCATTTCTCCTTTGTTTTCGCATTAAGCACACTAAGAAGGGCCTTCGAGAGTGGAATACCAGCCATTTTGGTTTGCTTTAAACTAATATTGCGCGGTTCTGGCAATCTCTTGAGTGGGTTCAGTCTCAACCTCCTAGTGATAATTGCCGTGTGGAGAAAATTCTGATCCTTGCTTCGAATGAGGAATTGCGGAAAGAGGAGGAAATGTGGCATTTGAAATCTCGGGATCTTTGGTTGACTACTTGAGATTTAAATACCAAGTATTTTCATACCTCTACGATTATTCGTCGTAGGAGGAACTCTATTGATTTTCTTAAAACTGAGAAAGGCTCTTGGATCTCTTCTCGTGATGTGGTGGGTAATTACATTTCAAATTATTTTTGGCAGCTGTATCATTCTATTCAACAGGATGTTCCTCATGATTTGGAACGTTTAGTGTCTCCGGTTTTGTCTCCTTTGGATAATGCAACCCTTTGTGCTATTACCTTCAGCTGAGGTAATCCATTCTACCTTACTTTCTTTGGGCTCATTTAAGGCCCTGGGGCTAGATGGTATGACTGCTATTTTCAATAAAAAAAAAATTTTCGGATAATGTTGGGCGTGATGTGGTTAATATGGTGAGGTGCTTCTTTGGTTCTGTTTTTCTTTCTAGGGAGATTAACCATTGCCATGTGTTGCTTATTCCTAATGGGGAGTTCCCCTCTCAAGTTTCTGAGTTTAGGCTGATTATCTTATGCAACGTGGTTTCGAAGCTTATTTCTAAACTCTTGGGTAATAGTACGCGGCTTGTTATTGAAAGTTAATTTCACTGCTTGAAGCGACATTTGTTCCTTGGCGTACCTTCCACGAGAATTTTATTTTCGCCCAAGAGATCTTCCAAGTGTTGAAAAAAAAAGAGAAAGGGTAGAAAGATTATGGCAATTCGGGTTGACATTTCTAAAGCCTATGATCGCATGGAATGAAAAATTATTCTTGTGGCAATGCGTTGTTTTGGTTTCGATCCCCGTTTTATTCATTGGATTGAGCATTGTCTTACTACTGCATCTTGTTATATTCTCTTGAATGATAATCCTTTTGGTCTTATCAAGCCTACTCGGGGTTGAGGCAAGGTGAACCCATGGCTCCCTTCTCTTCATCATTGGGTCTGAAATTTTATCGAGAATTTTGATGCGTGCTGACGCCGATATTCTGCTTCATGGTATCTGCATTGCCCGAGATGCTCCACCCATAACTCATCTTCTCTTCACTGATGATCTTCTTTTGTTTACCAATGCTAATGTGAGTGAAGCTCACATGGTGATGCAATGCCTTTCGAAATATGCTCACTGGTGGGGACAACACCTTAACGTGCCAAAATATAAGGTACTTAAGTATTTCCCATTGAAACCGAGAATGAAGCGATTGTCACCCGAGCAACAATATAGGTTATACTTGGGTTTGAAAACCCCCATATATTGATCAAATTTGTTGGACTTATTAGGATGAGTTGTCTCTTTCATCTAGGTTGGTTTGCTCAGTTGTTGACGGTTGATAGTCGTAGACCCAAAGAAACTAGCTAGCATGATGCAGGGAAGATCTGTGGTATTCAAATCATATGGTAAATGTTTTCAACATAAAAAAAAAATCTTTCTAGCCAAGTACATGAATGCAGTCACAAGCCCACAAAATTGGACCCCTAAGTCTTATACCGCTTTCGTAAGGCAGTACATATCAAGTACGTAACAATTCTAGAACCAATTATTGGATTAGTGTTATATATATATATATATATATATATATATCTTCTTAAAACTACCTATGGTAACAATGGGAAGGAAATTTGGTTTCTCAGAGGTGAAAGAAAATAAAATAGGTTTGGATTTTGAAACTGTTTTCTTTTTTGCACGTGTATTATAAATGAAATGGCATACCCTAACTGTATTAGTCGTATTGATAGAATACATAGGCCTTTATTTTATAGGCTAGGCTAGGGACTAGTAAAATTCTATTTAAAATTTAAATATTCAAAACTAGTAACTGATAGAAATAGAATTCAAAACACCCATGATTTAAATTCAAAACTTTCGTACCCTTGATATCTGCGCCACCTTAAGGGAAATATTCAAAATATTATACGTTCTCCAACTTGGTCCACATAACACGTAAATTACCTGATTGGGTGATTGACACTTTTATATGGCCATTACTATATTCATTCATACTAGTTTTGAAACACTCACTCAAATAAAGAATATTATGCGAGAATCATTGCGGTAGGACAATTATGATCGAATCCTTTCCTTCCATGTATCACATTCACAATACACAATAAAATATTATACAAGATTGTGAATGCGTCATAAAGATAGTCTAAAAATGGTGAACTAGTTGGCTTTAGCCTTATTTTCTTTTGTCAAATTTATTTGTCTCTGTTTCAGCCTCTTCTTTCTCCTTGTTTGCCTCTTTCACTACAACAAATTTGATATTTAGCAGTGAGATTTCAGCGATGAACTGCATTTCTTCTCTAAAAATCTCATTTCAATGATTAAAAGTTGAAATCATCACAAAAACCATCGTTCGAACCAAACAACACAGTTCAAACAAACATTCTATGACGACAGCTTACACTTCGTCGCAAATAATACATTAAAAAATACATATAATTTCAATGACAAATAACATTCTAGTTTTCCTTTTTGCAACGATATTTTCAGGTTGTCGTAGAACACACATATAGGCAACTACTTGCCATCGTCGGAAATGTTTCATTCGAACGGGTCATAAACATGTTCAAACAAGGTTGGCTGGAGCCGTCACATGTCATGTTTTGATTGCGCTGAGAAGGGTGATGGGAGAAACGTCTCTTCACCAGATCCAGTTCCAACTGGATACTCCAGTTCGAACAACAGGGTTAGTATGTGCCATGTGGTCATTTTTGTCTCGTCAACCGTTCCAGTTGGTGATTTATAGTTGGTCTTCAATGTGGCGTCGCAGGTGATGTCTCTTCGTCTGCCAAAGAGAATACCACATTCAAGAATATTGCGACAAAACGCAATTTTGTCACTGAAAGTTCGTTTGAACAACCTATCTTGTTCGAACACGACATTTGTGACGATCTGCAAATTCTTTGCCAAAGACAATCTTGGTCGAACAATTTAGAGTTTGTTCGAAGGAACATTCTGAGATAGAAAAAGTTGTCGCCAAATATGGAGTCAGATTTGGTGGCACCATCCTTTTAGTGACGAAAACAGATTGTTATCAGCGAAAACGGGAATCATCTGAAAGTAAAGATTTCAGCGACTAAATGTTGGTTTCGCCGCTGAAGATCATTTTAGCGTCTGCCACATTTTTGGGTTTGTGAAGGGGCTACAGCGGCGAACTAGTGACAAAAAAATATTGTGGCTGAAAAACGTCAGTGACGAAAGTGTGGGATCGGTTACTATGCTTAGCACTAAGGTGCTGAGCATGCTGATCTGTGGCCCAGATAAACTTGTGTAGATCTAAGGGCTGAGATTAAAACACGTCAATTAATTAAATAACCCACCGGGTCGACCCGTTTAGGTGTTCGACCGCTTCATGTAGCGGTTGATCTGTTCATTTCTACATGTTCATGTAATGGTCGACCTGTTAATATAGCGGTCGAACACTTGAACGGGTGGACCCAGTGGGTTATTTCATTAATTGACGTGTTTTAATCTCAGCCCTTAGATCTTCACAAATCCATCCGGGCCATACATCAGCATGCTCAGCACCTAAGGTGCTCAGCATAATAACCCGTTCCCGAAAGTATGGCCTTCAGTGATAAAAAGTGTCGCTGCTGAAGAACAAAATTGTTGTAGTGGATCTTTTGGCCTTGAATTCAGTTTCCTTAGGTTCAGCCTTGCTACATTAATGTCGGCCATCTTCTAAACAGTCACTAGTGCCGGTATGAAAGATGGGGTTGGATGCTAAGGCGATTGCACTGACGTTAACACACCAAATAGTGGGAGGAGACAAAACAGAAACCCACCTGAAGTAGCCTGCGTAACCAGTCCAGTTCAACAGTAGTCACTAGTGCTTGGGATCGACATCTGCTTTCACACTGGAAGTGAAAACTCTAAATTGTTTCATGACACTAATATGTGAAGAACACGCTTGACTTCCTTCCAATGTGTAATGGTAGGAGTTTGTAGAAACTGAAATAACTGGTAAATAGAGAAGGAAATATTTGGCTATGACAACGCCCGCCCAGTATTGAAGAGCTCTAACGATCGGATCATAAATGGAGAAATCACGTAGAGGTTTCATCATTCTTGGAAAGTCACGAGTCCACTGAGGTGGGATTTGTCAGTGGCTTGGCCTGTCCATTTTGGCACAATGAAGAAGGTCAACAATGTACTCGAATTGAGATGTAGTCCAAATTCAACAGAGTGGTGCTGACGAGGTATTGGAAAGCCCGAGAAAAGTTGTCAAAAGTTCATCTCATTAGTGTCAGACAATGCTTCAGAAAGCTTTAGAGAAGATGCCAGATAGGTCATTGGAGGCCCTAGAGAAGATGCTGAAAATTTGCCGGAATGATGCGGCGCAGACCCCCCAAGAAAAATATGAACAAAAGTCAGTGATAATGTTGCCGAAATTGCCATTGGACTAGACAAGGCCTGTACTAGAATTAGACCGGATGCGACTGAGCTTGAACTAAACCGAATTTTGGGCCTAAAGTTGGTGGAGCGAGGCCAACAAAAGTTTTACATAGACTAAGCAAACTGTGCCACAGTAACGAAATGCCACTTCTAGTTGTGTTCCCTCCTACCATTTTTGGTTAGAAAAAATGATGATATTGCTCTTGTTCAATTGAAAGTTTTTCAATTCTAGAAGTTGTAACACAACAACAATCTTGATTTTCAGCGACGAATTTTTCAGCGGCGACACCCATTTCGTCGCTAAAAATACATCTTTAGCGACGAAATTATAGGTTCATCGCTAAATATAACCTTTAGCGACGAATATCAATTTCGTCGCTAAAATTACATCTTTAGCGACGAAATTATAGGTTCTTTGCTAAATATAACCTTTAGCGACGAATATCAATTTCGTCGCTAAAAAGGTATTTTTGGAGACGAATTTTTTAGCGACATAAAAAGGTTCATCACTAGATATAACCTTTAGCGACGAAAATATGGGTTCGTTGCTAAAAAGAGAAAATATTATGTTTTTGGTGACGAAAATAACTTTCGTTGCGGAAACTATCTTCTGCGACGATTTTGTTTCGTCCCTAAAAGTACTTTAGTGACAAACAATACCAAATCCGCAATAAAAAGTAAAAAATGTGTTTTTAGCGACAAAAATAAATATCGTCGCTAAAAGTGATTCTGCGACGATTTTGTTTCGTGGCTGAACGTACTTTAGTAACAAAAATTACTAAATCCCAAATAAAAAGATCTTCAATGGAATAAATTTGTCGTTATTTGTTTTATTATAAATTAATCATATTAATATGCTTATCCTAAGTTATATAATTTTACTAATTATAATATTCCTTATAATATATTATTTTGTGTAGTAATATATTTGAAAATTTTTATTTTAAAAGACCCACTTAATAAAATATGAAATTAGTGGGAGTTATAGAAATTGAAGTTATTGTATGATATAACTTGATGACTTAATTGGTTGTTGTTGTGTATTTTGTTATATATTATATAATATAGATGTTTGCATGTTAAATACATTGTAACATAATATTTGATATATTAGAATATGTTTAACTGGTATATAGTAGTCCACTGTATTTTAAGTTATTGAGGCATAGTATAGTATGTCACTCAAGTAGGACATTACTATAGCATGTTATGTTGTGTTATATTTATATTATAGCATATTGAAGTTATTAAGATATAATATAGTATGTCACTCAAGGTATAGTCATATATGGTAGTCCATCATACTGAAATTATTCAGGTATATTATAGTATGTCACTCAAGTATAATATTATTATAACGTGATATATCATATTATATTATGATGTCAAAATTCATATTGTTATTTTAGCCTTGGTTTGATAACAATGTATACATTATGTATGATCAAAATAGTTCATTAGTGCATAATAAGAGTCTTAGTGCTTAGTTAGTTAACTAGTTCTTAATCAGGGAGCGTGATGCGGATTTGCTAGTTTAATATAAACATTAGCATATATAATTCTCGCATCAATTTATTTCTCACATGTTCAATGTCCTCTTACTTTACAAACAAATCTTAAGGTATATTATATATATATATATATATATATATATATATATATAGTCAATGTATTTAGTATATCGTTATTGAGAAATAGCTTGTTTTGTATATTTTTATTATCAGATATTTATTATATTACATATATATATATATATATATATAAATAAATAAAGACTCAATTTATTTATTATATCATTAATTAAATTATAATAATGAAATAGCAATATAATTCCAATAAATACAATCGTCATATAATTTAGGGGTAAAGTCATACTTAGCCATCTATGTTTCGGCAAAAATCAAATAGATACCCTTAATTTTCAATCACAAAATTTGAGATCCATAACTTTCAAAACCTAGTAATCTTTGCCATCATTCCAAATTAGGCGTTAAGTCCAACGAAAGGGCATTTTTGTAATTTTTTGGAGGGACATTTTGGTCATTTTTCATGATTTTACGTATGATTTAACGCTTGATGTAGGCATTTCTTTTTTGTTATAATTTTGTTAGTGGTTTTGAACTTACATAGACTTTTGTACATTCTTTATGTTTTGGATTTGTGTAGAATATTGATACTTTTTTCTAGCTTTTGGATTGGTGTAAAACTTGCGTTTTTGCATTGCATTTGTGTATGTGATAATGTTTTCATATTTAAAGAGCCAAAATGTGTTGGTATTGTGATATTTTTATGAGGTCTAAATTGTGCTATAATTTGGATTTTTGTAAATATGAATCAAGGTAAAAAAGTTATTGAACAACCTTTATTATTGGTTACAAATTATTTTCGTTGCAAAAACATTCTATATAACAAAAAAATTAATAGTTACAAATTACTTTCTTCTATATCACCAAAAATGATATATTTGTGACAATTAATTCACTAAAGAAATTGGGAAATAGTGACAATTTTTCTCACAAAAACTGGTTCAAACGGACAATCTCGTTCGGAGAGAGTTACAAAATTTAGTTTGAACGGTTCGAACAAGATTTCACAAAATCTGGTTCGAACGAAATATCTGGTTCAAACAGGATATCAGGGACGAAACTTTCCGTAGCTAAAAATGATTCATTCTTTATATTTGAAGGCTTTTAGCGGCGAAAATAATATTTTAGTGGCGAAAATTTCCCTATCAACGGCGAACTTTTTTCGTCGCGAAAAAATGATTTTTAGCGACGACAATTGAATTTCGTAACTGATGACTTTCAACGACAGCGTTACGACAACGAATCAGCAATGCCAATGAAGGTAAAAATTGTTGTAGTGTGAATATTTTATGAGTTTGGATGCTTTTTCCACTCAACTTTATAGTAATTTTTCTCGTTCTTGCGACCTATACCCATCATTGTTAAAGTCTAGCACGACGTACATGATTTCTCTTATTCAATATGATTCTGAAGGTATATTTACAAGAGATTAGGGAGAGAGCATTAACACAATAATAAATGACGCAAATCTCAACAAATCATAACCCTTCGTAATGATGGTTCTCTAGTGAGTAGGGACTTATGGTAACAGCCAGATAGGGTTGCGATCTCTAATTGTCCCTTTTACCATTTTTGCTTAGAAACAATAGTGTAGATGCTTTTTGCATTTAACTATTTTGTAATTGGATGACAAATTGTTTTTTTTTTACTCCAGTAAGAAGGATTAAGTCTCTGTCTGGGGCATTACTCAGAAAGTCATATATCTTTACAAGATCAGTTGACTTGCTGGCTTGGCTTCGAACGTCTCTTCATTATCTACAAAAGTTCACTTATTTACATAAAAAGGAAACATTATCCAATTGAACTATGTGGTCAATGTCATTTTGGGGTACAAAATAATTTTTTTCATATTATGCCTTCGAACTATGAAAATTTATTGGTATACATGCACCTTCTGAAATAGGATGGTTAAATTCTGCAGCTGAAATGTGGAAGAAATAATTCCTATGACATGATTTGGACGGTCGAATAATGTTAAAATCTTAACATTATTGCAGTTTTGAAACAAGATACCTTAATGTGACGATCATGACAGTTTCAAGTTTGGACAATTGTGTGACATTGGCCGCTTTGTTTAGTTGGAGGTGCAAAGATGTGTATTTATCTCCTTACATATGATTTGTATATCATAGGTTCTAAACCAACCACAATTTTTTCTATACCTTCAAAATAGCTGATTTGACATTATATGTTGCTAATCGATCATCCTTCTTCAACCCTTGCGTACCTTGAAACTAACTTGTACTCCCATTAATATATTAACCAATGACAGAATCCAAAAGGTAATGTAAAAAACTGTTTTACATCTGTAGGATAGCCAAAAGGCAATGCTTTAACATAAAGTCAACTGTAGACAGCCAAAAATCATAACTCCTAGACATCGCCTCTTAATCGAAAATAATAAAGAAAGTTTTATCAGTAGATTAAATGTAATATTATCATAGCTAAATTATTTGTACCCCAAGATAAGAAAGTTTTAACAGTGACAGAGCTAGCTGCGATGGCTAGGGAACGTGCTTGTAAAATTATGGTGGTGATGATTGTGCTGGTTATGCTCATTCTTATTGAAGCGCAAGCTCATGATCCAGCTGCCCCAACAAAGGTACAATCGACCAGATAGAAACGAAAGGACGAGACTACTTGGTCTTCATTTCCTATCCCGCATCGTCGTCATTCAGATGAATTTGATAATATTCAAAGCCCCATTTCAAGTTGTCTTGAAGGAAAAATTCGAGGTTGTCGACAAAGTTTGCTACTTCACAAGTTTCGATATCATTTCTGTATCATAGAAAGTTTCCTGAACTGCATCGTGATTCACCAGGTCAGCCGCAACGACCCAATGGTCCTAGACGTTGAATGGTGCTTCGAAGATTGCAAATTATCTCTTAACCAGCAATGACATTGCTGGCTCTGTAGTCAACGAGACGTGCTAATTGAAGTTCGTACAGTTGTGGAGCTGTAATTATGGACTATCGATTTGTGTTAATGAATTGTTCGTACAGTGATGACGCTGTAATTAACTCAAAATCCCATGACACGGAGAATTCAAGAATCCTGTCAGGCAAAGGCTGTCGAAGTCTGATACTTGTGTGGGGAATACAATACAACTGTAGTTTCTGGCCAGAATGGTACACTACTTTGGTGTTCTCACGTGGGGAATCTATTAAATTCACGCCCATGCTACGTTATGGCCATTTTAATGATTGAAGAGGCAAAGCTAAGAACTTAGGATGATGTGGCGGAGGAACAACATGTGGGAAGCGAAGGTCGTCAGGAAACAAAAGCCAACAAGAAGCATGGTAGAGTAGTCAATAAAGTAATATAGGATTCAAAGGTTATAGATAACATAAAATTAACAATTTTTGCATTGAGTCTATCGCAGGCAATGGCGTTGTAAACCACGAGACCTTCACGTGCAACTCTGACCTCCTTGTTCAGTACAACCAGGCCATTTTTTTAAAGTATAAACAGTACAACATGCGACGGTTAAGTGAAGACTGTCTATAAAATTGTTCCAACGGGTATCTCGCTTACTTTCGGTAGCGATGCAGGAGTCTAGACGCGCATGTACAGAGTCCGAACGGGTAGTAAATTTATTTCACACCTTAAATTTACTCAATTTACTTTATTCCACCTAACCTAATTTATTTAAATGAGTTAATTTTAGTAAATAATTTAATTTATTTCATTCAACTCAAAATAATTTGGCACAAATATATTACTTATTATACTTATTATATTCAACTAATTATATTTTTATATTAAATATCAATTATAACTAATCATCAATTTAATTATAACTACTTATTTAATTTTACTAATTATCCGTTTAAATTGTAATAGATTTAATCTGCTGAAAAAAATAATCCAAATACCGAATGAAAAACACAATCGTAATATCTACTACAAGCCGTAAACGGTCCTTACAACAATAAATAAATAACTAAGTTTAAAACAAAAAACATAAGATTAGTTCTAACCCTTGTCCAAGGGCATCACGAACATGTGTCATATGCTCCTCCATATTATCCACTCGTCTGACGAGTGTCTGCAGCTGTACCGGAACGGTACGGACAATTGAGACAATTGTTCTCTCATCCTTATTAGTTCCCTCCACATAATATTCAGCTCTTCCGTTATAGCCATATCCATCAGAGCAAGTTTTGTCTCCAGACAGGTCAAGCGGCATTGGAGCTCCATGCACAAGGAATGCATCGGCTGCATGATCGACCGAATACTCTCGTTTAACTCCGCTAAATACGCATCTGCCCAGGCTGGTCGCTCAGTCTGTCCCCCGACATTGGTGATACTTCTTCCAGAGTGTTTCATGGTCAACCTAAAACCGTTCGAACATGAGTATAAACAGTCCGCACGCAAGTCAAACTGCATCATTTAAATCTTAGGACGTCCGAACATAATAAAATTCATCCGAATGTAAAATAACAGTCCTGACGGTTTATAACTAGTCCGAACGTGGTTCCACGAACACTATCCAAACAATCGACGTTATTTAATCGAAATACATAAAATAAAACAACGTAACAAACGTTTTACTTGAAGTTCTTTGAGAGATCTTGAATGGAGAGTGAAAACGTACGAGAAGAAAGTATGAGAGAACGAGTGAGTTTGAGATTTTGAGAATGTCTGTCGGTTTAATGTGGCTAGTAACCGTCTGAACGTGTTGTATTAGCATTCGGACGTCTTTCAACTGTTATTCTGACACATGGCTCTATCAAATTTAACGTCATTAAATATGCCTGATTTGAAATGGTTCTAGAACTTATACGGTCCGCACGCTATTTATTTGTCCTGATTGTATCGATGTCACGTGTCTAAAGTTTTGTAACGTGAAAGCACACGATTCGGGAAAGAATAATTTATAATTGTGCGGACCTTTTTTTGTACCGTCTGGAGTTGAAATTTTTTTCCGTTGGAACGTGGTATATACGTCTGGACTGAATAAAGTATTCATGACAATTTTTAATTTGACACTTTAGCCTGACGATTACTATTCGTTAGGTAATAGCCGTTCGGACTGTGTATAAACGGAGTCCGGACGGTATTGTAAAAATTGTGACGATTCTAATTGTCACTCAGTTACGACGAAGTGGAATTTGTCACCCTGCAATGAGTCCGAACGTGTATCTTGAGAGTCCGGATGTTTTTTTTTGTGACGATTTTTTTCTTCACTCATTCGCGACACGTGTATGTCGTCACACCAACAATACGTCCGAACAGAGTTGTGACAGGTCCGAACGGTTTTTGAGTTTCTGAATAGTTTTGGGTGACGAAATTAATATTTTTTTCATGGAAAATTCACTTTAGGTGACAAAATTTCGTTTGACACCCAAATTTTTGTCACCTAAAGCATAATTTGTGATACCCATCATTGTTAAAGTCTAGCACGACGTACATGATTTCTCTTATTCAACATGATTTTGAGTGTTTGTGTACAAAATATTAGGGAGGGTGTATTAATACAATAATAAAGGACGCAAATCTCAACAAATCAGAGCCCTTGGTAATGATGGTTGTCTAGTGAGTAGGGACTTATGGTAACACCCAAATAGGGTTGCATCTCTAATTGTCCCATTCTACCATTTTTGTTTAGAAATAATAGTGTAGATGCTTTTTGCATTTAACTATTTTGTAATTGGATGACAATTTTTTTTTCTCCAGTAACAAGGCTTAAGTTTAAACCTGGGGCATTACTCAAAAAGTCATATATCTTTACAAGATCAGTTGACTTGCTCGCTTGGCTTAGAACATCTCTTTATTATCACAAAAATTCACTTATTTACATAAAAAAGGAAACATCTTCCAATTGAACTATGTGGTCAATGTCATTTTGGGTACAAACTAATTTTTTTCATATTATGCCTGCGAAATATGAAAATTTATTGGTAAATATGCACCTTTTGAAATAGGATGATTAAATTCTGGAGCTGAAATGTGGAAGAAATAATTCCTATGACATGATTTTCGAATAATGCTAAAATCTTAACATTATTGCAGTTTTGAAATAAGATACCATAATGTGACGATCATGATGATAGTTTCATGTTTGGACAATTGTGTGACACTGGCCGCTTTGTTTAATTGGAGGTGCAAATATGTGTATTTATCTCAAATTTGTATATCCTAGGTTCTAAACCAACCACAAAGTTTTCTATACCATAAAAAATAGCTGTTTTGACATGATATGTTGCTAATCGACCATCCCTCTTCAACCCTTGTGTACCTTGGAACTAACTGCGCACCCATTATTAATATATTAACCTATGACAGAATCCAAAAGGTAACGTAAAAAACTGTTTTACATCTGTAGGACAACCAAAAGGCATTGCTTTAACATAAAGTCAACTGTAGGAAAGCCAAAAATCATAACTCCTAGACATCGCCTCTTAAGCGAAAACGATAAAGAAAGTTTTATCACTAGATTACTTGTAATAATATCATAGCTAAATTATTTGTACCCCAAGATAAGAAAGTTTTAACAGTGACAGAGCTGCGATGGCTAGGGAATGTGCTTGTAAAATTATGGTGGTGATGATTGTGCTGGTTATGCTCATTCTTATTGAAGCGCAAGATCATGATCCAGCTGCCCCAGCGAAGGTACAACCGACCAGGTCGAAACGAAAGGACGAGACTACTTGGTCTTCATTTCCTATTCCGCATCGTCTTCATTCAGATGAATTTGATAATATTCAAAGCCCCATTTCAAGTTGTCTTGAAGGAAAAATTCGAGGTTGTCGACAAAGTTGGCTACTTCACAAGTTTCGATATCCTATCTGTATCATAGAAAGTTTCATGAACTGCATCCTGATTCACCAGGTCAGTCTCAGCGACCGAATGGTCCTAGACGTTGAATGGTGCTTCGAAGATTGTAAATTAAGAACGAGATTTAGGCATAGGCCATTTTCCTTTTGCTTGTTAGATTGTTATAAAGAGCGCCTCAAACAACACTCAGATGTCGTTTACACTTGGAATCCATGACCTCCAATATTGATTTGGTAAGAGTTTCTAATTGCTATATCTCTTTAATCTATATATATATAGTGCCACAACAAAAATACAAATCATTGTACAACACTGTAGGGTGATCAAAATTACCTTGAGAACCGGAATTCCGGCTACTGTAGGCTCACTCTGCCTTGAATGAGAGTCGGTACCGATACCCAATTTTGGGGAATCAGATTCAGAATCTATATTCCTACTGGGACATGCAGAAATTCTAGTTCCGCTTGTTTTTTTTATTTCTTTTCGAAATTTAATTATCAAATGATATTTTTTTTGTTAGTTCTTAATATTTAAGTGTTTGCCTTATATTCTGTATCAATTGAGACTTGTAATCTTCAGAGTTCTGATGGTTGAGGTGCTGAAGTTCCAATAGTCATTGAAGAAATTTTATTGGAGAAAATTTGTTGAAGAGAAGATTCGAGTAAACCGCTTGTTGCGGGTTCAAATGGGTTATTTGAATTTCTTCGATTGGGTCTTGTATGTTAGCAAAGATTTCCTATATTGAAGGTCAAATTTGTATTACTGATTAAAAAAACATGTATAGGAAAATATAGGAAAAAATTAGTAGTGTTTTTTTTAAAAAAAAGCTGGCACAGACCTATAGCGGCGGTTACGACCGCCGCTAAAAGTCTGTACCAGCGTTTTCACGAAACACTGCGAGAAAGATAAAATTGTGTTCGGGTCTATAGCGGCGGTCACGACCGCCTTCAAAAAACCGCTGCTAAAGGTAATTTTTTTTGTATTGGAAAGTATATATTTCAGCGACTAAATGTTGGTTTTGCCGCTGAATATCATTTTAGCGTCGGCCACATTTTTGGGTTTGTGAAGGGGCTACAGCGGCGAACTAGTGACAAAAAAAAATATCGTGGCTGAAAAACGTCAGTGACGAAAGTGTGGTCTTCAGTTACAAAAAGTGTCCCCGCTGAAGAACAAAATTGTTTGTAGTGTCTTTCGGCATTGAATTCAGTTTCCTTAAGTTCAGCCTTGCTACATTAATGTCGGCCATCTTCTCAACGGTCACTAGTGCCGGTATGAAAGATGGGGTTGGATGCTAAGGCGATTGCACTGACGTTAACACACCAAATAGTGGGAGGAGACAAAACAGAAACCCACCTGAAGTAGCGTACGTAACCAGTCCAGTTCAACAGTAGTCACTAGTGCTTGGGATCGACATCTGCTTTGGCACTGGAAGTGAAAAATATAAATTGTTTCTTGACACTAATATATGAAGAACACGCTTGACTTCCTTCCAATGTGTAATGGTAGGAGTTTGTAGAAACTGACACAGCTGGTAAATAGAAAAGGAAATATTTGGCCATGACAACGCGCGCCCAGTATTAATGAAGAGCTATAACGATCGGATCATAAATGGAGAAATCACGTAGAGGGTTCATCATTCTTGGAAAGTCACGAGTCCACTGAGGTGGGATTTGTCAGTGGCTTGGCATACCATTTTGGCACAATGAAGAAGGTCAACAACGTACTTGAATTGAGATGTAGTCCATATTCAACGGAGTGGTGCTGACGAGGTATTGGAAAGCCCGAGAAAAGTAGTCAAAAGTTCATCTGATCAGTGTCGGACGAAGCTTCGGAAAGCTTTAGAGAAGATGTCAGTTAGGGCACTGGAAGGCTCTAGAGAAGATGCTGAAAATGTCGGAATGATGTTGAATCGGCACAGATTCCCCAAAAAAATATAAACAAAAGTCGGTGATAATGTTGCCGAAATTGCCATTGGACTAGACTAGGCCTATACTAGAATTAGACCGGATGCGACTGAGCTTGAACCGAATTTTGGGCCTAAACTTGGTGGAGCTAGGCCAACAAAAGTTTTACATGGACTAAGCAAACTGGGCATAAGAACGAAATGCCACTTCTAGTTGTGTTCCCTCCTACCATTTTTGGTTCGAAAAAATGATGATATTGCTCTTGTTCAATTGAAAGTTTTTCAATTCTAGAAGTCGTGAATTCGTGCAAATACCAACGAAAATTTTATGAGTTTGGATGATTTTTGCACTCGACTATATAGTAATTTTGCTCCTTCTTGCGACCTATACTCATCATTGTTAAAGTCTAGCACGACGTGTATGATTTCTCTTATTCAACATGATTCTGAGTGTATGTTTACAAGAGATTAGGGATGGTGTATCAATACAATAATAAAGGACGCAAAGTTCAACAAATCAGAGCTCTTGGTAATGATGGTTCTCTAGTGAGTAGGGACTTATTGTAACACCCAAATAGGGTTGCCATCTCTAATTGGATGACAAATTGTTTGGACGGTCGAGTAAGGTTAAAATCTTACAAGATCAATTTGTCTCTAATTGGATGACAAATTGTTTGCATTTAACTATTTTGTAATTGGATGACATATTGTTTTTTTTTCTCCAGTAAGAAGGCTTAAGTCTAAGTCTGGGGCATTACTCAAAAAGTCATATATCTTTACAAGATCAGTTGACTTGCTGGCTTGGCTTCGAACGTCTCTTCATTATATACAAAAATTCATTTATGTACATAAAAAGGAAACATCATCCAATTGAACTGTGGTCAATGTCATTTCCGGGTACAAACTAATTTTTTTCATTTTATGCCTGCGAAATATGAAGATATCTTGGTATATATGCACCTTCTGAAATAGGATGATTAAATTCTGGAGCTGAACTGTGGAAGAAATAATTCCTATGACATGATTTGGACCGTCGAGTAAGGTTAAAATCTTAACATTATTGCAGTTTTGAAACAAGATACCTTAATGTGACGATCATGATAGTTTCCAAGTTTGGACAATTGTGTGACATTGGCCGCTTTGTTTAATTGGAGGTGCAAAGATGTGTATGTATCTCAAATTTGTATATCATAGGTTCTAAACCAACCACAATTTTTTCTATACCTTCAAAATAGCTGATTTGACATGATATGTTGCTAATCCTTTTTTTTTCCTAAGATGATATGTTGCTAATCGATCATCCCTCTTCAACGTCCCTTGCGTATCTTGGAACTAACTGCACACCCATTAATATATTAATTAACCCATGACAGAATCCAAAAGGTAATGTAAAAAACTGTTTTACATCTGTAGGACACCCAAAAGGCATTGCTTTAATTAACATAAAGTCAACTGTAGGACAGCCAAAAATCATAAATCCTAGAAATCGCCTCTTAAGCGAAAATAATAAAGAAAGTTTTATCACTAGATTATTTGTAATAATATCATAGCTAAATTATTTGTACCCCATGCAAGGTTACCCCAAGATAAGAAAGTTTTAACAGTGACAGCTGAGATGGCAAGGGAATGTGCGTGTAAAATTATGGTGGTGATGATTGTGCTGGTTATGCTCATTCTTATTGAAGCGCAAGCTCATGATCCAGCTGCCCCAGCAAAGGTACAACCGACAAGGTCGAAACGAAAGGACGAGACTACTTGGTCTTCATTTCCTATCCCGCATCGTCGTCATTCAGATGAATTTGATAATATTCAAAGCCCCATTTCAAGTTGTCTTGAAGGAAAAATTCGAGGTTGTCGACAAATTTGGCTACTTCACAAGTTTCGATATCCTATCTGTATCATAGACAGTTTCTTGAACTGCATCGTGATTCACCAGGTCAGCCTCAACGACCCAATGGTCCTGGACGTTGAATGGTGCTTCGAAGATTGCAAATTGAGAACGAGACTTAGGCATAGGGCATTTTCCTTTTGCTTGTTAGATTGTTATGAAGAGCGTCTCAAACAACACTCAGATGTCGTTTACACATGGAATCCATGACCTCCAATATTGATTTGGTAAGAGTTTCTAATTACTATCTCTTTAATCTATATATATATAGTGCCACAGATCATTGTCCAACTGTATTAACCTAAATGATCAACAAACCACAGCTGTCCTTCCAGGTGTCCATCAAGCACTGACTCGGCAGTACTCTGCCACCACTACACCTCACATTGTACGTCCTCCTGTGGAGAAGACGTAGGATGTAGCTTCTTTCGGTTATGATTTCGTACAGCCTTTTTATAACAACTTTGATTCCCTGGAGATCATCTTTATTGCTCGTTATTGTGTCTATATATACTTACTCCTGTTATTGTAAAGTTACAGAGAAGAAATATACACAAAGCTTTTTAGCCTTTTCGTTCTTCTATCAAACAGTATTGTAGGGTGATCAAAATCACCTTGGGAACTGGAATTCCGGCTCCCGTAGGCTCACTCTGCCTTGAATCAGAGTCGGTACCGATACCCAATTTTGGGGAATCAGACTCGGAATTCCGACTGGGACATGCAGAAATTCTAGTTCCGCTTGGTTTTTTATTTCTTTTCAAAATTTAATTATCAAATTATATCTTTTTTTTTAGTTCTTAATATATAAGTGTTTGCCTTATATTCTGTATCAATTGAGACTTGTAATCATCATAGTTCTGATGGTTGAGGTGCTGAAGTTCCTTAGTCATTGAAGAAAAATTTATTGGAGAAAATCTGTTGAAGAGAAGATTGGGAGTTTCGAGTAAACCGCTTGGTGCGGTTCAAATGGGTTATTTGAATTTCTTCAATTGGGTCTTGTAAGTTAATAAAGGTTTCTTGTATTCAAGGTCACCAATTGTAAATGTTGTTCTCCTAGTGGATTGGTTAACTGGCGTGGCGTCTGAAACGGTTAAAGGTTTAAATTTTGATTTCCACATTTGGGTAAGGGTTTGCTTTAATCTTTTAATTACCTATTCACCCCCTCTAGATATAGTTAGGGTCTAAAGTATGTCCCACAATTTTGATAATTAAACTGAAATACAGAAAATGAAAACCCAAGACCAAACAACACTGTTTGGTCTAGGGCTCATTAACCCCAACTTCCAATAATTTCCCCCATACAGCTCATTTCCTCTCTCTCTCTGATTAATTGTTTTCTTTTTGTCCATGTCCTCTCTCGCTCTCAGCCTCCTCTCCTCTCTTTGGTTGCCTTGGCAGCGTAGACATTGGCTGAGCCCGAGACGCAGTGCCATTTTTCAGACTATGCCTCGTCGGACCTCAACCACGAATCATGATTCCCATCTCCCATTCTTATCCTATATATTTATTTTGATTATTTTTTGTTTTATTTTATTTATTTCTTTGTTTCGCAATTTTACTAACAATTTTAATTTGTTGTTCTTTTAGGGTTTTGATTTGGGCCTAAAATTTGGGAATTTTATTAATATTTTCTAATGATCAACGGCGAATCTAATTTTTTCCGGATTGATTTGGGTTTCAAATCTTCAGTTTTTGTGACTGATTTGGTCCTTTAGATTTTGGATTTGATTGTTTTTCACCTAGTGTACGTAGTTATAACACATAAGGCTCGAAATTAATGGATTGGTTTTCTAATCTACGAGCATTTGAGCAGCATATTTCGGGACAAGATATATTCAGAGGTTACACTTTTGTTACACCTCTATTTTTTTAATCCAATTAATACATGATCAGAGCCACATAACTTCAATACTATGAACCTTGTTTTTGAGAAATGCGGTTTTCGAGCAACTTGCATCATTCTAGGATTTTTTTTTTACATTAATGTTACTTTCTGATCCCACAACCTCTTTTAATTAATTAGATTTTGAGCTGCATTTCACACATTTTGATGCTATTCTTGTAGATCCAACCTGCCGCGGGAGATTTATCAGGACAGATGCATGCAAGCAAGAGCTGAATCTGCTAGCAGTTTCTAGTTTATTTGTTTCAAAATACTCTTGTTTTAATTTGTTTTTTATGTAATAATTAATATATATATATATTTTAGATCCCCACATTGGCAGTCGAATTCTATGTAAGAATTATAATTCAGAATTAGATCGAATTAATGATACTAATTATGCATCATATATATGCACTACAACAAAACAAGTTTGGGTTCAGTAGTGCTTTAGAGAATAAGTGTTGAGATGCACATTTTGAGCCAATTTAATTTTGGAAGCTAGTAGGACAGGTTTTCGTCAAAAATCGTAACACGTGAGTTTTATTCTACTAGTAGGTTGGGAATTTATCCATGAGTTTACAATTCAATTTTGGAGACATTTTATTTGTCGGAAGCTAGTAGGAAGTTTTATGATCATCGTTGGGAATTGACGAAACTTAGCAACTAAGTCTTGGAAACATAGTCACTAAGCTTTGTAATTTCGACTCCCTTAGATGATGACACTTAATAGGGCTTGGAAGCACGAGAAATCAAGGTTTGGAAGCATGAGGAATCAAGGCTAGAAAGCACGACGAAGCAAGGCTAAACCTAGGGAGCTCAAAGTGTCAAACATCGGGTGAATTGGTAGTGATTCGCCATGGCTACCGAGGAGAATTTCGGTCATAGTCTTGCCCTGTAGCTGTGGTAGGTTGCTAGGTGTTGACGGGAGGAGAATGTAGCCTTTTCGCTCGCCAGAGCTAGCCTAGATAGGCCGGACACATGTCGAAATGCAACCGGCCATGTTTTCCTAAAAATAGAGGTGATATTCGGTCATTGTAGAGTACACCTTCAATTAGTATTTTGTGAGTTAAATCTTAAGAGCAAGAGTGAAGTGAAGTGAGAGAAAGAGGAGGCAAGAAGTTAGAGAAGTTCAGCTACACAATAGGTAAAGTTTAGCTTGGTTATCTTTGATTTTGATTCAAAAGTTTTCAAGAAAATTGTGGTGAATCTCTTGTGTTTTCAAAATGATTCTTAGATCTATTATTGTTCTTCACGTTCTTCGTGTTCTTGATGAAGAACAAGCTCGTCTTTTTAAAATAGTATCATTTTTAAAGTTTGATTCATTGTTAAGTTGTTTTTCAAGTTTTGATCCGTTTATTTGTAAAATTTTTCACAAACTATGTTTTTCAAAGCTTCGAAATATTCTGGAAGTTCTTGGTTTATTTTAAAACTCTTTTTCATAATGATTTTATCAAAATATTTGTTCTTTCTACATGGAGGTTAATCGGGTTTTAATAGGGAAATGATCATTTTTTTAAATTGAGTATTTTGCTTTATTTCATCTTCCGTTATGTTATTGAATTAATCAACGAGTTTCTTTAATTTCTTTTCTTGTTATCTGCTATTTGTTGTACTAACCATTGGCTTTAATGAGTCATTTGGACATACTCGTTATTTGTTGTATCTTCATCAGATGTTTGAGTATTACCTAGGTGAATTTACTAAATAAATAAGTCACGGTCCTTTTGTTTTGGAGCTGAAGTTCTTTTGGGTGACTATGAACCTGGAAAACTGAGGAAAGGGTGAGCTGGGCTGCCCTGTGGATCAGCCTCCAAAGCTCAAATTAGTTCTCTGTGAAAAATGCTGAGAAATAGAAAGAAGTAGTGAGTTTTCGTAAATTACCATTTTCTTGTAAGCTAAGGAGCCCCCTTTTATATAAATATCTTTTTCCACCTTGCCCACTGAATGAGCTGAATGGTTGTCGTTGGAATAGGTCTTCCTGCAGGCTGATGTGATTTTTTGCCAATGGTACATGGCCCTGTAAAGGAGAAGATCTTTGGAAATCTGCCCATGTACCCACTTTTGGGATTTTTACCAACGGGTCTCATTTAAGAGTGTTAGGCCTCACCTGGGTTGGGTCTGCCAATTGGGCTGAAAAATCTTATCCATTAGTAGCCCCCCATTCTCTATGGCTCGATCTGAAGAGGCCTGGAGAATGTTTCTAGCATGAGACTCACTTGGCTCTTGTGATTGACATATCATGAATGTCCCTTTTAAGCTTTCTTTGTCCTTAACATATTGAAAAGAGATACAGAAGTCCATTATTGCATGAGAGCTCGATAGGAGGCGTGAGGACCTATCTAGGACACAAGGGCTAGATAAGCGGCACGAGGGCTAGATAAGCCGCACGAGGGCCTTTCCGGGACACGAGGGCTAGATAAGTTGTGCGATGGCTAAATAAGCGTCTCGAAGCCCAGGCACAGGAGCCTTTATGGGCACAAGGGCCTGATAAATGGAAGGAGAACCTGATAAGAGGCACAAGGGCCTGTCCGTGGCGCGAGGTCCTGATAAATGGCAAGAGTGACTAATATATCATATAAGTGCTTATCCAGGGTGCGAAGGCCTAATAAATGGAATGGCCCCTGATATATGGCATGGAGGCTTGTCCAGGGCGCGAGAGCCTAATAAATAGTCATATTTCTAAGGCACGAGGGCCCCGCATTTTTTCTTTCCAGGGCGCGAGGGCCCAATAAGTAGCATGAAGGTCTGATAAGTGGCATGAGTGCTTATTTCGTGACATCTATTCCTGTCCAGGGTGCAAAGACCAGATAAGTGGCATGAGTGCCTGATCTGTGGCATATGTGCTTTTATAGTGTGAAGACCTGATATTTGTTCCTTCTTGGGCACGAGGGTCAAATAGGCATCTTTCATAATCCAGGGCACGAGGGCTCCTGCCAACTCATAAATTTGGGGCGCGAAGGCTCCTGCCAACGCATAAATCGAGGCCACGAAAGGTCCTACCAATCTTTAATCTACGGCCCGAGGGCTCTAGCATTTTCCTTTTTTTGGGCACAAGAGCCAAATAATCATTTTTTAGGATTCGAGGGCCAAATAGTCATCTCTCACATTCCAGGGCATGAGGGCTCTTGCCATATCATATATCCAGGGAACGAAAGTTCCTGCAAATCATTAATCCAGGCCCAAGGGCTCTGACCTTTTCCTTTTTTTTTGGCAGAAGGGCTAAATAATCATCTGTTACAATCCAGAGCACGAGTTCTTCTGTGAACCTTTAATCCAAGGCCAAAAGGCTCTTGTCTTTTCCTTTTTTTTAATCATGAAGGAATTACTTAAGAGTAAACATAATGTTCATTGATAGTACGTTTTAAAAGGCTCCACCTTTCTAGGATGGAGAATAGTTCTTCCTTGTATATCCTCAAAGTGAAGCTCTACTTGTGATACACCATTGAGGCTCTTTGTTGATGTGCATTTTTTGGAGGTTGAATAGGCATTCTCATCCTGAATTCTTTGCGATGATGTGTGTGGGTTAAGCCCCTGAGTGCGTGATCTGGGTAAGTACCTGAATCATGGCATAAGATGAAGCATAAAATATGTTGCATCAAGCAAGATAACTTATAACTTACAACATTTCACAGATTGAGTCATCTTTCGGTAGAGATTGTTTAACTATATAAGTTAAACTTACGAAGGACACGCATACTCCCCTGTTGCTGGGTGGTGTCCCTGGCTTCTCGAACTATTTTAAGGCTGTGTTACATTTGACCAGAATAGTCAGCTTGACTAGTCGCCAACATCTTAAGAAGTTCACAATTAGTGTAGAATGCATAAAATAAAAGAAGCACGTGTATGCTTTTCACTTTATCAAGTGCAAGTAAAGGCCTGGAAGCAAAAATTTTAACACGACCATTTAAAGGAGATATATGGATTACCTTGGCAATTGATATTTGAACTAATCAACATTAGAATTTGTATAACTAGTGAAATCCATATAGTTAGAAAGGGACAGAAGCAAAGCTCTCTTTTCCTTCTTTATTTTTTTTATTCCTTTTCTTCTTTTCTCAATCTTTGTTTTTTGCTCGAGTCCTCCAAGATTTCTTTCA
Organism: Myrica gale; assembly: GCA_963930655.1. Lineage (NCBI taxonomy): Eukaryota > Viridiplantae > Streptophyta > Magnoliopsida > Fagales > Myricaceae > Myrica > Myrica gale. The sequence continues at coordinate 15,906,431 of OZ005620.1, forward strand.
AGGTTGTAATTTTTCGCAAGTAGTAAGGCTCTGAAAATTGTGTACTTTGTTGCCTGCTGTAGTGAGCTATTTTACACGCATTGGTCGAAAGAGCTAGGAGGCTCATAAACCTTTTGTTTTGCTCTTTTTGCCAAGAATATGAGCTTATAAATTCCAGTGGAAAGCATTTTGGAGTAATTAATTTCTCTCTTTGCAGTATCTCAACAGAGATATTATGAAGGAACCTGCACTGAGATATTGTGTACTCAAAGCAAATAGGGGGTTAGCTCATGTTGTTCTGGCTGGAGAAATCTAACCCTTGGCTTATGAATAACCCTTTGGGACTGCAAATTCTTCCCTTGCTGTCCAGGAAAGATTGCAAATTTCCACAATCCTAGAAATATTTTTGTTGGGCTTTGTGAGTTTGAAATTGCAAAAGGTATTGAACCGTTCAGCATATTACAACTGATTTTCAACTCTGTTTTTTGGAGGTAGGGTTCGTCCACTGTCCTCCATCTAGCTCCCCCCCCCATTCTGCCAAGCGAACTCATTGGTTGGGAGAATGTTATCAGCCCATACAAGGCCTCGTTCGGGCAATTTTCTTGGAGTAATGCTTCTAAAATTACCATGGCATCACTTCACAAATTTCATAAAAATTGAGCAAGTATAACAGAGTAGCAGGCAAAAGCATTAATATAAAGTTTTCATTAGAAAGAGCAAGGTCAAGAATTTCTTCCTTTATGCTGTCATATATTGAGCTGGCTTAAGATATTCGAATCCCCTAGTATTTACTAGCAATACAGATTTTCAATTTTGCTAACAAACTAGATAGGGAAAACAATTGATTAAAAGTTGTTGGAACGTGGTTGCAGTGGGTTCTCCTGCATTTCTCCTTTGTTTCCGCACCAAGCACACTAAGAAGGGCCTTCGAGAGTGGAATACCAGCCATTTTGGTTTGCTTCAAACTAATATTGCGCTGTTCAGACAATCTCCTGAGTGGGTTCAGTCTCAACCTCCTAATGATAATTGTCGTGTGGAGAAAAATCTGACCCTTGCTTTGAATGAGGAAATACGGAAAGAGGAGGATATGTGGTGTTTGAAATCTCGGGATCTTTGGTTGACTACTTGGGATTTAAATACCAAGTATTTTCATACCTCTACAATTATTCGTCGCAGGAGGAACTCTATTGATTTTCTTAAAACTGAGGAAGGCTCTTGGATCTCTTCTCGTGAGGAGGTGGGTAATTACATTTCAAATTATTTTCGGCAGCTGTATCATTCTATTCAACCAGATGTTCCTCATGATTTGGAACGTTTAGTGTCTCTGGTTTTGTCTCCTTTGGAAAATGCAACCCTTTGTGCTATACCTTTAGCTAAGGTAATCCATTCTACCTTACTTTCTTTGGGCTCATTTAAGGCCCCAGGGCTAGATGGTATGATTGTTATTTTCTATAAAAAAAAAAGATTTCGCATATTGTTGGGCGCGATGTGGTTAATATGGTGCAGTGCTTCTTTGGTTCTGTTTTTCTTTCTAGGGAGATTAACCACTGTCATGTGGTGCTTATTCCTAAAGGGGAGTTCCCCTTTCAAGTTTCACAGTTTAGGCCAATTAGCTTATGCAACGTGGTTTCAAAGCTTATTTCTAAACTATTGGCTAATAGGATGTGGCTTGTTATTGATAAGTTAATTTCGCTGCTTGAAGCGGCATTTGTTCGTGGGCATACCATCCATGAGAATTTTATTTTGGCCCACAAGATCTTCCAAGTGTTGAAAAAAAGAGAACGGGTAGAAAGATTATGGCAATTCGGGTTGACATTGTTAAAGCCTATGATCGCATGGAATGAAAATTATTCTTGTTTTGGTTTCGATCCCCGTTTTATTCGTTGGATTGAGCAATGTCTTACTACTGCATCTTGTTCTATTCTCTTGAATGATACTCCTTTTGGTCTTATCAAGCCTTCTTGAGGGTTGAGGCAAGGTGAACCCATGGCTCCTTTTCTCTTCATCATTGGCTCTGAAATTTTATCGAGAATTTTGATGCGTGTTGAGGCCGATAATCTCCTTCATGGTATCTGCATTGCCTGAGATGCTCCACCCATCACTCATCTTCTCTTCGCGAATGATCTTCTTTTGTTTACCAATGCTAATGTGAGTGAAGCTCACATGGTGATGCAATGCCTTTCGAAATATGCTCACTGGTCGGGACAACACCATAACGTGCGAAAATATAAGGTAGTTAAGTATTTCCTGTTGAAACCGAGACTGAAGCGATTGTCACCCAGGCAACAATATAGGTTATACTTGGGTTTGAAAACCCCCATATATTGATCAAATTTTTTGGACTTATTAGGACGAGTTGTCTATTTCATCTAGGTTGGTTTGCTCAGTTGTCGACGGTTGATAGTTGTGGACCCAAAGAAACTAGCGAGCATGATGCAGGCAAGATCTGAGGTATTCAAATCATATGGTAAATTTTTTCAACAAAAAAACAAAGAACCTTTCTAGCCAAGTACATGAATGCAGTCACAAGCCAACAAAATTGGATCCCTAAGTCTTATACCGCTTTCGTAAGGCAGTTCAAGAGCTACCTATGGCAACAATGGGAAGGAAAATTGATTAGTGTTATATCGAGTACGTACTCTATACGTACTCGATATAACACTAAGGCAGTTCAAGAGCTTTCGTAAGGCAGTACATATCGAGTACGTAACAATTCTAGAACCAAGAATTGGATTAGTGTTATATATATATCTTCTTAAAACTACCTATGGTAACAATGGGAAGGAAATTTGGTTTGTCAGAGGTGACAGAAAATAAAATAGTCTGGGATTTTGAAACTGCTTTCTATATTTCACTTGTATTATAAATGAAATGGTATACCTTAATTGTATTAGTCGTATTGATAGAATACACAGACCTTTATTTTATAGGCTATAGGGACCCCTGATCAAAATTATACTGCAGTTATCCCTCCCATCAAGAATAAAATTATATTTAAAATTTAACTATTCAAAACTATTAATTGATAGGAATAGAATTCAAAACACCCATGATTTAAATTCAAAACTTTCATACCCTAGATATGTGGGCCACCTTAAGGAACATATTCAAAATATTATACAACCTCGAACTTGGTCCACGTAACACATAAATTACCAGATTGGGTGATTGACACCTTTGTATGGCCAATACCATATTCATTCATACTAGTTTTGAAATACTCTTACTCAAATAAAGAATATTATGCACGAATCATGGCGGTAAGAAAATTATGATCGAATCCTTTCCTTCCATGTATCACATTCATAATACACAATAGAATATTATACAAGATTGTGAATGTGTAGTAATTCTAGTCTAAAAATGGTGAACTACATGGAGTTAGCCTTATTGTCTTCTGTCAAATTTCTTTGTCTCGGTTTCAGCCTTTTCTTTCTCCTTGTTTGCCTCTTTCACTACAACAAATTTGATATTTAGCAGCGAGATTTTCAGCAATGAACTGCATTTCGTCGCTAAAAAACCCATTTCAACGATGAAAAGTTGAAATCGTCACAAAAACCATCGTTCGAACCAAACAACCCACTTCAAACAAACATTCTGTGACGACAGCTTACACTTCATCGCAAATAATACATTAAAAAATATATATAATTTTAATGAAAAAATTACATCGCCGCAAAAAAAAATAGTTCGAACCAATCCTCCTATTCGAACTAGTTTTACTTTTCGCAACGATATTGTCAGGTCATCATAGAACAGAGCCATAGGCAACGACTTGCCGTTGTTGCAAACGTTTCATTCAAATTGGTCATATACATGTTCGAAGAAGGATGGCAAGAGCTGCCACATGTCATGTTTTGATTACGATAGAAAAGGGCGATGGAAGAAACATCTCTTTGTCTGACTTTGTTCGAACTAGATAATCCAGTTCGACAACAATGTCAGTATGTGCCACGTGGTCATTTCTGGTTCGTCTTCCATGCCATGTGGTGATTTATTGTTGGTCGTCAATGAGGCATCGCTGACAAATTTGTCATAGAATTTAGAGTTAGATTTAGTAGCACCATCCTTTTAGCGACAGAAATAGATTGTTAGCGGCGAAAATGGGAATAATCTATGACGAAAAAATTCATCACTAGTTGAAAGTAAAATTTTAGCAACAAAATGTTGGTTTCGCTGCTAAAGATCATTTTTTGGCCAATAGCCTTGGGGGTGGACGTATGCAAGTCTTGGTCGAACCACCTAAAAATTGCGGTGTTATCTCTCTTCCCTACTCTCGTACTTATTTGTTTTGGACATTATTGCTTTACTATTTATTGTTTATCTTTGGACTTATCATTAAACTTATTCATATCTGCATTTTATTGCTAAACTAAAAGGATATTTTTCATATCTGAATTTTTATTAAAAATGGGTTAAATTTTTTACAAACCCAATTCACCCCCTCTTAGCATTTTGATATTCGGACACACAAAGAAGGTCAACAATGTACTTGAATTGATATGTACACATATTCAATGGAGTGGTGTTTGATGTGGCATTGGAAAGCCCAAAAAAAGATGTCAAAAGTCTGTCGGATTGATGCCAGGTGGGGTCTTCGATAGCCCGATAGATGATTTCAAAAGTTCATCAGATTAATGCTAGACAACACGTTAGAAAACTTTTGAGAAGATGCAGACAGGGTGCTGGAATGCCCTAGAGAAAATGTTGATAGTTTTCCGGAATGATGTCGAACCAGTGCAGATCGCCCAAGAGTAATTTATCACTTGTTCAAGTGAAACGATTTAATATGGTTCATTCTTGCGACCTATTCTCATCTGATGTAGGGGGATTCGAGTCAGACGATGCCGAGCTGTCAGATTGCTCATTGATGAGGCTGAATTGCCTGGAGCGGACGGATCAGCGCAAAGATGGCAAGAAATCGTGATTTAGCCTAATTGGGGCGGTTTCCGAGCACGTGTCGGTTTTTTGGCCATAACTTTGGCTACAAATGTCCGATTCGCGCCCATGCCCCCAATTCGGAAAGCTCTTTTCGGCTCGCACGTCATAGTCACTTAGCTACGCTCGGTGGACCTAGTTTCGAGCCCTAAATCTGCTGTTTTCCTTTTCGAATCTCCATTTTTAGTTAATTTTTGCTATTTATGGTAATTTTCTATTTGTCGATTAGGAAATAATTCTGAACCCGATTTGGGCCAGATTTTTGGCAATCGTTTTATTTCTTTCCGTATTTCATTTTGGTAAGACTTTTAAGGTTTTGCTATTTTTGGTAAAATTATATGAATGGTTGATTTTTAGCTATTTTAACCCGGCTTGTGGGTTGTTTTGATTTACTCTCGAATATTGAGAATTTCATTGAATTCCAGAGTGTTCTCTGAATTTTGGGTCGATTTCTCTTCTTTTCCTTGCAAATTATCTATTATCTTAGCTTGCAGAATAATCTCTATTATGTTCAACGTCAATTGGTATCAGAGCTCAACATCTTCCTGAGGCGAGACTTTCATCATTATCGATGGCTGGTTGTCGTGGTGGTCGTCGTGGGCAGGTTCCGAATGAGGAAGTTTCGCACTGTGATCTTAACGTTCAGAATGTTATGATTGAGGATTTGCAGAGGCAAGTGGCAGAGTAAACCCAGCGCCTGGAGTACCGTGGTCGTGAGAACCATCATGGAGACCTCGGCTTCAGAGTAGACTTCCCGAGTTTTCTACTACGTTACAAGTCGATGCCTTTATTGATTGGTTGAATGAAGTAGAACAAATTTTCGATTATAAAGTGGTCGATGATCGTGTCAAAGTGAAATCGGTGGCCATCAAACTCAAGGGTAGAGCTTCTGCGTGGTGGGAGCAGTTGAAACGTTCAAGAGATAGGCAGGGTAAGGTCAAGATCTCTTATTGGGAGAAGATGAAGATGAAGATGAAGAGCCACTTCCTTCCCTTTGGCTATACTCAAACTCTATTTCAGCGACTTCATTCGTTGAGGCAAGGGATGAGATCAGTGGAAGATTATATGGAGGAGTTATATCAGTTGATCTCTCGAAATGATCTGACTGAGACAGAAGAGCAGATGGTGGCACGATATTTGGGCAGTTTACGACAACCTCTGTAGGATGCTCTCAGTCTTCATTCACTGTGGACGGTTTCTGAAGCCTACCAACGTGCTCTTGCTGTAGAGAAATGGCAGAATAGAAGACCCGTCATCAGAAACGACCAAAGCAATAGGCCAGCTCGCCCTCAAGAATCTCGTCCTCCCCAGCAGCCACCAAAGGATAATCTTAACTCTACTATTAAGTGTTTTCGATGTGGTGAATAGGGGCACATAGCGACTCATTGCAGGAAGCCTGCCCGTCAGACGGGCAAAAATCTACTGCTTGAAGAAGGCGTGGAGTACGAGACTGAGGAGGTTAGAGAGCCAGTGTATGACGAAGAAGAAGATGAGGATATGCTGTATGGAGATGGTCATGAGAATCTGGTCATTCGCGAGATCCTCCTGACTCCCAGAGGCGATTCTGAAGATGATTGGTTGAGAACCAATATCTTCAACACAACCTGCACCGTGGCCGATAAAGTCTGTAAGATGAGTATTGACAGTGGCAGTTGCGAGAACGTAGTCTCTGAAGACGCTGTCTAAAAGTTACAGTTGAAGACAGATCGTCACCCCAAGCCATATAAGCTGTCAAGGCTGAATAAGGGCAGTGAGGTAACAATAGATAGATGATGCTTAGTGTCTCTTGTTGTTGGCAAGAAATATTTTGATAATTCTTGGTGTGATGTGGTGTCCATGGATGCATGTTATATACTGTTAGGCAGACCTTGGCAGTATGATCGAAGTGTGGTACATGACGGACGAAAGAATTCATATTCCCTTAGCATCAAAGGGAAAAAGATTGTGTTGGCACCTCGTCGAGAAGGACCCAATCCCACCCCGGTTGTCAATAATAACAATCTGCTTTCTACGTCCAGGTTTTTAGTTGAAGTTGAGCGTGAGAATGTAGTCTTTGCTTTACTGCCTTGAGGAAATATTGCAACAGGTGAGGTTCCAAAATTACCCACGGAGGTCTAGCAGCTGCTTTTAGGATTCTCTGATTTGATGCCAGAAGACCTTCCTCCTGGACTGCCGACTATGAAAGATATTCAGTATCAGATTGACCTGATCCCGGGCTCGAGTTTGCCCAATAGACCAGCGTACCACCTCAGCCCAAAGGGATCTGAAGAGTTGCAGCGATAAGTGGTAGAGTTGCTGGAGAGAGGCTACATCCGTGAGAGCATGAGCCCATGTGTCGTTCTTGCCTTGTTGGTGCCGAAGAAAGATGGTTCCTGGCGCATGTGAGTAGATAGCAGAGCCTTCAACAGGATTACGATGAAGTACAGATTTCTCATTCCCCGTCTGGACGACATGCTTGATCAACTATCCGGTTCTAAGGTCTTCTCCAAAATTGACCTTAAGAGCGGATACCACCAGATCTGAATAAGGCCTGGAGACGAGTGGAAGACGGCGTTTAAGACGCAGCATGGGTTGTATGAGTGAATGGTCATGCCACTTGGACTGTCCAATGCCCCCAGCACGTTCATGAAATTTATGTATCAGGTTTTACGGCCTTTTATGGGAAAATTCGTGGTAGTCTACATCGACGATATCCTTATCTATAGCCTTATATGGGGCTCACACTTTGATCACCTCCGTGCCGTTTTTTAGATGCTCAGGACGGAGTGTCTGTTTGTTAATAGAAGAAGTGTTCATTCTTCACTACTTCTGTAACTTTTCTGGGTTTTGTTGTGTCTATTGATGGTGTTCATGCAAATCAGTTGAAGATAGATGCAATCTTGGAGTGGCCCCAGCCAAAGACCTTGCATGATGTCAGGAGTTTCCATGTGTTGGCATCCTTCTACCGCCGCTTCTTCAGGAATTTCAGCACTCTGATTGCTCCTATCACAGAGTGCCTAAAGGGACGTGATTTCCACTAGTCTGAGGAGGCAGAAGCCAGTTTTCAACTGGTCAAGAAGAAAATGACAGAGGCACCGGTATTGGCATTCTCTGATTTTGATAAAGTGTTTGAGTTGAACTGTGATACATCTGGAGTTGGCATTGGTGGTGTTCTAAGTCAGGAAGGGCGGCCCATAGCTTTTTTTAGTGAGAAGCTGTCGGGATCAAAGTAGAATTACTCCACCTACGACCTGGAGTTCTGCGCCATCGTTCAGTCCTTGAAGCAATGGCATCACTACCTTGTGCAGAAGGAATTCATCATTCTCACTGATCATGAAGCCCTGAAGTACATCAATGGTCAGCACAAGCTGAGCAGACGACATGCCAAATGGATAGCGTACTTGCAAGAGTTTACCTTTACCCTGAGGCACCTAACAGGGAGCCTGAACCGTGTTGCAGATGCCTTAGTCATTGCACCTTACTCCTCACTACCATGAGTACCAAAGTCGCCGAATTCGATGCTTTCACTGATTTGTATGCCACATATCCGTCCTTTGGAAAGATCATTCAAGAGGTAACCTCTGGTCATCGTCATGATTTTCTTTTGCATAATGGGTATTTGTTTCGTAGGCTACAGTTGTGCATTCCAGATTGTTCACTAAGACAGCAAATTATTAGTGAACTTCATAATGAGGGTCACTTCGGGCGAGACAAGACATTGGCCCTTATTGCTTCTGATTACTATTGGCCCAAGTTGACCAGTGACGTGGCTCACTTTGTGGAGCGTTTTTTTGTATGCCAAAGGTCCAAGGGTGTCCTCACCAATGTAGGCCTTTACACCCCCTTACCGGTTCCCGAAGCTCCTTGGTTCGATGTCAGCATGGACTTCGTGTTGGGCTTACCCCGTACCCAACGGGCCTGTGATTCTATTTTAGTTATGGTTGACAGGTTTTCCAAGATGGTCCACTTTGTCGCTTGTAGGAAAACCATGAATGCTGCCCAGATAGCCCATCTTTACTTCAGGGAGATTGTGTCTCCATGGTGTTCCTCGATCCATCACTTCAGACCGAGACACTAAGTTCATCAGCAATTTTGGAGGAGCTTGAAAGCTGGGAACGAAGTTGAATTTCAACAGCGCTTATCACCCCCAGACGGATGGTCAAACCGAAGTGGTGAACCGGAGTCTAGGCAATCTATTGAGGTGTTTGGCAGGCACTAAACCCAAGTAGTGGGATTTAGCATTACCTCAAGCAGAATTTGCTTACAACAGGTCAACGAGCAGGACCACCGGGATGAGCCCTTTTGAGATCGTCTATGGTCAGAATCCATCGGGTGTACTGGATTTAGCTCCTATTCCACGTGTGGGCCGTTTGCATCCTAGGGCCGATGAGTTGGCCCAACATCTTCGTGGCATCCATGAGTAGGTGAAATTGGTCATTCACGAGAGCAATGCCAAATACAAGGCTCGGGCGGACAGTCATCGTCGTCAGGTACTTTTTGATGTTGGTGATTTTGTTTTGGCTGTATTAACTGGTGATCGTTTCCCTGTTGGCGAGTATAATAAGCTTAAGGAGCGGAAGATTGGACCCTGTGAGATATTGCAGAAGATCAATGACAACGCTTACAGATTGCGTCTTCCTAGTCACTTGAAGACTTCTGATGTCTTTAATGTGAAACACTTGAATCCTTGTTTTGCTGATTCTATTGATACTGCTGTGAACTCGAGGACAAGTTCTTTTTAACCCGGGGTGACTGATGCAGGGGGATCCGAGTCAGACGATGCCGAGCTGTCAGATTGCTCATTGATGGCGCTGAATTACCTGGAGCGGGCAGATCAGCGCAAAGATGACAAGAAATCGTGATTTAGCCTAATTGTGGTAGTTTCCGAGCACATGTCGGTTTTTTGGCCATAACTTTGGCTACAAGTGTCCAATTCGCACCCGTGACCCCAATTCGGAAAGCTCTTTTCGGCGCACACGTCATAGCCACCGAGCTATGCTCCGTGCACCTCCTTTCGAGCCCTAAATCTGCTGTTTTCCTTTTCGAATCTCCATTTTTAGTTAATTTTTGCTATTTATGGTAATTTTCTATGTATCGATTACGAAATAATTATGAACCCAATTTGGGCCAGATTTTTGGCAATGGTTTGATTTATTTCCGTATTTTGTTTTGGTAAGACTTTTAGGGTTTTGCTATTTTTGATAAAATTCTATGAATGGTCGATTTTCAGCTATTTTAACCCGGCTTGCGGGTTGTTTTGATTCATTCCCGAATATTAAGAATTTCATTGAATTCCATAGTGTTCTCTGAATTTTGGGTTGATTTTCTCTTCTTTTCCTTGCAAATTACCTATTGCCTTAGCCTGCAGAATAATCTATATTCTGTTCGACGTCACCATCATTGTTAAAGTCAAGTACGGCGTACATGATTTCTCTTTTCCAATGTGATTCTGAGTGTATGTTTATAAGAGATTAAGGAGGGTGTATTAATACAATAATAATGGAGGCAAATCTCGAAAAATCAGAGCCCTTGGTAATGACGGTTCTCTAGTGAGTAGGGACTTATGGTAACACCCAAATAGGGTGGCCACCTCTAATTGTCCCCTTCTACCATTTTTGCTTGGAAAAAATAGTGTAGATGCTTTTTGGATTTTACTATTTTGTAATTGGATAACAACTTTTTTTTCTCTCGTAAGAAGGCTTAAGTCTAATCTGGGGCATTACTCAAAAAGTCATATATTTTTAAAAGATCAGTTGATTTGCTGGTTGGCTTCCAACGGCTCTTCATTTTCTAGAAAAATTCACTTATTTACCTAAATGGGAAACAACATCCAATCGCGAACTATGTGGTCCATGTCATTTTGGGGTACAAAATAAATTTATCATTTTTTGCCTTCGAAATATGAAAATTTCTTGGTATATATGCACCTTCTCAAGTAGGATGATTATATTCTGAAGCTGAAATGAGCAAGAAATAAGTCGTATGACATGATTTTAATTTGAGGGTCGAATAATGTAAAAATCTTAACATTGTTGCAGTTTTGAAACTAGATGGTTTAAGGTGACGTTCATGACAGTTTCAAGTTTGGACACCCGAAATGACATTTGCTTCTTTGTCTAATTGGAGGTGCAAAGATGTGTATTTATCTCCTTACATATGATTTGTATATCATAGGTTCTAAACCAACCCCAGTTTTTTTCTATACCTTCAAAATAGTTGATTTGACATGATATGTCACCAATCGATCATCCCTCTTCAATCCTTGCGTACGTTGCAACTAATTGCACCCCTATTAATATATTAACCTTTGACAAAATCCAAAAGGTAATGTAAAAAACTGTTTTACATTTGTAGGACAACCAAAAGGCATGGCTTTAACATAAAGTCAGCTGTAGGACGGCCAAATATCATAACTTACTACGCACCGCGTCTTAAAGCGAAAATAATAAAGAATTTTTATCATTGTATTATATATCTATAAAAATATCGTTGCTAAATTACATGTATCGAATGCAAGGGTACCCAAAGATAAGAAAGTTTTAACAGCGGCAGAGTTGCGATGGCTAGGGAACGTGCTTGCAAAATTATGGTGGTGATGATTGTGCTGGTTATGCTCATTCATATTGAAGCGCAAGCTCAGGATCCAGCTGCCCCAACAAAGGTACAACCGACCTGGTTGAAACGAAAGGATGAGACTACTTTGTCTTCATATCCTATCCCGGATCGTCGTCATTCCTATGAATTTGATAATATTCAAAGCCCCATTTCAAGTTGTCTTGAGGGAAAAATTCGAGGTTGTCGACAAAGTTGGCTACTTCACAAGTTTCGATATCCTATCTGTATCATAACATATTTTAAGGAGTGCATCCAGATTCACGAGCACAAACTCAGCGACCCAATGGTCCTAGACGTTGAATGGTGCTTCGAAGATTGCAAATTGAGAAAGGGACTTGGGCCATTTTCCTTTTGCTTGTTAGATTGTTATGAAAAGCATTTCAAACAACACTCGGATGTTGTTTACACGTGAAATCCATGATCTCCAATATTGATTTGGTAAGAGTTTCTAACTATTGTATCTCTTTAATCTATATATACATATATAGAATGCAACAACAAAAATACAAAATCACTGTACAACACTGTGGGGGTGATCAAAATTACCGTGAGAACCGAAATACCGGCTGCCGTAGGCTCACTCTGCCTAGAGTTAGAGCCGCTACCGATACCCAATTTTGGGAAGCCGGATTCGGAATTGAAATTCCGACTGGAACATGCAGAAATTCTAGCTAGCTCCGCTTGTTTTTTTTTTTTGTTCAAAATTTGATTATCAAATGATATCGTTTTTGCTAGTTCTTAATGTTTAAGTGTTGGCATTATATTCCGTAGCAATTGAGTCTTGTAACCATCAAAGTTCTGATAGTTGACGTGCTGAAGTGTCAGTAGTCATTGAAGCAAGTTTCCTTGGAGAAAATCGACTGAAGAGAAGATCCAGAGTTTCGAGTCAACTGCTTGATGCGGGTTCAAATGAGTTATTTGAAATATTGCTTTGATTGGGTCTTGTAAGTTATCAAAGGTTTGCTGTATTCATGGTCACCGATTGTATATGTTGTTCTCTTAGTAGATTAGTTAAGAGACATGACACCCGAGGCGGTTAAAGGTTTGAATTTTGATTTCGGCATTCGGGTGTGTAAGGGTTACTTTAGTTTAATTGGAGGTGCAAAGATGTTTATTTGACATGATATGTTGTCAATCGGTCATCCCTCTTCAAGCCTTGCGTACCTTGAAACTAACTGCACCTCATGAATATATTAACCTCTGACAGAATCCAGAAGGTAATCTAAAAAACTGTTTTACAAATGTAGGACAGCCAAAAGGGATTGATTTAACATAAAGTCAACTGAAGGGTATAGCAAAATAGCATAACTTATAGACATCTCCTCTTAAAGCGAAACTAATAAAGAAAGTTCTAACACTGGATTATCTGAAATAATATCATTATATAGCTAAATTATCTGTATTCCAAGGGTCTCTAGTAGTGGATTTTACAGTTGATTACTTTTCTAAATTAAACTCCCAAGATAAGAAAGTTTTAACTGTGGCAGAGTTGCGATGGCTTGGGAATGTGCTTGCCAAAATTGTGTGGGTGATGATTGTGCTGTTTATGCTCATTCTTATTAAAGCGCAAGCGCATACAAAGCCCCATTTTCTAGTTGTCTGGAAGGAAAAATTGGTCCATTTCGACAAATTTGGCTACTTCACAAGGAGGAATATCTGCCCTGTATCGTAAGCAATTTTGCGGAGTGCATCTATATTCACAAGAACAACTTCAGCGACTCAATATTTCTAGGCATTGAATGGTGCTTCCAAGATTGGCTATTGAGAAAGGGTGTGAGGCCCCAACAATAAACAATTAAACTTTTGATTTAAAAACATATCTTAAAATAAATACAGAATAAACATTATTTTAAAATTTCAATAAATATCTCTTCATTAATAAAACTTAAAAACTCTTTCAGAACACAAAGACAAATCTAAAGATGATTAGACTCTTGCTAGAATTAAACACTTATTTTAATAATCAATCAGCTACCCCGCCCACGTGACATCTAATCCTGACTACCGACATGCTCCTAATCAACATCTGGAAATAAGGAAAACAATAGGGGTGAGTTCTACAACTCAGTAAGCAAAATAATTATGCTAGTTTGTATCCAATGAGTCACTCTGTAACAGTAAGAGACTGAATATTTAAATTATTTCTAAACTGTTGAAAGATGTTTTTGGAAATTTCAACAAAACATATTCATCAACAAAACAGTTTTATCTAAATACCATAATGCTATAGAAAATCAGTTTTATCTATATAAGAAAATCCCTTTAGCAATAATTGCGGGTCACGTTTACCCCAGTGACAGGGTTGTGCAGTATTCCAGCTCTTGTTCCAGTATTCGATTCCAGTAGGCTCACTCTACCTTGAATCGGAGCTGGTATTGGTACCCAATTTCGGGGTACAGCTGAAATCGGACTAGGTACCGGAATACCCACTTCCAATTGAGGTCTCCTTGCAAATGACTAAATCACTCTGCCTCTCATCTTTGTTCGCCCTCAATCCCTCTATCTCTTAGCTATCCTATCTCGCTCTCAGCTTGCTCTCCTATCTTTGGTGGTTGTGGCACCGTGGATAATGTGATATCGGGATTAACTGGGGAAAGCACGGGACACCTCGTGAGCACCTCGACATTGTTGGAATGAGAGAAATGGACACCTTGGAAATAGTAATGGGGACCTTGGGAATAGTATTGGGGACCTCGAAAAGTGATAACCCCGGGATAGAGATACCTCAGATAGATAATGAGACATCGAATTAATGTATGAGTATCTCGGGATATTTGTGGGACGTCGGGAAGACACTCAGAAACACACGATAGCTCACACACTCGGATAGATAAGCTCACCACCCAAATAGAACATAAAGGGATACATAAATCACCACCCAATGTAATCCAATACGGGATACAGAGCAATAACTCGTCACCTATTGAAATCCACCGAAGAATAAGAGTTTGTAGAATAAATCTTTCTTCAAAGTAGTGTAGGACTCAAGTTGTATAAACACTAAAATCTGTATATCCCTTTCCACGACAAGAGATGAGTATAAAAAGCAAAGCTTGGAACAACCCTCCAAGCATGAGTAAATGAAAAATACATCTTCCAAAATATTAATTAGGACTTAGGAAGCATAAAAGACTCTTAGGGAAATGAAAAGACACTTTAAAAATCCAAAAGAAAAATACAAAAATAGCAAACTTATCCAAACTTCGCAACACCACGTAATGAGCTGCCTGCCTGACTTCCATGGAGTAATTTAACCATAATTTCGTCTAGCAAAACTTATCATGGTATGTGGACAGGTCAGAGACATTTAACACCATAACTTCGTCTAGCAAAACTCCAAATTGAAAACTATACTCGTAGAACTTTCCAACAAGCTATAACTCGAACAAAAACCCTTCGTAAATCATTCCAGAATTTAATTTCAATCTACACCTTTTATGCTGACTACACCTGTGTCGTGCTCCCTTGGTTGGAAAAGACTCGACCTCAAGGCTAGCTCTTCATCTTCTTCATCATGGTATGGGGACAGGTCAGAGACATTAAAGGTTGTTGAAACTCCATATTCCCCTGGAAGCTCAATTTTATACGCATTATCACCAATGCGTTGAAGCACCTTGAATGGACCATTGGCTCTAGGTCTAAGCTTAGCATGTCTTCCTCCCGGAAAACTTTATTTCCTTAGATGAATCCACACCAAATCACCTTCCTTGAAATTTGCTGGCTTTCGATGCTTGTTGGCTTGCTTCTTATACTTCTCAGTTTGCTTGAGAATACGGTCCTGAACTTGTTCTTGCAACTTCTTAATGTTCTTCACTCTTTCTTCGGCATCACCACTAAATTGATGAGTAGTAGGAAGTGGAGCCAAGTCCAAAGGACTAATAGGATTTTGATCATAGACAATCTTAAATGGACTATAACCCGTGTTTGACTAGTAGAAAGATTATAAGCAAACTCGGCTTGTGCACGAATTAAATCTCATTGATGAATATTCTTACCAACAAAGCTCCTTAATAAATTTCTCAAGCATCGATTGACAACTTCAGTTTGTCCATCGGTTTGAGGATGACAAGTTGTACTAAATTGCATATTAGTTCCAAGCTTTCTCTAAAGAGTACGCCAAAATGACTCATGAACTTCGTATCTCGATCTGATGTGATAGTCTTTGGAATTCTATGAAGCTTAACAACTTCTCGAAAATAGAGATCCGCCACATGAGAAGCATCAAGAGTCTTGCTACAAGGAATAAAATGCACCATCTTTGAATAGCGATCAACAACCACCAAAACTGAATATTTGTTCCTTTGAGTCTTTGGCAAACCCACAACAAAATCCAAACTTACATCTTCCCAAGGTGAATTAGGAATTGGAAGTGGAGTGTATAACCCAGTATTTTGGCCATGACTCTTGGCAATGTGACAAACTCTACAACGCTCTACATGTCTCAAAATATCTCGCTCCATTTTTGGTCAATAGAATTTTTCTTTGATAAGAGAAAGAGTCTTATCTCTACCAAAGTGACCAGCAAGTCCACCACCATGACCTTCAATGATAATGACATTCCTCAAAGAAAGCAAGGAATGTCGACGACTCAAAGCATCAGCCACTTGATTTTGAACACCCGCCTTTTGATTGAGAACAAAGGAAAATGATTGTAAAAACTCACTCCATTTGGCATGTCGGAAATTGAGTTTGTGTTGGCTATTAAAATACTTCAAGGCTTCATGATCCGAGAACAAGATGAACTCCTTAGGAAAGAGATAATAGCTCCAATGATGCAAGGCTCAAACAATAGTATGGATTTATTTGTCATAAGTCGAATATTTTTTGAGAGACTCACTCAACTTTTCACTAAAAAAGGCAATAGGATTTCCTTCTTGACTAAGTACTGCACCAATGCCAACATTAGAAGCGTCACAATCAACATTGAACAAAATGTCAAAATTTGGCAAGGAAATTATTGGAGCTTGCGTCATCTTTCTCTTAATAACTTTAAAACTCTTCTCGGCTTCACTAGTCCACTTGAAAATACCTTCATTCAAGCACTTGGTGATGGGTGCAATGATAGAGCTGAATCCTTTAATGAATCTTCGATAAAATGATACAAGACCATGAAAGCTTCGAATATCATGAATCGACCTTGGTAAAGGCCAAGTAGTGATTGCTTCAATCTTGCTAGGATCCACTTTTATCCCTTCGCTAGACACAACATAGCCTAAAAAGATAAGGCTCTCCGTAAAGAAATGACATTTTTTCTAATTGGCAAACAACTTTTGCTTTTGTAGAGTTGTGAACACTTGCCGAAGATGTTCCAAGTGTTGCTCCTTATGCTTGTTATACACCAAGATATCATCAAAGTAGACAACAATAAAATGCATAATAAAATATTTAAAGACATGATTCATAAGACGCATGAAGGTGCTAGGAGCATTAGAAAACCCAAAAGCATAACCATCCAATTATAGAGACCATCTCGAGTTTTGAAATCGGTCTTCCGTTCATCTCTCGGCCTCATTCGAATTTGATGATAACCACTTAGAAGATCTATGTTCGGAAAGATAGAAGCACCGTGAAGTTGGTCAAGAAGATCGTCAAGGAGAGAAATAAGAAAGTGATATTTTATGGTAATCTTGTTCACCACTCTACTATCAACACACATCCGTCATGTTCCATCCTTCTTTGATACAAGAAGTGTTGGGACAACACAAGGACTCATGCTTTCTTTCACTAAGCCTTTAGCCAAAAGGTCCCCAACTTGCCTTTGCAATTCTTCATTATCCTTAAGACTCATCCTATAGGCTGCTTTGTTTGGAATGATGGAACCCGACAGAAGATCAATGCAATGTTGAATGTCTCTTATAGGAGGGAGACCATATGGAATTTCTTCGGGGATGACATTAAGGAATTCCTCAAGAAGAGATTTCATAATAAGAGGTGGTTCATTCACTTCTTCATTTTCTTCCATCACCACAAGAGCACAAATTTCGTTAGAACACACCAATTCCTTCTCAACATCACATATAGAGAGTAAATTATTTCCTTCTTCTTTATAAGGTTTGGGAGATCTCTCCAAACGTAAAGGACCCAAAATGATCCTTACTCCATCTTTGAAAAAATCATAAGTATTCTTGAATCCGTCATGAATAGCTTTTCTATCGTATTGTCATGGTTTACCAAGAAGTAAATGGCAAGCATCCTTAGGCACAACATCACATAAGACGTCATTTTGTAATTCTTACCAAAAGAAAATTGAAAAAGAGTGTGTTTATTTACCTTCATCTCGTTTCCTTTTCGAAACCATGTAAGTTTGTAAGGTTCAGTATGAGATTGTGTCTTAAGTTTCAGCTTTTTCACCATGTCTTCAGCCATCACGTTCTCATAACTTCTACCATCAATCATAATATCACAAAACTTGCCATGGGAAGTGCATCTTGTTTGAAAGATATTTGTTCGCATCCATTCATCACAATCTTCACGGACTGAACTCAAACTTCTTCGAACAACAAGTGATTCTCCAATGTCAGCATAAGTGACATCTTCATCTTCCTTGTCTTTGTCATCGTTCTCCGTTGGTTCCTCTTCATCGCCTTCGTCCATCCATTCTTCTTCATTAAGAGTCACTAATTTGCGGTTTGGACAATCGGAAGCAATATGGCCAAATTCTTGGCATTTGAAACACTTACAAGAATTAGGATTTTGGCGAATTGAACTCGGTCCTCCTTCATTCTTCAGGAATTGAGGATTTGCTTTGTTTGTTGAAAACTTTGGTGCTGAAACTTTAGGGACTAAAGAGCTCCCTCGGTTAGAATTACTACCGTTTGCTCCAAATCGTGGCTTACTTCCATAAGGCTCCTTTTGTTGTTTTTCCACCTTCATTGCGAGCTTCACAACATAGTTGTAAGTCCAATACGGTTGTAATTAGACAATATTGTCAATCTTCAATCTTAACCCACCAAGATAGCGAGTGATAGTTTGCTCTTCTGGTTCCGCCACATCATACTTCATCATGAGATGGTCGAACTCCGCAGTATATTATTCCACCGAAAGATCCTTTTGCTTAAAATTGTGGAACTTAAGGAAAATATCTTGTCGGTAATTATCCGGCAAAAAATTTTGCTTAAGAACTTTTCTCATCTTTTCCCGTGTAGCAATACGACTTCTTCTTTCTCGAGCACTCTGCTTCTTTAAATTCTCCCACCATAGATAAGCATATTTCTTCAAATTCAATGCAACAAGCTTCACCTTTCTTTCTTCTGGCACCTCCTTATAATCAAAGATCCACTCCACCAAACATAACCAATCAAGAAACTCGTCCGGCTGCATCCTTCCTTCAAACTTAGGAATATCAATTCTCAAATCAAATTGATCTCGTTGAACTTCATGTTTTCTTTGATTACGACAACAACAATGATGCACATGTTCCTCCGATGATGCTTCACTTTGGTCATGATAGAAAGGATTCTCATTCTTATGAGGAGAAGATTCACCATCCGAACCATGATGAGAATCAAAAGGCTCATCATGCTCAAGATGTTGTTGAAGTTGTTGTAATTGTCTCCTTAGATCTGCAATTTCAACTTCATAGAGATCTCTTTCACGAGCTGGAGGAGAGTCAACAATTGGCCCACCACGACGACGAACCCGCCAAGACAACCAAAAGCTCTGATACTACTTAATACCAAGATTAATCGGGGAAAGCCCGGGACACCTCGTGAGCACCTCGGAATGGCTATAGTGAGAGAAATGGACACCTTAAAAATAGTAATGGGGACCTCAGAGAGTGATAACCCAGGATAGAGACACCTCGGATAGATAATGAGACATCAAATTAATATACGGGTATCTCGGGATATTTGTGGGACATCGGGAAGACACTTAGAAATACACGATAACTCACAAACTCGGATAGATAAGCTTACCACCCAAGTAGAACACAAAGGGATACAGAAATCACCACCCAATGTAATCCTACACGGGATACAAAACAATAACTCGCCACCTATCGGAATCCACCGAATGATAAGAGTTTGTAGAAGAAATTTGTCTTCAAAGTAGCTTAAGGCTCAAGTTGTATAAACACTCAAATCTGTATATCCCTTTCCACAACAAGAGAGGGGTATAAATAGCAAAGCTTGGATTAACCCTCCAAGCATGAGTAAATGAGAAATACATCTTCCAAAATATTAATTAAGACTTAGGAAACATAAAAGACTCTTAGGGAAAAGAAAAGAACAATCTAAAAATAGCAAACTCATCCAAACTTCGCAACAACTCGTAATGAGCTGACAGCCTAACCTCCTGGAGTAATTTAACCATAACTTCGTCTAGAAAAATCCAAATTGTACGCTGCTTGATGCATTGGAAACTAGACTCGTAGAGATTTCCATCAAGCCATAAATCAAATAGAAACCCTTCGTAAATCATTCCAAAATTGAATTTTAATCTAGACCTTTTATGCTAACCACAATTGTGTCACAATGGTTGAGTCTGAAACCCACAACCATCTCTCAGACTCTGCCATCCCCATCTCTCATTCTTATCCTATTTTTTCAATTATTTCTATTTTATTCAATTTATTTGTTTCATTAACTATCCTACTAATACTCTTTAGGGGTAATGTCATTGTTTGCCACCTAACTATGAAATAATTTCAAACATGTCCCCCTAACTATAAAAATGACGATTTACGTACTCTAACTTTAGAAAATCATCAATATACGCCCCTGTCCAAATCTATATTAAGTCAAATGGAAACACATTTAAAATGACTGAAATGTCTCTCCAATATAATTTTTAAAAATAAATAAATAATCAAGAAATAAATTAAAATATATATATATATATTCTTGAAATAGAGTTTCAATAGTTTTATTTGGAAAAAAAAAATTACCTTCTTCTTAATATTATTTTTTATTTTAATGAATTTTTTTTAATATTTTTAGGAATTTTGTCTTGGAGGAGCATTTCGGTCATTTTATATCTGTTTCCTTCTGAATTAAAGACTGAGTTGGACATGGACATACATTAATGATTTTTTTTAAGTTAGAGGATGTAAATCATCGTTTTCATAGTTTGGGGGCATGATTGAAATTGAACCAGAGTTAGAGGGTGAATCATGACCTCTATTTTTTATTTTATGTTCTGTTAAGGTTTTGTTTACGTCTTGAAATTTGAGAACTTTGCTAATATCTTCTAATCAACGTTGAATCTAATATTTTTGTGACGAATTTGGATTGAGAATATGAATTTTTTTGTCACTGATTTGGTCGTTTAGATTTTAGATTTGGTTGTTTTATGCCTAGATTGTTCATTACCGACAGTCTACTAACTCTATAATAGCCCGGACCGTCAAGACCTCAAGCATTGTCTTATAGTAATGGACATCGCTATTAGACTGAGGTTACAACTAGTGGGAGGATCGTGAAAGTAACAAGAATCTAAGCAAAACACAAGTATAATCTTTTATTAACACTGAAGTATTACAAAAGAGAACACACTTAGTATAATGTACATTACTACAGTACAAAAAGTACAAATATTACAGCGGAAAAACTAAGAGAAACATAAGCAGAAAATCTCTAATCTTCATCGTCATTATCATCCAAGTCTAATATGTTGATATAATTATCAGAGTTCGGTGTGATCCACCTATGGCCCCTTCCCTCTATCAGTACATCTAGGTCACGTGTGACATAAACTCGAAATGTCCGCTCCAAAGAAATAAAGCCATGTTGAATTGCCTTGGTGAACTCATCTAGATAAACCTCAGATATCTGCTAAAATAATATTTAACAAACAACGGTGAGTCCAAATGACTCAGTAAAGCCAGCGGTTAGTGCAACAGAATAGCAGATACAAGAACAAGATATTGAAGAAAACTTGTTTCAACAATAAAATCTCAAGAGAATAAGAAAAATAAAATGAAAAGACTCAATTTTCTCAAAAATGATCTTTCTTTTTTCCATTCTCAATCACCAATCACCACTGCTCTCACTCCCATAGTGAATCACTTGGCCAGAGTGACGGGTTACAAGTAACAATCCGTATTTTTGCAGCAGTACTCCAGAGCACAATATGGCCTCGAGCTCCCAGAGCACAATACGACGGAGAGGCCAGAATGTCACAACAAGTGAACGCATTCTCTTATGCACAGTACTGTCACGTCTTCACAGTATGCGTTAAGTATGCATGTCTCATGTCAACGCCCATACATATCATTCATGATATGCAACACCTTAACCATACTTAAACATCAATATTCTTTTCCAACGTACAAGTTAAGTGTGCATGTCTCATATCAACGGCCATACATCTCATTTATCATATGCAACACCTTGTAGAAAATACTAATTATAAACAACACTTTGATTTCTCAACTTTGATGTTTCCATCATCACAACATTATAAAACATTTCTCAAAGGAAAATGTTGTGAAGGCAAAAACAACACTTTGATTTCTCGGTTAAAAATCGACTTAATCACCATGTAGAAAATACTAATTTTGACATAAAAAGTGTTGAAATCAGAAGGAAATACATATGTTCAAGCCTTGAAAAACAACTTTTGAAAGAAATTTTTAAAAGAATCGGATCAAAGTAGAAAAACACTTTGAAAACGAATCGAACTTTGACAATGGTAATTTTTAGAAAATACAAGCTTGTTCTTCATCAAGAACACGAAGAACATCAAGAACATCAAGAACAATAGGAAGAATAGAACAATCCTAATAACATCAAAAGATGTTTAGAATAATAAATACAAGATTCACATGTTGTGAATGATAACCCCGGGCACTTGTCTAATTTGACGGTAACAGCATATTAATGAGCGTCAGAATGGGACCCAGCCAATTTGAAAAAACCCTTTTTGCCCTCCGTGTTAGGAAAGGTTGCAGTTGAGTGGGGGTCTAATTGGTAATTTATCACAGCACTTGTAGGGGCTGAAAAGGAAAAAATAAGTTTTGTTGGAAGTATTTTACACAGACAAACGCATTTGAGCTGAAATTTTCAAGAAAAAAAAATTTGGGTAAAATTTTGTTTCTCAAACGGGCCCTCAGCCAACTTCTCAGAAGTATAACTAACCTTAATTGGAATAAAATTAGCTGATTTTGTCAAACGATCTATGACCACCCAGATAGCATCTTGTCCAGTCAATGCTCTTAGTAACCCAACTACAAAATCCATAGCAATCTCATCTCATTTCCATACTGGGATCTGTAAGGGATGTAGCAATCCTACAGATTTCTGATGTTCAGTTTTCACTTGTTGACAAATCAAACATCTACTAACAAATTCGAAATTTCACTTTTCATGCCAGGCCACCAAAATTTTGCTTTCAAATCTTGGTACATCCTTGTGGAACCAGGATGCACTTAATACTTTGACCGATGAGCTTACTGTAGTATGAGTTCCTTAATCTCTTTGTTGTCTGGAACCACTATTCTTTCTCTAAAGTATGTCAATCCATCATTTTTAATCACAACTTCTGATTTCGAATCCACAAGTTCTTTTACTATTGAATCTTGAGCCTGTTCATCCTTAGTCTGATCTTGTAGTGTAGATTGAATTGTCAAGACATTTAATTGTTTCACTTTATCTTCCAAAAGTAATTCAATCAGATTCCTCTCCATATCTTTTTCTATTTCAGGAGACAACTTCTGACTCATTTCTTTTCCTTCCCCAAATTTTCTACTTAAGGCATCTGCCACTACATTTGTTTTTCCAGAGTGATAATTGATGGTACAAGCATAGTCCTTGATTAATTCCAAACATCTCCTATATCTCATATTCAACTCATTCTGAGTAAAGAAATATTTCAAACTCTTATGATCTGTATAAATTTCACACTTAACTCCATACAGATAATGTTCCCAAGTTTTAGTGCAAACACTACAGCTGCCAATTCTAAATCATGTGTGGGGTAATTCTTCTCGTGAGTCTTAAGCTGTCATGATGCATAAGCAATAACTTTTCCTTCTTGCATCAATACCCCTCCTAAACCTGTTCTTGAGGCATCAGTATAAATGACATATTTCTGATTCCATAGGTAAAGCTAAAATAGGTGTAGTAATCAATCTGCTTTTCAACTCCTGGAAACTTTGCTCACATTCCTCAGTCCATATAAATTTAGCATTCTTCTTTGTCAATGCTGTCAGAGTTGATGCCAGTTTAGAAAATCATTTTACAAATCTACGATAGTACCCAGCAAATCCAAGAAAACTTCTAATATCATGTACTGTAATAGGTCTTGGCCAAGTATAAACTGCCTCTACTTTTCCTGGATCAACTGATATACCTTGACTCGAAATAATATGTCCTAGAAATGTTACTTCCTTCAACCAAAAATCACATTTTGAGAATTTTGTAAGACCAACCTTAAATGATTCACATGCTCTTCCTTACTTCTAGAGTATATCAATATATCATCAATAAATATCACCACGAAATGATCCAGAAAATCGCTAAATACTCTATGCATCAAATCCATAAATGCAGCAGGGGCATTTATTAATCCAAAAGGCATTACTAGGAACTCATAATGTCCATACCTGGTACGAAAAGCTGTCTTTGGAATATCTTCCTTCCTGATTCTTAGTTGATGATATCCTGATCTCAGATCAATCTTAGTAGATTGAGTGTTTACACAATTTGAGCCCTAGGCTTCTTTGAATAAGGATTTCTTTCCAAATTAACTCTGATCCTTCGGTAGATTCCGATATGTGGAGAGTTCTTGCTCTGTATCGCATGTTAGATGACATTTGGTGGAGATTTTTGTATCTTTTTGTATTTTTACTTAGGTGGTGAGCCTATCTATCTGAGTGTGTGAGTTAAAGTGTGATTCCCGACCTTCCCATTAATATCCCAAGTGATCCAAACACTTTTTTGACCTTCTCATAAACACCAAAAATGATCTCATTACTAAACTGGACAGTGATTTTATTCCTAAAGATCTTAGTTTCCCTGAGCATTCCACTCAGGACGTGTCCTGCACTTTCCCAGTATAACATCGGTATCAAGTGGTATCATAGCTTTTGCTTGCTATGGCAGGTCATTGTCGTTGTGGGCCAAATGTTAATTGTTCTCCAGCTCATGGGAGAGATCAGGTCGAAATTGTAGATCTAAGGAGGCAATTACAACAACTTCAACGTCTTAAAAATTATTAGCCTTTTGATCAAAATGATTCTCATTAGGATTCGGAGAGTAAATATTCTCATCGCGAGAATGAGAACTCTTTCTATATTGATTGAAGTGAACCATCATGAAAGAACAGGTTACTCCTCGCACTACAACAAAAATGATTTCTTTGGGTGGAAAAATAATTTTGTACCGTAAAATAACCTTTCAAGATGGTTTCATTTGCGTCCCAAAAGAACTCACTTTTTTGGATAGACTATGTCATCCCAAAATATGTCACACCGTCAGGTTTAATGGATTAGGCCCAAAAGATATTGTTTGAACGCATCTCAAACAATTTTTAATTTTGTTGTTCCTTACCATCTGAATGCAAAAATAGAATCATTTGTCTCATTCTTTATTGTTCGAACATCATACAACGGTTCATTGTGGAGTGTTTGATACTATTCGTTGACATTCAAAGGAAGGTAAATGGGTCTGTTCGATGTCATTCTCAACTATCCAAACAAGGGTATGAGGATTTGTTCGATACCGTTCTCAAACGTACCAACGTGTGTTATAGATGTTGTTATACCCTCTATGCACAACTTCAAACAAAAGAAGTTTTTATGTTTTATAATGATCATACGAATTCAAATGGAAGGATAGTAATTCTTCGAACGGTTAAGAATGACTAGCTTGTTCTTGTTCGATACTGATAGAATGGGCCTAATGCCAAAACATCCAAACGCATACGTTACTATTGGAACAATCATTATTTAGTAATTAATATGGGTTAGGGACAACTTGCCTCCTGATTTCATACCTATATATTGTTGGTTTTTGTGCACAATCGATATTTTGATGATTTCAATAAATAGATTAAGTTTATAAAATGAACATCTTCAAAAACAAAATCATTTTCATCAAAGAGCCAAAGACTAGAAGGTTGAAGATCTAGAAGATGGAAGGAGCTCAGAAGTGAAGATTCAAGATCTTAGGGTATAAACCTTGTAACTCTTAGTTTTACTTTTGACAAGGATTTGAATCACACTTGCATATCTTTCAAAACTTGCATAAACCGTTTTATCTCTTGCTTGAAAGATCAACATGTTTTTAAATGGTTTCAAAACACCTCAATTAAAATCTCAAACCTTTTATATACTTATGGGAAGTTAATCTTTAAAATTGAGTGTTTCAAAGTGGTCAAAAACATAGTTTTAATTGAACTGGATCATGTGCTTAAGTTGAGGAGGTCGACTGGCTGGTAAAACGGTCGACCGATCTTCGATCGCTTGGTATAGCAGTCGACCGGCTCGTTTTGATAGACGACTCTCAACGGCTAGTTTTCTATTGTGACCTATAAATAGACCTTCGTAACTTTCAAAATTAAAAAGAGAACGACCACACATCTTTTAAACATTCTTATTCCATATTTCTAATATTATTCACACAAATTACACTTTCTTATCCTTGTCATTGTGTGAATCAAAGAGATAGAGCTTTCCATTTTCATATCCACTCTTTGAGAGAGTTGTTTCTCGTATCATCACATCCAAAAGAGGTGTTTTCTTCAGTGAGGTTGTTCACTAAAGAAGAAGTTTAGAGAGGGTATATCTCAAGCTTGGTTTGGTTATGAGTGTTGAACCAGGGAAAACTATTGTACGGTTTTCTCGCACCCAGAAGCTAGTGTGTACATTATTTGGAAGATAGTGAAAAAAGCTCAAGGAAGAGTAAAGGAGCTTGAGAGGTGGATGCATGCGGGTTTGCCACCACCTAAAAATCTCGTGTTTGGTTCTCTAACACTTCTCTTTACATTTAGCACTTATTCACTTGTTGCATATATATACTTGTGTTAAATTATCATTTACTTTGCAAACACGAATTTGAGGGTTAAAAGCGAAAAGTTTTGAAAACTCAATTCACCCCCTCTGGTGTTGCCTTAATCATAGGACTTACATATATATGTATATACTATAAGATCACCACTGATGTGCTGGGATAAAATTGATGTTGCTCCTATATTGTAGGTTCTAAAATTTTGCAGTTGTACAAACTAACATGAAATTGATGACATATATGCCCCTGCAATTGTTCTGAAATTTAGCGCATCCTGATATTCAACGTGCATAACGTCAATGAGATTTGATATCATACAACTGAATGAGAAGTTCATAGAAGACACAGAATAATGGTGTTGTAGTTTCAAGAAATCACCTAGGCGCTGCAATTATGGATATTCTTGAACTTTGCTACTTACGTAACAATATGTTGTATGTTTTCAAATATGATTGGTGGGCCGTAAGCAATAGAGGATGAGCATACTATAACCCTCAACACCGCACACCGGTGATATACTAACAATCCATTTATGTTGGTGGATCAAGGGCGACTAGTGCTTTACTTCGACCATCGAAAGAAGGGTGGATCTAGGCGTATCGTAGAAGGAATCACAAACAAGAATGCTTATGTTGTCCCACCGGTGTTTAATGCAACATTGACGACTCACGAACAATCATGACCAAAAGCTTATCTTGAAGAAGAGTCGTTTCCGTTGTTCGTCAATTTTTAGAGGCTTAACATGCTTCCTTTGTGTATAGCTGATGTAGAACCAGTGGTGCATATTGCGTCTGAAGTCGGAAGGGAGAATCGAAATGTACCAAGTGATAGTGATGACAATGATTTCATTGACGATGGATAGAAAAAGACGAGCCAGCATTTACAGGCTATGCCTCAAAGACAGACGATTTAGTATCCAACAGAGAGGTATCTAACAACGAAGGCCGAAATTCAAACTAAGCCGATTTCAACTCCAACCCTGAGTGAATTTTGGGTATTTAAAGATCTTGTTATTAATTATATCATACAATATGTTTGGAATAATTATTATCCTTTGCTTATCAAGAGTAGTTCTATCTAACTGTTTTTATTCAGTTGATCAGTAGGTTCATGACAATTGGTGGCATACGTGCACGATCTAGTTGGACAGTGTCGTCTACATCATCTTCCTCTTATAATAATCAGCAGCAGGTTGAATTTCCAGGAACCTTACATTCGACTGGGCTGGAGATTGGATCACCTTTTTCAGGGACGACTCGATCGGAGTAGTTGTACATGTACTTGTCTTATATTTATTCTGTTTACTTAGTTGTTTTTTTATTCTGTGTCAGTAATTTGAACGGTATATAGCTTAAAATTTGTGATCTTTTAAACTCGATAGCCACCTGGGGAGTTAGACGCGGGCGTGGGAGGACTTCCTGGTTAGCTCTAGAAAAGCCACAAGCTAATGGGAAGGTTCAACTACACATTCTAATGGTATGGCCAGTGGTGAAGGTGATGGTGCTGGCCAGCTCTTTTCAAAGATTGAGAGTCTCGATTGTCTTAATGCTCCACCTTGGTTCAAAAGCAAGCCAATAGTTCTAGCGGAAAGCAGAACATTTATGATGGATTTTTGTTGGTAAGTAGTTTAAAAGTTTTTGCATGTTCATTAGCTAACAATTCTTGACTAACTTATGAATGTGATATCAATATCTCAGGATTATTTTGGGTTGTATTATGTACGTCTTGTGGTCGTCAGGATGGTTCAGGAGACAAAGGTCATGACCTACTGACACCATAAGAGCCGACTGCACGAGTATTATGCGAAGTTAGGCACTGAAGAGAAGGCACTGCTACATCCACGTTCGGATACCTTGGTAGAGCAATGGGCGAAAGTGTGTGATTTATTCTCAAGTGAGGAGTTCAAGGTATAGCAATTATTAAGTTTTTTGTTCTATTCTCACTATCTGTTTTAATTATATATTTCTTTAGTTTGTAGAGAAAAAAATGAAATTAATAAACAAAATCATGCACGTTTAACTACCTATCACACATCAGTATCGAGATTGCTTTTGCGCACTCGTTTGATAATGGTATCAAGGTTGCTTTTTTGAACGAAATCATGCACGTTTATATATGTGGACCTTCTCATGTATGATGAATATGTTCTCGAGCTGAAATGAGAAAGAAATAACTCGTATGACATGATTTTGACGGTCGAATAATGTTAAAATCTTAACATTGTTGCAGTTTTGAAACTAGATGGTTTAATGTGATGATAGTTTCAAGTTTGGACACCCGAAATGACATTTGCTTCTTTGTCTAATTGGAGGTGCAAAGATGTGTATTTATCTCCTTACATA
Source organism: Myrica gale (assembly GCA_963930655.1). Taxonomy (NCBI): domain Eukaryota; kingdom Viridiplantae; phylum Streptophyta; class Magnoliopsida; order Fagales; family Myricaceae; genus Myrica; species Myrica gale. The sequence goes on from OZ005620.1 coordinate 15,935,232, forward strand.
TGATTTGTATATCAGGTTCTAAACCAACCCCAATTTTTTTTTCTGCACCTTCAAAATAGTTGATTTGACATGATATGTCACCAATCGATCATCCCTCTTCAATCCTTGCGCACGTTGCAACTAATTGCACCCCTATTAATATATTAACCTTTGACAAAATCCAAAAGGTAATGTAAAAACTGTTTTACATTTGTAGGACAACCAAAAGGCATGGCTTTAACATAAAGTCAACTGTAGGACGGCCAAATATCATAACTTCTACGCATCGCGTCTTAAAGCGAAAATAATAAAGAATTTTTATCATTGTATTATATATCTATAAAAATATCGTAGCTAAATTACATGTATCGAATGCAAGGGTACCCAAAGATAAGAAAGTTTTAACAGCGGCAGAGTTGCGATGGCTAGGGAACGTGCTTGCAAAATTATGGTGGTGATGATTGTGCTGGTTATGCTCATTGTCTTCTTAATATCCTATCCCGGATCGTCATCATTCCTATGAATTTGATAATATTCAAAGCCCAATTTCAAGTTGTCTTGAAGGAAAAATTGGAAGTAGTGGACAAATATGGCTACTTCACAAGTTTCGATATCCTATCGGTATCGTAACAAGTTTTATGGAGTGCATCCTGATTCACGAGCACATACTAGGCGACCCAATGGCCCTAGACGTTGAATGGTGCTTCGAAGATTGCAAATCGAGAAAGGGACTTAGGCCATTTTCCTTTTGCTTGTTAGATTGTTATGAAAAGCATTTCAAACAACACTCGGATGTTGTTTACACGTGGAATCCATGATCTCCAATATTGATTTGGTAAGAGTTTCTAACTATTGTATCTCTTTAATCTATATATATAGAATGCAACAACAAAAATACAAAATCACTGTACAACACTGTAGGGGTATTCAAAATTACCGTGAGAACCGAAATACCGGCTACCGTAGGTTCACTCTGCCTAGAGTTAGAGCCGGTACCGATACCCAATTTTGGGAAGCCGGATTCGGAATTGAAATTCTAACTGGAACATGCAGAAATTCTAGTTCCGCTTTTTTTTTTTTTGTTCAAAATTTGAATATGAAATGATATCGTTTTTGCTAGTTTTTAATGTTTGTTGGCATTATATTCCATATCAATTGAGTCTTGTAATCATCAAAGTTCTGATAGTTGACGTGCTGAAGTTTCGTAGTCATTGAAGCAAGTTTCCTTGGAGAAAATCTACTGAAGAGAAGATTCAGAGTTTTGAGTCAACTGCTTGATGCGGGTTCAAATGAGTTATTTGTATTGCTTTGATTGAGTCTTGTAAGTTAGCAAAGGTTTGCTGTATTCATGGTCACCGATTGTATATGTTGTTCTCTTAGTTGATTGGTTAAGAGACTGCATGGCATCCAAAGCCGGTAAAGGTTCGAATTTTTATTTCGGCATTTGGGTGTGTATGAGTTTGCTTTAGTTTAATTAGAGGTGCAAAGATGTGTATTTTTCTCCTTACATATAATTTTTATGTCATAGGTTTTAAACCAACCACATTTGTTTTTTATACCTTCAAAATAGTTATTTGACATGATATGTTGCCAATCGGTCATCCCTCTTCAACCCTTTCTTACCTTGAAACTAACTGCACCTCATGAATATATTAACTTCTGACAGATTCCAGAAGGTAATGTAAAAAACTGGTTTACAACTGTAGGACAGCCAAAAGGCAATGATTTAACATAAAGTCAGCTAGCTTTAGGGTATATCAAAATAGCATAACTTATAGACATCACCTCTTAAAGCGAAACTGATAAAAAAAAAGTTCTAACACAGGATTATGGGGGTGATGATTGTGCTGGTTATGCTCATTGTTATTAAAGCGCAAGCGCATGACCCAGCTTGCCTAACAAAGGTACAACGTCCGACCACGTCGAAACAAAAGGAGGAGACTACTTGGTCTTCATATCCTATCCCGCATCGTCGTCATTCCGTTGAATTTGATAATATACAAAGCCCCATTTTCTAGTTGTCTGGAAGGAAAAATTGGTCGATTTCGACAAATATGGCTACTTCACAAGGAGGAATATCTGCTCTGTATCGTAAGAAGTTTTGCGGAGTGCATCTATATTCACAAGAACAACTTCAGCAACTCAATGTTTCTAGGCATTGAATGGTGCTTCCAAGATTGTCTATTGAGAAAGGGAGTGCCATATATGACGCCGGACAGAATAGAGATTATTCTGTAGGCTAAACAAGAGGCAATTTGCGAGAAGGGAAATAGAGAATTTCGACCCAAAGAATTCAGAAACACTCTGGATTCAATAAAATTCGTATTATTCAGGAATGGTTCGAAATAACCCACAAGCCGGGTTAAAATAGTTGAAATTCGACCATAAATGGAAGTTTGCCAAAAATGGCAAAACCCTAAAAACCTTACCAAAACGAAATAAGGAAGGAAATCAAGGGATTGCCAAAAATCTGGCCCAAATCGGGATCAAAATTATTTCCTAATCGACAAAAAAGAAATTACCATAAATAGCAAAAATTAACTAAAATTTGGGTTTTGAAAAGGAAATCAGCGGATTTGGGGCTCGAAACAAGGTGCACAGAGCGTAGCTGGGTGGCTATGACGTGTGTGCCGAAAAGAGCTTTCCAAATTGGGGTCACGGGCGCAAATCGGACACCTGTAGCCAAAGTTAAGGCCAAAATACCGACATGTGCACGGAAACTGCCCCAATTAGGCTAATTCACGATTTCTTGCCAATTTTGCGCTGATCCTCCCGCTCCAGGTGATTCAGCACCATCAATGAGCAATCTGACAGCTCTGGATCATCTGGGTCGGATCCCCCTGCATCAGTCTCCCCGGGTTGGAAAGAACTCGTCCTCGAGTTCACATCCGTAGCAGAATCCACAAAGCAAGGGCTCAAGTGTTTCACATTAAAGACATCAGAGGTCTTTAAGTGACTAGGGAGACGCAACCTGTAAGCGTTGTCATTGAGCTTCTGCAGTATCTCACACGGCCCAATCTTCCGCTCCTTAAGCTTATTATACTCGCCCACAGGGAAACGATCACGAGTTAATACGGCCCAAACAAAATCACCGACATCAAAAAGTACCTGACGACGATGCGTGTCTGCCCGAACTTTGTATTTGGCATTGCTCTCGTGAATGGCCAGCTTCACCTGCTCATGGATGCCACGAAGATGTTGGGCCGACTCATCGGCCCGAGGATGCACACGACCCACACGTGGAATAGGAGCTAAGTCCAGTACGCCAGATGGGTTCTGACCATAGACAATCTCAAAAGGGCTCAGCCCGGTGGTCCGGCTCGTTGACCTGTTGTAAGCAAATTCTGCTTGCAGTAAGGCTAAATCCCACTGCTTAGGCTTAGTGTCTGCCAAACACCGCAACTGATTACCTAGACTCCGATTTACCACTTCGGTCTGACCGTCCGTCTGGGGATGATAAGCGCTGCTGAAATTCAACTTCGTTCCCAGCTTTCCCCATAGGCTCCTCCAAAAATTGCTGATGAACTTGGTGTCTCGATCTGTCGTGATGGAGCGAGGCACCCCATGGAGACGAACAATTTCCTTGAAGTAGAGATGGGCTATCCGGACAGCATCCATAGTTTTCCTGCAAGCTACAAAGTGGGCCATCTTGGAAAACCTGTCAACCACAACAAAAATAGAATCACAGGCCCGTTGGGTACGGGGTAAGCCCAATACGAAGTCCATGCTGACATCAATCCACGGAGCTTCGGGAACCGGTAAGGGGGTATAAAGGCCTGCATTAGTGAGGACGCCCTTGGACCTTTGGCATACAAAACAACGCTCCACAAAGTGAGCCACGTCGCTGGGCAATTTGGGCCAATAGTAATCAGAAGCAATAAGGGCCAATGTCTTGTCTCGCCCGAAGTGACCCTCATTATGAAGTTCACTAATAATCTGCTGCCTTAGTGAACAATCTGGAATACACAACTGTAGCCCACGAAACAAATACCCATTATGCAAAAGAAAATCATGGCGATGACCAGAGGTTACCTCCTGAACGATCTTTCCAAAGGACGGATCTGTGGCATACAAATCAGTAAAAGCTTCGAATCCAGTGACTTTGGTACTCATGGTGGTGAGGAGTAAAGAGCGACGGCTAAGGGCATCTGCAACACGGTTCAGGCTCCCTGCTAGGTGCCTCAGGATAAAGGTAAACTCTTGTAAGTACGCCACCAACTTAGCATGTCGTCTGCTCAGCTTGTGTTGACCATTGATGTACTTCAGGGCTTCATGGTCAGTAAGGAGAATGAATTCCTTCTGCACAAGGTAGTGCCGCCAATGCTTCAAGGACTGGACGATGGCGTAGAACTTCAGATCATAGGTGGAGTAGTTCTTCTTTGAACCGGATAGCTTCTCACTGAAGAAAGCTATGGGCCGCCCCTCCTGACTTAGAACACCGCTAATGCCAACTCCAGATGCATCACAATTCAACTCAAATACTTTGTCAAAATCAGGGAGTGCTAATACCGGTGCCTCTCTCATCTTCTGCCTGACCAGTTGAAAACTGGCTTCTGCTTCCTCAGACCAGTGAAAATCTCGTCCCTTTAGGCACTCTGTGATAGGAGCAATTAGGGTGCTGAAATTCCGGATGAAGCGGCGATAGAAGGATGCCAACCCATGGAAACTCCTGACATCATGCAAGGTCTTCGGCTGGGGCCACTCCAAGACTGCATCTATCTTCGACTGATCTGCATGAACACCAGCAATAGACACAACAAAACCCAAAAAGGTTACAGAAGTAGTGAAGAAAGAACACTTCTTCTGGTTAACGAACAGACGCTCCGTCCTAAGCATCTCAAAAACAGCACGGAGGTGATCGAAGTGTGAGGCCCACGTAGGGCTATAGATCAGGATGTCGTCGAAGTAGACTACTACGAACTTCCCCATGAAAGGCTGTAAAACCTGGTGCATAAACCTCATGAACGTGCTGGGGGCATTGGACAGTCCAAATGGCATGACCATCCATTCATACAGCCCATGCTGCGTCTTAAGCGCCGTCTTCCACTCATCTCCAGGCCTGATTCGGATCTGGTGGTATCCGATCTTAAGGTCAATTTTGGAGAAGACCTTAGAACCGGACAATTGATCTAGCATGTCGTCCAGGCGGGGAATGGGGAATCGGTACTTCACCGTAATCCTGTTGATGGCTCTGCTGTCTACACACATGCGCCAGGAACCATCTTTCTTCGGCACCAACAAGGCAGGAACGGCACATGGGCTCATGCTCTCACGGATATAGCCCCGCTCTAGCAACTCTACCACCTGTCGCTGCAACTCTTCAGCTTCCTTCGGGCTGAGGCGGTATGCTGGTCGGTTGGGCAAACTCGAGCCCGGGATCAAGTCAATCTGATGCTGGATATCTCTCATAGGCGGTAGTCCAGGAGGAAGGTCTTCGGGCATCAAATCAGAGAAACCCGAAAGTAGCTGCTGGACCTCCGTGGGTAATTCTGGAACTTCGCCTGCAACACTATCTCCACAAGGTAATAAAGCAAAGACTACGTTCTCACGCTCAACCTCGACTAAAAACCTGGACATTGAAAGTAGATTGTTATTATTGACAACCGGGGTGGGGTTGGGTCCTTCCCGACGAGGTGCCAACACAATCTTTTTCCCTTTGATGCTAAGGGAATAAGTATTTTTCCGTCCGTCATGTACCACACTCCGATCATACTGCCAGGGTCTCCCTAACAGTATGTGACATGCATCCATAGACACCACATCACACCAAGCATTATCAAAGTATTTCTTGCCAACAGAAAAAGACACTAGGCATCGTCTATCTACGGTTACCTCACTGCCCTTATTCAGCCATGATAGTTTGTATGGCTTGAGGTGACAATCTGTCTTCAACTGCAACTTCTGGACAGCGTCTTCAGAGACTACGTTCTCGCAACTGCCGCTGTCAATAATCATCTTGCATACTTTATCGGCCACGGTGCATGTTGTATGGAAGACATTGGTTCTCAACCAATCATCTTCGGAGTCGCCTCTGGGAGTCAAGAGGCTCTTACGAATGACCAAGGTCTCATGGCCATCTCCATACAACACATCCTCCTCTCCTTCTTCGTCATACACTGGCTCTCCCACCTCTTCAGTTTCGTACTCCATGCCTTCCTCAAGCAACAGATTCTTGCCCGTCTGACTGGCAGGCTTCCTGCAATGAGTTGTTATGTGCCCCAATTCACCACATCGAAAACACTTAATGGTAGGGTTAAGATTACCCTTTGGTGGTTGCTAGGGAGGACGGGATTCTTGAGGGCGAGCCGACCTATTGCTTTGGTCGTTTCTGATGATGGGCCTCCTATTTTGCTGTTTCTCCACAGCAAGAGCACGCTGGTAGGCCTCAGAAACCGTCCACAGTTAGTGAAGGCTGAGGGCATCCTGCAGAGGTTGTCGCAAACCCCCCAAATAGTGCGCCACCATCTGCTCGTCTGTCTCACTCAGATCATTCCGAGCGACCAACTGATAGAACTCCTCCGTATAATCGTCCACCGATCTCATTCCTTGCCTCAAGGAATGAAGTCGCTGAAACAGGGTTTGAGTATAGCCAAAAGGAAGGAAATGGCTATTTAACTTCTTCTTCATCTTCTCTCAATCAGAGATCTTGGCCTTGCCCTGCCGGTCTCTGGAACGTTTCAACTGCTCCCACCACGCAGATGCTCTCCCTTTGAGTTTGATGGCCACCAGTTTCACTTTGACACGATCTGGGACCTCCTTGTAATCGAAAATACGTTCTACTTCATTCAACTAATCGATAAAACAATCGGCTCGTAACGTACTAGAAAACTCAGGCAAATCAACTCTGAAGCCGAGATCTCCATAACGGTTCTCTCGACCACGGTACTCCCGGAGTTGATTGTGATACGGGTTTTCGAAGGTGGAGCTGTCGGTATCAGAATCTTCCACATCATGATAACCGATCTCCTGCGCCACCAGGCGCTGGGATAACTCTGCCACTTGCCTCTGCAAATCCTCAATCATAACATCCTGAATGTTACGATCACGGTGCGGGACTTCCTCATTCGGAATCTGCCCACGACGACCACCACGACCACGACCACCAGCCATTGATACTGATGAACGTAAACTGCCTCAGGAAGAAACTTGAGCTCTGATACCAATTGACGCCGGACAGAATAGAGATTATTCTGTAGGCTAAACAAGAGGCAATTTGCGAGAAGGGAAATAGAGAATTTCGACCCAAAGAATTCAGAAACACTCTGGATTCAATAAAATTCGTATTATTCAGGAAAGGTTCGAAATAACCCACAAGCCGGGTTAAAATAGCTGAAATTCGACCATAAATGGAAGTTTGCCAAAAATGGCAAAACCCTAAAAACCTTACCAAAATGAAATAAGGAAGGAAATCAAGGGATTGCCAAAAATCTGGCCCAAATCGGGATCAAAATTATTTCCTAATCGACAAAAAGGAAATTACCATAAATAGCAAAAATTAACTAAAATTAGGGTTTTGAAAAGGAAATCAGCGGATTTGGGGCTCGAAACGAGGTGCACCGAGCGTAGATGGGTGGCTATGACGTGCACGCCGAAAAGAGTTTTTCGAATTGGGGTCACGGGCGTGAATCGGACACCTGTAGCCAAAGTTATGGCCAAAATACCGACATGTGCACGGAAACTGCCCCAATTAGGCTAATTCAGGATTTCTTGCCAATTTTGCGCTGATCCTCCCGCTCCAGGTAATTCAGCGCCATCAATGAGCAATCTGACAGCTCTGCATCATCTGGGTCGGATCCCCCTGCATCAATATACCCGTAAATTTCCCTTAAATTTTCTGTTAGATCGTTATGAAAAGCATGTCAAACAACACTCAGATGTCGTTTACACGTGGAATCCATGATCTCTTTAATCTATATAGAATGCACCAAGAAAAATACAAATCAATGTACTAGAGTAGGGGTGATCATGATTTGGAATTCCAGCTCTTGTTCCAGTATTCGATTCCAGTAGGCTCACTCTACCTTGAATCGGAGCTGGTATTGGTACCCAATTTTGGGGTACAGCTGAAATCGGACTAGGTACCGGAATTCCGACTTCCAATTGAGGTCTCCTTGCAAACGACTCACTCACTCTGCCTCTCATCTCTCTTCGCCCTCAATCCCTCTGTCTCTCAGCTATCCTATCTCGCTCTCAGCTTGCTCTCCTATCTTTGGTGGTTGTGGCACCGTGGACAATGGATGAGCCTGAAACCCACAACCATCTCTCAGACTCTGTCATCCCCATCCCCATCTCTCAGATTGTTCATTACCGACATTCCACTAACTGGTTCTAAAGTTCCGGCACCAGCACGGACAGATTCTGGCAATAGCTGAAACCGGATGTCATTTAGGCAGTTCTCATAGTAGTGGTAGCGAAAGTGGATCCCGTTAATTCTGATACCCACCCCAATACTATTGTCCCCAAAAAAAATCACTCAAAGTAGCATTTGAAACTCCTTGGAATCCTTTTATGATCTATCTTCATCTAGTAAATTTTCGATGCGAGACTTGAGAAGTTATATACTCTCTCTCTCTCTCTCTAAAGCATTACTAGACACACAAGAACAACAAATCCATTTCCAATAACTAATCTCGAATATTTTGTTATATATCATGACAGTGGTCATCACCGAACCTCAAAATTGAAATAATTATCGGAATACTAAGAGTCTTTTATGTTTTATAAGTCTCAATTAATATTTTGAAAGTTGAATTCGCATTTACTGATACTTGGATGGTTGTTCCAAGCTCTATTATTTATATCCTTCTCTAGCAATGGAAAAATAGAGATTGAGTGTTTATACAAATTGAGCCTTAGGCTTCTTTGAAGAATGGTTTCTTCCCAAATTAACTCTAATCCTTCGGTTGATTTCGATATGTTGCGAGCTCTTGCTCTGTATCCCATGTTAGATTCCATTTGGTTGAGATTTTTGTATCTCTTTGTATTTCTACTTGGGTGGTGAGTCTATCTATCATAGTGTGAGTTAAAGTGTGATTCCCGACCTTCCCCTTAATATCCCAAGTGAGCGTGGATCTGAAGGAGGCAAAACGTTTGGGCTGCTAGTTTTCAACGATCCAGGATTTTCCGCTGCGCAATCCTTACACCCGGGTCTCCCTCTTTTTAAACCCTGCCCCAATCCAATTCTCCCGGAATCCGATCCTCTGTCTTTGATCAAAGACTATCATTCCCGATACACAACTTTGGAACCTCAGTCTTCTGGAAATTTTTTTTCATAAGATTTCAGTTGAACATATTACTCAAATCCATCTTCCAAGCCCGGACACCGCTGATTGAGCAATTTGGGTGCTCAACTCCTCAGGTAACTTCTCGGTTAAGTCGGCATATCACCAAATTTTCTCTGACCGCACACTCCCATCCGACGATGTACCTCCAATCGACTACTCCAAATTAATTATGGCATCTTAATATTGATGAAAGACTGATAGTCTTCTCCGGAAAATAGCGTGGGATATCTTACATACCCGAGGTAATCTTGCCCGCCGCCTTCATGACAATTTTGTAGGACCACTTTCTTGCCCTCTTGGTGGACAGGAGGAGAATCTTCTGCACATACTGTACTCTTGCTCCTACTCCCGACTAATTTGGCGTTTCTCGCACTGGCCTATCTCCGCGGAATTACTCGGTGGTGGCAACCTTCTTAATTGAGTAAACAGTATCCTTGACCCTGTTCGTTGCCTTGGTATTTCTGATACTGATGCCCATGGCTTTCAATTATATGCTATGGTTATGATTGAATCCATCTGGTGCGTCCAAAACCAATCACTACATGAAGAATCCTAGTTGGACCGCCTTAGCCACTCCAGACAGATTTTGTCTAATTACTGGTAACACTTGGCAGCTTGGAAGTTTCCACCTCGTCTTACCAAACGTCTTCCAGTCCGTATTTTTGCTGAGGGAGGCTACTCCACTCTTACTTTTGATGTTGCATTAATCCGGCCTATGTTCTCTGTGGCCTCTACGGCCCTCTTCAATTCTAATGGACATCTTCTTCAGGACTGGACTTGCAAATCTGTGATCATTGATCCCAGGGGTGGAGAGAGGGGGGCGCGGGGTGCAGCCGCCCCCCTCAGGTATCCTGCTTTTTTTGTGAATTTTACAATCCGAGACAAAAGAGTTCAGCTGGAGAAGAGGTGTGAAGTAAGAGCGAGCGACTTGCAGAGAGGGAGAGAGAGAGGAGCGTTGTTTTGAAAATTACTATTCTTTTCCGGACATGAATCTTCAACGGGAAGTTGCGGCCATACGAAAATGCCCTTCGATTTTATATAATGCACACCCAATACCACTCTTCTGCGACTAACGACTACTGGAGGCTTTCCTTTTTTATTTTTTTATTTCGGGTAAGTTAACGTTATAAGCAAAGCAACTTGTCTGTAACGACTCGCGGGCTTTTTCATTTCCTTTTGTACGCTAAGAGAAAAACGTTTTTGGATCATTGGATTGATCAACGAAAATTTCTTAGATTTTTCTCAGTAATATACAGAGAACGGGGGAAAGGATTCCCTCCTAATATAGACTATTTGATAGTTCTTACAGACCATTGGATTGACGACAGCACATTAATAAATTCATTTAATGGTCTATATTACATATAAAAAAAAATTTCACTTTGTATTTTTTTTTTACATTTCAATATAAACTATTAAATAAATTTATTAATGTATTGCCATCCATCTAATGGCTTGTTATGACCTATTAGGTAATCCCTCTTAATAGGGAATCCGAGTTCGAGAACAGGACACTTGCAAAACCAGAAACTTCCACACAAGACACGTTTGCGAAGCACTGGCCACGCTGTCACTGGGATGCCTATGCCACGTTTGTGAAGTGGCAGTGGAAGGCTTACGTGTCTTTCTGGTTTCTGCTATGATTTTTATGTTAAAAATCAAGAACAGAAAAGAACAAGCTGATAAAAACGGTTCGATCAATGAAGGTCCCGACTTTATGGAGTTAGCACCCTTATAACAGTTTTATCATCAATTTTAAGGGATTAATTTTTTTAATTAATTTTTTGTTTTTATCTGAGCGAGATATTGGTGTTTGATACTTCCCACTTCACACGGTTCATACGCAGGGTTTTAGGAGTTAGGGTTTTAGATTTCACTTGTACAACATGCAACACTTACGAACTGAAATGAAGAACTACGGTCGGTCACTAACTGACTGACTGATTATTAGATTTAAAATAATTTTCGTTTCTGCCCCCTAAATAAAATTCCTACCTCCGCCAGTGTCTGTCCCTCTCTTCCCTGGCGAATTGCTTCCCTTATCTCTTCTATGGTGGATCTCTTGGGTCAGTTCTCTTGCGTGTCCCTCATCAAACTCCCCAGGAATGAAAACTTTGTGCATGGCTCATGATATTGCAGAATGGGCAACAGCCCATTCTTTTGTTGGTGAGGTTTCCAAAGTGGACTCTGAAAATTTAATGGCGCCAAACCTCCTTGAGTGTATTTCCATTTCTTGCTAGCTCGTTGTTGTTTATTTTTTTGTTTCTGTCCGGTTTTAGTTTTCTCTTTACCTTGTTCATCTGTTTTTTTCAATATATAATACGTATGATTCATCCAAAAAAAAATTTGTTGCTAAAGTCTGTTTTTTGGGACGGATTTTTGGCAAAAAAATCAAATTTGTCCCGAATTCTTTAGACATGCATCAATCATCTACCCTGAGGCGATAACAAGCACATTCTGGAGATGAAATATTTGGTCCCAAAATTTTTTATATATGTTGCAAAAGTCCATTTTGCTGTAGCAAGTTATTTACGGGTCCAAATGCAGGCAAAGAAAATTTTTAAGAGTTGAGAAGCCTTTTGCAGTTTACTATTTTATAACTCAGTGACACATATATATGTTCTTAAAATGTCATGTTTAGTTGATGATATATTGGCATTATACTTCAAATCACTGCTAGAAATTTGAGTTTTAGTCACGAAATAAATTTTGCCCCTAAAAGCCTTCTTTTGATGAAGAATTGTTAATTACGTCACTAAAAATAGATTATTTTTGACGAAATTGACTTCGTCACAAAATAAAATTAGAAAAATAATTAGTGAAGAAATTGTTTTCACTAGAAACAAGAGCCTTTTGTGACGAAATTATTCATCACCAAGCCGTAATTCGATCGGTCACAATACCGATTGATCGGTACTTTTATATTAAGAACAAAAAATTATGCGATGAAATGTTCCGTCACGATTTGCATAGGGCTTTCATGAGGAAATTACTTCGCCACCCCTAGTGATTGATCATCGATAATGTCGATCGATCGGTCTGAGGTGATACAACAACTCGACCGATCGGTCTGGGCGATACATCCCAACAATCAATCATCTAATATCCACTATCGATCTGGAATGAATTGACACATGCACACACCGAGCAGTTGGTAACTGTCACTTTTTCGAATCGACGTTTGATCGGCAATCACACCCGATCGACCGTCACTTTTTTGAAGTGTCATTCGATCACTATAAGGTAACGATGAATAGGTTCGTCAACAAATGGCAGTGTGCCACGTGTAATAAAATATGCGATCGATCGGATCGTGCAATGATATGAAAGAAACTGAACACCATTTTTTCACAGTTACCTCTCCTACAATCTCAAAATGGCTCTCAACCATCAACAAGGTCTTATTGCATTATCCTTTGAGCGTGGAAAAATTTCACGTTGTCATCTATGTTAAAGGTACGTATTTATTTTATGTTTTTTAAGGGTTTAAATAGATTTTTAGTTTTGTATTTTTAATTTGCTATATAATCCATTTAGCTCCATGAAAAATATTTATTTTTTTTGTTAATATTTGTTTTAGAAGATTATGATTGTTTAGGGATCAATTTTGGGTCATTTTAGGCTTGTTTTGGGGTAATACAGGTTCTGTCTTTTTTTTTCAACATTCCCTAGCCGATCGATCATTTTTTCATGGCGTTTGATCAGTAGGTGGTTGTTGAGTTAGACGATTGATCGGTCCTCAAACGGTGCATTCTGGTTTTCAACCGATCATTCATAGTAGTTTGTCAATTAATCGTTTAAGTATTACCTAGACCGATCGATCACACATTTTAATGACGATCGTTGATCAGAAACTATGCATTTTAATTGTTAGGCGAGTGATCACTGTTGTGATACGATCGATCGATAGTCCATTCGGAGGGTTTTAGAGTTGGCATCGATTGATAGTCTCTATTTGTGCGATCGATCGATGATCGTAAATTGAAATGTTGCGTTTACCATAACAAGTGATCGATCAACCCTACGTTGATCGATGTCGTGAATAATATTGTGCGTTTTGTCATACTCACGATCGATCCCAATTAGTATACATTCGGACAGTTTTAGCCGATCGATCTGAAGTGTAATAAAATGCACCGTTTATTATTTTGAGAGCGATTGGTGTACTGGACCGATCGATAGATGGTTTAATAAAATAAACAATTTGAAATAAGCGGTCGATCGCACATTTGGACCGTTGGATCGGTTCATGGGGTCAATTGCTCAGATTGGCGATGGATCACCATTTTATTGCATCTTTTAATATATTTAATTATGTTTCTATTATATTTATTTATATACAATTGTTGCAGCATATATAAAATGTCTAGAGTTAAGCGTTCATGTACTACGAGGACCGAGGCAGCTTCGTCGTCCCAGGAGCAGCAGGAACCAGAGCTTACAATCGTGGCAACCTTGTTGGTGAGGTTTGTTCCTGCATCAATGAACCTGTTGGTCAACAGTTTATGGCTCGTCACGTTTTCCTCCCTGTTGGTTGTGCTGATATGGATGAGTTTCCGGGGATGTGGGAGCGCGGTGCTTGCTTACCCTCTCCTCCGACGTTCAACACCTCCGCTTGTGGCGGACTTTGCTGTGGGTCTTTGGACCCGTTTCAAAATTATGGGCCTTTTGGCCCACTTGTATGAGGCCTTTATGGCCATTTAGATCCATGCCTTTAAGGCCCGTAGATGTATGGCCCTTCGAGCCCTTAATATTGTTGTTATGGGCTTTATGCTCCTGTTAAATGTAACCGGCCTTGGTGGCTAATTTGTATTCATCACATATGTAATTTTCTCGAAGAAATGAATAATTCATGTTTACTTAGAAAAAAAAAGGTTTGTTAGCGTGTAAGAATGTTAATTACAAGGATTCAAAGGAATATATATATATATATGTACCCACTAGGATAATTATTCCTTGCGCACCTCAGGATTTCTTCAAACAAATTTTTATCAATAATAATTTCCCCAAATTCGATTCAAATTCATCCTATTGAATTTGCTAATCTCTGAGACGTAGCACCGATGGGAGAACTAATTTTGGACAAACTCGAGGACGTACATCGGAGAATATCATAAACTATTTTCTGATCAACTTTCCGTGCATTAGTCATGTATTCGTTCGAGCACGAGGAGATTATCAGGCCGGGATAGAATAAAAATATTATAATTAAACTGATTTTGGAATAATTTTCTTTGGAAAATATGCCTCTTCTGGTTGTGGAGTGTAGGGTTCATTACTGTCTTCACGAATCACTTTAGTGTTCGAGCTACATTTCCCACGTTCATATGTTATGGTTCTAACCATCGATGGATCATATGTCCATGAGGTCACATGACAAGTGAAGGAGTTACTTGGGTAGCAACTTGTCCAAGAGGGGGATGGATGCACTTACATTATGTTGAAATAAGTGAAAATGGGATTGAGAGAGTGGACAAAACAATTTAAGGTGGTTTAGTATTGCAACCTACGTCCACCGTCGAGAAAGTGCTTACAAGATCTTAGAGAGGGTGTATTTATACAATAATGAATGAGACAAATCTCCACAAATTATCTTCACTTGTAACACTCTTAATGTGTTGTAATTTGTGCTTAGTTGAATGCAATTATCATTATTAGAAAAAAAACAAAGGAGAAAAGTCTCCATAAATTAGTACCCTTAAATTGTGGCTTAATAAAAGGCCTCAATCAAGGGCCATCAATCTTTGTTAAAATTTAAAATATAAGAGAATTGTTTAGACTAAGAGAAAGAGAAAGAGATAAGAGAGACGGTTCGGTACATTGACCTACATCGATAGTGGGAAGGCCCAGGCAAAGCGGCACACTTATATACTCTTTGGTGTAAGGATGTATTACAATGAGGCTTTATTTATAAGCCCTCAATTACAAGAGTCCACATTACTTTTGTAATATTGGACTCTAACTCTCCCCTGCCAACTCAAGTTGAGTTTGGACTTACAAAAAAAAATTCCCAATAAGAAAAAAAGTTGCGACTAAAAGTTATGGTAAATACGGTTGGTGACAAATGAGGTCGCCTGAAGTGGGCAGATCATCGGAAAATATGCCGAAAGTTCTACAGACTAGTGCCGGATGGAGCATTGTAAAGCCTGAGAAATGATGTCAAAAGTTCATCGGATTGATAGTGAAACGGCATCTCATAAAGCCCTAGAGACGTTGTCGACAGTTCATCGGATTAATACGAACGGCCCGTCGGAAAGCTTGAGAGAAGAGGCCAAACGAGGCAGTGGAAGGCCCTAAAAAGATGTTGGAGGTTCGCTGAAATAGTGTCGAACTGGCACTGATCACCAAAGAAAAGATAAACATAAGTCGGTCATAATGTTGCTAAAATTGCCACCGGACTGGATTGGGCCTGGACTTGAATTAGTTCAGACGTGACTGAGCTTGAACTAAACGGAACTGGGCCTAAACTGGGTTGAGCTAGGCCAACAAAAGTTTTACCCAAACTAAGCAAACAGGGCCACAGGAACAAAATGCTACTTCTAGTTGTTCCCTTCGAACATTTTTGCTTGGAAAAAATTGATCATATAGTCATAATGTGTTTTTTCTACGGGAAGAGGGCTTAAGGCATTACTTAAAAAGTCATAAATCTTTAGAAGATTAGTCGATTTGCTGTCTTGGTTGAGAACATCTCTTCATTATCTACAAAATTTCACTTATTTACAAAAAAAGGGAAACATCGTCCAATCAAACTATGTGGTCGATGTGATTTGGGTAGAAACTAAGTTTTTCATATTATGCCTTTGAAATATCAAAATTCGTTTGTATGCACCTTCTAAAATAGGATGATTAATTCTGGGGTTGAAATGTGCAAGAAATAAGTCCTATGACACGATTTTGATAGGTCGAATAATGTCAAAATCTTAACATTATTGCATTCTTGAAATAGAGATAAATGTAAAATCAGTCCCTCTGCTATACGCGAAAATCGAATTAATCCTTGTAATAACAAAAGCGTAAAATTAATCTCTCCGGTTCCATTTTTTGTAGTTGATCCTCCATCAGGGACTAATTGGTAGTTTCAAGTTTGGACACCCGAAATAACATTTGCCGCTTAGTTTAATTGGAGGTGCAAAGATATGTATTTTTCTCCTTAAATATGATTTGTATGGCACAGGTTTTAAACCAACCACATTCTTCTTCTATTCCTCCAAAATAGTTTATTTGAGATGATATGTTGCCAATCGATCATCCCTCTTCAACCCTTGCGTACCTTGAAAGTAACTGCACCACATTATATTAACCTTTCACAGAATCCAAAAGGTAATGTAAAAACTGTTTTACAACTGTGGGACAGCCAAAAGGCATTGCTTTAACATAAACCAACTGGAGGGAAGCCGAATTTCATAACTTCTAGAGATCGATCGCCTCTTAAAGCTAAAATAATAAAGAAAGTTCTAACACTGCATTATCTTTAATAGTACTAGATTTTACTGTTGATTAATTTTCTAAATTAAACTCCCAAGATAAGAAAGCCGTAACAGTACTGGCAGAGTTGCGATGGCTTGGAAATGTGCCTGCAAAATTATGGTGGTGATGATTGTGCTGGTTATGCTCATTCTTATTGAAACGGAAGCTCATGACCCAGCTGCCCCAACAAAGGTACAACGTCCTACCTTGTCGAAACGAGAGGACGAGGCTACTTGGTCTTCATTTCCTAACCCACATTATCGTCATTCCGATGAATTTGATAATATCCAAAGCCCCATTTCTAGCTGTATTGACGAAAAACTTGGAAGTTGTCGACAAAGATGGCTCCTTCACAAGTTCAAATATCCTTTCTGCATCGTAACAAGTTTTGGGGAGTGCATCACTATTCACAAGTACAACTTCAGCGACCCAAAGTTAATCGACGTTGAATGGTGCTTCGAAAATTACGTATTGAGAATTAATATAGAGTCATTTACCCAATTGCGAGACTGTTATGAAAAGCATGTCAAACTACACTCAGATGTCGATTACACGTGGAATCCATGATCTCCAATATTGATTTGGTAAGAGTTTCTAATTACTGTATATATATATATATATATATATATATGTAATGCCACAACAAATATACAAAAGGAAAAGTCGCGAGCCCTTAAATTATCAAGCAAATTAAAAATAGAGCCTCAAACTACTAATCTTGACACATTAAGCCCACGAACTACCAAATTTTATTAATTTGCGCCTTGAACTAGATTTTGACAGTCAGATTTTAGTTCAGGGCGCAAATTAATAAAATTTGGTAGTTCGTGGGCTCAATGTGTCAATATTGGTAGTTTGAGGCTCTATTTTTAATTTGTTTGATAATTTAAGGGTTCAAAGTGACTTAAGCCCAAAATACAAATCAATGTACAACACTGTAAGGGTGATCAAAATTACAGTGAAAACTAGAATTGAGTCTTGTGATCGTCAGAGTTCTCATAGTCATTGAAGCAAGTTTCCTTGGAGTAAATCTATTGAAGAGAAGATTCGGAGTTCCGAGTCAACGGCTTGGTGCGGGTTCAAATGAGCTATTTTAATTGCTTAGATTGGGTATGCAAAGGTTTGCTATATTTAAGGTCATCGATTGTAAATGTTATTCTCATTGTGGATTGGTTAAGTGACGTGGCCCCCGAAGCGGTTAAAGGTTTAAATTTTGATTTCAGCATTTGGGTGTGTAAGGGTTTGCTTTAATATTTTAATTACCTATTCAACCCTTCTAGATATAGTTAAGGTCTAAAGCGTGTCCCACAATTTTGATAATTAAATTTAAATAAAGAAAATGAAAACCCTAGACCAAACGACACCATTTGATATAGGGCTCGTCAACCCCAACTTCCAATAATTAAGGGTTTCCCGCATATGACTCACCCTCTTTGTCTCTCGTCTCTCTTAGACCACATTCTCTCTCATTAATTAGTTGTGCTTTGTTCCGGTCTTTTCTCGCTCTCAACCTCCTCTCCTCTCTCTTTGGTTGCCTTGGCACCATGGACATTGGCTGAGCCCAAGACACAGAACCATCTCTCAGACTATGCCTCGTCGGACCTCAACCACAAATTGTGATCCCGATCTCCCATTCTTATCCTATTTCTTTTGATTATTTTGTTTTATTTTATTTCTTTCTTTTTTCACAATTTTACTAACATTTTTTTAATTTCCTATTCTGTTAGGATTTTGATTAGGGCCTGAAATTTGAGAATTTTACTTTATCAACGGTGAATCTAATATTTTTGTGATTGATTTGGGTTGCGAATCTGCAATTTTTGTGACTGATTTTAGTATTTTAGATTTTGGATTTGGTTGTTTTTTGCCTAGATTGTTCATTACCGAAATTCTAGTAACCGGGTCGAAAGCATGCGTACACAAATGACACAAACCTCCAAGAATTGCTCATGAGTTTTTTGTTATATATGTATCACGTACAAAGAATGTCTTTTAATTTTGGCGTTAAAATTAGTGTAAGTAGCAACACATGATAAGGCTCGAAATTAATGGATTAGTTTTCTAATCTACGAGCATTTGAGCAGCTTATTTCGGGACAATTAGATATATATTCAGAGGTTACTCTTTTATTTTTTTTTTTGTTATATCCAATTAATACATGATCATCAGACCCACATAATTTTTTTTTTCTACGTATCAGACCCACATAATTACTTCAATACTATTGCTAGGGTATTTTTGTGTTGGCAACATTCCATGTCAAAATATGTCGTGATCGAGTTGTAACTTTGGAAAAATTTCAAGGAGTCATCACGTTCAACAACAGTTCAACAAGCGCTCAAGCGCCCAGTTATAATTTCAGACAAAAACATAGCGTTCGACGAGCGATCGAGCGACTTCGGGTTAATTTCAAAATTACAGAATTTTGTAAGGTTTTCTTCTAAAGGATTCTAGGTGGCTGCTAGCCCGGAGTGATTTTTTTTTTGAATGGTATTTCAAAGGTTTTTACTTCGCGACCAAATTCTTATCTCTTTGTGTGATTGATTATTTCCCTTACTGTTGATTATTTGTTTGATGAATGATTTGTTGGTATAATACATCTAGACTGATCAATTTTAGAACTTGTTTAAAAATTTGTGTTGAATAATTTTTAAATTGAGATCTCACCTATATATTCACCTCTCCAGGTGTAGTTAGGGTCTAAACTAGATTTTTCAACTGTCATCCTTGCTTTTGAGAAATGCGGTTTCCGAGCAACTTGCATCATTCCAGCATTTTTTTGTTTTTACATTAATGTTACTATATGATCACATATTTTGATGCTATACATGTAGATCCAATCAGCCGGAGGCTTCTCAGGAAGGATGCATGCATGCAAATAGAGCGGAATCAGCTAGTAGTTTTTAATTTATTTGTTTCAAAATACTCTTGTTTTAAATTGTATTTTATGTAATAATTAATATGCGTCAGGGACAGCGTGCCACCTGATTTCATAGCTATATATATTTGATCCCCCACACTGGAAGTCGAATTCTATATATATGAGAATTAGATCGAACGGTACTAATTATGCATCATATATATCATAGGTATAAATTGTCTTCAACAGGGTACAATTAAGCATAATTTCAGCTATGTAATAGCTCTAATATTTGTCGTATACAACACCAAAAAACATCCTAATATTATAATATAATATATATATATATATATATATTTATGTGTGTGTGTGTGTTAAAAAAATATTTATCGTATCACCTATTTATGCTTTCCAACATCTATCTGAAAAGGATTAATTATCATATATATGCATGTTTATGGAAGTCTACTATTTGCCACTAAATTTGACTGGTCGCTATCGCTGAAACGTTTTACTTGTAGTTGCAGTGTGAGACCTATATTGGAGTTCTTCCACTTGGAATACAAATCCACATGAGATCTTTAATATTACACTTTTTTGTTTTGGCTTAATTATTTCATTAGTCCTTGAGGTATAATCAAATTTCAAACTGGTTCCTAAGTTTCATATCGTCCCAGGAGCAGCAGGAACCAAAGCCTACCAACGTGGCAACCTTGTTGGTGAGGTGTGTTCTTGCAGCAATGAACCTGTTGGCCATCTTCAGTGCTATAGTTCTTTTGCAATGGTTGGTCGACAGTTTATGGCTCGTCACGTTTTCCTCCCTGTTCATTGTGCTGATATGGATGAGTTTCCGGGGATGTGGGAGCGCGGTTCTTGTTTACCCTCTCCTTCGGCGTTCAACACCTCTGCTTGTGACGGATTTTGTTGTGGGTCTTTGGACCCGTTTCAAAATTATGAGCCTTTTAGCCCACTTGTATGAGGCCTTTATGACCATCTAGATCCAGGCCTTTGAGACCCGTAGATGTATAGTCCTTCGAGCCCTTAATATTGTTGTTATGGGTTTTATGCCCCTGTTAAATGTAACGGACCTTGGTGGCTAATTATTTGTATTCAGCACATATGTAATTTTCTTGAAGAAATGAATAATTCATGTTTACTTAGGAAAAAAAAAGGTTTGTTAGCGTGTGAGAATGCTAATTACAAGGATTCAAAGGAATATATATATGTACCCACTACGATAATTATTCCTTGCGCACCTCAGGATTTCTGCAAACAACTTTTTATCGATAATAATTTCCCCAAATTCGATTCAAATTCAGGCTATTGAATTTGCTAATCTCTCATGAGACGTAGCACCAATGGGCAATGCCAACTGAAGTTAGAAAGATTGGGACAACATGATCTCTAGTTGTACTATATATTTGAGAAAGATCAATTTCTTGAGTATATATTGAGGGAGTTAATAAATTGCATAGGATTTTGATCCGATATTATATTTCTTCTTTTTGTACGCAACATTTATATAGTTGGACCAATTATCTGCATTATATAATTTGGTGCTGAAACCAAGTTAACTAATGCTACTAATAAACAACAAGCTAGCTGAGATTTGGGTAAGCCTTCCCAATGAGGTTTGTTTGAAGGTGAGATTTTAGATCAAATAAAAAATTTAGATTTCAGAAAATTAAGGAGATAATTTCTATATATAGAGGACATTAATTTCTTTTTTTTTCTTTTTTTGAAATGGTAATTTTACTCCCACAAAATATAGTATCAAAAAAATATGTAGAGATAAAATTGTAATTTTGACATGCCTAAAAACTGACCTAATGGGAGAGAGCGTGCAAAATGTCTCAAATCAATATAATAAACTCACACCTAAGCTAAAGATTGCTAATCAGTTGTTTTAATATTCAAAAGTTAGATTACCGTTCTGAGTTCTCTAGTTGGAGCTCTGAAGGGTTTAAATAATTTTTTTAAGGCAAAAAAATACTTTTTATTCTAAATAGTCCATTTTCAAACATGGATTTCCAAATGGGGAATAAGGGCATCAAAAAAATACTTTTTTTAAGCCTACATTAATCAATGTTAGGGTAAGCCCCCCCCCCCCCCCTAAACACTTCCCTCTTTATCCCCACTTGGGTTATTTTATTACAAACCCAAGGACTATTTATTTGCCACTAAGCTTTACGACATGAAGTCCACGTATCTATTTAAGATTATCCTTGATGTGTTTAGATTAGGGCACATCATTTGGGCTCCCCGTGAAAAATCGATATGTGAACTATCTGCACTCTCATCAACTATCTTCACTTTTTTACAAGCTCTCCCTCACTATCCAAGGGCCTGATCTAGTCAATGCATAGCATCTTTATCTTAATGATAATTCTCATTCCCATTGTTGACATTTTGTCATTGCAGTATTCTTGAAGTAATTATTTCCGCGTTTCTTCTAGTTGGCCTCCAAAATCAATACAAGAAGAAAAAGCTAAGATAAAAATCATAAATTTTCTACACCACCAGTGGCACAAATTTGTAACTTCAACCTGATATCTCTGAGCATTAGAACTCTTTTTGAGTCCCCTCACTCCAGGGCAACTTAACAATCATTTGGTGCTTCCATTCACCATCAAACAATGACCCGGTCTATCCATCAGTGGAAGTGCTGTTTCTGCTGCTGCCAACCCAATACTGTTTGACAGCAACCAATATCTTCTCGGGCACCAGCGGCCCGTCCTCGTGATCCATCAATTTGGTATCCCATCTCATGCCTCCAGCTATTTTCTTAACCTTGTTCAGAACATCAACTTCATCCCTCAAGATTACTGTCCCTTCAGGTCGCAAGATACGATCCATCTCCAGAAGGATGTCTTCCGGTTGGCACCTATTTGGATGCTCATTATCAGGATTTGAAGGTAGGAAACCTTCAGCATACTTTCAAAGATGCCAAAGCAAAACCAGACATACTTTCAGCATAAAGGAAGAAGACAATGAGGCTTACCTTCTCTGGTACAAACTGAATACACCACTAGCATGAATAAGATCATATGTCCTAGGGTACGTAGAGAAGCCTTCACACCTTCATAAAATTGCAAATGGAAATGACATCAAGGTTAGGCCAGAAGCCAGAAAAAGCATGATAGCTCGAACTAGACATTAAGCGCGCCACAAAGAGTGAGAAATTCAGAGGGACATACCAGTCATGATATATTCCAATTAGACCTCGCTCAAAAATTACACCTAAAGTGTTCTCAGCAATTGTAGGCACAACATTCATCACCCAGGATTTTCGTGATTCAAGTGCTGCAGCAAATCCTCCAAGGCCTGCATTCATATCCATTACATTCCGGTACCTTGTGGTGCCAATCAATCTATTGATCCTTTTGTATGTACTTGAACGTTTTCTCCAAAGTTTATTGTCCTCTTGGTAAGATTCAGCTGTAACCCCTTCAATGGATCCCTCGGCTATTCGAGGAGGGACCGCAAAAAGCCTAGCAGGAAACTTCTTCAACTCCCCTCCTACTTCATCCGTACTGCTTTCCTTAGGAAAAGGAGTTATACATGTGTCCATTTTCTTGTACCTAGTATACACCAAATAACTGAGAATTAGGATGACAATGTTAAAAGCAACTAGAATAAAAGAAATATTAAAAAAATAAATTTTTTTAAAAAAAAAGAGCGAGAAGAATTATGAAATTACACAAAACATAATTTCTCTTAAATTGATCAGTACTTCCAATTGAACAAGTATCTATCCATGGATGACATGAGTAATTCTAATCACAATAACTCTGTGATCTTGTGATACAAATAAGGGAGATTTGGAGCTAAATAGCTATTAATGAAGAATGTGGTTTGACATAGACATTGATATATTGTTTTAGCTTGTTGTAAGCAAAAGGCTTTTCCCAAGGATTCCTTTAAATTGGATTAGAGTTCAAGCAACTAGATACCATGAGAGTCCAAA
Source organism: Myrica gale (assembly GCA_963930655.1). Classification (NCBI taxonomy): domain Eukaryota; kingdom Viridiplantae; phylum Streptophyta; class Magnoliopsida; order Fagales; family Myricaceae; genus Myrica; species Myrica gale. The sequence continues at coordinate 15,958,789 of OZ005620.1, forward strand.
TCCAAGAGTTAAAAAGCATTAAAACTCATGTCCGATGTATGGCTAGAGGAATGTAACTCTACATAGATTGCAGGTTCTTTTATACCTTTCTTGCCAAAATCGAATTTCAGAGGAAATTCTTCCAATTAAATCCTTGCAGGGTCAAAAAAAAATATAGGACAATCATCTCCTATGCACTTCCAAGTGTCAAGTGAGTCTAATGTACACTATATCCCACGTATCAGAAAGTCACTTGTCATACATACGAGTGCATCAAAAATATGACGTCAGATTATTCCCAACTCGGCTTAAATGACTGTGTTTGAGTCTCATAAAGTAAGAGGCATAATACACACCCAGCCAGCCACCCACAGAGAGGCTTTATTGCCGATGCATGTAATTGCCTCAATTGAAATGAAATGAGTGTTACAAGAAAAGATGGCTATAGAAGCATAGGGCACATCTAAACATCGGTAGTGGACTAATATAGTCTATGTGGTTAATCAGAAAACCTTTTCTTCTTCCCATTTGTGTAATCAGGATGAAGGGCAAAACTTTCCTTCAAAACTTTCTTCTCTTCTTCTTTGATCACGTTTTTTGCTCAGGAGATATCATAAATGGCTCTGCACGACACACAGTCAACAATTTTTTGAAAATTAGGGTGTCTAGTTGCTTGCACTTTCCAGTGTACCAGCCACAAAGACCTGCTTCTAACTCTGCCTGGCCCATTGCTGGAGAAACCCAGTAAACCCAAAGCCTTTCATCTTAGTAGGATGTAACTATACGTTTTCTTTTCCCAAACATCTATAAGATACCATGAAGACTGATGGAATGAAGTATTGATGCAGTAATAGAAAATTTTCATATCTCTGACAGTAGAAATATGACAGCAACCAAGAAAAGATTTTCAAACATCGAGGACCATAACATGACGGCTGATGGATGAAGTGCCAAAGGCCCCATACAAATAACTAATTCATACCTCTAAGATGATATATGTCAGAGAAATTGTTATGATCCACATGACAAAAGTAAGAAGAGAATCTTAGAGAGAAATTTCGAGGAGATGAAACAATGGAGAAGGTGAGAAAGTAATGTGTTGGCTTGTTTTGACTGAACTCAAGTCCCTTCACTCGGGGAGTTAAACTAGGCGAAAAGATAAATATTTTTTTCACAACTGGGCGTCCTTTACACACAAAGACCTCCTTCTAACATCTGACCATGGTCAGATATTTAATACCCCCTAGTACATGCTTAACAAATCTTGATAAGATGTGCTCAACTCTAAACACCTGCTAGTATCTGGATAACATTAGTTTAGGTTAAAACTAATGCAGAGAATTCTAAGTAGAAAAGCTAGACATCTGCCAGCTCCCCCCCCCCCCTTCTCTTTCTTGTTCCCTCTTTCCCTCTCTGACGTAAGTTTTATAGCTTTTGTTGTACTCCATCTTTTGTACAAAAAACAGCTTATCAAATTGGTGTATAGTCCGGCAACTGGTTCTTCTGATCATCCAGATGCTGAGACAGTTTTACTGTCATTGATCCAGATCACCGATAGTTTTTTGACCTGGAGCTTCCCCACTTAGATGTAGAAGGTTTTGATGACTCGGTTGACAGTAGCTTTTTCTCAATACTGAGCTTTCTCTTTTGTACAGTAGTTGCTTTCCTAAGCATCAAAACTTGTGCAGTAGTAGCAGTACTTAGCAATGAAACCATTCTTTGTCTAAAAAAATTGATATGCTGTTTGTTATGTTCAGTAGTATGGCATGCAGAAGACCCTCCATAGTAACAAAAAGTTGGAATAGTTATTCCACCCCTTCCAAAATTTTATATTGCACTCCAGATAACTACTATTGCTCCATTCGGTCTTCCATTCCCAGGCTATGACATCAATTTCTGTGGTTCCGAATTAAATAGAAAGAGAATCTTAGCAAGAGCAATTATAAATATATGTAACGGTACAAAAGGCGAGAACTTATAATTGGTTGAGTTGTTTCAAGGGAATCTGAAAGTCCTCCTTTTAGTCAATGAGTTGAACTTGGTGAAAATGTAAATCAGTACTTGTAACTGGAGGGTTCAATCCACAAATCTTTCACCTAATTAAGTAACAAATTACCATGATTACATTTACTCATAACCCCTAATACTTGCCAAATCACATCTTGATAAGCTTTATTCAGATCCTCAACAACTAAATGTCTTGCTAAAATTTTACTGTCTTAAACTAACTCAGAGAATCCTATGTAACTAGACAAGATATTCTCTTCTTGTAAAATAAACAAAGTACAAATCCAATCAAGCAAATATTTTGCCTCAACAGAGGTCATAGAGTGTAGACTATTGAAGTACTAAACACGGTATACAAGTAACAATCTGTACCTCTAGCTGCAAATAACAGCATCACCACTATATGTAACTAACTACAGTTGATGCGCATAGGAACTCACCATACATCATCAGCATCTTTTGATCTACATAAATTGACCGAGTTTCTTCTGCAAGAATTCGCATTTACTTTTTTTCTCCAGATCGCCATGTCTCCCTTCTCATACTTCTTTTCCCAGCAAAGAAGTTCAGCTAGCTCTTCAATCTTTCTTTGCTCAGCCTTGAGTTCCTCCTTAGATCGTTTCCATGTTTGATAGTAGGTCTTCCAATTGATCGGAGGGCCAGACAGGATCCAGTATCCACCAGGTCTAAGGACTCGGTCAACTTCCTTCATGTACATGCCATCTGCACACAGAGGTTCATATGGCAAAAGATCATCAACTTCACCGGGCACACAAAATTCTACTACCTTCATCCCAAATTCAGAGACCCTCGTAATGATTGTTCACTGATAGCCAAAAGTGATGAATAAATATTCTCTGCAATAGGGTATTTTATATGGTCCTGCTTTTCTAACATAAATTCTTCTTCCATAATACAAAATATACAAACATCAATGTGTGATCGTCGACCTAGATGATTGTCATTCCTAGAACTTACCATTTGAAGTCCATGGTATCAAACACCGAGAGCACTGAGCCATGTCAAAGGCTCTTGACGGGTACGGAAGGCGTATTGATCCAAGAACTCCTATAACAGCAGGTACACCTCGCTCCAATGCAAATTGTACCTGTGCCTCATGATTGTCCCTTGGTGCGAAAGACATAGCCAATACATTTCTCTTCAGCAAGTATGCACCCCAGCTTGCAACCTGTATCATGGACAGAGTTATTTATCCAGCAGCTATCACGAAATTGAAAAGCCAAATGGGAACAGGTAGATTACAGCAGCTGATACAATTAAAAAAGAAGTAACTGCCACCATAGGTCTGATACAGAGAGAGAGAAAACCAAAACTACATGTAGAGTTTGATAGTCATTCAAAAGTATAAAACTAAATTTTGCATTTGAAAACTTGCAAACAAAAAAACCACATTCTTATTGATAGATTAAAACCACAAAGAAAGGAAAAACCATATATCATCTGCTCTAGAATAGTGCCTATAAGACATTCAGGAGCATAAAGCTAATTCTGACACCCAAATTTCAACGAAGATACATCAACCAATTGTTTCAGGCCTCAGTTCAGTGATGGAGTGTTAGATGACATCGAGACAGACATTAAGTATTAGCATGCCTGTCTTACAAATTCCAAGTGAAATAGAGAGGAAGAGGCCAATTCAGAGAAGTGTTACACCCCTGTCGATAGGTAGATTTTGGAGTGCTCTGAATTCTTGAGCATAGTTTCAAAACAGAAAGACAATAGCCATCCACGTGTGTCTGTGGGCGTGCACATGCCCATGCGTGTGTATCAGATCACTTAGAAAAGAAAAGAAAAAATACAAAACAATGTGGTCTAGACTAGCTAAAGGGAGAAGGAAAAAAAAAAACAGGAGGCAGGGGGAGACAAAAATAAAGGCTAAATAGAATGCTAAACTATGAGGAAGATCATGTGCATACAAGTAGACACTGACAATAAATCATAACTGTGAATTGAATGGTGAACATACTCCACAACCAGTATCCAGTGCTGTCCTGACAGAGCCATCTGCTATTGGAATGACTGATGCAAGTTCGTCAATATATGCATCCGCGCCTTGAGGGAACATTGTTCCTCCACCTGGAAATTTGAACACATCTCCCTTGAACTGCACCCAATTCTGGACGGCCTTCTCGACTGTTAGGCTTATGAAAGGAACATTAGCATAGTGGACATAGTCACGGCTTTTAGGCCAGGGAAATGGGGTCGTGTAACCTTTGGGTGCAGGAATAAGACAGTGCATTTTTTCCTCATCTGGAGGGCAATGCCTTTCCCTGTATATCATATTTTCCCTTGGGAATTTCATTGCTCTATCTTGTTCTTGGCAAGGAGTATAATCCTTGTATCGGACATCACATGGCTTGAACACTTTGGCTTTAGGTCCGGAAGGTTCAATAATTTGAACTATATTGTGATGAGCCTCAAAATTTAAGTCGGTAAAGGTGTTGCAATCTGTCTGCCTGGTTATTTCCAAAGCAATTGCATCCCCCTTTCCAAAGCCACTCTTCTGCCATGCTCCCAAAAGGTAAAAGAAACAGCAGAGACCAATAACAACAAATACCAACGGGCGTTTTCTGGGGCCAGGTGAGTTATGCTTAGACCCCATGATTAGATTGGGGAAGTTCCTTGAAACCTACTGCATTATGCAGAAACATTAGGAAGCGATTACTTCAGAAACAAAAAGGTGTCATTAATGGTTGACTCCTCAAGAGCTAAATAATAATATTAACCTTCGAGAAAGAATCCATTCAGATTCAACCAACTCAGTAATGGAGATGGACTATGCATTAACAAGTTCAGTATCCAAGAGGCTTAATGTAATAGGCAAATAAAAGGACCAGCGTCACTAAACTACATGGAAATGGATCAATATATATCTCAAACAACTCACTAATTAGGAAACATAAAAATCTATTTTAATCTTCTTCTAGTCACACTGTTCTCGACATCATGCTTGCAATAAGACTTCTTAGAGAAAAACAATTTTCAAGAACTTGTTGATTCCTATCCTTTTTCCCAGATTTTCAGATTTATCATATTGGGAAAAAAAAATCCTGGCTTAGTGGTAAGATATAAATGTCTATCTAATCTTAACAAAATGACTTAAACAATGAATGAAAGTGGACGAAATGAAGTATAATTCCCCTTTTGGTTAACCCTGTGGTTTATGAGAGCAAAAATGGAAACTTGCATCGGTCATTTTCACACTGTGTTAATAGTATGCCAATTCTTGTCGTTATAATAAATAGCATTAAATCAAGGGGAGGCATAATCAAGATTTGCTAGTAAACCAATTCTTATTGCCATATATGCTCGAAAACAACAAAAGGAACATCTGTTTCTTCGTTCGACAAGTCGTTACTGGGATTTACTAACCACAAACAGTAAAACTATAATCATTGCCTAAAAACAAGCACGCACACCTCTTGGGCGTCAAAATTATTCAAGTAATTCCTCTATAAAAGAAAAAGATCACGACGTAAACTTGAACTCAAACTGAACAACTGATGGATAACTCCATCAAATCTGACATCTTTGAGCCCAAAGAACCAAAGAGAGCATCATAACCAAGCAGGAAAACCAAAGCGAAATTTAAGTAAATGCCTTCGGACTTCATCTTTCCTTTTGGATAAATGTGAATGCACTCTGTCTTCGGCATACCCAAAAAGAGGAAATGAGGTTTACAAAACAAGTGCATAGATCTTTTGGTAATACAGAGTAAGGCAAAAAACAAAAACAAAAACACAAAAGGAAGCATAAAACCAGTTCACGTACTTCAGCTTGGAAAAGAGAAGCGCTCTTCAGTGGATCCAACGAGAAGAATCTTTCATGTCCAGCTACTAAGCTGTCGCTCTCTCTCTCTCGCTCTCTCTTCCTCACACGCTCACTCTAAGATCCCTCCCAAATGCTCCAAAAAGGTCGGTGAGTCCCACTGAGCGAGAGAGGAAAAAAAAGTTCTCTAATAGTAATAGGGCACAGGGAGTTCATAGTTGGGAGTAGGAAGAGTGGTTACAGAGGAGAGACCTTGGGCTGACTCTTTTAACGACTTGGAATTATCCGCCGACAGATCTGTCGTTTTCCCTAGAAATGGAATCTCAATATTTGGGCCCACTTGCCGTTATTCTTCTTTAAAGCTTTTAAGAAGGTTATTTGGCGACTAGCACTGTCAAGAAAGTTACCTATAGGATTAGGTTTGTCTCCAGGATTGGCAAAAATCCGCCGACACGTCTCAACCCGGTTACCGAGGGTTCGGGTTTCTAAACATAAATTCCGAGAAAATTAAGGGCATGTTTTAGCTCCAATTAATTGGGTTCAAAATTTTAGGTTTACTACTTAAAAATTTACCACATAATTTTTTATTATTATAATATTTATTAAAAATCTTCTCTCTCTTCACTTTTTCACCAACTCCCATAACATTTCTTTACTTTATAATATTTATCAAACCCCAATACCCAAAATTTTCACCCTCAAACATACCCTAATTGGGCTATGTTTGTTTTATGTCTCAAAACGTTTTCAAACGTTTTCTACTCACTTTTTTTATCAATTCTAATATTTTTTCACCAATCTCAATAACTTTTTACAAATTCCAACAACTTTAACACACTTTTCATCAATCCTAAGAGAATTTACACTATTTTCAAAAAAATAAAAACACAAAAACATATCTCAAGATCTAAACCAAACATAGAGGTTCTGGTTCGGCTAATACGTGTACCACTATGTTTATTTTATATCTCATTATAGTTTGTATTTTTATATTTTTAAAATTAATGAAAAGTATATTAAAAATAGTTGAAATTTATAAGAAATTATTAGAATTCATGAAAATATAACGTGAGAAAAAATTTATTAAAATTTATTAAAAAATAAGTGAAAAGGTTTTAAACACATTTTGAGATCTAAAACAAGCGTACTGTATTTTGTTTTTCTCTAATAACTCTGGTGAAACAGCGTCATTTTGCTTCTGTTTAATGTTATTTTAAAAAAACCCGACCCATACTGAACTGGTCCATTTGCAAATCAGGGTCGGATTAGACCACCCTCGTCCCGACTTTGCCCACCCCTAATTGTCTCAATAGTACAAATAACTGCGGGACTGTCTGAATTAGGTGTTGATGAGAATCAAGCAAGAGCCAATTTAAGTGAAGAGACAATTCTTTTTCTTTTTGTTCTTATAGGGATTTAACATTCCCTTTACCTTTTTCTTTCTCCTTCTCTTTCCTTTTGCTTGCACTTTCAGCAAGACAGATGATTTATTGGCTTTGTTTGTCTCTACCATTGTAATCGTAGCAGACGTTCCAGCCTTACCCACTTCCCACCGCCCTGAAGAGTAGTGGCTTTGTTGTTTTGCTCGCCTAGAGAGAGAGACTCCAAAAGTACGGACACTCAATCGAAAGAAAGATTTCTCGACTGGAAGTAAGTGTAAGCAAGCCTTCATATGGCTTGAGAGCCGACCGACGGGGTTGGTCAATCTATTTTTTGCCATTGGAGAGGTACTTTCTCCCACTTATCATCTCTATGTAGGACTTGTTCCCTCTTCATCTCAACATTTTATAGGTTCGGTGGTTGCTAACAAGACGATTTCTTTATGCCTATCAAAGGACCTCGAGATGCAATCAACAAAAAACGATACGAGAAATTCGAAAGAACTCATATATACAGAACGAGAGCAACCCATGAAAATACATCGGTTTCTTACTTGTGCAAAAGAACTATTTCTTAGCATCTTGGACAACTTATAACGATGTTCCGCATATCATTGGAAGATCAAAGATCTTTACAAAAAGGCTTTATAAAACTTTCGTCTCAATTCATATTTAGCCACGAGCAATCTACGTTTGTGATCTCGTATATTTCACTTCTCCAACATCTTACTGAGTTTCACCCTCATCTTTTTGCAAAAAGCCGCTCCAAAGTGGTAAAGTCTCATCTTGTGTGTTGGCGTGAAGTGACATACTAGGGACATGAACTAATTAACGCCTTTTTTGAAAACTCACCGAGTTTTAAAAAATTTCAAACAGCTCACTAAGTTTATCATTTTTGTATCAAAAATCACTAAACTCAACGCCGTTAGACCTGTTTAACGGAAAATTCATCACGTCCAATCACAACACGACACGTGTCACTAAATAAATAAAAATAAAAAATAAAACTAAAATTTTAAAAAACATTATTAATTTAAAAAAAAAACAAAAAAAAATGAAAGGATCGAGCCTTTCACGATGGAGGGGGGATTCCCCCTCCACCTCTGGTCGCCGGGGGAGGAGGGTCTCCCCCCTCCACCTCTGGCCACCCAGTTCTGGGCGGCCATGGGTGGACCTCCCCCACCTGTCGATTGTGGAGGGGGGAGACCCTCCTCCCCCGGCGGCCAGAATTCCCCCTCCACCGTGATCCTTTCGGTTTCTTTTTAAAAAAATTAATACTGTTTTTTTATTATTTTTTATTTTTTATTTATTACTAACACGTGTCATGTTGTGATTGGAAGTGATGGACTTTCCGTTAAACGGGTCTAACAGCGTCGGGTTCAGTGATTTTTGATACAAAAATGATAAACTTAGTGAGCAGTTTGAAATTTTTTAAAACTCGATGAGTTGTCAAAAAAGGCGTTAAAACTCAGTGTGGTATTTATATTTTTCCATATATTTAATCACCCACATTTGTGACCTATTAATTTTTAATATAAGACAACTCAATTACTCTCTCTCCTACATGTATATTCAATCACTAGTGTCAGGAATTTTTCATTATTCTTGCACCTAAATCACTGCAATTTTTTTAATTAAGCTAAATTCGTGTGAATCATGTGCGTCAAAAATCAATTGGAATGAACTTTGCCAATAAAGGAACTTGCTGAACCAAAAAAAAAACTTTGTTGTTCTCCCTTTGGGACATCTTTATAAAATGTTGAGCATAAAAAAAAAATATTCTCTGTCACGCACCAAGGAAACACAGTGCTTCAGGAGAGGGGAGGACGAAATATGTCAAAACTGATGGTACCGTGGAGAGAGGGCACTAAAATAAGCATCTCAAATATTTAGGTTAATAAAGTAATTCTAAAATAATTTTTTTTATCAAATTATCTTTTTTTTATTAAAATAAATATAACAAATTCATTCAAATTCATCCAAAAATTTGAGAGCCAAACACTACTGACCGATTGTTGCCTGTCACACTATTGCTATCGAGTTTTAATTGTTTGAGGATCATAGGAATAATAAAAGGAGGAAGATATGTTTCATTAATTCTGTGGAATTTTGAGGATAATTTTCTTTTAAAAAAATAAGTTTGTGAATATTTTTTTTTCTGTCCGATCAGTGAAAGATAAGGCATACTCTAAAGATGAGTAAGTAACTATAAAATACTTCATTTGCAGCATGTGGATGTATGATCTTAGAAAAAAAAATTATATTTGATCCCCCTTGTATATTTTTATTTTCGTATTTAATTAAATAAATAAATTGTATTTTTCTTAAACTGAATGGTATAGCACATAGAATGGGAATTTATTCTGCACCCATGATAAGAAACTCTAGGCGCTCGGGTCCTTTTATGCTAAAGGGAACTCTGGCCCCCAAAACCCCACATGGATGTTTGTGGGGGTTCTTCTACCTTTCCTTGGCATGTGAGGTGCATTAATTGGCATCTCTGGCTTAGCACGTGGAAAAAAGAAAAAGCAGAAGAAAAAGTTGCACCTTTTGGGAGGCTGTATCCTACCATGTGAGTGGACTTACAAACAATAGATGTTCTCCCCTTTAGAGGAAAAATAGATGATGTCATGTCTTCTCCTAATGAGGATTTTCTGCTGGTCAGATTTGTTTTCAAGCGACTGAAACTGCATAGCATTTGTTTCTTCATTGCAGAGAAAGTCTTTGATCACTTAATATTTCAGCTCTTAATTCAATCTCAATCTCACGATGGATTCACATGATTTGCTACTCTCATAGAGAGTTGGGGATACATAAGCATGAAGAGAGATCATTTCTTTTATGGGCTATCATTGCTATGGATTCCTTTTAGATGTTTAGAAATCTCTCTATACATAAGGATCTCAATCATTTCTTTTATGGGCTACCATTGCTATGGAAGTTACCCGAGTTATTCACAAGAGGTTCCTGGAACACTCCTCAGCATGGATGGTTAAAGAAATAGAACTTCAAGTTCGGTGGTCTCCACCTCCTCGCTCAAGAGTCAAGATCAACTTTGATGTTGCTTGTCGCCCAAGTTTCTCAGTTATTGCTGCTCTTTTGTATAGACCATGAGAGCAATTTACTCCAGGTTTGGACCAATGTCATCCCTGTCGTCCTACCTCTACGAGGAGAAATTAAAGTTGTTCTTCTAGCTTGTCATCTTGCTGAGAATTATGAAGGTCTGACAGTCTTTCTTGAAGGAGATTCTTTGGTTGCTTGTTCGGCCATTCATTCTGATGCTAAGGACCTGGAGAGGTACCTAGTGGAAGATTGAAAAGATTGCCATGCTACACTTTCACTACACCCTTTGTGGTCTCTGTCTTGGATCCCTAGAAAGCATAATCGACTTGCGAGGGATTGATTATATTTGTAAAAGGGAAAAACGCTCTCAACTCTGGTCGCCGCCTATCCACAGTGCCCTTACGGTGGAGGGGGGAGCTCCGGCTCCTTCACCCCCTCCTCCTTTTTTCTTCTCTTTTTCCTCTCTCCCTCTTCCCTCTTCCCTTTCCTTCTCTCCGGTCCGGTCGGTGGTGGCTCTGTTGGGGTGGTTTTTGGTTTTTTCTTGCAGGTGGCTTCCACTCGGTTTCCGGCGTTCTCCGTCTCCTTTGGACCCGCACGCGCCGGCTGGTTGGTTTCCCCCCACCGAGAGCTTCCAGATCCATCTTCCCCGACGCCGAAACGGTGGCCGCTCTTTATGCACGCGCGGCGCGTGGATCTGACGCGCGGCGGATCTTTGCCGCGCGTGGCTGCCTCTCCGCCCCTCGAACCCAGCCATTCTCCCCCGGTGTGGATCGTGTGGCTCCTGCGCTCCATTTTCCACCACGGTTTCGCCCTGCCGTCCACCACGCGCCGCCACGTCCGCCGCACGCGCCGCCGCACGCGCCACCGCCGGTTTCTGTCCATCTTGTAATAAACCCGTTTGGGTTGGCCCCCGTGTTTCGGGCTTGCTTGTTGGTTTGTGGTCGCCTGTTTTGGCATGCCCCTCTGTTTCGGGCTTGTGTTGTGTCGTGTTTTCACCCGTTTGGGTTTGCCCCTCTGTTTCGGGCTTGTTGTTTGTTTTGTCTCGTAGTTGTCTGTCCGCCCCTTCTGTGGGCTTATCCGAGCCCTTGTGGCTTTTATCCGACCCTTTGTTGGGTCTCGCTTCGCGTCCCTTGTGGCGCTATTCCGGCTTGTCCAGGTCCTAGTAGCTCTGCCTCCTATGTCCGGCCATCACTCCCTCTGCCCTGCATGGAGTATATAGTGGTTCCTCTGATCCGTTGGAGGGTCTTGCTGGTTGTGTCTGTGTCGGTCTGTCCTGTAGTCAGTCCTGTGGTGTTCGTTGTTTAGTCGTTTTTAATATATTAGTTGTTTTCCAGAAAAAAAAAAAAAAAGACTTGCTCATAAAATTACTGAGTAGGTAGCAATGACTAATGGTTCGGGAATTATAGATTTGACTGTTATTTCTCTATCTATTTTGAATTGTGACTGGGTTTATAAGCCCGTTGTAACTCTATTCATCCATAGTTGTGGATGTTTTTATCTTGGCTTAGAAAAAAAAAAAGCCTCTATATGATCAGGAATGGGGCTATTCTGTCACTAAATGTCCGGATATAGATCCTTTATTTAATAAGTTTACCAAAGCAAGTTCAGTTATCCAGGCATGGATACTGATGTTGATTTGGTTCCATCCTTTCAACCCAGTCAAAAATTTGTGAAAGGTCAGGCAGATCCACCGACATAATTTTGAGTTTTCACTTGTACTATCGTGGAGCACGGATTGATGCTACGGTGAAATCACCAATTATTCCAAATGTTAAAAAAAAAATTCTCCAACATTAATGGGTTTGGAATATGATTCCATTTGTTTTTGCTCCTTGTGCTATAGTTTCTATTTGTTGCATCATTGTTTTGAGTGATTTATTCTGTTAAATTCTAGTATTCTCTGTTTTTCAAATTATTTTTTTAAGTGAAATTATTCACGGCTTCTCAGATATTAGAAAGTTATAATTGGGTCTCCAAAATAACAAATTAGTCATTTAGCTACATGAAGTAATGAATTTTGGTAAAAAAAAATATGTCTGGCTCTGTCCCCCCTCCGTTAGCAGTAAATACTGACATCACATTAAACTCCATCAGAATAGATGTATTTACATCACATCGAACTCCACTAGGATGGATGAGTCTCTTTTTTCTAAAATCATTACATCAGGGAGCCAAATGACTAATTAGTACCTCGAAAACTCAATTACAACTTTCGAACTAGAATAGATGTATTTACATCACATCAAACTCGCTAGGATGGATGAGTCTCTTTTTTCCAAAATCATTACTTGGGAGCCAAATGACTAATTGGTACCTCGGAAACTCAATTACAACTTTCGAATACCTTAAAGTTGTGAGTGCAATTTTGCCTTTTTTTAATGATTTACTATGATCATGTAGTTACTCACGAGTACAAGTGTAAGGGTGTGTATGGCCGGCGGTTCAAGGAACTAAAATGGTATAGTTATCTTGATTAACAACTCAACAAAAGCAGCACTATCCTCCGAGGCATCTCGTTGAGAATTCTGCAGGCAACTTTGTACAACAAATGGAAATCCATGTTATACATCCACTCCATCATCTAATTCCAAGATCCCTAGTAATGCATTATCTAATTTCAGGATCCCTGCAACATTGCAGGATTGAATGCTAAGACAAATTCATGGAAGCTTTCCAAGTTGCAAACATAAACGACCATGGAAGCAGGTATCAACGCGGAATAGTACTGTCCTCTGGCCTATTGTCACTGCACTAAGAAGGTACTTAACAATGGACTCAAGTAAATCTCAAATTCCCGTTATGGAACTCGGAACAAGATTTCCATGGCTTAAAAAGCTGTTTCAATGAATTTGAAAAGCATATCTCCAAGGATATACAACTACATTTCCATGAAATATTCAGCTGTTTCTATGCATTTCCATCTCTTTGGCAAGCATCTCTGAGCATAAAAGTAATGGTTATTGGAAGCAGGCAAGCCAAAGTTTAAATATACCAAAGAACATCTTGTTCACACCAAAATATTATTCCAAGAAACCTCGACAGTTAACTATTATTCCAGCAGGCAGGACCTAGGCCTTTTACCAATTCCCTGCTGAAGTTCTAATTCCTTGTTCACTATCCTGATGACATCCTAGCATCCAGAACAAACTCCGAAAAGCCATAAAGGTTATATCAGTAATCAGACCTCAGAACACATTAAGCTCATAAAACAGCCAAGAAGTAAGGAGTTGTTACAACCAATTTATACTACCTTATCAAGACATAAATCGGATGCGAGCGTATCCATTTGCAAGCCCTAACCGGACAACATTGCCATTGAAATCAACTATGGGCAAGCTTAATGTCGATCTACGTAAAAGATTTAACCATTGTTACTGTTCCATTCCTAGGGGGCGTTTGTTTGTGGAAATTTCGGGGAATATTCCCGAAATTTTGGGAATCTTTACTTTATTGAGATTTATTGGGGTTTGTGAAAAGTAGAGTGTATGTGTGTAAAAGTTAAAAATTTTGGAGTGTGTTTGTTTTGTTAGAAATTTTGAACCCCAAAATTTTGGGGAAACAAACACCCCCCTAATGTCCATAATTTCTAAGCACGTACAAGTATACATATGAAATGTATGCATATATAGCATATATGCCCAGCTCAAACATTCAACTTTTGGGAACTAAAACACTAAATGCATCAAATTGAATTCTCAACTACCAAACAAATAATGCAGATCGCCTACTGATATCCCTGCTTATTAACGGCTTATAATGGAGTGTCGGCTTGGAACATGTACAGCTTAGGTATGGCAAGAAAGAAGCTCAATGTTAATGGTGGCAGTTATAGGAAACACCGGCAACAGAAGATTCCCAAACAAACAAGATTCCAATTGAACACATGTAGCCAAGAATCCCACCCCCCCCCCCCCCCCCCCAAAAAAAAAGGCACCAAGATTTGGAGAAACAAAAGTCTATTTTTTTAGTTCAAATCTCATATTTAAAAGACACGAATCTACAAGAAAACAAAACAAGATAAATAGGCCCATCCAACATTATAGTAATAGTCCTAAAACATGGATCCTAAGGCATGTGTTATGAGAAAATTTCAATTCTGCAACACACTTCAATCACATAGCTTAACAGAAACTCACAGAACAAACGTATGTGAAGGAGTTATGAAAAGCCCATTTTCGGAAAACAAATTACAGTGAGAAAAAGGAAAAAGAAGAACCTTTGTCCAATAGAATATATTCAGAACTCTTTCAAATTACAAGCGCAACAGGGTCTATCTTATAGTTTCCGTTTGTTACGGGACAAAAGAGTCCTCTCTCATTCTCACTCTCCTGTGTGTTTCAGAAGACCACGCGGAACTGAGGCGCGTCGGATGCACTGGCTGGCAGGATCTCCCAGCGGCAGGGCTCGAGGTCGTCGGAGACGGGGCAATACCCAGTGAGGGTGACCTTGTCGGCGGATGCGGCAACCGACCCGAATTCGAAGACCGTTATACCGGTGGGTCTGGGGACCTCAACGGCGCCATACATGCCCGGTACTTCGGCAGGCTTTGGGCTTTGACTTTCGGCCGGTTTGGTTTGGGACTCTGGTTTGGGTTGCTGTTGCTGGGGTTTGCCTTTGAACCAAGACAGAAGACCCATGGCTATCCAGTTTCGGTATGCGCGAACGAATGAGACTACTTGCCTAGGGTTTTGGAGCAGTTGGATCTGAGACCAATATCTGGGTTGGGTTTTTCCTTTAAATGACGTAAATACCCTTACGTTAGACAATTACTTGAGAAATTGGTATGTTTGCGAGTTTGGTTTGGTTTTGAAAATATTTTTTGTATTTATTTTTTTAGAAGCATGGTAGACTTTTATCGGTGAAAAGTTTGTTTAACATTGTTAGAATTTTTAAAAAATATTTTAAAATTTGTAAAAATTTATTGAGATTGATGAAAAAATATTGGAATCGATGAAAAATTGGTTATAAAAAATTTTTGAAATCTTTTTTAGATGAATCCAAACATAGCCTTAGACAGTTTCTTAAAAATATTTTCGGTTTCTGGTATGTTTATTTCAGTTTATCTTATGTTTAGGAGGAGGTGAAAAATATATATTAAAAGTAAATGTCAAGTTAGTCATTTTCCAAATACACAAAGGGACAATTTTGTCGGCTTGGATTTTGTTTTAAATAAAAATAATATTTTTTTATTTTTATTTTTATTTTTTATCTGATATTATTATATTTTTATTTATTTAGATGTAAATACCCTAAATTAGTTTTTTTTTTAAAAAAAACCTCACACATAAGTAGCTGATGTATCTAAAATGAGCCACATATGAATTTTCATCCATATATAAGGGCAAAACAGGTGTAGCTTTAGATTCATAAATCGAGGAACTAAGGGTGCGTTTGTGTACCAAAATTATACCCCCTCTAAAATTTTAACACAATTAAATATTACAATATAATATCTCTCTCCCCATCAAATTATTACTATTTACTACAAAAAAATATAAAAAATTATCTCTCTCTTCAATTTTTCACTAAACCCAATACCTAAAACTTTAACAACACTAAAATTTTACAACACAAAGACAACCTTAATGTCTCAAAAAAAAAATAAAGCACGAGTCATAAAACACAAGCATGTGAAATATATTTTCTTCTTGTTTTTAATATCTCGATGGACAAAAATAAATTGAAACTATTATAAAATATTCTTTAAATTTTTAAGTAACAACATAATATTATATGCTCAATTTCAAGGAGATGGCCAAACACATAAACTTATTTAATTTTTCTTCAAATATTTTCATTTGCAATTTTTTTCTTCCTTTTTAATAAAAAAATGTACTCTTTACCAAATTCTCACGTGATTCTTGGTAAGACTACGCATCTTTGTAATTTGAAAATAAATAAATATAATAAGTAATTTTTTTTCTAAGTAAATGAAGGGTTTATTTCTCTCAAAAACTTTACATACTGCATTATCATTTCATAAGGAAATTGGAGAAGATTCATTCTGGTAGTGGATTATATACGCGTATAGAAATTGGTGAGAAAAATTATTTAAATAAATTTTTTTATTTATGTTTATAAGATGATAAGTAAAGTGTAATTTATCTTAACTTAAATGTTTCAGGAGAAAATAAAAGGAGTGAAAAAGGAAAAAGTAAACAGTAGCGTACTAGTGTTTAATGGCTGCACAGAATCATCGAATCGACATTTTGTCTAATTACCCAAAAAGACAAAAATAGACTTTGGCTGTTGTCTCCCAGTGAACAACCAGAGAGAGAATCCGCCACCATTGTTCATCAGCAACCATGAAGGAAGAGCAACGCTCTCTCCTTCTCAGCTCCTCCTCTCGCTTCCCTCTGCCCCAAGGTCTCTCCCCGTCTATTCACTTTCCCCACTTTCGTTCCTTCTTTCTTTCCGTTGAAGTCTCTACAAAAGGAAATATTGATGATGATTGTATTATATTTTTGTATATTGATGCAGGTGTGAGGTTATCATACGGTACTGCCGGGTTCAGGGAAGATGCAGCGGTGCTCCAATCGACAGTATACAGGATGGGGATCCTGGCGGCGTTGAGATCTCTGAATACGGAGTCTTCGGTCATCGGGATCATGATCACGGCCTCGCACAACAAAGTGTCTGATAATGGAGTCAAAATCGTTGACCCGAGTGGGGGAATGCTCTCCCAGGAATGGGAGCCCTTTGCTGACGCCCTCGCCAATGCCCCCACTGTTAGAAATATTTCCTTAAGGTGACCTAATTGACATATGTAAAATCTTTTAAAGTTTTAAAGATTATGATGTCAGTTAAATAAGATTATGGAATCTGTAGCAGATTCAAATTTAGAACTAATTGGATAAAGATTGCAATTTGATTTCTGATTTAAATTGGAATTCAAATTGTAACCAATTAGATAAAGATTGCTATTTGATTTTGAATTTGAATTACCTTGATGGAAGGAACAAATTCAAATCTAAAACAGATTGAGGGTCCCTGACCTAGCCTATAAATAAGAGGCATGTGTATACCATCTAAGACATTCTCTGTAAGGCATAGGCATAGGTTGGAAGAGTCTCATTAAAATACTTCATATTCATAAAGTTACTCTGCAGAGATTCTGATCGAGTGCTGAGCAAGATGGCTGGAGGTAAAGATCATGTTATATTTATTCTGCTGCATTCACAATCGTAATGATTGATTGTGATTTTACTCTTACATGTGGTATCGGAGCCATCCTTCAAGCTTCTTGTTCAGTGAAGCGATCTACTGATTAAATTCAGATTGTCGCTTGAATCAAGAGCTAAAGGTTCTCTGTATCAGTGTTTTAAAAGAAATTTTTTTCTGACTAACCGGATCTCTATTATGGTTCGATATACGTTATTTGTATGTTGAAAGAAGGCTCTCTATTACGTTTTTACGAAAACATAATTTTCCCATAAACCTTTGTGTACAGGCTATTACTGTTTGTTTAGAAGCTTGTTGAACTGCAAAAGTTTGACCGACGGTCAAGTATTAAAGTTTATGTTTTTGTACAGCAATCCTTCTTCGGTTGATTTTAAGTTTTTTTGAAAAATCTTCAAAAAAAAAAAAAAACTTGTTTTTGAATCTTTGGTTCTATGGAGAGAGGAGATTAAGGCACCGGAGGAGTTGTCCTCCTCCATGAGGCAGCAGGTGGCCGGAGAGGAGGAAAACCTCCTCTCCCAGCCACGGGTTAAAAACCCGTGGACTTCAAGGGCTGCCGGCGACGAGAGGCTCACGGCCTTCTCGTCGTCGGCGCATGCGGCGGCGTCCATTGGGACGCCTGGCCGTGCGGCTGAGAAGAGAACACAGACCTTCGGGTCTGTGTTTTAAAGCAACCGGGTCAATGACCCGGTAATCCGGGTAGGGTTTCCTACCCGGAAAAGTCAATTGGGTTGGGATTGGCCTAGCCCAATTCACATATTTAGGGGCTGACCATCGGGTCAGCCCAAGTGCCCTGAAGCCCAAAGTCCTGATCCGAATGGATCGGGTCAGGAGACCCGCGTGGGCGGGCTGCGATATGGGCCGCCGATCCGGTCGGACCGGATCGGACCGGACCGGCAGATTATATTATTATTATTTTTTAATTTTTTAATTTAAAAAAAAAAAAAAAAAACTTTTATGCTTTTATGCTTGCATTAATTTCTATAATTATTTGGATGTTCAATATTTAATTGATTAAATTCTAGAAATATTAGTTTATTTTATGCTTGCATTAATTTCTAGAATTATTATGATGTTCAATGTTTAATTGATTAAATTCTAGAAATATCAATTTACTTTTATGCTTGCATTAATTTCTAGAATTATTATGATGTTCAATGTTTAAATGATTCCATTCTAGAAATATTAAATTTATGCTTGATTTATTATGTGAAAAATCTAATTATATAGATAGGTTGATCATGCATAAAATGTTTGATGCCTAGACCAAGCATGATTAAATGAACCTACTAAGGTTAGTGGGAATATGGGGTATGATCGAAGAATACAGGTCAGAGACAGTTCTGGCTAAGGCAAGTCTTGGTATTTAAAGGTCCTCAGACCTACCTCACTTACCTGGGAGCTCCCCTGCTTGTGTTTTAGAAAATACTATTGTCTCACTTTAAAGATTGGTTCATTTTTTATTCTTGGATTAAGATTAGGCATCTATAAAGTTGACGGATATTGATGAAGTCGTAATTATCATAATGATTTTCGGAGAGCCACAGCATCCCAATTTTATATTGATGATTACATCAAGATTAATATATATGAACTTCATAAAGAGAAATTAATATCCGTGTGGTAACTAAATTATAAAATTGATTACTTTCCCCGCAGGGAAATTTTTAATTTTGTGACTTAGTTAGATTAAAATAATAAATTTTGTATTAACAATAAAATTTTCTTAGGCCCACAGGTACGGAGAATTTTATTCTTAATATTTAAAATTGTTAGATTTAATAATAAAGAGTAAATTTCATGCATATGCAACCTTTGCCCACAGGTAGGTCGAAATTTACTATTAAATTGACATTGGTTGATTTAAATAAGGTCAATTCATAGCAATTAAGTAGTTTTTATGTTATATTGCAGTTATTTATTCTTCCCTAATTGATTGTTCGTTGCGTGTTCCAATACTAAGTAGTGATAATTTTGCTGACTGAAAGTAAAGTTTGCTTTTCACTCTGGGGTGTATGGAATTAGATAAAGCGCTCCGTGTAGTGGAACTCACTATCACGTAATCAAGTACGCCACAGGAGATTTATTCTTATGAACGATGGGAGCGATAAAATCGTCTCAGTTTGATGTTCATTAAATCTCACATTAGGGGTTCTATCCCTGAAAGCATTAAAGCTAAGGATTTTTTAAAGTCCGTTGAAGAACAATTTGTTACTTCTGAAAAGGCATTAGCCAGCACCCTGATGAGAAAGCTGTCAAGCAAATCAATAAAGAGTTCAACTAGTGTGCGTGAGCACATAATGGAGATGAGAGACATTGCATCTCAATTAAAATCTCTGGAAGTTGAAATTTCTGACTCATTCTTGGTTCATCTAATTTTGAACTCTCTACCAAATGAGTATGGTCCCTTTAAAATATCATACAACACGCATAAGGAAAAATGGTTAGTGAATGATTTACTGACTATGTGTGTTCAAGAGGAAGAGAGGCTGAAACTCGAGAACCTGAGAGTTCTCACTTTGTTTCTTGTGCTAAGGGGAAGACCAAGAAAGACAAGGTTGTCCACAACTTCAAGAAGGAGAACAAGGTGCCAATAAAGATTAATGACACTAAGGATACTTGTTTCTTCTGTAAGAAGAAAGGGCACATGAAGAAGGATTGCCAAAAGTACCTCAAGTGGCTCGAGAAGAAAGGTATATTTCTCTCTCTTGTTTGTCATGAATCTTTAGTTGTTGAACCTCCTTGCAATACTTGGTGGATTGATTCTGGTTCTACAATCCACATTGTGAATACATTGCAAAGTTTTCTCACAACAAGAAAGCCGAAAAGAAGTGAACGAGTTTTACTCTGGAAATAAAATGTTCTCAAATGTGGAAGCGGTTGGGACTTAAAGAATAATTTTGAAAAAACTGGTTTTGTTTAAGATCTTGAAGATGTATTTTTATTCCAAACTTTTCAAGGAATTTAATTTCAATTTCAAAACTTGATATATTGGGTTATGGTTTTTATTTTATAAATTCAGCTTTCAGTTTGTTTCGAAATAATCAAGTTGTTGGTGGTGGAATAAAATTTATGGTCTTTACAAAATTGAATTAGATCCCAACTTTGAGAATAATTGTTTGTCAATACATACTATTGACATAAAGAGAAGGCTTATAAATGAGAATTCCAGTTTGTTATGGCATAGGAGATTGGGACATATCTCCATTGAGCGAATCAAAAGGTTGGCAAATGACGGAGTCTTACAAACTCTTGATTTTTCTGACCTTGGCACTTGTATAGACTGCATAAAGGGAAAGCAGACTAACAAGTCCATTAAAGGTGCCAGAAGGAGTTCAAAGATTCTAGAGATCATACACACTGATCTCTGTGGACCTTTTCCTACTCCATGTTTCAATGGTCAGAGATATTTTATCTCATTCATTGATGATCATTCACGTTTCATGTATCTCTACCTTATTGATGAAAAGTCTGAGGCGTTGAATGCCTTTAAGACTTATAAGGCAGAAGTAGAGAATCAAAAGGAAACGAAAATCAAGATCGTAAGATCTGATAGAGGAGGAGAATATTATGGAAGGTACGCAGAAAAAGGACAAATGAGTGGTCCATTTGCGAAATTCCTTGAAGAGGAAGGCATTGTTGCTCAATACACAATGTCTGGTACACCACAACAAAATGGTGTAGCAGAAAGAAGGAATCGCACACTTATGGACATGGTAAGGAGTATGCTTAGTAATTCTAGTCTCCCTCAGTATCTATGGAGTGAAGCTTTAAAAACTGCTGTGTATATCTTAAATAGGGTTCCATCCAAGGCTGTCCCAAAGACACCTTTTGAGTTATGGAATAGATGGAAACCTAGTTTAAATCATTTACATATATGGGGTTGTCCTGCTGAAGTGAAGATTTATGATCCGAATATAAAGAAATTAGATCCAAAGACAACCAGCGGATTTTTTATTGGTTATCCAGTAAACTCCAAAGGATTTAGATTTTATTGTCCTACGCATAATACTAGGATTGTTGAATCAGGAAATGCTAAGTTTTTAGAGGATATTGAACCTAGTGCAAATTCCCAAAAGGTTGAATTTAAAGAAGCACAAGAGTTGTTTGAATCTTCTCCTTCTGGAGAAAGAATGTTTGTGTTTAGGAAAGATCAAATTGATTATCCTGAACTACAACCAGTTCAAGAAGAGCCAACTCATACAGAACAGGTTCAGACTGAGTCTACCTAACCTCTGCAAGATGTTGAGGAAGTAGAATTAAGACGGTCCTCTAGAATAAGGAAATCAACAATCCCTAGTGATTATGTTGTATACCTTCAAGAGTCTGACTTTGATGTTGGACCTAAAAGGGATCCAAATACGTTTTCACAGGCCATGAATGGAGATAACTCCATGTTGTGGTTTGATGCCATGCAGGAAGAGATGAAATCTATGGCAAAGAATCAAGTCTGGGATCTTGTTGACTTATCAAAGGGAGCTGTAGCCATAGGCTGCAAATGGGTTTACAAAACCAAAAGGGAAGCTTCTGGTAAAGTTGAACGATATAAAGCCAAACTTGTAGCCAAGGGTTTCACTCAAAAGGAAGGCATAGATTATCATGAAACATTCTCTCCAGTCTCAAAGAAGGATTCGTTTAGGATAATCATGGCATTAGTAGCTCATTTTGACTTAGAGATACAACAGATGGACGTGAAAACAACCATTCTAAATGGGGATCTTGAGGAGGAGGTGTATATGAGACAACCTGAGGGGTTTGATGATAACAGTCAGAAGGCATGTAAATTAAAGAAATCTATATATGGACTAAAACAAGCCTCCCGTCAATGGTATATTAAATTTCACAAGGTTATTACTTCATTTGGATTTTTGGAGAAACTTGTGGATCAATGTATATACCTTAAGGTCAGTGGGAGTAAAGTAATCTTTCTAGTCCTTTATGTAGACGATATTTTACTTGCAACAAATGATTTGGGTTTGCTATATGAAACTAAAAAATTTCTGTCTAAACACTTTGAAATGAAGGATTTGGGTGAAGCCTCTTATGTCATTGGCATAAAAATTCATAGAGACAGAAAACAGAAAATATTACAACTGTCTCAGAAGGCCTACATTGAAAAGTTTTAGAAAGATATGATATGAGCAAATGTGCTCTTAGTGTAGCACCTATAAGTAAAGGGGATAAATTTTGTTTGGATCAATGTCCCAAAAGTGAATTGGAACAAGAACAAATGAAAGGTTTACCATATGCATCTGCAATCGGCAGTTTGATGTATGCTTAGGTCTGTACTAGGCCTAATATTGCATTAGCAGTTGGTATACTGGGAAGATACGTGCTATGAAGTCACTACACAGGCATTATGGTTAAGTGGTCTCAAAATTATTGAGTCTGTTGAGAGACCAATTAAGATCTTATGTGACAATTCTGCGATAGTATGCTTTTCAAAGAATCATAAAAGTGGAAGCAGGAGTAAACACATAGATATCAAGTATCTTAGTGTGAGAGAAAACATCAAGAGACGTGATGTTTCTATAAAGCATATAAGTACTAAGTTGATGCTTGCTGATCCCATGACTAAAGGTTTACCGGTAAAACAATTTAAAGGTCATGTGGACCATATGGGGCTTGCTAATTCATTTTGTACTTAGTTTCTCTCAATTTTTTGACTTACAGACATGAAGTTATTGAAATAAAGATTTATTGCGCAAATTCTTTATTATTTATTATTATCTATGGAGATAAATAAAAATAGGACCTGAATGACTTATAGGAAGTTTATTCATAAAGTTTTAATTCCCATAAAGTACTCATATAATGAGTATTATGCTGGTAATACATGGAAGGGATGACCGATTATCTTACGGTTTTACCACCATGATTCGTGTGTAGCATTCATTATGTGGGTGGGAGGATTCCATAAACAGTTGGCCAAATTAAAGAACTCAAGACATCATTAAGACATATGTCGTCAAGGTCAAGTGGGAGAATGTTAGAAATATTTCCTTAAGGTGACCTAATTGACATATGTAAAATCTTTTAAAGTTTTAAAGATTATGATGTCAGTTAAATAAGATTATGGAATCTGTAGCAGATTCAAATTTAGAACTAATTGGATAAAGATTGCAATTTGATTTCTGATTTAAATTGGAATTCAAATTGTAACCAATTAGATAAAGATTGCTATTTGATTTTGAATTTGAATTACCTTGATGGAAGGAACAAATTCAAATCTAAAACAGATTGAGGGTCCCTGACCTAGCCTATAAATAAGAGGCATGTGTATACCATCTAAGACATTCTCTGTAAGGCATAGGCATAGGTTGGAAGAGTCTCATTAAAATACTTCATATTCATAAAGTTACTCTGCAGAGATTCTGATCGAGTGCTGAGCAAGATGGCTGAAGGTAAAGATCCTGTTATATTTATTCCGCTGCATTCACAATCGTAATGATTGATTGTGATTTTACTCTTACACCCACTCCCCAACACCTCCTCCAGGTCTCTCTCTTCTAACTCTCACACACGCACACAAACTCTTCTTTATATTCTTCTATTTACTTATAATGCCCATTGTTTGTTATAAAAGATTTTTTAGTGCCTTCCATGTGTAAGAAGCAAAATTGGATATTACACGAGCATTTCTCTTTTCTTCCTTTATTCTTCATAATTTCCTCTTGGTTTTTTCTTTTGAATAATTTATCTTTTTTGAAACAGTGAAGATAGAGACTGGTAGACTCTAATTTAAAGCAATTTCGTTGGTAAAAAGGTTAACTTGGGTGTCATGGGTGAGAGTGAGCTTTTTTGAGGATTAGGTGTATGTCTTATTGGTTTTTACTTGGAGTGCATCTATCTAAGACATACATTGTGCTAATTTCATTGTCGTTGTTGTTTTTTCTATTCTTTTTTCCGTTTCCCCCTTGAGGCCAGTTGATAACAGAATTTGTGGAGAAGGAAAGCATCCTGTTGGAGACGGTGAGGCCACCCGAGATATTGTTAGGGAGGGACACAAGGCCCAGTGGGGAATCTCTACTTGAAGCCACTAAACAAGTAGGTAGCCTTTGTTCCCTATGGACTCTGTACAAGTGTATTAGTCATTGTTGCAATTATATTTTGTATGATTGGCTTATGCTTTAACTTCGGTTGAAGGGAATCAGTTCAATTCTCGGAGCAGTCACAATTGATATGGGAATCGTGACAACTCCCCAACTACATTGGATGGTACGTGCAAGAAACAAGGGCATGAAGGCATCCGAACTTGATTATTTTGAACAGATATTGAGCTCATTCAGGTTGTTCTGAGCTAAGGATGAATATGATTTACTTGATATATTTTCTCCAGGCCTTTACTAAGTTAATGTTGTTGGTTAGGTGCTTAACTGATTTGATCCCAAGTGGAGGTAGGAAGATGAGTGAGGGGGATAAAAAATTGGTTGTTGATGGCGCTAATGGTGTGGGTGGAGAAAAGCTTGAAGTGTTAAACAAGATGTTGGATGGTTTGCTTATTGATGTTCGTAATTCTGGGAAATATGGAGGCATACTCAATGAAGGAGTGGGTGCTGATTATGTGCAGAAAGAGAAGCTTGTTCCACAAGGTTTTGGTTCCCAGGACGTAGGACTGAGGTCAGTTATCTCTTTCTTGTTGTATAATGAACCAATGCTTGATTCTCAACCATACAACAAAGATATCTTTTTCTTCTAATGTTACTGGAGGAACCCCAATGCATGTGTCATAATAATTTGCTGGAGAGAGTGTCATAAATTGAGAAGTGACTTTGGGTCTATTGCATACAGATTTGGAGTAAAGAGACTTGAACAAAGATGTGCATTGAATAAACTGATGTGATGGGATCGGATTTTCTGTAGTCAAATTGTCTGGCATATTTTCATGTCATACAATGTCTTGCTGCACAATTACTGGCATTTATTGTGACAAATTTTCAGTGGAAAGTTTAGTGCTGTTAAAGAGCTTCAATTTTGACTGGCATGACATTGGCTCTGCTGGTGGAACATCAATTTTTTGGCTACTTGAGATGGGTGGTTTTGACAGACATAGTCTTCGACCGTCAAGCCTATTTGGCTGGTTGAGTAAGGATTTCTATTATCAGAAACTCAAGCATAAATTCTTTTTCTTTTCTTTTCTAGATATCTTTTTTTTAGGCGGTGGGGGGGTCCAAATTATGAGTTCGCTTTTGTTTGTCTTTTATGCCCAGTAAACTATGGACTAATGTGGGTTGGAGACTAAGTTGTAGATGGTTCTAGTGTTTCAGGTGTGCTAGTTTGGATGGGGATGCTGATAGGCTGGTATATTTTTATGTGCTATCAAATAGTTGCAGTAAGATTGAACTTGTTGATGGGGACAAGATATTATCTTTATTTGCCATCTTCATCAAGGAGCAGCTAATCTCTCTCAATGAGGGAGGTGAAAATACAATTAGTAGTTATCAGGCTCATCTGGGTGTTGTACAGACAGCTTATGCTAATGGAGCCTCCACGGATTACCTCAAAAAGTTGGGGTTAGAAGTTGTGTTTACTCCTACAGGAGTCAAATACTTACATGAGAAAGCAGCTGAGTATGATGTTGGGATTTATTTTGAAGCTAATGGCCATGGAACTATCTTATTCTCGGAATCTTTCTTGCTTTGGTTACAGGGCAGACATAAGGAGCTTTCTGCAGTTTCTAAAGGTTTGATTAGATATTATCCTCATTTATTGTTTCAGTCCTCATATGGTGAAGGGATGAGCTTCATTAATTATTTGGTTGTTTGATTCAGGTTCAGAGCAGGAAAAGGCTGCTTTGAGACTATTGGCAGTCAATAAGCTGATCAACCAAGCAGTCGGTGATGCTTTGAGTGGGCTGCTCTTGGTGGAGGCTGTTTTGCGACACATGGGATGGTCAATACACAGATGGAGTGACCTTTATCAAGATCTACCTAGTAGGCAGATTAAGGTCAGTTTCCTTTATACAGTTTATACAGATATTCATCTGATCCTAATATTGGAGAACGTGAATATGCATTTCCTTTTCCTGTACCATATATGAACTCTTTATTGGTATTAGGGACTCTACATTCAGATGAAGCTGGTAGATCCATTGTTGGTTCAATTGTTGTTCATGGATATCGATTTACCATCAAATGTCAACTGAAAGGGCTAGTTAGGATTCTTCTGCATCACTAAACAATCTTGAATAGAACATATGCTGAACGTAAATGTTGGAATCTTGTAGAATCATCAAACAGAGAAGAACTATGCTAAAGGTCCTTTTCTCAATGCCAATGTGTTTTGAAAGATTAATTTGATATTCAACTTTTTGGTGGCTGGATGGGATCTGGGTAGATACATCTTTAATAAGAAATAATTGGCGCACTAGATTTATTTCCTCTCAATTTGTTGAGTACCTTCAGACCAGAAATAAAGCTAACCAAGTACATTTTTATGATTCTTTGCCCAATTGGTTTCCCTGCTGGACACTTGGGTCCATGTCTCCTTTATTGGCTCCACCATTTGCAAGGTGATTAGAGGAAGAAACCCTCACCCCTACTGGGGTCCCTGTTTCTGCCCCCCCCCCCCCCCCCCCGCCCCACTCTGCCAGCCCCAAAAAAATTAATGAAAAGATTTTACACAGGTAAACAGCAAAAAGTATATTCGAAATCTGAACATGAGCAAAAAGACTGATTAAGAACAGTTTAGCAAATGGGAAAATTGTTTAACTTGGTTCAACTAGGTGAAAATAGGAAAATTGAAAGCAGAAAAAGAAGAAGAGAGAGAAACAAAAAAGAAACGAAAAGCAGGCAGAGTACATAGAACGAGCCACCATTAAAGGAAGGCATGTGCATGAATTTTAATGACCGAGTAAAACTCAAGTTCTTGGGATAAGGCTTTGTCAAGTGAAGTAAAAATTATGTCTTCAGCTTAATGACTAACAAAACCTGCTCCCATTTGTTGGAAATCAATCTGCTTCACTTGATGGTACATGGAGGAGGTGTAAAAATTTCCACTTGCTTATTATAGGATAAGACATAATTTGGAGAAGGTTCCTATTCCTGCATATTCTGGAGACAAGATCATCTGATGATGTTATTAGCTCTGATGTTCCTTAACATAATTGATTTTATCGACTTGTATGTCTGGAATTAGGCAACTTGCTCCCTAGATGAAGGGTGTATCGCTTACTCCCGCATTCTTTATGATGAGGAATAACTCTTCTGGCATTCCTCTTGTTTTAGTACAGAATGTGCTGATTCCACTGCTTTTACTATGATGTTAGGTCAAAGTTGTGGACAGAACTGCTGTTGTCACAGCGAATGCAGAAACTATAGTTGTGCAGCCCCCTGGCATTCAAGAAGCGATCAATGCTGAGACAGGTAATAACATATTTTCTATAATTTTTATATTAAACCTGCAAATATTAGTCAATGATCACGATTGCCAACTTGCTTGTTGGCCCAGAAAATCCGAGTGCATTCTGGCAACCGTCTGAATTTCATCTCCAGAATACAACATATAAGTATACCCCTGTTACCAAAATAATGGAAGTGTGTCTTGTGTGACTTGGCTCTGCATGGCCGGAGAAACTTGCATGTGGTCCATTTAATAGTATCTCTACTCTGTGAAGAACTTATTTCTCATCGGTGGATGGTATAAGGCATTATTTAATATCATAAGACTTTCCAATGATGCAGCAGAATACCCTCAAGGCCGATCTTTCATTAGACCTTCGGGTACCGAGGATGTGATACGTGTGTATGCAGAAGCATCAACACAGGAAGGAGCTGACAGCCTAGCCAACTCTGTAGCAACACTTGTGAGGCAGTTCCTAGGGCCTGGCAGCTCCTAAAAGTAGCCTCTTCTCTTTTTCTTTGTTGTGTTTTGTGCTACTAAATCCAGAGATCTGCTTTGCAAAGGCTCAGCATCTGACGACCTAAATTTTCAGATGGTGTTGTTTGTCGTTGCAGAGACGCGTAATTAGTTAATACTATGCTTACAATCTCTGTATGCTGGAATTTTGCTCAGATTCCGTTTGGTGCCAAAACAGGAAATGCATTAACTTTTTGTGGACTAAGCTTAAAGTTCAGAGCGTAATTTAAATGGTACTCAGAAACGAGTAATTTTGTATCGTGTTCAACCGCTGCAATATCCTTTGAGGCTCCCATCTAGAATGTGAGATAACAATCTATTCTTCCATGTCGATTGCAATTTACATGCAACTTTTAGGAGTCCGTTTCGTCATCTATTTATTCCAAGATGTGTCAAGACTCCTAGGGCTTGTCTGTGGACGGTTTTTGCTTCAGGTTTTGGGTTTTTTCCTGGTTCGTTCAGAAACCGAAATTTGAACCATAAAGCATCCTTTTGGGGAGGGTATTTTGCCAGGTTTGGAACATAGTGTTGAAATCCCACCCTGAGGAAAGATTACCAAATCCTCTATTTTCTTAGGGCCACTTCAATGGCCCACCCGAAATGACGGGTTAATTGGCATCAGTTTCGTTAATTGCAACAAAAAATGACACTGCTCCGGAATTAGATTGCAGGCGCAAACCAGAGCCCAGAGTCCCCAGACCTAGGCGCTGAAATGCTCTATCTCACAAACGAACCTTTACCCTCATGCTAGTCTGACTCTCTCTCTCTCTCTCTCTCTCTCTCTCTCTCATACATACACACAACCGGTGGGCCGGCACCGCAGTATCTATGCTCATTTGCTCATTTCGGAAACCCTTCCGCTCATGTGAGGGAGATCTCTCTCCCTTCCTCATTGCTCGAGAAGTCATGACCGTTGGGGTTTTGACTCCATCTCGCCTGGCTACCCATCATACCACGCTAATCAGTTCTGTTGCTTTTCCATTTGGACGAGAGGATTTTTTTTTTTAAGCAAAAGGAGGAGGGAGTAACTATAGGAGGACCTCCTGCTGTAAAATGTTTGGTGACTAGAGGAGTACTATTACTACGACAAAGAGCCCAGAAGCTAAGGTTCTACTTCTACACGCTGGCTTAGGTTTGAATACTGCATGCTTCACCTACAGCACTGAGGTTGCAGGTTGGATGCAACCAGATTGCCAATAAGGCAGACAGTATCTGTAGTGCATTGTCTGCTACTTTGTTGGTAGGTATACCCATTTTCAAATCCTAGTACAATTATTTATACAATTCCTCCCATTGAGAGAGTATCCTATTTCCTTGAGGGATATTATGTCTTTTCCCCCTTTTAAGGGAAGTGTCCTAAGAACCATCGACGGCATTCTTTCCACACGAGCCAGGTTTCCATTGTTGGTCGGTATGACGTGAGCTTTCAACCCCCCTCAACTTTCATCAAGGCCGTGACTGTTACGGCGTTTATGCCGCACATTTGGCTTCCACAGCCCCGTCACAACCTCCACCTACCACCGTGCTAACTGGCAAGTGAGGAAAGAATAACGAGGGTGCCAGGAAAATATATCTGTGGGCCAAGGGAAGCTTAGAGCCATAGACCTCTAATACCAACAATTTGAATGTGTCGGGCTGATGAGTAAGAAGCAAACCGGGGAAATACACTATTTGGCTCGAGTCAGAACTTTCAAGTCTGGATCTTTGAAGAAACTTAATGCATAAAAAGTTTGCTGCAAAGCATACAGAGCTCAACCATGAAGGAGACAATAGATATGTGTAAGAAACAGCAGAAGCATTTAAAATCAATAATATGGAACATTTTCTTCCCCACTTTCAAGGAGATCATTTGGGCGTAGATTCCTTAACCAACAGCCTTAGAATATCGAATTTCCTGATGGTTACATTAGATCTGATTCTTCAAGGGAGGAAAAAAGTACATAAAAATTACACACTTCAACAAAGAATTGAGTTATATGGTGTTCTCTCTCTTTCTTTCACTTTCTTATTTAGATAAGAAAACAAAGGCTAACGAGAACTCATATACCAGTAAAAACACAGTAGCCTTCACAGCAGAAACAAACACCAAAAATAAGAGCTGCAGAAGAAGGCTCATTTACCCACTATCTTTTTGTGTAGAAATAATATAGAGTAAAGCAAACTAAACGGAAAAATACCTAAAATGAAGACAGGACAGACCCTTAATGATAGAAGTGAATTTCAGATAAGAGAAAATATGCGTAAATCACTCCCTCATGCTATCACCTTCATCTTCCTCTTTGCTTAGGTCTAGATCAGCAAGCAACTCCTCGAGTGGAACAGAAGGTAAATCCTCTCCATCAGTCACAGATGTCATCTCTGATGGCTGGTATTCTCTATTACGGTACAATGATATATTAAACCTCATATCAGGGTTCTCCTCTAGATCTTTCAAGAACTGTTCATACTCAGTAGTCGTCTTCTCTTGCTCTGCTCTACCCTTATCATCAACTTCCATGTCAAGGGATTTAAGTTTCCAAGCTCGAGGCTTCCCACGCTTCTTCTGGCGCTTCTCTTCAAAGCTCTTCTTTATCAAAACTGCATCTGGCAAGACCAGACCCTTGTACTTCTCGATTTCACTATCATTACTATTAGTTGCATATAAATCGTAACCAAGAGCATAATCCCCCGGGCTCAAAAGATGGCCGAGATGCGTTCTTATGGAGAAAATGGCGTCGTTTTTCCCGAAATCCGATAAACGGGCCACTTGTGCATCAGCTAAAACATACTTGGAGCCACCAACATTAACTTCAGAAGAAACAATCTCCACATCTAACACTATATACTCCACTAGTTGCCTGCTAGTGAATAGGGACTTGAACGCTACCCTCCAATACTGATCAGTATCCAAGAAACAATGCCTTAAGGTGAAAGGGTCCAGCAAAGCAATGCTGTTGGTCACCTTAGTGCATATAACAATAGGACCTAGATTTCCCAAACTAGAGGCAACTTTTGGAGGCAAACAAATCAAATCCTCACGACATATGGGGCAGATTTCGACCGAGAAAGTGTGCTTATAATGATAGGTATTACTCTTAGTATCCTGTGAAACAAGCTGTTTGTCGCTGCGACTCCTCACCGGAACAACCTTACCAATGAACTCCAAAAACTTCACCCCGTGACTCCTGTTTGCAAAAAAGAAGTCGATCCCTTGCTCCATCTGTTTAATCTTTATGGCAGCAGCAGCAGCACTGTGCTTCAGAATTAGCTGCTCCAAATAAAAGAAGGTACGCCTGTGAGAAACATGTTGGCGCAGTTGCACGGCTGCCACCCACTGGTCAGGATTGGCCTGAATCCTGGAACAGGATTCACACATATGTTCGTGCTGAACATACTCAACCACATATGATTGTTCAAGTATCGCTCCATTAAGAACCTCTTTCTGAACTTTCAATCTAACCTTGATCCTCTTGGAATGGGGTTCCGTCCAAATGAACTCTGCATGCACCAATCTCACTTTATTCAAATTCTTCAGCCTCTTCACGCAGAACGTCAACAACTCCTTTGATTCCAATTGGGCTTTGACCCATGTTCTTGGTGGCTGCAAGTAGGTGTCACACTCGGGACAATGCATTATGGTCACTTGCTTTTGTAGACCTTCTGTGATATCAACTTCGGAACGCAAACACTTGACGCACATATTGGCTGCATTTGGTGCCATCAGAATGCCGCATTTGCAACATAAAACGCTGCCGACGGTTTGGGGAACCGTAAACATACCAGCTTCCTCAGCCATCGCTGATAAGATTCAAGAACCAAAAAGCGGTTACTTTGAGGATGACAAGAAGAACAAGAGGAAAAAAACATTTACTGATCAGTTACAACTGTAGGGCTGTAATCCAGACGAACAGTGATGGTTCGAAGTCGCTAGACAAAAGCATAAACGAGCTCCAATCGACAGAAATGTTGTCCGAGCTCGGCTCGAACAAAATCAACCAAGATTTGATCAAACTCGGGTCGATAACAATTCAAATGGCTTACAAGACAGATAAAACAATACCGGAAAGAAACGAAATTCACATTTGTTCAAATATCAAGACAACACCACCTTTCACCAATCCCCTAGCAATAAAAAAATTATTGACAAGCACAAGCAGGAATAGAGAAACACCTTGTGATAGTGAAAAGCGTATGATCAAAAACACTCTGAGAAATCTGCCCACCTGTCTATCGCGGCGTTGCTTAAGTTTCCGTCTGCAAGTCAAACTTGCACCTTCACCGTGAGAGACGAAAGATGGAAGAAGAGAGGGGAGGCGGCCAAAAGAACAATCGAGGTCGAGGAGAGAGAGAGAGACAGAGAGACGAAAGATGGATGCAGGGAGCAGAGGCGGCTAAAAGATCATTCGAGGAATCTGGGGGGAGCTCCTGGGTATTGCACGGGGATCCATTCTTTAAATCCGGATCGTTCATTCAAAAATTGAAGGACGAGATAACGCCACAGCAGCAATCCAGCCAAAATAGTTTTTAAAAATGCCTAACAACGTTTGAGGACCGAATTATGTATTTTTTTTTTCTAGGCCTTCTTCTTCTGTCGCTCATCTTCTTATTCTCTTGACTGTTTTTTTTTTGGTCTTATCGTCTTCCCTTAGTCTATTCTCCCTTCTTCTTCTTCTTCTTCTTCTTTTCCTTTGGCCTTGCTACTGCTATCCTAATTGGCTATGAAGTTCTAGGAAAAGTCAAAGAATAGGAGACTCAGTGGAATATTGCTTGCATTCAATTCTGTAAAGAATGTCTTTGAAAGACTGCGAAAGCGGTGAAGGAATTCATCACAACCCATTGTTCAGGCGTTAGAAATTGAATGAAGAAAAATCAATCACAGTACGGTGACATAAAGCTAACACAAAAAAAAAAGTTAAAAATGTACATCTCTAATTTTCCCTTCAGAACTGAATTTTCATCCGACCTTGCCCAAATCCAACACAATGGGTTTATTCAGCAAATCACTCATTTGAAGCAAAAACAGAGAACTACAATGGATCTCGAAAACAGATGAGAGCTAGCCATACCCACAACTAGAAATCTCACCGCTACCAGCACTGCCATACATCTGTGTAATAATGGGATTGCACAACCTCTCTTTGAAACTTCACCCTAAGAAAGGTGACAGACCAAGTGATATTGTTGTGAGGATGTGCTCCAGGCTCCTTGGCAAGAGGCAGGAAAGAGACGACAGAGAATAGAAGAACAAACGTCGTCAACCTACCGTGAGTGTGCTTTTGAATTTTTAAGACAAAAACTTCTATGTTTTAGTAGATTGATGAGATGGCAGAGTGGTAGCCGTTTATTGCAAATGAACTATCATGATTTAAAGAATTGCTTCCCTTACAATACATTAGGGGTTGTTCGGTTGGGTGATATTTTGAAGATTTTTTGTGTTTTGAGAATTTTTATGTGATGATAATTCTATTGGTATGCGTGTTGTAGTTATTTTTATGTAGTGTTAAAAATGATGTTTGGTTGTAGAATTGTTTTGTATTGTGAGAATTCAAAAAAATCCTGAGTATTTTTTTTTACCGAACAGCCCCTAGGTATTGCAGAGGAGCTCGTTCAATTTGGGTTGTGTTAAAATGGATGGTTGAAGCATCAGACCGTCTGTTAGGGCAAAAAGACTGAAAGATCATAGTACTCTTGTCTGAAAAATAACATTGTGGGTAAATAACTAATAACAGTGCTAGGACCTTCGGGTCCGTCTGCTCGTTGGCTCGCCGGCTCTTCGGAGTGTCTGATACGCCCTTTTGAAATTTTTGAGGTTTTTAAACCTCCTTGATCATTTCAATATATACATCTGCTATATTGCTTAAAAAAAAGTAATAACAGTGCTTTATTTGTATATACTTTTCGAGGAGGGCATTGTTTTTTTTCTTGTGGTATCTGTGCTGACACATTAGACAGATATTTGACACATTAGACACATATTTAATATAAGAAACATATTTTATTCATTAAAAAAGGTATATAAATTTATTAACCCACTGAAAAAAATTATTATAAAAAATATATGTATATAATCTTAACGGATCGAAAACCTTATAAAAGAAAAAGGCTTAATTACTCATTGGTCGTAGGACAAGTTTGGATTTTGTGATACCTAGAAATCAATGGGATAATTAAGCCAAAAGAAAAATCTTCCAAATATTAAAAAAAGAAATATCCCTCTTTTGAAAGAAAAGA
The DNA here is from genome assembly GCA_963930655.1 of Myrica gale. NCBI lineage: Eukaryota > Viridiplantae > Streptophyta > Magnoliopsida > Fagales > Myricaceae > Myrica > Myrica gale. The sequence continues at coordinate 15,993,252 of OZ005620.1, forward strand.
CCATTTTAAATATAACTTGAAAAAATACAAAGGAAGAAAGAAGATAAAGGTTGACACTTTGCTTCCAATTGTAACACTCTAGACATTTCTTCAGAAATAAACGACAAATTACTTTCCCTTTTCATACATCCTAAACAAAGACTATTCTGAATCTGACTTTTTTTTTTTCTTCTGAAGAACAAGCTGTTTCATCTTCTTCTGATGGTTTTGCAGTCTGCTATTGTCAACAAGAAATTTGTACCTTAAAAGGATACATAAAACAAACATACTACTCATGCACTTATGTGTAATCTAACATATTACTTTAGATATGGCTTGAACAATATGATCACAAGAGAAGGTATTCAACCATTTGTGTAAAATCTTTATCTTAATATTTGGGAAATTGAAAATTTAGTCACTGGGTTTGTAGCACGCTAACAATTTAGTCACTAGGTTTTATTTGTTGACAATACACTGAGAATATATAGTTGTGACGATCAGGTCTTTCCGTCAAATCTGCATTAATTTTTTAACGGAATAGAATGCGGTTGATCGCTACAAGTTACCTTTCCTGCAAAGAAAAACAAACCGGTCGACCGCTATTCCGGCTAAAAATTTAACGGATGTTTGACGGAAAGACCAGATCGTCACAACTATGTATTCTCAGTGACCATATTGTCAAAAAATGAAACATAGTGACTAAATCGTGAGTGTGGTATAAACCTAATGACTAAATTTTCAAATTCCCTTAATATTTTAAGGCCATTAAGAGAGGTGAAAACAAACTTCCAACTTAAAACCCACTAGAGAAGATTAAATCGGATGTAAAATATGAGAAAAAGTGAGATATTTTTGAATGCCGGATTTTTTGTGGAAGGATAGTCCTTTTTATGGAGAGAGTATCATGTGGAAAAGAGTCCCTCTGATCATATGCATTTTGAAGGGATAAGGGAAAAGAGAAAGTTCAGGTCCAAAGTGGAATCAACTTGGGATAGAATCGGGGCAATTAAAATTTTTGAACCTAATGAACTAGATGTATCTATGGATGTTATTATCAAAAAGAAGGGAGAAGGTTCATGTGTCAATAAAATCATAATAAGAGATATTTTATATTTTTAAAAGGTGCAATGAAGGCTAGGAGACTCCATGGTTGTCCTCATTCTTTAGAAAAAAAATTATTCTCTCGATGGAAAATTTTGAGAATCCGATTCCTATAGAATCATATCCTAGTTTCAAATTCTAATGATTTTGTATAATGCAAGATGGATTGGTTTCTATGTTTGGGTGAATGCAAGATTTTAAGGAAAATAGTTCCAATCGGAAGGTAGTATATTTTCAGAGGCAGTATGGTTTGGAGTATAAAGTGTATTATACGGGTCTTTAACAAAGGATATAAAAGTGTATTATACGGGTCTTTGACAAAGGCTACATGCCGTATCTAATCCTTTATGAGTAAATTGTCAGTATTTTTGGTGGAGATATGAAGAGAGGAATTTCAGTTGATATATTAGGTTATTTGGCCGAAGGTTTTGTTCATAGGAGGAGTCTTAGACATAGGGGCCAAGGAGGGAAGAGAAGGCATTACTAGAGTGAGTCTTCAATAGTCAATTTTTTAAAATTTGGTGGAGGTCTGGTCTGGAGGATGAAGCTGTGGATTAAGTTCGCATTTCTCTTGTAAAAATTCAAAAGGAAACAATGAATAGAATTCAAATATCCTTTTATATATTCAAAATCAAAATTGAAATCATATAAAATTCCTTGTCATTTGGCAAAAGGATGTTTGGAGGCAAGATTTTGGACATATTTTAAAAGGACATATTTTGTTGCTTTGCAATCTACTCTAATAAAATGATGGATAAAATTTTATTTTTTTGATAATACTATATATATTTTTCTTGTATTGAATTCCAAGATCCAAAATGAAAAAGTATTATATGTTCTATGTTATTATCATGAATGCATTGTTTAGTATACCATAATCAATGGGTCACTTTCAACTATTTCAAATGCTTGAGGAGATGTGATGCCTAGACATGATAAATGCTTGACATGATACTTGATTTCTTTTACTATAGATATATGTAAATTAGTGCAGGCAAGAGGCATATTCCATTCGGAATGCTAGAAGGAAATTGTGAAAGCAGTTTTATATCTATCTTCTTCCGCAATTTGAATTTGTCAAAAAACAAATTTCATATCAACTTTTTAAAAAATTATGGAGTCATATTGTAACAGTCCTAACAATTATTTTTTATTGGGAATTAGATACCGAATCCATTATAAAACTTTATTAAGAGATTTATAATTTATGGCAAGTCTGGGACACCCTCGCTCTAATTCAACTTGTTTCTGTACATAGAATGAGGGATTTGAATCTCTGGATAAGTCCCTTTTGTAATAAATACGGGATTTTGATTTTGCAAAATTCAAAAAGTTCTTGATTAATTTGAATATGCTTTTTTGTGGAAATATGTTGTTAAGAAAAAATTTTTTCATAAGGAAGAGAAATAATATGTTTTTTTTTTCCGAAAGCAATAAGAATAGAAGAACATATCACTGTTTTAATTTTTTTTGAGAAAACTCTTTGATTTGTTTTCAGTAGATTTTTCAAAATATTTTGAATAAGTCCTTGGATGTAACCTAAGATCTGCTCCAGAGTCAAGTAAAGCAATAGTAGTGAAAGTGTAGTCTTTTTTTATAGGAATGGTAAAAGAGAGATAATTTGAGTAAATCTTTTTATATATATTTATTATAATGGAAAAAGATGATTTAATGGAAAGAAAGATATGATATTTTGAAAATTATTATTTTTAAAAAATTTTAAAATTAAATAAAAAGAGAAGGAAAATTATTGTGAGTGTGAAAAAGGAAAAGTGAAAATTTTCTTGATAAAATTGTGAATTAGTTATACTTGGGTTTGAGAATTTTTGAATGGGGAGAATTTTGGTCCAAATTCTCATTTGTAAACATGACTCAAGCAGATGTAAAGAATATTTACGACAATATGGATAAACTCGTTACAATACAAACAATTTGAACAAAATAAAAGAAATGGATAAATACACTTTGCCCCCTTATTTTTGGGATTATTTACACTTTGCACCCCCAATGTTTTATTTTTGATACATTGGACTCATTATCTTCCACATTTTTGCAATCTGGACCACGTACCCGATTTTGGCCTTCGAAATTGACGGATTTTGTTAAAAATTTACACATTGCTCCCCTTATCTTTGGAGACATTTACACATTGCACCCCACGTTTTAACGGAATCCGTCTAAATTAACGGGCAATTTGGGTACGAGGTCCAAATTGAAAAAGTGTGTAAGTTAAAGGGTCTAATGTGTTAAAAATAATACATATGGGTGCAAAGTATAAATGATCCCAAAGATAAGGAGGGCAAAATGTATTTATCCCTAAAAGAAACCAACTATAGAACTTGAAAGGGTTTTGACTTTAGAAGGCAAAGGAAGTAAATATACTATAATCTTTTGGATGTTATAATTTGTAAACTGGCCTCATAATCTCAATGTTAGTTAAATGTAAAACTTGCGAGCAGGGTTAGGATTGGAACTCACACCCGAGAAATTCTGTTTCAGCATCATTAGTGGTGTTTGAGTGCCACTCCAAATTTTAGCCCATAATTATAAAAAAGGAAAAATACACTTTTCACCCACAAACTACCGGGTAGTGACACATTGCACCTCAAACTACTATCTTTAAGACATTGCACCCTCAAACTACCAATGTTAGACACTTTGCACCATAAACTATCAATTTTGACACATTACACCCTCCAACTACTAATATTAAACACTTTTCACCCTCTATTTGACAATAATATCCTTGAGAAATTAATAAATTGACAACAATATCTTTATTATATACAAAATGAGTCAAAGACATTATCGTTATTTTAGTCTCAAATTTTGAGAAAGGGTACAAAGTGTCAAAAATTGGTAGTTTTGAGGGTATAATGTATCAAAATTGGTAGTTTAGGATGCAAAGTGCAAAACCTATGGTAGTTTGTGGGTGAAAAATGTATTTTCCCCTTATAAAAATTATAAAATAATTTATTTTTTTCATCAAATTATTATTATTTATTATAATATTTATTTAAATCTTATCTCTCCATTTTTTCACTAACTCTAATAAATTATCTTCACTTTTTCACTAATTATCATACTCCACCTAAAATTATAATCTTGTAGCTCCATCACTGTGCTTTTTTCCATTTCATGAGGCCCATTACTGCTTGTTTAGGCCCGTTTAGTTTTTTATTTTGATAACGTAGAAATCCCCCAAAGTCGAATCCGTTTAGCTCAATTCTAAAGTACAAATTTCGGTCCACTGGACCGACCCCATAATGGAGGGGCAGATAAGTCAATCTCTCGCTCAATAATAAAGAAAAGGGATACATACACTTTGCCCCCTTATCTTTGGGGTCATTTACACTTTGTACTCCGATGTTTTATTTTTGATACAACTTACAGATTTTTTCAATTAGGACCCCACACCCAAATTGCCCGTCAATTTAGACGGATTCCGTTAAATATTTATACACTGCCCCCTTATCTTTGAGGATATGTACACATTGCCCCCTTTTCTTTAAGGTCATTTACACATTGCACCCCATATTTTAACGGAATCCATCTAAATTGACGGACAATTTGGGTACGGGGTCCAAATTGAAAAAAATGTGAAAGATAATAAATCTAATGTATAAAAAATAAAATATCGAAGTACAAAGTGTAAATGACTTCAAAGATAAGAGAGCAATGTGTATTTCTCCCTAAAAAAAAATCTATACCAAGAACGTAAGACTCGAACGCAGTAAGGACCCATTTCACTCCTCGCGACTGAGTTATCGTCCTTCGGTAGGCCCGTTTAGTTCCCTACTCTACAAAACAAAAGTCTGAAGCAGCTCCGTGAGACCGAAGGGGAGACCTCTGACTAAAGATGGAGTTCTTGGACGAAGATAGCAGGCCGAGGTTCCTCTTCCAGTCACGCCCCACCGCCTCTTCACTCGCCCAACCACAAACCTGCGAAAAACCCGGCAAGCCATTCCTCTTCACCACCATCTCAGTCTCTTCTATTCTTCTCCTCATCTCCCTTCTCTTCCTCCAATCCGAACCATTCAGATCTTTCGTCTTCTGGGTCTCCCTTTCCCTATTACTGGGTCCCTTCGCCCCTACATCGATCACCGGTGGAGACATCCGCGTTGGTCGAGGCCCAATCCTCGAGCCGTCCCCCAATCAAGAAACTGAAACGTTGGAGGAAAGCAACAAGAGGGTATCCCAAAGGAGACAGAAACCGCGTAGAAATGAAGAGTACGGCGTTAGTTCAGTGGCGGGGTTCGAAAACGTTGGTGACTATGCGAGGGAAGAGAAGAAGATTGGGAAATATGGAGGGACGGGAGATGAGTTTTGTGTGAAGGAAGAAAAGGAATGGACTGAGGAGGAGATTGGGGTATTAAAGAAGCAATTGGTTAAGCATCCGGTTGGGAAGCCGGGGCGATGGGAGGCGATATCGGAGGCGTTTAGAGGGAGGCATAAGTTGGAGAGCGTGATAAAGAAGGGGAAAGATCTGGGGGAGAGGAAAACGGATGATGGGGATTCATACACCCAATTTTTGAAGAAGAGAAAGCCAGTTGATAAGCGAGTTGAGGACGAGAATGGAGGATTGGATGGCGGACTGATAGAGAATGTTGAGTCTAGGAAAGAGAGTGGTGGTGGTGGTGAAGGTAGGGTGGTGTGGAGTGCTGGGGAGGATATTGCATTGCTTAACGCATTGAAGACATTTCAGAAAGATGTGGCAATGAGGTGGGAGAAGATTGCGGCTGCTGTGCCGGGGAAGTCCAAGTCGGCTTGTGTGAAGAGAGTTGCTGATTTGAAGAGGGATTTTCGGAGTGCTAAGGGTGCTACCGAGAGTTAGGCGAAGAAGAGGTGATTTTCTGGTTTATAGGTCAGTTCTTATTTATGAAATTGACGGATGAATTTAGTGTTCAAGTGGTTTCCAGAAGTTGACGAAAGTGGATACATATGTTCGTTCTGATTTGCTAAGAAATTTTGAGTTCTATTGTGGCACAATGCTTATATGAAAATAATCAATTATAATGCAAAGATTGATGCGTAGATGGGCCTGTTCCACCGATCAAGTCCCAACCTATGTGTTTGTTGTCCGTTCTTCAGTACAAATGATTCAGCCAATTAACCTGAACAGGGATCTGAATGTTTTCATCCAGAGGCCTTGGGATAGGATTTTTTGTAAAATGTTTTAGATGTTGTATGGCTTCTATTGTTTTTGTCGTTGCTTGAATAGTGTTTTGTTTGCTCATGTACAGTAGTCAAGCAAATGCACCAACGGGGAGTTGTAGGAAAAATCAGCAAAACTTATAGAGCTGAGAAATCAAAAAATCTTATAGAGCCGAGCAGTATGCCAGAATAAGACGTTATCATGGCAGAAAACCTCAAAAGAAAATGGTCTTTTTGTTCCTTCCTGTTAAACTCTAGCTATTGCCTTAGTATTGGGTATTGGTGAAGGAATATTTACATAGCCAGCAAAAATAATTTTCACTAGTATTAGGTTTCATACTACTGCATGTCGCATGTTTCGGCTGATGATGCATTGTAGCTTATATCTCTATGAATTAAGGTATGAGCTTTTTGATGCTATACAAAGAATGCTTTTTGTTACTTTGGCAAGCTTGCCCTAATAGGATATTTCACGCACGCTCCAACAGTGATGAGCAGACCATAATGGTCCTAAAGTAGTACTTTGTTATGATTGTAACATAATGCTTTCTGCAACTTTGTACCATTAAATGTTGTTGGACTAATCTTGTTGAATATTCTGTTCTTAATGAACTTGATATTTCTATATTATTATGACATGCAAGCAACTATATGCTTTCAAATAGTAGAACAAGAAGGCTATATATGAGAAAGGGAAGCCCTCGGGGCTTCAAGAGGAGGTTGAATATGTGTCAATAGCCAAGACTAGTGAGCTAAAGATGAACATATAAGCGAGGATGATTCATAGGTGATGAGTTATTTCTTAATATAGTATGCCCGTGGCCAAATAGCATTGAGATTGTTTTCCATGGAACGATCTGACTTGTGTTGCCAGTAAAAGAAGGCTTTTGGTGAGTTCTCCTAAGACATGTAACAAATGGTAACAAGCAATGAGTTTGTTAACAATAGGCTTACCTGCGTGCTTGGATTCTCTAGTGAGAATAGTTTTTATTTGTTCTAAAAAAGTTTTCGCTCGTCCGATTAGCTGCGTGCTTTTTTCCGGTGTTTGCGATGTTGATGTTTATTCGTAATTTTCGAGTCGATTCTAAGGAGTTTCAAGTGAAGATTGGAGGGAAGGGGGACGTTCAGTTTTCAGAGTGGAGCCATAAATCTGCGACCTCGCTCCATATGGGGAAGTTCGGGGCTCTGTGGATGGTTAACATGTCAGCCAAGTTGGTGGAAGCTTCCCCTGCTTCTGATTTTGCCTCCAAGTTCGATGAGTCCAGACGTTGTTTTCTGGCTCAACGATGTTCCAATAAAGGAGGCCGGTATGTTGCAGTAGTAGAGTATGGAGGGCGCCGTAAGGTGGGGGTGGTGACGGTGCCGGAGGGCAGAAATGGCTATGGGTGGCAGCTGCTGCATCGCATCTTTTGCGATGCCGTGGTGTTTTTGCGCTCTAACAATCAGACGGTGAAACATCCGGGATCCTTTGTTCGATCAGATTTGTCTTTTGCCAAGGCAGTGCACTCTCCTGAGATGCTGTTAGGTGGTCGTGAGGGGGCGGCCAATAAGTCTGGAAACGTCGGCGTCGATGTTTCTCCGGGGGCCTACGGTACGCCTTTGTTGATGCATGCGGGTGACACGTCTTCAAAAAATAAGGCGAAATCTAATTTAGCCGGACATGAGGTGGCTGTTTTTTCGGAAAGGGCGCGGGGGACATTTAATGCTGATGCTTCTCAGAATCACGTTTGTGCCTTGAAAACACGCGAATCAAAAGGCAAAGCGGAGCTTTGTGCTTCAGAAGATATGGAAAAGTCTGCTGTGTCGGGCAGAAAGTCGGCGGCATTTAATGCAGCCGAGCTTTGGGATCTTTTCGTGGGACTTAGGAGGGAGGTGGACAGACTGGCTGTTCTTCTTAGTGAGTCAAACTTCGTAAAAAGCCCTCTGGTGAATGACCTGAATTGCTTGGTTTGTGGCTTCAAGCTAAAAGCCCAAAGAGGTGTGAATCGAGGGAGTTTGGAGGCTGTTGGACGTTGTGGCCCGACTTTGGCTGCAGGTGGGCTGGGTCTTGCTACTGGTGGTGGGCTGAGTTCCAATGTTGGTGGGCTGGAGTTGGTGACCTGTGGTGGGCCGAGTCAGGTTGTCACTGGGTTAGAGCCTGCTATTTGCGATGGGCTGGAGCCTTTGGAGGAGGGTGTAGGCCTGTTTAGTGGGCTGGAGCTTGTCGATGGGCTGGAGCCTTTGGGAGTGGGAGTCGGCCCGTTAAGTGGTGAGATGGTTTCACCGGATCCCGACAGGCCACCCTCTCGGCCTGCGCCCCAGTCGCAGTCGTCGTCGACTGTTGACCTGTCGCCGGCCAAGGTGTCATCGGACGATGTTATGCGCCCTCTGCCGACGTCTCCTGCTCCTCCGGTGGCGTCCTCGTTGCCGGCGATGGTGTCCACAAGTTCGAAGCGTGTCGCGGCGCTTTCCTCGGAGTCGACTGCTGCTCCGTTGCCGGTCAAAGAGTCGACGACAGCTCTTCTGGCCTCTTTGCCGATGTATCCTGCTGCAGCGGCGTTCTCCTTGCCGGCGCCGTTGTACTTTGCTTCGAAGCGCGTCGCAGAGCCTTTGTCGAAGATGTCTCTGGAGTCGTTGACGCCAGATCTGGTCGCCGCATGTTCGCCTGAGATGTTGTCGGCGCCGGCTGGGTTTTCTTCCCCTGCTGCTTCTCCTGATCAGGGACAGTCGGCTACATCAAATGGGACGTCTTCCCTTCCGTGGAAGTGCAGGGTGACTTCGACGGGTCTGATTGCTTTGCCGCCGGCTACAGGTCCTCTCTCTGTTGCTCCTGCCTGTCTTCCTTTGTCTGTTTTGGAACCTGCTGCTTATGTGGATCGGAGTATGGGGGAGGATGGGCTTTCTCTTCCGCTTTCTGATTGTGGTTCTTTGGGAGGCAGTGGGCAGGGCCCTGTTCCTGGTTTTGAGAAGGACGGGGGGAGTTCTGACCAATGTGGTTCTGTCTGTTTGTTGGCAGAAGACATGGACCTCAATGTGTGTGGGGATGGTGGGCAGCTGTTAAGGGTGGGAAGTGGCAGTGGAGGTTCTTTGTGGACTCCGTTGCAGATTAGATATCCCGTTCCTGCAGAGGGGGACCCCTCTCGGTGGGTGTTGCGTATGGTCTCTTCGTTCCGGCATATGGTGGGGGTCTCTTGTGAAGGTTATGAAAGTGAGTTGATGGCTCTGTTTGCTGCCTTGGAGAAAGATAGGGGCTCAATGGGTCGCACCAAATCTCGTAGGTCAGCCGGTAAGTTGTTAAGGGAGCTAAAAGGCTTGCAGTCTAGTGTCAATTATGAAGGAGGGGATGCTTCGTCTCGTCGTTGTAGGATTGGTGGGAGGGCTCTGTTAAAGTGTTAATGAAGCCTAGGTTTATCAGTTGGAATGTGAGGGGCCTCAATGATAGAGGTAAGTGTAGAAAGATAGGGAACTTAATTCGGGGGTGGAAACCTGTATTAGTTTGTCTTCAGGAAACCAAATTGGAGGAGGTTGCGAGGGTTGTCGTGCGTAGTTTGTGGGGTGGTCCTCATGTGAGGTGGGTTTGTTTGCCTGCTGTTGGTACTTCGGGTGGGATTTTAATCTTATGGGATTCTCGGGTGCTAGAGTCGGTGGATGTTTGTGCAGGTACTTGTTCTCTTTCTGTGTTCTTCCAGAATCTTAACGGAGGGGCTAAGTGGGTGTTCTCGGGAGTTTATGGTCCTAATGATGATGTTGGGAGGCGGCTTCTATGGGATGAGTTGGCGGGTGTTATTTCATGGTGGGGGGGTCCTTGGTGCATTGGGGGTGATTTCAATGTTACGAGATTTCCTAGTGAGAGGTCGACTATGGGGGTGGGCGGAAGAGGGATGGTGGATTTCTCCGACTTCATTTCTGAGTTTGGTTTGGTGGATTTGCCGCTGGCTGGTGGTTTGTATACTTGGTCTGATAATCGTTCTTCTCAAACTTGGTCGAGGATTGATCGTCTTCTCCTTAGCTCGGATTGGGAGGCCACGTACCCGAATACCATTCAACGAAGGCTTCCTCGTATGTACTCTGATCACTTCCCTATTCTGCTGGAGGATGGGTCTTTTGGGGGGGGGGTAAGAAGCCTTTTCGTTTTGAAAATATGTGGCTTAAGGTGGAGGGATTTGTGGAGAAGGTCTTGGGGTGGTGGGAGAGTTATGCGTTTTCGGGCACCCCCAGTTTTGTGTTGAATTGCAAGCTTAAGGCATTGAAACGTGACCTTATTGCTTGGAATAAGGATGATTTTGGTAACCTTACTGTACGCAAGTCTTTGCTGATGAGAGAGTTGGCTTCTTTGGATGCGTTGGATGAAGGAGGACTGCTTTTTAATGAGGGCTTGGAAAGGAGATTGTTGGTCACTCAGGAGTTGGATCACATTATTGAGTTGGAGGAAGTATGTTGGAGACAAAAATCTCGGGCTTTATGGCTCAAGGATGGAGACCGATGTTCAAAGTATTTTCACAGGGTGGCCAACTCGCATAGGAAGTTTAATTCCATCTCTCAATTAGAGTTAGATGGGGAGGTGTTGCAGGATCCACGGGATATTTCGTCTCACATTGTTCAATTTTATTCATCCTTATATGTTGAACCCTATCAGTGGAGACCCTCTCTGGATGGATTGGATTTTGACTCTATTTCTGAGGATGAGGCAGTTTCGTTGGAGCAACCTTTTGAAGAGGATGAGGTGGCAAGGGTGGTGCATGCTTTGAATGGGGATAAAGCTCCAGGTCCAGATGGGTTCACGTTAGCTTTTTATCAGTCTTGTTGGGATGTCATTAAGGGGGATGTTCTGTTGATGTTTAACGAATTTGCTAATCATGCTCGTTTTGTTCATTGTTTGAATGCATCCTTTATTGTTCTCATTCCAAAGAAAAGTGGTGCGGTTGAGTTGAAAGACTTTAGGCCTATAAGCCTTGTGGGGGGCATTTATAAGATCCTTGCCAAGGTTTTGGCTAATAGGCTGAAGTGTGTGTTGCACAAGATTATCTCTCCGTCTCAGAACGCATTTGTTCGCGGTAGGCAGATTCTGGATCCAGTGTTGATTGCGAATGAGTGTATTGACTCACGCTTGAGGTTAGGTGTGCCGGGTGCGCTGTGTAAGTTGGACATCCACAAAGCTTATGACCATGTGAATTGGGGTTTCCTGTTGTACCTTCTCAGGAGATGTGGGTTTGGTGAGAAGTGGTGTCGCTGGATCTATTTTTGTATTTCTTCTGTTAAGTTTTCTGTTCTTGTGAACGGCTCTCCTGAAGGTTTCTTTGGTAGCTCTCGTGGGCTAAGACAAGGTGATCCGTTATCTCCTTTGTTATTTGTCATTGTTATGGAGGCATTATCCCGTATGATGTCTAGGATGGAATCGGTTGGTGTCCTTCAGGGCTTCCGAGCTTCTGGGGGGAATAGGGAAGGGGTTTGTGTCTCTCACTTGTTGTTTGCTAATGATACATTGATTTTTTGTTGGGCAGAGGATTATCAGTTTCGTAGTCTCCGTTGCATGCTTCTTTGTTTCGAGGCAGTTTCTGGCTTGAAGGTTAACTTATCTAAGTCTGAGGTGATTCCTGTTGGCCAAGTCAGTAATGTGGCAGAGTTGGCTTCCATCTTGGGGTGCAGGGTGTCCTCTTTGCCTTTGACGTATTTGGGTCTTCCGCTGGGAGCTCGTTTTAAGAGTATTCACATCTGGGATGAGATCTTGGAAAGGATGGAAAGAAGGCTGGCTGGGTGGAAGCGTTTGTACTTATCTAAAGGAGGTCGTGTTACCTTGATTAAGTCTACGCTTTCGTGTCTTCCTACGTATTTTCTCTCACTTTTTCCTCTTCCGCATAAGGTTGCTGCTAGAATGGAGAAATTGCAAAGAGACTTTTTGTGGGGCAGCGATGGTGAGGTTCACAAGTTTCATCTTGTTAATTGGCAGACTGTTTGCTCGCCTATTGATTGTGGTGGTTTGGGTATTAGAGGTCTCTCCGTGTTTAATAAAGCTTTGTTGGGTAAATGGTTATGGAAGTTTGCTACTGATAGAGATTGTATGTGGAAGAAGGTCACTACGGAAAAATATGGAGCCTCTACGGGGGAGTGGTGCACTTCTCCTCCTCATGGGTCTTATGGGGTTAGTCTCTGGAAGCATATTAGAAAGGGGTGGGAGGCTTTCCGACCGCATACTCGGGTGGTGGTGGGGAATGGGCGACGGACGAGGTTTTGGCATGATGCGTGGTGTGGGGGTCGACCGTTGAGTTGCTCTTTCCCTACTGTTTTTTCCCTTTCTTTGGATCCAGATGGTCTGGTGGTGGATTTTATGGATTATGAGGCTAGCACGGTGGTTTGGAATGTTCAGTTCTTACGTCATGCAAATGATTGGGAGTTGGAAGAGTTTTCATCTTTTTTTTCCACCCTTTATGAGCAGGTGGTGCATCGAGGTGTGGAGGACAAATTGTGTTGGGTGGGTAGCAAGGACAACTGCTTTTCTGTGAAGTCCTTCTATGCTTTGCTTGCTGGTGGTAAAGTTGTGTCCTTCCCTTGGCGTCGCATCTGGAAGTCCAAAGTGCCTTCAAGAGTCTCCTTCTTTGTTTGGGAAGCTGCGCATGGTAGGATTTTGACGTCTGACAACTTGAGGCGTCGGGGGCTTTATGTGCTTGATTGGTGCTACCTATGTAAGAAGGATGGCGAATCGATTAACCATGTCTTACTCCATTGTCCAGTGGCGAGAAGTCTGTGGCAACATGTTTTCTACTTGTTGAACCTTCATTGGGTTATGCCAGAACGGATGGGGGACGTTTTGATTTGTTGGGGGAGAGAGCTTAAGGATCCTTTAGCTCAGGTTATTTGGAGGATGATTCCTCTTTGTATTTGGTGGAGTCTCTGGAAGGAGAGGAATATGTGTTGTTTTGAGGGGTCTTCGTTGTCCATTGAGCGCTTGCAGGGTGGTTTGTTGCTTACTTTGTTTCTTTGGGCTAATGCGTTGTTGGGGGGCTCTTTTCTTGATTTTCAGGATTTCCTTAGTTTCTTTGTTTGTATGTTGTAACCTGTCAGTACAGTCTTTGTACTGCTGTTTCTCTTTTCCATTAATAAACTTCTTACTTATCAAAAAAAAAAAGAAGGCTTTGAAACTTCATTGTAAGAGCAGTCAGAGTATTGTAGTTAGTCTGAGAGAAAATACATTAATGTCAACCACCTATAGTGAAAAGGTCGAAGAAGAATATGCACATACATATGTCTATATATGTACGTGTACACCTATCTTACCAAGTGGCAAAACTGTGGCCTGAAGTAAATGCACGAGTATAGTAGCCTTGTAATTAACTAGCTATGTTCTGCCCTCCAAAAACAAGCAGTGTTCTTGTAGCCTCACAATTAACAATCAATGGGATTCTTCTCTTATGTAATCTCATAAAACAAGCAGTAGTTCTTTCTTTTTTGGTTTCCAAAATAAGAGAATGTGCTTATTGATAGTTTTTTTTTTGGTATTGAGAATGCCTCTTGCATATTACATTTCCTGTCGTATCAACTATGTTTCTCCTGACATCATCCTTAACCCACGTTGGTATACATTACCGTTTTCCTAGGCCTGTTATTTGCTTGATAGATTGCATATCTTGCTCTCAAACACCTTTTGATGAGAAGAACTGTGCACTCCATTAGATGAAACGGATTTAAGCATTTCTTCAAATAGAATGAATCTTTTTTCAATTAGAAATGAAGGATTACACCGAATTTGAGAATGTACAGGTACATAAGAATGTGATGTTGAGATCAGCACGTTTCAGTTGGCACTCTGCAAGAGGTGCCATGCTTTATTAGAACAACCAGCTTCCAAGTGAAGGCCGGGTTAAAAGTTTAGGTGTGATGCTGAACCATGAAAGGCTGTATGAGAAGTTGAGTCAGCCTTTCAACAAATCAACTGATGTAGCCATGTAGGTTAAATACTACCCAGGAGGAGGAAGAGAGAAGGGACATTTGATTTTTTTTCATAACAAACATGACAGAAACACAGAGATCCCTGTAAGACACATCAGCCAATAGTAGTCTAGTAGCAGTTCTCTTTGATGTTGGTTTTATTTCTTTATATTGTATTCCTTTACGCATTCAGCTTTGTGATGTTGGTTTTTTGGAGTCCTCGTTTTAGTTGGGTTAATATAAGTTTTATTCAGAAAAAAAAAGTAGTAGCAGTTCTTAATTTGTTACAGCAACTGTCTTTGAGGTTGTCCTTTTCTTGGTCTCTTGGCAAGAAGCCACAGGATTAAACCAATTACTTTGGCTCTGTTTCTCTCTTTCGTTTTGTTCTGTGTTTGATTTTTCTGGAGAAATTGAAGGATCGCACCCCTAATTTCTTTTATTCTTTTTCGCAAGAAATCATCGCATTAAGATAGAAAGGAAAGAGTGTACTGCAGCAAACTGGTAATTGGACGCCAGGGGTCAGAGGGGTAGAGTGTCGATGGGAATGCTTCTTTAATTTTGTATCAATCTCTGAACAAAACCCCACTCATAGACTTTATGCTTCTTTCTTTTTGTATCCGGTGATTAGTATCAATCAATCTCTGAAGAAAACTCTGCCCATGTTTATAGAAATTGGTAAAACATGAAAGTAACGAAGATTTGAATGAATATTATAATAAAAAAAAGATTATTTTATAATTTTTTTAATCAGACACAAAATTTTAATCAGCCCAAAAGTAAACTGTTTCACAGGTCAAAACAACTGAACTAATTAGGACTATTTAAAATTACGGATTATGAAAACTTTTCTGGATTCGAGCCCTATTAGCCACTCCATTTCGAGGTGCCTCAAGTCTCTCTGGTTGTTGTCCTCTGCCAACTCCGTGGCACCTTTGGTTAGCTCTATCAATAGACACATGGCCAGTCTCTCTTGTTCTAGAACGCCAACTCACCGCGGTTTTCTGGAGATAACGTGAAGGCTTCTTGGCTTTCAAGCTAGTGTCTAACGGATGTGATCATGTGAACGGGTTCCAAATGAGAAACATACCCATTGAAGCAGCTGAGTTGACCCTTTCGGAGATCGGTTGTCCTCCAGATTCAAGATCTCTGTTCGAAGCACATAAACTCCGAAAGAAAGATTACAAGCTTACGTTTTTGTTTAGCTAGTGGATAATTGTTGGAGGCTTCTTCAGAGCTGCAGCGAGAAATCCGAGGTTTGTCACCGACCAAACTCGCCGCTTTATTGTAAAACTGTAAGAGTAAAATCACAATCAACTAAATATGATTGTGAACGCAGCAGAATAATATTGTACGATCTTCATCTCCAGCCATCTTGCTCAGCACTCGAACGGAATCTCTGCAGAGTAACTTTATGAATATGAAATATTTTAGTGAGGCTCTTCCAACCTATGTCTATGCCTTACATAGATGGTATACATAGTGAGGACCAAGGGATGCTCGGGATCGAATCCAAATTCGCGGCGGTGCTTCCGAGCTGTACTTCGCGGCGGCCTCGAGCTTGGAGGAGAGACAAGCTTATCTGCTAGGGTTTCTAATTTGGGGGTCTGCTAGGGATCGAAAGAGGAATAAAATGTTGGGTTGGTCTGTTGTAATAAAAAGAGACCGGTCTGAAGAAATAAAATGCACCCCGGCCGGTTGGAATTCTCAGACCGAATGCAAGCTTTTATTTAGGAATTAAAAAATTTTGTCCACATCATCTGTCAGATTTCTATCGGGATTGAATTGGGAGCTCAAGCATTTCTCTTTTTCTTACACGTTTATTGTTCCTTTGTTTTGTGTATCACAAAAATTTGGAGCAGGCATTAAAGTTACAGGACAAGTTGGCCAGTCCTTCCCGAAGTCGTCTTGATGGTTGAAAAAACCTCATATGCTTCACCAGTACTTTTTCATCCCATTACTTAAGGGTGAGTAAATCATCCGGATATTTCCGGAATTTCCAGTTCCGGTTCCAGAATTTCGGTACCGGTTCCGGCCTATTCCGGAACCGGAACCGGAACACATTTAATGGAAATTTCGGAACCGGAACCGGAAATTTCGGCGGAAATACCGGAATTTTCCGGTTCCGGTAAATTTTTTTAAAAAAATTAATTTAAGGGCTCAAACGGTGCCGAGGTGAAATTCCGGCGGAAATACTGAAGTTGGATAGTTATAGTGAAAAGGAGGTGAGGAGGTGGATTGCTAAATATTTGATAATGGATGAGATGCCTTTTAGGACTGTGCAGAGGTTAGGGTTTAGAAAATTGGTGGAGAGACTTGAGCCCCGCTTTAAGATGCCCAGTAGATTTACGATCATGAAGGATTGTATGGAATTGTATATAGAAGAAAGGACTAAGCTGAAATAGGCGATTGCCATAGAAAGTCCTAGAGTTTGTTTTACCACTGATACGTGGACTTCAGTTCAAAATGTGAACTATTTGGGGGATTGACAAAATTCTCACAATCACGGTTGATAATGCAACCAACAATGATGTTGCAATTGAGCAAGTGAAAAGAAAACAATTAGGAGGTGGGTCAAATGTTGTGTGTAAGCATGATTTCATTCTTATGCGATGTGCTGCGCATATTTTGAATCTTATAGTTCAGGAGGGTTTGAAGGAGTTGGATGATTCCGTTGCAAAGATACGGAATATTGTGAAATTTGTGAAATCTAGTCCTCAAAGGCTTGCTGGGTTCAAGAAGGCCGCTGCAAATAGATTGTTGTCTGATAGCAATTTCTTGCAAATGGACGTACCAACTCGATGGAACTCCACATATATAATGTTAGAAAGGGCTGAAAAATTTCGGGAGGTTTTTGAGGATATGTTGGATGGAGATGGGAACTTAGTGATGTATTTGAATGAAGATAGTCATGGGAGGAAGGGATTGGGGTCACCGGTATTTGAGGATTGGGAGCACATTAAACTGTTTGTGAAGTTTTTGAAAGTGTTCTATGAGGTCACCCTACGCATATCAGGATCTTCATATGTAACTTCAAATGCATTTTTTGAGGAGTTAGCAAGAATTAAGTTTCATTTGGAGACCTTTGTTAATTGTTCTGATATCTCACTTCGTGACATGGCTAAAAAGATGCAAAGTAAGTATGATAAGTATTGGGGGGATTTGAGGAAGGTGAATAGACTTTTATTTGAAGCTGCGGTATTAGATCCTCGCTTTAAACTCATCACTTTAGAGTATTGGGCTATCAACAATTTTGGGAAGGATAAGGACATGGATTTCACTGCTATGGTGCGAGGTACTCTAGAAAATATGTTCGAGGAGTATAGTGGAGGTTTCATAGCCCAATCAGAGCAGCCAAGTGGAAGTCACAGTTCTGCAAATATGGATGAATTGATGAATATTGATCAGAATTTATGGGGAGGTCTTCCTACTTATCGACAACAACAAAACTTGCTAGATAGTAAGTCTGAGGTGGAGAGATACTTGATTGAAGATGTGGAACCAAGGGTGGCGCATTTTGATATTTTGTTGTGGTGGAAGGTGAATTCTCAGAAGTTTCAAGTTCTTTCTCGCATTGCAAAGGATGTGTTAGCTATCCCAATTACTACCGTGCCATCTGAGTCCGCTTTTAGCACTTCCGGCAGAGTGTTGGATGCTTTTCGCTCTTCGTTGGCGCCTGGTACCGTGGAGGGCCTCATATGTGCACAAAATTGGTTGCATGCTACTCCTATACTTGATGAAGATGATGCCGACATTGATGGTGGAGATGATCCATTGAGTTACAAACTAGATATGGGTATACTTTTTATTTTGTTAAATTTTTTGTTTTGTTAATTGATTATTTGGTTCTCTTAGTATTTCTCTTATAATTGTTTTGTTTTTCTTTTGTAGAGATGGAGAACTTGAGGATATCAGTTGGACAAGCACAATGATCTATTTAGTATTTTAGTGGCTGGTATCCTATTTCAATTAACTCTAGCTTCGTTTAGATATGATTGTATTTATATATTTTGGAAAAAATAATTAAAGAGACATTTGTTCAGGAAAAAAAACAGCCAAATTTTGGCTTTGGGCTTTTAAAAAAAGTTGGGCCTATGTCGAAAATGGGCCTTCAGGCCCAGATATGGAACCGGAATTTCCGGTTCCGTGTCCGGAAAATTCCGGTTCCATTTCGGTGAGTACCGGAACCGGAACCGGAATTACCCATTCTGGTTCCATCCGGTTCCGTACTCACCCTTACCATTACTTCCTTTTTTTTCCTTTCATTTTATGTTAAAAAGATTTATAAGAGATGGATAATAATCATTAAGTCAGGTCAAAGTTTATACCTTCAATTTAGAAATTTCACATAACGAGAAAATCATCCTAACATAATAAAACTGATTAAGTAATTATGATATCAATACTGAAGCACGTTCGGCCCAAACCAATTTGGGCCAACAAGTATGATTACATTTCTATAAGGTTCAATGACTACAACCAAACTCATGTTGCATGCAGATCCAAAAGGAGAAACCGTTATACGTGTCATGAGCAGTTGTCTAATAAGCCGCGATAAGTCGTGACTCCACGATCCCTCTATTCTCATAGTGGAGGAAAACGACCGTTGTAAAGACGTGAGAAAACCGTCGACGAGTACACGACCATATAGAACGAAATTTCCGTAAAAATTTCCGCCAAAAAGAAAGAGAGTTCCACATTCCGCGTTCATGTTTAGGCACTAATACTTGTTCGTGCTTCATGAAAAGCCCCTTTCCGTACTTCTTTAGTTCTTTCCCTCTTCTCCTCCCTCTTTATTTTCTTCCGGAAGATGTTAAATCTGGGTTCTGGAAGCTAATAGATACCCGGGCGTCTATAAAAATCTTCGTCATGCAACTGATCAAGATCATTGATTTGTGAATTTTCAGGGATCTCTTGACAGCTCCAAGGCCGAGAGCTTCGTGAAGAATCTACAAATGAGTGGCAGGTATCAGCGTGATGTGTGGTGATGACTGCTGCGCCATTTGGACACGGACGGAGAAACCTATATAGAGATTGTGAAAGCTACTAATGATTGGGGGCCAGCTAAAGCGTGTGTGAGGGCTTATTGTGACGCCATCAATTACCATTAACGACCTCGCGAGATCAATTACAAAAGTTCTCATTAATCCTTTCCCATTTCAACCCCATTTTCAATTATTATTATTTTCACTAAGAGGGACACGTGAACTTTTTTATTCCAGTTATGTCTCCAAGAAAATAATCATATAAAATTGTAAAAAACAGAAACAAATGAAAATAGCAAACGGAATTGAGCCAGTCGCCAGCGCTATCGAAAGGGGGGAATTGTCTAATTTTAGTAGTTTGTGCCATTTCAATCTAATTTTTCTAGTAAATTTGCAAGAACATGTCACCCTACAAGAAGTAGAACCATGTTTAAATTAACCAGAAGTGCAGGTAAAACAAATTCGTATCAGAATATCTTCTTGGTACAAAAAACAAAAGAAGGTCAGATTTCTATGTCCTTTATTGGTCAATGTGTGTGATTTTGTACAAAAGAGCCTTCACCGAAGAACACTGCCCAGCGCCACCTTTGGCGCACTCATACAGGAATAGAAATCTCACACATTTTCGTTGGTCAAACGCGTCAACTTTTCTGCTTTGTGTATGTCAAATGACATCATCAGCCCCCTGCCCCCACCTTTTTTTCTTTTCGGCAAATACTTGTAGTTTATGCTTCTTCTAATATAATATGTACATTAAATATAAATTTTTAGTATAGAGACCCTTTGTTTTAATGAGTACTTTATGACTAAAGGTAAAGATGCCAAGGAAACATAAAAAAAAGACTAAAGGTAAAAATAATTTAGCATTTGTTTTTTTAACTCATGGGTATATATACCCAAGATTTTTGAACTAAATGTATTTTTGAACTAAATGTTTAAAAGAGATCAACCGTCCAAAGCTTTTTTATACTCCCCTCGTTCCTCTGTCCATATTGGCATGGTGTCTATTTCGGAAGATTACCAACACTACCTTGTTTGCCAGCCTTGGAATTCAAACTTGAACGGCTGCACCTTTTGTCAACTTTCATGACGTAAATGCTTTGCTAGTGACTTGTACGCTGCTAAATTAGATTCCTTAATTTTTAATTATAAGTAATAATCAATATATAATAATCAATCAAACTTTTGAGACTACTCATGATTTAAAATCTATTTGAAAAAAACAATTAAATATGCTATATGTTGGGTCTACTCATTATGAGGGAGTTTCACTCACATGTGAGGGAAGGAGAAAAATTATATGTTAAATAGGTAAATTTTACATCTAATGGCTTAAAATTTGTAGACAAATAGTGATTTAACATATGTGAAAAAATTCGGTCTAGGTCCTAATAATACTTAGAGAGGGTGAATACGTGTTTTCCCTCTAATTAACAAATCAATAACAATTTTAAAACACGTTCTAAAATTATTCAGCCTATATATGTATAATAATCAACTCAATCAACAAATAAGCGGCTAAAAATTAAAACAAACTTCAATCACACAAAGAAACAGAGATTTGGTGACGAAGTAGAAAACCTTTGAAATACCACTTAAAGGAAAAAACACACCGGACTAGCGGCCACATAGAATCCACTAAGAAGAAAACCTTACAAATAGTGATTCAAACACAGACAACCTTAGTTACTTGATTCTGACAACCCTAATGTAATAATCTAAGTCTCTTTGCTTAGACCCACTACGTGTGTCATTCCCTCAGACCATTGAGGTTCTTCTTATGAGTTCTTCACCGAACACTCTTGTTCTTCAGCACGTCTTCAACACCATGAAGGTTACAAAGATATTTGATATAAGAATAGAAAAAACTCATCAATCTTACAAGCATAAATCTTTTGGGATTTTTCTCTCAAGGAATGAGGCACAAATATTCTCAATGGAAGCCTCAATAGGGTTCTGGACGACCTTCCTCGAAACCTAGCAGGGTTTCCCCTTAGTTTCACAAGGGAAGTCCAAAAATTTGGTAATTTTTGAAATTCGCCGGAAGTTGCTTGAGCGCTCGTTGAACGCTATGTTTCTGTCTGAAATTATAATTTAGTGCTCAAGTGCTTGTTGAACGATGGTTGAACGTGATGACTCTAGATAGATCATCAACTCTAACTCTTGAACAAATGTGGGGACCAAAATTACAACTCGATCACGACATATATTTGACACGGAATAATGTTAATACAAAAATACCCTAACAATATGTCAACTAGTTGCCATTAGCAATTATCATGCTATTTTGTGTTATTTTTATTTGGCAGTAGCATGGATGCGCTAAAGTGAAAGTTATGATCTTCCTCGATATTACTCCCAACCAGGCGAACCTTCAGAATTTTTAATCTTCTTTTTTATGTCTCAAGAAATGCGAAAATGGTAGCACATCGTTTGACGGCTTCAGAATTTAATTTTGAAGACACTCCGCATAACAATGTTTCTCTTTTTTGTTGGTTGTACTCCGGGCGGACCCATGAACTTAACGTTTTGATTTATTTTCGCTTTAAATAAAGTTAATTCTGTTCTTATAAGAGGAAAAAGAAAGGAAAAATATACATATTGGAAAACGGGTCTTCTGCCAGAAGAATTCAGCGACAATAGGAAGCGAACTCTTTGCATGAGACATTGAGATTGACATAATAGTCTCATAGCTCGATCGTTTTGTTCTAATTTTATAGGCTTCCAACTCCCAAAAGAAAACGAAAAAACTATTTCTGGGCGACAATCTGCCGGGGGGAGTTGGGCAGAAGGTGTGGTGCATTGGCATTGGGCTTATTTGATACAACTTCTTTTCTACTTACCAAAAGTTAGCCTGGGCTTTTGGGCGTCGAGATTCACACAGCCCCAAGCTTGATTCGAAGGCTACGATCAGGCATTTTAGCTGCATCTCCAGGAGTCACTTTAACAAATGCAGATAGCACATCCCAATTCGTAAAAGGCAAACAATCATAGCAGTTGCATATGCTAACCATGAGTGACTTGTGCCAAACAAACCCTACACGAAATAATCATTTCGAGTCACCTTCTCAACCGTACTCCTGGCCTGCTCCTCTCCGGAAAATGTTATTTTTTGTATTTGTTTTTCTAGGATAAAAGGCCTTAGAAGATAATATGATGTAAAGTCAATTTATAGATATCTAGCTACCCAATTTCATTTAATGTCTCGAGAATCTAAAGGTGGCTCTTCTTTTTATTGGATTGGAACTTCTACGGGACTTGCTTTTCTGAAAATGATGGTACTGGGGTTCCCCTAAAGGACTAAGATCATCCAGCAATGTCCCTAAAAGAAACTCAAAATTATAAAGCTTTTTATGAATGCGAAGGTTTTATTCTCATAATATGTACTTCCGCAAAGGGATTTTGGGGATAAACACTCAGTGGGGGGTCCAAAACTCCAAAATGGTTTCCATGTCATTGCTGATGTCGTTCTATGGACTTGCTTCATGCGAGTCTTTGTCGGTATACTGTAGCAACAGTGCTTTTTTGAGCCAGTTGATCATTAAAGTCAAGTCAGCTATATAAGCTAAAACTTTTTCCAAATGGAACGCCAAGAGACTGACTCTCTTTCTTTCTTTTCTTTTCTTTTCTTTTCTTTTCTTTTCTTTTTTAAGAGAATGGACTCAAATGTGTTCGCAACACTATCCTCCCATTGGGGGTATCATTTTGTCAAATCTTTTACGGAATTGTAACTTTCAATGTTCATTAAAGAATATCAAAGATGAGTTCACCGTATGTGGTCTTTAATTATGACCTTGTTAAAATATAAGGATGAATTATAGAGTACAGAAAAATACAAGTGAATTGAAGGTGGAGACAGCACTGATTTTGCCGCCCTTGTCTGCTAGGGCTGAACAAAACTGGACTCGACCGCAAAATCGGACCGAACTGGATTAAAAAAATTACTTTTTTTATTAAAAAAAGAGAGAGGTGCGGGGGAGAAGGAGATAGAGAAAAAAGAAAGGGAGAAGAGAAGGAAGAGAAAGAGGTGTTGGAGAGACAAGGAGGTGTTGGGGAGAGAGAGGGAGAGAGACAAAGAGGGGGAGAGAAAGGTGAAACGTGAAACAGAGGGTGAGGGAGACAAAGAGGTGAAAGAGAGAGAGGGGGAGCCGAGAGGATGAGAGTGAGAGGGAGCCAAGAGGGGTAGTGGCCTAGTGGGAGAGAGAAAAGTTCCTAACAAATTAATAGTTTCCAAATTTAAAGAGAAATATATGGAATTCAAATTCAAATGAAAATGAAAATGAAAATAAAATCTCACCTAAAAATTCTCTCTCTTAGGGAATATTCGTTTCTATGATTGACGAAAATTTGCATTTAAAGAGTTCAAATGGAAACAAAATCAATTTTGGATTGACTATCTCTAAGGATAATTTTAAAACGTCTATTAATTAATATTGATGGTTTCTTTGAATGTATAGTGTCAATTAATTAATTAATTAATATTTTATTTTATAATTGATCACAATGTATTTAAAAATTTATTGATGGACTTTTTATTTGCAATTGATGTATTTGAAAATTTTATTTCGATCAATTTAATAAGATTTTAATTTCATAGTTGATCATAATATGAGATCTAGGGTGTTAGATGTGAGTCATAGTTTTCAGGATTAAGGCAACTCAAGAGGGGGGTGAATTGGTTTTCTAAAACTTTTCGGTATTGACCCCCAAAGACGTGTTTGCTGGTAGATACTACTTTAGCACAAGTATAATATCCAATAAGAGTAAGTATGTGCTGAAAGTAAAGAGTAGGGATAAGAGAAGCAAATATTCGATTTTTAGGTGGTTCGGCAAACCTGCCTACATTCACCCTCAATCTCCTTTACCGAGCTTTGAGGTTTTCCACTATTCTCCAATAGCTTTATACACTAGCGTCCGGGTGCTAGAGAACCGTACAAGTGTTTTCTCTCGGGCTCAACACTCAAGCCCACCCAAGTGGTTTTTCTGGCTCACCACTCACAACCTCACCAAGCTTGAGATATACACTCTCAAAGCTTCTTCTTTAGTGAACAACCTCATTAAAAGAAACACCTATTTTGGATAATGAGATACAAGGATAAACTCTCTCATAGAGTGGATAAGAAGATTGAAAACTCTATCTTTTTTGATTCACACAATGACAAGGATGTGAAAATGTAATTTGTGTGAATGATATGAGAAATATGAAATATGAAGGTTTGAAATATTTCTCAAGCTATACAAATGATATGTGGTCGTTGGTTATACATTTTAGACGTTATGAATATGTATTTATAGGGCACATGTGAAAACTAGCCGTTTATAGCCGTTGGGAGTTCGATTTGACAATTTTACCGTTGTACCGGTCGACCGCTTCAACTAGCCGTTGCCCAACGGTCATAAAATTTGAATGCTGTCAAATTTTTGTCCTACATGCCCGGTCAACCACTATAAATCATTTTCATCATCCGTTACAGCCGGTCGACCGCTATATGTAGGGGTCGACCTCTACAATTCATTTTCATAGACCGGTTCATTTAAAACCATTTTTTTACCACTTTTAAATACCTAATTTTAAATTCTCACTTCCCATAAGTATATAAAAGGTTTTGGAGTATATTTGAGGTGTTTTGAAACCTTTAAAAATATTTTAATCTTTCAAATAAAAGGTAAAACGATTTATGCATGTTTTGAAAGATATGCAAGTGTGATTCATAATCCTTGTCAAAAGTGAAACAAAGAGTTACAAGGATTATACCCTAGGGTCTTGAAACTTCACTTTGAGCTCCTTGCATCTTCTTGTTCTTCTTTCTTCAAGTCTTTGACTCTTTTATCAAGTCGTCTTTGTCTTTGAAGATGTCCACTTTATAAACTTGATCCATTTATTGAAATCATCAAAATCTCGATTGTGCACAAAAGCCAACATTAGAAATATTATGCAAACCATATTAAGGAAAAAAAACCGGTCTGGATTCCTTATAAGTGGTCCAACTGGACCGGACCACTTATAAGTGGCACGGTCCGGTCCTCTAATTTAGGCACAACCTGAAATTTGGTCTAAAAATCGGACTAGATTTTCGGTTGTGCAGCCCTATTATCCGCCTTTAGCTTTCTTTTCCACTGGTCCTATCAGTTTGCTGCCCATCGTGGGCTTTCCATTTTTTATGGGTCAATTCTCACCTGTTTAGGTTTGGGTTTGTAAGGTCATTAGACTTTTTTGCTTGTTGGCCCGTCGTCTATAGAGAAGGTACACGTCGCTTAGAACAGGTATATAAGGTTTTCGAAACTCTTTGATTTTAATGAAAATTTGTGTTGTTATGATTAAAAAATTATAATAATTGAAGGTGGAGACTCTCCAACGGGCTTGACCTTGAAGGGCAAAACAAATTTTTTTTGAAACTTCATTTGTTTTCTAGGAAGAAGTACATACGTCCCATAGTAGTACAATAGACTATTTTATAGGTGTTACGCTATACATAGACAATCACTAAAACGTGCTAATTAATTCCTATTCAACCCACTTTTCTAAGTAAAAAAGGTGAGTTGGCTCCACCTTTTGTAAACCCCCCTGTAAAGTGGTCCCTCCTGCAGAATCACCCCAAAATTTCGGTTCAAGGACTTTTTGACATTAATCCGCTTCTCCAGCTGATGATCTCATCTCCTTACACATGCACTCGCATTTGGCACAAGATCTCTCTCCACATCACTGTCTTCTTACTGTCGGCTCCATTTGTGGAGCTAATTTTGTTTTTGTACGTAAGCCGTCTAAATAACACAGTATACATTTTTCATGCTTGAAATTGCCGATTCGTAGATCAGTGCTTTCAGTTTTAAGAAAGTTTCATCTATTTCTGTCGTTGTAAAAGGAAAAAAAACCAGAAAAGAACAGAAAATCATGGGACAGAAGAAGTAATGTCCGTGTTGAATTAATAAAGAGACGGCTATTTCGTTGGCACCTTCCACACGGAGATCAAGGCCAAACTGTGATCTTCAGCACAAGTGGGAACATGAAGATATGCCTAACACATATAAATGATCTAAGTGCAAGGGAACCTAACTAGCCCTCCTACTTTGATCTTATGGAAAACCAATGAACCTTCCTGTTGTGTAAGTCGGGGGGTCAATCTTCTGTCACGGTCAAATAAACAGCATGTACAAGTTGGGCTAATTTCCAGAGATTCCAATATTTTCCACCAGACAAACTCCACAATATGCTTATGCTTTTGATGAGAACAGCATGCTGCTGAATTTATTAGTGGAAAAACAGAAAAAGTAAAATGGTTCACACTTGAAAGACTTGGTTTAACTCAAAGAAAGGAGATTTCATCGAGGAAAGGAAAAAGTACAGCTAAAATTTGGAAGGTCAGAAACAGTTTTCTGAATTATTCTAAAACATTTGATAAGTCTAAGAAGGTAGCTGAGAAAAAATCTTAGCAAACTCCCACTACATCAGAATACTTTTCAGGAGAATGTCAAGGTTGGTAAGGTTCACCAAGCTAAAGAATAGACTTTGGTTTGCTTATAAATACCACGAACTTCTTTCTCTTCATGCACTACCTATCAACTTGTCCTCTTTGCTTTCATTCCTTCTGTCCTTTTTGTCCCGCAATGGCTGTCTCTCTATTGTATCCTCTATCCCTTTTTGCTACTCTGCTTCTCATGCAAACTCTGGCCCAGGCTCAAACAAGTAGCAGCGCTTTCATTCATTCCCGGGCAGCTTATTATCCAAATTCTTCCGACCAAGGAACAGAGAGTAAGAGATTTATTTAAGGAAAACAGAGAAGCTGGCGTACTTTGACCTTTTGTCCATACTATATATGCATTCTTATTCATCCTTTTGCTTGAACTGCAGCGGGCGCATGTGGGTTCGGTTCCTTTGGAGCTACGATTAATGGAGGGGATGTCTCAGCTGCATCTGACCTCTACCGAAACGGTGTTGGCTGTGGCGCTTGCTACCAGGTGGGACTTGATATCGAGACATATCAAAGAAATTTTGCTGTACTTCTTTCAGTTTTAAAGAGCTGACCCATGCCAAATATATGGTCCACTTTTATGCCTAATACTTCCATGTATTTTTCACGTCATTAGGTGAGATGCACCAACGCAGCCTTCTGCTCGGACAACGGAGTAACAGTGGTCATAACCGACCAAGGCTCAAGTGACAACACTGACTTTATTCTGAGCAGTCGAGCTTTTGGTCGGATGGCTCAGACTAAGGACGCAGCTGCTTCTCTGCTAGCTCTTGGCGTTGTTGATATTGAGTATAGACGGTAAGATAATACGACGTAGAGCACACATATGATCAACTTTTGTTCACTACAGTGCTTTATATATACACGAACTTATACATGGAAGCCTTTCTCCCATAAAGTTGATTCCATAGATGATCATTAGTATTTCTTAACTTCCTATATATTCTTAACCTTATGGCTTCTTGCTTAATGGATTACTCGAAGCATCGCAAATAATTCTGCAGATAGACTAACTCGGGGAGTTCTCCCTCTTTCAACAGTGTCTCATGCAGCTACCCGAACAAAAACATTATATTCAAGATAGACGAGAACAGCAACTACCCTCATTATTTGGCTTTTGTAATAAGGTTTCAGCAAGGCAAGAAGGACATCACCGCTGTGCACCTTTGTGAGGTATAGCTGCGGGCTTTTTTTTTCCGATCATTTATCCCTTCTTGAATCTCAAGCTACAATTCTCTACTCAAATTATACAGTAGAATTTAATGAGAGATAGACACAATAAGTAGACCATATACGATTTAATACTACTCATATTTGCATATATAAGGTTTTGGACAATATGAGCCCTACAATATAATCTACTTGTTGTGTCTATTTCTCTTTAAATTCTCGTGCAATTCGAGCAATAAATTGCGGAGGATCGTAATCCGTCCCTTTCATCAAGTTTTTCATACCACTTAGCTTGCCTGCTCCCTTGAAACTCTGGATTCTTGCATACAATAATCATTTCAATCAAAAGATGATGGTTTGTGT
The DNA here is from genome assembly GCA_963930655.1 of Myrica gale. NCBI lineage: Eukaryota > Viridiplantae > Streptophyta > Magnoliopsida > Fagales > Myricaceae > Myrica > Myrica gale. The sequence continues at coordinate 16,021,375 of OZ005620.1, forward strand.
GCAGATCTGGCGAAGGGGCGGCCTCTCTAGAAAGAAAAACAGAGCAAATAGGACTAAAAAAATACTACTGTTTTTTTTTTTTTACCTACTCTGGCTATTACAGCATAAAAGGGTTGCATCCAATCAGGTCCTAACCAATGAAAATAGACGTTTGTGAAAAGGAAAGAAGTCTTCATTATTATCATCGGCTATATAACTATTAGTTGTCATTTCTGACAAAATTCATTTAACCTCTGCAGACTCAGAATTTTGTGTGCAAGCTATTGGATCGGAGTTATGGAGCAGTATGGACAACTACGTCACCCCCAAGCGGGCCTTTGTCCATCAGAATGCTGTTCAGCGACGAGGATGGAGATGAGTCGTGGGTCGTTCCGGTTAACAACATACCCGAAGACTGGAAAGCTGGGGCAACATATGACTCGGGAGTACAAGTGAATCCGTAGAAAGCTCTAGATGCTGCAAGTTCTCTTGTAATAGTGATTTGATTGAAATAAGTTCCTATTCTATTGTCGTTTTCAGAGCATTCAACATATTTTCTTAGGGTCTAATTATTATTATTATTGGTTAGTCTTCTTGTGATTTCGAAGATGAGGATATGCACTGAGAATTAGGAAAAACCTTTGGATGTAATCATTATATTGTTGACTAATAAAATTCCAAAGTGCCTTGACGTCCTTCTATTAAAGCCGCCGTTTTACACAGCGAAGTCTCGTGACTATTTGCTAATTTTTCAAAGTAAATGTCTTCGTTCTTGTGGACAAACCTAACTGTGGGACGAGTATGTAAGACATAACAGCTGGACTCTATTATAGGGTTTATGTTATCCGAAATTTTACATTGAAAATATTAAATAGTATAAAATCCACTTATTCTGTCTATTTTTCTCTAAATTGTACTATGCAATTCAAGCAGAAAATTACAGGAAATCTTAATTCAGCTACCAGATAGAAGACAACAGCAGTTCTTCCTTTGTGTACTTATAAAAAATCATGTGTTATTTAGTCTTCATTCTTGGACATACCTGCGTGCTCGTGGACGCTGCCCAGTTTGCACAAACAGGGATATAAAAAACACCAAGTTCTGAAAATTTACGACCGTTGAATATCCATCTTTGGACCTTTCGGTGGTTGTTTCTTGAATTAGTGTCTAACAGCCAACTATTGAACCTTTCCTATACCCTTTAGTTAACTATAATGGTTGGCCTAATTATAGTACTTAATGATAGCTCGTCCTATTTAAAACTAGAGGAGATCGAAACAAAGATCAGCACCTCATTCTCTTCACCTAGATTAAACTATCAGTAATGGTTTTCTTTGTCGAGTAGTCTATCAGCTAAGGTGGATGCTTTTACACGCCTCCCCTGCATAACTTGGTGACTCGCTGCCAGGCACAATCAGTGGCTCCATCTTAAAAGTAGTAGTGCTAGCAAATGGGACAAGGCACAAGGACTCTTTCAAACTTTGAAAACAGTGTGGAACAGTCATGCTGAGTATATATTGTTTAAGATCTAGAAAATTTACAGATTCTTTTCTAATCAGCTATACAGATATGAAATATCCTTGGTGATATCTTTGATGCTAACTGGGAATAACACATGAATGCTAACCGGGAAAAAGTTGACTTAAAGAAGTGGAAAACAAAACCAAGTTTTTATGATAAGAATTCCAATCCCTGTACAAAAAAGTGAAGAATCGCAAACATAAGATAGATCCGTGCGCAGTATCCTCACCTGAAGTAGATGCAGAGATATATGCAAATAATGTATGCAGAATGACTGAACCTTAATGATATTCACTTTTAATACATAACAAAAACAATAAAAAAACACGATCCTACTGTTGATATCTCAGCAGGATTGTTCTGGGTCAAAAAATATAGAGGCTATTTATAGCTGGATTACACCTCTTGGACTTTACATTGCTATAACCTTCCATTGCCATCAATTTATCCCCAACAGTATGCAACATGGAACACTAATCACGTTAAAATTATCTCCTATATCAATAAATTCTGTATAAAGGCGCACCTAGTACATTTCACCACCACCAAGCGTCTATTTCCCTTTCCAGCTACCCCTTTCCTTTCAGGGTGTTAATTCTTTGAAGCATTACATAGTTGCTTCACTAGAAGTTTATCACATCATTACACCTTCGATTGAATGTCTTATCTTCACTGAGCTCCCAATTTCACACTGTATTAGAATTTTTACAAGAAAGGTTTATCTGATCACCCATCTCACACAACATGGAGTACAACATGCTTCTCCTATGGATTGAACCATTAGCCACAAAAGATTCGGGTTCACCAAGTTGAACCAAGCTGGTCCCAGATTCTTTTTGTAATCCCTTGTCCTTAATCATCTTTCTTACATGCTCTACATCATCCCATCTCCCTTCTGCAGCATATATATTTGAGAACAATATATAGGGCCTGATATCATCAGGTTCCAACTCAATTAACCATTTGGTAACAATCTCTCCAAGTTCTGCATTTGAAAGCATCCTAGGCATGGTATTTATAAGTTCCTCTGAATCTTTCATCAAACCAGCCTGACCAAGGAAATCAGTCATGCAACTATAGTGCTCCACTTTTGCATGGGCACATGCAGATAAGACAGTTAAATGTAGCATCATTTGGCATTGACCCTCTCTTCTCCATCTGCACGAACATTTCTGGGGCTTTTTCAGCATTCCCATGCATCCCGTACCCCATGATCATAGCATTCCATGACACAACACTTCTGTTGGGCATCTCATAAAAAACATCTCTAGCCAAATACATAGCCCCACATTTCGTATACATTGTCAATAGAGCTGTCGAAAGTAACACATCGGGTTTAATCCTGTTGCTTTTACAATAAGAGGGAACCCAACTGCCTCTATCAAGCCTCCCCAAGTTTGCACACGCAATCAGGACACTCTACAAACAGGGGAGGTGGATGATCATCACAATGTATTCATCACCACAATGCATGCATAACCCACCCACTTTCTTGTGATTAACCTCTGGTCCCACATAAGAAAGATAACATCCAATCCACTTGTGGGTGTAATTTATCTCCGGACAGAAAAACGTGAACTTTGCCTTTCAGTAGAATCCAACTACACCCGGGAACCTTTTGGATACCCTTCAATTTCATCTTCTTCCTCAACATTGTCCCCTCAAAATGACACTCCTTTGTTGTGTATATGTTAGAGAGCACCACATAGGCAGCCCCATTTAAAGGATCCAGTTCAAAAAGTCGTTGGGCTGCACCCCTAGCAATCTCAAAAGGTGCCTCATCTAACCCACATACACCAAGCAAGGACCCCCACACTGCACGATCTGGTACAAGAGGTAGGCTCTGGACTAGCTCCTCTGCTTCTTTTACTTTCCCAGCTCGGCCCAAAAGATTAATCATAGAAACATAATGCTCCAAACCTGGTTTGATTGAGTAAGCATCACTCATTGCACCAAATAACTCCCACCCCCGAGTGACCAGCCCTGCATGGCTACAGGCTGATAGGACTCCCAAGAAGGTGATAGAATTTGGATGGGTCCCACATCTAAGCATGTCTTCAAAGAGCTTGAGAGTTTCTATTGCCAGCCCATGATGAGAAAACCCCATAATCATCGAATTCCATGAAATTAAATCCCTAGTGACCATGTTTGAGAATATGCTATATGCATCACCTATCTCCCCACATTTGGCATACATTGAGATGAGAGAATTCTCAAGAATCAAATCAAGTTCATATAATGTTTTCATCAGCATGCCATGAAACTGCTTCCCCTGATCAAGAAATGACAAAGCACCTGTGGCTCCAAGAAGAACCGAATAAGTGGAATTTAGAGGTGAAATACCTTGAGATCGCATTTCTGAAAAAAAGTGGGCAGCCTCCTCGAAAAGCTCATTTTGGACATGCCCTGAAATCATTGCAGTCCATGCAACTGCATCTCTCTTAGGCATATTAGAAAAAAGATGACATGCCTTCAATACTTGACCAATACTCAAATAGCCGTTAATCAGAGATGTCCATGAGATCTTATCTCGGGTGGGTACCATGTCAAACAAATTTTGAGCCTTTTCCAACTGTGCAATCCGAATATAGCCATTGATCATAGAATTAAGAGAACGTTCATCTGGATTCTCCATAAAAATATGGTGCGCGAAATCCATCTTACCAAGAACACAGTACATGTGAATCAGGCTCCTGAATAACCTGCAATCATAACCATCATAGTCCCAACTGTTAATAATCAGTTGACTGTGTAATTGCATGCCAAGACGAGGAAAACCTAGACCAGCACAAGCATAGGCAAGTGAAATGAAAGTCTCGCCATTTGGTTTTACGTCAAAAACCCCTCTCATTGCAATAAAAAGCAACAAAGCCTCTTTATAGAAGCCATTCCAAGTTAATCCACCAGCCATGGCTGTCCAAGAGATGATGTTCCTCTCAGGCATTCTTTGAAACATACATAAAGCCTCTTCCACGTTGCCCACCCTACAATAACCAGCTATCATGCTCGTCCAAGTGACCACATTCCTCTCTTGCATGTCATCGAACAATGCTTTTGCTTCTTCCATTCTACAATTCTCAGCGTACCCTGAAATCATGGCATTCCATGAAACTATATTCTTAGCGGGCATTAGCTGGAAAACTGACCTTGCTTCCTCCAAATCCCCATTCCTAATCAACGCCACAACCATTGAATTCCAAGACACAACATTCCTTTTTGGCATCAGCTCAAATAACCTCCTCACATCATCAATCCTCCCTGCATCTGCCAACCCACAAAGCATTGAAGTCCACGACACGACATTCCTCTCCGGCATCTCTTGAAAGAACTGCCAAGCCTCACTCAACCTCCCACTCTGCACATAACCAGACAACATCGCATTATAAGTCACACCATTCCTCTCCGGCATGATATCAAAGAGAGCCTGTGCTTCATTAACAAAGCCACTCTTTGAGTACTTCGACAGCAAAGATGTCCAATAAACGATTCGACCATGTTGGTCTCTGTCACGACATTCTTCAAGCAGGTTACGTGCTTCTTGAAGCCTATGTTTGGTAAGCAGGTGGAGCAGGTGTGGCTCATTATTTGTGAGTGTCGGGTTACGTGTTTTTGAAACTACAATCTGGGTTCCAAAGCAGCAGGCACGAATGAAACAGCCAAGAAGCTTGGTTGGTGAATCGCAAAAAGAAAACATTTCTGGGCGTATCTTTGAATTCTGCAGACAGAATCTGGTAGTGAGACCAACAACCGGCATCCCAGCTGCCACTCCAGCTTTAATTCCTGAAACTGAGTCCTAGAAATGCAAAACCAAGACAAATAAATACCAAATTTCAGGGAGCACCCACTAGACTTATCTCTAAAGTGTACATGGCCGAAAAGAAAACAGACCTCAAATACAAAGTGTGATCCTTTGATACATTTGAGTATTTCAAGGGCCTTCAAGTAGGGATCTGGTTGTGGCTTGGTATGGTCACATTCCTCTCCGATAATAAGAGCATCAAAAAAATCTGATAGGCCAAGCAGTGAGATCATGAGTTCAGCATTTGGGCCAATCTATAGTGCTTCATCAAAGAAATTATATCCTCAGACTCGGAGCTCGAAAGTACAATTTAGAGAAGTAGAGTATACCTCCGAAACATGGCTTCTTTATCATCTGTGAACTTTAAGCCTTGTTGAACGTCAGGGAAGAGAAACACGACAACATCATCATTATGCTTGCCAGCAATATTCTCGGAGTAGAATTCCTCCGTAATTGGAACTCCTCCATTAAAACCAATCTGTAAAGCACCGCAATTTTTTTAATCCTCCAGGACTACTGTCCACATTAAGTTCGTATAGATAATGAGCTTTCCTTGGCTAAAGTACAACTATGTGTACATGCCTACCAAAGTATGGCCTTCTTTGGAAAAACAAACGTACTTCCTATGGTGCAAGAATGTGGTTTAGAGAATTGAAAAACATGAATCATATATATATCAATCTTTTAAAGAAAACCTCCCCCCTCTCTCTCTGTTGTGGAAGGAACTTTAACTCTCGAAGCATTTCACGGAAGGCATAGTAGTGAAGTGGATCTGAATCCCATAAAGTTCCATCTACATCAAATAAGATTGCTTGAAGAGGGGCAAGTTCAGTGAGAGAACTTTTGCCGGTTTCACAAAATAAAGACAATGAGGCAAATGTATAACAAGGTGATACAACCCAAAAGGGAAAAAAAACACGCAGAACATTTGAAAGCAAAGCGTATAAGAGGTCAAATCATCCAGTAGCTGATCTCCGACTAACTTCAGGAATCAGGGGGGGAAAATTAGATGGTGGTTTCCACTAAAAATGTTAGGCTGAATTGGTAGTCAACTACACCCTCATACAGAAGCCTTGGTCCTTACAAAAGCCTGAAATTTTACAAGAATTGCCAAAAAGAGGAATTTATACTCACAGCATCATTTTCAACTGCCCAACCTACAAAACCTTTAAGGCCTACCCATCTAACAATTGCTATATAAGCCACATAATTTATTGAGCAGGTGACCTACGAAAATAAGACACTTCTCAAATTACAATGGAATCCTTCCAGTTCCATTATGTATACAAAGTACACATCACCAATTACAGAAAAAAACAATGAACACTTGACAATTCTCTGTTGTGCATGATCGGTTAACAGCATGAGCTTGAGAGGATTGTATAAGTCAATGGTGCTAGTTTCACAGATCATTCAAGCAAATGGAAGTTACTAAGAAAAACAACAGAATGAAGAAAAAATACATGCAATTATCTGGATAAAAATAAACCCCCTTACAAGAACAGCAACTGCAGACAGTGAGACAGAGAAGCATGCACATAATATGGTGGTACTAGAAAATGGGACCATGAGCATGAGAACTGATTTAATCAAACACAAAACTAATAGAAGACACCAGTCAGAGAGAACTCCAACCTGCCAGTTTACAATCTAGCACAAAAACAAAACGAACATAAACCAACTGATGGACCAAACTTTACAGGATCCTATTAAAAAACACAGAGAAGCCTTTAACAACAGAATCAAGAAGATGGTATGGCAGTAAACGCAAGTAATAACTCCCAGAGTAATAATATAGACTTGATTAAAAGAAACCCTTCTAACAGGCCCACTATTTTATAAAATTCAAAGCGTAAAATTTCACATGAAAATAATAGAAAAGTTTGAGTTTGACAATACAAAACAGAACCATATCCACCTAATGGGAATCTCTAACCGGTTTGCATCAGCGCAATCATACCTAGAACATATACAAGAAACAAAAATTTCGAATGATGGGTTCGAGAACGATCATAGATTCCTATGAAAGAAAACAGTGCCACAAAGTACGTCGTAGAGAACGAAAATGTAAAAGCTACCAAATATAAACCATTCATACAAATTAGCACTGCATTGCAACAAAAACTCCTAAAACATGTACATCAATGGCAGTATGTACACAAGAAATTTTCTGCACAAAAGATGGAGAACTAAGAACAACCCATAGCAAAACTGCTGCCACTTTTCAGGAAAAGACCACATCAAAGCACGAAAACAGGCAGAAAGTTCACCTCTCCACAGAATTCTCACCACTTGAGCCCGTCATTGTCTGATGGTTGAGAGGTTTTAGATTATGCAAGGATTTTCGTTGCTGCTATTTGTTTTGAGAAGTGGGTACTTGGGAGCTGATCGAACAGACTAGGGGGAAATACCAAGGCGACCAAGTGGTAGGATAAAAAATAAAGGAATAAAATCGAAAAAGAATATACGCAGTTACACACCAAGAAAAACCTAATGTTCTTCCCATATAGTACTAAGTGCAAGTTTTAGAAACTTACCACCGAATAACAGACATTTTTTGGTCAGTTAAAGAACCTAATTTGCGCTCTAGACATTTTTAACTATGTTTTGGCATCAATGGAGATCGCTTATGAGCACACGTTAGGACTGAATCTGTATCCTCATCAATGAGCATCAACCATAAGTGAGACAAATGTTTCGACATAAGACCTAATACCCAAACAGCGAAACAAACTGCAGGAGGAAGAAAGAGCCGGCATTTGATATGAGGTTGAACCCCCGTCAAGGGACAGTGCACACATTCACAGGCAGAAAAAAAAAAACAATTCAAGCAAATGGAAGTTACAAAGAAAAACAACAGAGATTAAGACAAAATACATGCAACTATCAGGATAAAAATAAACCCCATTACAAGGATAGCAACTGGCGAAACCAAAGAACTGCAGACAGAGAAGCATGCACATAATATGATGGTACTAGAAAACGGGACGATGAGCATGAGAACTGATTAAATCAAACACAAAACTAAAAGAAGACACCAGTCAGAGAGAACTCCAGCATGACATTTTACAAATCTAGAACGAAAACAAGATGAACATGAACCAACTGATGGACCAAACGTTACAGGATCCCTATTAAAAAACAAAGACGAGCCTTTAACAACAAAATTCAAGCAGATGGTATGGCAGAAAACACAAGTAATAACTCCCAGAGTAAAAATATAGATTTGATTACAAGAAACCCTTCTAACAGGCCCACTATTTTAAAAATTCGAAGTGTAAAATTTCACATAAAAATAATAGAGAAGTTTGAGTTTGACGATACAAGACAGAACCATATCCAGCTAATGGGAATCTGTGACCTGTTTGCATTAGCGCAATCATACGCAGAACATATACAAGAACCAAAAATTTCGAATGATGGGTTCGAGAACGATCATATGATAGAAAACAGTGCCACAAAGTGCGTCATAGCGAACGAAAACGTAAAAGCTGCCAAAAATAAACCATTGATACAAATTAGCATTATTTAGCACAGCATTGCAAAAAAAAATTCTAAAACGTGTACATCAATGGCAGTATGTACACAAGAAATTTCTGCACAAAAGGTGGAGAACGAAGAACAACCCATAGCAAAACTGCTGCCACTTTTCAAGAAAAGACCACATCAAAGCACGAAAACAAGCAGAAAGTTCACCTCTCCACAGAATTCTCACCACTTGAGCCCGTCATTGTCTGATGGTTGAGAGGTTTTAGATTATGCAAGGATTTTCGTTGCCGCTATTTGTTTTGAGTGGGTATCTTAGAAATAAAAAATTTTATACTTGATAAGTGGAGACATCCAATTATAGGAATACCCAAATGGATTTGTTACGTGAACTCACTTATATTGAAAATGTTACATAGGTGGGCTATTTATAAGCTTAAAAACTAACTTGCCCACATTGCCTTAGCAATGTAGGACTACAAATTTCAACACTCCGACAAACCTTGAGTTTGAAGTTACAAAAATAATTACAGAAAAAAATAATTACAGAAAAATAATTACAAAGATTGCCGGTACTAAGCCGGGAACTCGCCGGTACTGCGCCGAATGGTTGCCCCGATACTAAGCCGGGAGGTTGCCGGTACTGAGCCGGGAGAAAGCCGAAACTAAGCCGGGAAAGTTGCCGGTACTGGGCCGGGAGAAACCGGTACTGAGCCGGGTGGTCGCCGGTACTAAGCCGGAAGAAAGCCGGTACTGAGCCGGGAAATTTGCCGGTACTAAGCCGGGAGAAAGCCGGTACTAAGCCGGATGGTCGCCAAGGGGTAACCGGACTAAAATCGAAAACCTCGCTCTGATACCATGTTAGAAATAAAAAATTTTATACTTGATAAGTGAGACATCCAATTATAGGAATACCCAAATGGATTTGTTATGTTAACTCACTTATATTGAAAATGTTACATAGGTGGGCTATTTATAAGCTTAAAAACTAACTTGCCCACATTGCCTTAGCAATGTAGGACTACAAATTTCAACACTCCGACAAACCTTGAGTTTGGAGTTACAAAAATAATTACAGAAAAAAATAATTACAGAAAAAAATAATTACAGAAAAATAATTACAAAGATTGCCGGTACTAAGCCGGGAACTCGCCGGTACTGCGCCGAATGGTTGCCCCGATACTAAGCCGGGAGGTTGCCGGTACTGAGCCGGGAGAAAGCCGAAACTAAGCCGGGAAAGTTTCCGGTACTGGGCTGGGAGAAACCGGTACTGAGCCGGGTGGTCGCCGGTACTAAGCCAGAAGAAAGCCGGTACTGAGCCGGGAAATTTGCCGGTACTAAGCCGGGAGAATGCTAGTACTAAGCCGGGAGAAAGCCGGTACTAAGCCGGATGGTCACCAAGGGGTAACCGGACTAAAACCGAAAACCTCGCTCTGATATCATGTTAGAAATAAAAAATTTTATACTTGATAAGTGAGACATCCAATTATAGGAATACCCAAATGGATTTGTTACGTTAACTCACTTATATTGAAAATGTTACATAGGTGGGCTATTTATAAGCTTAAAAACTAACTTGCCCACATTGCCTTAGCAATGTAGGACTACAAATTTCAACACTCCGACAAACCTTGAGTTTGGAGTTACAAAAATAATTACAGAAAAAAATAATTACAGAAAAATAATTACAAAGATTGTCGGTACTAAGCCGGGAACTCGCCGGTACTGCGCCGAATGGTTGCCCCGATACTAAGCCGGGAGGTTGCCGGTACTGAGCCGGGAGAAAGCCGAAACTAAGCCGGGAAAGTTGCCGGTACTGGGCCGGGAGAAACCGGTACTGAGCCGGGTGGTCGCCGGTACTAAGCCGGAAGAAAGCCGGTACTGAGCCGGGAGAAAGCCGGTACTAAGCCGGATGGTCGCCAAGGGGTAACCGGACTAAAACCGAAAACCTCGCTCTGATACCATGTTAGAAATAAAAAATTTTATACTTGATAAGTGAGACATCCAATTATAGGAATACCCAAATGGATTTGTTATGTTAACTCACTTATATTGAAAATGTTACATAGGTGGGCTATTTATAAGCTTAAAAACTAACTTGCCTACATTGCCTTAGCAATGTAGGACTACAAATTTCAACAGGGTACTTACGAGCCGATTGAAGAGACAAGGGGGAAATACCAAGGCGACCAGGTGAAAGGAAATTCAATTTTTGGTCACTTCGCTAGGAATTTTTTTTTCAAACTTTTAATCACTGAATTTATTGCCCGTTAAATTTATAGATTTTTCAGTCCTTCTATTTGACTGGAGCCTTACCCCGTCAGCAATATTTTTCCACGTCAATTTCCGCTCAGCCTAAAACAACAGACTTGCCTTCCCTATTCCTAATGTTGAAACCGCACTATTTTACAGCCCAAAACAAACCTAACAGACTAACAAACACCCGAGAGTGGAAACTTTCTTATCGACTGTGATATCATAAGCAGGGTCAGGCAAATAAAGCCATTTGTCAAACTTGTACTGAAGAATGACATGTTTCAGGAGAAACAAAATACTTATCAAAGCAAGGAAGCTGAAGAGTTTTTTTGGAAGCTGAAAGCAAGGAAAGATTGGCTTAAGACTTCTGATCTTAACACGAAACACTTTCATTTGTCTACCATTATTCGTCGGCGCCGCAATGCTATTGAATTTCTTAAGGATAATGCTGGCAGGTGGATTTCTTCCCATCCTGAGATTGGGTCCCACATGGTGCAGCATTTCACTTCTCTTTCTCTACCTCCGATCCGATCATTCCCCCTGATTTGGATCAACTTATCAGTCCAGCCATCTCTACGGAGGACAACACCCTGCTTTGCTCCACCCCTATAGATGAGGAAATTTTCGCGGCCCTTCGCGATATTGGATCTTCTAAGAGTCCGGGTCCTGACGGTATGACTGGGCTTTTCTACAAGCACTATTGGACTATTGTTGGGCCAGAAGTGATGGCTATGGTTAAGTCTTTTTTCTGCCATGGGTTTATGTCTACTGAGGTTAATCATTCGCATATTGTTCTTATTCCTAAGATTGATTGTCCTTCTACTATTTCTCATTATAGGCCTATTAGTCTCTGCAATGTTTCGTATAAGTTAATTGCAAAAATCTTGGCAAAGAGACTGCGGTTGGTGCTTCCTAACATTATTTCTCCTTTTCAGTCTGCCTTTGTGCAAGGGCGGTTGATTCAAGATAATTCCATCCTTACTCACGAAGTCTTCCATATGCTTCGCAGCAAACGCAAGGGACGCCAATATATGGCAATCCGGGCTGATATTGAGAAAGCCTATGACAGAATGGAATGGAACCTTATCTTAACTGCCTTAAAATGCTTTGGGTTTGATGATCAATTTATTCATTGGATTTCTCAATGTATTTCAACCGTTTCCTATTCCATTCTGTTAAACGGATCTCCCATGGGTTTCTTTAATCCTACTCGTGGGCTCCTGCAAGGAGACCCTTTATCTCCTCTCTTATTTATTATAGGGTCTGAAGTTTTCTCTCGCATGCTTATCCGTGAAGAATAAGCTAACCGGATCCACGACATTCAACTAGGTAGGGGAGTTCCTGCCTTATCTCATTTACTTTTTGCTGATGATCTCTTAATTTTTTGCAGAGCCTCTCGAGAGGAAGCCAGAGTTATTTCGGATTGCCTTTCGAGATATGGGAGTTGGTCGGGACAGAGATTAAACCCCTTGAAATCCTCTGTCTCCTTTAGTAGAAATGTCCGGCACGATAATAATCTTGCAATTTGTTCCATTCTCAATCTCCCTTGGAAAGAGTGTATTGATAAGCATCTGGGTATTCCTATGGTTTTGGGTCGGAACAAGCACCGCCAGTTTTCTTCTATTTGTGATACAGTTAAAAAGCGTCTTGAAGGTTGGCAATTGAAAACTCTATCTCAAGCTGGACGCTTAGTCCTTATCCGATCTGTGGCTGCTGCCTTACCTACCTATACCATGGCAAATTATCTTCTCCCCAAGACCATTTGTTCAAAATTGGACTCCATGATGATGAGATTTTGGTGGGGATATTCGGATTCACAGCATCATATGTGCCTCAAGTCTTGGGCGTCTTTATGTCGTCCTAAAATGGAGGGTGGTTTGGGACTCAAACTTATGGAAAGCCACAACAAAGCTCTTATTGCTAAGTTGGGATGGCAGATTCAATCTAATCCGGATAAATTTTGGGTGCAAATTATTCGTGCCAAATATCTTAAAGGTGCCCTTGTCTGGGATGCTAAAGCCTCTCCTGGTGATTCTTGGTTTTGGAAAGGTCTTTCTCGTGTTGCTCCTATTTTGAAAAGTGCATCTTTTTTTCGGATTGGTTCGGGTGCTCAGGTTCGGGTGTGGCAAGATCATTGGCTTCCTTCTCCTATTCCCCACTGCCCCCGGCCTCGTCTGACCTCTATTTTCACTGATGCGGAGACTAAGGTTCACTCTCTGATCCTACCGTTCTCTAGAGTTTGGAACTTTCATCTTATTCGTCACCTTTTTGTAGCTGAGGATGCGGACGCTATTTTAAATCTCTTTGTGCCTTGCCACAATCAAGACGATTCCCTTATATGGACTCCTGAGATTCATGGGCGTTTCTCCATCAAATTTGCACATCAGCTCTTTAATCCTCTTACTACTTCTCCGAGTATTTTAACAGCAGAGGAGTGGGATCTGATTTGGCATATTCCTATGCAAGCCCGGCTGAAACTGTTCCTTTGGAAAGTGGCTTGAAACTGTCTCCCTTCCAAGGCGATGACAAACCGGTTTTCTAATAGGCCTGTCGAGGAGTCTTTTTGTGTGTTCTGTCACCAGCAGGTGGAGTCGCTGATCCACCTCTTTTTTGAGTGTCCTGTAGCGCAAATCATGTGGAGGGAAGCTCTTTGGCCGCTCATTTCATCTCGACTTCCTTTCTTGAGTATTGTTGATTGGGTAAGACTTATCCTCAATCCATCTCAAATCCTGGGCCTGCCCTTGAATCAGCAAGTGAATTTTCGGAGATTTGCTACTGTGCTTATGGATTCAATTTGGTTTGCCCGCAACCAGATTGTTCATAATGGTGGTGGGTTAGATATTTACCAGCTTCTGCAATCTATTTATACCCGGTATCAGGAACTTATTCTGGCTTGGAATGACAATCTGGCGGATACCACGCTCGTTTGGACACCTCCTCCTAGTGGTATATGGAAGATCAACTTTGATGTGGCCATTCGTAAATCCTTCTCCTTTGCTGCTGCGGTTTGCAGAGATGAGCAAGGACACATCCTCTTTGTTTTCACGATGAGGTTTCCTCCTAGCGGCCCTCTTGTGGGCGAGGCAAGGGCTGCTTTAATGGCAGCTCAGGAGGCGTTTTCTCTTCCTAATTCCAGTATATTGCTTGAAGGAGATTCGTTGTTTGTCATCGAAGCGATTAACAATCGGTCTGATGGAGTTCTTTGGCAAATTGATAATGTGGTTGCTGATATCCATCGTCTTGCTAGGCAACGGAATTTTTGGAACTTTTGTCATGTGAAAAGGGGAGCTAACAGCCTAGCTCATAAGATTGCTCATTGGGTGTGTTCTGCGGATGTAGAGGGTTATATTCCTTTAAATTGTATCCCTGTTGACATTCTCTCAAGTGACAACCCATGGATCCCTCCATGAGTTTGTTGCCTCTGAGAGGTCTGGTTTGTTGGTTTACTTGAAAAAAAAAATACTTATCAAAGAGTTGAGCAGCTCTGAGCTCACAGGACCTCTATTTCCCTACTCAATACTCGGTCATATTTCACCGAATTCATGGCTTGCTTATGGAAACAACACCGGTCATATTGACGCAACCCGCTATATACTGCTGTGAGATTTCTCTTCACAACCACCATCTCCGATGTTTGGGAAAATTTTCTGGAACCTCGGCTCAAATACGTAAGTCACAACTGCAGAACTAGGCAAGATAAAAAGGTTCAAATTCTGGCAATGTCTTGGAGCTTTTAAATTAACATTTAAAGTTGATGATAACAGGACAAAGCAACAAGACGTATTCAACGCAATGGGCTCTATGTACACTTTCGTTCTCTTCATTGGTGTTAATATCGCTAATTCATTCCCTAGTACTTGAAATCGTAGCTTGAACTTATGAAGCTAATTCTTGAATCGTTACAGCTATCTACAATTCTTTTCAAAGAGAGCTCGTTGGGGCTCCCAAATGAAAGCACCCATACATGGTGGAAAGGGACGGTCTGTTCAAGCAACGAGTCAAGCTGGGTGCAGAGGGTTTTCCTTTTGAAATGGTTCAAGATTACCGTAACTTTTCGCTTGTTCGGACCTCGCAAATCCCACTTATCAACTGCGAAAAATTAACTTACTAATTCTATTTGTTCTTCGAAAATTTTTCAATAATTTTCAGGTTCTTGTTAATTTTATAATTTCATAATAACAACACAAATGTTCTGTCTCTTTCCTCTCCACGCTCACAACCATTGTACGGTTCTCTTAGTTCTGATGACCAACTCTAAAACTAACCATTATGATAGATTATCTCATAGTTATCCTTATATATACAAACTCTAGCTGTGATAGTGCGTGAGATCGTTAAGGATCTTAGATCTCGATAGTAGGATCATATGGAAAAACTTTTTTTTTCATTAACTCCCTTATATTCTTTTACTCTTAATTCAGGCTTCTACTAATTGTAATCATGTCCATCAATATATTACAATTCACCTTTGAGAATTTAAGATTAATTTGAGAAATCCCTATGCTAACAATTATAATCATTTATTCATCCTTCTACCTTATTATATTTCATATGAGCTAATAAGAGTGAAATATTATCATTGATAAAATCACTAGCTCATGTAATTCTTAATTTTGTTTCCAAAACAATTTCACAAATAAATATATATTATATATTAATTTCAAAAAATATTTTCACAAAATTCCTTTAGCAAAATATTTCTTTTTTTCGAGTCCAACCCTATATAGATATACTTGAATATATTATCTTACGAAGAGACTGGTGAATTCCTTATTGAGCATTTATACAAACTTATTTATCATGCACAAGACCCGACGTTGTCTGAAATATTTTACCTAGAAAGATTATTACCAAATGACTTGATCAGAGTACAAGTACACAATAAACAAATTTACACAGACCTCTCAGGTCTAAGGATATCATAAACAAATTGTATTGAATACCTTCACAACATCAATGATCACTTCTCAAAGGTATCCATATATGATCTCGATCAGTGCATGTACTCTTACAGTGCACCTAGTCGTTTACTTAAGATAACTACCTCGATGACTGAGTACATCATCTTATTTAAAAGAGGCACAACGAGTATAAACCCATTGTACATAAATATGTACCTTGGTCTAGAAAAAATATCAAGTATACAAATAATCAAAAAGTCATACTCTCTGCCTTTGATTCATTAACCATTGACATGACTTTTCTACAATTTCACTCAATAATAACCGTGTAACATCTTATGTCACAATATATTACCTAATATAATAAATATAAATATGTGGTATCTAAATAAAAATTATCTAGAATAATGATTTTTAGAGCATACTTCTTACATAGACTTCATAGCCATAAGCTGAACGAGAAATGGTCTGGTTCTGGAAGCCTAATACTTCATTGCAAAGCTCTATCTTCAACTTGATCATTCGACATTGGGGGTGTTGTGCGAGAGGAAATGAGTCTTGGGTGTTTGTTAGTTTGTTAGGTTTTGGGGCTGCACATTTGTATAACGGTGCGGTTTGGACATTAAGAATAGGGAAGGCAAGTTTTTCATTTTAGGCTGAGTGGGAGTGACCTGGAAAAATATGGGGTGATAGGGCAACATTGCTAACGTGGACAAGGCTCCCGTTAGTCAAAGCAACGATCAATTGATAGAAGGACCAAAAATTTAAAAGGCCATAAACTCAATGATTAAAAGCTTTAAAAAAATTATTATTGACTAAATCGTAAAAGTGGTCAAAACCTAGGGACCAAAAATTGAATTTTCCAAAAACTAATGGTTAATTATACTTTACACAAACACATGATTTGGGAGGGAAGTTTGACACTTTGCACCCTATTTTTTCAATTTTGACACATTTTATCTACGTAGTTCTAGATTCTTACGATTTGCACTAAGCCATTTATTTATACGTTAAAACGAACTGAAATATCAATCACATGATTTGCACGTGGTTCACTTGTGCATTTTGCCCCCGATATTCAAGAATGATTAATTACACTTTGCATCCACATGATTTGAGAGGTCTGAAACCTTGCACCTCGTTCTCTAATTTTTTAGACTTTTTGCACCCACGTGTTCTACATGTATTTTGCACGCGGTTGATTTTTCTATTCGAAATAACGGATAAATTGACAGCGGTACACATCGAAGTAAGCAAAAGTCACGTGAGTGAAATGTGTCAAAAGTGAAAGAACGAGATGCAAAGTGTCAAGATCTCTAAACCAAGTAGGTGTAAAGTATAATTAACCAAAAAAAGAAGGAAAGGAATAAATCGAAAAAAGAATATAAGCTACATAAAATGCTAGTGGGCTTCCTTTTCTTTGTTGTTTTGTTTTGTGTTTATAATAACTTTATGAGATAAATACATTTTTCACCCATCAACTACCAAGTCTATGACACATTGTACCCTAAACTACCAGTTTTGACACATTGCACCCTCCAACTATTAATATTAAACACTCTGCACCCTAAACTATCCACTTTGACACAATACACCCTTCAACTACTAATGTTACACACTTTGCACCCTCCATCTAAAAATAATACACTTGATAAATTAATGAATTGACAACAATATCTTCAATATATGCAAAATGAGTCAAAGGTGTTATTGTCATTTTAGTCTACAAATTTGACAAATGGTGAACAGTGTCTAAGATTGGTTGTTAGAGGGTGCAATGTGTTAGAAATAATAATTTATAGTGTAAAGTGCAAAATTCATAGTAGTTCGTGGGTGAAAAATATATTTTCCCTAACTTTATTGAACCCACCGGCAAGCTAAGGTGGCTGCTAGTGTTCACGGTTCAAAGCACCACTTATGAAAAAATTTGTTGCTTAAATAGGTGCTCGAATTTCTCTTGTTATTAAAAAAAGGATAAATAAAAAAAATTAGTTTTGTGGTATACACGAAAATCGAATTTTGTTTGCCATGAGTCCCTCCACTAGGAATTTATTTTTATGTTTTTGTTATCATCAGAACTAATTTCATCTTCGCGTATACCACATGAAATAATTTTGTATTTATCTTTTAAAAAAATAATATATTTATTGTTTTGTTGAGTATCTTACTGAGTGTGAAAAAGTTGCCCATAATTTTCTAAAATTTATTGGACTCCCGTAAGTTAATCAGATTATGGCTTACACCTAATTTGAAAGTAACACCGTCATCTGTGAAAATAAGGTGAGACTCAGATCTCTGAATATTAGCTTATTAGAACACAAAAACGAAAAGATATAGAAATATTAAATGCTGATTAGACACTCCTCCGTTATTCTAGGGCACTCTAAGTTTAAACCTTATAAATGACATGGGTTTATTGGCTAAAATAATTTAGGAAAATTACAGTTTTTTCTCTTAAAACTATCACTCAATTCTTAAATACTTTTTTCAAATTTTAATTCGTTACAACTCACCTTTTAACTATATTTCTCATTGCGATTTCATCCCTCAATTCACTGGAGTTATGTCGAACGGTTTTCATCCCAATTGAATGACACATGACTTTCTCTTTACATGAAGAGATAGATTTATCCACATTGATTCTAAGTGAGTCATTTTTTTAATAAAAAAAACCAGTTAAATACATTTATTATTATTTTATTTTTACATATATTAAAAAGTAGAAGACTGAAAATGGCTTAAACATTTATCTTTTCACTTATGAAGAAGGCCAAGTGCCGGTCACTTGGGACGAAAAATTGTTCGACGCAATAACTCTAACAAGTTGAGGGATATAATTGTAATAAGAAACATAATTTGAAGGTGAGTTGTAACGAGTTAAAGTTTGTGATGATATTTAATGATTCGAGAAAAAAATTTGTAATCCACGTATCCTGCAAAATCACACCAAAATTCTGGTTCAAGTACTTTTTACATTAATCCGCTTTCTCCAGCTGATCTCAGCTCCTTACACATGCACTCGCATTTAGCACAAGATCTCTCTCCACATCATTGTCTTCTTACTGTCGGCTCCATTTGTGGAGTTAATTATTTTTGTACTTATAAGCAGTTTAAATAAAACAATATACATTTTCATGTTTGAAAATGCGAATACGTAGATCAATTAGGGGTGCAAATCCAGTCTGGGCTCCGGCAGAGCTCCGACTCTGGCTACGTTTCCGTCAACGGTTCTGGGAAGCTGAGGTCCGCCCCTTCTAGGAACCAGAACCGGTATTTTCCGTCGGTTCAACGGAAAACCGGTTCCATTAGTTTTTTTACTAAATATTAAAACAACTTCGTTCTGATTATAATAGAACGACATCGTTTAGTTGTTTTAATATATATATATATTAAGATTATACCAAGCAACAACATGCTCCGCATATCTCCTTCTAATCGTTAAGGTCAAACCTCTGGTAGTCACCGATTCAGACTGATGCACCACCTAGTTCCTGGGTAGCCAAATCTCATCCATCAGAATTCCAGCATTAAGAGCAAAGGCCCGTAACTCTGTATCGGCAATATTGAAAGCCCGGTCAGCACACAAAATAGTCTCAATCAAATCAGCCGGATTCACCAATGGGATAGTATCCATCTGCACAGCCCACATGATTCCCTCCCGGCAATACAAGCTACACTACAGGAGACAAGAAGGTGAAGAGTATCTTCAGGTGCTTGTCGACAGTGAGGGCATAAAAAAGGTCCTCATCTTCTTCGTGGAGAATCCATCCAAGGCTCCCCTTGGTTTTCAATGCCCCTGCCGCCACTTTCCATAACATTATTTTCAAGCGGTCTTGGATTTTTAGCCTCCACAGGCTACTCCAGGAGCATCTGCTCAGCAACTGATTGCAACACACCAGTCTTCTCTTTAGTCCAGATCCAGTGGTCCTCAACATTTGGATTCGGCACTGGCATCCTAAGGATTTCTTCTGCAGAGAAGCATGAATCTCACTTGTGGAGCTTTTCCACTCATCCTCCGTCGTCCTCCCCCACTTTTGGTTGCAGGCGTTTTTATGAAAAGACATCCAGGGAAGAAGGATCGCACCAGCTTCTCTAGGTACCAACGTCACTGCATGTCCGACGTCAGTGTTTTGATTGGGCGTTTGGGTTTGAGTCTCCGAATTAGTTCTCTGGATCTTTTGATCCGAAGGTAAGAACATTAGAGGTCATCCCTCATGGAAATGAATATCTATTAAAATAAGCAGATATTACTACACATCTTGCAGGCACTACCAATTGCAAACAACTCAATTCCGAAATGAAACGAGCAAACTCCAAATTGCTAGGATAAAAGCCTATAGGAATCAACAAAGCCTGAAGCAGTCTCTTCCCCCTTCAAGTTTACCTTCTACTATGTGCGAGTCAATATGATCTCCACATTCAACTGTTCTCTATATAGGAGAAATATGAAAATCTATTCAAGAGGGTAAATTTCACTACACATATCTCAGATGACAAACATCTATCCAAGATGACACTTGCCGATCATGGTGTACTACCTCCTAGCTCTTTAGACCCATCTGTTCCCTATGACAGTTCCGAAGGCAATGCAGTAAAAGATTACACCCACAACAATCGTATTGAAAGGAAAGGAAATCTAAATGAAACCTTTACAGATCTGGGGCAAAGATAGTCTGAAGACCAAAAGCAAGAGGAAGAGCATAATTTTCAGCAATAGCATCCACTTGACTGGGGCTGGGACTGTGATGCACCACCACCGGTAGATTTCAAGTTCACGTCGACCATGTCTTCTTGCTTTGTAGAGGAGAGATTTTCCATTCCTGGTAAAGCAGCAGCAATTTTCCGAAACAGCGCCTGGACAAAGGTTCATAAACTGAATTAAAACAAAAAACAAATGCCTTTAACAGTTAAAACAGTTACATCTGATTGAATGCATGCCCCATATTAATTAATGAACCCTACCAACTTACTTCTCTGAGAATGCCAAAACACTTTTGAGTGAAACAACAAAATTAAAGAGATGGGGAATTTTCTGTATCTTATCCAAGATAGTGCCAGAGGTAAATGACAAAGGAGAACAAATAGTACTTATTGTTTATCCCAAAGACAAAGGTTCGTATAGGGCCTCATAGGTATGCCAAACCTTTAATATTAAAACAGACTCATCGTACTCCTGAAATGCCTGATGAGTTGACTAAATTCCAAAATGGTCTAATTAATCCTACATACTTCTTTGTCAACACTGAACGAACTAGGATAGTCATAAGCATATGATCTGTGAGCCACATAATGGGGTCTTGGACGCATCCCATTAAAACATAATGCAGCAGACCACTACCTATGTTTTACCCACACTAAAGATAAAGGTTGACCCAAGAGCCTCATGAGTACACTTCTGTGTTTTGATCAGTTTAGGCAAACCAAGCATTTATTGCAGTGATGCGTGAAGAGACGATACCAATGCCAAGCCAGAGGAATACCTTTATGTTAAAGCCAGCTTTTGCACTGGTTTCAATAAACATAACGTTTAGTTCACGAGCTTTCGCTTCTGCTTCCTCTATGGACACTTGCCTGTGGAGTTATGTACAGGAGAATATTTAAGACAATAAAGATTGAACACCAAAATTGACCAATATAAAGAAAACATAAAGTATTTAGAGTTTCAAGCTGAAGATTATTTTAAGCATAGTATGAGAGACACATACTGATGCACTATGAGGTGCTATTTATATGTAGGTAAGTGTCACCCGAGAGATGTCCAACAGCCCCAGATTGTTGGCATGCCCAGCCAGGTGCCTAGTCCAACTACAAAGGATAGACCACTACATAACACTTAAGACATCTGACAAGAGTCTATACTTTATGTGTTTTCCCTCAAACTAAAAGTTCTGACAAACCTTTGGTTGCTCCCTCCGCCCACCCTACACAATGCAATCGATAACAACATCAAATTCCCCACGCACTCACCTAAGGATTGCGACTCCTACACCTGTAGCACCCACCCAATACTTAGATCACCACCAGAACCCATATGACCAGGGACCACTGCTCGACTACATCCAAGTCATCAGCAAAGTCTCCCTCCCTTGCAGGCTTTGACCTCTGCGGAACATGACTTGTATGTCCAGCTCTCAAAACTCCCTCAACTCTGCCTGTGTCTACCTCTCCAATTGCAATGACAACCCCATCTTGAAGAACCGATTACAGATAACAAGCTCATATATATAACGCCCCAAATTACTAGACAGTAGGTTGCTTTTTGAATCTCTTTGGAGGCATTATAAGGCCCAATTCTATCTAGTGAGGATCCAATGCGGAACTTGACTCCTATAGAGCTCATTTTTCAATCCTTATCCTACCCCACTCCATGTGAGATATGAGATATCACAATATATGTGTAATGATTTGGGCTAGGACTTTCAAGAGGAAGACAGACGAATTGAGACTGAGGCAGGCAAAGTGCTGGGCAAAAATGTTTCGAGCAAGGATTTCAGTTAAGGGATACTACCCTTAAACAGTTTACATTTTTCATATATGTTTTTGGACAATAGAATTGTGACTGCCTTGTGATATAAAGGCATGCACGATAGAGGGTTCCCTCTCTCCCTATTCTTCTCTTTTTGGCAGCTCCAAATTAGCCACTAATACAATTCTAAATCCTAAAAGCTTTTTCCTCACAATTTCAAACAGCTATCCTCTTGAGAGAACAAGCACTGCAACTGCAACCTTCAAGTGAGACATTAATTTGCACTACATCACAATTTCAAACAGCTATCCTCTTGAGAGAACAAGCACTGCAACTGCAACCCTTCTTCCCCCCCCCCCCCACACACAAGTGAGAAATTAATTTGCACTACATCACAATTTCAAACAGCTATCCTCTTGAGAGAACAAGCACTGCAACTGCAACCCTTCTTCCGCCCCCACCACGAGTATTACTTAACAGAGAGAAAGCAACAAATTGATATTTTGGAAGTATGACTGATAACCTAAGACTCCATTCAACAAATCAATTTTAAACATACTTACCGTCCTCAAAATTTATTTGAAATATCTCCCAATTTCCAGCAACTTCTGCTGTAACTTACGTATCACTAAAACTCAACCTACATACAAATCCTCCCTAACCTATTAAAGCCTAAAAAATTACAAGATACTCGTAACCTCTTCCAGCCATATATAAGGAATTGTAAACAGCATTACCCAATTTCTTGTTGTGATGTTATTGATGTGAATGTATGTCAGGAACAAGTAATTACACCAATACTCTAATAAAAATTCCAAGTGACAACCTTCTTAGGCTTAAACACAAATTCGTGCACTAATTGTATCACTTGGTGCTACACACTATAAAATTCTAGTAAAGCTAGTCCAAAATTATCCACTACAAACCATCTAACTCTTTATAAACTCTTACCTCTTCTCCACCAGGTCAGTTTTGTTCCCAACAAGAACAATGATGACATCACTGCCCCTCTCAGTGCACACCTCTTCAATCCACTTTGAAGTGTTTATGAATGTTTGCCGGCCTAAATCATAGAAGCACCAGATAGTCAGCAGTCCATCAAGCATTTTGGCAACAAGGCCAACAAACCAAGAGAGGTTGAAATATCATATACAAGCAATGTTTAGGAACTAACATGATGCATTTATCATCATATCTACCAAAAGTAGCACTATGCTTTTAATGTCCTCTTAATCAAGATAGAAAGCACAAGATTAAGTTAAACTGCAATTAGAACGAACATCTCTATGCAATAACAAGTAACATTACACGTAGCAATCAATTATTTTTTTTCGATAAGTAAGCCAATCTTATTCGATAAGTAAGTACATGAGACTATACTGACAAAGACTAAAGCATACGGGCTAAAAAACTAATAAAATCCAAAAACTCCACAAATGGACAACCTAAACCCGAATTGGCCCACAAAAAAAGAGAATGCAACACAAAACCTCCCAATGTAGCAAAAGACACAACCCTGACTTCGAAACACCTCCCATTTCTCTCTCTCCATAAATACCACCAAATACAAGCTGAAATCATCTTCCAAATGGCCAACGCAATTGGATCCTCAAACTTCCTCCTCCAACACCGCAGAACATTCACCACTTTCCTAGGCATAACCCAATCATAGTTAAGAATGCTCAGCACATGCCCCCACAATCCTTTTGCCATCGAGTAGTGAATACGGATATGATCAACCGTTTCGCCATCACTCTTACATAAGTAGCACCACTCCTCCTTAAGTTGTTAATGGTTAAAATTTTCCCATGAGTGGCCTCCCAAACAAAGAAAGCTACCAGGACTAAGGATAACACTCTACCGGAAGAAAACTAACCGAATGATCAAACACACAACCCAAGCACCCTACCGGGAGGAGAGGGAAGAGGAGAGAGAACGGCGAGAAAAAACCTTACACGAAGCAATCAATAAAAATAAAACCATTTAGATAAACTAAAAGTGAAAGAAGGAAACTATTTATCTTCTCTGTGGTAACTTAAATCAACAAACTTACGCAACAAAAATAAATTAAGAACATCAGATTGGGCTTTATGATAATAAACCTAATAGATTCCCCTACTGCTAGACTGCTAATAATAACTCCCAAGGCCCCTTCCTCTTGTTAGGTCAATTGTTTGGTTTGAGCTAGAGTGAGTCGAAGATTGGAAGCAATATAAATTTACATTTAGTAAAACCTCCAAATGGTATTTGGCAAAACATTTAATGTTAGCCATCGTCCATCCATCATCATTCCTTTACCCTCAGGCTCGGAAAATACATTTTTTCTTTTTTCTTTTGAGCCTATTTTGGATAAAAGGTATGGTAACTCCTTATACAAGAGCAATGAAAGAGATCCAAGACAATAACAAACATACGATTGCCGACACTAATGTATGAATAATTGTAGAGTATGTTGAGATATGAATCCTACCACAGCTGCAGCCGAACATTCGATCTTCAAGATACATCGTTTTTGATAGAAAGTCAATACCAATTGTAGCCTGATCATCAAGATAAAAATAAGAATGACCATACAAACTAAACCTCAGCGAGTAAGCTCAAGAAAAGACACTTTTTGTCAACAAAAAAGGCCACCTCAGAATAAAAAGAAAAATAAATTTGAAAAATAAAAAAGAAATAAGGAATGGCTACGATGAAAGAGAGTTTCGTCTACCAGAGACTGAGAGTACTCTTCAATTTCATGGAGAAATATGAGAAATAGAGACTGCGATGAATATAAAAATGCTATCACATCATAGTCTATCAGGACTACATGTTAATATATTCACAACTGTGGTAATTTCAATAGTTATCATGCATATAAACCCGCTTAAAGGATAACTAGAAAAATTGCTTCAAAAACAAGAGTCAGAAAACGAGTGTTTGTACAACTACAATTGAAGAAGTAACCAGAGTTTTTCAAGAACCATGAACCATTATTTCTTGAGAATCATAGCATTTATCAAGAACTTAATCAAATGAGTATTTTCAAATGCGGCTATTCTATGTCATGCAAATGAGTTCCTTTGAACTTTAGGGGACCATCATCAACATCAAAAAATATTCTAAGAAGACCTCCCTTAACATGTTATGCTCATGGCCGGGAAGGCATCTTAACTTCAAAGATACGCATTCTGCACTACATTACAGGTAGTAGATTTTGTAGGTACACTCACAGGCGGATCTAGCCAGGGGCTGCCCCCCATTGCACCAAAAATCTCTAATTTTTTATTTATTTTTTATTTTTTTAATATGGGCCGCCCCCTTAGGAATTTGATCCATCCTCAAACACTGCTTGACTTAAGAAAATAGCAGCTGAGTCCAAGAATATACTGCTGCCCCATTAACTATCAACTAATACTCTAGAGGTTTAGTTAATGGTTTGAAGGAGCGGATCTAACTGCTTTGCTGCTGTTACCTTAAAGTGCGTACTGGCCAACACTATTTTGATGGGCCCAAATTAAAATTTTTTGGTGAACAAAATAAAATTCAGATTTTAGGTAAGGGGGAAAGAAAATAAAAAACAGTACATGAGGAAAAAGCAGGTGCACTTGTAAATTATAATTTATCATGTTTATTTTTTCTTAAATTCAGGGAAACCCGGATCATCGTCATTTCATCTACCTCTCGAGGTCCGGTTAAAGATAGCGAGAGGAGTAGCCCGAGAACTGGCCCACATCCACCAGAAGAATCACATTTATGACTCCATTAAACCCAGCAATGTCCTCCTAAACACTGACATGGAGCCCATAATCACCGACTTTGGGCTCGAGCGCCTCCTCTTAGGCAACACCAGCAACAAAACAAGCAGTTCAACCCGATTTTTGGCAGGTCAAAGATCAATAATAGCTAGTAATACTCGTGAGGGCAGCTAAGACCTCTCCATTGCTTTTGCCCAATATGGAAGACATTACTCCAACTCGCAGTCGGGCTCGGCTTGGAGAGCAAACAATTACTTATTTCTATCGTTTTCGTGTGGAAGTGTTTTGCCAAGTTATTAATTTTATCGCTCAGGAGATGGATCATTATTTCACAGAAGCAAGTACATAGTTACTTATTTATATAACATGTATTGATCGAAGAAACTCATGCTCAGCGTTTGATCATGTTAAATTACTCCGTCTTGCCGAGCTTTATCCAGAAGATTTCTCAGCAATTGATCGTGTTGTACTTAAAAATCAACTTTGAAACTACATTTATGATGTGAGAAGTCATTATGTTTTTTCTGGGCTTCAAGATGTTAGAGGTCTTGTTGTAAAGATTGTTGGGACAATAAAACATACTCTATATCCATTGGTTTATCAGCTTATTGAGTTAGCATTGGTCTTACCAATTGCGACTGCAACCGTTGAGAGAGTGTTCTCTGCAATGACGTTTATCAAAACTGACTTGCGTAATAAGATGAAAGATGAATGGATGAATAATTTTATGGTGGTATATATCGAGAAGAAAATTTTCGAAACTATTGAAAACGAAGCTATTTTACAATGTTTTCAGAAGATGCCACCTCTCAGTATCAGCAAATAGTACGGTAAGTGCATTTCAATATTTTTAGTGTTTTTAGTCCTTAATTTTTGATATTTTAACTCTTAAGACATTTTTTTGTATTACGTAGTATTTTTTTGTCATTTTTCCTTAGGAGTTTGCCCCCCTTCGATTGCATTCCTGGTTCCGCCACTGGGTACACTATAGATCCAGCTAAAGGAAATGAATTATTGTCTATATGTTCTTTCTCAACATTCATCCATTCCAACATCAACAATTCAGCAACCTTTATCTTCCTACGCATCCTAACTAGTATCAGCACTAGGACTATAAGCTTCAGATGAAGATGGCAGTCACCTTGTCCTCATTTTGATTGCTTTTGTTCTTCCAATGTAAAAGGAGAAATGTACATTAACATTGAACCATGCCATTCAAACAGATAAATACACTGTCACAGAGATATATCCAAATCTCTAGTAAAGCTTTAGATGATGCCCCTACATACCCTTCTGTTAGCCCTCATGTGGTGCTATGCTGAGATAGAATCTATCTAAAGATAGTCATTGGTTCTGTATCACATCAAACCTTTTACCTATCCATCAGACTCTAATAGTCGTTTGAATCGCCAATTGCTTCAAGAAAACCAAACTAACGAACTTAATTAGATCTTGATCAATCACCTGAGAAGCTAGAGCGAAAAGAAGTTTAGAATTTGTGGAAGCAGTGCCTATACAGCCAAGAGTTATAGGCAATTCAAATCAAAAGCAAGGGAATAACAAGATAACAAAGCAAACAGAACCATACCCGAAAACGATAGATGCAGATGCCTATCAGAAATAGATCAATCAGCAAAGAAAGCAAGTTCTGGGTTTGATCAGAGGCAGAAACATGTGTGATCTGATGACTTTAAAGCGGGATCTGATGGCTGTGGAGAATAATAATAACCTGATAGGTGTTGTCGAACTTGTCGTACATGAAGCGGGTGATGATGCTGGTCTTGCCCACTGACTGGTCCCCCAAGAACACCAGCTTGTACTTCGCCAGAGCTGACACTGGTGCCATTTTTCTTTTTCGAGATCAGCGAGGGACAGAGATTGAAGAGTTAAAGAAAGCTGAAGGAAGAATGTTGGTTAAGAAACACTCTCTGGTCTCTGGGTTGGTCTTGGTTTTCGTGGGTTTGATCTGCGCGAGAGTTATAGCAGATAAATTGGAATGAATTATGGACAGAGTCGAATCGAAAAATGAAAAGGAACGAATTGCGCTGGCTAACGTCACATGCAGTCTTTTCTGTGTTTTTCCAGCAAAATTGGAAACAAAATTAATAAATCGAAAAAATTGAGCTGTGTACCTTTTAATAATTAATAAGTATCTTTCAGCAAAAAAAAATTAATAAGTATCGAAAATTGCCAAGAAAAAAAAACATAGTTGAGACTGCAATGTTTTAAATTTAATTATTTAAAATGTAAATTACAGAAAATCTGATAATTGAAGGTGCAAAATGTATTTTTCTGTAATAATTATTTGTGAATTGGTCTCAATCCACTAATTAACATGTCTTTCTAGATTCAAATTTCTTTTTTTTTTTAAATCAAATTTTACTTGCATAAAATTAGTCCTCCCACTAGCTTCTTTAAGGCTATAGGACCGGAAATCCGGTCCGGTTTTATAGGATACGGTCCGGTCTGTTTCTATTAATAAACGTTTTTTTAAAAAAATATATCAGCGTAGAAGCACTGCGCAGGCTTCTTCGCAGAGTCACTGCCTAGTGATGCGTAGTGACACTGCGCATCTGCGCAGTCACAGAATCACTGCCAGTGATGCGCAGTCACTGCAGCTGCGCAACGTGCATTTACGCAAAGTAGCACTTGCAATTTTTTTTTTAAAATAATGCGGTCCAGGGTCTAGTCCGAACTGCTTATTAAAAATTTTCAACCGGATCGGACCGCATTAATCCGGTTTTATCAATCCGGGCTAGACCGGACCTGTTTCATCTTTTGAAAACCACAAAATCGGTTCGGTCCGGTCTGATTTTGTGGTCTGATCCGATTCTGTTCACCCCTAAGCTTCTCTACTCATCAGCCCATGTGTTATGTCTTTAGTTTGTTTGCGAACTATGCGTTGCATTGATTGCAAATATTCGGAATTTAAACATATTTTTTATGTTACGATCTCATCATTTGATTGATTTCTTAAAATATTTGGAATTAATGAATTCTGTAATCTTAGGGGAAACTTTAGTCTATTTCCTCTCGTCGATGACTAGTAATAGTATTTCAAAATCGCTAATATGATGGTCGCACCAGAAGAGGAGGGAAATCTGTTTTTTTTTTTGGAGTGGAGTTGGAGACCATCACAATCTTTTTCTTTAGTGAAAATAATATTTTAATCCTTAGATTTTCATAATTTTTATTTTTTAATCGTTAGATTTAATTTTTTTGTTGACAAAAAAACCCTTCGGTCAGGTCTGTCTTTTTTCTTAACGGGAAGGGCCACATTAACAGCCAAGACAACATAAACCCCAAACGCACCGTTTCAATCCTTCACTTGTTTTATTTCTTCTTAGAATAAACTCCTTCACTTCACTCTCGTTTGTTCATCTGTTCCTCTCCCCCTTCCGTAAGAAATGTATCAGTTCTCCCCCCTTCCGTAAGAACATGCAACAGTTTTTATGATGGAGATCCAAACGGCAATGACTGGATAAGAAACTAGGAATCATGGACAGTATCGACTGAGTCCCAAACCCTCTCTCTCTCTTCTCACAAGTAACCGGGTCTTGTTATGGGCTAAGAGTCAGGTGTAGAAGTCCCGAGATATTTATCTGAACATTTCGTCTATTCCTGCTGCGGAGGTAGATTGCTTCAAACACTGTGGCTTCGGTTTCGTGAGAAACTGAGACAGCTTTGTTAAGACTCAGATGAAAGAGAGATACGGAGACAAAGATCTAACCATGTTGTGCTGCCATTCATGTCAAGTAAAACACTACCTTGACCGAAACTTTTGTAATCATTGGACAGATTTGCTTTCTAATGAATTCAACTAGTATTTCATTCATTCCTTCAATGTCTGATAGCTTTTCCACAAGCTGTTGATCATAAGCAAGAAGCTCTTTCAGAGCTATTATGGAGTTTTGGTTTGGTAAAAGATCTTTGCAGCTCAAAAATCAGACCATGCTGTAAGAAGTATGCTCTAAAAATCATTATTGTAGATAATTGTTATTTAGATGTCACATATTTATATTTATTATATTGGGTAATATGTTGTGACATAACATGTTACACGGTTATTATCAAGTGACATTGTAGAAAAGTCATGCCAATGATTAATGAATCAAAGACAGGGAGTATGGCTTTTTGGTTCCTTGTACATTTGATGTTTTGTTCTAGACCAAGGTACATATTTATATACAATAGGTCTATGCTTGTTGTGTCTCTATTAAATAGGCTGATGTACTCAGTCATCTAGATGATGACCTTAAGTAAACGAGTGAGTGTAATGTAAGAGCACATGCACTGACCGAGATCAAACATGGATACCTTCTGGAAATGATCATTGATATTGAGAAGGTATTCAACACAATTTTTTTATGATATCCTTAGTCCTAAGAGGTTTTTGCAGATTTGTTAATTGTGTACTTGTACTCTGATTGAGTCATTTGGTAATGATCTTTTGGGTCATATATTCCAGACAACGTCGAGGTCTTGTGCATGATGATTGAGTTTGTATAAATGCTCAGTAAGGAATCCACTAGTCTCTTCAAGAGATAGTATATTCAAGTATATCTATATAGGGTTGGACCCGAGAAAAGAAATCTCTAGCGAGAGGAATTTTGTGAAAATATTTTTCTAAATTAATATATTAAATATATTTATTTGTGAAATTGTTTTGGAAACAATTTGAGAGTCCTATGAAGTACATATTATAAAATTAAGAATTATATGAGTTAGGGATTTTATCAATGATAAATTCCGGCCTTATTATCTCATATGAAATATAGTATGGTGGAAGGATAACTAAACAATTATAATTGTTAGCAAAAGAGATTTCACAAATCAATCTCAAATTCTTGGGGTGAATTGTAGCATGTTGATGGACATGATTACAATTAATAGAAGCCTAAAATTTATTTTAAAAGAATATAAGGGAGTTAATGGAAAAATAGTTTTTTCATGTAATCCTACGACTGAAATCTGAGATCCCTAACGATCTCACACACTATCACAACAAGGTTTTTCTTATATAAGGATAACTATGAGATAGTGTACCCTAAGTTGTTAGTTTCAGAGTTGGTCATCATAACTCAGAGAAAAACCTACACAGTTGTGAGCATGGAGAGTGTTAATGTATTTTAGTTGGAATAGTACTTCATGACGTGTCTTACTTCATGGCGTGTCTGATCAGAGTTCACTTTTAGTTTGCTCAAGACTTGCGAAAGACTGTTATAATAGTTTTAACAGAAACGCTCAAGATTCAAGAAGTCTTAAAACTTAGTGAATATCTTCACTCTGACCCTTTCAGAATATAAAAGTCATTTTCTCTCATTTATTCTAGACGTTGCTTGAAATCATTTTGAGAAATCTAGCTGTTGAGATCTTTCATGAGATATTCCCTGCACTATTTCTATAGTCTGTTCTGTGTAAACTGAGAGCAAACCCTGCGAGATTGTTTCTTTCCCCCCATCATCTCAGTTTGGATTTTGATCACCAAGATAAACCTTGATTGAGAAGGTTAACTCCAGAGGTTGCTCGAGATCTACCAAGAGGAGCTGATTGCACGTGGGTGTGTGGAAAGATCAGCTTGGCTGTAGAGTTCGATTTTTTGGGATAAAAAATTTCAAACGGAAGAGGAGTTCCTCGTTCCCTGCAAGAGGCAGATCTGGATGTGGTATTCTAAGTAAGGTAACGGTAGAGTTAGACTAGCGACAGGGTGTTGGGTAGTCCATAGATCACCGTGTACCGAGTTTGAAGATTCTAGTGGATTCGATTAAATCGGCTTATGAGGCTGGAGAGTTTTTACCTCTCGAAAGATTTCTTTCGAGTGGGTTTTCTCTTCCTAATTAATCTGATGTTTATGCTTTGTGATTTTTGGTTTACGTTGAATAACTTCCCGTAGTGAGATTGTTTTTCTTTAGATTCTTTAATCAAGAAAGAAGTGTAGTTTTGCTCTGCAACTTAAAAGAATATGTTGTCCATATTGATTTACTCTTCCGCACTATATTTGTGTTCCTTTAGCACTCTTGAAATTTGCTGATTATACTTGTGAAGAGTGTTCAGATTTTAAATGGTTATACTAGTCAAGAAAAATCAAAACTTATTCAACCCCCTTTTAGGTTCAGCAACACTACATTGAGTCTTGAACCGTCCACTTCAGAGAGGAAGGAGGCATGACACTTTTGTGGAGTTATCAAGATTGTGAGATTGAGAAGAACCTGAAGATTATTGAATAATTCTCGGTATCAATAAAGAGAATTGATAAGTTAATTTTTCACAGTTGTTACATTCACATGCAACGTGAAGAAGCTTGAGATCCCAAGAAATTCTGGGCTTATACTTTAAGTGGAAACATCCAATTCAGTGCAAACAGTAGCTCTTCCAGCTCTGGCATTTTTCTCGATAGTCATTTGCAAATACGTCAAATGCAGCAGCTAGTAAAGCAGTTGTTCCATATGCGAGGATACACCACCTATTACGCTCACTCTCAGCACTCCATCTCTGAATTTTCTGCACATAGTCTAAGCACCGGTATTGATCTTATGCTCTGTTTGCTTGCCGAGTAAATTGTGCAAAGCTAAGGAACGAAATTCTTTGTGTATCGTTGTGTCTGGGAAGTTTGGTTTCAGCTAAGGAACAAAATTCTTTGTGGATCATTTTGTAAACTTTGGTTTCAGCTATACATCTTTAGGATCTAGTATTGGTTTTCTTAAGGTGATATGAAGTTATGCTTCTGCAGGTGTACTTTGTTGGGTTTGGCGACTTTGATCATACGGTGGCTGTTTGAAAAAGGGGAACTTATGGATATGGGAATGTCATATGGCCGAAGGATGGAGGTTTTGGAAATCGGAAAGAAGATGATACTGGTGAGCTGACGGAGTTCATGAACAAACCGTGGAGGCCACTTACGCGGAAATTTAAGATACCGGCTGCCATTCTCAGCCCATATCGGTATTGTCCCTGTTTCTTGGTTTCTTATCTAGTCATTGCCATCTGGATCTCCATCATAAAAACTGTCACATGTTATTAAGGGAGAGGAACCAAGGAACAAAGGAGAGCGAAGTGAAGGAGTATATGCGTGAAGGATTGAATCGGTGTGTTTCGGGTTTATGCTGACTTGGCTATTGATGTCACCCTTCCGATCTGTTAGGGAAAGAGACAGAACCCTGACGAAATGACTCTTTTGTCAACAAAAAAATTCAAGGACCGAAATTTTAAAAAATATATGAAAACTCAGAATTAATGATTTCGAGGTCATACCTTTTTACCATTAGCTTTTTCATTTTTTTGTGTATTTTTTGTGTAATTTTTCTCATTTGATATTTATTTTTACAATTTATTTCATATATATATTGTTATCATTCTCTCATATTTTCGAGGTATTTATTTAATTTATTATATTTTCTTAAGGAGTGAAGCCTCATTCCTTTTTGTTGTTTTTTTTTTTCATTTAATTAAAATTTTAAATTTATTTTATTTTTTATTGTCACGGTTAGCCACGTCAACAATTCTGTTAGTAAGATGGACGGAAGGACTAATTTGGGAAAGAGTCCCTACCCCAGGGATCTCTATAGGATAAAACTTACCCTAAGAACTAAACTGGAAAAAGTATAAACCACATGGACTATTTTCTGGAGGAGCAAGGAGAGTTAGTCGGGTGAGCTGCGAATATTCTGGGGTCTGGAGAAGCGGGGCGAGTGACCCTCCAACTATTGACTGGCGACCTCCTCCTCCTCACCTCATCAAAATCAATGTCGACACTGCTATTCGGTAGGACTTATCTACAACAACAACTGTTTTCAAAGACTCAACTGGTTGTGTCTTGCATGTTGTAGTAGGTCGTGTGATAGGTCCTGATTCGACAAAGGGAGAAGCTACAACAATGAAACTGAGTGTCGAGGAGGCTTTGAAGAGAGGCTTGAGCTCAATGATTGTAGACGGGGACTCACTAGATGTGATCAATGCTCTAAAGGAATTTCCAAGGGGAGTTGACTGGCGAATTCACAATACAATCAAAGAGACTCACAGACTTCTTCAAAACGTGTTTTTTTTTGGAAGTGTTAGCACACTAAAGGCTGCGTTTGCAAAGCTAACTTCCCCCAAAATTTTACCTCTCTCCTAATATAATACTCCAATATAATCTCTCTCTCTCCCATAAAAAAATATAAAAAATTACAAAAACTATAAAAAATTACCTCTCTCTTCACTTTTTCACTAAACCCAATAACAACACATATTCTCATACCAAAAATATTACAACACAAACACAACCAACAGGGGTGCAAACAATATTGTGCATTGCTTAGCTCATTGGACCACCTATAAATTTATTTCAAGAGGCTCCGCTCTGTAATTAAGTAATCTGATTTGAACTAGTTGTATGCAGGGGTTCATCCCCTGATGATATATTTTTTTGAGCAGGAATGACGAACCAATTGTCTTGATTTTTTTTAAAAAGACTAGTAATAGTATTTCATTTATGTGCTCTTGGAAAAAATTATTAGCACATAAATATCCTCTTGATATATTTACATCTTCATCTACCTTACTTTTATTTAGAAAATGATTCGTCGCACTAAAATACATTATTTTTGGTATAATTTTCTCAATGTTTCCATGCTATTGTGAGGATAATAATTTATATGTCATCTTCATTTTTTTTACTAAGGGTGCGTTTGTACCAAAAATTTCACAAAATATTTCACCAACTCACAATAAAAAACTACAATATAATCTCTCTCTCCCATAAAAAATATAAAAAATTATCTTTCTCTTCACTTTTTTACTAAACCCAATACCAACACTAAACCCAATACCAAAAAATTTTCAATACAAACATAACCTAAATAATTTATATTTGGTTAAAATTACATATCAATTTTATGATAGAGGGAATAAAATTCAATGTTAAATATTACAACTAATACGGACGAGAGAAAATATTGTTAACACTTTACATTTTTCAACTACCACTTATTTTATACTTTTACACCTCAAACTATTAAAATTGACAATTTTTTTGCTTGGGCCTTGATAGTGTGCTTCATTTAAGGTCTCAAGTTTAAAATCTCATAAGTGCTACCAATCCTTTGAGATCGATCACCCCTAGAGCTTTTGACCTAGTAATTACTCAGTTTATGTAAGACACAAAGAGACTGCACAAATTCTGAATTAATCCGAGTTTCACATTTTCTGGTAGGAGACCAAAATTTCACACTCAATCAACCATTTCTCGTTTACTTGGGCTTTTACTTCTTTTGCCGAAATCAAAAATAGAAAATAAGAAAAAAAAAATAGACATGTCACACTCCCCTACCCAAGCCCTCCGCTCCAATGTGCCAGGGTTTTAGCCGAAGGGGTTTTCTGAGCTCATCGGACTAACTTTCTCATGCTCCTCTAATGATTTTCAACCTCTTGAAGAACACTGCAAAGAGGTTTCAATCGCCATGTAAGCTCCCAACTCTCGTATTCTCCACTGAATTTCACTTTTTTGGCTTGTTAAGGAAGATGACATAACCCACTGAAGAAACCTCTAAGGCATCGGACCGCTTTCTCCGTCTTCACCCATCGGATTCTTACAAGATCCAACTACATCCGCACCAACGCCACGTTACTGTATTCAAGTCCCTTCAACTGTAACCTACTCGAACAATCTGTCCACCCTGATGAAGGAAAACAGTTTCTTTGTTTGTTCGTAAATGTGGTTGGAGAGCTTCCGTGAACTCGATAGAATATATAGTGACCAATTTGACACTACAAAAAAAAAGGCTACAAAACGCCGCTAAAATTTTACCAACGGTTATTTACCGGCGTTTTCAAATCGCTGCCTTTTCTCCGTTGGGAATACCTTCAACAACGTTTTTCAGAAATGTTGGTGATTCCTTACCTTTTAACAGCGGTTTTTTAGCGGCGTTTTAAAAAACCGCTAGTAATTCCCCGCTTATAGCAGCGGTTTTTTAGTGATATTTTAAAAAACCGCTGGTAATTCCTCCGCTTATAGCAGCGGTTTTTTAGCGACGTTTTAAAAAAAAACTGGCGTTTTCCCGTTTATAGCAGTGGTTTTTTAGCGGCGTTTTAAAAAAGCGCTGACGTTTCCCCGCTTACAGCAGCGATTTTTTAACATTGTCTTTTAAAAATGGTCTTTTTAAAGGCGGTCTCGAAAAACGCTGCTGAAAGTCACCTATAGCGGCGCTTTTTCTGACCGCCGTTAAAAAGACCACTGTTAAAAGTCAAAAGAGTTTTGGCAGCGATTTTTTAATTGCGTTTAAAAAAAGCACCGCTATAGATGACTTTCAGCGGCGTTTTTCGAGACCGCTGTTAAAAGACGGTTTTTTTGTAGTGTGAGTTCGTATATACGTAGGTTCGAGTTGTAGGTTTTGGGTTACCAGAAACTTTTTTCTAACAAGATTATATGGTAAGAAGTTCAGTAGAAATGTCAACTCCGATGGATGAAAATTCTATGTAATTTGTTGTCTAGATTGTATAGTGCAATCTAGAGAGAGATAGACCAATCAGGTGGACTCCATTGTTGGATCCATACTGCCTGAAACTTACATGGACAATATTAAATGATGTGGAGTCCACCTAGTCGGTCTATCTCTCTCCGAATTGCACCGTGCAATCCGGATAAAAAATTGCAGAGGATACTAGTTTGCTCTGGAGGAGAGGGGATTGCCTCCGAAGGCAATCCCCTCACATCCGGCTGGACGGCTAGAGGCCATCCAGCCGGACATCCAATGGTTGGGAATGAGAAGGGTGTGGGTCCCGCGTGGGACCTACACCTGCCCGGGCAGCCCGAACAGGACGCTGCCCGGGCATCCCAACCATTGGACATCCGGAGGGGATTGCCTTCGGAGGCAATCCCCTTCCTACTCTGGAGGACCTTTTGGCACTCCGAAATGTTGTGCTTGATGATAGGTTTAGGTGGGGGTCTAGGTTGGATTTCTTTATAAAAATCGTCCAAACACAAGACTGATTACTGGTCATTGTCGAAAAGGAAGATCAAGGCGATCCTGAAGACCTCTCAACCAGCCCCATTTCAAGATAAGATTGGGCAGGAGGTGCTGTTTATGATTTTGGAGGAGGTACATGAGGCTAAGTTTCACAAAAATCATTTGCATTTGGGCCAGGGAGGAATGCGCATACGACGTTGAGAGTAGTTATAGGAAGAGTTTTGTAGGGTATTTGTGGTACATAAAGGGTGATTTGAGTACAATTTTGGACGGAATGAAGGTCGGATTGTTGATAAATGCTTTGATGAAGGATGCGAGGGGTAAAAAGGTGGTTGATTTGGTGAAAACGGCTTTGGTTACACCATTGATGACTACCAAGGTTTATTTGGATGCTTGATGTTGGCTTAAATACCATTGGAATTGCGGGCGCGCAATCAGCGGTTCTATTGTGTTTGGTGCCAATTCATGTTTGTAGTCTGCTTCTATCAGTATGGCAGCCCATTTTACAAGAAACTGATCAGCACATAATGCAAGAATTTTTATGAAAGCCTTTCATTTGCTTCTCTTCATTGAAAGTTTTTTTTCCTTCTTAGAATGTATTCTAATTTCTGTCCTAATTTTTATTCTGATGATCGATTCAACTTCTGATCGAAAAGATATACCTTGGTTATATTTCATATCTTCAACAAGTTTATTAATGAGCACAAGGGACCTATTGTTCAAGTATAGAGAAGAACCTGTGGCCATGATCAACTTTTCTTAGACTACCACCTCTAATACTTGGGCCTTGACTGTGATGGTGGGGGGATTGGGAGTGATAAAAACTGTGATATGTTTCAAACATGGCATTTGACAACATATGAAACTATTTACTTATCCTATGAATCTCAGGTATAAAGATTGTCTGCACTATTATATAACTCCACTGCACGCATTAATAACAATAAATGGCCACAAGGTATATGCCATCTCTCATAGTCATAGCACTTCCTCACAACAAAATCCCATGTAAGTTTTCCCGATTATGTTATGCTAAAGACAAAGCAACACTAATCAAAGGAAATGGATCCTTGACAAACAGTGCGAAGCAGGTAAGACTTTTCACTTGTACACCACAAAAGCAAAGCCTATGCAGACCACATACATAAAAAACTTCCAAATCATTAAAAACCCACAGGCGGCTCTACTCTTCCACACCCTAGAAAGTCAACACATCGATCACCTGCAGATTGAAAGAACTTGTCCTATAATCAAAGTGATAGTAACTTACTTACATTAAAATAAATAAATAAATAAAAAAGGCAGTGGTAACTAACACCAAACTTGTCTGTCTCACTTCCATTTTCGTGAAAATATCCTCATGGTTTCACTTGAGAATCCTGCAAAAGATCATCAATTGGAAGTATCAGATTATTGGAAAAGCTTAAAGAAATGGACAAGCTAAAGCTAGTATTCTGTTTGAACAGACACATACGCATCATGTACAAACATAAGATAGCCATGGTCAACAAGGACTTGATGTAAGATGGGCATGAACTCGGGCCAGTATCCAGTAAGCTCTTTATCAACCTCTTCTGCAGTCAATTTCTTACCCCCTAGCTATAGCACCAAAAAATTACGTAAAAAACACAAGATTCTTAAGATCTTAATTCTTGCACATGAATCTATGATTTTGGGCATTTATGAACTTACGTCGATGTCCGCAAGGTGCACCACAATATTCCTGCCAAACCTCATAAAAGATGTAGCCGACTTATTATACTGTAAGCTTTTCATCTGTTTTTCTGGCAAACACTTGAAGCTCTTGCCGCGATTAAGCACCGTCCTAAAAGTCCTAACCTTGAGCTTCCAATTATATTTGGGAAGTTTTTCATTTAGTTTCAACTCAAAGGACTTTTTCTTCTTTCCAAAATACAGGAAGGTATAGGAAATCACCCTGTAGCACAATCTTTGTAGAGGGGACAAAAAAATTGGATGATGTTCGATATTGAGCAACCTGGACCCGATCGTCACTAAGTTAGAAAGAGGTTCTAAATAAAAAATATGTGTGTGTAGGTATTCTGGATAGTTGATCTACCTACCGCTTGGGTTCTGTTGTCGAAATGTAGTTGAGAAGCAACTCAAGTTCTGTTGGAATGGTCTGTCGTTGGCTAAGAAAGCAATTTCTAACAATGTCGGTCAAGCTCAAATAATCATCCACATACTTCTTTGAGACATTGTTCAACATCCCCGTAGTCTTTCCTCGACCATTGACAATCTCAATATTTAACTCACTTAGGTTGCCATGACATTTGTTTTCCACCTGGTGGAGATAACCAATGTGTCTTAAAACATCTCTGTCACGTAGACAAAAGAAGAAAAAAAATTAAAATCTAGAGTTAAGGTTTTGGTTCAACACAAATAATTTTAAACATTACCTAAGGATTTGAAGAAACTGTGGATTCAGGTTTTTCCGCTGATGAACAAAGAGAGAATTCTCATGCAACCACTGCTTAAAATTTTGTTCTTTGTGCACCGTTACGTAGCAAACTTCGTCTTTGTTCTCATTCCCGCCAATGTCATTGGATGCCCCCTTTTGCTTGGAGCCCTTCCCCGGCATCTTTTTGGTGGCTCCAGCTTCTGACTTGTTTCCTATAGAGGGCCCAGCCTCTGTATGGCCCCCCTGCAAACAAAAAATGCACAATGAATTAGTAACCCAAAAATGGCACATGCCCAGGTCAAAACAAAACAAAACTAGCATTTGACTTGCTTCTTGTAGAGGGCCCAGCCTCTACATCGTTCCTCTGCAATAAACCATTGCTTAAATTCATATTCACATAAATTTCAAAATAAAGATAAAAGCAATACCTGAGTGACCTTATTCTTCTTGTTGCTTGGTTTCTTTGGGTTAGTAGGTCGGTTTGGATTAATTGGCTCACGACAACTTCTTGCATCGTGGGACAGAACCAATACCCGATTGTCATTTTTATTCTTTTTGTTTGGTGTCTTTTTGGTAATTCCAGCGTTTCCCTTGTTTCTTGTAGAGGGCCCAGCCTCTGCATCGTTCCCCTGCAATAAATCATTGCTTAAATTAGATTCACATAAATTGCACGAGTTAAAAAAAAAAGATAAAAGCAATACCTGAGTGTCCTTATTCTTCTTCTTGCTTGGTTTCTTTGGGTTAATAGGTCGGTTTATATTGACTGGCACACGACAACTTCTTGCATTGTTGGACAGAACCAATACCCGATTGACATTTTTATTCTTTATGCATGGTTTCTTTTTGGTAGTTCCAGCATTTGCATTGTTTCTTGTAGAGGGCCCAGCCTTTGCATCGTTCCCCTGCAATAAACCATTGCTTAAATTAGATTCACATAAATTGCACGAGTCAAAATAAAAGATAATGCAATACCTGAGTGTCCTTATTCTTCTTGTTGCTTGATTTCGTTGGGGTGATAGGTTGGTTTGGATTGGCTGGCTTACTATAACTTTTTGCATTGTGGCCCACCGTGTCACACGTGCCAAATCGTACATTGTAACACTGCTTTGTTATCTTACAAGAGTTCTGGGGCTCATCCTCGGTGTGACGGCATGTTTTCTTTCGCCTACTTGATCTATCCCTCACCACAGGAGGCAAGACTTTGTCTACTGGCACTTCCCTATAATTGAACCAGTTATTGGCATCCACATGGGCCTCATCTTTTGTGCTAGAGTCTCCATGAACATCCTCACATGCTGTTGCAGGTGCCCCGACATTATGGTTCTGATTATCCATGTGGTCAGACGCCTCATCTACATGTCCATCCAGCCCACTTAATTCATCTACAATTGCTTCTCCATCTACGGAAACAAAGTCACCAAATAACCTCAGTTTATCGTAGTCTGTCTCATAGAAGTTACTCAAATGCTCATGCTTGCTACCGTCATTATCATTATCCTCACCATCACTTTCCTCCCGTTTTCTGTCACCCTCGACCTCACCTGCAGAGAAGTTACTTAAATGCTCATCCTCGCTACCGTCGCTATCATCACCCTCGCTATCCTCATCCTCGCTACTATCACTATCATCATCCTCGCCATCCTCATCCTCGCTACTATCACTATCTTCATCCTCGCTATCCTCATTTTCGCTACTGTCACTATCTTCATCCTCACCATCTTCATTCTCGCTACCGTCGCTATCATCGTCCTCAGCATCACTTTTCTCCCCTTCTCTGTCACCCTCGACCTCACCTTCCCTCCCTTGACCATTACCATCATCCTCGCGTCCTCTCTCATTTTCTCTCTCTTGCCCATCGCTCTTTTGTTCCCTTCTTCCCTGGGCACCGCCCTCCCCCTCACCTGCGATCACTTGTCCATCTACATCAACAAAATCACCAAATAGCTCTGGTTCATCGTCGTTCGTCCCGGAGATGTTACCCAAACACTCATCCTCGCTACCGTTGCTATCCTCATCCTCCATTTCTCTGTCACCCTCGACCTCAACTTCCCTCTCCTGACAATTACCATCACCCTCACGTCCTCTCTCATTTTCTGTCTCCTGTCCATCGCCCTCCTGTTCGCTTCTTCCCTGGGCACCACCCTCCCCCTCACTTCCCTGTCCACCACCCTCCACCACAGTCCCTTCAGTGGCAGTAGGCCACTGAGAAGGCTCCCCAAATAGTAGCAATTGCAGGGCATCCAAAGAAATAATATCCGGCAAATCCAAGCTATGCTCCACATAGACGTGCAAAGTGTCATGTTTATCCTTCTCCAACCGTTTCAAAATACGGATCACATCTGCATCTGAGTCAAGAGAGTTGATCCAGCTCTCAAAAGGTTCACCCTCGAACTTGCACCATAGACCTTCGAAGTTATTGTATCCTAGGTCTTCCCTCAAAAGTTTGTGCAGGTGCGTCACCGATATGAAATCTGAATCTAGTTCTCCAAGATGTGTGACTTGACCCCCCATGTAGTCCCCACATGCAAAACTGAGTTTGCCACCATTGTGTAGCACGATATTCACCATCTAGAAACATAAAATAAAAAAGTACTCTGGAGTTAAAATTATGATATTTGTGCCGAGGAAAAAAAATGATATTTGAACATGTATGCTTTTTTGATTTCCAAAAGTTAATGTCGGAAACGAATGTTTACTAAACAAAGACAAATGCACAAATATTTAGATACCACGGGGTAACAAAGACCATTGTTGATATGCAGCAATAGATAAATAAGGAACCCCGCAAGAAAAAGTCATGTGCGTGTTTCTTTTTGCTTTCTAAACACTGGGGACCATGGTGGCCTCTGTGTATATATGTACAAGCGGACAAACGGATAACACCATGTAACCAAAGCATATTATATTTGCCGTGAGCCCCACAAAGAAAGAAATCTACCCCATGTGCATTAACGTCTCAAGTAGGGCTATTCACAGGGGAACGGATTGCCTCCGAAGGCAATCCGTTCCGGATGTCCGGATGGACGGCAATTCACAGGGGAAACGGATTGCCTCCGAAGGCAATCCGGATGTCCGGATGGACGGCATCCGGATGTCCATCCGGACATCCCACGGTAAGTAGCCCAGGAGCAGGGTGGGTCCCGCCCGGGACCCACACCTGCCCAGTCTCCCAACCATTGGATGGCCGGATGGACTGCATCCAACTGTCCATCCGGCCATTCGGAGCGGATTGCCCATTCACTGGTACTGGTCATAGTTCCCTACTTAGTAGCGGGTGTGGGACCGTGAGCCTCGTGGAGAGGATAGATAGATTTGCCATGAATCCAGCACCAAGTGATATCTGAAGATCTGTGTGGGCCGCATGTTCCTTTGCCGTACTCGCTACAGAGTCGCATCCCTACTGAAACGCAGAGTTCCTCAGGTAAGGTTATGGAAGCATAGCTGCTCCCTAATTACGCAGATTGGCCTGATCTGTTGAGACTCAAATATACCCACGTGTCCAAGAAGGATATTTTCTCACTGCTCTCCCTGGAGCCATTTCCAATGACGGTACTAAGGTGGTCAATCTTATATCATTTACTAGTGATTGTCAATTGTTCGAATGGATACAAAATTTGAAATGTTGTGTTTCAGTGTGGAAAAATTAGAAAATAGATTATTCATCTTTATTGAGTTAACGAGGTGGAAGATGGAAATAGTTTATCACAGAGTAATTTTTACAACGTAAATCTAACCATAGTA
This sequence comes from Myrica gale, assembly GCA_963930655.1. Taxonomy (NCBI): domain Eukaryota; kingdom Viridiplantae; phylum Streptophyta; class Magnoliopsida; order Fagales; family Myricaceae; genus Myrica; species Myrica gale. The sequence goes on from OZ005620.1 coordinate 16,064,626, forward strand.
CTGTCATTGTATTTTATCCTAAAAAATGCCTTGACTGGTGGCAGGGTTGGGAGGAACTCTGGGAATCGGCATCTCTAATGTCAAATCAAATAGCAACAATCGTGCTTAATTTGCCTAACAACAATAGCAACAAAATCTTTTAAGTTCTCTCATGTCTTTCGGAAAGGATTCTCTCCTAAGAGAGAATTACCTACTGGAGGATGGATGACAACACATTAATGAATCCATCCAATTGTCTATATTACACATATATATATATATATTTTTTTTCATTTGTATTTGTTTTTACATTTTAATATAAACCCTTGGATGAATTCGTTAATATGTTGTCATCCATCCAATTGTCCTGTTAGGACACATTAGGTAATCCGAGGAAATCTGAGTCTGTCTTTGACAGTATATATAAAAGAGAATTACCTAATGGGTCATAACAGGTCATTAGATGAATGACAACACATTAATGAATTCATCAAATTATCTATATTACATATATATATATATATATATTCGTCGCATGCCACTGTGAGTGTGTTGGAGGAGATGTAGTTGCTGATCTCCACACCTTTGTCCGACGAACACCCCTTCTTATCGAACTTGTGAATGCCGCTCGTGGTCTCTATGCCCGACGTCGAGGCGGAGGATGGTGGAGGGAAGACTTCTCTCTGTGGGTTTCGAATGTTTTCATAGACTGAATTTTCGTTTTTAAAATAAAGAAATTTCAATATTTCCTCTTTCTAGTTTTTTCTTCTTCCCATTTGAATTTTTCGGTAGATGGGAAATTGGGGTTTCTAGAGGAAAGAAATGGTAGTGCTCTGAGAATTCCGGTGCGAAAGCTGTGAACAAACTGGCATTTAAAGGTTTCTCGCATAGTTGCTTTTAGATCCCAAAGAAATGCTATTACAAACAGCAGCATGATTTGACTCAAGGGTTGGGCTTGTGATCCAAACAGTGGTCAGAAGAGTGGCGATGGGACGAGATACGAGTTTCGCGGATTGAGTGGTTCTTCATCGTGGTACAGCGTATGCGCTTTGTTTCTTCAAAGTTTGCACTTTGCAAGTTTGCAGCTAATCACGAAGCTCTATCCTCACCGCTCGGGAAATGCCGGGAAAAGATTCAGTTCAAAGGAGTATGGCTCTTGGATGTATTGTCTTAAATCCTGATCATCCATTTGAAGAACTTTGAACATACTCCTCGTGGATTGCATTATATTAATGCAATATAATATAGTCCTAACACGAGACTTTTGTCTCCTAACAGAGACCTCCTCTAAATCGTGCAGTGAGTCCTTTAAACTACCAATTGAGTCTACTCGGGCCTGCCTAACTTTAGAATGTAGCATGAAATGATTACTTAAAAATAGATGCTGATATAATCTTCAATTCATCGACTCAGCACTATATTATATTGCATTAATGGAAACGAAAGGAGGTAAAGGCAAACCTCCAGGTCTTGAAGTTTCGCTTGAACCAATCACGTCTTCTTTCAGCTTCTATCCTTGAATCAATAATTTAATCATAATCTTCTACTCCTCTCTGGGGGCTTTTCACAGTGGCATCGCCCTTGAATCGATAAGAATATAGTTTCTGTGGCATAAAAGGCAACTTCTAGCTGTCTGAGAGTGAATTGAAGGACTATGTTCTTCTAACTGGCGTTGCCCTTGGGTTGTTAGTATTTATGACCACAAACACGTAATTCTGAATTTTGATGGGTACGTATTTGCTGAGTTGGAATACCTTTATTCTCGCTTTTGGGAAAGCAAAAGGTTCGTAATCTGAAGTTTGAAGGGAAGGGTCCTTGCTGAGTCAAAAGGCCTTAATTTATTCTCGGTTTTGGGAAAGCAAAAGGGTCTCTTGCATCGCTTCGTAGGTAAGAAAAGTGGAAAGTTCTCTTGCCGTACAGGTTCTGCTGCATATATAAAAAAAAAAAAAAACAACTATCGAAAAGAAAGGCCAAGATCAGATCAGAACCAAATAAATATTATATGAAAAAAATAAAAGCATTCCGCATCCGTAAATATCTAGAGAGAGGTTGATGTACGTTCAAAGATTATCAAAGGGGGCAGTTAAGATTCAATTTTTCGAATCCAGGAATAGGATTTAGACACTGGAAAATTTAAGGAGAACATTGTCCGTCGTATTGAAAATGACGATGAGACTTTGTCCGAAGATGGTAGGAATTTTTAGGATCCACTTCGACACTGAGCCAAATGTGGTGTTCGGGTGAAAATTTATACCTCTTAAAATCAAATTATTTTTTATTACTATGATATTCATTTAAATTTTCTTCTTTTCACTTTTTCATCAAATGTCATAAAATATCTTTACTTTTTTACCAATCACGATACTCCAAAATTTTCAAGTGGTGCGTTGGGCTTAGCAAGAAACAATAGGTTAATCCTGTAAACGTGGATACAGTACTAGTTTTAGCTGTTTTGTAAAGTACATTATCGCGTAAGAAAAGTTATGGGAGTAGCAAATTTCTTTTACATAAGTAAGAAGATTTCTGTATAAGATCACAAAATTAGTGAGGATATTATAATAAGATATATACTAGGGAAATACAACGGCTTGATTAAGAGATGCTCGTTTGAAAGAAATTTGTAGAATTCTGATAAAATTGTGAATATTTAGGTGATGATAACGTTGTATTGGCATACGTACACAAGTTGTTAAAAGAGATTGATGTTTGTAAAAATAAAAATAAAGTGTTGTATTGAAATACATGCATTTTGTGATATTTAGATTGTAAATATAAAAGTATGATGCAAATCCTAAAAAAAAGTGGTAACCGAACATGCCCTAAGTCGTTTTCCAACACCTTTTTCCTGCTCCTTTCTCTCAACACGCTTTTTTTTCCCTGTCAGTCGGGCTCTAAGCTAATTTTGAGTGGCTTAGACTTATTTATCTATAAGTACTGGGCTTGTATTAGAGTATCGACTCTACAAGCTTAAGGCTTACAAAGCCTCGGGTTTTTGGCTAGTTTCGGGTGCTAGCCCATTCAAGTTCAGGCTTGTGGTTCCATTCATCCATGCCTTCTCAACCATCCATCTCTCTTTAATTTATTTTTCTTTTTTTCCTTTCTTTGGCTCCAATATATTTATTACTACTTAAATGGAACGACCAATTAGCATTATCTTTAAGGCGTGGGCTTGCCCCGCGTACTTGCATGTCGTACTTGTGAGGGATTTGGACATTGATTAGGGGCCTAGGTTGAGGACCCTATCGTAAGTGTATGTGGTGCTTGCCTTATTGTAATGCACTAACGATTACATGGGTGATGAGATGTAGGTTGTGGCAGAGACTTGATAGCTGAGAGGTTGTCGCTGCAATTGTGCTTCCAATAGATAGCTCTTGTTCTTCTGTCATGGATGGATGGTTTTCTTCTTTTATGCACGAAATGTCATAAAAATTTGAGTATGCCTAATCTTCGTGCATAGTTTGGCTATTTGAAAAGAAAGACAGTAAAAGTTTTGGTGTCTGTTGGTGATCGGCGCTTCCACTTCTATATACTCTGTAAGCGATGTACAATCACTCTGACCCTCTCTCTCTCAGTGTTTATGCGTACTGTGCCGTGAACTGTGGGTGTGTACTTGCCTTTTTTTATGCACTTAAGATTCAATTGGTGATGATACGTAGGTTCTAAGTGAGAGACTTGATAGTTGTGCGGTTGCCGCTGCAATTGTGCTTCTAATGGCTCTTGTTCTTCTGTCACATATGGATCCTTCTCTTGATTTAAGCAGGGAATGTCATTAAATGTAGAGTACGCCTAATCTTCGTGCATAATCCAGCAGTTTGATAGGAAAGAAATAATCAGATTATTAAAAATTACTTATTAAATTAGATTACTTAATTTATTATTTAAATTATATTTTCTAGTACTCTCCCTAGTGTGTGGTCAGATTCTACCATAATTGGTAGGTCCATGTATATTGATAGTTTTCAAATAGCAGAAATCAACTCAAATAATTACTGGTCCGAACAATGCTTTTTCTCCACTGGTTAATTTTTGTTATTAACTTGTGTGATTCGAATTCAAAGCTCTTTAGAGTTACCATCAAGGCCTTTGACTTTGTAATTATCCGTTTTGTGTGGGACGGAAGGATTCTTCAAGCCTCGAGATCGTAAGCTAGTCTGGACAACCTGTTACCAAAAAAAAAACTCAAAGCTCTCTTTTGAGTGTTATCTCTCAAAACAACCCCATAACAACTATGAGAGCTAGTCTTAGCTTATAATTGTTGAGGGATTAATTGTATCTAGCACTTTATTCATCCATGATTACATTTCTCTTTCCACTGCTACTGTACGTGCAAAATTGGCATGACAGTTTACGAGTTTTGGCATCAGTGGTGACAATGGACTTTTGGGGCCAATCTTTTTTTTTAGTAACTGGTAATTAGTATTTAAGAGAAATAATTAAGAAATGTAAAATCCTCTTATAGTCATTGTTATACAATAATGGCAGAAGAAACTTGTGGTCTCATGATTCAAAAGCTGAAACATCAAGTTGACGGGGTGTATCAAGTCGACGTAGAGAACGCATGCAGGCGAGGTCATTTGTAATGTTGCACCCTGGGCTCATTCAATAAGCAGAGAATCTCATGATTTAGCAACAGCTGCATGCTCTAAGGAGTTCGTGTTAAGGAATCTTTATTATTTCAATGCGAACAGTGACGAAGCTTGCTACATGATGGAGCACTACGAACAAAATTTTAAACAGTGGTTGCTTGATAATTCTCTCTTTGATCGTCAGTGGAAAAACGTGAATCCACAGTTTCTTCAAATCCTTGGGTAATGTTTAAATTATTTTATATTCGCCGAAACCTTTCTCTAGATTTTGACCTTTTTTCTTCTTCTTCTTCGTTGTCTACGTGACAGGGATGTTTTAAGGGGCATTGGTTATCTCCGCCAGGTGGAAAAGAGATGCCATGACAACCTGAGTGAGTTAAATATTGTGATTGTCAATGGTCGAGGGAAGATTACGGGGATGGTGAAAGATGTCTCAAAGAAGTATACGGATGATTATTTGAGCTTGGCCGCCATTGTTAGAAGTTGCTTTCATAGGGAACGACAGACCATTCCAATAGAACTTGAGTTGCTTCTCACCTACATTTCGACAACAGAACCCAGCCGGTACGTAGAGTGAGCTTATTGTGTGAGTGTGTGAGTGGACGGGTGTGATTAGAAGTTGAGAAATCTAATGGCTGAAAAAATGCCACATCATTTAATGAAATCGGGTCGGTTTCACAGGTCGGGTTCGTGGGTCGGGTTCATTAAATGACGTGGCATTTTTTCAGCCATTAGATTTCTCAACTTTTAATCTCACCCGTCCACTCACACACTCACACAATAAGCTTACTCACACTATAACTTTTGTCATCCAGAATACGGCCTATACACACATATTTCTGATTTAGAACCTCTTTCTTTCAAGGTTGGTTATTGTGTGAGTGAGGTTATTATGTGAGTGTGTGAGTGGACGGGTGAGATTAGAAGTTGAGAAATCTAATGGCTTAAAAAATACCACGTCATTTAATGAAACCGAGTTTGGTTCATTAAATAACGTGACATTTTTTCAGCCATTAAATTTCTCAACTTCTAAACGCACCCGTCCACTCACACATTCACACAATAACCTCAATCACATAATAGCTTTTGCCCTTTTTATTGAGCATCATCGGGTCCAGGTTGCTCAATATCGAGCATCATCCAAGTTTCCTGCCCCTTTACAGATATTGTGCTACAGGGTGATTGCTTTTAGCTTCTTGCATTTTGGAAAGAAGGAAATGTCATTTGAGTTGGAACTAAATGAAAAACTTTCCAAATATAATTGGAAGCGAAAGGTTGGGACTTTTAGTATGGTGCATAATCGGGGCCAGTATGATTAGTCGACTACATCGTTTATGAGATTTGGTAGATATATTGTCACTACAAAAAAAACCAGTCTATAGCCTCGGTCTTTTTAGCGGCGGTCTCTAAAAACGCCGCTAAATGGTGTTTTTAGCGACGTTTTAAAAAACCGCTGCAAAATATTTATCTATAGCCACGGTTTTTTAGCCGCGGTCTTGGACCGCTGCTATATAACCCCTATAGCGGCGTTTATTTAAAAACGCGGCTAAAGGATACATTTTTAGCAACGTTTTCTCGAAAATGCTGCTAAAGATGTGATATACAGCGGCGGTCTATGTGACCGCAGCTATAGGGATAGTTTATAGCAGCGTTAAACATAAAACGCTGCTATAAATATGGTATCTACAGCGGCGGTCTATGTGACCGCCGCTGTAGATTACACCTTTAGCGGCATTTATTTAAAAACGCGGCTAAAGGAGACATTTTTAGCAGCGTTTTTGGAAAAAACGCTTCTAAAGGTGTAATATACAGCGGCGGTCTATGTGACCGCTGCTATAAATCTGGTATCTACAGCGGCGGTCTCTGTGACGAAAGTTCATAAAACGCTGCTTCAAAAAACGGCCATAGACCGCTGCTAAAGGCAAAAAAACCGCTGCTAAAACTTTAACAGCGGTTTTTTAGCCGCGGTCCAGACCGCCGCTAAATCATCGCCGCAGTAGGCTATAGCGACGGTTTTTGAGACCGCCGCTATATAACCATACCTGTAGCGGCGGTCTAGACAGCGGTCTCCCCCTCTTCGTCTCTCTCACGTCTCTGTCTATCCCCTCACAACTTAACAACCATCGTAACAAAACACAACTAAGTTGCATGTAGCCGTTTGCTGCAGAAGGACAACTGGACGAGGGTGGTGCGGCTGAAGGAGAGGGTCGGCTGAGCAGTGGGGAGAGAGAGGCTAAAGAGGCAAGAGCTTCGGGATAGGTTGGGGAAGATTCTCAAAAAGTAGGGCGAGGGAGAGAAAAAAAAACTCAAATGACGCCGTATAAAAAAATGCAGTTCTGGCGGTGAACCGCTACCGCCATTTTCACCTCTTTTTGGTGAAAATGGCCACCGACACCGCCCCCGCTACTAAGCGGGGAGCGGTGACCGGTACCAGTGGCGGTGCCGGTTAACCGGCCCACCGCTGATACCGGTGAACAGCCCTATCTTCCTCATTTTAAAGTTTTGGAGTAAACCCTCTTAACTATGCGAGCGTTTCGTCCGTTAACGCCCAAAATTCAAGAAATGCGGGATGCGTCTCTCGTTTACCTTGCAACAAGAAAAGTAGTCTCAAATGTGTTTGCCCCGAACGAAAGAGGGATACTTGACCTGCTTCAGCTGTTTAATGGAGTCAATCGTGCGGTGAGTCCTTTGCACTACCAATTGAGGGCTGCCTAACTTTAGAATGTAGCGTGAAATGATTTCTTAAAAATATATGTGAATATAATCTTCATTTCAACGACTCACCACTATATTATATTGCATTAATGAATCGAAAAGGAAAGGGGTAAAGGCAAACAAACCTCCAGGTATTAAAGTTTGGATATAAATTTTGAGTCTGGCTTGAACAAATCATTTCTACTTTCAGCTTCTATGCTTTTTTTTTATAATGCTTTTTGAATTTATCACAATCTTCCACTCCTCTCTGGCCTTTTACGGTGGCATCGCCCTTGAATCGGTGAGACCTTTATTCTCGCTTTTCGGAACTTATTAATGGGTCTTTGCTTAGTTTAAAGAACTTATTAATTTATTCTCGGTTTTGGGAAAGCAAAAGGTTCTCTTGCATCGCTTCGTAGGTAAGAAAAGTGGAAAGTTTTCTTGCTGTTCAGGTTCTGCTGCATTTTGATATGCAAGGTATGCCAGAAATTACAAAATTCAAACGTCCTTAAAATATATCCACACGGTAATTACAGGTGACGAAAGGAAAAACGTCACATATTTGTGACTAAAAACATTCGTGACTAAAAACATTCGTTAGCACGCAAGTTAGATAGTTTGAACGGTATGCAAAGCCGTGTGCACATGGTTTGGGTGACAAAACACCGTTATTACCCATCAGTCACGCAAGTCAAATAGTCCGCACGATCTGATCATAATGTCCGAAAAACTGGGACAGTCCGTGCATGATTGACACGCGTCTATTTTAGACGACCGTGGAGAACAGTTGTGCGCATCCGCACGGTTCAATCTTGTCTGGTGAAGGTCAGCCCGTAATGCTAGAATTTTTATGAAAGCCTTTCACTTGCGACTCTTCCATGGAAGTTTTTTTCTTCTTCTCAGAATGTATCCTAATTTTTTGCCTAATTCTTCTTCTATGATCGATTAAACTTCTGATCTAAAAGATATACTTTGATTATATTTCATATCTTCAATAAGTTTATCAATAAGCATATCGACCCTATTATTCCGATGGAGAGATTAACCTTTTATTAACTTTTCTTAAACTACTACCTTGAATACTTGGGCCTTTAGTTAGATGGTGGAGGGATGGACTTTTGTGGGATTGGGAGTGATAAAAACGTGGTATTTTTTAAACATGGCATTTGACAGCATATGAAACTATCTACTTATCCTATGAATATCAGGTATAAAGATTGTCTGGCACTATTATAAAACTCCACTGCACGCATTAATAACAAGAAATCGCCACAAAGTACATGCCCTCTCTCATAGTCATAGCACTTCCTCACAGCAAAATCCCAAGTCAGTTTTCTTGATTATGTTATGCTAAAGACAAACCAACACTAATCAAAGGAAATGGATCATTGACAAACGGTGCGAAGCAGGTAAGAATTTTACTTGTACACTCCAAAAGCAAAACCTATAGATGTAGACCACATACATAAAAATGTTCCAAATCATTAAAAACCCAGGGGCGGCTCTAGTCTTCCACACCCCAGAAAGTCGACACATCGATCACCTGCAGATTGAAAGAACTTGTCCTATAATCAAAGTAATAGTAACTTACATTAAAATAAATAAATAAATAAAGGCAATGGTAACTAACACCAAACCTGTTTGTCTCACTTCCATTTTTGTGAAAATATCAAAATGGTTTTACTTGAGAATCCTGCACAAGATCATCAATTGGAAGTTATCACATTATTGGCAAAGCTTGAAGAAATGGACAGGCTAGTATTGTGTTTGAACAGACACATACGCATCATGTACAAACATGAGATAGCCATGGTCAACAAGGACTTGATGTAAGATGGGCATGAACTTGGGCCAGTATCCATTAAGCTCTTCATCAACCTCTTCTGCAGTCAATTTCTTACCCCCTAGCTATAGCACAGATAAATTAGGTAAAAAACCACAAGACTTGATCATAATTCTTGCATATGAATCTATGACTTCAGGCATCTATGAACTTACGTCCTGTTCAACAATGTCCGCAAGGTGCACCACAATATTTCTGCCAAACCTCATAAAAGATGTAGCCGACTTATGATACTGTAAGCTTTTCATCTGTTTTTCTGGCAAACACATGAAGCTCTTACCGCGATTAAGCATCGTCCTAAAAGTCCTAACCTTGAGCTTCCAATTATATTTGGAAAGTTTTTCATTTAGTTTCAACTGAAAGGACTTTTTCTTCTTTCCAAAATACAAGAAGGTATAGGCAGTCACCCTGTAGCACAATCTTTGTAGAGGGGACAAAAAAATTGGATGATGTTCAATATTGACCAACCTGGACCCGATCGTCACAAAGTTAGAAAGAGGTTCTAAATCAAAAATGTGTGTGTAGGTATTCTGGATAGTTGATCTACCTACCGCTTGGGTTCAGTTGTTAAAATGTATCTGAGAAGCAACTTAAGTTCTGTTGGAATCTTCTGTCGTTGGCTAAGAAAGCAACTTCTAACAATGTTGGCCAAGCTTAAATAATCATCCACATACTTCTTTGAGACATTGTTCAACATCCCCGTAATCTTTCCTCGACCATTGACAATCACAATATTTAACTCACTTAGGTTTCCATGACATTTGTTTTCCACCTGGTGGAGATAACCAATGTGCCTTAAAACATCTCTGTCACGTAGACAAAAGAAGAAAAAAAATTAAAATCTAGAGTAAGGTTTTGATTCAATACAAATAATTTAAACATTACCTAAGGATTTGAAGAAACTGTGGATTCAGGTTTTTCCGCTGATGATCAAAGAGAGAATTCTCCTGCAACCACTGTTTAAAATTTTGTTCATAGTGCACCGTTACGTAGCAAACTTCGTCTTTGTTCTCATTCTCGCCAATGTCATTGGATGCCCCCTTTAGCATGGGGCCCTTCCCCGGCATCTTTTTGGTGGCTCCAGCTTCTAAGTTGTTTCCTATAGAAGGCCCAGCCTCTGTATCGCCACCCTGTAAAAAAATATGCACAATGAATTAGTAACCCAAAAATGGCACATGCCAAGGCCGAAACAAAACTAATACCCGATTGTCATTTTTATTCTTTTTGCTTGGTTTCGTTTTGGTAGTTCCAGCATTTGACTTGTTTCTTGTAGAGGGCCCAGCCTCTACATCGTTCCCCTGCAATAAACCATTGGTTAAATTATATTCACATAAATTGCACGTGTCAAAATAAAGATAAAAGCAATACTTAAGTGTCTCTTGTTGCTTGGTTTCTATGGGGTAATAGGTCCATTTGGATTAGCTGTCTTATGACAAGTTCTTGCACTGTGGCACAGAACTAATACCCGATTATCATTTTTATTCTTTTTGCTTGGTTTCTTTTTGGCAGTTCCAGCATTTGACTTGTTTCCTGTAGAAGGCCCAGCCTCTGCATCGTTCCCCTGCAATAAACCATTGCTTAAATCAGATTCACATACATTGCACGAGTCAAAATAAAGATAAAAGCAGTACCTGAGTGTCATTCTTCTTGTTGCTTGGTTTCTTTGGGTTTGTAGGTAGGTTTGGATTAGCTTGCTTACGACAACTTATTACATTGTGGCATAGAAATAATACCCGATTGTCATTTTTATTCTTTTTGGTTGATGTCTCTTTGGTAGTTCCAGCATTTGCCTTGTTTCTTGTAGAGGGCCCAGCCTCTGCATCGTTCCCCTGCAATAAACCATTGCTTAAATCAGATTCACATAAATTGCACAAGTCAAATAAAGATAAAAGCAATACCTGAGTATCCTTATTCTTCTTGCTGCTTGATTTCTTTGGGTTGATAGGTCGGTTTGGATTAGCTGGCTTATGACAACTTTTTGCATTGTGGCCCACCACGCCACACGTGCCACATTGTACATCGTTCCCCTGCAATAAACCATTGGTTAAATCAGATTCACATAAATTGCACGAGTCAAAATAAAGATAAAAGCAATACCTGAGTGTCCTTATTCTTCTTGTTGCTTGGTTTCTTTAGGTTAGTAGGTAGCTTTGGATTAGCTGGCTTACGACAACTTCTTGCATTGTGGCAAAGAACTAATAGCCGATTGTCATTTTTATTCTTTTTGTTTGGTGTCTTTTTGGTAGTTCCAGCATTTTCCTTGTTTCTTGTAGAGGGCCGAGCCTCTACATCATTCCCCTGCAATAAGCCATTGCATGAATCAGATTCACATAAATTGCACGATTGTCAAAATAAAGATAAAAGCAATACCTGAGTGTCCTTATTCGTCTTGTTGCATGATTTCTTTGGGTTGATAGGTCGGTTTGGATTAGCTAGCTTACGACAATTTTTTGCATTGTGACCCACCATGCCACACGTGCCACATCGTACATTGTAACACTGCTTTGTTAACTTATAAGGGTTCTGGGGCTCATCCTCGGTGGATCTAACCCTCACCACAGAAGGCAAGACTTTGTCGGCTGGCACTTCCCCAAAATCGAACCATTTATTGGCATCCACACAGGCTTCATGTGTCATGCTAGACTCTCCATGAACATCCTCACGTGTTGTTGCAGGTGCCCCGACATCATGGTTTTGGTCATCCATGTGGTCAGATGCCTCATCTACATGTCCAACCAGCCCACTTAATTCATCTACAACTGCCTCTCCATCTAAGGAAGCAAAGTCACCAAATAACCCCAGTTCATCGTAGTCTGTCTCAAAGAAGTTACTCAAATGTTCATCCTCGCTACTGTCGCTATCATCATCCTCGCCATCCCTTTCCTCCCATTTTCTGTCACCCTCGACCTCACCTTCAGAGAAGTTACTTAAATGCTCATCCTTGCTACCATCGCTATCATCATCCTCACCATCCTCATCGTCGCTACTGTCGCTATCATCATCCTCACTACTGTCGTTATCTTCATCCTCGCTACAGTCGCTATCATCATCCTCGCTATCCTCATCGTCACTACCGTCGCTATCATCATCCTCGCCACCACTTTCCTCCCTTTCTCTGTCACCCTCGACCTCACCTTCCCTCCCTTGACCATTACCATCACCCTGGCGACCTCTCTCATTTTCTCTCTCCTGCCCATCGCCCTCCCATTCCTTTCTTCCCTGGGCACCACCCTCCTCGTCACCTGCAACCACCTCTCCATCTACAGGAAGAAAGTCACCAAATAGCTCTGGTTCATAATCATCCGTCCCGAAGAAGTTACTCAAACACTCATCCTCGCTACCGTCGCTATCCTCATCCTCCCCTTCTCTGTCACCCTCGACCTCACTTTCCCTCCCTTGACCTTTACAATCACCCTCACGTCTTCTCTCATTTTCTCTCTCGTGCCCATCACCCTCTCGTTCCCTTCTTACCTTCGCACCACCCTCCCCCTCACTTCCCTGCCCACCACCCTCCACTACAGTCCCATCAATGGCAGTAGGCCACTTAGAAGGCTCCCCACAAAGTAGCAATTGCAGTGCATCCACAGGAATAATATCCGGCAAATCCAAGCTATGCTCCCCATATACGTGCAAAGTGTCAAGTTTATCCTTCTCCAACTGTTTCAAAATACGGATCACATCTGCATCTAAGTCAAGAGAGTTTATCCCGCTATCAAAGGATTCACCCTCGAATTTGCACCATAGACCTTCAGGGTTCTTGTATCCTAGGTCTTCCCACAGAAGTTTGTGTAGGTGCGTCACCGATATGAAATCTGAATCGAGTTCTCCGAGATGTGTGACTTGACCCCCCATGAAGTCCCCACATGCAAAACTAAGTTTGCCTTCATGGTGCAACACGATATTGACCATCTAGAAACAAAATAAAAAAGTACTCTGCAGTTAAACAAATGATATTTGACAGAGGGAAAAAAACATATGATATTTGAACATGTATGTTTTTATGCTTTCCAAAAATTAATGTCGGAAATGAATGTTTACTGAACAAAGACAAATGCTTTGAATTCAAATCACACATATGACCCACAAAAATTAAGCAGTGGAGAAAAGGCATTGTTGGGACTAGTAATTAATTGAGTTGATCACTGCTCTTTGAAAATCAACAAAATACATGTTAGAGAACATAATTCAAATACTCAAATTGCTGGACTATTCACGAAGATTAGGCAGTCAAAATTTCATGACATACCCTGCTTAAACTAGGAGAAGTATCCATCTGTGGTAAAAGAACAAGAACCATTGAAGCACAATTGCAGCAGCAACTGCACAGCTATCAAGTACTCACATAGAACCTACGTCTCATCACATAAAACTTTTACTACCTTTCTTTTCAAATAGCCCAAGTATACACGAAGATTACGCATACTCAAATTTTTATCACATGCTGTGCCTAAATGAAGAAAACCATCCATCCGTGGCAGAAGAACAAGAGCTAGTAGGAGCACAATTGCAGTGGTAACCGCACAACTGTCAAGTATCTCTGCTAGAACCTGCATCTCATTACCCTTGTAATCGTGAGTGCATCACAATAAAGCAAGCACACACCTACAGTACATGGTACTTCACGCATATATACCAAAGAGACATATAGAGAGATAGCACATCACTTACAGAGTATACAGAAGTGGAAACTCAGATCAATAACAGAGACACCAAAACTTTTACTGCCTTTCCTATCAAATAGCTCAAGTATGCACGAAGACAAGGCATACTCAAATTTTAATGACATGCCGTGTTAAATGAAGAGGAGCCATTGGAAGCACAATTGCAGCGGCAAACACAAAGTTATCAAGCATCTCATTTAGAACCTACATCTCAACACCTATGTAATCGTGAGTGCGTCACAAAAGAGCAAGCACACATACCCAGTTCATGGAAATTCACGCATGTACAATCAGAGAGAGAGAGAGAGACAGCACATCACTTACAGAATATACAAATAAGTGAAAGCGCAGATCACTGACAGAGACACCAAAACTTTTACTGCCTTCCCATTTCTTTTTAAAGTTTTGGAGTAGACCCTCTTTGGTCTGTTAGCGTTTCTTCAATTTACGCCCATAATTCAAGAAAAGCGGCATGCTTCTCTCATTCATCTTGGGCCAAGAGAAGTAGTCTCAACTTGTAGCCGGTTTGTGTTTGTACTGTGTACCGGCCCTTGTAGCCGGTTTGTGTTTCTATTGTGTGCTGGCCCTTGTGGTTGGTTTGTATTAGGTTCCGGGCCTTAAGGCCAGTCTGTGGTCCTCATGGTTGTATTATGGCCCTCGTGGCCGTTGGTGGTTCCGACTCTTGTGTCTGGAAGATCCGACATATTGTAGGACCTTTGGATCTGTTTAGGTTTTTCACTGGCCCTCTAGCCTCTTTTATCTTCTGTATTGGTTGTATTATTCTCAGATATTAATATATATATTTCACTTGCCTATGAGAAAAAAGATCGGGGTGACACTGTTGAGCCTAGTGGAGAGGACAAATAGATTTGCCATGAATCCAGCACCAAGGGATATCTCAAGAACTGTGTGGGCCGCATGTTCCTCTGCCTTACTCACTACATAGTCGCATCCCTACTGAAATGCAGAGTCCTCAGGTAAGGTGTTGGAAGCAAAACTGCTCCCTAATTACCGAGATTGGCCTGATCTGTTAAGACTTGAGTATACCAACGTGTCCAAGAAGGATATTTTCTCACTCCTCTCTCGCTGGTGCCATTTCCAATGACGGCACTAAGGTGGGCAATCTTATCTCATTTACTAGTGATTGTCAATTGTTCGAATGGATAGAAAATTGGAAAGGTTGTGTTTCAGTGTGGAAAAATTAGAAAATAGAATATTCATCTTTACTGAGTTAACGGGGAGGAAGATGGAAATAGTTTATCACAGAGCAATTTTTACTACTTAAATGTGATCAGAGAAATTACAGGGGCTGTCTTCAGAATTGACTCCTCTAACCACAGTACTGTCATTGTATTTTATCCTAAAAAATGCCTTGACTGGTCGCAGGGTTGGGAGGAGCTCTGGGGGGCAAGGGACTGGTGGCAGGGTTGGGAGGAACTCTGAGAATCGACATCTCTAAGGTCAAATCAAATAGCAACAATCGTGCTTAATTTGCCTAACACCAATAGCAACAAAATCTTTTTAGTTCTCTCAAGTCTTTCAGCAGTGTATACTATCTTCAAACAATTGTCCAAGCAATCAAGTAACAGTCATATTTACTACCCGTAATTAGCAAGTTGATTAAACGTGGTGATATGCTCTTTGAAATATATCCCAGTAAGAGCTTCAGTAACACTACAATCTACAAGCAGCTATCAAACATGAATTTGAGAGATGAAAGCAGCACTAAAACTTCGATGCAATTATGGCATTGAAATCTGATTTATAACCTCTCAAACTGATTTAGTATGCTATGCTGAAAGACTAGCATACTCACAATGTGATGAAATAATTCTCGGCTTGAATCAAGAAAGCGCAGATCACTGTTAAGAGCAACCAGAACATTCACTGCCTCCCTGACCACAGGCATTTTTCCAGTCTTTCTCAGGTCTGAGAAATCCTCTTAGTTGGGCTAATATTCTGTAGTTGAACCCAGAAGTCCAGAAATGAAGTACTCTTCTGTCAGTTTCCGTGCAGCAAGAAATTATCACAGCTAGGTTGGTTCCATATGTGAATGAAAAAAGTGGGTGTGCGCCCCTTGTTTAAGGAAGAATGAGACTTGACCTGCTACAGCAATACATCGACTCCTTCTGTGCCGCCAGTTGGGTCCACTCAGCTACCTAACGTAAGAACATAGCATGAAATAATTATAAAGGTAAAGGACTTGCCACCATGTAAGAAGGTCATTAAAAAGGAACAAGTTGAGGCACCTATGCTTTTTTTTTCTCCGAATTGAGGAACCTATGCTGTTATAATGTTAAAGCTACAAAGTATAAAAGAAAAGCAAAAGCTTCCTCGGGTAATGTGAGACAAGACAAAAGCAATCCTAACAATAATAATGCTAACAACCTCAATACTAATAATATATTAATAGAAAACAAGTAGCAGCAATAAGGATCTTATAACAAATACTCAAAGCAAACCTTTTTCAAAGAGTTATATTTTAACCGGGAGGTCTTTACATTCTATGGGGATGTTTGTTTCCCAAAATTTTGGGGTTCAAAATTTCCAACAAAACAAACACACTCCAAAATTTTTAACTTTTACACACACTCTACTTTTCACAAACCCCAATAAATCTCAATAAAGTAAAGATTCTCAAAATTTCGGGAATATTCTCCGAAATTTCCACAAACAAACACCCCATATATACTGCTTTTTACCTCAAAAAAAAAGGGCTGCCTTTTTTATTATAATATTTGTTTGATTTTGTGACCAATTGGGAGTTTTTTTATATACTTTCTAGAGCTAGAGGCCCTCACGAGGTATGTCCAAGACGAATATGAGATCACATAGTGAATATGTAAGCCAAACTTGGTGCTTCATTAAGCATGGGCATAGCCTGCCTAACTAGAAGAATACTCTTGATGGAAGTAGCAAAAATGCCACACCAAACACAACATCAGGACAAGTTTGGTCCGTTTGGTAGGGACGGGGTTGACACTTTTTAAATTGCCGTGTGTCCCACAATCATAAAAAATCCTGCCTTCGATGTTGGTTTCCAAGCGGGTTCCAAATCATAACACATGTTCCCTCTTGCAATGGATAAACTCGAAGAAAGAGGTTTCTGTGAGGAGTAATTCGTCAGGCTTGTGATGAACTCTGCGCAGTAAATGGACTCGCAATTAAGAGACAAATTTTTAATATCAGTATTTAGTGCCATATTGAAGAATACGGCGTGAAATAGGAAATTTGCACATGGTTGTAAGTTAAAAACCACTAATTGAGAAGGCATGAGGTTTAAACGGCAAATTGGACCGTGCGACAGGATACCTGCCGGCGAACGGCAGGATCGAAGAACCTGTAGACGACCTTGGGTGCGGCGGCCCACTGAGTCGGTGCCATTCGGGGGAGAAATAGATGACGTAGGCGTCGCACGCCACTGCGAATGAGTTGGAGGTGATGTAGTTGCCGATCTCCACACCTTTGTCCGGCGAATACCCCTTGATATCGAACGCGTGAATGCCGTTCGTGGTCTCTGTGCACGACGTCGAGGCGGAGGATGGTGGAGGGAAGACTTCTCTGTGGGTTTCGAATGTTTCCATCGACTGAATTACCGATTTTAAAATAAAGAAATTTCAATATTTCTTCTTTCTAGTTTTTTCCTCTTCCCATTTGAATTTTTCGGTAGATGGGAAATTGGGGTTTCTAGAGGGGAACGGATTCCCTCCGAAGTCGGAAGATACCGAATGAACGGCTGATAATGCAAGTTGCAGATCCAACGGTTGAAAATACTTCACCTCATTTAATGAATTTTTTGAGGCTTTCGGCTTGGCTCCATGGTTTCAATCTCTCTACTTTTCGTTCAAGACATTGAGCTCCCTTTTTTTTCCTGCGCGGCCAGTTCCTTCCTCTCCAACCTCACTCATCAAATTTTAACTCTTTTCTCTTCTCTCAACTGCATTTCAAATTTTATCCAAAAAAAATTTGTATTTCAAATCTCCTGACCTCTCCATATATCTGCTTGTCTTTGATGCCGAGCAACACCCACACCATCTTCTCACGGTTTAAGGTTGTCGAAGGGCGGTAGCAAATCGTCCAAGGTATGGTATTATTAACGCTAGCAGTTATATGATTGTTATTTTATATATATATATTATTTTCTTTGTTTTCTTTCCTATTATGGGTTGCGGACTTGCGGTGGGTTTTGGTAATCGTTGTGGTTTTCCTTTCTACGGTTGCCAAGGAATTCGAAGCAGGAGAGTGTACAAGGCCCTGGGTTCTGTTCCTAGTTATGTTGCTTGTTAAAATTTCGAATCCACTTAGCTCAACTAAGACGACAGAGCCGGATAGATTTAGTGATGGTTTGCTAAATACTGGAAAATAGAGATTCTCACTTCTTGGGGGCTAAACCATGGAAAGTTAATCAATTTATCTTCTGGTTGTTCTTTTCTAATAATTTGATTATTATAACCGGAGTTGAGGTTTGCTTCAATTTCTTTATCATAAGTTGAATATATGAGTTCCTCTATCTTTATTACTACAAATACTTCAAGAAACCCCTTTTTTCTCGATCTAATCTGAATTTTGGTTCCCCGCTTACTTTGCAGAAGTTCAAAATATCATGCTTTAGGCATGAGGATTTTGCTTCCGAAAGCTCAAAGCCCGAATTTGTTGAACATTATTTGCCAGAGAAATCAGTGAAGTTAGAAAATGATAAGTCTGGTGCTGGTAATAAGGATTGGGCATCAAGTCTTCGAGAGGTAACCATTCCCATAACTATTTGGTTATCTCATATTTAGTAATATTGGGTGCCTTCCCATTGTTTGAACTGTTTTGCTGATCTGACTTGTTGCACGTAATTCCTTAACAACATGCTTGAGCGAATGATTTGTTTGTGTTTTCGCAGGTACAACACATAATAATTAACATCAGTTGCTGTTTAAGATTAGTAAATGCTGCCACCCGTGATGTTCCAAGTTTGTTACTTTAGGTTTTATAGAAAATTCTGGAACCACGGTGAAGTCATTCCGGGGAGATAAGGGTGTTGTTCCTCCAAAAGAAAAAGAAAGCGGTAGTTGTTGCCTCTTGAAGCCGTTGGTTTAGGGCAGCCATTGGTGGCAAGCGGGAAATGAATAACCATTGTTGCCTAGATTGCAGGTCAAAGACAGTGAAGATGGATAGATGTAGACTTCTTTATGGTAGAATATTATAGCATGTAAAGTTAAAAATAGCACTAAGAGAATGTTGTGGAGGCCTTGTACTATGGTCGCTTGAAATTGAATTCTCGGACAAGTCAGATACAGTTAGATATGAGGAGCATGAAATAATGAAAAAATGATTTTTTTTTTTGTTTGGGGCTCCTTTCATGGATATTGACTGGCACTCACTGCAATGTATAAGATAGTAGCTGTAGCCTTCTGGGGATTTGGCTGGCAATGAGCTTAAAAATTGGAAGCAATACACAGGGGACACGCAGTGCGTCTACTTGTAACCATGTCCTGCAATCACCACCCCCAGTGGTCTCGTCAAGACAAAAAAGGATACGTCGTTACTTGTTGGGTACGAAGACCATGGACAACGCGCACAAAAGAGTCACGTTAATTTCATACATGGACGCGATTTTTCCCATAATTTCATACATGCTCTGTCTATCAATCACGACAAAAAAAATTGAAGGAACAAAACCAAAAGAACATATCGGCTTTATGAATCGGAAGGCCCTGAAAAGGTAATCTCCATCTGTACACGTGCAAGGTCATGTTACCGAATAAAGAAAATTAGAAATTACAATAAATCATGTCTCTCTTCAGCATTCCATCAAACACCAACTGCGCATTGGCAATATCACCACATTTCGCATACATTGTGATCAAAGCATTAACTACAACATCAGACTAAAACCCAAGCCTCAAACCACGCATATGAATCTCCCTCCCCCTAATTAAGTCCAGAATGCCTCCACAAGTCCTCAGAACACAAGGGGAAAAAAATCAAAGTGTGGAGGAAAAAAATTGCGACTAGTGCAGAGATCTACTAGTACAATTTTCTGGTGAACTGATGCCATGACCTTCAAGCTTTAACCAAAGAGAGCTTTTCCACATGTTCGAAAGCAAGTCCCCAAGTTCAAAACATGGCTACACAAACAGTCGCCAATCGGGTTTTCCAGATTTTTCCCTCTTAGACAAAACCAAGGTCGACTTTAGATGTTGAGGAGATTTTTAGCATTCGGAGTAAAGAGAGAAGTAGGAGTATGAGCGGCGAGGTTTATAGTATCCGGAATAAATAGGGTCTTCTGATACTGCAATTCTTTCGTGAGAAAGAAGGGGAAGAAGAAAGAAGGGAAAAAATGAGAAAGAAAGGAAAAGTAGAGAGATTGAAGCCATGGAGCCAAGCCGAAAGTGGAGAGATTGTAGTCATAGAGTCAAGTCAAAAGCCTCAAAAAATTCATTAAATGAGGTGGAGTATTTTCAACCGTTGGATCTGCAACTTGAATTATTAGCCGTTCATTCGGTAACTTCGGAGGAAACCGACTTCGGAGGGAATCCGTTCCCGTGCTCACGCCCCCAGTCCCCCTCTCTCTCTCTCTCTCTCTCTACATATATATATATATATACAGACATAAAATATGTTTTCCCACTTCTTCTCCCTCGAACAACCAAAACAAACCCAAACGCCACTTCAAATAGGGGTGTTGACCGATACCGGTGGTGGGCAGGTTAACCGGCACCGTCACCGGTACTGGTACCAGGCACCGCTCCCTCCCCGCTTAGCAGCGGGGGCGGTGCCGGTGGCCATTTTCACCAAAAAGCTGTGAAAATGGTGGTGGCGGTGAAACTGCCCACCGCTGAGCAGTTCATCGCCAAAATCGTATTTTTTTATACCGCATCGTTTGAGTTTTTTTCTCCCCTTCACCCTACTTTTCGACCCCGACCTATCCCGGAGCTCCTGCCTCTTCAGCCTCTCTCTGCCCACTGCTCAGCCGACCCTCTCCTTCAGCCGCGGGTCTGCCGCTCTCCTTCAGCCGCACCACCCTCGTCTAATTGTCCTTCTGCAGCAAATGACTACATGCACCTTGGTTGCGTTTTGTTATTATGGTTGTTAAATTGTGAGGGGATAGACAGAGACGTGAGAGAGAGGGTGAGAGAGACTTAAGAAGGAGAGGGAGAAGACTGGAGAGGTCGCGCGCGCAGCCTTGCGCGCAGGACGCATGCAAGGCGCCTTGCCCGCGATGCGCGAGGCCTTGCGCGCTTGCTTGCGGCACGCGCAGGATGCCTTGGCCGGTTAACCGCCACTGACACCTGTATAACCGGCACCATTAGGCACCGGTCACTGGTGTAACCTGTGCCGGGGGCGGTTGGGGTTTTTGGGACACCGCCGATGCACAGCCCTAACTTCAAATCTTCACCTCACAATTACTCGAGCCTCCAACTTCCCTTTTCAGTATCAAATTCCTAACACGAGACTTTTGTTTCCTAACAACAGAGACCTCCTCTAAATCGAGCAGCGAGTCTTTTGCTCTGCCAATTGAGTCAACTCGGGCCTGCCTAACTTTAGAATGTTGCGTGAAATGATTACTTCAAAATAGATGCGAATATATTAATGGAAAGAAAAGAGGTAAAGGCAAACCTCCAGGTCTTGAAGTTTCGCTTGAACCAATCGCGTCTTTTTCAGCTTCTATCCTTTTTGTTATAATGCCTTATTGAATTTGTCACAATCTTCTACTCCTCTCTGGGGGCTTTCACAGTGGCATATCCCTTGAATCGATAAGACTATTAGGCTATGTTTGGTTTATGTTTTGAGATATGTTTTTATATTTGTGTTTTTTTAAAAATAGTGTAGATTCTCTTCGGATTGGTGAAAAGTGTGTTAAAAGTTGTTGGAATTTGTAAAAAGTTATTGAAATTAGTGAAAATGTATTGAAATTGATGAAAAAGTGAGATGAAAACGTTTTGAAACATGAAATAAACATAACCTTAGTTTCTGTGGCGTAAAAGGCAACTTCTAGCTGTCTGAGAGTGAATTGAAGGACTATGTTCTTCTAACAGGCGTTGCCCTTGGGCTTGTTAGTATTTATGACCACAAACACCTTATCCTGAATTTTGGTTGTGTTTGTGTTGTAATATTTTTGGTATGAGAATGTGTGTTGGTATTGGGTTTAGTGAAAAAGTGAAAAGAGAGGTAATTTTTTATATTTTTTGATGAGGGAGAGAGAGATTATATTGTAATATTTTATTAGGAGAGAGATAATATTTTGGGTAATATTTTGTATGCAAACGCAGATGGGTCCTTCCAGAGTCAAAAGACCCTTAATTTATTCTCGGTTTTGGGAAAGCAAAAGGTTCGTAATGTAAATTGGGAAAGCAAAAGGTTCTCTTGCATCGTTTTGTAGGTAAGAAAAGTGAAAAGTTCTCTTGCCGTACAGGTTCTGCTGCATTTCCCTGCAATAACTGCAAATATCGAAAACAAAGGCCAAGATCAAAATCGAAAAAATATTATATGAAAAATATAAAAAGCATTCCGCATATTTCTCTGTCATTTTGTGGGAGGGAGCTCACGGGATTTGGATTTTCTGCTGGCAAATATTATTTAATAAATTTTAATAGGTTATTAGATAAATGACAACACATTAATGAATTCATCTAATGATATATATTAAAATATTAAAATAATATAAAAATAAATACAAAAAATCTATATGTAATATAAACCATTTGATGGACTCATTAATGTGTTGTCATCCATTCAATGGTCTGTTAGGACCTATTAGGTAATTCTCTATTAGGAGGGAATCCTTTCCCAGCTCGCGGTATCCTTCTTGTTGAGGCGTATCTTTGCAGTTATGAATCGGTTGGCTAGTTTCTTGCAGTGGTTGCTTGGCTGGGTTTTGCTCTTCGTGTCTTTCTTTCGTGTGTTTGTGCTGTTTAGGAAGAGTTTTTGGGGTTGTTGGCATTCGTTTCTTCCGGTTGTGGCGAAGTTTACTTCGAGTCTTTGGACCCATTTCAAATCTATGGGTCTTTTGGCCCAGCTGTATGCGGCCTTTATGGTTAGCAGGAATCCGACCTTTGCAGTTGTTCGTTGTATGGCCCTTCGGGCCTTTCTCATTGCTGTTACGGGTTTTATACCCCTATTTATTACTAATGGCCTTAGAGGCTTGATTGTATGCGGCACGAATGTAATTGTTCCAGTGAAATGAATTTTCACATTTGCCTAGAAAAAAAATATCTAGAGTATCCGGTGGACTGCAGAAATAGAAGCGTCTTGGGTAGCAATCTATATATTTTGTCTTCTCAAACAAAATCCTACTGCATTCACAAATATCCCTACTTCATCATGAAATATTGTCATATTGTCTGGAACAAGACTATTAGCGAGTCAATAATTTCAGATCCTTCTGGAGTTTACTGGTTAGCTAATAGCTGGTAATTACATCATCCGGTTGTATATTATCTTATGACCACCAAATCTTTATCCTTTACAGGATATCACTTTGAAAGTATTCTGTTGTTCTTAATGGGCTTCTGGGTATTTCGAATAATATATGTTTGATGCGTTTACCGCCTCACTGGTTGGTGAGGCAGAGGTTTACGTAAGAACAATAAGAATATATATATGCATTTAAATACACAATTTAAAGATCAGATTATCGTGGGATCCGTCAAGTCCAAACTTCGATCATCCCTCGACAACTCCCAATCCTGTTTTCATTTGAAATCAGTCACTTTATGGAGGACTAATTAAGAGTTCATCAATTTATAAGATTAGTGAGAAGCACTCAAAAATTGAGAGGATATTTAAAGCTACACACATCATGTCTAAGTAGAGTGAGTGACTAGCTATTATAAAACCTTGCATTCTTCCAGTACTATAAAAGCTACACGCATATTTAAAACTACACACTAATCAAAGGAAATGGATCCTTGACAAACAGTGCGAAGAAGGTAAGATTTTTTACATGGACGAAAAAAAAAACTTCCAAATCATTAAAAACCCACGGAGAGAGGGCATATACTTCGTGGTCATTTATTGTTATTAATGCGTGCAGTGGAATTATATAATAATAGTGCCAGACAATCTTCATACTTGAGATTCATAGGATAAGTAAATAGTTTCATGTGCCATGCACGCATTATGAAAGAAAATTTTTGGGTCTCCAAAATGAAAGAAAAATGCCACGCAATATGACCTTAAACTGTTAGAAGTTTTAAACTTACATCTAAATTGTTGAGAAGAAATAAATTTTATTATATGAATTATATTTTGTAAGAATTACAAGTTTCTCTCAGTCGTGGAAGAGCGGGGAGGGATTCAGGGAAGGTTGGAGAACTTACGTTGAGATAGCTACCTGGAAGTTCACCGTTTGGAAGTATTCGTTCAAGCACTGCACGTACATGAATTAAAATATTTTTGGAGTGATTAAAATAAAAAACCAGGGATATTAAAGGAGTCTCTCTGGACTAGAACACCTATACGTGCATTTTAAACCCCCCCCCCCCCCCCCCCCTTTTTCTCTTTAGTACAATCTTAGATAGTGACGTGTCCATGAGTTAATGCTGATGTTGGACTCTATTTTTAAGTACTCACTTTATCCTATGTTGTAATGCTAGGTGGGCCATTGTGGATTCAATTGGCAGCTCAAAGGAGCCACTGCACGAGTGTTGGGTTTCACTTTATGCTATGTACTCACTTTATGCTATGTTCTCACTCTATTTTAAGTACTCACTTTATGCTATGTTGTAATGCAATTTCTGATTGTTGGGTTTTCACTGCAGAAGTTCTCTGGGAACTAATAGGGTTTGCTCGAACCTGAAGAAACAAGAGAAAATGCCAGGAAACGGGGAGGCAGTTAACGTTTTGGTGTCTCTGTCAGTGATCTGCGCTTATGCTTTCGTCTACTCTGTTAGTAATGTACTGTCTTTCTTTCTCTATCTTTGATTGTTTATGCTCAAATGCTGCTTTCTTGCGACCAACTCATGATTTATGGTTGATGAGATGTAGGTTCCAATTGAGATACTCTATTACTGTCTGCTTGCGGTTGCAATTGTGCTTCTGGTTGCTTTTGTTGTTCAATCTTGGACGGATACTTTTCTTGGTTTAAGCGTATTACAGAAAATTGTGAGTATGCTTAACCTTCCTGCTTCCTCGAGCAATTTGATCAGTAACACAAATGATTTCCATTCTCTATACTATCTAGTTTTTTTAGATGGATTGCAACTCTTGGTTTGTGTTTACATGGCCTATTACTGTCTGATCATATTGATGGTTTTCAAAGAGTGTGTAACCAACTCAAAACAAACATTGTCTTCTCCTCAACTGTTTAATTTTTTGTTTGTAATACACACGATTTGAATTCAAAGTCTTTAAAAGTTATGTCTTATAAGTCTTCGTTGATAACTGCAAACCCAGACATCTATTCCAAGTAAAGCCTAACGGCGTTTATTTCAAGTCAGCGCTTTATTCGTCCATTAGTACAATTCTATTTCCACTACTACTATACATACAAATACCTTTAATTTTTTAGTTTCCTCATAATGGTCACAGGTTATGAATTCTGGCCTCAGTGGACTGTTGGGCCCTAGGGCGCACCATTCTTCTTGCCATTGCCATACAATATCGGAAGCAACATGTGGTTTCATGATTACAAAGCTGAAATATGATGTTGTGAAACGAATCCGTGATGGGGTGTATCAAGTCAACATAGAGAACGTAGGGGATGTCATATATAATGTTGCTCCATGTGTTCCTTCAATAAGTAGGGAATCCTACGATTTAGCAGCTGCATGCTCTAATGAGTTTGTGTTGAAGAGGCTTTATTATTTCAAGCCGAACTGTAACCAAGTTTGCCAAGTGATGGAGCACTACGATCAAAATTTTGAGCAGTGGTTGTCTGATAATTATCTCTTTGATCATCAAGGAAAATATTTGAATCCACAATTTCTTCAAGTTCTTAGGTAATGTTTAAATTATTTGTCTTCATCAAAACCTTTCTCTAGATTTTAACTTTTTTCTTCTTTGTCTACGTGACAGGGATGTTTTAAGGGGCATTGGTTATCTCCACCATGTGAGAAACAGATGTCATGGCAATCTAAGTGAGTTAAATATTGTGATTGTCAATGGTCGAGGAAAGATTACGGGAATGGTAAACGAAGTCTTAAAATCTTATGTGGATGATTACTTGAGCTTGGCCAGGATTGTTAGAAGTTGCTTTCTTAGCCAAGGACAGACCATTCCAACAGAACTTGAGTTGCTTCTTACCTATGTTACAGAACCCAGCCGGTAGATTGATCAACTATCCAGAATACCTACACACTGCACACACATATTTCTGATTTAGAATCTCTTTCTAACTTACTGAAGATCGGGTCCAGGTTACTCAATATCGAACATCATCCAATTTTTCTGTCCCCTTTACAAAGATTATGCTACAGGGTGATGGCTCATACCTTCTTGTATTTTGGAAATAAGGAAAGGTCCTTTACGTTTAAACTAAATAAAAAACTCCGAAGGTATAAGTGGCAGCACAAGGTTGGGGCATTTCGTATGGTTCTTAATCGCTATAAGAGCTTGGAGTATCTTCCAAGAAAACAGAGGAAAAGCTTTCAGTATAATCAGTTGGCCACATCTTTTCTGAGGTTTGGCAGAAATGTTGTGGTTCACCTTAAGGACAATTTGAATCGCGACGTAAGTTTATAAAAGCTTGAAATAGATAGGAAGAGGTTTGATATTATTTTCTTATGTTGGGTTTTTTTTTCCTGTTACCGGTGATATAGCCAGGGAGTAAGAAATTGGCTGCAGAAGAGGTTGAGGAAGAGCTTAATAGATACTGGCCTGAGTTCCTTCCCATCTTGCATCAAGTCCTTGTTGACCATGGCTATCTCATGGTTGTACATGATGCGTATGTGGCTGGTTAAAACACAATACTAGCCTGTCCATTTCTTTCAGCTTCTTAACAATGTGATAACTTGTATCGATTATCTTTTGCAGGATTCTCAAGTGAAGCCATAGGGATATTTCTCACAAAATGGAATTGAGACAGGTTTTCAGGATTCACTAATGCTTTGGACAAGCTCTTTAGATTATTTTAAAGTTACGTGGGTGGTTCATTTACTCATTTGCACTGGACATTTATTCTTTTCGTGGGTTTACATGGTTTTCTTAAGGGTAAAAGACCTTTTTGGTCCTTGAATTTTAATGTTATTTTTAAAAATGGTTCTTGGGTTTTCAAACTTATCATAGTAGTCCTTCAGTGTTGCTAGATTATCAAAAGAGTCCTTCCATTAGTCTTTCATCCAAAACTTAATTAATTGACACGCCATACCCAATAAAAGTATGCCACAAGTTCAATTAACCAAATTAGTTACAATAAATTACCGTCAAAATTGATGGAAAACGGAGGATTCAATGTGCCTTAAATCAATATTTAGTGGGTGCAATGTGAGAAAAAAATAGCTGAGGGTGCAGGATGTCAAAATCTCCATAGTTGAAGAGTGTAAAGTGTATTTATCCCTCTTTCATTTGTGATTAGCAAATAAATAGTCTTTTGCAATCTGCGTTCGGAATGTAGACAATTACTACTGAATTAATCTCTAATGTTCTATGTTTCTCATCTCTCCTCTTTATTTTTCTCTCATTGATCGCTTTGGATTTTTTGTTTGTTATGGATATAGGACATTATGGTTCGGCTAAGTTAATCTGGTTAATTTTCTCCTTTTCTGTTGATTAACTCGATCTCAGTTTCTTTAGCACATGTCAACCATTTATAACTAGCACCATATTGGTACAATAACTTGCAGTGTGGCTAAGATTGGTTAGTTTATTAGTAATGCAATTAATGAAAGATGAATAATTATGTGTTTATAATAGTCCTTCCTCTTGTCCCTGATTGTAGTTAATCTGCAGGTGATCAATTGTGGACTTTCTAGGGTGTGGAAGACTTGATTAGTTGGTGTGTTGTTATTGGACGCCGTACTATGCATGTACAGTTCCTACGTTGGAATCTTTTTATATATGTTGTCTACGTGGATCTTTCTTTTGGATATAGACTGCGTGTAGATATGAAAATGTCTTGCCTGCTTCTGCACTGTTTGATAAGGATCCATTTCCTTTGATTCTTGTGCTGGAATCAAACTACCTTTTGAGGTTTAACTGAGCGGTCTTGTTTTTTTGGGCCAGTATATATGGAGTAAAGTCATAGTTAATCCCGTAAGTATGAGTAGAAATTAAATTAGTACCTGTTATTTTAAAAAATGTGATTTAAGACCTTAACTTTTGAAAATCATCAATTCACGACCCTCATCTAAATTAGGACATCCAAATTAGACGTTAAATTTGACGGAAATTATGAAAAATTGACCAAAATGTCTCTCCGAGATAAAATTAATAAAAATCATTAAAAATAAAAAATGATATTTTTTAAATAAAAAAACTCCTTCAATAATCTATTTATTTTTAATTTATTTCTTGAATTTTTATTATTTTATTTATTTTTTTAAATTTAATCTTGGAGGGACATTTCGGTCATTTTGCATAAATTTCCGTCAGATTTAATGTCTAATTTGGATTGTGGCGTAAATTAATGATTTTCAAAAGTTAAAAAGGGTATCAAATTACTTTTTTTATAGTTATAAGTATCAATTTGATTTTTGCTCATACTTACGGGACTAACTATGATTTTCAAAAGTTAAGGGTCTCAAATTACTTTTTTTATAGTTATAATTATCAATTTGATTTTTGCTCATACTTACGAGGCTAACTATGATTTTACCGATAGCATAATCAAGAAAACATGTATGCCATATGAGATTCATTTATTCCCTCGCAACTCAAGAGTTCAATGGCCCAGGAAAAACAAAAACGTCCAGGAGTAGTCCAATTACCCAGACGTTCTTCTATCCGAACCAATGACCTTGAGTTAATTGGATTGGTCTACAATGATTTTCAAAAGTTAAGGGTCTCAAATTACTTTTTTTATAGTTATAATTATCAATTTGATTTTTGCTCATACTTACGGGGCTAACTATGATTTTATCGATAGCATAATCAAGAAAACATGTGTGCCATATGAGATTCATTTACTCCCTCGCAACTCAAGAGTTCTTTTTTTTTCTCTAAGTCAAAAAATCAAGCAACTCAAGAGTTCAATGGCCCAGGAAAAACAAAAACGTCCAGGAGTAGTCCAATTACCCAGACGTTCTTCTGTCTGAAACAATGACCTTGAGTTAATTGGATTGGTCTACATAGATTTCCCCTTTGTGCCGATATTTTAACTTGTCAAGTTCTTGTGAGTGCACAGCTCCATCTCAGTACTTCTGAAATATGGATCCTTTATGCAAATGGATAAATTATCATCTGGTCACGTGGTTTCGAACTTCAAATTTTATCAATTTATTCTAAAATGTATTCTATACGGTTTACCCCTAATATGAATCTGGGTTATGTTTGTTTTGAGAAAAAATGTAAGATTTGAGAGAAGTTGTGAATTTTTATGTTGAATAGTATTTTATTGGTGTTTGTGTAAAGTGGAGAGAGAAATGATTTGATATAATTGTTTAATAATGTAGTATTGGAGTTATGTGAAAAAGTATAGAAAGAGAAAATTTATGTTGAATAAAAAATTAAAAAATTGTTGGAGATTGTGTAAAATGTATTGATTTTTGTGTTTGAATTCTGAATATGTAGATTTGTGAATATACTTAGAATCCTGAAAAAAATGTGAAAACGAACATATCCCTGATCTATCTTGTTTATATGGTGCTCAAACTTAGTTCAATTTGATATCATTGTCTCACGTCATAGCTCATCTTTAAACGTCTTACCTTTAAAACCCTTTGACTTGAAATTGGAGTGGAGATATTAGACATAAAACGGTGCTTGACTATGGCATTGTATCGTCAAAAGAATCTTGTAGGCCCTTAACATTTATAAAATACTAAAACACAAATCACAGAGTATGTAAGCGTTTGGGGGTTCGTTTAGAGTATGTAAACTTGGAGCTCAAATCTAAGCGATTTTGGAGGTTCGTTTAGAGTATGTAATTCAGATCTTTGAACCTCTTTAAATTAATGAAATACTAAAGTTATTATGATAATAAAAAAAAGGCATGCCAGTGCAAAACCTGTTTGTATAATTATTGAATGGCAACAATTTGTTGTTGCATTTAGAGCTTGGGACATATCCTGCTTCGGAGCAAGTGTAGAGGTTCGGAAAAATAACTTTGATCTATGTTTGTTATTATGTATATTTATTAATGGTGGAAAGCCTAAGAGATGACTGTATGAACAGGCAAAACATGTTGAATTAGATTGTCATCTAGTTCGTGACCAACTTCAAGCGGGTCTTATTCGTACTGTCCATGTACACACTCTCAGATTGCCGACCTATTTACAAAAGCCCTCACCTCTTTATTGCTCATCTTTCCAATCTGGGAATAGAAAACATCCATTATCCAGCTTGTGGGGACGTATTACAGGATACAGAGTCAGCTGCCTCACCAACAGCTGAATCAGCAGCTCACCAGTCATCCATTTCTCATTCTGTTGCATCTTAGAATAGAGGATAGATAGAATGCTTTTTAAGTCTTTTGATAGTTTGTTAGAATGATTATTTTTCATTGGTTAGTTATATACTGTATATTCTACATTCTGCAATACAATTGAATATACAAAATATTTCACAAATCCTCCATCGTCTTCTTCCTCTCTTCTTTAGCAAAACCTTAATTACAAATCTGACATATCATAAGAAACTCCAATTTCTTGTTCGTTCATTCTTATCTAGCAGAACAATTCATCGGGCATTTTGCTCTATTTGTGGCGCTGCATGTTAGAGAGGGATAGATACCAATATGCGACTAATAAACAATAGTGTAGATATGCCCGGTTAGTGGCTTTGGGCTCGAAGTAACTCAGTTATTGTGATCTTTTATCAACTCTCAAACTCGTGTGTTTAGGAGAGTACCGTTGGGTTCTGATTACAGCCCCTCGGTTCCCTTTATCTTTCCCCAGTGCCAATATGGTCTTAGTGGGAAGATGTGCAAAGAATGCCGGAAATCTCCATCTCCATAACCCCCCCCCCCCCGGCGTACCGGTTAACTTCAATTTTTTCAACGAATGTTTCTTGTTATGATCTAAATTAGGAGAATTGGCTGTAGACATGAGACCGTTTATTATCTTGGGCCATCTTTTGAGTATAAAAATCATTGTCCGGCACCACTCAACTGAGTTAACTCACACCATGACAGCAAAGGCCAACAAAGCTATATGCCCTATCGAACAGCAATATCAGAAGCAAATTTTCTCGATTAACTTATACTCAGCGCGCGCACTCACACAGTACGGCTCATTACAAAAGCAAATGGTAGCGTAGTTCCTATGCAAATATCAAAGGAAAATGGATCCTTCACACCAGAGTGGAAGCAGCCTAGATTATATATATATATATATATATATAAATTCAGAATCGTACTCTTCATATAATGCTTCATCAATGATATGATTGATATTGTCAATGGTATATTGCGGAATTAAATATGATGCATCAACAGTGTATTGTTGAATTAAATATGCACCGTAAATGTTATTCAGAAATAAAAATGCAAGCAAGATATTCATAGTTCTGTTAAGCATTAAAGCAATGACAATTAAAACAGAAACTTCTTGACTCATATTGATAATTGAAAAGTTTACAAAGTACAATACTTGAAATAAACTTACAAGATTCGAAGACTTGAAACTTGAAGATTGAAGAGTTGATATTCTGAAGAATAGAGAAGCAATAGTTTAAGAAGATATGAAAATGATTCGAGTATGTGTGAGAGAAAGACGAGAGAGTATTTGAGAGAGAGAGAGAAGGCTGAGAGAATTGAGAAAAAGAGAAGGTTGAGAGAAAGGGTCGAGAGGTTTGAGAGAATTCTAAAACCAGGTTATTCGCATTCTGCCGAAATGAGAGGCGAGAGTACGTTTTATAGAAAAAGAGAAGGTAAGAAATGACAGAAGCATCCTTTGATATTTGTGAATAGTAAAGGGCAATCTTGGAATAAGTGCACAGTAAAGAAACAGTACCCGGTGATAGCTACTTTAGATGAATAGTGATATGTCGAGAAAAACAAACAGTAATATGTCGGCTAAACAGTAAAAGCAACACTGATATTTATCGGATGACCAATATCTTGAATAGTAGCATGTCGGCGACTGTCGGCAGCAGTACTATAATCACATTATGAAATGACGAAATTATTCTTGATATCTTCAAATTGACAAAATTATCCTTCAAAGAAACTGACGGTTGATGGCTTCTATTTTTCTGATGATAAATCAATGTCATAACCCTCATATAGATCTTGAGCATCTTGATATTGGGGATTTATTGGACTGAGTTCTGAACAAGTATTTGATGCAGCAGTATCTTCATCATCTTGAGACAGTTGTGAAAGAACTTCAAGCAATTGATTTTTATAGTCATCTTTATCCTTTGCAGCAGCAAGTTTTGCTTGTAATTCACTTTTCTGGGAAAATAATTTGGAATGCTTTGCTATTTGGTGTTTGGCTTGTGAAATGACATTGATGATATTGTCTGTAGTAAAAACGAACAAGCATTTTACAAAAAATTTATGGGAAATGACTTTGGCATTGTTGTCATAGGTAAAGACAAATTTCCAGCAAAATATCCAGGGCTTAAATTGTATGAAAAAACGAAGGAGATTGGGTATATCTTTATATGGAGGGTTTTTCATTGCTATGTATTTTTCAAAAGAATGGGTATCATGTGGGTTTATGACCCATTGATCATATGCCTGTTTAAGATTATCTGGAAAAAGTTTTTCATCAGGCCCAAATCGATCCCACCACTGGATGAACCAATGAGGAATGTGTTCGGAACTTTGAAATCCTTTAAAGCGAATGAACCAGGTATGATGATGATTGTTATTTTCAAAAAATAAAATAAAAGTCCATGCATCAATATATTCATAATAAGAAATATTTTTTATGTTGCGAAAGGTTCAGATAAAGCACGAAGGGTCCAAGGTTGGCCCCATTCTTTTGAAGAAATTATTCTGCGAATGGTAAATTTTGAAAAACCAACTCTGAAAGAGTCGAATTTACATGGAGTTTGTTCAAATACAACTGATTTTGTATCCTGCAACATAAAAAATATTTGAACAAACTCAACGTAAATTCGACTCTTCCAGAGTTGGTTTTTCAAAATTTACCATTCGCAGAATAATTTCTTCAAAAGAATGGGGCCAACCTTGGACCCTTCGTGCTTTATCTGAACCTTTTCGCAACATAAAAAATATTTCTTATTATGATTATATTGATGCATGGAATTTTACTTTATTTTTTGAAAATAACAATCATCGTCATACCTGGTTCATTCGCTTTAAAGGATTTCAAAGTTCCGAACACATTCTTCATTGGTTCATCCAGTGGTGGGATCGATTTGGGCCTGATGAAAATTTTTTCCAGATAATCTTAAACAGACATATGATCAATGGGTCATAAACCCACATGATATCCATTTTCTTGAAAAATAACCAGCAATGAAAAACCCTCCATATAAAGATATACCCAATATCCTTCGTTTTTTCATACAATTTAACCTTGTGCCCTGGAATTTTTGTTGGAAATTTGTCTTTACCTGTGATAACAATGCCAAAGTAATTTCCCATAAATTTTTTGTAAAATGCTTGTCCGTTTTTACTACAGACAATATCATCAATGTCATTTCACAAGCCAGACACCAAATAGCAAAGCATTCCCAATTTTTTTCCCAGAAAAGTGAATTACAAGCAAAACTTGCTGCTGCAAAGGATAAAGATGACTATAAAAATCAATTGCTTGAAGTTCTTTCACAACTGTCTCAAGATGATGAAGATACTGCTGCATCAAATACTTGTTCAGAACTCAGTCGAATAAATCCCCAATATTAAGATACTCAAGATCCATATGAGGGTTATGACATTGATTTATCATCAGAAGAAATAGAAGCCATCAACCGTCAGTTTCTTTGAAGGATAATTTTGTCAATTTGAAGATATTAAGGATAATTTCGTCATTTCATAATGTGATTACTGTATTGCTGCCGACAGTCACCGACAAGCTACTGTTCATCCGACAAATATCACTGTTGCTTTTACTATTCAACCGACATATTACTGTTTGTTTTTCCCGACATATCACTATTCATCTACAATAGCTGTCTCCAGGTACTGTTTCTTTACTGTGCACTTATTCCAAGATTGTCCTTTACTATTCAAAATATCAAAGGATGTTTATGTACTTTCTTACCTTCTCTTTTTCTATAAACCGGACTCTCGCCTCTCATTTCGGCAGAATGCGAATAACTTGCTTTCAAAATTCCCTCAAACTCTCTCAAACCTTTCGACCCTTTCTCTCAACCTTCTCTTTTTCTCAATTCTCTCAGCCTTCTCTCTCTCTCAAATACTCTCTCGTCTTTCTCTCATATATACTCAAATCCTTTTCATATCTTCTTAAACTATTGCTTCTCTGTTCTTCAGAATATCAACTCTTCAATCTTCAAGTTTGTTTTCAAGTTTCAAGTCTTCGAATCTTGTAAGTTTATTTCAAGTATTGTACTTTGTCAACTTTTCAATTATCAATGAGTCAAGAACTTTCTGTTTTAATTGTCATTGCTTTACTGCTTAACAGAACTATGAATATCTTGCTTGCATTTTTATTTCTGAATATCATTTACGATGCATATTTAATTCAACAATACACTGTTGATGCATCACATTTAGGTTGTGTTTGTGTTGTAAATGGTACACAAACACACCCTTAATTCCGCAATATACCATTGACAATATCAATCATAAGATTGATTAAGCATTATATGAAAAATACGATTTTGATGTATCATATCATTCAGACGACACCACCTGGGCTTAATCTGAATATATATATATATATATATATATATATATATGCAGCAGACTATCCAAAAGCAAAACTCCACTGTCCCCTATAAGAGCAACACATCGATCACCTGCAGATTCATGCTAGTATAGCGTAAACTTCACTAAGGTGGCATAATTAGCTTCAACAACAATGGATTATGGATTTGAATAATAAACCATATTCTGTAAGAATGGTTTAAGAAATGTTTTAAGCTTTTCTCAATGGTAAATGAATGACAACGGTCATGTGATCATATGTATTCATAGGTGTAGAGCCTAAAGAGCTTTTTTCCATTTTTGAAGACTAGCTAATCTTTGACAATAATTGAGGAAATTTGACCGAATACATAGGTCGTGTGTATCCTTCTCATTATATGGAGATTTGAATCCAGCTATACAAGGTACGTTATCAATTTACAAGGATATCAAACTAAACTAGGAAAGAAGACAAGGATCCGTTGCTATATACAGCTGTAGAATAAGTGAGTAAATATGACAGCAAAACTGTCCGTTGACAGCCCCCCTCAAATTGATGTGGGTTGATCAACCAACATCAATTTGCTATTCAAGAAGCAATGGCGATGACGAGTAGAGGCTTGGTGAAGATGTCAGCAACTTGAAACTCTGTAGCAACATGCGGAAGGGTGATGACTCCATCTTCGAAGGCTTCACGAATAGCATGACAATCAACTTCAATATGCTTTGTACGCTCATGATACACAGGATTGGCCGTGATTTGAATGGCGCTGGTATTGTCGGCATAAAGGAGAGTAGGTTCAATCTGAGGGAAGTTCAATTCATTAAGTAAACCACGGAGCCAGATAATTTCGGAGCAAGTAAGAGACATAGCACGATACTCAGATTCTGTAGACGACATCGACACCCGGTGTTGCTTTTTACTTTTCCAAGATATCAAGGCATTACCCAAGAACACACACCAACCAGTGATAGAACGACGAGTATCGGCACAACCAGCCCAATCAGCATCACTATAAGCCGTAAGAGACGAAGAAGTGTTGGCAGGGAAGAATAAGCCACGAGCAGAAGTACCCTGAATGTAACGAATGATGCGACGAACAGCAGCCAACTGACTTGCTGGACAGCAAAGGAGATGTCCGGTCGAGTAATAGTGAGGTAGACAAGACTACCTACCAGCTTGCAATATAAACTAGGGTCAGCAAGTAAGTCACCCTCCTCTTTGCGAAGTTTGACATTTAACTCCATGGGAGTGTCAACCATGGAAGTGGTTCGAAGACCAGCAAGAGCCACCATATCAGAAGCATACTTGTGTTGATTGAGAGAAATACCAGAAGAACTACGACGTACCTCAAGACCAAGAAAATATGTGAGAGAGCCAAGATCTTTCATGTGAAAGAACTCAGAGAGATGAAGCTTGAGCTTGCCAAGTAAAGTAGAGTCTGAACCAGTGATAACAATATCATCAACATAAACAAGAAGAATAATAATGCCCATTTCTGTTTTACGCAAAAATAAAGAGGAGTCATGCTTGCTCTGCTGGAAGGAGAATTGTAATAAAGTACTCCGAAACTTATCAAACCAGGCTCGCGGAGCTTGTTTAATACCATAAAGAGACTTTCGAAGCTTGCACACATGTGAAGTAGGAGAAGATAACAAGCCTGGGGGAGGCTTCATAAAAATGCATTCTTTGAGATCACTATGAAGAAAAGCATTATTCCCATCCATTTGATGAAGAGACCAATCATTGGAGGCGGCAAGAGCGAGAATAGTGCGAACAATGGTCATTTTAGCCACAGGAGCAAAGATCTCGTCGTAATTGACACCATATTCTTGATTATTTCCAAGAGCAACTAACTGGGCTTTGTAACGATCAAGACTGCCATCTGATCGGACCTTGATGGAGTAAACCCATTTGCAGCCTAGAGGAGTAATCGTGGAAGGACAAGGTTCATCTCATGTGTGATTTGCTTCAAGAGCTGCAAGTTCTTCCTGCATAGCTTGCTGCCAACACTCATGCTTGGCAGCTTGGGAGTAGGATGTGGGAATAACATATTGGGACAATGATGCAGTAAAAGCAGATATAGAAGTGCCAGAGGAAGGAAACCCATACCGATCTGGGGGTACAGACACTCGAGTAGAGTGTCGTACCAAGGGCGCTGGATGTGCCTAGCTTGACGGGATGGAAGGCGCAACAAGATCAGGTAGCAGGGCTGCCAGCGAAGGAGGCGGTCGGCGAGAACGGCGCGTATACACTATACCAGGGGTAAATCGAGAAGGGACAGAAACCGGAGGCAATGGCGGCTCCTCGAAAGGAGGAAGGAAAACCACAGGAGAAGAGGGCAGAGAGGGGCACAGAAAGAAATGTTGACTTTCGAAAAAAATCACATTTCGAGAGACACGAAGACGATGTAAAGTAGGATCATAGCACACAAAACCTTTCTGACCCACATTATACCCCAAGAACGCACAACGAACAGATTGAGCAGACAACTTATGGCGTTCATGAGGAGGCAAATGAACAAAACATACACAACCAAAAGTACGTAAATGATCGTAACTAGGCTGCGTAGAAAGAAGACGAAAGTAGGGAGATTCCATATTTAAGACAGAGGATGGTAGTCGATTAATCAAAAGGGTAGCTGTTTTCATAGCCTCGACCCAGAACATGGAAGGAACAAAAGACTCAAGCAAAAGAGTACGTACCACATCTAGAAGATGACGATTTTTCCGTTCGGCGACCCCATTTTGTTGTGGAGTACCTGGGCACGAACGTTGATGAACAATGCCTTTGGAATCTAAGAACTCACGGAATTCATTAGACAGATATTCACCACCGGAATCGGTACGTAAAATTTTTATAGAGGCAGAATATTGGTTTGCAAGATGCGCAATGAATACAGTGAAAGTACGAAAAACTTCAGATTTTGAGCGAAGAAAATAGACCCAAGTAAAACGACTATAATCATCAATAAATGTCACATAATACTTAAATTTTTCATGAGATGTAACAGGAGATGGACCCCAGACATCACTATGAATAATATCAAAGCAGTGAGAAGCTCTACGAGCATGCAGAGGAAAAGGAAGCGTTTTACTTTTACCAAGCGTGCAAGAGGTACAATCAAAAGAAGTAAAACTTCGTACTTTATTGCCTAATAAACCAGAGTTGAATACATGAGATAATATCTGAGTATTGGGGTGACCCAAACGACGGTGTCACACCATACGCAAATCATCAACTGTATTACAAGAAAGACACAAATTTGGAGACACTGAAGAGGGTGTTGGAACAGACAAATATAGTGCAAAGAGACGCCCCACCTTAGGCCCCTTCGCGATCAGCGTCCCCGTTGCCTGATCCTGTACAACACAACCAGTACCAGAAAAGTTAACAGCACAATTGTTATCTATTAATTGGCCAACTGAAATGAGATTTGTAGAAAGCTGAGGAGCAATAAATACATCGGTGATCTTAGGAGAAGCATCACCAATAGCAGTGATTGGCAAGGAGCTACCATTGGCTGTTTGAATAAATGAAGTGCCAGTATAAGGCCTTACATGACCAAGAGCTGTGGGACTGGGAGTCATGTGATTAGAAGCTTCAGAGTCGATATACCATAGGTTAGAAGAAGCATGGTTACCTTGAAGACCCAAAGTTGAGAGCGCAGACACGATCATCAGTTGCACCATTGCAGGTGTTAGCGGAGGGGAGAAATCACTTGGAGAGGCACCAAATGCCGGAGAAGTAGCTACTGGAGGTGCAGTAACAGAGGTCTAAAAAGCTTGGGTTTGGCGATTTTGAGGACGGATGCGACATTCTTTAATAATATGACCCTTTTTCTTGCAATTGGAACAAAACTTCTTGGCACAATTGGCTGCAATATGATCATATCCCTTGCAAGAAAAAACATTGCTTGGACGCCATAGAAGTCCCCCGGCCTTGGGCAGCATAAGCAACAATAGTTGAACCAGAGCCGTCATGAGGAGAGTCCAAAACCGCTTGAGTGGTGAGACGTTGTTCCTCGCGAAGGAGTTCGCTGAAACAAATATCAAGAGATGGAACCGGAGATCGGTTCAGCAAAGAAGATCGAACAGATTCATATTCGGAGCGCAGCTTCATAAGAAATTGATCACGACGACTCGTCTCATGGATAGCCTGAATAGCTGAAAGAGCATCATATGGAACATTCATCATAACAAGGGCAGAATAGTCAGTCCAAAGAGTGAGAAACGCCGAGTAGTAATCCTGATGAAATTGGGCAATGGCATGCTCCAAGTGAAAACGTCGGGCGTCATTATCTTGATGGTAAACTTTCTTCAAATAAGTCCACATAGATTGGGCGAAACGATAAGGACGAAAATTGGGAACAAGGTGCGGCTCGACGGAGCTAAGAAGCCAAGACATAATCCTAGCATCAAGAACAGCCCAGGAAACCGGAGCAGCAGCATCCTTAGATTTTTTTCGAAGCGGAAGAAGGTGCCGGAGTGGTGCTGTCAATATGACCCCAGAGATCTTTTCCTTGTAGGAAAAGTTCAAATTGAAATGCCCAAGTACAATAATTTGTACAAGTAAATTTGACACAAGCAGGAGCAGAATCCATGATAAGATAATGTAAAGTATAGATGTAAATAATTGCTTAAAAAATATACTGCCAAGCTGAACAACAATAGCAACGGGAAGATGCTGCCAAACTTATTACCAGCAAGCCAAATAGCCCAAACAACACCCAATCAGCCCAAACCAAACCCAGTAAGTAATATCAGCCCAATCAGCCCAACTACAATAACAGCCAGTCCAAGTAGCAACAAAAAACAGCAGCCCAGCAGCCCAATAATGCAAAAATTAAACAAAGACAAGAAATAGCTCCACCGAAAGCCAAAAATCAAACAAGGAGAGAATATGAAGATGTTGTCAAACTTACTACCAGCAACCCAAATAGCCCAAACAACACCCAATCAGCCCAAACAAAACCCAGTAAGTAATATCAGCCTAATCAGCCCAGCTACAATAACAGCCAGTCCAAGTAGCAACAAAAAACAGCAGCCCAGCAGCCCAATAATGCAAAAAAGAAACAAAGACCAAGAAATAGGTCCACCGAAAGCCAAATATCAAACAAGGAAAGAAGAATAGGTCCGAAAAATACCACCGAAATCCAAATAGCCAACAAACAGCCCGAAAACAAGGAAGAGGAAGCAAACCGAAACAGCCCAAGAGACCGGAAGCCACAATCAGTGCCGACAGCCACCACAGATCACCACCCAACGTCGGAAACTCCACAGAAAATGCCGAAATCACCACAGACCACCACCCAGCACCGAAAACTCCACAGAGGACACCAGAAACACCACAGAAGCCACCAAAATCACCACAGCAAATGCTGAGCGCCACAAAACACCAATACCCAGTGCCGGAAATACTACAGGGATGGTCGAAAGTAGAAAAGAAGAACTAGAAGTACTACGGGTTCGGAAAAAAATGGGTGGCGTTGAAAAAAATCGACGGAAACGAAACCCACGACGAAAAACGAAACCAAATCGAAAAAGAACCAGAGAGACAGATTAGAGTACTGGCTCTGATACCATGACAATAATTGAGGAAATTTGACCGAATACATAGGCCGTGTGTATCCTTCT
Organism: Myrica gale; assembly: GCA_963930655.1. Taxonomy (NCBI): domain Eukaryota; kingdom Viridiplantae; phylum Streptophyta; class Magnoliopsida; order Fagales; family Myricaceae; genus Myrica; species Myrica gale. The sequence goes on from OZ005620.1 coordinate 16,104,895, forward strand.
CATTATATAGAGATTTGAATCAAGCAATACAAGGTACGTTATCAATATACAAGGAAAGAAATCAAGCGTACGTTATAGAAATCTCGTATCAAACTAAACTAGGAAAGAAGACAAGGATCCGTTGCTACATACAGCTGTAGAATAAGTGAGTAAATATGACAGCAAAGCTGTCCGTTGACAATCTTATGATGGATTTAATAGAGCATAGGGTTTAAAAAAACCTTAATATTTTGCACTTTTTATTTATTAGGAAATTTAAGAACTTCTCAAACTAAAGGCAATAGGACGTTTATAACAAACCTGTCTTCTATGTCATTTGTGCCAAAATCCCAACGGTTTCACTTGAGAACCCTGCACAAGACCATGAATGGAAGTTACCGGCAAAGAGGATGAGAAATAAACAAGTGAGGAATTAGCGAAGTTTGACCAGCCACATACGCATCGTGTACAACCATAAGATGGCCGTGGTGAACAAGGATTTCATGTAAGATGGGCATGAACTCAGGCCAATATCCAGTAAGCTCTTCCTCAACCTCTTCTGCACTCAATTTGCTACGTCCTGCCTATATGACCAAAAATTTAAAAACCTTTGAAATGAGATTTTGAATTCTGTAGCAAGCCTGTTTGTGCAAGTATTATATATGAACTTACATGTTGATTAAATTTATTGTCCTTGAGGTGCATCACGACATTTCTGCTAAACCTCATAAAAGATGTGGCAGACTGATTATACTGCAAGTGTTTTCTCCGTTTGTTTGGCAAATGCTGTAAGGTCTTATGGTGATTAAGCACCATACGGAATGTACCAACATTGTGCTTCCATTTATATTTGCAGTCTTTTATTTATTGCCGAAATGAAGGGCTTTTTACTGTTTCCAAAATATAAGAACGTATGAGAAATCACCCTGTAGCTTAACCTTTGTAAAGTGGATAGAAAAATTGGGTGGTTTTCAATATTGAGCAACCTGGACCAGAGTAACAAGAAGTTAGAACAAGCGATTATATCAAATATAAGCTTCAGTAGTCATTAATGTTTTGAAGCTTTTCACGTACCGGCTAGGTTTCGTTACCGATATATAGGTAAGAAACAACTCAAGTTCTATTGGAATGTGCAGTTGTTTGGTCCCAAAGCAACTCCTAACAATGGTAGACAAGTCCAGATAATCCAAATAATCATCTAGGTTATTAGTCTTCGAGACACCACTTACAATTCCTGTGATCTTCGCCCGACCATTCACAATCTCAATATTTAGCATACTTAAATTGCCGTGACATATGTTTTTCACACGATGGAGATAACCAATGCCCCTTAAAACATCCCTACCAAAGCCAAGGAAGAAAAAATGTTAAAAATCCTAAGAACAGCATTGATGGAGACAAAAAAAAAATTCAAATATTAATTACCTTATGATTTGAAGAAAGTCTGGATTCAGATATTTGCCTTGATGGTCAAAAAGAGCATTCTCTTGCAACTACTGTTCGAAGTTCTGCTCATAGAACTCCATTACATAGCAAACTTGGTCACAGTTTGGATTGAAATAGTAAAGGGTCTTCAATACGAACTCATTAGAGCATGCAACTGCTAAATTGTACGATATTCTGCTAATCGAATCAGACCTTCCTGCAACATTGTATATGACATCCCCTATGTTCTGCACATTGACTTGATACACCCCATCACAGATTCGTTTTGCCACACCGTGTTTCAGCTTCTGAATAAGAAAACCATCACTTGCTTCCTTTATAGCATGACAATGACAACAAGAATGGTGTGGCCGAGGGCGGCCCCACAATCTCCCGATGCCAGAACTCTTAACCTATATGTGAACGCTGGGGTAAATACCTAAAAACCAAAATAGCATATGGTTCTACTGTCATGGACAAGCTGCCCTGATTGATATAAACTAGTATGGGGAGTGACTAAGCTCTGTTACAAGTCATAATGTTAAAAGAAAGTGAGCTTCCCATATCAACTACAATAGTTGAGAAATCAAGTAAAAGTGTTATTCATGAAATTGTTAAGAGTTGATTACCCCCTTTTCGAGAAATATCAAGGTGACAAGTGACAGTAACAGTCAATGTCAAGATGAACCAAGGGATGACACCCAACTTGAAAAAGAAACTGAAATCTGACTATCAAATTGCTCAAGTACACTGAAAGATTTGCAGACTCACAAATTTATGGAATAGTTCACTGCTTAAATCAAGCACTGTATCCAGCTGCGGCTGAAGAAAACGCACCAGAAGAAGCATGAAAGCAACCACGACCGCCAAACAATCAATTATCTCTTCTAGAGCCTAGTTGGTAACCACAAAATAATTATTTCATCACAAAATTGCACACCTGGCAACAACACATTCACACACACATACACATAATTCGTCAGAAGATAAAGATAGAGGGACAGCACATCACTATCGGTGTTGACAGAGATGAAAGCGCTGATCACTGTCAGTGACACTAAAATGTTTTTTTCCTCCTGACTTCCCTCCATTGTCTTAGTGCTTCCCAGGTCCAAGGAAATCCTCTCAGCTCCAAGAAAATTGCTGCAGCAAAAGCCCAAAAATCAACAAATGGCTCTACTCTCTTTTGTTGTGTCGAGAAGAGTAGTCTGAGCTTGGTTCTATGTGTGTGAGTGGCTACCGGAAAGATCACACCTTAAGTCTGTGTTTTTAGAGGAGGACCTCAAACAGCCGCCAGAAGTATTGGTCACAGTGTAACGATTGCCATTACAGATATCTCTACAGGAATAGGATTTTTTGAACAGATTGTTGCTCTAGAGACTAGAAAAGCTGACATAAGTATTGGCCAAAATAGCATCATAGGTTTTTCAGCAAAGCTCAGAGGAAATGATGTTTTTAACAGGGGACTTTCTAGAATCTCCACCATTAACTTCAGGTACAGAATATTTGTTAACCGTTAGAGACGAAGATACTGTCTATACAGCGGTTTTTGAAGTGAGCGTGCCTGTAACATTACAACTCATGCTGCTTAATTTTTGTGACAGATTTTCAACTGCAGCCAATGAAACCACAGATGTAAGTAGGCTGTACTCGCAATTTTTTCTAATCACAATAGATATGGATAAAGGGGTCAGGCATAGTTGGTTTTCTTATTCTTTATGGCAATATATTTTTTTCTTTTTTGGGGGCAAGAGCTCAATTCAAAAACACTGGTATGAAACTTGACTAGCATAAGTATGCATAGGTGTAGATTCAGTCTACAGAGCTCCCCCTACCCTCATTTAAATCCTTAGGTTGCAGCTTCTCCCACTTTGATCAACTTCTCGCATTCCTGTCTCCCAGCCTCTTAGCCTAAATCATTCTTTGTCTATTGCATGGAGCAGTTTTGCATACTTTTGAAATTCTATCTTTTAAGAACCCTGCCAGCTTTTGTCATCTATTCAAGGATGGTTTAAGATAGGATGTCTTCAATTCACCTTTGTCTTTATTTATGTAATTCAACAAGTAGTCTGAGCTTGGTTCTGTGTTGGTGGATCTACTGAGACTTAGATAGAATTAGATCTAGCAGATGGCTTTGCATAGGTTCTAAGGATGGTTTATACTGCCATTAGAGTACTATTATTTGGTTTAGGATGTTATCATGCTCACCACTTGGGCCTACTTATTGAATCACATATTTATGAATGGTTCTTTTTCCTTCTAACTTTGTTTCGAGGTCATCAAACAAATGGCATGCGACGTACATGTTTAGTTGTATATTGCAGGTATCAAGCAGTTATCAAACACATGATATGACTATGGCTACTAAGTGGCCTTTTCTTATGAATTGTTAATGACCCCTGAAAACCAATAATGAATTACCCGGATGTTGTAGTTATTGAGTAGTTACAGAATATGGATAAAGAAACTCTGCTTGTGTTTTATGATTTGTACATTGTTGTCGTTTCCTACTAATTATTGGACATTACAAGATTAATCTTAACATAAATGTTGTTTATTACTGTTATGGATTATTCAAGTAAGCGCTCTGGTAATGTATTTCTTGATTCACGTGAGTGCTCCTTGGAAGCATGATACCTTACCTGACACAGCTACTCAACGAAGCCGACTGGGAACAAAGTCCTCCGAGCAGCCAATTAAGTCCATAATCACCAACCTACACGTAAGAGGAAATAGCATGAAGTAATTAATTAGACATAAGGACTATCGTCATCATCAATTAATTTTCTCATAATCATCTTAGACGTCTGCAATGTAAAAGCAACGATAACTATTTACTTTTATCAAGAAACAAAAGGCAAGCTTTGGGTTCTGTATTCCAAGGCCATAAATCAAACAGCACCCATTAATTTTGTGAAATGGACTGAGAAAGATCTGCGTACTCACATTAATTTTGTGAAATGATTCGCGGTTGAAATCAACAAAAGTACCCATCAGTGACTGGAGAACAAGAACCAGCAGAAGCACCATTGCAAGCGCGACCGCACACCAATCAAGTATCTCGTTTAGAATCTACGGCTCCGTTTGCAATATAAAATTTTACACCATCTCACAATAAAATACTACAATATAATCTCTCTCCTATCAAATCATAATTTTTTAATACAAAAAATATAAAAAAATTATCTCACTTCACTTTTTCACTAAACTCAATACCTAAAATTTTAACAACACAAAAATTTTAAAACGCAAACCCAACCTACATTTGATCACCTCAGAATCCTTAGCTCACTACAAGAGTCCATGCGCGCGCACAAAAAGGTACTGTACACATTCATATTATATATGCATATAGAAAGAGGGAGAGAGAGAGCACATCGCTATGGGAGTAGACATGTACGAAAGCACAGATCACGGCGAGAGACACCAGAACATTCACTGCCTGCCCGACTGTTGGCATTTTCACAGCCCTTTTAAGGTCCGACGCGGACAACAGTACTATCAGTGATCATATGTAAAGGGCAACACCATCAATGACCCGACTTTCCACCATGTACGGTTGCAACAAATGATATTGTAGCACCTAACGGGCTATGATGAGAGAGCTATAAAGAGCAAAGGAAAAAGTGCCTTAGCCGATGACACAATGATGTTGCGTAGTTGAGCTTCTCTCTTTTAAAGTTCCACATTAAAAGAGGTTTCAACGAAAAATTAAATCACAATTATGTCCAGTAATATGAAATAAACTTCGAACAACCTAAAAAGGCAACCTAGGAGTTGGAAGATATGGATATGACATTATGGACTGATAACGATTCCTCTGTCCCACGAAATTATCATAGAGGTTTTCAAAAAGTGAACGACTGAAAAAGTAGAAACATTATTGGGATTTCGAATCTTGTTGCCCATCGATGAAGACAAGACGTCATCGTTTCGAATTAGATAGACAGTGTACACCTATTTAAACTTGTGCAAATATGGCAGCTTATGGCAGTGGGTAAAAAAAAAACTTATAGGTTTGAGTTGAGGAAAACAGAGACAGAGTAACAGTACAAATATTGTGTGCATTTGTTTTCTATGATCACGTTTAAGGAGGGCTGGTCAGGTCACTACTCTCCTTTTATTTTGAAAGAAAAGAAAAGAAAAAGTGTGCATTTGTTTCCTCTTATTTTTCTTCCCCTCTGGTCTTTAAGAATGACACCAAGATGTGCACGTGACTCAATAGCTCTTGATGACAAGTACTCCTGTTGTCTGGGCTCTTCCACAGACACAGGCCCGGCTTACCGTGACAAGTGTCGTCGACTCCAATTCAACGTGGCTTCATACACATGATCTTTCATAACGAACCAGCTTGCTATTTAATTTCCATATATATCGTAGCTACCATCTTCGAGTAAAATCGTCTGCGTGAACAAGGTGGCACGGGGTGATGAGCAAGCTCCTAGGCCTGCTCATGAATACGGCACCGTCTCTCCGCCCCCCTCCACCATCTGCTGTCGACTCCAGCAACAATCAAACCGAGAGAGATCAAAACGAGACTGCAAAGAAGAAGACGACGTGGTAGTTTCCTTATTCTTTCATTCTCTTCCCACGTACGTAGGTTGGAATTCTACGTTACTTTAATCGGCTTAAGTTGATAATAATTAATTAACATCTGGCATATATATAGGTGTGAGGCTTTGAGTGCCAAGCATATATATATTTAATATTTAGTGTTAGCGAATTGGTTTAGGAGTCTGGAAACAGGTATATCTAATAGTGGACAGTAGGGATAAGTAGGAGGTCGTATTGGATGGGTTGACAGACTTGACGGTGTTTTGGGAATAATTATAGTTCAATATGAATATTTTGCTGTTTTAAAATTTTCAATAATCACGACAAATCACGATTAGGACAAAAACGAAGGCCATATGTGATGGTCACCCTTGCTTACAAAAAATACATATACTTAGTACAGCATCGTGTAAATACAGAGTGTATCCATTAAGAGCTATTATAGCAGTTATATTTCTAATATATATATATATATATAAGTACTACAGGACACCGTGTTTACGGTGATTTAGGGGGCGTTTGTTTGTGGAAATTTCGGGGAATATTTCCGAAATTTTGGAAATCTTGTTGAGTTAGAAGTTTTTTGGGGTTTGTGAAAAGATGTTATAATTTTAAAGTTTATTACTTTTATTTTGAAACTGTTAAGGTTGTAAGAAAAAGTAATTATTGAGTTGTCGGTTTATTTTTTATTGTTAATTTTTGTATTCGTTTTGTAACTGCTGACATGCATTTTTGTCATTGTCAGTTTTTTTTCTTTTGTAACCGCCACATGTCGTTCTATTTTGCCAAGGACCCATTCCGATTGCTTTCAGCCGTGCCATTCCGCATTTCTGCTCAATATTTGTCCTTTTTTTTTCCCGGCAACAATTTCCTCTTCTTCTTTTTTTCGAGGCAACAATTTCCTCTACAAGCAAGAATTGTTTTTTTTCATGCCCCATCCTTGGAAGTGAGTTTTGTTTTTGAATTTTGTTGCCAACAATTAATGAGAAATCTAAAAATTTAAATCGTACCACAAATTCTTAGGGAAACAAATAGCAATTATATAAATTCTTACTAATAATCTTAAAAAACAGATTCTTACATACACCATTTTCGGGAACAACGTCATCCACCATAATTTGCGGGATAATACATTATCAATATGGTGGTAAATTGCCTTGCGCATGCATCCACATCATGTTGGCAAGCTCATCCCTTTTTGCACGCATGGTTGTTGCACCGTCATCTCGAAACTCTGGAGCAAGGTGAATATCTGACTGCCCTTGGTCATCGGTTCCTTCGGTCTCACCCCCAATATTTGGGTTACCCCATTGTCGGAAAATTGCATCATCCTCAGCTCCCTCTAACTTTATGAAGTTATGTATAACACAACTCGCTACAACTATCTTCGCTTGGTTGCGCATTGTAAAATTCGTCATCTTTTTCAGGATTGCAAATCTTGATTTCAGCGCCGAAAATGATCTTTCAATTATATTCCTCAACGAGCTATGATTATGATTGAATAATTCATGCGGTCCCCGAGCGCCGCCGCCAGTGTTGAAGTTTTGAAAATGATACCTCTCTCCCTTGTATGGTGAGAGGTACCCTTCCATACACGGGTACCCAGAGTCGACGACATAATATTTCCCTGCAAATATTATGTTTTTAGGATTGCTTACGTATGTGCAATGGTAAGTCTTTCATGAAAAAACAAGGAAGCAAACTGGTATACTGCATTACCTGGTGGAGGGTGAGGAAATCCGGGTGCACACCGCATTGCATCGAATAATATACGTGTATCATGTGCGGAACCTTCCCAACCACTATATACAAAAGTGTACAGCATGTCGAAGTCACAAATACAGAGTACATTTTGGGATAGTTGGCCGTGTCGATCGTAATACGCCGTCTTAATGTTACGATACACCCCAGCAGTCACGACATGTGTCCCGTCCATCGCACCGATATAGTCCTATCCAAAAAAATAAAGGGCAAAAACATTTGTAAATACATTGAATAGTATAATTTAGTCTAAACGAGTGAAGCTTAGGAGGACCTAACAACACGTACCTTAAACCAAGGGTCGTACTTTGGGTTTCCTTCAATGTGTGGATGGATGCCCTCAGTGTGTCGTGGGCGTATAATTCCAGGGGCCAATCTGCATAAAGCAGCTAGGATCCCATGGAAGCAAGAGTTAATTGTCTCCCCAGAATGCTGAAATCGATCCATAACTTGTCGGTGAGTTTCTCCGTGCCCCATGATCTTCATAGATATGCACAATGCCTCCTCCACCCCCACACGTTCGGTGGGTTCATATCCGCCCTCTGATACGAGCATGTGAGCTAGTAATCGGAAAACCCTAGGCACCATCCGATAATTGTTTTGAAAATTTGTTGTACTGGGATGATTAATAACCCCCTCAACGTAATCCGCCCCAGGTAATCCCACTGGGAACATGGGCAAGCGCTGCTGGCGTCTTCTCCGTCTGCGATATGCAATACATACGGCACATGCAACCATGATAACTTTCCTTATATTCTCGTCCAAGTTAGGATTGTGGCCACAAAAACTACAGGAATGTGGTATCCGTGATGCGAATGCATCCTGCTCAAACTGTGAAACACTAGGGCCAGCATGTCCTCCCCACTGGTGTATGTCAACGGGGGGGGTTTCTCCTCCCCATTGGTGTGCTGCTCCTTCCTGGTACGGGGAGTAATTTTGTGGGTAAGTACCGGGGTTCGCTCCACTGGTGTCAACATATCCCGACCAGAATTGTGACCCACTACTGCTATCGTAATGGCCCATGCCACCTGGCATTAATGGGTCCATACTTGATAAATTGAAAACGTACAGAGCCTGCATATAGTCCCGTCAAATTTGTGCTCCAGTATTCAATTTCTTAAAATTGACAGAAGAAAACGAAACTGCCATTGACAAATTAAAATACGGCCGGATTATAAAATTTATGATGTGAAGAGTAACACAAAATAACTACTCAAATAATGATTTATAACTATTTAGATTTTCTAAATAATTATGAAATAAGTAATAATGAACAAAAAGCCAGTATACAGTTTACAAATTCCTCTTCGTGTGTATCAATAATTTAAAAGTCTCAAAAATAAATAGTATTGAAAATTCCTCACCGATTAAATACGGGTAACTTGATCACGATGGTTGGTTGTGGGCGTTCATCCTAATAGTGTGTCGTGCGTCGTTTCTGCTCGTTATTAAAACAAAATTGTAAATTCAAGCAAACAAATTTATCATGTCTTCTAAACAGACTTCCATAAAATAGTACGAATTAAACATAACATACCATAACACGCGCAGTTTGTTCATAACAACAAAGAAAACGTGCATAACAAGCTAACAGTAATTTCAGCAAACATAACACTCCTAACGAACACAAACAACTGCATATGAACTATAAAGCGAGACAGAGCAATGACTTCATTTATGGGACCATGCCCACCAATTCCTTCTTTCAGGAGGCATGGATAGGAAGCCGGTCTGGTGTTCCAGGTTGCCAGATAGTTGGTCAAAGACAATTCCGTACTGCTCATGCGTCAGTGGAGGATCAATCTTCTCAAGCGCTTCAATGCATGACTGGAAAGTAGGATTGAAATGGCTGCTGGCACCTTGGCATTGCGTCATCCCATCAATCAAGTTATTTGCTTTGTCAATGAAGAGATCCTCACTACTGCGATGCACCTTATCCTTCCCCTTTCTACCACTAGTACTTCCTCGCTTCCTAGAGCCCGACTGGGTGTTCATAGGGGTAGGGCCACCACCACTGGCAAAATGCTCCTCAGTGACACGACTGACGGGCCCGTGCCTATAACGGTTCTGTGTCTCAACTCGAGCTGCTTCCTCTACTGTCTCGCCCCCTTGGCAAGAGGAGTAGGCATTGAGTCCAGCCGCCGTGCTCTCCGCGAACAGTAGCTCCAGTTCAGGGAAGTTTGGAAGTCCCTGTTTCTTAAACTTCTTGGCACGATCACATGTCTGAATTTTTAAGACGTACCCAACAATGTGATTAGTGAAAGGTAATAAGCAACTATGAGTTTAACAAAACAAAAAGGAGCAAAGGAGATGGGTACGTACACGTGCGAAATTGTCCCACCAAGCATCATCTGCCTCAACAGTGTCTTTCTCATGATTCCAACCAACACCAGTCTGCTTCTTTAAAGTACAGAAGGCCCTGTAGTCCGCCTTCAAGGAATGCACTTTGTTTACAACTTGCGGGACTGAAATGTCTGGGATTGCCAGATTTTCTGTAATTCTCTCCCATACTTTTCCAGAATTGGGCTTCCCGTCTATAAAGTTCCCGTCACGCCATTCGTCTAACAGTAAATAAACGAGGTCTTGAACCTCGTTAGGATTGCGCCATAGTCGGTCACGCTATACGTCAACACCGAATAAGTCGCAACAAATATCCATTCATTATCAAACAAATGTAGCTAAAGAATATCAAATGTCTACAACATATGAGCATGTGAGTTGTTGTTACACAATAACTATCAACCTATAAACCATTTTCATCATTTGAAGTAGAATAAATAAAATGACTTAGCAATTCGGTTGAGAATTAAGAGAAAACCAACAACCATGACATGAGAAAAACAAATTCAGCATATGGTAATCAATACACAGTAGGAGTGAAGAAGCAAACCGGCGGCATTCGAATGGAGGAAGCGTAGATGGGATGGTCCACCCTTCTCTTTCCCGATCGTAGGAAGCGTCCCTAGAAAATGATAACAATATATCAGACTATAACACTTGCAATAAAAAGTTTAGAGGTTAATTTTGGAAATCACTTCCCACCACCCATAAAATCCTATCTTCGTACTACTAAAACAGAGAAATAATGAGCTATTATGAAGTGTAGCTATTATGATGTTTATAATACAAAAACAAAAACAAATAAGAGTTGAAGATAAAGATCAATGTTGCAAACAGTTACATCATTTGACAAGTAGAGATTAAGGAAGCAGACAACTTGGAAAAAAGACAGCAACTAATAATGCCTGTTCAGGCTTCACATGCAGCTTGAATACAAAGGAGGACCAAAGAATACAAAGCGAACTTATCCAGAGCTAAAAATTTGCATAGACCAGCTGAGGTGAACACACATCTGACAGTGTTAAACACCTAGGAAATCCTCCTAAAGAATGGGCAAGAAACTACAGTGACAAATACTTTCTTCCCCTTCTTCTTTAAAGCAGTTCATTGTTCATACAGGCATCGTCCTATGATCATGTCCAATATCAGACTATAAAAAACCAATCCGTAAAGTGTTCTCATGACAATTAAACTCGGAAGAACCCTTGCTTTTACCATGCTGACCAGACAACTTTTCCAAATGGCACCACCCAAAACCAAAACTTATCAAGCAGATTTGATCTTTGGTGCCACTGCAGAAGAGGAAGTGGGCCCAACATCTAACAATCCAAAATGAATGTAAGGCATTCTGAATAACCAGTCCATCAGCAGCAAATTGGAGGCATTCTGAATAACCTCACCTATCAAACCAGATTCAATAACAATCCAAGCAGGTGAGTAAAAGGTATTCATTACCGATGAAAGCACTTTGTTGCAATAGCGGCAAAATGACAAATCTTTGTCAGAAGCCAACCATCGTAGTTCCTGAAAAGGCAAGTAAGTTTCTCAGCAAGTCAGTTTATGAGATGTGATAATGATAATAAATTACAATCTACTGCCTAGGCATTTCCAAAACCATCGACATTGGCTCTTTTTTGAGTAAGGGGCTAGTAACATTTCCAAAACCATTTACTGTGGTATAGACCTTTTGAGATGTGACAATGATAATGAAATGGCTTCTAGCATCCAGCTTCACTACTTGTATCTCTCTCCTTTTTAGCACTTTCATTCAACGGGAGACCAGATCTCCTCTTAATACATCCCAACCATACCCTTGCTGGATGTGTTCTTGTGATCAATCAATGGACATGAGAATGGGACAAGTGAAAAGAGCCAACCTAGTAAAATAAAGCAAAGGCTCTTCCAATATCAAATTACTTGATTAAATAGTTCAAGGGAGGGACCACCAACTAAAGCATGAAACACTGTTGAGTCAATAACCATCGGGAAGTGAAACACCAAGTGAGATCAAGATTGGCACCTCATATAGGTTGGATGGAAATGGTAGAAGCTCAGCATCTCTCTTCAAAGTCCTACAACTACTGCTTCTCATCACCTTGGGTTATGGCTCACTAACCTTGAGTGCTCTGTGTTCCTAGTCAAACTACTAGTTGGGGGTCTAGGGCATATTGTTGCAATCATACATTGGTTGCACTCCAGGAGTTTGGCCTCGGTTAGAACAAAGATTAGCTGAAGGACCCTCTACGAGGCAGGATAAAGCCAACAGCAACAACATAGAGGCTCTGTACCAACAGGAACCAACAAAATGATTATAAGCAGATCCCGGGATTATGCTCAAACAACAACAGCGGTACTCTCTCACTTAAGCCTGAAACTAAAGATGCACATTCTACTAACCAGAACAAGGCCTTGGCCCCAAAAACTATCGAATACCTTTCCTTCCATGCTGAGGCCAATTGCATAATCAAGCAGCCAGACTATCCTAAAACGTAGCCACTCACCTGGGAAGAGATCCTAGACTTTTTCACTTCTACACTATCTGAAGGCAAGCTTGATTGCCGCACCAACCAAAGAAGAAAGCAAAGCTCCTATGAAATGCTTTATCTATGAATTATTGTCCCTAAACTATCAGTTGAATTAATTTAGTCGCTAATATTTTGAAAGGTTTCAGAACCCTGACTTGCCTAATAATCAGTTTACTGGTATTAACACCTTCCGACTCTTTTATAATTATTTGGGAGCCTCTTCAATTCACATTAGACAGATAATAAATGCTTGTTGTGCTTAAACTGCAGTTATATGCGAAGAATCATAATGATGGTGAACTCATGGTGGAAGTAATGAAACTTCTGAAGAGGAAAGGGTTACCACTGCAATCTGGTGCAGCAGATATTGTTTTCAGGTGTGTTGGTCATAACTCGTGACTGCTTCATGTTTTCTCGTTGCTCTTTGGAAAACTCCAAAATGCTTGTTCCCAAGATTTTTTTTTTCAATATTTCTTTGTAGCTCTTCTTAAAATGATTTTGATTTGTATTTGGGTTGACTATTGCAGCATTTGTTACAATACAGATAATTGGCAGTTGATGACCAAGTACTCCAAAAAATTTATCAAGGCTGGGGTGAAATTACGACAAACAGCATTTGATTTATGGATGGAATTTGCTACAAAGATAGGTCTGTGCAAATTCTTTCTTCAGCTATTTCATCTAAAACATTTGTCTATGGTTCTATCTGCGCTTACTGTGGTTTTGGATGGTGGTAGTGTCTGTGGTTGGTGGGAGGGGATTTTACATGGTACTTGAAATTCCTTATGTTGTACACAGGATCGCATAGCAAATTAACAAACAAGCAAACAAGAAAACTAAAAGGAAACACATGCCTCAACATAAACCACCTACCAGATACAGTTATCCCAACCATCAAATGATCCTAATTTAGTTCATAAACGTAAAATCAATTATGAAGTGCAAAAGGAGGAATAACTCACCTGATTCCGCTGTCGTGTGTGGGGCGCCATGGCTGTCGATGCTGAAAATGCGCTCCACCGCTTCGGATACAAGGCACGGGAGGTTCGATTGTAGGTTGGGGTTTTTACTCCGTGCTTAGGACGCTCATTTATAAAACGTAGGGGCTGTTCACCCGTGACTGAGCTGTCCCTCAGTTGTCTCCTCCTACCAGCGGAATACAGCATGTCGAATTAACAAATGGCAATGCCGCAGACCTTTGAGGTAGGGGCCGAGCTTCTCAGTACTGGAAAGTGGTGAAAAAGCCTAGTGGTTCTCCGTACCCACGAGACGAAACAGGAGACGGGAAAGACGACAGGAAGAGGGGATCGACAAGCAGAGATGTATCAATTATTTCGGATTATGGTGTTCGAATCGTACCGCTCGAAGGGAAATGGTACCTCTGTGTAACAACGGGTATGGAGGACTCGGGGTTGGGTTGAAAATGAGTCGTTGGGTTCAATAAAGGGGAACTGGTGAGTGGCAGGTGGTTTGCAGAGGGCTGCCGACATGCAATTCCGATTGGGCTGTGAACTTTCAATTTTGTCCCTGGTCAGAGCAGTCAGTCGGTGCAATTGGTGGGTATTTTTGTAAATAAAGAGGAGACATAACTGAATTTCCGCACAGAGCTGGGACCACTTCTTTCTTTATTTCCAAATCTACCCTCCGAGTGTTTTACGAGTCCTTACGTTGATGGGGTTAGAGTTGGTAATGTACACAGTTCTGTCAGGGTCAAATACGTCTTAAAATGAGTAGGCTTCAAATTTTTTGAGATTCAAATGGTGTTTGTTTGCCTCGACTTTTCGGGACCCCGAAAATTCGGCAAACAAACGCCCCCTTAGGATGGTGATAAGCTGGAGTTCAAGACGGCACCAAACGACTTGAGATTTCCCAAAACGAATCAAACACGCCATTGCTACGTACGGTACCTCGAGTACCACATGCTACGACCTCTCCCTCTCTATATGTCGTTAGTGTAAGAATAATGCTCTAAAAAATTATTTATCTGAATAATAGTTATTTAGATGTCACATGTTTATATTTATTTATTGGATAATATAATGTGACATAAGATATTACATAGATATTATTGAGTGATATTGTAGAAAAGTCATGTCAATAATTAATGAATGAAAGGCGTGAAGTATGACTTTTTCGGTTCTTTGTTCATTTAATGTTTTGTTCTAGATCGAGGTACATATTACTATACGATAGGTCTTCACTCGTTGTGTCTTTATTTAATAGGATGCTGGACTTCATCATTGAGGTAGTTACCTTAAGCAAACGAGTATGCGTAATGTAAGAGTACATACACTAAATGAGATCAAATATGAATACCTCATGTAAGTGATCACTGATGTTAATAAGGTATTCAACATAATTGGTTTATTGTATCCTTAGACCTGAGAAGTTTATATGGATCTATTTATTGTGTACTTGTGCTTTGACAGAGTCATTTGGTGATGATCTTTCTAGATCAAATATTTCAGATAACGTCAGGTATTGTACATAATAAGTGAGTATGTATAAATGTTCAATAAGGAATCTATCAATCTCTTGATGGGGCAGTATATTCAATATATTTGTATAGGATTGGACTAGAAAGAATTCATTGGTCAATGGTATCTTGTAAAACAATTGATAGTTCAACGAGTTACAGATCGTGAATTGATAATTATATGAGTTGACTTAATCGGTGATATGATTCCGGTCTTATTAACTCATGTGGAATATAGTATGGTGGAAGGATAAATAAATGAGTAATGTTAGCAAAAGAGATTTCACAAATCAATCTCAGATACTCGGGGGTAAATTGTGATATATTAATGGACATGATCACAATTAATAGGAGCCTAAAATTCAGAATATAAGAATATAAGGGAGTTGATGGAAAAAGAGTTTTTCCATGTGATCCTAAGACCGAGATCCGAGGTCTCTAACGATCTCACGCTATATCACAGCTAAGGTTCAGAAAAAAAAACTATAAGATGTTTTTTCTAGCCAGTTGGCCACACTACAACAAAAAGTGCGTATAATGACCAGAATATAGGTCACTTAAAACCCCTTTCTAGTCGTTACAGTTAATAGGTGGACCAAATTTAGTGGTCAAACGTTGGTCATTTTTTCTCCGTCTAGAGAAGTTTACATGGACCAGAAATGACAACGTCGGTATTTACTTGATTTCTCACGAAAAAATGGTCACCTAAACAATAGAATTTTTTGTCATTAGACATTTTTTTTAGAGCTAACGTCGTCGATATGTGAATAGTTGCCACAACATATATTTGGTCACCCCTAACAAAATTCTGTCCACTCGTCTTACGTGGTCACTCTTACATGGTTTTTTTCCTCGTCATTATGTGAATAGTAGTCACTAGCATCATATGGTCACCACGAACAATGTTCAGTCTAGTCGCCTTATGTGGTCACTATTAACAATTGACTAATCTCGTTCTATTTTAGTTTCACATGACAATTTTTAAATGGTCACTAACAATATTGTCATGACCACTACGGTTCCGTCCTTTAAACAAATTGCTGACTTTGTCCGTTTGGTGCCTATAAATCCTTTTTCGATGATTTTTTAAACGGACACACCAATACGATTATGACAATTTATTATTTTATCAAAAAATTCCATTTAGTTAAGAAAATGAAATGGTCGTCGTATGACTCTTGATGACGATTGTATATTCTTGTCTATAATGATTGACTTTCTACCATATTATCTATGAGTCGAAATTGAACTTGTTCTTACCACGACGACATAATAGAGTAAAGTGGCAGGAATTGCAATTTTTTTATGACCATTCGCATTGATCAGAAAAAATTCGATGACCACAAACAGTATGATGATGAGAAATATTTTTTTGTCACTACAACCCAGTTTCTGGTGACCAACGCAATATGGTCAAAAAGATTTTGGTCACTATAAGCTCTTTTTGTTGTAGTGCCATTAGGACTTTGAGAAACTTTGTGACGGTTGTGAGGCATGGAGAGGAAGGAGACAAAATATTTGGGTTACTCTATTGTGAAATCAAACGACTCAAGGTGTGAGATAAACAAAACCTGAAGATTACTTGATCTAAGATCGTTTCTTAGATCAAGTAAGTATAATTTTTCGCAGGCAAACTTTCAATTGGATCTTCCATATATATCACTACAAGAAAACACACTTTGGGTGACAAATTTTGTGCCCAGTTCATCAGCTATGGTTTTGGGTGACAAAACTGGTTTGTCACCTAAAGCCCGTCAGACAAAGTTTTAGGTGACGGTTTTTGCGTTCTTTCGCTCGAAACTGTTCGGAAGGTTTTGTCTCATAGCGACGAAATTGAAAATTGTCATGCCCAGTACAGTCCATCCGTTCACATGAGTTGTACGAAAATGCTCTCTACACGTTCGGACAGCTCATGCTAAATGTTCGTCCAAGGTGACGAAATGAATTTCGTCATGTACAATCCGTGTGCGCGATTATACAAAATTGTCTGAACGGGCTTACATAGAGTTCAAACGCTGTCGTAAAGACGTCTGCACCGTTGTTTCATTTATGACGAAATACCTATTTGTCATCCTCAGAACCCGTTCGAACTACTACGTATATGGTTCGGACTCTTCGTTAGATGAACACGTTCGAACGTATTGTTGTATCGTGCGCACGCCTGCTTAATAACAGATCGTGTGCACGCCTTTATAACCGTTCAGACGGAATAATTAAACACAAAGTATGGGGACGAGTAGTTATGCGTGCGCACGTTATCGATGCCAAAAACCGTTCGGACAACCTTTGTTACCGTTCGAACGAGTTGCTACATATTTAAATTGATTTAATTAAATTTTTAAAAATAATTGAAAAGTAATATAAATAGAAAGATATTCGATGCTCCATAATATAATAAAATATCTTCAAATATGCAATCATTGTTAAAAGTAAAAAAAAATACATAATCGATCGGTACTGACAAGGTAGTAAAAATACATAAATCTACCCAATTTTTCGTTTGGATGTCGAATGAGATTGCAGTTGTCTGATCTGCTCCATCATCTGCTCACGCATCTGCTCCGTTATTAGTTGCATTATCCGTTCTTGTTGTTCCACTAGGGTCCTTTGTTACTTCTGCATCATCTTCTGGTGCTCTTCGTCTTTCTTCTGTTGCTGCTCCTCCATCATCTGCCGAAAACGGTCCTTCAAACGATAAATAAATAATAGTGATAAAGCATATACATGAGACTACTCCAAATCACGAGCTGCTTCTGGCTCGTCCATATCTTGTCTGAGGGCATCACGAACATGCGTCAAATGCTCTTACATATTATCCACCCGTCTGATGAGTGTGTGCAGCTGTATCAGAACGACATGGACAGACTGGGACAACTGAGACAATTGTTCTCTCATCCTTATTAGTTACATCCGCATAATATTCAGCTCTTCCGTTATAGTTCTATCCGTTAAAGCAAGTTTGGTCTCCAGACCGGTCAAGCGGCATTGCAGCTCCATGCACAACGAATGCGTCGGCTGCACTATCGCCCGAATACTCTCTTTTAACTCTGCTAAATAGTCGTCTGCCCAAGCTGGTCGCTCTGTTTGTCCCCCCGACATTGGTGATACTTCTCCCAGAACGTTCCATGGTCAACCTAGCAAAAATCATCCGAACGTTATCATAAACCGTTCGCACGAACTTCAAAATGCGTCCTTTAAATTTTAGTTAGCTCGAATGTTACAGAAAATGTTCGAATGTAAAATTATCATCCGGACGTTTTATTCAACGTCCGAACGGTGTAAAAAGTCGTCCGAACGTGTTTCGATGAACACCATCAAACTGCATGATTTGATAGACAGAAACAACACAACAAACTATACAACAGACGATATTGAATCGAAATGCAAGAAATTGAGAAGCAAATTTATGAAGAAATTTTTACCTGAAGTTCCTTGAGAGGTCTAAAACAGATAGTGAAAACGTTTGGGAGAAAAGTTTGAGAGAAGTGAGTGAGTTTGTGATTTTGACAAAGTCTGACGGGTTTAATGTGCCCAGTCACCGTCCGAACTATTATGATTAGCGTTCGTCCATATCTTATCAAATTTAACCTCATTAAATATGTTTGTTTCGAAAAGGTTCTAGAACTTATACGGTATATACTCTAATTATTGGTCCGGACGGTATCGATGTCACGTGTCTGAAGTTTTGCAACGTGGAACCAGACAATTCACTGAAGAAGCATTGATAATTGTGCGAACTTTTTTTCGTACCGTCCGGACGATGTAATATTTTTCATTGGAACGTTGTTGATAACGTCTGGACGTAATAAAGTGTTCATGACGATTTTTAATTTCTTACTATATCCTGATGATGATTATTCGTCAAGCAATGTCCGTTCGGACGTATTACAAAAAGATTCTGGACGGTATTGTAAAAATTATGACGATTTTAATTGTCACTCAGTTACGACGATTTGAAATTTGTCACTCTGCATAGAGTCCGAACGGGTTATTGTTCGTCCGGACTCAATTTTATTTTTTGTGATGAGTTTTATCGTCACTCATTCGCTACGCGTGTATGTCGTCACACCAGAAATACGTCCGAACGGTGTTTTTGACCAGTCCTGACGGTTTTGGTGTTCTTGGATGGTTTTAGGTAATGAAATTAATATTTTGTCATAGAAAATTCACTTAATGACAAAATTTGGTTTGACACCCAAAAGTTTGTCACCTAAAACTATATTTGTTGTAGTGTATGTTTCCACGGTTGAAACGTTGACACACTGTACTATTTAAGTACTCTGGCAGTTTTGTTAATTTGTTTGATTGGCAAGATCATAAATTTTGCATAGCTGGTTAGATTTGGTTTTTTGTTTTTTCTCGATATGGTTAGATCTGGTTGGTAGCAATAAGAGTAATTATACTTTTTTTCTCCGGCGATGAAGGCTTATTAACATTTTGAGCAATTAATCTCTTCGTACGAAACATATGATCCCTAAGGGGTGGAGTTTCTTGCATGCATGAATTTGGTGCATTCTTTTTTTTTTTTTTGCTGAAAAATTTGGTGAATTCAAGTGAAGGGGGACGAGCACCTGAGTGCGGCAAGTTCCAAGAGTATTATCCGTCGTTGTGTCCTGTGGAATGGGTAAAAGGAATCTTCAATTCGTAGTCAAATAGCACCGCGTATCCTCTTCACTTCTGATTCTCTTTTGGACTTTGTGCCGGCTATGGTGGTCAACCGCATGACTAAGGGTTTTTTTTTCTTTTTCCTTTTTGTAGTACTGCAGATTGTGAGTTGGGATGAACAGAGAGCAAATGGAACGTTTCCGGGTCCATTTTAGGAAGTACTCGCAAATGCCTTCTGGAGTTCTTTGAGTTATACGTACTCCAGTGGGCAGTTGAATATATAATAATGTACGACTCAAAAGTAAACAAATGCGCACATATATACATATGGAAGTGAACAGGGAGTTCGGGTTATGTTTTTTAAGTTTCCCTTGTCTTTCACAAGATTTGATGAACCAAGTTCCATACCACCCTGTGAAGTTTTCTTTTTCTTTTTATAAAATAACTCCTATTTTTTTAATAAATTTAGAGAAAATTTGATAATTAAATTATGTGTATGTATATATTT
Organism: Myrica gale; assembly: GCA_963930655.1. Taxonomy (NCBI): domain Eukaryota; kingdom Viridiplantae; phylum Streptophyta; class Magnoliopsida; order Fagales; family Myricaceae; genus Myrica; species Myrica gale. Next base: position 16,125,068 of record OZ005620.1, read on the forward strand.
ATGCTATTAGTTTTTGTTCAAAGTTATATTATTATTTTTCATATAAACACATGGATTTGTAAATCGTAACCCAAAAAATTATAGGTCCACCACTGTTCTAGACCTATCTTCTAACGAATGACCTTTGTTAGCTTTTGAGATGAGTGGTAGATTCAAATTCGAGACCTGACTCCATACTCTACTCAAATTTTAATTAAATATTGCACGTGTTGGACCTCTCAATTAAAATGAGAGTTCAGCCCACATATGAAGAAGAGTGTTAGAGAATATAATTCAAATAATAAAATCGCTCACTTCCTATAAGCATAAGCTTTTTATGATTAGTGATAAATTCACAATCTCGAACTCAAATTGAGTACTAAAGTGGCCATGAGTTCTTCTAGTGTCACTACAAGAAAATCGGGCTCTCTCCACGCGGTATTTTGCGATCTACATCATCTCATCACTAAAATGCACTGGTGAACTCAGAAAACATGAATCAATTGCAAGCAATGCCAACGGCTCAATACGAGACATCTACGACAACTATTGTCTTGGGTCGAAAAAATTTCCATGATCACCTTCTCATTGCAGTAGCTCATAGATTTGTCCAAAAGCATTCTCGATGAATATTGAGCAATCGGGAGTGACCATCACTAACGGAAACAACTGTCAATACATATTCAATTGACCCGTCTTTGTTGGGGCAAGGAAACCAACCAGGGCGGCTGCTTGTGCTTGTCGGCTAATAGCGTTGCACTCTTGATGAAGTGGAACTTGTTGGCACAGAGCAACAGCTTGGCAAGGCTTTTCCCAACGAATTTCACGGTAGTAGTTGCCACCCATTCCTAACGGATGCGTTGAGTTGTCAATGAAGAGTTGCGGCGACACTGCAACCTCAATCCAGCCGTGATGACCCTTTTCCGTAGCCGAATCGCTTCAACAAAAATTTTGCCTAATTTTTTCTACGAAATTCAACGTTGTGGTTGAGCAATTTTCTTGTAGTGTGAAACTCTTTTAATGATGCAGGATAGGAATTTCATGAGTGGTAGATTTATATTTCAATCATTTGTTAGTTGTGTTGGCACTATTAGACTCAAAAAAATCTGATTGAGAAGTATATTTGGAGGAAATTAAGCAATATGTATGTTTGTAATGAAAATATAGATTTAATTTTTGTGCCTTTGAATTGGAGAAAGTAATTAAACAATCTCATGAAGTATCACCTTTTGTCCGAGATAACATGCCATCGATGCTTCGTCAATTAATATATACTAATACTATATAGATAGACATTGTATATGCCATCTAAGTTGTGTTACTTGCAATAGTTAGTTGATTCCTTTTAGGGTTAAAATATCTTTGCATCCTTTAATTATGAGGATTTTGACACTTTGCACTCATATATTATTTTTGTTAAATTACATTCATAACTGATTTCAAACACTTTGTACCCTCCCTTAAAGTTTTGAAAATAATTTTTTTGTGTGTAAAATGACAATTTTATTCTTATAATTTTTTCGTAATGACTATTTATGAGGGAAAAATGTGCAAAATTTCTGAAATCAATAGTTGATAGGTGCAACATGACAAAACTAATAGTTTGAGGTGCACAATGTCAAAAATCTTCTAAGTAAAGGGTGTAAAATATATTTTTCCCTTTTTTTTATAATAATATTATACATATTATTTTTGTGTTATTTGATTTTGTTTCAAATTATGTGGTTGTTTTTGAATTATAAGCCGATGGAAATTGATATTTTTTTTCTAAGTAAAATTGGCTGTTTTCATTTATGACATGCTAGTTGAACTGGTACAATCTCGGGATGTCGTTGACTCATTGGAAACACCATAGCGCTCCATTTATGTTGATGGTTGAGTCGCAGCCTTTGTTTGTTTGGGAAGCATGTTTGAATATGTATTTCCATTGATTATGCTGTTAGATTACTGAAACAATTGGGAGGCTAAACCATAACATGTTAGCTACAATTTACAATTAAATAAAATTTTCTTTCTTCTAGTTGGGAATATCTATAGAAGTCTGCAGTTACGTACTTTGCATATATAAGTAAAAACTTACAAGTCACAAGGTACATGGCAATGGTTTTATTTAATCACAAACAACCAATAATTTGATCTTTGTATCAGTTAAGATTTTACTTTTAAAATCAATGAAAATGTGACCAAATTAGGGTCACATAACATGGTCTTAAAAATTCAAATTGCAATGTATAATTTAAAGTGTAAATTCACTACGTACAAGAAATTCGGCTTCGCACAATCTCTGGTTGAAAAAATTATAATAATTCGTTGATAATGCTATACGTCGCAATAAAATTCGTCGTCGTTTAGCATGTTGCAATTGCCTTGTGAATAATGATATTTAACAATGATATATACGGATCGTTACCATAATGCTCCCACTACGACTAATACCAGCCGAGAAAAGCTTGAAGACATTCGACGCTACATTTTCGTCAGGAAAATCAGCCGTACCAATAATTTAAATCTTTTAAAGTACAATGTGTCAAATTTTGTTATTTATAATGCAAATTGTAAAAATTGTGATAGTTAGAGGGCAAAAATGATAATTTATCCTAATGTTGCCATGCTTTTACGTTATATGTTTCTGATCAACAGTGAGGTTTACTAGCTGTACTGATATTACCTTCAATTAAGCTGAGCTGTAAATTGGTCTTTTAATTTGTTTGTTTGTTTAATTAAACTGGAAATTGGTTAGTAAGATGTTGTTTTGTATTGCTGAGCTGTAATTTGTCTTTTAATTTATTAGTTTGTTCAATTGAGCTGGAAAATTGGTTAGTAAGTTATTGTTTTGTGCAAATTGATTATTAAATGAATATCTTATCCTATAACTAATGGATTTTTCTTTACTTTATTTGATATGTGTGCCTGATGTTTATGTACACATACTTTAGTAATTGGGATTAATTTACCTTATTATTTAGAAGGAAAAAAAAAAAGAAAAAGTAAATTGAGTTCGAGTTCGAGCTAATTTTAAAATTAATTGCTCGGCTCGTTCACTGTCCTAATTACAATTTTTAGCTCATAATTCTCTTATGAATGCAAAGGTATATATTTTAGAATAATCTTTTGTTTGTCTTCTTCATCACTCTTTGAATGTAAAATCTTCATATTTAATTTGTAAAATAAAAATATTATAATTTGATATACGCTTTGATTTTATTTAAGGGTTAATCACATTTTCCGTCCCTATGTTTTACATCTTTCTAAAAGATTGTCTCATATTTTCGTTTGGCTCAATAAAATAAATTTATGTACACATGTCGTTAAAATACGTTCGGGATGAAATTGTTCAAAACAAAACCTGAGGACAATGTTATGAAAGGGTGTAAAACTCAGGGATGAAAAAAGGTCACTACCCCTTTTATTTAAATTCATGCCTTTAAAATTTGTTTTAGGTGGTTTCAAAATTAATTTTGGTTGAACCACATTTCATTAAATAGCAGAAATGATTGTTTATTAAATAGTACATGCATCAACCGGTGGTCTACTAAACAATGTGTTACCATTAAACTACTAAATAGGGGCGAGACTACATAGGGATGGTGGGGACAGCCGCCACCCAACTACCCAGTCCCCCAACGACCCAGGCTCAGGTGCCCAGGTCGACCCAACTTTTGTAATAATTATTGTCTGTTGTGTCCATGGCCTAATGAATTGCCACCTTCTAGTCCATTAAAAAAAAATTAGATATGCCAAAATTGCTCTTCGTATAATATCCTATGTGAATTTAAACAAACCAAAATGAGAAGTACCTGAACTCTGACATCCATCTTGTCAAATTTATCAATGCAACAAACGTTGTTGTCAGCAAGCATCAGTGCACCAGCCTGGACAAAAATTAGACAAGATGTATCACGTAAAACTAAAACAAACCTAATATGCCTAGAGATTTTGTACGAGAGGGAAGACATAAGGAAATTTTCAAAAATAAACATCATTTGGCTTCTTGTTAATGCTTGAATTGCATACTTGAATTTAAATATATAAAAAGGAAAAATTATAGCAAATCTAAGCATAAAATTCTAAGGGTTGTTCTTTTTCTAAATGATGAGGGTGTTTGAGCCCAAAAAAAAGTTTACATCCAGATTGTCTGTCAATAGCTTTTCCATCTCATAGCAAAATCCATTTAAACATCTTGTTCTTAAAACTAACGCATGAGAACAAATGTCTCTACTATGTTCTTGTGCTATTTTAGCTAAAATATCTTTCCACCGTCTTCCTAATGTTGTAAATCAGTGCTACCCCTTCGAAACATGATAATTTAATAATTTAGAAATCGTACATGACATAGTATCATGTTTCCCTTAAAAGTTTTGTTACAATAGACAATACAATCGTTGAAATACTTGTAAGCTTGGAGATATACAAGCATCAACAATATATGTGCTGTAAAAAGGCAAAAGAAATTTTGTAGTGTTATACTGGTTTATCAGCTGATAGAGTTGATATTGGTCTTACCAGTTGCGACTGCAATCGTTGAGAGAATGTTCTCTGCGATGAAGTTTATCTTAGTTGCGTAATAAGATAGGAGATGAATGAATATATGATAGTTTAGTGGTATACACCGAGAAAGAAAATTTTGAAACTATTGAGAACGAAGCTATTTTACAACGTTTTCAGAATATGCAGTCTTATAGGATCCAATTGGCACCTCTCAATATCAACAAATAGTAAGATACATGCATTTCAATATTTTTTTTGTGTTTATAGTCAATTTTTGTTATTTTGACTCTAAGATATTTTTTTGTATTACGTAGTAATTTTTTTAAAAAAGTTTGACCACCTACGATTAGAATCCTGGTTCCGCCACCGCCACTACTACTAAACATATTACCAAGTTTGGACTCACCATTGCGATTGATACAGTTGGATTTGGTGTTATTCTACCTATATGTCATAAGATGAAAATTAAAATTACTTGATTTGAGTCTTAAAATACTAAATCATAACACAATAGTACACATTTATTATCCACTTGAAAAGTTAACATTGTCCCGATACAGAGGGATGAAAATTTTTTGTAATATATTATTAGAATTATACTATATAATTTAAAAAGAGATAAACATAATAGTAAACTTGAACTTTTTATAGGAAAAATTATAAATCACCTACTAGATTTTAATGCCTTTTAAAAAAAACTCACTAGGTTTAAAAATAATAAAAAAACCCACTGAGTTTGTTATTTTGGTATGAAACCTTACTCGACCCAATCCCGTTACACTTATTTAACGGAAAGTTTGCCCCACAATCACAAAATGACACGTGTCATTAAAATAAAAATAAAAATAAATATTTTTTACAAATACAAAATAATAAAAGTATAAAAGTATAATTTAATACTAAAATTTAAATTAAAAAAAAAATGAAAAAGGTTGAGAGACCCGACCCATTCAAGGTGGAGGGGGGAGGCCTTGTCCGTCTAGTTCTGGGCGATCAGAGAAGGAAGGAATCCCGCAACCCATGTGGGATGGGGAGGTCCCCCAACAACCCCATAGCACTGTCCCGGGTGGAGGAAGGTCCCTCCCTTGAACTGGACAGCCAGGGGTAGAGTAGCCATAACGCGCAACCCCTTCCAACTCAACCAACATAATCCTCAGACCACGCGCCAAGCACGCCCGTCTTAATATAAGCGCGCAACCCCTTCCACGTGCCAATCAGAACCCCAAATAAGCGCTTATGACGTGCCTACACAGGTGGTGCCCACTCCACGTCCATACCCAATCAAATACGCACGTGAGACGCGTGCATGATGACGCAAGCATTTCCCCAAACTTTTGCACTAATCCATAACGCGCTCTTTTCCTCCTTGACGCCCAGATGCCCAAACACACACACTCTCGCCCCCTGTGCCGTGTCCACTCCCTCCTTCCCCACCCCTCTCTTCTCTCCCTCTCTTCCTCAAACACCACTTCTCTCTTGCTTTCAATTATTCTACCAAACCCTAACTAATCCTAATCTCACTCACAACCCCAAACTTCCTCACCCCGAAAACCCTAACCCTAGTTTCACCTTCGAATACTCGCGAACTCACGCACCTTTCTGGTTCCAATTTGTCCTAATGGATTCTCAGCCGAACAACCTATTCGAAACAGCGTCGCAGCCCGACACGGCCAACGACGCCTACACCTTTCTGGAGTTCAACACCCAGGGCGAGGACTTCGACTACCCCGAGTTCCGCGATCCGATTCGGTCCCCGGTTGTCACCTGGCCCACACCGTCCGAACCGAATGATCGCGTCGGGGGCGGTCCCGGTTCAGACCACCAGTCTGACGCCTCCCCAGTCTTGGCTGCGCCAGGCGGCGCCACAAAAGCCCGGGCAGTTGGCTCTGGCAGCAGCAGCAGCGGCGGGCTCAGTAACAATAGTAATAACCATAGCAATAGCAACAATCAAGTGGCTGAATCTCTAGCGGTCGGGATGGGAGGATTGAACTTCGAGGAAACGGGAGACGACGAGGGTTACGAGTATGGTAAAGGGGATTTTACCGAGCATGCGTGCAGGTACTGTGGCGTGTCAAACCCAGCTTGCGTGGTGCGCTGCAATGTCCCATCCTGTCGCAAGTGGTTCTGCAATTCCAGGGGGAACACGTCCGGCTCGCATATCGTCAATCACCTGGTGAGATGGCTTTTGTTTATGATGGGTAACATGGGAATTCGGTTGAGTTCTAGGGAAAAGCATCCGTAATTACTCATTTTTTGTTGTTTGAAGAGTGCGAATGAAATTAACAGGTTACTAGTTTGTTGGTTTTCTCATTCGGTTGGACTGCAATATATGGTTTAGTTTTCTTGCGAATAGAAATTACAATTACCAAGAATCTGAGAGTTTTTATTGCTAGATTTGATTTTTGTGACTGATCTTCTGTTAGAGTGACAGCTGTTAAGGAATTCTACTTCCTTTTTTTTATACTGAATTAGAAATTGAAGGTCATGAAGATAGTAAGCAAACCAGATAATGAAAGCAGAAAATCCGAAGGTTTTAACATCACTTGGATCTGAAAACTAACTCGGTTACATGGAATATTTTTTTAAAATGAAGGGCTACACTGACGGTCAGGAGATAATTTTTTCCTGTGCTCGGAATTTTAGGACAAAGGGATCAATGCTGCCACCTTAATGTGGTAATGATGCTTCACACGATGTCTGCTCGTACTTGGTGGGGTTGCATGTTTTGTTAAGCAGCATTTGAATGAATCCTTAACGGAGAGATCTGGAAATTGTTTAGTATTTTCTCTCTAATCTTGTAGAGATGTTTGCTTGTCTCTTTTTGTTGTCTTCCTTTCAAAGTTTTCCTGTTTGGGCATCATTTCAAGTTCTCTGTTTATGGTGCGTCAATAGGGCAGTAAGAAAACAAAGACTCGTGGAAGATGTTCTCGAATGAACCCTGCATTGGTGCTGTGGCCATATTTGATTGCTGCATTGAGTGGGTCTGTAATAGAACTCTATGCCTTATAGTAATTTTGTGTCTATATGGCAGACCTCAACTATAAAAATTTATTTCACTTATGAGTATTTTTGTATGTGTTTCAGAGTTGAGATTGATAATCTCACTGTGGAAGGCTAAAAGGGTAGTTTTGATTAAAATTAAGAATGTTGTAATTCATTCAATTTTCATTGGACACTTTTGTTTGATTTAACCTTTTGATTGTTAAGAATTTACTGTTGACCCATGATGATGTCACTTGCCAAATAAGAGGCTGTCTTGTTCTTTTCAATGTTGATCTTATGTAAGTATACATGCCTTACTGTTGTGAAAGAAAGGAGCGGGTAGAGACTTAGTTCTAGTATGGAGCTGTGTGTATACCACCATCGAAGCTTCACTCTGAAGTGAGAATGTGTGTTGGTTTATAATTAGCAGTGTGCTTTGACACAAATATAGTGCTCTTTGAAACCATTTGAATAAATATTTGCTCTCCTGTATATGTATATCTTTAGTTATGTTTACCAATATATTTGTATGTTTTCTCTACATAAAGGCATCGTTTGTAAAATTTCTATTCATTCAGTGCTTATAAACTGTTAAACATATCCATCAGGTTCATGGAAATATGGTTGAATTTGCTTGAACCAATATTATTGCACCTCTCCATTATAGAGAGTTCCATTTTGCAACTCTACAGGTATCTCTGAATATCTTTTCTTATTCACATTCTAATTTTGGTTTGTAGGTGAGAGCGAAGCATAAAGAAGTCTGTCTTCATAAAGACAGTCCGTTGGGGGAAACAATCCTTGAATGCTACAACTGTGGATGTCGCAATGTATTCCTGCTTGGATTTATTTCAGCGAAGACAGAGAGTGTTGTGGTTCTTCTTTGCCGGGAGCCTTGCTTAAGTGTTAATGCATTGAAGGACATGAATTGGGACCTGAGTCAGTGGTGTCCCCTGATTGATGATCGGTGTTTTCTCCAGTGGCTTGTCAAGGTTAGTGTTATCTAATGCATTGTTTTATGTTCTGCATGTGAAGGGGATTTGTTATCAGTATTGGTAGTCTTGTTTTTTTACTTTGGGTTACTGTTACATTGTAGATACCGTCTGAACAGGAGCAGTTGAGGGCACGACAGATCAGTGCGCAACAGATTAACAAGGTAGAAGAACTTTGGAAGACAAATCCTGATGCTTCCCTTGAAGATCTTGAAAAGCCTGGTGTGGATGATGAACCTCAACCTGTAGCCTTGAAGTATGAAGATGCATATCAGGTGCCCATTTTTTTTGATTGCAGGTTACATGTTCACTTTGCAACCTGTGAAGGCTTCTTGATTTTCATTTTATATGTCTGTTCAATAACAAGTGACTGCCTTTACCTTTTTTTGCAGTATCAAAATGTGTTTGCACCACTTATTAAGCTTGAAGCTGACTATGATAAAGTAACGCTTGTATCCCTATATCTGCTACTCATTTTTTTTCTCTGCGGAGACGTTATTTTATCCGGTTATAGTATTGCTGAAGGAGGATAAATTTGCTTGAGCTATTGTGTGATCTGATAATCTTATTTCTGCTGCAGATGATGAAAGAATCTCAAAGCAAGGACAATGTTACAATTCGGTGGGATATTGGTCTTAACAAGAAGCGTATTGCATATTTTGTTTTCCCAAAGGTGCTTCACTCTCTTAGTTTTGCCTCTTCAATTTGTAATGGTTTTACATCACATTATACTATTGTGTGTTTCCTGATCTCTGTGACATTTCTATTTCCCTGTTTTGAAGACTTAAGTTCATGTTTTGCCGTTTTAGGAAGACAATGAGTTGCGCCTAGTACCTGGAGATGAGTTGCGGCTGCGGTATTCGGGAGATGCAGCTCACCCGGCATGGCAGTCGGTGGGGCATGTGGTATGGCTCTTCTTTTGCGAGACATCCAAGTTAAATCCTGTTTAGTTGTTCCTTTCTGGTATGCATTAATGCTTTGCCACAATCTATGAATGGTATTATAGATTGCTTTGTTTGTTTCAGATCAAGCTGACTGCGCAAGAGGAAGTTGCACTAGAACTTCGTGCTAGTCAGGTAGGTAGTGTAAACTTTTTCCTTTATCCATTGGTGGAGTCCCTATTACCAATTTGCTTATTGTTACGATTTAATGCAGGGAGTTCCAGTTGACCTGAGCCATGGTTTCAGTGTTGACTTCGTGTGGAAAAGCACAAGCTTTGATCGCATGCAGGGAGCAATGAAAACTTTTGCAGTGGATGAGACTAGTGTTAGTGGGTAGGTCAGCTGGTAGTTCAGCTTTCTTTGCATTTTTCTGTACCTGATGATTTTCTTGTAAGAAGTCGTCGATATTGGTCGTCATATATTTGTTTGTGAGGTTCACTGATTCAGCTTCTTTTTTTGTTTGTATACAAATACCATGGTAAGTAAATAGTTAACTGGCTTGTGAAGACCTGGAAACCATAGCAGCCTGAAATTTACCCTGGGCTAAGCTTGCTGCTCAGTTGTGGTTCATTCTGCCAGAATAGGCTGCATTATAATTATATTAGAGCAGCCTATTCTAGGCAATCAATTAAGGAGGGCATGGATGTTTTGCACCTGAATGTTTCTCTTTAAATTGAAATGCCACCTCCCATGCAGGTATATTTACCACCACTTGTTGGGACATGAAGTTGAAGTTCAAATGGTCCGCAACACGCTACCTAAACGTTTTGGTGCACCAGGTCTTCCCGAGCTAAATGCATCTCAGGTTTGTCATATCAATCAAACGCTTCAATTTTATTTTGAACGTGTTCTACAAATGTATGCTATCTATGTTATTGTTGTAAGTCTTGACTACAAAAAAATTAAAGATGTAGACTGAAGTTGCAGAGTTACAGTATAGTAAGGAGATTTTGTAGCTTTAGGTGTGAATGGAACTCTATGAGAAGGTATATCTTGTTTAAAGAGGGAAAAAAGTGGCATTTCCCTATAGCAGGCCTTCCCCACGGGCCTGCTAATGAGCATGTTCTTGCCTAGCTCTTCCAACAATCTAATGGTCAAGAAATCTACATTTTGTTCTCGTTCAGGCTGAGACCCTTTTGGATGGTTCGTGCCTCCACATTGTGCACTTATGTAGGGAACACATTAGTACTGAAGTGTTCTCAGCATATGTTTCTCTACATCTGACGTGTACACTGTGTGATATAGTTTCGTTTACTTCCATAGCGTAGTTAATTGTTTTAGTCATTTCCTTCTCAAAGTTACATTGCTAAGTGTTGTTCATTACTCTATTGATAGGTGTTTGCTGTCAAGAGTGTCCTTCAGAAACCTATCAGTTTGATTCAAGGCCCCCCTGGCACAGGGAAAACTGTCACTTCTGCAGCCATCGTCTATCACATGGCCAAACAAGGCCAGGGGCAAGTAGGTTTAACTACATGTTCTCCATTACTAGCATCTCTTTTTACTACAGTTTCTGATAATAAATTGTTATCAGGTATTGGTGTGTGCCCCTAGCAATGTGGCTGTTGACCAACTAGCTGAAAAGATAAGTGCCACTGGATTAAAGGTGAGGAAGCATGACTTTGCTTGCAGTTATCCCAATTCTATAAAATTAATCCTGTTTAGTATTCTGTTTACTGTTGTATCACTTATTGCCATTTTTTATCACGACTTCCTTTTCTTTTTTGTGACATTTCTTGCTGGATGGATTTACATGAAAGAAAAGTGACATGTATGTGATCGTCATTGGCTTAGAAAAAGTTTGAGAGTAGGTAGTGCATATTATGTCTGGAGGCCTATTCTCAAATCTCCGACCTGACAGACAACAAAATTTAGAAAAGTGGCTATCTTAACACAATTGATGAATTACCTTTTCAACTTCTCTGTCATAGTTGTTTTCTATTCTTGTCTAGCCGACACTGCCCTCAACTCTCTTAGTTTCCTTTGCCTGCACTGATAAATCTCTTAAGGAATGGACATTACCATGGCGTTTGGTTTGTAAAATTTTAACAAAATTTTACTTTTATCAAACACTTCAAAATTTTACTTTTACTTTTATCACCCATTCACCAATTCCAATACACCTCGTTTTTAACATCAACATAAAAGTTTAACAAAATTTTGATAAAATTTTATAACCAAACGCCATGTACACAAAACTGGGTGAAGAACAGTAAGTTCTGCAGATGTTTTCTTGGCAATGGTGGATTATTGATTCCGCCTAGCTGTTTAATTTCCAATCTAGTTAGGATTCTGTATTTTGTGGGATGGAACTTTCTACTTCTGAAGTTTATTGATTGGGTCTGCTTGTTAGAAGAATAGTTTAATCTCTATGAAGTTCCAGAAATGTTAGGCATCAATGTCCTTGTAAGGTTGTTATTGTCTGAATCTGATATTGTTAGGAAGTTTATTTGAATTCCTTAGGGAGTGCTGATGCTTCTAATATATTATTGTTAGACATGATTATGCATCGTCATCTTTTAGGAAAATGTCAAGCAACTTACATTGTTATCATTTTATTTGTTTTTTGCTTTGCATTTAATTCAAATGTTTCTATTCCTGGTTGATGGATTTCAGGTTGTTAGGCTTTGTGCAAAATCGAGGGAAGCTGTGAGTTCTCCGGTTGAGCATTTAACCCTCCACTATCAGGTCTGAAATCACTTGCATCTTCAAATATTTTTTCCCTGAATGCTCCTCTTATGTTCTGTGTTCTTAAAGGTATTTACGTTTTTGCAGGTTCGACATCTTGACACATCTGAAAAGAGTGAACTTCACAAGTTGCAGCTACTGAAAGATGAACAAGGTCAGGAAAGGAATATTCTCATATTCTGTTTCCTTTTACAACTTCTAGAATCTTAGTCTAGCTTGTAAGATGGGTTGTCCAATGCTTCTGATTTGAAAATTTAGAGCAGATGGTTTAATGGTTCGCTAGGTTCTTTGGACTTTAACATTTTGAGCAGATGCAAACCTATCTGGATATCTATTCTCCTGGTTATTTTTTTTTGTTGTCTTTCAGTCTGCTGTTAAGTTTTGTAATTTGTAGTTGTTTATGTGGATACAAATTCCAAAAGAAGCTATGGAGAATGATGTGCAAATTATAGTATGATTCTTGGGAACATATGCAACTACCAAGCTCCATGTGGTTTGCATAGCTTGCACATGTTTTGGCGGTACTTTGCATATCATTTATGTCATTCAATTGTTTTATTTCCTCCGGGCTGTTAGATTGTTGATTTAGGTGGGACACAACTAACAAGGGATTGGCTTTTCACGGTTATGCCCATTCATGAGAACTAGGACGTTCAGAGTTTAAGATAAGGGAAGAGGAGAGAAAGGGCCCCGTCTGCTCTGTTATAGTATGTCAAAGTAACCACATTCAATGGCACCACTATATAATCGGGCACACGCTGCATTGGCATTTAATCTGTGGATGAATTTGATTTTCTCAACCATCATCTTTTTTTTTTTTTCCTTTTTTTCTCCCTCCTAATTGATTTTTGAGTTCTCCATTTCATTAAGTTTTGTGTTCATTGCAATGTTTGTCAACTCGTGGAAAAGTTGTCATGGTTGGGCATTGTGTCTTTTCCTTTTGGCAGGATTTATCATATCATTTATTGCTTTGTAATTGGTTCTAGAAGCGTGGGGTGGGGCTGGGGTTGTCAGATTTCTTGAGTTTATGGTTCTGTGCCTAATTTGAGTGTAAAAGAGAGGCTGCAGCTTTGAACTAAAATTGGTTATTTTCTTAATGTGGTTTTTTCCTCCTACCTTTTACTATGAGTTCAGGGGAACTGTCTAGCAGTGATGAAAAAAAATACAAGGCACTGAAGCGGGCAACTGAGAGAGAGATTTCTCAGAGTGCTGATGTCATTTGCTGCACATGTGCTGGTGCTGGAGATCCTCGGTTGGCAAATTTTCGGTACCGCCAGGTTAAAATGTTTCCTATATGTTGATGGTTTTATAGGATACGTAACTTAAAAACTTACACTTTCTATCTTATCTTCAGGTGCTTATTGATGAGTCTACTCAGGCAACAGAACCTGAATGTCTAATACCTTTGGTTCTTGGGGCAAAGCAGGTACAGAGGTCAAATTCCAGGTTGCCATTCAACTCTACCATTTCATGATTTGTCTTTTGATAGTAAATTACATGTTTAGGTTGTTCTCGTTGGTGACCATTGCCAACTTGGTCCAGTCATTATGTGCAAAAAAGCAGCTCGTGCTGGCTTAGCGCAGTCTCTCTTTGAGCGTCTTGTTCTACTTGGTGTGAAACCAATTAGATTGCAGGTAATGGGAAGAGTAAAGTTCACTTTTGGTTATAACTACTATAACTTGAATGTTGTTCTCAAAGTTTACCTTATTTCATTACTATCCTTGTGGATTCTTTTTGCTCAGCATGAATTGATTTGATTAGTTGCCTTCATAAACTTGCAGAGCGCACATGATGCGTGTGTCGTACTTGAACAGCACTGTTGATATCATTTTTAAATCGATTCCTTCAAAGATAATAAGAAAGCTGTTCTTTCATGTATGAAAGAAAATAATGTCAGAACGATAATAATCTCATAACTGACCAATACCTCATATCCATTAAACAAGGACTGAATATGAGTAGATTATTATGGAACATAGAAACAAAACCCAAGACCACACAGATAGCAAATAATTTTTGTGCTTAACAGAAAAATGAAATGCTCCATCATCCTACCTGTACCCATATGTTATTCTCTATTGTACAACCAGTCACTTGATATTTTCAGTAGCCTAGCCCCCATTTGCAATCAACCTGTAGGGAATTTTGATGTGGGAATTGTTTACTATCAAAGATATGACCTTTAGGATTTTTTTTTTCTTTTTCCACGGTTAGAAAGGTGGATGTGGTTCAGCTATAGTCATGAGTGATATCTTACTTATAAAAAAAAAAGTCATGAGCGATATCTGAAGTCAATTGATGGTGAGAACTTATTGCAGTTAAAAGAAAAGGATTGCAGATTTTTTTTTAATCTTTGTGCCCTTGTGCGGCAGCATTAAAGTACGCACACGCAAGATCGAAAAAAAAGCCATTTCCCCCTCTGTTACAACCTCTTGAATTGGGTTTGTATGGTGGTTGGATTAAGAATTATGAAAGCTGTCCAGAACCCCATTTTTTTTTTCATATTGCATACCCACCCTTCGTTTTCAGTAGCCTAGCCCCCATTTGCAACCAACCTGTAGGGAATTTTGATGTGGGAATTGTTTACTATCAAAGATATGACTTTAGGAATTTGTTTTTCTTTTCCACGGTTAGAAAGGTGGATGTGGTTCAGCTATAGTCATGAGCGATATCTGAAGTCAATTGATGGTGAGAACTTATTGCAGTTAAAAGAAAAGGATTGCAGATTATTTTTTTATCTTTGTGCCCTTGTGCGGCAGCATAAGTACGCGCAATCAAGATAAAAAAAAAGAGCCATTTCCCCCTCTGTTACAACCTCTTGAATTGGGTTTGTATGGTGGTTGGATTAAGAATTATGAAAGCTGTCCAGAACCCCATTTTTTCATATTGCACACCCACCCTTCGTTTTCAGTAGCTTAGCCTCCATTTGCAACCAACCTGTACGGATTTTTGATGTGGGAATTGTTTACTATAAAAGATATGTCCTTTAGGAATTTTTTTTTTTCCACGGTTAGAAAGGTGGATGTGGTTCAGCTTTAGTCATGAGCGATGGCTGAAGTCAATTGATGGTGAGAACTTATTGCAGTTAAAAGAAAAAGGATTGCAGATTATTTTTTTAACCTTTGTGCCCTTGTGCGGCAGCATTAAAGTACGCGCACACAAGATCGAAAAAAAAATAGCCATTTCTCCCTTTGTTACAACCTCTTGAATTGGGTTTGTATGGCGGTTGGATTAAGAATTATGAAAGCTGTCCAGAATCCCAATTTTTTTTTTGTTTTTTCATATTGCATACCCACGCTTCGTTTTACTTTTATGAAAGAACTCTGCCAAGTGTGTGTAAGTGTACATGTGCTTATATTGATGGGATGGTTGTTGTGTGTACCTTATACCAGGTGCTGATTGTGTACATCATGGCTTATTTGTAGTGGTCATATAAATTGGCATATGTATCCTTCACCTGTGTCAATGCTAGCGGTTACATTTTTTTTGTCACGTAGTTATTTGATGCCAACACTGAATATTCTTTTTTTTTATAAGTAAACACTGAATATTCATGTTGCAAGACTGATTGGAACATTCTGTCTGAAATCCTAGGTTCAATACCGTATGCACCCATCTCTTTCAGAATTTCCTTCCAACAACTTCTATGAAGGCACGCTACAGAATGGAGTAACCGTAAATGAAAGGCAATCAACGGGCATTGACTTTCCTTGGCCTGTGCCAAATCGTCCCATGTTATTTTATGTCCAGGTATTAGAACTACCCATCAATCCTTGTGGTTAGATTTTGGTCACGGTAAAACTAAGTAGATTCTACAAAGGATTGTATCGTTAGTTTATTATTGGATTTGATCTCTAGTTTGGGTGTCAAATCATAATTTTGATTTCTGATGCTATTATATTATTATTTGGTCGCTGTGAACTTTTAAATAGAATCAACGAATTATTTGACATCAATGATATTTTTTCTCCCACTATCTGACGTGTGTATTGTCAGCATTATACCTCTTCTATTTTTTGATCTCCCTCCCCCCCCCCCCCCCCGAGATACTGTATTGGTAATAGGGTTATTTTGTAGATGGGACAAGAGGAGATTAGTGCAAGTGGAACATCCTATCTCAATAGGACTGAGGCTGCTAATGTAGAAAAGATTGTAACTACTTTCTTAAGGAGTGGTGTAGTCCCTAGTCAGGTAATCCTTTGGATATTCTTTGCTTCCGTATTTCCATAAATTCAGTATCTCTTTCTCAGTGATTAGTTATCTACCATATTCTCAGATTGGGGTGATAACACCCTACGAGGGACAAAGAGCATATATTGTGAACTATATGTCAAGAAACGGTGCTCTCAGACAGCAACTTTACAAGGAGATAGAGGTAATACATAGACTCTATCAGCAGTGCAAGTCTTTTATTTTACTCGCATTTTCTAAAAGTTATATTTTTCTACAGGTTGCAAGCGTGGATTCATTTCAAGGGAGGGAAAAAGACTACATCATTTTGTCATGTGTGAGGAGTAATGAACATCAGGTTAGTTAATG
This sequence comes from Myrica gale, assembly GCA_963930655.1. Lineage (NCBI taxonomy): Eukaryota > Viridiplantae > Streptophyta > Magnoliopsida > Fagales > Myricaceae > Myrica > Myrica gale. Next base: position 16,141,674 of record OZ005620.1, read on the forward strand.
TGATATGTGCACTAATCTCATCCTGTGTGCAACATCTGCATGCATCAGTTTAATTTCTACCTGAAGACCCAAGATTGTTCCTGCTTGCCTTTTCAATAATGATGCGGTGAAATGCATTTGTGTTTGATTATCATAGATGTTGTTGCCGCCAACATTTACATTGTTGTTAATGGTTATTATTCTCTTCAGATGAAGGTTTTGGCAAACGGTTATGCTCTTCAGATGTTGATATCTTTGTGCTTGGTTTTATGGTTTTGTTCATTTTGAATCCGACTTTTACACAAATTTTCAAGTGAATTAGAGAGGTTGAGTACTCTCAGTTGGAGATGGTATTGCACTTTATGCATTTAACAAGATTCAAACTACGTGTGAAATTTTTTTTGTCAGCAGTGTGAAAGGAATGTCCTTGAGTCGTGAGAATGGTATACTGATATGCCCTCAAGGACTCTTCTATTGAATTGAAATATTGGTAACCACTGTTAAAATAGCAAGATCAAAGTGGGATAAACTTTTTAATTTCCATAAGTCCTCTGTTTTTGCATTACTAGACATCTCTAGAAACCTGATATAGAAACCTCAATTTGCTTCTTAATACTGCATACTAAAGACATTTGTGTTTTTGGTTAATTGGGAGATTTTGAATGTTGGCAAAGCATATATTAGCAGTTCCACTTCTAATTTCTGTCTGGATGTATTCTTGAATGGTAAGATATATGAGTTGACGATTGACTACTGGACCCTCTTTCTAGGGAATTGGTTTCCTTAATGATCCTAGAAGGCTCAATGTTGCTCTAACGCGTGCTCGATATGGTATTGTAATTCTGGGGAATCCTAAGGTCCTGAGCAAACAGCCGCTGTGGAATAGCTTATTGACACACTATAAGGTATTTTTCTATTAATTTGTGCTAGTGTGGCTTATCTAACGCACTATTTTATTCCACGTGCTTTGTAGTGCCATTGGTGTTGAAATGTAAAAACTAGCAAACTAACATATCTCACAGCTTGGCCACAGTTCGTAACAAGCAACTATTTTTTGTTGTTTGTTTCTTAAAAAAATTGTAAAGAAAGGCTGTAATGGCAAATTCGAGATTGCTACTCTCCAAAGAACTCTCTTTAAGTATTCTCATTCAATGCCTTCACATTCAGGCTCTGCCCTTTTATTACATTTGACTAATAACTAATTATCTTAACTATTCGGCCCTTGCTAACAGACTGTAATGCCCAGCCCATACGGTTTCACACCAGCTCAGTAGGCCCATGGGAAGCTTCTAGCAATTTGCGAGCAAAACAGTAGCTTTTCTTCCCTTTCGTTCAGCTCTTCAGTCAAGCACCCTAGCCCTCAAAATCCATTTGGTACAATACCCCCCACGATTAGAACACCTTGCCCGCAAGGTGTAGCATCAATACTTTTCTCTTATCATACAACAAACATGTATTGTCACTATTGCTATCCAATCCCAATCCTTTTCCCCTGCAAAATCAATTACTTGTTCCCCATGGCACTTATATTCGGCAATCAACACAACTTCAAACTCCTCCAAAAGTTGCTTCATTTTCACTTCTATAGACTTCGAGCTTTGACTTCTCTTATCAACTCCTCGTTTTTTGCTTCTGTAGCAGGGACCACCTCAACGCCCCCTTCAGTTTCTGCACCTTCTCTTTTTTGTCTGTGCAAGCAGACAGCAAGCTTTCTTGGACACTATCTTCAAACACCACAAAAAGTGTTTGCTGGTCGTTTTGCTACTGTGCAAATATTTTTGTGTTGTCTTGTAATTACATGGTGTTCCTTGTGATCAACATTTCTTCAAAATGTTGACCTTGTCATAGTGAAATGATTTAAGTTCTAATACAGTAACGCAATTCCAGGTTACCTTTGACTTGCTATTTTTAATTGCTTCGTTCTTACTAAGCAAAGTTTGTAACCTTCCTTTTTTGTCATAATGTGCCACCAGGAGCATGAATGCTTGGTCGAAGGGCCTTTGAATAACTTGAAGCAGAGTTTGGTTCAATTTCAGAAGCCCAAAAAGGTAGGATGTCGAATGGGGAGAAAGAGGGTTTTAGTGGTTTTTTTTTCTTTCCTCTTTTTGTTGTTTTTTTTGGGGGGGGGGGGGGGTGTTGGTCTGGATGGAGTCTGTTATCCATTATGAAGATTCTAATTGGATAAGAGTTGATGTTATGTGTGCTCTTTGACACAGCTTTACAATGATAGAAGACTTTTCTTTAGTGGTACAACTGGAGTTGTGCCTAACGATGCTTTTGGTTCTGTTGCATCATCTGGTCCAAATGGTGATAGAAGAAGCAGTCGTGGTAGGGGTATGTTCTTGCTATCATATTGTAGCTTTGATTTCTTGTTACATCTGGAGTTCTCAAGTCCATGGTATGAAGTGGAGTGACACAGAGGATATGGCTCCAGTCTGCTCACTTTTCTTTTGTTAATCTCCTGATGGCTTCAGTAGGACATAAGTGTGATACTATTTTGATTCAATTGTAGGTGCTTTTGTATCACCTGGACCTCCTAATGGTACCCATAAGTCTGGGGTGCATCCTGCTGGGTATCCAATGCCTCGGGTTCCCCTTCCACCATTTCATGGTGGTCCCCCGTCTCAGCCGTATGCTATTCCAACTCGTGGAGCTGTCCATGGGCCAGTTGGAGCTGTTCCTCATGTCCCTCCACCAGGAAGTCGTGGTTTTGGGGCTGGACGTGGCAATACCGGTGCTCCTATTGGTAGTCATCTCCCACACCACCAAGGCACCCAGCAAGCTACTGGAAATATTGGCTCTAATTTCAACTTTCCGGCTCTGGAGAATCCAAACAGCCAGCCATCTGTGGGTGGTCCATTATCCCAATCTGGGTTTGTTAATAATGTCTGTCCTTGTCCTTTCTTTTTCTATTTGTTTTGTAAGTTTCCATATTCTATGCCTATTGGCATTGTTTGTGCACTGAGCATCTCCTTTCTTATGTGTCAGATGCCAGTTCAAGGGCCAAGCCAAACATTTCGGGATGGATTTTCCATGGGAGGGATGTCTCAGGTATTTGTTGTACCATTGACAGCGATGTGTTATGTTTGTTTTTGTTGTCTTTTTGTTTGTCTTCTCAAGTCCTTTATCTGAAATTGTCTGTCAAATAATCAGGATTTCTTGGGTGATGACTTCAAAAGCCAGGGATCCCATGTTCCTTATAATGTTGCTGACTTCTCCACTCAGGTACACATAATAGAAATCCTAATGCCCTTTCAAACAGTACCTTGACGATTGTCAAAGGTAGTGTTTGGAGATGAATTGGATCAACTTACACCGAGCTCTCTTATTTTTAAAAAGATTTTCCCATTGCAGTAAACCTCTATATAATAGGAGGTTTATATGGAGAGGCTAATAGAGTGAACAAATTGCTTTGGATGTGAGTTATGCTTTTAGGGTTTTGAAAGTGCATTGAAGAGGATGTGTCCGAGACTCCTTTCTTTTTCTATACTCTTCAATTCAAATTGAACAATTTGGTGGGTGTCTTTAATAGATGATTCCACCTTATTGTTTCTTATGTTGATGTGTTGCTGGCATCGTCTGCAGGCTTCTCAAAGTGGATACGCTGTTGATTATGTAACCCAAGGAGCACAAGGCGGTTTTCCAGGGAGCTTTCTAAACCAGAATTCCCAAGCTGGATATTCTCGCTTTGGTACAGGGAATGATTTCATGTCTCAGGTGTGCTCAATTGTACCATCTTCTGATATCTTTATGCCTTACATTTTCATACTTCACTATTCTTTCCTTCTTTTTTAATGAACTTCTGTTTTAATATTACTCTGTTGCAGGACTATATGGCTCATGGATCACAGGGTTTATTTACTCAGGTTGGCTTCAATGACCCCTCACAAGATGATGCATCACAGAGCCACTTTGGTGCGGCAAATGCCAACCAACTTCAGTCTCAGGTTTCTTCCAATACCAATGTTGTTTAGTGGGGGAGGTTTATATGTATAATTATTTTGTTTCTGGGTAAGTTCCTAGGTAGAATTATTGCATTGCCAAGATGTGAGAAATATATGGCCACAAGGAGTTGGAGGCTCCACACTCGGGTTTTGGCTAAATGATTTGCGACTTGGTGACTAGTAATGAGCTTTCTGGTTTATTTGCAGGGCTTGATGAATTCGCTCTACTCTCAGCCCTTTGCTCACTACAACACTCAACCACCACTGAACTTGCAGGCTCCTCAACAGCAGCCTCAGCAGGGTCAGAGCTCCTCCCAAAATCAGAAAATCCACTATAATGGTTAAGAGAGTGGGATCTATGGCCGTGATGGGTTATATTCTTTGCAATCAGCAACTTGGTTTGTGCTCTCATTTGTGCCCAGGTATTATCTGCCGCCCTAGGAAACAGAGGGGTTTTGCCTTTGTCTTTTTGGGGGGGGGGGGGGGGGTCAGTTTGATGATGTCCACAACCATGGTCGATTATTTTGGGGGTTGGGAATAAGACAAGCTGTGGAAGATGAACGGGCATTTGAGAAAGACACTGGGCTGCACATCCAGGGCTGAGAGATAAAAGGATAACCCCACTTACCTGCTTGCAGTTTTGTATGGTGTTGGAGAGAAGGTAAAAATATTTCCAAGGGAGAGAGAGCATTTACATGACATGGTCTGGTCGAAAGGGTTTGGATACTGAAGAGGCATGAAGAAGGCAGGGGGCCCATTTACCACATACTGGGAAAACCATTAATTTATACAGGAGCAGTAACCACTGAATACTTCTACGTACAGCCGGCCTGGCCAGGGGAAAGTCAAGTCTAACCCTTTCTGCTCGTCGTGACATGTAATTATACTTCCACATTATTGAATAGACGTTGTTGGTACCGTACATGTGTTTCTGGGTGCGAAAGTTGTGCGCTGCTACCAGATCGAACCGTACGTGTTGAGATTCGTATATATGAAATTTCTTAGAATGGTTTCCATTTCCAATGTAATTTGGTTTCTCTCGATGCTGAGCTCAACTTCCTTCATGCATACGTAGCTTCAAAAATACCAACTAGCTATTAAATCTGTCCTTCCCTCTAGAGAATTAAAATATCACAAAATATGTACTTCCATGGTATGCTTTAACATTAGAGAATTAAATGCAGCATACATACGAAATTTAAAGTATGACCGACAAACCGTTGTCCGCTGAAGTCTTTGCAACTAGGTTCGTATTAATTATCCCCACTCATTCCCCAACCCTCACTAAAAAGTACCTTCCCACACCGACAAGAGTTACCAACAAACATAAGAAACAATGACGGTAGACACGAAAATGTTTGAAACCACAACGTCTACAAAACTTACAATCCCATATTGACAACTTCTAGAACCCACTAAAGTTAAGTTCTTTACCGACTCTGCTTCAATATACACCGATATGGCTTAAATGAGGTTTTTTTTTTCTTTCCAATTTTCTGAAAACAAAAACACACAAAACCATCTATGGTCTTAACTATGATGGCTCTTGCCTTTTTTTTCAGCCTAGAGTTCGTCAAACTTACTGTACAATCACAAGATGAGCTAGATAAAATCAGGAAAATCCTTGGGTTTTATTAAGTTACCTGTTGGTGAGCCGAAATGGGGCATCTGGAAGAGGCCACTGGCCTCTATGAACAGCACAACAGGGGTGACAAAGATAGAAATGGTGAGTGCAGTGAGGAGGTGGCGGTGGCGGGTAATGGGGATAGATGAATTAGCGGGGAGTTTACAGGTTGATGATGGATGAAGAGACTAATGGTGTGAGAGAAGAGGCGTTGTAGTGGAGGAGTAAGATTTTCCAAGCCTTTTGGCTGGTGGACCATTTTTTTTAGGTCAAGTTCCAAAGAGGAACCGATACAAAGATCAGGCGATAAACACCGGCAAGATCCAAAAAACGGATCGGATAAAACCGTTATATGCTCCATGCAAAGCAGTGGGAGCGGCGGCCGGACTCGGTAGACATATCTACCAGAACCTTTACATGCCAGTAAAGAAAGCACCACAACCCAGTACAAAAAGCCCATGCAAGGGCAGATAAGATCCACAAGGGATCGGACAAAACTTAAGCAAGAACAGGACCAAAATACACGAAAACAAAATACAGAAAGCAAAAAACAGACCAATAACAACAAAAACCTAACAAACACCAAAAATAGACGGAACCAGCACCACCGCCAGCAAACGAGCAGAGAGGCCGATCCACTGCCATCGCAAGGAGAAGCATCGGCGCGTGTACACCATGCGCCACCAGAAAGCCCAACGCGTGTACACCATACTCCACCATAATACGGCAACCAGGAGGCGCTGAGCTCGCCAAGGAGAGCAGGACCTGGCCATGCGGCGCGTGGCTGCCAAAACCGCCCGGAACAGGGAGCACAGGGATGGGCGCGTGAGACCTCACGCGCCGTCCAATGGGAGCCGGACCGGTACCGTTGTGCTCGGCTGGAGGAGTAGACAACATTGAGCAAGGCTGTGGCCACCGATGATGCACAGAAGCACCGAGATCTACCGTCAAGGTTTCGAACAAAAAGGGGAAGGAGAGGGGGAAGAGAAGAAGAGGAAGAATGAGGGGGGGAGGCGGAGGAGAATGAGGGAAAGGGAAAGGGAAGGAGAAAGAAGAGACGGGGAAAGGAGGGAGGTACCAAACAGAAAGGGGAGAAGGAGATGGGGAAGAGAAGAAGAGGAAAAAAGAAAGGGGGGGGGTGGAGGAGAAGAAAGGAGGGAAGGGAGGGGAAGGAAGAGAAGAAAGGAAGGTAGGGGAAAGAGAAAGAAGAGAGGGGGAAGGAGGATGGGGCCGATGGCGGGAGGCCGCCGGGAAGCCAGGGATAAAAAAAGGGGGGGACGCCAGTGCTGGGGAAGGAAGGTTCGAGAGAGATCGGGGGGGTGGACCATACGAGGCTGATTGGCGTTAGGAACGTAGGGGGTGGGTAGGGTGATGGTTTTGATGAAATGGCGCGGATAACTTTAGTTCATAAAGGTAACAATGTGTTGTTTTTCTGCTAGGTGCTGAGTGGCCAGTGACGTGATAAAATTTTGGGTGATATGTAGCGTTGCTGACATGGACTTGGCTCCTGTTAGTCAAACAAACAATCAAATGACAAAATGACCAAATAGTGACAAGGGCCTAAAGTCAGTGACTGAAAACTGAAAAAAAATTCTTAGTGGCCAATTAGTAAAAGGAGTCAAAACCTAGTGATCAAAAATTGAATTTTCCTTAATTTTTTCAAATTATCAATTTTATTCTTAACGAGAGAAATGGATGGAGGGTCGAAATCGAAAAAAGAAAGTAGCTCAATATTGCCTTAATTAACGGCCTACTCCACTGCTTCAAACCTTCAACATTTGGGAAACGAGTCTATTAGAAATCAGAAAGAGAATAACAACGCTTATTGATATAAAGATGATTCAGGGAAGCCATGATTCTTACACCCATATTTCCTAATTTGACATATTAGATGCCAAACTACGAATACAATTTACACAGTATAATTTCCTAATTAAGATTGTGCCACGTGACTATTTGTATAAACTATATATGATTGATGTGATAGGGAATGGAGCTAGGGGGCCATGGCCGCAGCCTCACGAAATTAGCAGCGGAATTTTTTTTTGCTTGATCAAATAATATATTTTTTAATTATTTTTTTGGCAATTGATGAAATTTATTTTTTATGTAAACGAACTCCCTAATACTCCAATCACGACTCAAAAATGTGAAGGTATTAATTAATTAAGTAGAGAAAGCACAATTTTCGCATGTTGCCTTTCAAGTTGGGCTAAAACGAAGTTCATAACTTAGTACTTTTAGGATCAAGAATTATGTAGCGGATCTGGGTCAGGATCCTCACTAAACACTAAACGGGTGTATTTACTAAAAACGCAAAACCAAAATTTCCAAAGTGGCAAGAGGCCAGTGAACAGTGGCAGACGCAGGGGTAGTGAATTCGAGCGGCTGTCACCCATTGTTCCGCTCAAAAAAAATTTTTACATGAATTTTTTTTCCATAAGTTGGCTTGGGCCCAACACCCATTATGCCCAAGACAACTAGAGCCCAGTGGCATTTTGTCCTGTGCGGTTTGGGCTCGATCCCCATTAGGCCCATACCATTTTTTTATAAGCAAAGGATGAAACGACATCGTTTCACGATCTGCTAAAAAACGAATAAATAAATAAAAAGGGATGAAACACACCCTGCTTTAAAAAATTCCATCCCCTCTTTAACTACAAGAAAAAATACTTCGGGTGACAAAAAAATTTGTCACCCCAAGTACTAATTTCGTCAACTAAGGTTTTGGGTGACAAAACCGAATTGTCACTCAGTTGGTCACCTATAGCCCATCAGCCAATGTTTTAGGTGATGATTTTCGTGTTCTGTCACTAGAAACCGTTCGGACGGTTTGATGCCATACTGACGAAATTAAAAATCTTCATGCACAGTACAGTTCATCAGTTCTCATGAGCTGTGCGAACGTTCTCTCTAACCGTTCGCACTGCTCATGCAAACAGTTAGTCCAATGTGACGAAATATATTTTGTTACGGAATAAACGTTTGCACCGTTATATAATAACGTCTAAACGCTAATGTAAATATGTCTGGACGCATTTTGAATACGTCCGCACCGTTGTTTCATTGTGACGAAATATTTTTTGTCAACTTAAAAAACCGTTCGAATTTTTACAAACAAAGTTCGGACACAATTTCCGCAGAACACATTGGAACGTGTTTTATTACCGTGCGAAAGGTTTCTCATACAAAATGTGAGCATGCTAGAAATATCGTTCGGACGGAGTAAAGGTTCGGACTTGTTTGTAAGCGTGCACACGTTACAACGTTCGAAAGACTTTTGTTAGCGTTCGAACCGTTTTCCACAAATTTGAATTAATTTAATTAAAATTTTAAAAATAAATATATTCAATACTCGTAGTATAATAAAATATCTACAAATATGTCATCATCATTAAAAGTTAATAAAATACATAATCAATAAGTACTGACAAAATAGTGAAAATACATAAATCTACCAAAATTTTCTTTTGGGTGTCGTACGAGATTGCAACTGTCTGATCTGCTTCATCAGCTGCTCACGCATCTGCTTCGCCATTAGTTGCTTCCTCCATTCTTGTTGTTCCACTAGGTTCCTTTGTTTTTCATGCATCATCTTCTGATTCTCTTCGTCTTTCTTCCGTTGCTGCTCCGCCATCATTTGCATCAGCTCTTCGTCTTTCTTCCGTTGTTGCTCCTCTATCATCTGTAGATGCTATCGCATCGTCTGCTCCACATCTGACCGCTTAACCAGAAGCGCTTTATATTCCATCTGTCTAGCCCTCATCTCCTCAATCTCTAATTTGGCCTCCTCCAATTTTCGGAACAAATCAACGGACGCTGTTGATGAAGATGATCCAACAGACAGTACTGAACGGTCTAAACCTCGCACGTAACCCGCTTTCGTCCCTAACACCTCAGTGAAAATTTCCAATTTGGTGTATGACTTTCCCTCTAACTCGTGCTGCAACTGTAACACCTTCATTTTTTCCTACAAAATTAAAAAAAGAAGAAGATAAAATTAGCATATATGAAACATGAACGCATACGAATGCATCATTAAATCTAACGTTACAACTTACAAAATTTTCCCGTGCATCTTCTGATGTCCACATGTCATCCTTATTAGTGTGTGTCTTTTTATACAACAACGCAGGGCTAATCTTATAAGATTATGGATTTTTCTGTACATCAAAAGAAATATAGAACGTGCATATTAAAAAACCTAAGTCATTTATTTAAATAATAAATAATAAAAATGTAAATGTAAATTTATTACTTACTAACAATGCTTTCGCGCGTTGGAAAGACCTTGCTCTAGATGTGTGTACAATCTTCAGCTTAGCTTCATTCTCCTTGTTGATTGCACTCCTCCTTTCCATTGTACATTTACAGTTGTTACCACAAGTAATAATAAAATAAAATAAAATAAATGTTCAGGAAAGAATAAAAATGTTTAACCTGAAATTCCTCGCTCGTGAATAAATCACAGACATGAGTCCATTCTTCCTTGTTCATATCGGGATACGAGTGTTCTAAAGCCTCTTCTTTGGAATTAAACACCGAGTAATATTGAAACATTCTATTTCTGTGCATCATGTACGGTGTGTTCATCGTCCTGTATGTATAAAAGTTTCAATAATTAAAACTTAATGAATTATACATACCGCACTCGGTTCATTACGTACGATTTAACCTCGTCGGGGACCTCCTTCCGCTTACTCGTCTCAAATGAGACATGAGTTGCTCTTCCATACCCGATTCAATGCGGTTGGACACTCAAAATCAACACTCATCTTCTCCTCTTGCTCAAATCTCTCATTTTCTAAGTGTTTCCCGTTTTTCCTCCTCTATCTGCTATTCTAACTCTTTGAAACGATTGAATATCGTTCGGACGAGTAAAATAAAGTTCGGACTCTTATGTATATTAGTTTTCCAGGGAATTGTTGTCGCCTAAAATTTCCGAACCGTCCGAACCACTGCAAACAATCCGAACGCTATCTTTGGTCTCCGTTTTAGTAATCCTTAAACGACAGCGTCAGGTTATAACACAAATGTCTAAACTCTAATAATAAGTCCGAATGGTATCTTACATTGCACGAAGCCGTTTGGAAATCCCCAAACGACAGCGTCTAAATGAAAGGATCGTAAACGAAATCTTCCCAACCGTCATCCGTGATTTTTAGAACGTCACCGATTTGACTCAAGTGCTCCTCTATATGCATGACCTGCTGAGTCAATGCAAATAACTCAGCACTGGTTGCCGCTTTCCTCATGTCCTCCTGAACCTCAGTGATCTCCTTCTAACACCCAGAGTCCATGTCCATGACCTTTTGCTCCAAATTTGTCAGCCGACAACTGATATCACTAACTATCTCATGGGTGGGTCGCAAGATTGATTGCATCCGCTCAGTCAGCTGCCCCATCATGTCGTCCATCCAACCCGGTCGTTGTGCCCTAAATCCCTGGGTCAAACTCTGCCGAGGATCCTGCTTCTCCCTCGTCTACTCAGGCTGCTCCTGTCATCTAACTTTAGCAGCCCGAGCGATATTCAGTGCTCGGCCTGTCTGGGCAATCGATTTGGAGAGCATTGTCTTGTTGATAGACCCAACTGGAATGGCCCTCGGCTCGTCAACACCCTCAGATACCAGCAGGGAGTGCAGGAACTGGGTCCATAGAATCTTGTGCAACAATGATGTTAGAGCATCCGTCTTCAGAGCCTCAGCACGAACGAACAGATAAATGTAGGACGTCATATCAACAGGTAGCCCCCGAACAACTACCAGATACAAGAACTCCATTCGACTATAAGACAGCTCCGTAGTGTGCTTTCTCAGGTTGATGACGGAGCATAGGATCAGGTGCATGATCTGCCAGAAAGGACGCAACTGCCCGTGTACCATATATGGTCCATCCAAAATCGATGTATCAACGCCCAGCATGGTCCGGAATACCTCGACCATAATAGATCGACCCTCCTTGATCATTGGAAGGTTGAGAACGCTGCCAAATCCCGCTCGTACCCCAAGAATCTCGCCAACTCGTCTGATGAGAATGTGATCGGAACATTACGGACTGTGATCTCCATGCTAGGCTCCCGATGTTCGTCGCCCGTAAAATGGAACAATAGAACTCCCGCACTAGGTTTGTCGATGCATACCCGTTCCTACGAATCAACGGAATCCAACCTATCTCCTCCACCACCTTCGGAAGCGTCCAGCCCTCAAAAGTCAGGTCGTAGAAATCTGCCAACTTTATGTCCAGTTCGACAACAATCGAGCGGGACATAATAATTGTTGTATGCTACTCCAACGTCAAAGTAGAACCGAAATGTTGCTCGATATCAGCCTGGCCGCTCCTATGTGCAGGCTTGCTCTTTTTTTTTTCAATCGTGCAAACGCTTGTTATGCAGAGACCGCTTGTTAAAGAGTCTGGATGTCTCAAAAGAGACCGGAGCAAAAAATAATATATCCCTAACGTTAAACAAATAAAAAACTATTTAATTTCAACATTAAAACGTCCGAACTAAATTAAAAAGCGCCCGGTGAAAAGCAAAATGACAACGTATCCCTGAAGGGATGCTACTTACATCCGAACATGAATTAAAAGAAGTCCGAACGCACAAAAGATAATCAAACTTTTAAATTTAATGAAAACATGTCCGGTCTACTATCACGTAGCGTCTGGACCACTCCAAATGACAACGTATACCTCTGAATTGCAATGACAAGTGTTCGAACACCAAAAAACAGAGTCCGGACGCTGAGAGGAGGACCGCCGAGTTAACTCAGCCATAACAGCTAGGGTTGTGCACCGGTACCGGTGCAGCAAACCGCTCCCTGTCCCGCGGTGGCAGCCGCAACCCCCTCCGCGGCTGCAGGTTTCAAGGCCCCTCTCTTCTTCCATTTTCGAGAGGGCAGGCTGCAGCCGCAGCCCCCTCCTCGGCTGCCCCAAAATTTCTCACCCTTTCCCCCTCCCCAAGGCTCGATCGGCGCCTATGTCCTCCACCATCACAGGCGATCCTCAATATCATGACGCCTCTAGCCCTCTACAGCAGACGAAGATCTCTAGCTTCTCTCTCTCTGGCCTATGCTTTGATTTTTCTCTCTCTTTGCCCTCTATGAATCTATGATCTGGTTGCTTTGATTCGTTGTTGGGTTGATTTCGTTTTGGGATTTGCCGATTTAGGTTGATTTTGAATGCGAACGCCTTTACTGGTTGATATTTATTTTTTATTGGGTTGCTACCACTTCAACCACAAGCTTTTATTTGTTGTAGTTGTCTGCGTTACTCATGGCAGAAGGGTAACAAGCAACGTTGGGTAGATCTGGTTTTGGTGGCAGTAACCGCTACCGCACTGTCAAAACCGTCTCCGTTAGGTGCCAGTTTCCACCCTTAACGGTTCCGATTGCGGGGTCCATTTTTGGACAACCACCCGTAGCGGTGGCGGTTGAGGGCATAACCGCCACCGCCACTGCTGATGCATAGCCCTAATGACAGCGTCCATCCTCCTCCACACACGCCCAAAAACACAACCAAAACATAAACTAACATACTTAAAACAATGCTAATACTTAGCATAATCAATTTCAACGTAAAAATCAATCAAAAAACACTATGTACTATGCAAAAAATGGAATTAAAATTCTATACGTATAACTATAAAAAAGTCAAATTTTTACTGTTAAAATCGTGTTACAAGTAAGCAAAACATACCTAAGCGCGATTAGATCCTCGAAAGAGTGATATTACGCCAAGATTTTAGAAGAAAATAATTGAGATTTAATGGGAGATTTTTGACGAGAAATGACGTGGTAGTTTTGAACTCGTTTATCTGATTTGAAATTTCCCTTAATCGTGGTAGTACGACTTCCGCTTAAATATTTTTTCCCTGCCATATATACTCCCAAACTATTTTTCTATTAAATATTCCACTAAATTCTTTTAAGGGCATTTTGGTCATATGATCACCATGATAATTAGTCTGCCGTAATCTTGATTATTATGCATTCTACTATAAGAGGGCTTAGAAATTAGTACGAATATGAGACGTGACACCCATAGAGGATGCCAAACTATGAATATAATTTACACATTGCAACGATACGGTATAATTTGTTATTAAGATTGTGCCACGTGACTATTTCTATAAAATAAGATTGATGTGATAGGGAATGGAGCTAGGGTGCCATGGCCCAGCCACCCGAAATTAGCAGCTGGATTTTTTTTTTTGCTTGAGCAAATAAGATATATATATATATATATATATATATATAATGATTTTTTTTATTTTATTTTGTATTTAATTTGGCAGTCCACAAAATTTATTTTTGTGCAATCGGCCTCCCTAATATTCCAATATTGACCTAAAAATGTGAAGCTATCAAGTAATTGAGTAGAGAGATCACAATTTAATTCGCATGTTGCCTTTCAAGTTGGGAAAAAATGAAATTCATAACATACTTTTAGGAACATGAATTATGTAGCGGATCATTGGATTAATTAGGATCCTCTCTAAACAGGTGTATCTACTGAAAACGCAAAACCAAAGTCTCCAAAGTAAGTGGCAAGAGGCCGGTGAAGGAAGATAATGTGCATGGTAACATGATATATATATATATCATAATAATTTTCTTGCTCGTTTGGTTTTGGAGTCACACGCGTGCGCACATATATATATATATATATATATAATGGTTTACAACATATATATTAAATCGCACGAATTTGTTTGCTCAAAGTCCATCAAATCGAATTATATATCTCGTGAAACGAGAAATACACCAAGAAACAACAATTATTCTCCATTCCATTGCCGTCTGGTCAGATTCCCGTGGATGCTTCTCCATGATCATGATCTTCATCATCAACCTCTTAATTTTTTTAACAATGCTATTCCGTGTTTCCACAGAGATTTCTTCTGCCTCTGGATATTCAGGGAACCAAAATACGAAATTATTTTGTGCAAACCTGTCCTTAATTAATATTGGATGAATCATATTCATATAGATTAAGCAAGAAAGCAAATAAAAAGAGCACAAGTTCACATTATAGATCACCAAGACATGCAAAGTTAAAAATTTGAGAGAGAGAGAGAGAGGTGGGGGATTGTTACCATTTTGATCTGTACTTTTTGGGGTAATTCTAGACCGTACGTCAACATACAGTCCTTTATACAAGTATCCCACCACAACTGGTGTATGGGATCCTTCATGTTCAACTCTTCTAACATTATGCTACACGTTTTACGGCACTCATCTGCTAATTCTATGATTTTATGAGTATCAGCAATATCATGAGGTGGATATGGAGAGGAAAGTAGAGAGCTGGGAGAGGGGGACGGGGCAAGAATATTAGGGAAGAAAGGGGAAAAGGAAGAGTTGTCAGCAGCTTGCACCACAACTTGAACAAGGATGATCCATACGGCCACCACCACCATCATCTTCTCCTTCTCCTCCACTTGAATCTGTTTTTGTTCTTCAGAATTGTCTCGCCTTAAACCACAATTTATAGTATCCAGAAACTTTCTCATTTCAAATATTTAGGCTACGTTTGGCCGCACAAAAAATTCTCTATTTCTCGTTAAATTTTTCCCTTTTCCGAAGAGCTGCGCGCCAAAGCTTGTCGTATACATACAAAATTTCTTAATAATTTTTGATGTGTTGTGATATTATTTATATATATATATATATATTGGGGAGAATCTGCCCAACATGCTGTGCTAGAGATCCCAGGCTAGTACGTACCATTCCATCTCACAAAGAGCCAATAGCTCCCAACCCTTCACGTGGGTGGACCAAATCTCCCTATGCACTGTATGAGGTTTTTTTGGGTATCTTTTAAAGATTTTTTTTTTTTAATTCTAATTTTATGAATTTATAAAAGAAACACAAAAAGTCTAGTCACGTTAATCCTTAAGTAGTGACTTTCATAAACAGTCAAAAAATAAAAATAAAAATCTCGAAACTCCGCGGCCTAATTAAACACGTGCGTGTTCAAATTTCTCATCCGCTTTTAGAGAATCCAATGAATAACAATTGACAACATCCTCTCCCTCCCAAATTCCCAATGGCCCGACCTCTCCCCGAAAGCTAAACAATTTTTTGCATTAATTCAAATAAGACTGAAGTTTAGAGAACTGGTTGCTTGGGCTTCAAAGAGGTTAGATAAAGATACATATAGAGAAGTAGTGTCCGCTAACTATATTTATAGTCTCAATTAGGCCGTGAGATAAGCATCATTAATGGGTGGGAATTAGATAGTCTTATTTGTTTATCTATTTATGTTTTAAATTCTTTGGGATAAGAATCATTAATGAGTAAGATTATTGATGTGACGGTACCAATCACTGAGAGATGTGCAATCACCACACTTAGAGGCGGAGTCAGCATTCCAGGGCAAGGGGCAAATTTCTAAAGAGGTTGGAGACAGAGAGAGCACTGTAGGTTATGGGTGGAAGTTTTCAAGCGATGGGGGCGGCCAACCCCCACCGCCCCTCGCTGGTTCCGCCTGTGACCACACTGACGAGATCAGGTGGGTGCTCTCCCTTAGGCAAAAGCACATGTGCTTCACCTTGAATTTTCCTAGTGTATGGATTAGCAGAGAACTATCCTGGTGGAAGAGGTAGTGCGATGCAAACCCTGACTCCAAGGGTCAAACAGAGCGTGTTGGTAGGGACATCTCATTTAGAACATTGACTTGAAAATTCCGAATCTGAACTTGTGATCCGCGAGTCGTTGACCCATAATTTGGCATCTCATGCATGCATTTCATATTGTATGTATTACTTTTAAAATTTATTATATCCTGGTTATTTTTCTCGTTGCTTATTCTTTCTTTTATGTCATCCATTCCTCCTCAACTTTATTGAGTCCTTAAGATTCACCCATATTTTCTCTTTTGCATATACCTATTATTGATTTCCAAATTGTGAGGGCGTTCGAGAGCCACCAAACTATTGACCTCAATCCGTCATACTCTTGGTGCATTGATGACAACTCGTAGATGTTCAGTTTATGTTATGTTATGTTACTTTGACTTTGTTACTTTGATACTCTAGTAGTTATAGATATCTCGGTTAGATAGACTAGGGTGAGCTCTTGGAATGCACACATTTTTGTAAAATGTAGCGGCTTTTGTTTACTTTTTTTCCACAATATGTATATACTTTTTTATTTTGCGTATTTCCAAGCACTTTCTTACATTTGAAGGATCATTTTCAACCATATATTATCTGATGTGAAATTTCTCGTGATAGTACTACTTTCACTTCAAGATTTTTTGCCTACCAGACTCCCAAATTATTTTTCTATTAAATATTCCACTATATTCTTTCAAGGGCATTTTGGTCATTTGATAACCATGACATTTAGTCTGCCGTAATCTTGATTTTTATGCATTCTATTATTATAAGAAGACTTATAGGTCAGTAGAGACGTGACACCCATAGAGGTTGCCAAACTATGAATATAATTTACACATTGCAACCATACGGTATAATTTGCTAATTAAGATTATGCTACGTGACTATTTCTATAAACTAAGATTGATGTGATTGGGAATGGAGCTAGGGTGCCATGGCCCCAGCCTCCCCAAATTAGCAGCTGTTTTTTTTTTGCTTGAGCAAATAAGATATATATATATATATTTTAATGATTTTTTTTGTAATTTGGCAGTCCACAAAATTTATTTGTGTGTAAACGGCCTCCCTAATATTCCAATCCTGACTTATAGAGAGCACAATTTTTGAATTTTACGTTTCAAGTTGGGTTAAAATGAAGTTCATAACTTGGTAGTTTTAAGACCATGAATTATGTAGCGGATCACTGGATCAGTTCCTCTCTAAACAGGTGTATCTACTGAAAGCACGAAACCCAAGCTTCTAAAGTGGCAAGAGGCCGGTTAAGGAAGACAATGTGCATGGTAACATGATATATATATATATTATGGTTTACAGCATATTATTTGCACTATTTTTTTTTGTTCAAAATCCATCAGTACACATCTTAATTATCTCGTCAAACGACAAATACACCGAGAAACGACAATTATTCTCCTTTTCATTGCCGTCTCAGATTCCGGTGGATGCTTCTCCATGATCATGATCATCTTCTTCATCAACCTCTTACTTTTCTTAACAATGCTATTCCTCGTTTCCAAAGAGATTTCTTTGGCCTCTGCATATTCAGGGAACCAAAATACGAAATTATTATTATGTGCAAAGCTGTCCTTAATTATTGAATAAATCATATTCATATATATTAAGCAAGAAAGCAAATAAAAAGAGCACAAATTCACATTACAGACCACAAAAGACATGCAAAGTTAAAAATTTGAAAGAGAGAGAGGTGGGGAATTATTACCATTTTAATCAGTGCTTTTTGGGATACTTCTATACCATACATGGACATACAGTTCTTTATACAAGTATCCCACCACAACTGGTGTATGGGATCCTCCATGTTCAACGTCTCTCCTAACATTTTTCTACACGTTTCATGACACTCTTCTTCCAAGCTTTTTTCACGAGTATCAGCAATAGCAATATGAGGTGGATATGGAGAGGGAAGTAGAGAGGGAGAGGGGGACGGGGGAAGAATATTAGGGGGGAGAAGGGAAAAGGAAGAATTATTGTCATGAGCTTGCACCACAACTTGAAGAATGATGATCCATACCACCACCACCACCATCTTCTCGTTCACTTGAATCCGCTTTGTTCTTATTCAGAGTTGTCTCGCCTTAAACCACAATTTATAATAGTATCTAGAAACTTTTTCATTTCAAGTATTTATTAAGGCTACCTTTGGCTACACAAAAAATTCATTATTTCTTGTTAAATTTTTCCCTTTTCTTAAGTGCCAAATGTCATTTGCATTAGTTACTTATTCAGAGTCACCGTAATATTCACTTTTATAAACAAATTAATCTTTAGGTATAACTTTGAACGGACTGGTCCATGTGGTCCAATTTTTAGATATATGTGTCATTTTGTCCATCGAAAGCTAGATTAACGGAAGAATTCATAAGTTTGGGGTCGAGATGTTTATTGTCGTTGTCGGATAACCTATTTAGAACTCTGTTTTAGTTAATGGGTTAAGTTTTGATAGAAGAAATGATCTATGTCTAAAAAATGGATCGATTCATTCACAATTATACTTCAGAGACTGATTTGTTAAAAATGAATATCACAAGAATTGTAACAGTAATTAAATTTTTGTAATTGACCCTCTTAAACAATTACCAACCCTTTGTAATTTTCTCTACGAATAAAATCTTAGTTTTAAAATAAAAATGACATGTCATACAGTTTTCAACTATTGGATCCATATCTCAACTTTGGGGTAACTTGCAAAAAGTGGTAGTTAATTTGAAGCATAATGCAGGTGATAACACATGGTGAAGTGGCCGGCGGATTTCCCCCACCCCCACGTACCCCTTTACGTGGGTAGACCACATCTCCCCACTGTAAGACTTTTCTTTTTCCCAATATTTATCTATTGGTTTTTTAATTATTTTTTTGGTACCTTTTTAATGTCTTTCATTTTATTTCGAATTCCTTTTATGAATTTGTATACAAAAGAAACACAAAAATTATAGTCACATTAATCGGCATCTAAGTACTGACTTTCATAAAATGTAAAAAAAAAAGAAAAAAACTCTAAACTCCGTGGCCTAAGCACGTGTTCAAATTTCTCATCCGCTTTTTTATGAGAATCCAATGAAGAACAATTGACAACGTCCTACCTCCCAGTGGCCCGACCTCGAACTCGCCGGAAGCTAAACAATTGGTTTGCTTTAATTCAAATGAGTCCGAAGTTTAGAGAACTGGTTGGGCCCCAAAGAGGTTAGATATATATATAGAGAAGTAGTTTTCTGTGTCCTTTGGTTTTGGTTAAAGTCCTTCAATCCAACTTTTTATAATCGCAGTTAGGCCGTGGATAAGCATCAATGGGTGGAAATTGTATATTCTTATTTGTTTATTTTTTTCCGTTTTCATTTCTTTTGAGAGGATGTAGGGATTATAAATTAATTTATTTTTCATGGTATCAAAATTCATTAATATTACTTGTCTTTTTATATGATCTAACTGTTAATATTATGTCATCAAAGCAAAGAGAAAGGGGCGCATCTTAATCCGTGAATGAGTTAATCAGGAGTACTATTGTTCAGCTGGCCGACCATAATTTGACTCTTCACAATAACAAAACTCTCAACTTAAATAATGTGTTTGGTGTCCCTAATTTGTTGTGGAATGTTAAGTTCTCGAGCTCGATCAAGTTCGGTCAAGTCTATCCCAATCCGGTGCAAAGAGGGTGCTATGCATTTAACATTGGATGTTACTACTAATATTTATTAGACAAAACCTTTACCAATCCTATTTTATTTTGAGACATGGTCATCTTAGTTATTATATTAAATTTTTCTAATAAAAAATGCAAAATATATAGCGTCAATACAGTAATACCTTTTTCTGACAAATGGAATATCCATTGTATAGTAATTAGTTATTATAGTAATTTTTGGAAAATTGACAATATAGTCACTAGGTTTCATTTTTTTATTATATGTTCACACAGTCAATACCCTCGTGACGATTTGGTCCTGCAGTCAAACTTTCGTCAATCCATTTAACGGAATGTCCTGCCACGTCAGTTTTTTAACACGCCAGCATCACACGTCAGCCAGATTAACACGTCAGCCAGAATCTTTAAGTAAAACATTGCGTTTAGTCATGAAAATTAATGAGAAATTGAAAATATGGTCACTAGGTTTATATCTCGTTGACGATTTAGTCACTAGATTTCATATTTTTATATTATGGTCACTGAGTCCAAACCCGTGTGACAATTTGGTCCTTTCATCCATATTCTGTCAATCCATTTAACGGAATCTAATGCCACGTCAGCCTTAAAAACGACATATAGATTAACCACGAGATAAAATTATCATTTTACATGTAAAAAAATTACTTTTTGATTAAATTGACGAAATTTTTTAAATGAAAATACGAAATATCTGAAATTAATAGTTGTTAAGTGAAATGTAACAAAAATAATACCTAAAAGTGAAAGTAAAGAGTGTCAACATTTACATAATTAAAGTGTGGTAAGTGTATATGTCATTTAATAAAAATATAACAGTCTAAAAGTAAAATTTCCTACATTGGCTCATGTCTATGTGGCATCAAATACCGTCCCATATTCAAGCAAATATCTATTAATTTTAGCAAAAAAAAATATTTATTATAACTCTTATAACTCACTACAATATTGGCGAAGCCTTGTGTGGATGTGACAAGAGCTAAAAAAAGAAAATAAAATATATCATGATTTCCTTCCACGCAGTAAATGAATGGGAGGAGATTCTAAATATGGTCAGCTGTCTCATCTCTTATCATGTTTTTCATACCTCAAAGCCTAATTATTTTTTTGTTTTAGTGGGTTATGATCTACAGATAAACTCAACCTCGTCATCAGTCATGCTACCTTTGCTGATCACTTGCAACAACTACCGCATGATAATATCACTTCTTTCTAAGCAAGTGAATATAAATTTTCATTGCTTATAAAAAAAAGAATATAAATTTTCATGAAGTAGCAACTGATTCTAGATCGACTGAACAAGACGAAATGAGGGATGACCCGGGCGATGGTGCCACAGAGAGAGAGAGAGAGAGAGGCACATTCACCGATGAAGGTGCATGAGGAGGAAAAACATAAAGGTCGTTTCTACTTTGTCGTGGAGAAGCACTTCCTTGGTGACAATATCCTTCACAAAGAAGAAGTCAAGGTGAAACTCAAATGGTACATGGTTATCAGTACAAAATTATCGAATAGAGACAAGGTTTTAGTGAGAGAAGGGACATGAAGCAAATGAGATAAAGACAAATACCGAGAGGAAGTGGAAAAGAAGGAGCTACCAGTATTATGGATGGATAGAGAGGAACTATCTCTAATGTGAACCTGATCATCACCGAGGTAAGGTTGAGAGAAGAGGCAGAGGTTCTAGAAGTTAGAGATCATGTTGTTGGTGAAAGCAGTGTTGGGGTACCAAGCTGTATCCAAGGAAGCAGATGGAGATGGTGGAGAGCCAGAAGGAAAGGTAGTGTAGTTGGTTGAGACAAGTGGTGAGGGTGGAGCTTCGGACGATTGGTTAAATCGATTGTAACACACAAGAGCTGTGTGACCAGGCTTGGAATATACTTGACACAAGGATTTGTTGTCAGGAAAAGGGAGATGGTGGATGGCTGCCACGTCCATGGCCATGAGAGCCTCGATAACCCCGTCCATGCTGGCCTTGAAAACCACGACCGGTGTTAGGTTGAGGAAGCAGCGGAAGAAGGGACTATTTGGTAGAGACATTGGCAGAGATGTTTGTGGTAGAGTAGGGTGAGAGATATGCTTCGTGCATGAGGAGATGACTAAAAAGAGCATTAGGAGACACTGAGTCAAAATCTGACCCTAAACTAGCCAAAAGATAAGTGGTGAATTTGGTGTCAAAGAGAGACTTCCCTGCTACAACAAAGGTATCAGCCATAAGTTTGACTTTGTGGTAGTACAAGTATGGAGTTTGTGTTTTTGCGAAGGGTAGCAAGTTGGTACTAAAGATGAACCAAACAAGCTTGGGATTTTAAAGTAATGAGGGTCTATAGAGTGAGCCAGACGGAGCAAGAGGAAGTTTGGCCAACAACTTGGGCTATAAGAGGTTCGGAGAGGGAATAAATGATGGCACTGAGGATAAGCTGATCTTGTTGATACCAGGAAAGAAAGACAAAGTTAATGTTGAGGCCATCAGACTGGAATTTGGCAAGACACGATGTAGAACCATCAATGTAGCCAAAGAGCCTCTGTCCTTGGAAGTAAGGTAGCATCTGGGTGCACCATAAGAGCTAATTTTCATTGGTAAGTTTGACAGTGACAAGGTGTGGAAGAGAAGAAAGAATAAGAGAGGTTGTTGTAGAGGCAATATTGGTAACAAGAGGCAGGGTAGAGTTTTTACCATGGAAGCAAGTCCTTTAGAGCTCTAACACCATGATAAATTTCAAAGAATTGTATATATTCTCATTGTAATAAATTTGATATAAACTTGTTGTTCATATAGACATGTGTCTAACAATCCTAACAACTTATATTCTCTCGAGTAAAGGAATAGTAGCATGCAGGGCAACGCTATCACGTAACAATCGAATCTTCGTGAGGTTGTGTAGAAGGCTCTAGCGTAGGAGATAGGTGCTGAGCTGGAGAGGAGTGTTGTGCTGCTGTAATGGCAGCTGACGTAGCAGATGACTAGGTCTCAACACTCTCTCTCTTTTCTCTCTTTCTCATCTTCCACTCCCTCCCATAACACGAGTCATAATGAGGACACAAAGGATAGAACTCAATAAGAAGTTACAAGTTTTCAATTTTGTGCCATTTTACAAAAAGTAAAAAAATACAACTTATTTCAATGTCGCTCGGTTGATCAATTATTTGATTGCAAACTCTTTCCATGTACACTAGTTAGGCCATTGCGTGTTACTTCATCTCCTTCTTTTTTTATATGGTTAGAGACATATGATCACGTTTAATATTCCTTTAATTTTGTTCAAGAATCTAGATATTACTTTGTTCCAGGGATGGTTATGTAGATTACGAATGTAGGGAACAATAATACTCATTGTCACAGTGATTGGGGTATTGGCTACTAGAGGATCACCACCTCCAATTTGTATCCCAAAATACACATGATCACCTTTTGTATCCATTGAGCTGAATCCATAGCCTCCAGACACGAGAAAAACAGTGGGGAAGCCCGTAAGCCTTTTGGTTGCTTTAGTGTTTAATTTGTAAGTAATTTAAAGAAAGAAGGTTTTTTTTCTAAGCAGATGTGTATTTCATTTCATAGGAAACTTATAAACGTGTTGAATATAAACGACCTTTCGAGGCCGGAGACAAGTAACAGGGTCATAGAGCTCATTACAACATTAGTTAAAGCCCAAAGGGCTATACATTGATTAACCTTAAAGGCTTGGTTCCAATTGGCCATAAAAGCCCAACTCGTATCGTCAGTTCTCGATTTAACCGGCATCGGTATCAGTGCCGCGACCCGGTCGCTGCCCCACGACAGCACAAGTACTAGTGCCAAATTTCGTCGTGGGACAGTGATCCTGGCGATAGCGGTTTCCACCGCTAAAATTGTTTCTTTATTATTATTATTATTATTATTGTTATTACTTTATTTTATAAAAGCGATGTTGTTTCTCTTTAAAGGGAAACTACACGTCATTTGAGGGGCCCTAAAACTCTAAAAGTTTCAAGGCCCTTTCCCCTCCCCAATTTTTCACATACAACCCCTTCCCCCAAATTTTTCTCTATTCTCCTCTCCCCCTTCCCGATCAGCAATCACCGAGGCGTCTCTCTCATCTCCTCCTCCAAGATCGACGATCTCCACAAAGCCTCTACAACAGATATCTCTCTTTTATTTCTTTATCTCTTTGCTTTTGATTTGAATGTGATTTGGCTAGTACATTTTGAATATGATTTGGGTGGTAGATTTTGAAATCGATTTGAATTTTGTTTAGAATTTTGTTGAGTTCGATTGAGATTTGTCGATTTGGTAGAATTTTTGAATTTTTGGTCGAGATTTAAGATTGTTTTATGATTTGGGTAGATTTTTGGTATGGATGGTAGTACCGCCACTGACGAAACAGTCACTGTTAGGTGCCAGGTATCTCTCCTAACGGCGCTACCCCACCGCTTATGCACGGCCCTAGGCTGAAAGGCCCGTAAATTCTAAGTGAGTCCAAAGACTTTCGAGGAATGGGTAGTCAAGCACCTCACTTCCAATTTCTCGAAAGATCATTAACACCTGCACAAATGGACAACAAGGTCCATGACAAAAAGCGGCTAAGGAGTGAGTGAAGGACAACAGTAGAGATCGGTCATCTAATGCGAGTCTGCCGAAAATGCCAAGCCAAAACTAGGTGGTCGCTACCTGTTTCTTCCCATAGAAACCCAATGAAATAAAATTCAAAAACAGAACAAAACTGTTACAAGTGGAGGAAGGTTGATGAAGAAGGAGATCTGGGGTTGCCGAGGAAGAGCAAACGGAAAGGTCGAAGCTTGAAGCTTGGAGTTTTCGAGAAAGTGTTTAGGTGGCACCGAAGTGTAGTTCAGTGTTTAGTCCTTGTCGTTTTGTTTTCCACGAATGGGCTCATTGGTTGGGCCTTGGTGAGCCTTAGGGTTGTTTAGTTATTGAGGCAGTAGATAGCCTCATTTGAATTGGATTTGGGCTTGATCCAGCCCAACCCTTTTTACCAACAGATTTAGCCCATGCGTGAGTAGGGGAATAAAATCTGTTTGGCTCCTTTCTTTTCGGTTAGATCTGAGTTGATACATGTCTAAGGAACTTGTGGAGGGTTTCTACCTCGAATCAGCATTATCGTTTCGTTCCATCAATTGAATACAATTCCAGTATTTTTCATATAAAATTCCATACGAATTACAGATTTGTTACACGCACAAAAAGGAAGTTGTCGGCTGCCCGAAATCCGGCCAGAAAATGAGCCATGAGAAACCACCAAAAGCCACCGAAGAATAACCAAAAAAAGGTGGGTGTGTCCCATACGCACGTGCCAGCCAACGACGATCAAAAGGGACAGGGCTCGGACACCTGGAGTTTATGATGCCACTGCGCAACCTACAGGATCTAGCTTGGAATACGACATCAAGGGAGGTCCAAAAAAGAGAAGAGATGATGCATTTTTTATGGATTCCGATCAAGAGAGGTTTCGATGATTACAAAATGTACCTCAAAATAACTTTGATTTAACGAGGAGCCATCTTGCATGAAACCCTAGTCTCTTTTGTATACCCCTGAATATATCAAGCTACAATGCTATTCTTTTTATCGAGTCCAAAATGGAAAACTGACTCTGAAAAAAAAAGAAGCTTTTGAATTCTAATATATATAAGGGGTATAGTCACTTCGAGCCCTCGAACTACCAGACAAATTTTTAAACAGGTCCCAAATTACAAATTTGGACACATTTAGGTGGTGTTTATTTGTGACAATTTTGGGGTGATAGAAATTTTGGAGTATTGTGGTTGGTGAAAAAATAAATATTTTATGGGAGTTGGTGAAAAAGTGAAGAGAGAGAAGATATAATTGAATATTATAATAAAAAAATAATTATTTGATGGAGAGAGGAAGATTATTTTGTAGTTTTATAATTAGACCCGAAATTTTAGAGTGCCAAAATTTCGGGATACAAAACACTTCAAGTCATTCAACTTTCACAATTAATCAAATTGAGCCCCGCTATCTAGATTTACCGTCCAAACTAACGGAACATTGGTCACGTGCATTACACGTAACATTTTTTCAATACGATCTAACCAACATGCCCTTAAGGGGAAAAATCACTTTGAGCTCTCGAACTACCGAGACAATTTCAAACAGGATTCTAAACTACCAATCTTGGCACATTACGCCCTTCAACTTCCATAATCAATCAAATGAACCCTTTGTCCAGATTTAGAGTCCAAACTGACAGAACCTTAGTCACGCGCACCGCACGTATGGGATTGCTTTGATAGTGGAGGGCACAAAGTGACTTTTTTCTCTATTCTTTTTTTTAGAACAATCAGTAGACACGAGCCATCTAATCACCCTTTGTGACCATAGATCTAAGTCGCAAATTATGTTTGTTTCCTTAGTATCGGCGCATGTTACTCCGCACGCCCTCGGGTGAACGTGAATTTCACGTGCGTGGCATCTGCATTTGAAATTTGTGGATTCAAGTGTTCGGAATTTGTAGTTATATTTCAAGTACAATCAGTACATTTAAACCAAAATTGTCCGAACATGATGTAGAAAGGTTGGATGAAAGGGATTTCACTTGTTTGAAAAAAAATCATGAGAAAAAATGGGTTGCATAGAGAATGCGTTATCGAGACTCACTGTAGTCAAACCACCATTTTATTAAAAAAAACAAGGGTTAATTACAAAAACTCCCTACGAACTTATACCACAATCTCAAATACCCTCATAAACTCGAACTCGTTGCAACTCGCCCACGCAAACTATACTTTTCGTTCATCTCTCAACCTACTGAAGTTGTTATATCAAATGGTTTTTGTCTCACTTAAATGACACATGACATTCTCCTTACTTGAAAAGATGAATTTACCCTCGTTTGAGTCCTCCCTAGTCTTCTACAATGCTTTTAGCTATTTGTAGAGCCAAAAAATAATATGTAGTTAGTTGATTTTTTTTATTAAAACAAAAAAAAGATGACTCACTTCAGTAGGTTGAGGGTCAAATTAGTCTTTTCAAGTAAGGAGATTTTTTTATGTAGTTAGTTGATTTTTTTTATTAAAAAAAAAGATGACTCACTTCAGTAGGTTGAGGGTCAAATTAGTCTTTTCAAGTAAGGAGAAGGTCACGTGTCATTTAAGTGGGACAAAAACCATTCGATATAACAACTTCAGTAGGTTGAGGGATGAAATCGTAAAAAAACATATAGTTTATAGGGGCGAGTTGTAACGAGTTCGAGTTTATGGGGTATTTGAGATTGTGGTATAAGATCGTGGAGGAGGTTTTTGTAATTAACCCAAAAAAAAACAAATAGAAACCAAAATTAAGAAATAAAAATAAAAAAACCCGCATTTCCAACCTTGAAGTTGAAGAACCAAAGCCAAAAAGCTCAGAAGCCACCATAAACCATCAACAATGTTCCGGCAAGCTTCACGCCTCTTCGCTTGAACCCTGCGGGCTGGAGCGAGGCCCTTATCCACAAACCTCACGGTCGCGCCCACTCCAGACTCCGCTTTCATCGAGTCATGGAAGAAGGTCATACTCAACATTGAACCTCCCAAGACTCCATCCCACTTCTCTTCCTTCCAAGATGACTGTCAATTTCGTGCTCCCATATGCCTCTGAGCTTTCCGCCAAGGAGGTACTTTGTTGATCTTCTCGCATGGGTATGTGTCTCATTTGACTTTATGGTGTCTGTGGGTTCTCTCATCTGGGTTTTGCACTAGAATTTGTTGGTTTTGGTGAATGATTTAGCTTATTATGTGTATTCTGGGCAATTATAGCTTGAATTTATTGTTGGATTTTTCATCTGGGTTTTGCAGTACGCAATCTAATATGGCAAATTCAGGAGTTCTAATTACCAGTTGACCATTGTAGCTAAGATTATTTGGTTCCGCGGTTGTCTTTCCGTTATTGTATCTCTGTTTTTTTTATGAATAAGTCAATCTCATTAGAAATAGTGAAAACAGTACAAAAGACTATACCGACATCACTACTCCAAACAAGCAAGAAAACTAAGGAAATCAACAAAATCTAGAAAAGGGCAACCAAGCACCGAGTTCACCCAACAGGAAAGTAACGACAACAAAACACCCTTCAACCTATACAAAGACAAAGAACAATCCTCAAAACATCTATAATTACGCTCCCGCCAAAGGCACCACCAGATACAATGGAGTTATCAATCTCCAAATAGCCTTAGCGAAAGGGTTTTTAAGCCTCATCTTCCAACACCACAGCACATCCTTCACTGTCTCTGGCATAACCCATGGAAGATTCAGAATACAGAGCACATGAAACCACAGCCCAATAGCGTAGGGACAATGCAACATGACATGATTAATAGATTCCCCAGCACCACGGCATAAGAAACACCAATCTGCCAAGATAAAAACCCTTCTACGAAGATTATCGATAGTTAAACTCCTACCAAGAGAATATCAAGAGAAGCCTCCCACACAAAGAAGGAAACTCTCATAGGACTCAAGGACCTCCAAACCCCTTTCCAAGGGAAAGAGAGACCAGGCCCACCTCTAAACAAGCCATACATCTACTTCATAGAAAACATCTCATCCTTATTGTCCATCCAAACCATCACATCATCCTCCCCTCTGCTAACAACAACCCCATACAACAAAGCAAAGAAAGAATCAAAATCCTCCATCTCCCAATCATTGGCAGCTCTAGAGAAAGGGACACTCCACACCACATGAACACCATCATCCACCAAACTATCCGCCACCATAGCCTCTTTGCAACGAGATAAAGAGAAAACCAATGGGAAAGAAAGATTCAAGGGCTT
Organism: Myrica gale; assembly: GCA_963930655.1. Lineage (NCBI taxonomy): Eukaryota > Viridiplantae > Streptophyta > Magnoliopsida > Fagales > Myricaceae > Myrica > Myrica gale. The sequence goes on from OZ005620.1 coordinate 16,170,298, forward strand.
ATCACCACACCAAAGATCATGCCAAAAGCTGATACTAACACAATTCCTCACCTTAAACTGAATATGCTTGCTGAAAGTGCCCCACCCTTTACTAATGTACCTCCACAGACTAACCCCATATGAGCCACGGGTAGAACTCGTACACCAACCTCCCATCAAATAACCATATTTTTCAGCAATCACCGTTCTCCATAACTTATCACGTTCCAACGCAAACCTCCATAACCATTTCCTAAGTAACGCCATATTAAACATTCTGATATTGCGAAGGCCCAACCCCCCATCATGCAACGGAGAACACACCGTATTCCACTTCACAAGATGGAACTTGTGAACACAATCATCACTACCCTAGAGGAAATCCCACTGAATCTTCTACATCCTATTCGCCACCCACGTCGGAATAGGAAATAAAGAAAGGAAGTAAGTAGGTAAACTCGAAAGAGTAGACTTGATAAGAGTTATCCTACCACCCTTAGAAAGGTACATCTGCTTCCATCCCGCCAACCGACGCTTCATCCTTTCGATTATCTCATCCCAAATATGAGTGTTTTTGAAAGAAGTACCCAATGGGAGACCAAAGTACTTAATAGGCAATGAGGAGATGCCGCACCCAAGAATACCCGCCAACTCCCGCACATACTCCACCCTACCAATAGGGATGACCTCAGACTTAGTGAGATTAATTTTTAAGCCCGAGACCGCCTCAAACATAAGAGAAGGCATCTAAGATTCTGAAATTGATCCACATCCACCCCACACATTACTAAAGTATCATCTACAAAAAAGAAGATGCGAAATAGACACCCACGCACCCGACCCCCCACTAACCTTAAAACCTTGTAACCCCCCATGCAACACCATCTTCCCCATCATGCGACTAAAAGCCTCCATCACAATAACAAACAAAAGAGGGGACAGAGGATCCCCTTGGCGCAAACCACGAGAACTACTGAAAAAACCTTCAGGAGACCCATTGACAATCACCGAGAACTTAACAGTCGAGATACAAAAGGAGAACCCAACACCCCATTGGCCCACAGAGACAAGGTCTGCAACATATTTCCTTTTAAGCAGTCTAAGGACAGCCCCAAGTCTTCAAAGCATCTTCTATTCCTCTCCCTCCATAAGCTCCACCAAATGCACAATGATATCATATTCAACACAGTCATCGCCAAAGGGTTGTTGAACTTCCTCTTCCAACACTTCAGCACCCCACCCACCGGCTGAGGCATCACCCAAAGGTAGTTAACGATACTAAGCATGTGCACCCACAATACTCTAGCGACCAAGCAATGGATAAGCACATGTCTTGTTTTTATTGGTCGTTTATGATGATCAAAATGGAACCAATCGTAGATGTAGTTGCTTTTGTCAGCTTTTCTAGTTGGTGGTTGTTGGTTTCTTGTGGGGAAGTTTGGTTAATTTTGAAGTTCTGTTTCGGTTATTATATTCAACTCTGCGATAAGACATTGTTTTCGGGATGCTAAATGTATCTGATGAAAGAAAAGATTTAAATATTTCACCATGTAATCTAGTGTGTTTGCTTGCATCAACATTTGGCTAGCCATGGTAGGGGAAGGATATACCAGCAGGGATTACATTTAACTTATTCTGAGTTTTTCTTATGGTAAGGTGTGGCTAAACTGTGCACCTCCACATGTTTGTTGTTTGGGAATAATTCTGCGTTACTGTCTTAGTAAATTGCAAACATCTTTGGAACGTTAGCTGTTTGGGAAGTAGCTGAGACTCAAACTACAGGTAAATGACAAAATTACTTAGTTCCTCATATGAACTATTGCTCGAGGTCAATTGGCATAAGAATCGTCCATGAATATAATGAGCGAATAGAGAGGCAAGGCCCTGTATGATATTGTCATTTTGCAGCACAAGTATTCCACAAAATGTTAAAATTATTTTGGAATCCTGGCTACATCAAATTTATGCCTCGTTTTCCTTTGGGCTATTCTCTCTTATCTGTATGACCGGGGTATACTTATAATATAACATTTGTTTAGTTCTAATAAATCATGTCGTGTTGAAGTGTGACTGCAGAGGCTTTGTGGAGTGATTACTGTTTGCCTCCTGCAGTGTTTAGGTCATGTCAGATTATGATAAGAGTTTAGTTGTGAATAGTGAGAACTCAGGCGGAATATCTGGTATACTCGAGCAGTAGTGAAACTGCTAATCGATCTACCAGAATTTCTGCCTACCCCACCAGGTCAAGGATCAACGGGAGTGTTTTTTATTCAACGGGGGTTCATGTATTAGCCCACCCACTTCTATCCGTAGCTATTCCCCCCTTTCAGTCCCCCTGGTTGGTCTAAGCTGATGAGATCTGGGCTCGTCCCATTTTTACTAAACGCTGCTTAAACACTATCAGTTTATATAGTACCCCTTATAAGAGCTTTTCTGTTTAAGTCCTTAAATTTCAACGAATCTATGTTGAAAACAGATAAATATGCCACCAGATAGTGGACTGCCTTGTACACTAGGAAACACAGTTCACTGAAACAGGAGCAGAGAGAGCAAAACATCTGATAGTAGCCGACCCCTTTGGATTTTTTGTAGTCTATATTTAGGCATAGGGGTAGGGATTTCATTGCCAATTTTATTAGAAGATAAATCTTGGGAAGAGGGAGGAGTTTTTCCATCCTAAGCCTTTGCAGTAAATGTTGTAGCTGAATTGTCAAGTGTTCTTTCCAATTCCACTCACTATACTTTGTGAAAATTATTAGACTTAAAGGTAAAATTTCTCTTTCTAGCAAGCTTTTTAGATTTTACAACTAGTCCAAACTCACATCACAGTTGCTTTTTTTCCTGTGAACTTCATTTGTGCCAAGATATTTGTTTAGAATGATAGGTCTTGATATGCTATATTACAGTTCATTGGAAGTCTTTTAACTGGAAACCAATGAACGTATTTAAGGAACTAGAGTTTTCTATGTGGAAGCCTCCCATAAGGTCCGTTTACGAGTTCTTTTCTAATTAGGCCATTGACACATTGTCTGTCCTCATTCAACAAGTCAAAAATTCTCATCTTCCAGTTGAGAATATATTTTTTCTCCCATTTGATTTCAAAACTCATCTTGTATCTGTTCAATATTTATTTTGGCTTTTTTTGTCAATTGAGATGATATTATCCTCAACCTCAGTTTTGGCAATAGTGCAGGAAATGCTGACACTTGTGCTGCACGGCACTTGTATTTTCGTTTCATTTACGACAAAGTGAATCCAAGTGGGGACTTCTGTTTCAGTACCATTTACCATCCACTCGTGTGTTTCAGGTTGACATGGTCATAGTACCGGCAACGACTGGGCAGATGGGTGTTTTGCCTGGACATGTACCTACAATCGCTGAGCTGAGGCCCGGGTTGCTATCGGTGCATGAAGGAAATGATGTGACAGAGTATTTCCTTAGCAGTGGGTTTGCTTTTATCCATGCTAACTCCGTCACTGATATAAATTATATAATTGCCGTAGAGGCTGTGCAAATTGACCGTATTGACCCCAGCTTGGTTCAGAAGGGCCTTGCAGAGTTTACCCAGAAGCTCAGCTCAGCCACAACTGACTTGGAGAAGGCTGAAGCCCAGATTGGTGTTGATGTTTACAGTGCTCTCAACTTTGCCATCTCGGGCTAATGGGGTTACCAACATTCCAACACTAGTTTTTTTGCTCTGCTTCAGTGATTGTTTGATCTTTCCTTTATAACCTGTTTAGATCTGTCCAGCTATCATGAGTATGGTTGTCGGAGTGAAATAAATAGTTGTTGTCAATTCATTAAGTTATCAAGAGTATTGTCTTCAAATGGAGAGTGCAACGTATCTAACATTCATAATTGGAGAGTGCAATATATCAAAGTTAGTAGTTTAAGATATAATATGTCTAATATTGATATTGATAGTTGGACGGTACAATGTGTTAAACTGTCTATAGTTAATGGGTAGAAATTATATTTATCCCTAAGTTTTTAATTTACATGCTATATTTGTTAATGCAGATTAAAAACCTAGTCAAGACAATGAGTCAAAAGTATTAAAACTGCAAAAAAAAAATTTGGCAATTTGAGGTGTACATTGCAAATTACTTTTAGTTTGAAAGTGTAAAGTATAATTACTCAATTTGAAAGGCAAAACCATAACAATAAATTCCAGCATTTAACACTATTTAAAAGTTTTATCATGAGTTAAATAAGTATATAAAAAGACTTTTTTTTCTAAATAATACCAATAAGCTTTCGTTGCATATTAGAATTATAATACAAAGTATTTATGAAATCAACAATGGATCCAAGCAAATCAGGTTGCTAAATTAAGACTAGTGGGGCCCAACCTGGGTCGGGATACTATAAACGGTTCACACCGAACAGAGAGAGCGGTAGCTAGACATGGTAGATGGCGACTACTATTTATAAGTATTAGTATAGAGGAAAGCGTCAAAACAATCCAACTCTCCCCGCAGTCTTATTATACGTTCAATTTTGATGTTGCTTTTCAGCTCAATTTCTTCACTGCAGCAGTTGTCTGTAATGATCATGGAGGTCAGCTTCTTCCTGCTTGGACGTAAAAAGAACTTCCCATCCATAGAACCTAATCATGGAGAAGTAAAGGCTGTTCTCCTCGTCATATCTGCCTCATCTAATACACATCTTCCCCTTGGAGGAGACTGATCCTTCCCTAATGCTATTAATAATTCCAATTCTCCAGCTGAGTAGAAAACGCGAGTCATAGAGCACTCACTCCCACCTTCATCCCATAGTTGCCTGGCAAGCTATCAAAAGTACATCAAATTCAGAACCCATGTCCGCACTCTCACGCACATTGGGCCGCATCAGATGATCTATTGGAAGCATGCCCTTCTCACCTTTGTAATCATGATAGCAAAGAACCCATTGATAGTGGTATGGATTCCGTTTTCTAATAAAATCTTTGTAGTCCAGTAGTACTGATTTCTTGCGGAGCAAAAGAAGTAAAACCAGACAACTCAAGAAAGGGCCCAGAAACGAACCAATCTTACTTATACCTCTGTAGCGAAATAACAAATCAAAGTTTGCAGACCTGGGCATCACTAGGTTTCATTCCATCGCCTTCTCAATCCCTAGAAACAGAGCAGCAACCTTTAGGTTCTAATGTTCTACCTTCCAGAACCCTCTCACATGCCTGCTGCCTCGTTCAACAACTAGTCTCAACATCCCTCACAACATGGCTTCGCGTTACAGCCCATGACAAATAGGAAAAGCATTACTCTTTGTTATAAATCCTTCATACCCACCACCCTTCCTACATCAAAAGTTTAACACTGGAACTAGATCACAATGCGGACACCAATTAGAGATGCCTCTAGAATGAAGGAAATGCGAAATCTTTGGACAGGGACAACTTTAATCGTATAGCATGTATTCCCTTTCTCCAAATAAATGATATTTCTACACAGTAAGGTATCAACCAATTTATGATTGCAACAGGAATGAGGGTAAGAGAAATGGAAAAATAAAGGGAAGCACCTGCTCACCACCCCCAATAATTACAATCTATTACACAAAAGACACAGCGTAAGTCAGAGAGAGACAGTTGAGTCCCTCCGCATCAAGTTACGACTCCCTTTTGGTAGAGCATGACATATATGAGTCAATTTTTCAGTCCCCAATTACCCAAGGCAGCTGCTGAAGATGCGGGCATCCAGATAGTCGTGGCAAAAAGCACATCAATTTTATCACCAGAGATTTTGTTTCCTTAACATGCCATGAGGGTCCTGTCATAACTTTGAATGTTGCCTCCAAGGGCACCCACCTTCAAACGCCTGCTCCAATACGTCTTCCATTCGCTTAGCAAGTAGCACCTGTTAAACGTAAAAAAGAGCTATCATCATCTATTCATATGCTTTATACAGCCAGAACAAAGGGAATATCCTTCCTAGGTGCATTCATATCTCAGTTCTTAACTCTGGGACCAAAAGAATTACAATTAAAATGCACTCACAATGATAAATATCTTCATTAACAATGTATTAATTACTTAATGACACATTGGCCATGGTCAAAAGGAGAACAAGCTTACCTCCAGATTTGCAAGAACAGCTGCTGGTACTTCAGCTAAGTCTTTCAAATTTCTCTCTGGCAATATAACTCTCGTAATGCCACAACGGTGTGCTGCCAAGATCTGCATGTTGTATTCAAATAAATAATTAAAGAAAATGAACTTATAGTATAGCACTGATATTTTGAAATTCAATGTCTCTCCTTCACTGCGTAAACAAACAGATTTTAGTACGCTTTTTACATCAGTATGTATGCACAAGCGTTTGTTCAACCAATTAAAGATAAGTTCCATAGGCCAAACGTGAGACATTTATGTCTTCCGGCTAATTTGCATTGATTAGACTTCATATGTATCATCTCAAGGCATTTTGAATGCAGAACAAATGTGCAGTACACACTTAAGTCTCCATTTTTTATTTGTAAAAAAAGAAATCAAATCATCTAGCTATGACATGACAGTGCAAACTAATCAAATGGCATCTCCCAACTGCTTGGGGTGGATGATGTTTAAAAACCTTGCAGAAGAAATGACCCTGAGAGAAGTAATTTGACTGGAAGATTATGATGTGATTGCTGATATACAAAAGGTAGGTCTGAAAACAAACATCATGATGTAACTATAATACTGATTTAAAAAAGGCTTAATTACCTTACAGGTTCCTGTGGTATCCGACTTTTACAAAATAGTCCTTGTGGTATGACTTTCAACAAAATGGTCCTTGTGGTATAGTTTTGAGACAAATTAGTCACTGTGGTATGACTTTCAACAAAATAGTCCCTGTGATATAGTTTTGAGACAAATTAGTCCCTCCGTCCAACTGTCGTTACCCACTTAACTAGAGAGTATCGTATATGTCACTTTTCATTCACGCGTTGACACGCCAGCAGCCATCCTGGATCGAACCAATCAAGTCTGAGGTTGAGGCTCAGACTAATTCTAAGAGCTAAAAGAAGTATATCACTCATGATTTGGATACTAATGTTAAAAAACACGTGTCAAAGCGTGAATGACGCTGACGTGGCATGTACAACACTCTCCCGGCAGTTAGACAGAGAGACTAATTTGTCTCAAAACTATACCACAAGGACTATTTTGTTGAAAGTCATACCACAGGAACTAATTTGTTTCAGAACTATACAACAAGGACCATTTTGTTGAAAGTCATACCACAGAGACTATTTTGTAAAAGTCGGATACCACAGGGACTGTAAGGTAATTAAGCCTTTAAAAAAAGGGTAAATTCATTTTAGCTCCTTGGGTTTTCACCCATTTTCAAAAACAGCTGCTTTTGGAACTCAAAAACTAGTCCCTAGATTGTAGACTTTTTAAAACAAGACCTTCTGTTAACTTTCCATTTAAGGGTCTAACGGTGCTCCTGCCACATCATCACCCTGACAGGTCACAATATACTATGGGGTTGAGTCATGGACCTTTTTTTAAACCCCAATCACCAACTGCCACATCTGCCCTTTTTTTCTCCCTCCCAATCCCTACAGTGTGTTTCTTCCCCATGGGCCTCTTAAACCGTACTGTGCATTTTGATTCATACCATGTCCTCTTAAACCTGAACGACGTCATCTGCTCCTTCCCCTACCTCTCGAAAGAAGGAGAAGGAGATACCATTAGAGTTAAGGGCTGATTAGGGGTTTTCAGGGAGATTTTGGTGGTGTGGTTTGGGGTAAGAGAAAGGGAGCGAAGGGAATGGTAAAACCAGGCTTTGCTTTTTCTCGCTTGCTTGCCAAATGCTAATGACAATAACTGGGGAGGTGCTTCATTTCAGGGACTGCGACTTTTTTCTTTTCTTCTTGACCTGTTATCTGTTGTAACCGTACAGCCCGAATGTTCCACTATTGTTGTCTGAAGAGAAAAATACTAGGCGACCGCCTCATTTTTACTACTAATTTTGCTTTTTATTGTTATTTAATTTTGCCAACTGTTTATCAATATTTGATTAAACGAATTCAATTGGACTAGGAGGGAACCACAAACAATCAGAAATTCAGGAGAGAAGACAAGACAATATTGCTGTTGTAGTGATCGCAATTGGTTTCTCACTCAAGGCAAGAACAGTCTGATGACAAAAAAGAAACTTTACTCTTTGGTTTTCACTTTTTCTGTTCTGATTCTTGAAGGCCAACGATGCTTGAACGAAGGGGAGGAAACGGTGCCTTCTAGTTTAGGAGGGGCACTGTTAAAACGCTCAGTATGGTTTAAGAGGCACATGGGGAAGAAAAACACCGTAGGGAGGGGAGGAAGGAAAAAAATGGGACAGAAGTGGCAGTTGGTGGTCGGGGTTTAAAGAAGGTCCATGTGTCTTCTCCACATCATCTAGTGACCTGTCAAAGTGATGATGTGGCAGGAGCACAGTCAGCCCATTGAACAGAAACTTGACAGAAGGTCTTGTTTTAAAAATGTTTACAAATCTAGGGACTAATTTTTGAGTTTCAAAACCCAAGGAGCTAAAATGAATTTACCCTTAAAAAATTCCAAAAAGCATTGAACTCAAGGTTTTGACAGGGTAGTTAGAAGATGAAAAAGTTTAATAATGACATGATTCCCTGACTTTTACCGTACATCCAAAGAGACTAATGTATTTTAGCTGAGCAAATTTTCCCCTTTGAAATGAGAACAAAAAGACACAAAGTGACGCATACCTTATCCTTGACACCACCAACAGGTAACACAAGACCCCTTAAAGTCATCTCCCCGGTCATTGCTGTATCGGCTCTCACTCTTTTCTGACTGAACAGTGAAACCAGTGCTGTTACCAGAGTTACACCTGCTGAAGGTCCATCCTTGGGTACAGCCCCAGCAGGAAAATGTATATGAATGTCCCGGCCCTCAAGGAGATTGATTCCCACAGAAGCTGCTAACTTAAGATCCATTGCCCTGGATCTTACCTAATAAAATAAGGGAGAGTTTTAATATCAGTAACTTCAAACTAGCATTTCACAGGAGTCAGAAACATGCTGTTTATCAGTGGAACAGTATTTTGTAACCACCATCTGCAATCAAGGACTAAGGTGTACATTGAAGCACACTTCAATACAACACCACATTTGATCCACCACTGTATAAAGGGTTGAGCAGGGATGTTTTCATGTTCTTCCTTTTTCTGATGTTTAGGGCAGGGGGAAGAAGGGAAGGATACAAAAATACATATGTGCTGTCATGAAAGGAATACATGTGAAACCCCTGAAGCTTCAATAAATAAGAAGTCAAGGGGAAACAGCCAATGATATATTTATAAAACGTGAAGGGTACTAGTTTTAGTTCATCTCTCCAATTTAAACTATGACAATAATCCGAAAACAGAATTCACAACAACTCAGAAGAATAGGTTACCCATGTTAATGCTATTTGTGCTGATTCTTTGATAACATCCCCAAGTTGTCCTGTGAGATGTAATTCACCCTTCCCTGCCATAGCTGTAGCCTCTACAAACTGAACCTCTCCACCAAATGCAGTCCAAACAAGCCCAACAGATATCCCAGGAGTTGCAACCCGTTCTGCTGCTTCTCTGTCATCAAATCTTGGAGGCTGCATTACAGCACAATGCACCCACATGCTACTTAGTAACAGAGAAAAACCAAAGTATTTTTTAGCACACGAAAAGGTTTTCTATTGTCTAGGCCAAATTACAAGTGATATACTCCTGCCCCACGTCCACAAAGTTGTAGGGCAGGATACAACCCAAAACAACGGGAAAAATAACTTTATTACATCTACTTTTAGCTACAAGGATTCTTCAATCCCAGGTGTCATATATGACACAAACTGATAGTAATTTTCTTACACCAAACACCTTCTAAAAGGCAACTTAGATGAATCACCTTAACTGCCCAAAATGAACTTCAGTCCTCCAGTGAATGTTTCCTTCCAAAAAACAACTTTTTTGCTACTTCTCAAGGTACATATTAAATAGCCATCTTAGTATAATGATATTCAAATAGAGCCCTGCTGCTGAGATGCTTCAAGCTGATCAACTATTCATAATTTCTATGTAAATCTAACTTAACCCACATTAACTATACTGATCATATCAAAGTGCAACTAAGCAAAAGAAAAGAAACGATGATTGGATTAGATGATTATTACCCCCAGTACTTTTTCCAGCATAGCCTCATCCACAACTAACGGTGAAGCAATCCTAAATGCATTTGATATATCATGACTATTTACAGACATCGGAATGGCCTCCATTTCCACTTCACCTCCATCAGCAAATCTGTTTTCTAGCAGCGGTGAAGAAAGCTGGTGGACATCTTTGCTTAGTGGGATAGCTTGTTCCTGCTCTGCAACTCTCACTGCGGCTGCACGAGCCAAGGCAGCCAAGTTCCTTTCCAGACTCCTAACACCCGCCTCTCTAGTGTACCTCTGAATGACAAGTTTCACCATATCCTACCACACAGGAACACCATTAATAAGATATATCCTGGGTAGCATGACTAGATTGTGATTGAACCAACAAGAGACTGTAAAAGATTAAAAAAAAAACTGGAAGCATGGCCCCTTTTTCAGACGGAGATAAGATGCTATAATATGCAAATTAATTTTTAATCCCATTGTTACCCAATAAAAACCCTATTATGGATGACTACCTCTGGAATTTGAAGGAACTCAGAACTCAACCCATGCTGATCCAGAACTCTTGGAATTAAGTGTCGCATTGCTATTTTAATCTTTTCTTCAGGTGTATATCCTGGCAACTCAATGACTTCCATCCTGTCTAAGAGTGGTGGAGGTATAGGCTGCAGCCTATTTGCGGTTGCCACAAAAACCACCTTTGAAAGGTCATATGGAACATTCAGATAGCTATAGGAAATCAGTTAAGGGATTGTTGAGAATAATTGATCAGTGATAAGATTTTTAAACAGTGAATGCTTCCAGCACATGTACAGATTCTATATATCAGAACTTTCAAAACTTGCTCCCAGTTCTATTAACATTAAAAATTGTGCACCAACACTAGTAGCCAGGCCCTACAGAGCAAATAAAAAATGTCACAATTCACAACGAAAATTAAAAATTACTCGTGTAATAGGAAAGGTCCAAATAAATCTGCCAAGAAACAACCAACAATATCAGGCAAAAGTGGCTTCTTTTCTACCAAAATATCTGTAACACACTAGTCACCGCAGATGCAACAGAAGGTCAAAGCATACACTTTTTGTGAGGCAGCCACAAGGTTTGTAGAACAAGATAACATTTTCTTCAAGTAACTAGATTGGATTGAGAGAAATACGTAACCAGTTACCCATCACTAAGAGTCACTAAAAACATCCTTAATTTAAGGATACTGATCATTGAAAGTCTTGTTTTGTTCTGGATCAAGAACCTCCAATAGAGCTGAAGCTGGATCCCCACGCACATCAGAACCTGTTTTGTCAATCTCATCCAGTAGCATGACCGGATTGCAAACAGCCACTCTCTACAATACAAAATGAATTATGAAACTTTCACAATTGACATTTTGTAAGTCACTCGGGTGAATAAACTACACATTCATCAGCATTTCCATAGTAATGAAACCGAAATATTAATTGCATACTTCGCACAATCCCTCATTGATAAATCATGGTTCGCTTTCTCTCATAGTATCCTGTTAGATTAGTTCGAGTGGGTGGTCTTCGTTTTGGTTATGATGTCTTTCGTTCGCGAGCTTCGTATTGAGTCTAAGGAGCTGCAAGTGTCGATTAATGCTCATGGGTTGATTAAGTTGTCTGAGTGGAGTTCTAAGTCATTCAACTCGATTTACATGGGAAAGTTTGGTGCAGTTTGGATGGTGAACATGACTGATAGGTTGATGGAGGCTGGCCCTGATACTGATTTTGCTCTGAAGTTCAATGAAGCACGTAGGGGTTTCTTGGCTCAACATAGTTCTAACAGAGGAGGGATATATGTGACTGTAGTTGAGAATGGTGGAGGCACGAGGTAGGGGATGGTGATGGTGCCGAAAGGGAAAAATAGGCATGGCTGACAGATTTTTAATAGAGTTTTCAGGAGGTGGTCTCCCACCTCAAGGGTGCGAATCGTCCACCGTTATCAATCGGAAATTCCACTGTCTGCCCGGAGGTTTCTTTTGCTGCTGCTAGCAAGGAGCCTTCAGTGAAAGGAAATTGGGACGCATAGTATGGCACATGCAGATATGGTGAGAAGAGTCGCGGGTTCCAATAAAAATGTATTTCCCTTGTCCAATGGGGATGCTAAGTGCGGGGATACAGAGGCTGATTTATTAGGGATCAGTGTTGGTGACAAATGTAAGGGCCTATTTTAAATTGTCAAGTTTGTGGGTTTCAACTGAAGGCCCAGAAGGCTTTATCCAAGCTTCCCCATTCTCTGACAGTCATAGTCCCGGGCTTGGATAATTTGAATTTGTTGTCGTGTGGGCCTTCACCTATGTTGGGCTGTGTGAATAAGGACAAGGGCGTGCTGGTCCTTGGGCCTGAGGGGAGCATTAAGCATTTGGTGCAGTGCTCGGGCAAGCCAGCTGAAGTCGCAAATCCAGCTGACGGTGTGGGTATGGTGTCGTCTTCTTGCCGGGATGGGCTGGTTGTTGTCGTAGAGGTGTCGCCAGCCTCTGCTTCAGTTCCAGCTGATTCAGCTGTCTTTCCCGGCAACGGAGGGCCCAAGTGAAAGTACAGAAATAGTAGAAAAACACGGCGCTTGTAGGGAAATAGTGGAGGGTCTGGGTAACCATTTTATCCCGCCAATTACCAATTTTTATTCTCGCAAACTATGGTGTGAGGGCTGGGTGTTTACCGAATCCTCTTCATGTCTCTTCTGTTGATTCTGCGCCTGAGGTCAATATTGGGTTGAGTGATATGAGGCCAGTTTTGGCAGATTGTGATGTTCTGGTAAGACAAGAGGTGGCGTGCAACACTGTTCGTGATGTTCTTTGTGCTAATGGATAGTTGGGTGATCAGTGTATTTATGGCAGTTTGGTGGTGGAGGAATTGTTGGTCAAGGGTGGTGAGCAGGGAGGGGAGTTTTTAAGGGTGGGTAGTGGCAGTGGGCAATCTATTTGAGAACCTTTGCAGATGTGGATTCTGGGAGGGGAGAACCTTCAAATTGGGTGTTGCAAATGGTATCTTCTGTTCGCCACAAGGTGGGGGTTTCATGTGAGGGTCATGAGAGCAAGTTGCTGGATTTGTTTGCTGCTTTGGAAAGGGATAGGGGTTTACGTCAATCCAATTCCATCGAGAGGTAAGTTGATAAGGGAATTGAAGGGTTTAAAATCTAGTATTAATTACGATGAAGGGGATGTGTCGTCTAGGCGTAATAGGACAGGTGAGAGGGCTACTTTAGGCTGTTAATGAAGCCAAGGATTCTCAGTTGGAACATGCGGGGGTCTTAATGATAGGGCTATGTGTAGTAGGATTGGTAATTTGGTTCGGGGTTGGAAACCTAATTTAGTATGTTTTCAGGAGACAAAGATTGAGGTGTTTTCGAGAGCGGTGGTGAGGGATTTATGGGTGGTCCTCATGTGAGGTGAAGTAGTGTCCTGGCTTTTGGCGCTTCAGGTGGGATACCTGTGTCTTAGAGGCAGTGAATTTTTGTGTGGGTCAATATTCCCTTTCGGTTAGCTTCAAGAATGTGGAGGATGGGATTTAGTGGAATTTTTCTGGGGTTTATGGTCCTAACGATGCTCTAGTCAGATTCTTTTGTGGGAAAAGTTGACGAGAGTGTCTACATGGTGGAGATTTTAATGTTACTCGTTTTCCTGGTGAGAGGACGGGGAATGGGAGAGTTGGTAGAGTTATGGATGATTTTGCTGATTTTATTTCAGATTGTGGGTTGTTGGATATTCCGTTGAGGTCAAATGAACCAGGAATGGTGTAAATTGGACATCCAGAAAGCTTATGACCGTGTGAATTGGCAATTCCTATTGTATATGTTGAGGCGGTGTGGGTTTGGTGAAAAGTGGTGTCGTTGGATACATTTTAGCATTTCCTCAGTTAAGTTTTTGGTGATTGTTAAGAGATCGCCCGAGGGGTTTTTTGGTAGTACTCGTGGTTTAAGACAAGGTAATCCGCTCTCTCTTTTATTTGCTATTGTTATGGAAGCCTTTTCGCGTATGTTGGAGAAGTTAGTTTCACATGCGCTGATTATAGGGTTCGAGGTGGGTGGTGTTAGTGGGGAGGGTATTGGTGTTTCATATTTATATTTTCTGATGACACTCTTGTTATGTATGGGGCGAATGAGGAGTTTAAAAGTCTTCGGTGTTTATTATTGTGTTTTAAGACAATTTCGGGGTTGAAGAGAATGTATCTTTCTAAAGGTGGCAAGCTGATGTTGATTAAATCCACCCTCTCTAGCTTACCTACTTACTTCTCATCTCTTTTTCCCATTCCATCTTCTGTGGCTTCTAGAATTGAGAAATTGCAAAGAGATTTCTTGTGGGGTAGTGATTTGGGGGATCATAAATTTCATCTTTTGAAATGGGAAAAGGTATGTTCTCCTCTTCATTCTGGGGGGTTGGGTCTTCGGCGATTGTTGGTGTTTAACAAAGCGTTGCTTGAGAAATGGTTATGGCGTTTTGCTACTAAGGGATAGTTTATGGAGGGTTCTTATTGCAGCGAAGTTTAGCACAATGGGGGGTGATTGGATCTCCTTGCCTTCCCAAGGTTCTTGTGGGTGAGTTTATGGAAGCATATTTGGAAGGGTTGGGATACATTTGCTACCCATATTCGGCTTGTGGTGGGCAATGGGTGTAGGGTGCGGATTTGGCCTGATGTTTGGTGTGGAGATATTCCTCTTCGGTGTTTATTCCCGGTTGTGTTCTCTTTGGCTAGGTGTAAGGATGGGATGGTGGCAGATTTTTTGTCATCTGATTCTCTTTCTTTGGTTTGGGATATTCAGTTCCTGAGATCTGCAAATAATTGAGAAATGGCGGAATTTAAAGCTTTCTTCTCCACTATCTACGCTATGGTTCTTCTTCGAGGTACTGAAGATAGGTTGGTTTGGAGGGGAGCTAAGAATGGCGTTTTCACTGTGAAAGTGTATTATTCCTCTATTTTTGGTGGTACGTCTCCGTTGTTTCCTTGGTGTGGGGTTTGGCAGACTATGGTACCTATGCGAGTTTCGTTTTTTGTATGGGAGGCTACGCATGTTCGCAACTTGACTATTGATAATCTTCGAAGGAGAGGCGTTTATGTTATGGATTGGTGTTATTTATGTAAAAGGGATAGTGAGTTCGTTGACCATGTTCTATTCCATTGTCTTATGGCCCGCTCATTATGGGCGTATGTTTTTCGCAATTCAAATATCCATTGGGTAATGCCGGCAAGGGTGTTTGATGTGTTGTTATGTTGGGGGAGAAAGTTTAAGGACCCTTTGGCTAAGGCAATTTGGAATATGGTCCCATCTTGTATTTGGTGGTTCCTTTGGAAGGAACGGAATAGTCGGTGTTTTGAGGATCTCGCTTTGTCGGTGGTTCAGTTGCAGGGTGTTGTTATGCACTCTCTTTTTTGTCGGGTTTCTGCCATGTGAGGGGGGGCGTTTTCTTGATTTTCCTGATTTCATTAGCTTTTTTATTTGTACGTTCTACAATCTTTGTACTGCTTTCACCCTTTGTTTCTTTACTTATCAAAAAAAAAAAGCAAAGGCAGGGAGGATCAAACTTTTCCCAATTTGCCAAAAAATGACTCACCATCTTCTTTATCTTTGTTCCTTTATTTTATCTTGATGGAATAGGTTTATTCTCTTGTTTTGCTAGATTTACTAAAGGCTATATTTCCGAGTTAAAATTCCTAAAACAAAGCATTCAATTTCCTCAATCCTTGCAAAGGACGTAGCGAGAAGTCTATTCTACTGCAAATAATATAAAGAAGTTACCTTTAACCCATCAATAAGACGCCCTGGCATGCTACCAATGTATGTCCTCCTATGCCCTCTAATATCAGCTTCATCCTTAACCCCGCCAAGGGATATGCGTACAAATTTCCTGCCCAAAGCAGCAGCAATAGATGAAGCCAAAGATGTTTTCCCAACACCTGGTGGGCCAACAAAGCACAACACTGGACCTCTTGCATCTGGTTTAAGCTGCAATACAAAAATATTGCACTACACATGAACATCAAATTCAGGTTTAACTATAACGGTCAAAATACTGATGCCGACAAGAATCGGATGATTGTTAACCTTACGAACGGCTAGATATTCAATAATCCGTTGTTTGACCTTGACTAAACCATAGTGGTCATTATCAAGATGTTCTTTTGCTGCTTTCAAATCCAATTCATGTTCTTCACTGGCCGTCTGCCAGGGCAGATCAGCAAGAAGCTCCAAGTAAACTCGTGAACTATTATATCCAGGCTGCTGAGGTTGCATCTTTTTAAGCCTCCTGAGATTTTTATTAAGAAAGAAAATGCAGAAAAATTAAAGGAAGCCCAAGGCTTATTTTCGATTACTCATATGAAGAGAATTGTGCTTTTTGAAAAACAAATTGATTAAATTGGACAAAAAATAAAGAATGAAGCAAATTCCATCATACTAGGTCCTAGGTATACTCCAATATGTCATGCCTTGGAACAAAGATTTGTTACTCAAATTAATAATGTCAAGCATCCCGAACCATCCAAATATGTGGTCGTTATTCTTTCTTGAGAATATAAACTGATAACGACCAATGGAAAATTCACAAATTACCATGAACTACAATTATTCTCAAAAAAATCTTCTTCAGATAGTTAACAATTTAGGTTCTCAACCAGGATAAACAAGTAAGAAGAGCTTGGTATGATGATTGAGTAGCATCTGGTACTTCACAATGAACAAAGAAAAAGAGATGTGAGAAATTTCTCTTTTCCAAAGTGGTGAGTAAAATAAACCGGCTGAACCAACAGGATACTCGCCGACATCATTTGGTTACCACCAATCAGTAACTCAACCTTTGTTGTGGGGGCCATAACACTGATTACATTGGTTCAGGTGTCAAAAATCATAAGGTCCAACCAACACATACTACACATACCTTAGCCAATTTTTGTCTTCTCATTTACCACACTTAATACCCTTTTAATCTTAACCCACACACAGAGAGAAGCCGCTAACCTCCCCGTGTGTTAAGTTGCCAACCTCACCACAACCTACGCTCTGATATCCAAATCCCTCCTTACAGTAAAACACGATCCTAAAAACTAATCCACACAGCTAGCCTTTCAGAACCCCCTCATCTATCAACTTCATGGCCTTTGAACCTCTGCCTCTCTATGACTCCTATCTTTACAACCTTCCAATCTCTACCTATTTGGCTCGTCCCTCACCTTCACTGCCTTCATGGCCCCAATCTCCAAAGATTGGAACAGTTAATCCCGATCCAACAGCTCACAAGGACCTCCCAGTTTGGGACTGCTAGCTCCCCAAGATGGTGAAGCCACTCATTTCTTTGTTC
Organism: Myrica gale; assembly: GCA_963930655.1. Classification (NCBI taxonomy): domain Eukaryota; kingdom Viridiplantae; phylum Streptophyta; class Magnoliopsida; order Fagales; family Myricaceae; genus Myrica; species Myrica gale. The sequence goes on from OZ005620.1 coordinate 16,187,731, forward strand.
CAAGCTGAATCTCCAGACTCCCCCACCAGATTGAAACTTTAGAGCATGAAATCGAACAAAACAAAGAACGGGAAGGAGGAGACCTCCTACAAGTAAAGGACAAGGCAAGTTGAAGGAAAGCAGAGGTGGGAAATGGAGCACTATTGATGATAGCTTGGCCCTAGAAGGCCATCACAAGAGGGCCACAAGATCACTCCCAACAGGCCAGATGTCTCCTCACAAATTGATTATTAGAATAATCATCCATGACAAAGCTTTCCCATTAATGAGGTCCAGAAAAGATGTACGCCAAATTAAGATATTCATTCCCATAGACATCAGATAAAATCTCCTCTCAGGGATCTGTTTTGAGGATAACTACAAAAGTGAGAAGCAAACAACAGCAGAGTTCCCATCACAAAGAAGGTCCTAAAGAGGACCTTAGAATATGATCAAAGTTGTCTCTACCTACGGCCACAAATGCAGCTGTCCCTAGGTTGTCCAAGGAACTATGAGTTGTATCAGGTTCGAAGGCTAGGATGTTGAGGCCTTCAAGATACAAGTGGTAGTAAATGCAACAGTTGATCCATTTGCTTTAGCTGAGGACAACGCGAATGAACTACTCTTAATGATGTCAGGAGCATTCACATGAAGATGCATTAGATTACCAATTATCACAACTACTGATAAGGCCAGATTTCCTGTTTGTTCAAAGATGATAAGGTCAGATTGCTAGTTTGTTTCTGGCAACATAAACGTGTCAGCATAAGACAGTCTTGGACCACTCTCTATCAGACAATTATAGACAGATCAGCCCCTCCCACTCGCTGTAAAACAGAGGGTTGAATTACTAACTAAATCATTGTGAGTATCGATGTTGTCCCCTTGGCCTTTACTCTGGATGCATATTACCCCAAAAGCCTTATTGATATCCATGGTTTGAAAAGAATCAACTACTCGTATTCCGCACTATTATTGACATCCATGCATACCTTAACTCCCTCTGTGCATGCTTCCAGATATTTGAAGGCATTCCAGCACTTTGCATCTTTCTCTCCAAGGCAGCCACGTCATCCTCATCATCATCATTGTCACCAAGCTCTTCTTTTATAGCTCTCATCTGTAATATGTTAAATGAAAATAAGTTAAAAATGCAAAGTCCCAACATACTGAAGGGCATGAGTTTAGGTCATAATATTTTGGAGGGTAAGTCGAATCCAGATGAAGTTAATAACAATGAACATAAAAGAGAAGCGAGAAGTTCATAATAAAATCACCACCTACTCCTCATGCAGTTAAGCTTAATCCTTTGGTCACTTGCAAACGAAGCTATAGTGCGAGAGACAGATGTTCAGATGCCAAGTCCTTTTAATGTAGAAGGGAAATGCTTCAATGTAATGTGATACGCATGCATCTTATGATTGGAGTTATCCGCCTTGAGATACAAAGTCTTACAACTATACCTTTGTTTTCTCTAAGAAAATCTAGAATGGAAAAACCCTTCAAACGTCTTTAAGACATAAGGAGCAACGATTACCAGTTCAAGTTGAAATCAGAAGAAAAAGGGTCTTAAATTTTGATATTTAATCTTTTCAGTTCCATGTATTTATTGAAGCTATAGAAATAATACTTCTGAGAAAGCCAACCTGCTGACGCAAAAGGAATTCTTTCTGTGATTTTGATAACTGTCCCTCAACCTTCTGTGTAATCTTCTCTGCTACGCGTATCGACTGCCACAAGTGTGTTAACATGACTAAACAAAAGCTGAAGGAAGCATCAAAACAAATAGATTTGCACAACATATAAACAATGAGTAAGTTATGATTGACCTGTAGATGCCTGTCAACTAATTCAGTAGCTTTTGAAAGCCTTACTTTCAGATCAACAGAATCCAACATTGATAGTTGCTCTTCAAAACTTATCTCAAAGCTAGCAACAAAAATATCTGCCAATTTATGAACAGGAACCGTCTCCAAAAGAACTTTTGTCCTTCCTCCTGTCTTTTGTTTCTATTAGCAAATATGAAAATGTGAGTCTTTAACGGATAGAATCACAACACATACAGGAAACAAAAGGATACTTTTCAAATGAGACAGAAATCAGAAAGCTTATTACATACATTCCGGTAACCAAATCAACCAAAACTATAATCACTAACAGAAAACCTGGCACTAGTAGCATCTATTGCTAAACTAGACAGTCAATCTTTACATGAATTACCCTCTTAGAATGGTTTTTCAAAAAAAAAAACAAGTGAATTGTGAAGCTAAATTCTCCAGCAGTCCAAGAAGATGCGGCACAAACAAATTCATTCAGCCAAAGGCAACCTCACTCAAAGCAGCATTTACCGGTATGATGACTACCATAAGCATCTTCTTTCTTTTTTTTTCTAATTTACCATAAGCATCTTCATTATCAATGTTTCTCCTTTTACTTTCAACATCCAAACTCGCAGAATTGGCATCAATCATGGGAGAATATAATGAACCTCTCTATGGAATGGGGGAGTCCCCAAAATCCAGCAATGCGTGTGCTTCCTCTCACCCAATGCATAGCATCTTTTGTAACCACAAAACAAAAAAGTTGAAATCCCCAACAAAACAATGATAAATGAAACATCAATCTAGGAAACACCAAGATCAACCAAAGATGAAAAGATTCTAGATCAGTCATTATCCAATGATAACTTGGAATCTGGGTAAGCAAAATTGATAAAACAGCCACACCACAATTTAATGAAATATACGAGTTTTGGTTCAATTTTATACAGAGAGTTTTGTCATCACAACTGATAAGCCACCAAAAATATCTATGCCAGACCAGTAGAAAACTACTTCCAGAAAATACCCCTGACCATGTTTTTCCTATTACATGTTTATATATTACAGCCAAAAGAAAAATTAGATATTTGCAAATCTTACTACCAACAGGATTCCCAGAGAAGAGAATGTTGTAGCCAAAGTCTTACCTGCTCAAGAACGGAAATCAACTCCATGGCGGCTGCTTTGAATTGACGAGACAAGGTCATAAAATCTGGTTCTTGCTCCACTTGCTCCATCTCTTGTAAAGATTTCAGAATGCGTAAGTTCAGATCCCACAGCCAAAGCAACGGTAGTACTTGCATTAGAAGCTTTAAGAAGTTTGTGACTGGGAACAACAGCATAAACCAAATGCTAGAATCTAAAACAAATACATGTGAAGCAGCAAGGATTACTGTACGAATCACACACTCAATGCAGTAATCCCCATATAGCACTCTAGACATGTGCTTCCTGTGAAACCATGAGTAAGATTCATATCTTACTCTTCCTATTGGACCTCTCCTTTTTGGCCCATACCCTTCTGAAAATAGTTCTCCAATACATTTCATGTCAGGACCTCTGCCTAAAGAGTTATACAGGTTCTGTGGGCACTGTTGGGTCTCACAGGGGAACAGTGTCTGAATGTTGTATCTATTAGTATGTCAGTATGCCCTCGGTTTCCTAGCCTACTTTAGTTTCAAGCTTTTGGGAGATGGTTTCGAAATTTTTTTACAACCTGCTTAGTATTGTGTTTGAATATCAGGAATCACCACTTTGTAAGTTTCTACCTTAAATATCTAGTTCTGTTCTAATTCATGTTCCAGGGTCTAAGGACATTTTCAGCATGCACTTAAAGGGGGGATACAATCTCAGTATACAGTTGATATGCATAGTTGGTCTCTGACCCAACAGCTTGAACCTACTGATGCGTAACTAGCCTTCAAGTCATGACCTTCGTTTCTGAACATAAAACAAAATTCTTCCTATATTTCCAGATAAAAGAAGCATAGAATTTGCAACACATGAGCTTCGGGGCAATCATTCTGTCATAATTACAAGAAACAATATAATCAAATGTGTATGCACGTGTGTATTCTAAAAGAATCATTGCTGAGACCACAACTAATATAAATAACTACACATTATGTATATGTTAAAGGAGACCTCAACCATTGATTTATCGATGGTAAATCAATGGAACATTATACAGACTGCTAAAACCAGGAAAATAAAAATTTAAAGAATAACTAAATTGCCAATGTCAAGTCTTTTCACCTCTTATGAATTATCCAACAAACCATAGAAAATACAATGTAAAATATTTTCGTTAATAATATTACACAGGGAAAAACATAAAAACAACTTACCAGCCTTTGTAATTTCAAGAGGAGAAATCCGTGCAGTATAATACGTCCCTCTGGTGCTAAGTTCCTGGACACTGAATCTGCACAAACCTTCAAGGACGACTATGTATGTGACCCTCCCACTTGGCTTTTCCACTCCTCTTGACAAATGTAAAGCCCGAGCTGCGACTCCCCTGAGAAGTAAGATTTGAAAATCACTGTCAGTTTACTCCGCTGTTAAAGTCATTTGACCAAACCATTTCCCTTAAAAGAATACAATAGATGCCACTGTGACTCATACCTGGTATGCCAATGAATATTTTCCTGCTGATTTTTCACATCAAGCCTTTGAGAATCAGATGCACCAACTTGAATTCTAGAGCTTCTCTCACCAGAATCACTACCAACGCCTAGAGATTCAAAATAAGGTACTAGTTTCAGTGGGAGACATTGAGTCTGCATGAGAAATGTGGGATATAGGTAATGAAAACAAACTCACAAATAACCAAATAGTCAATTGGTCAAAAAAGATCACCTTGAGATAACACAGGGCCTACTTCTGTAGTTGTTTCAGCAGAATCGCGGACTGGAAGAATGCCAATTAATCCCTTCTCTTCCCGCTGCCACAGCTCTTGCTCCACCAGTTTCACACTACATAGATTAACAACAAAGCGTACTCACGAATTACATTAAGCTAAAAAGTGGGGGAGGAGGGAACCAATATGCTCCTCCACTATGATTGCGGAGCGAATGTGAGACAATCTAAGGAAACTCGAGCAACGAAACGTATAATTATCGCCGAACTCGACGATACAGTTTCGAATAAAGCAAATCAAACAATTGGGTACAGAGGAATAATTTCAAAGGATACACATGTACCTCCGATTGGTTTCCAAAAAAACCAAAGAATAAAAAACTTTAAAAGAAATTGACTTCCAGCCGATTTATTGTATTAGCTCAGCTTACTGCAGCTGAAGGTCGTGTTCGCTCAAGTTCACAATTTATATCGAAAAGTTTGAAGCATTTATACAAATCATTCCATAATTCTCTCGACGTCAAAATGAAAACTAGGATAATCACCTTTAAATCTTCAAGCAGAAAATAATTTCAGCAGAGAGATTTGAAAACCATAACGGGAGAGAGAAAGGACCTGCTGGGTGAAGTGCATCGAATTCGAATGATGGCGCCAGGTAAGAGGACCTTGTTACGGAAGGGAAGGATGCCGAGGCGACTTGGGAGCTCCACCGACTCAGCCATGTTTCGAAATCGGGACAGACTATTACCGTAATCTGTTTTCCTCTAGAGGAGCGAGAAGAAGGAAGAGGAGAAGGGAAGGTGGGTACGAATCAGCATATGATTGAATTCGTGTGAGTTGGTTCGGTCAGAAGTAGAACCTATCTAGGCTTCTAAGTTCTTAATGTTATTTTCCGCATATTTAAATTGAACTCATTTTGTGGATAAACCCCTTGTATTTTTTGTATTTACATTTTCCCCTCGACTTTTTGTTTCTTTTTCTTCTTTCCTACATTCCCAATTTCCCAGCCCCAGGGCGAGGCCACGTGATATTATTAACCTGGGGACATTAGTTTCTGTGATTTCACTTTCGTTTGTCGTTGGTCCTCTCATCAGGGATTGGATTTTATAACTTTCTAAAATCAGATGGACTAATTTTATAATTTTCTTATCACAAGGACTAATTCGATTTTGGCTGATATCACAGAGACTAATTTTACATTTATTCTATATTTATATAATACCTAAAATAAGAGCCCCTTAATTTTAGTTATGGGTAATACATTACTAAGGACACGTTTTCAAAGTAAGATTTTGTAGAAATTTTTGAAGTTTTAAGGAATTTTAGATGTAAATATTGAAGTTTTCGTTCGTTGTTGTTGGTCTTTTCCTCTTCACTTTTTTATTGGCTCTCAAAAACATTTAAAAAAAATTCAATTAACATGTGGATAAATCTCTCATTGCATGCATCATTTAAATTGTAAGTTTTAGCGTTGGAATCGAACTAAAATCAGCCAGCCGACAGATAGCATATCAAATTATCCACACTGAAAGGTCTTAAAAGTAATTTTCATTGCCAATAAAAATTGTGAAAAAATATAATATTTAAATTTCTCCATTAGATTTTCTTACACGCCAGCGGTGCAATATCCTAAACGGTATGGGTTTTCTGCGAAAAGTCAAGCTCCTTGATCAGAACAGGACGTCGGGACGATGGTTTTTGCCAGTTCTGAACAGTCAGATCTTCCGGATAAGTTGGGGGGATACGCGTCATCGGTTAGTGGATGGCAGAGGAAAATACATAGGAAACTCCTTGATCAGAACAGGACGTCGGGACGATGGTTTTTGCCAGTTCTGAACAGTCAGATCTTCCGGATAAGTTGGGGGGATACGCGTCATCGGTTAGTGGATGGTTGCGTCAACAGCGAAACGTCATCTGGGGCGTGTGAATTGGGGCGACACGTCGGCTAGCGGGTCCCGCCGAGGAAAATTCTACGTGGCAGATGGGGATAGGGAACGGGAGGACACGGTTGATTCGATTGGTGTACTTGGAAACAAGAGCCACAAAATCCGATTTTCCACACGTTTCTTTTTTTTTTTCTAAAGATTTTCCACACGTTTCACATCTGATTAATTATTGGTGGTATACGGCCTATCAATAGATACACTTTTTGCCGACCTGCCAAGCTGCCGGGCCTGCCTTTTGTCGAAACAAACATATGTAAATACACGAAGGTAAAAACAATGTAAAATTAGTAGATGTGCTAAAGTAAAAAAATGATTTAGTTCATGTGATCTGAAAAATATAAATTTAGTCTCTGTAATTTAATAAAGTGATAAAATCAGTTCCTGATGAAGGAGCAACGAAAAACGAAAATGAAATCACATAGACTAAATTTATATTTTTCATATCACAAGGACTAAATCGATTTTTGCGTATAGCACAGGGATCGATTTTGCATTTATCCCTAAACTAAAAACAACGATAGATCACATTAAAAAGAATCTGAAAAAAAATAAAAGAAAAACCTCTAAAGATGGATTTGAACCAAAAGAGAAAATAAGCGGGAAAAAAAATTAAAGTAGCAGATAAATACATTTTATATTCTTAAATTAAAAATTTTAAAAGTGATTTGAACCAAAAATTTAAAAAATGATTTGATCAGACATTTTACATCTCCATTAAAATTTTCAATTAATTTTGACAGAAAATCATTTCACTTACCAAAAATTTATTTTCTAAAAAATTAACTAAAAATTTTAATAGTGTAAAGTGTTCAAAGTCAATAGTTAATTGATATAATGCGACAAAAAAAATTGGGTATAATGTTTCAAAACTGCCATAATATTAATCCAAAGCTGCAAATGTATTTATCCTAAAAAGTATTTACTCCATGCGCCATGCAAAAAATACAAAACAAGGTATTTGGGCCCTAGATTGCCTCGTGCCTAAAACAGAAGTTTAGACTGGAATTTAAAAAAATTTACATTTGAGTATATAATTTATTCTTGTGACTTTTGAATTATATATATTATTTATTAGATCCCTATTTAAAACTTTTTATAGTTTCTAATATTCATATATTGTAAGTCATCTCTACAACTTTTTCTGTTATAGGGATGTCCGTTTTGTAAATATTTTTAAGATTTTAATAGAATTGTGAATATTTATGTAGATTGTAGTTTTATAGGTTTTAGTGTAAAAGTTGGTAAAATTTTTAAAGATATTTAATTTCTGTTGAAGTTTGTAAAAAGTGGTAGAGAGAGATGAATTTATATAATTTTTTAATAAAAAAATATTAGGGTTAGGTGAAAAAGTATAGAGAGAGAATATTTGTTATAATCGTCCTCCTTTTACACATCAACATCCTTGATCTTGAATTCCTGTAATTGAAAACAAATATCACATGAGAAATAGAAATAAACAAAATGTTTATATAAACAAAATATCTACTTGTATATAAGGTTATAAGCAACTCTAGATTCTCCATGTCAAAATGGGTCAAAAAAATGTTTAAAATTTCAGAATGTTTCCCAATTTCAGATAATGACCTTCAATTCACACGTCAGACATTTTTTTACCCTGAAGAGCAGTTTTTTAAATGGAAGAATTTACAACATACTTGTCGCAGTGCCCCTGCGCAAACAACCATTTCTCCTTCTTGAGTTGATAGTGTGCTTTGAAGATCATTGAATATCAAAGCCACTTCACAGCCTCTGATGCTAAAACCCGGTTCACAAAAAACATGAAATTATATCGACATATTATAAAACAACAAAACGAATTGTAACAACTACATAAAAAGAAACATCCATGAAGTATCAGAAGGGACAGAACACTGGGAAACTCATTTGTGATACCTACTTCTTCAACAAAGTGTGCATTAGAAGTAGCCAGGGAATTAAGAAATTTCTTCTAGTCCAGCATTAGAGCTTGCCTTGTGCAAGAGCACAACTTTTTGCACTGCCTGAACATGAGACATATACAAAGCCCTCAAAGACGTAACTTTCATCTTAACATCCACAAAAGCCTGAAGGCAAGGACCAGGTCACTAATCAAATATGAATGGGGCACAACAGCATGATAAGCCAACACTAACATCCTAAAAAGTAGGTAAACATGATATCTGGAAACAGAAAATAAATCACCATAGAGATCTTTGATGAGAATTGACTTCATCATCTTTTGGTTAACGTAAACGTAACAAAATCAAAGAATGAACTGCCTAGAGAAATAATACGATAAGTATGAACTACTTTGACCATACAAGGTATCATCTTCAATTAGAAATAAAAAAAAACAGAGACAGTTCACAGTGACAGCACAGGAAAAAGAAAACAAAAGGTTAAAAGAAGAAGAACAGAAGGAAATGCGTGCAGTAAGCCCATTCTCACCAAACCCTACAAAGAAATCTAAGTTACTGAGTCCAGAACCAAGAACTTGCATGCAATGGAGTCTGCCCTTCAAGCTCTACGAGAATATAAAGGCTAAAATGACAAATCAATCATACAACATTAACCACCAAAAGCCAACAGGTCTTTTTAACAAAAAATAGATTTAACAATCAAAAGGAAATTACAGGGCAAAAAAAAGGTTTACGCTTACAGGGTAATATCTATACCTATTTGCTGAATGGTTAAAAATCGGATCTACATAAAACAGAAATACCAAAATTTGCCTTCCTACCTTGGCAACCAAAACATACCCAACTGCAATAAAGACCACTTCGCAACCACTACCACTTAAGCTAGCACACCCAATATGAAGAAACAGAGCTCTTTTCAGAGACATTAGATCATACTTTCCACAATATTTTAGCAACAATCAGTCCAAACGAAATGAATATGTCAAACTAGCATTTATGGGACACAATATTTTAATTATTTGGATTGTGTCCCATAAATGGTAAGTTATTAATTTGGAAAATTAGCACTTTTTTACTATCACTCATCTTCTATTTTACACTTAAATATGTCAAACTTAATATATTACGTCAAAAATTAATATGTAAAATTTGAGAATTTAGAGTGCAAATTATAAAATAAATGGTAGTTAGAAGGTATAAGGTGTAATTTCTCTTATGAATTTTAATTTTTTTTCAGATAGCTTGTTAATAAATATTCATCAAGATAATTTGAAATTACACATTTCATAAGAAAATAAATTACATGAATAAATATTTAAGTTAGCTTCTTTTAATAGAACATCAAAAAAATTCTATATCAGCTCGATTCTTATCTTTTGAGAAAACTTTACTTTGCACCTCTAACTTATAGATTAATATTATTTTGGAGATCTAAATTAGTAATTTGAAATTACACATTTCATAAGAAAATAAATTACATGAATAAATATTTGGACTCCAAAATGACATTGACTTATAAGTTAGAGGCGCTGACAAGTGAAGTATTTTCTATTTTTTGTTCTTTTTACACACATAAGATGTGCATTTTCATTTTTCATGAGCACGTACTTCACCGGCGTGGTTGTTGGTGCCAGTGGAAAATGAACGTTTTTTTTTGTAAGCCAATGGAAATGAACTTGCATAAATCTTAAAATGTGCTGTTGTACCAATAGAAAAGATTCTTAACCAAAACCTTTGTCGTTTCATATAACAGATTTTATATTATTTATATATATAAAGTATATAATATAAAAAATAAAAATATTATGATATTATTTTGGTCCCACTGAGTTTAGGTAAGTGGTCGAATACATACCAAACAAGATGGAAATATGGAATCATATCACATTAACAAAATGGGATTTTTTTATTGACTTTTCGACGCAGTTCATATGCCGATCAAAACGTAGGGAAAGTAGGATGTAAATTGTCCAGTGGGGATAATTTTTTAATGGGCAGTTGGAGCAGGCCGATTTGATTGGAGGGTCAGTAAAGAAAATGCATGTTGTATTCTCTCTCTGATTGCATGCCACGTACACATATAAACAGACACCCCTCTCTCTCTCTCCCTTGTACGGATCTTTCTTTTGTATACGGTTGGGTAGGTACGTGTCTATATATATATATATACATATACTTTCTGCCGAAGATTGTGTTGCAATAGTTGCGGATACTGTTTAACGATATTTTGAAGATATTTCTGTTTCTACAGTGATATTCTTGTTTCTATTCTCAAAATACCCTTGCCGACAAATAGTAAGTTACTATTTTACTCTTAACAAAAATACCTACTACAGTAAAGGGTATCTTTGTACTTTCACCCTCTTTCTTTTTCTATATAATCGGAGATCGCGCTCATTTCGAACTCAGATCGACGTTCCATTCAAAATGACAAAAAGGAACAGTTAAAGCAGTTTTATAGCGATCAGCTTCAACAATCTGTATTTGATAAAATCCAGATTTCATATCAATTTTTTTAAAAAAATAGTAGAATCATGTAACCTGTTTAACATGTCTTTTATTGGGAATAGGATATTGAATTCATTGTAAAATTTTGTTTAAACGTTTATAATTAATAACAAGATGAGGGACTCTCGTTCTTTTTTATATAAGGCTAAAAGTTCTTGATTCATTTGAATAGGTATAGCCAGTGGCGGAACCAGGAATGAAAACTAACCCGGGCGAACTTTTAAAGCAAAATGACTGAAATTTTTTTTTCATACGTAATGTAAAAAATTGTCTTAGAATTATAATATCAAAACACTAAAGACTAAAAACATTAAAAAAATTGAATTACACATACCGTACTATGTACTGCGACTAAGAGGGGACAATTGGATCCTACGGTTATGCATCTTCTGAAAACGTTGTAAAATGAATTCGTTCTCAATAATTTCAAAATTTTCCCGCTCGATGTACACTATCATGCAATCATTCATCCAATCATCTCTCATTCTATTACGCAAATCAGTCTTGATAATTTTCATCGCAGAGAACACTCTCTCATTTGTAATTCCCATTATTTTCTTCAACAAATGCATAGTGAATGCAGCGAAGAAACTCCAATGTTAAGACCCTTTTATCTATCGGTGGACCAGACTCGGATCCTTCTGCCTTCGCTCAAATGGCGAACCAGAGAAGCAATCGTGCATCATTCATAACTTCCTCCATACAGCTTGCCAGAACAAACAACTTCCATGGACTTGACCTCAGCTGGCTGTATCCCTCCACACAACAGGAAGCAACTGTGCATTATTCATAAGTTCATCCATACAGCTTGCCAGAACAAATAACTTCCATCCCCTTGCCTCAGAGTCAGCTAGCTGTACCCGTCTATAGACGACGAAAGTGGTGACTTTGGCACACTCCTCAAGGAATGGCGTGATGCTATTAATGCCGAGGCAAATGCTAGCAAACAATGTATCGTTACTTTTGACAGCACAAGTATTTTACGCGCCCCAGCTTTTCCGATATCCGAATAATGAGATTTTTCGTAGCTTAGACTGGATCAATGTAATGTCCTATAACTTCCATTCCCCCAGTAATTCTCCGAATCAGACTAGATCACATGCTGCATGGCGGAGTAGGGGAGAGCCAAGCGGGGAGGGTGGGATCCATGCATGGATGGAGGCAGCAGGAAACAGAAACGAAAAAAATTGTCTTGGGGCTTCCATTTTTTGGGTACGCATGGTTGCTGGTAGATGAAAATTACAACCAATTCTATGCACCGGGCGGGCTTATGTTGGCCTGGGCCAACCAGGGCGGCCCAGGTCAACTTTTTTAAAAAAAATAAAAAATTTCAGGGGCAGACCCCAGGCGACCGCCCAGGTTCGCCCGGGCCTGGGTCCGCCCCTGGGTGGAGTCACATCTATACGTTGGGCCACATGTAATATGTAAATGTTTCTTAGGGAAGGGTGGTTAATATGGTGAAGGGGCCAACAAATGCTACTCTTCTCACATTTAAAAGTCTCAAAGCTTGAAGACAATGAACTGGCCTCTGGCATAACTCGCTGAAAAAAATTAGTATAGTGGACACTCTTTCTAGAGACTGTTTGATAATTTATTTCTCCAGAACGATGAAAAAATAAAGAGAGATATATGTCTAGACAAAAAAAGCTCTACTAAGTCATGGTCCCAAAAGCACAAAAATAAAAGATGCCTCCAAGTCCGCGTGCAAGTTATTCTTTCAAAGAAAGCTTCTCCCCCAATTAGTATTTCACTTGCCATGTCGCAAACTCCCAAAATTGAACTTTGTCCAATCACCAGCATTTCCTATGTGATCCTGCAGAAAGGCATCCCATACGCACAAAAAGGAAATTCTACTGCACGTTAAACCAATACAGGGGCGGGCGGACCTATTTTTAACAATTTCCTATGTGATCCTGCAGAAAGGCATCCCACCAGCATTTCCTATTTTTCAACTTTTTTTAAAAAAAAAATATACATGAAAAAAAAATGTCAGGGGCGGACCCCGGGCGACCGCCCAGGTTCGCCCGGGCCTAGGTCCGCCCCTGGGTATAGCCTTTGTAGGGATATTTTGTTCTAAAAAATCTTTGTCATAAGGAAGAGTTATCACATGTTTTTTTTTCTATTCCAAAAAACATTAGAAATAGAAGAACAAATATTAGATTCCATTTTTTTAATCAAATCGTTGATATCTTGTTGAAGCATAGTATCTTTAAGTTGTTCATCAAATTGTTTATACAAAATTTAATTTTGTAGAGATAATAAATGTTTACGTTTACGACTAATTTTCGTCTGAGTAAGAAGATTGATTTCCTTCTTCACAGACAAATATTTAAGAAATTGAATATCACGAGAAAAATGTGATAATAAAATTTAAAAGTAACTTCACGACCTAAAACACGAGAAGTTATTCCTTCTTCAGTAACAATAAAAGAATAAAGCAAAGCAAGAAAAATAATTAACAAAATTAATTTAGAGGATAAATTTTAAACAAGAACAAAAGTAGTTTGAAAGCAAAAATCATTATTACAAATATGAACATTAGGAATTTTTTAATTAATAATCATTTTACCACCATCAACATGAGAAAGGCGTTCTGTGGTTTTCTCAAAATATTTAAAATCAATTAAGCCTTCTTGGATGCAATTAAGATCAGCACCAGAATAGATCAAAGTAATAGTAGTAAGAGTAAAATCTTTGATACGAACAGTGACTTCAGCATACCATTTTTGAAAAATAATTTTATCAATTAATTGAAGAAATGGTTCTTTAGGAAGAGGGGGTGAAGGAACGGACGTAGAAGAAATATCAGCAATTGATAATTCATTATTCCTTGTGGAAGCTTTTAACAGACAGATTTCAGTTAGTAATTGATCAGTTATTTGGGTATACGGTTGTTGAGTATTTTGTATAGATTTGACTCATTGCTTAAGAATGTGTATTTCTTTATGCTATCCCTGTATGGTAATAGGGCGTGTATCATTAGAAGAAAAGTGAGCAAGAATATCTTTATAATTGTTAGCCCAAGGTTGTTTTACAAACAATTCATAAATAATTTTGATGATAATAAAATTTTCTAAGTTTTTGAAGACTTTAGATTTTATTTTGTCAATCCACAAATTCCAAGTTATATCTACAATAGGATTGAGTTTATCACTCTAAAAATCTTCTCAATATACTTGAAGACCTTTACACAAGTTGATAGATAAATTCTTCAAGTTATAGACACTTAAAAAGGTTTTGAAATGGAATGAAAACTTCAAATACATTGATTTTTGTCTCCAGGACTTTTAAGTGTCGACACATATAGGACATGTGTCGACACATTATCCTTATAGTGTCGACACATTGTGCTTACACTCGAGACATGTGTCGACACATTGAGCTTATGGTGTCGACACATTGCACTGACTCCCGAGCACTCATTTTTTCAGTTCAAATTTCATGTGTCAGCATATGTCATTTGATGTGTCAGCATATGTCATTTGATGTGTCAGCACATTACACGATTTTGAGGATTTTCCGGAATGACATCAGAGGCATCAAATCGCTCCTAAATTCATGGGCAACCTTCCAACAGCTATTTTCACCTATCCAGTCGACCGTTGAAGACAAAATGGCTTAAATAGAAGACCGGTAGCTGAAGAAAGAAGAGCTCTTACCTACACGCACGAATTTGCATTTACTCCGTGACCTAGCTTCGTGAAAAAGAGAGAAAGCTTTGAAGGAGAGAGAAGCTCCACATCTACCAAGAAGACCTGCTATTTTCTTGCCATATTTCAAGTCTTCTATTGTAAATCCTATCTTCTTCCCACCCTTTGTGCCTCACACTTGTAAATTCGGCTTTAAAAGCCAATACGTGAGCTTTCATTTCATACTCATTCAAGTTAAATCTTGTGAGTGTTGGGTAAACACTAAATCCTACTCTTGTGAGTAGAAGAAATCCCTAGTTGTTGGGATTTAAGAAGAAGAGTTAAAGCGTAAGCTCGAGAAATGCTTTGTGAATGTTCCTTAGCACCCGGGAAGCTAAGGTGTACTACCTATTTGATAGATAGTGGAGAAAGTCCAAGGAAGTCAATAGCTCTGGGGTGAATGTAGGCAAGAGTTTGGTTGAACTACCTAAAAATTACGGTGTCATTTCTTCAACCCTTATCTCCTTAGTTTTAATCTTATTCTCTTGTTCTTTACTCTTATGTGCTATTGTGCTTTGTGTTTAAAATTTCTTAGAAGAGGTTTTTTTTTTATTAAAACTCAATTCATCCCCCCTCTTAGGTTGCTACATAGACTTTCAATAATTATAATGTATATTGGGAGTGTAAGAGGATGAAGGAGTCAAAGTTTTTTTTGAAAATATTTCTTTTAGCTTTAGTAAATATTCTTGTTGCGTATCAGTATTGGGAATCTTTGTATTAACATTAAATAGTAAGGTTTTTTAGATTTAGTTAAAACAACAATTTGTTTGCAAGCACAATTATCAGTTTTACAATCACATAATTTAATCATTTCATGTTCAAATGAAGAGGAAGAAGCAAGATCTAATTTTTGAATTTGTTTTTTCGTATAACATTTTGAAGCAAAATGGTCAGGTTTGCCACATTTTCAACAAACAGCTGTATTTTTGGTAGAAGCTTTAAAAGGTTTTTTCTTTGAAGATGAATGTTTAAAAGAAGATTAAACAAAATATTTTGAAAAAAAAGTTTCTTTTTTGTATAGAATTTTCTTTTTTGTATGATCGTTTATCAAAGCTTCATCTTTTTGAAGGAGGAACAAGAGGAGGATAACCATATTGTTCACAAAAAGAGTCATATTATTTTACTTATCAAATTCTAAAGTTTTCTTGAGTCAAAGATCATTGCAAAGCCATAAACCAGTTTTGTTAATAATATTAACAATATCACCATAGGTTAAAGTATTATAAGAAATAATATCATCAGAATTGGCTAAATTAAGTCGAACTTTTTGAGCAAAATAATAAGGAAGCCCAACAAGAAATTTTTCTTTGCAATAAGATTGATTGCAATCATCACGATGTACAACTTTGGAAAGGAAAACATCTTTATACCAACAGAAATAAAAAAGAGTTAGACATTTTAGGTTAACCAAAAAATCAAACTTACGATCTTTATAAGAAGAGGGATCGGATCACCTATAAAAAATTTTGTAATAATATAAAGAAGAGAATTGACAGCGTCAGGAACACGCTGATTATTTTATATAATGGTATCACCTTGAGCATCTGCGGTAAGAATTTTATTTTTATCAGGTTGGGATAAATAATGCTCCCACCAATTTTTCAGTTGGCCTGTAAAACCAGTAATTAAACAATAAATAATTTGAGAATCGGTTTTATTAGAGTTTTTTAGAACATTAGAATACATAGTCATTTCATGTAAAATATTAAGAATTTCATATTCAGAAAATACCATCAGTATTTCATTCATAAAGAAGATCAGAAGCAAAAGCAGCAGTGGATGTAAGATGACGTTCTTCAATTGTAAATCAGGAGGTGTAGGACGAGGGTCATAATTACGTGTAGTACTCTGAGTATATTTAGAGGGTATTTTAATTTTAGTAGAAGATTTAACATTTTATTCAACGATAAATCTTGAAATTGATTTTCTAAAGTAGTTATACTAGGAGTTTCTGAATCAGAAGAAGAGGAGTCAGCTTGATTTAATGTATGAATATTTTTGGAAGTGGAAGCAACATGAATATTAATTTTTGATAACATATCTTCTATTTTGTGGAGAACAGTTTCTGTTTCGTCAGAATTTTTAGAAAAAATGAGTCATTTTTGGCGGTTCATGAGGAATAAAAAGAGGTGTATTTTTTGAAGGACTAGGTAATGAATGAGGTTTAATTAAATGTTCAATTCGTGTATGATGGGTTCCTATTTTAGATAAAAAGGTATTGGTATAATTATTCTATTGAATAATATTATCAAGATTTTTATCACTATTAGAAAGACTATTAGTTTTGAAAGGAGTAGCTAGATAATTACGTGAATTACTACTAAAACTAATGGCATCTATAGGAGGATAAAATTCAAATATCATGCATAATCCAGGGAATATCTTGAGTAAGAACATTTAAAGAAGGAAGATGAGTTTCAAACCAAGAAAAGAAAGGTATATGTTGTTGAACAGAAATCATATATTCATAATAATGGGTTCGAATTAAAGTTTGTTCGGCTTTGGAATAAATAGATAAAACTATAATATATTTTGGTTGTTTTTTCGGCTAAGTCAAAATTACGACGGAGTATATCTTTATTCTGTACAAAATCAGTTTGAAGCATATTGATTGAATGCGATTGTTGTAAAGAAAAAGCTTCGGATTAGGTAAGAGAAGTTTTTTCATTTTGTTGAAAAGGTGGTTCAGGTATATTATCATAAAGGGAAAATTGTATAGGAGTGTCTGTACGAGTACTTGTTATATTTGGTATGCGTATAGTTTCAAGTATGCGTAGATTACGAGGGATAAAAGAAGATGTACTTGGAAGAAAAGAATTTAAAGCAGATTGGAAATTCCTTGAACTAGAATGTTGTAAATCTACTGACAATCTAGAACTTGTAGAAGGTCTGGAAGATCTAGTATTTGCAAAAGATAAAATGACAGACTTATCTGTATGTTGAGCAAAATATTCAATTTATTTATTTCTTTTTTTTGGGTGGAGGAACAACTAAAGGAAGTTTCTATTGATCAGATAAAATAATATCATCTCATTTAATCATACGGGGAATAGAAATATTGGAAAATTCAGTACTAGTATTTAAAAGTAAAGTTTCATCAGAAAGAGGTCTAACTTTGGACCTGGGATCAAGAGTAGTATTCATAAGTTTATAATGAACCATGTATACGACAACAAGGTACTGAGCACTTTCCATCACGTCATAGCCCGAAGATTTAATATTTAATATTAAATAATGTAAAATAGTTGTATCAAATAAATAAAGAGGAAAACAAGGATATCAATTAAAGTAAATGTGTCCTTGATGTAAGGAAGATTCAACGATAACTAGCGAAGAATTGAAAAATTGATTATGACGACCATCACGTAAACATAGAAGAACATAAGCATTTAAGCGTTGTCGTGTGAGAGGTGTGGCTGCTAATTGAACTAATCCCATATGCATCAACCCTTGTGCTTGATGTTTTTTAATCATGTCAGTATGAAGAAGATGAATTGATTCATATTTTTTACCAATGAATTTCAATTGTTCAATAGTTTTTATAGCATAATCTGTATAAAATGAAAATGTAGAATACTTATATGAATGAAAGGCCTTGACTTTGAGTATAACCCAATTATTAAAGGGCTTATTATCACCTAAAGAAATATGATAATCATCAGTATTAATATGGGATAGAGATAATGCGGTGTTATCAATTTGATGCGAAGATAAGGATGCATTTTCTATACTACCGCTTGTCATACTCTGTTTACTATTTGATCTTGTAAACATATTGGTTAAATTATTGTGTTAACTTTACAATTTATCTATAAAACGGATCGCACCAACTGAGTCCGACCAAATGCCAACATGGCTATGGCTAATTCAACAGTTCCAGGTGAATTCCAACGTTTGAAAGATAAAGAATAAAGCGTCACACCAATAATGTAAACAAATGTTTTATAAATCGAAAGTGAATTTGAATTCTCAGTATCTATGTCTATGCATGGGCCAAGCCACGGGATCTCCTAAGGCTGGTGACAAACATAAAAAAAAACTTTCATATATTATGATTTTGCCCTTTTCCCTATTTTGAAGTTTGCTTGTAAATCAAAAGCTGGCTTTATTTATTTGTGAGTTAAATGATCATTTATTTATTTATTTGGTGAGTTAAAGGATAATTTTTTTCTCGCCTTTGATGTGGGGTATTAGTTGTCACTTTTATTTAGAAAAAAAATTTAGAAGTGAATGAAAAACGTAAATGGTTTTTTTTTCAAGGAGAAAATATAAATCTTCATGCCATTTTGGAGTCAGAGACTCATGTTTTAAATTTTTTTATTGTGGGACATTTGGTCCCTTTATTTGTGAATTTAAGGTACAATGTGACAAAAATAATATATTGAGGTGTAGAGTAACAAGACTTTCATAATTAGATAATGCAAATGTATTTATATCAAAATAAATTTTTTTAATTTTACTTTGCAATTTATTATCTTTTTATACAGTAAGTTTTCAAATTGTTTTGGTATGATATTGTTTTGTTTTTCTTTTATTCATGTGTAAAGGGCCTAAATTGATCTTTTTTTCATGTGTCACATCCTAAAATATTCCACCTATGAATTTTTAAAGTACCGACCGTACTGACCTCATTGCTCTTGTTCTCAAGCATAGCATCTCTTGGCCAATGGAAGTAGTAATTTCCGTTGATTGCAATGGTTGACCGGACGGCTTATACGGTTCATGGGAATTGATCATCCTGAAGCAATGCAACTCATGCATTTGTTGCATTGTTTCAACAATGTCTTACTTGATCATGTCATAACCTTACTACTTTTAAGTTGGATTATATATATGAGCATATAATATTAATCTCCAACTTTATCTCGTCACAAATACTTGAGGTAAATATTATGATCATTAGTTTACCTCTCATGATGATATTTCAGTACACATTATATATCCTATATGTTCTTTTTCATTGAGTTTTCAATTGCATTTACCTTACAAGATTCTCTTTCAGTGAATTGAAATAACTTTGATAACAACCAACTCTGTTGGAATTTTTATCTTTCATCCATATAATTTAATTACCTTTTATCACGACCAAAAATTAGGTAATATTATGATATTTTTATTAATTTAGGCATCCCCGAATCTATAAAATATGCTTTTACTTATGTAACATTTTAAACTTAGATGCATTTTAAACCCATAGTTGTCACATGTACTATGAATTTTTTCAGAGTCAATCATTTGGTCATAGGATCGACTGCCATCTCTTCAGAAGAAATATAGTTAACTTGTATTTCTCATTTCTTCACTATATTTTGAATATAATGGTTACTTATATCAATGTGTTTTTCTTTGAAACTTTGTGTTCCAATTTTTATTAATAAGATATCATACTAATTATCACAAAACACATTGCACCTCAATCTATTATTTTTATAGGGTTAAATACACTTTGCACCTCAATCTATTATTTTTATCACATTGCACCCACCAACTATTGGTTTTAGACACTTTTGCACCCTCACTTACAATTTTCGGTTAATTTAGACGGAAAATGATTATTTGACGTGTGAAATGACAATCTTGTCCCCATAATTTTTTTGGCACTAATCATTTTATAAGGGTAAAATTGCAATTTTTAGAACCAAAAAATAAATTTTCATCTAAATTGACGGAAAATTTTAATAGAGGGGTGCAAAGTATCTGAAATCAATAATTAGTGGGTGCAAAGTGAAAAAATAATAGATCGGGGTGCAAAGTGTCAATACTCCCAAAGTTAGATGGTGCAAAGTGTATATATATATATATATATATAGATGTAGAAAGTGCTTCTAAATGAATTGTCATTTATGCATATATTAACGTGGATTTGGTTATTTCCATTAGTCCAATTTTGCCTTTATGCAATACCATTTTGTTGTGATTTATATGGTATTGTATACAAATGTTTAATACCATTGTCTTTGTAAAAAATCATTCATTTCTTCATATTCACCACTCCTATCATTTTTCAAAATTTTTATGGACCTACCCAATTATTTTTTTACCTCCAATATATATTCTTTAAATTTCAGAGTAAAGACATTTTTCACCTTGAACTACCATAACTTTTGCACCCTAAACTACCACTTTCGAGACATTTCACTCTCTAACTACCAACGTTAGAAATTGTGCACCTTCTGTCAAATTGTTATACTAAAATGACAATAATGCTCTGGATCCACTTTGCATATATTAAAGATATTATTGAAAATTGATTTAAATTGTCGGAGGTATTATTGTCGGACGGAGGGTGCAGAGTGTTTAACATTACTTCAGATTTATATTTAAGGAGATAAATATGTCTATATCTTGAATAATCGTTTATGAATGTTATAAAATATTTCATTCCTATATGTGTTTTTGTTCTTATGGTCCACATCTATCATAATGAATTACTTTAAGTAATTCTAATAATTTCCAATGCTTTGAAGATGATTTAATGTTTGAGTGTTAAAATTTTGGGGTGTTGAAGTTGGTGAAAAGTGAAGAGAAATATGATTTAAATGATTTTTTTATATTTATTTGTAGTGAAAATTGATGATTTGATGGTGAGAAATAATTTTTTGTAGTTATTTTATTAGGACCAAAATTTTAGTTTTGGCACCCAAACACCAATCTTGGGGGAATTGATTCCCTTCGAATGAGGGAATTTTGAAGATATCAAAATAGACGGGCAAAAATTTGTCCCTACAATCTAACGGTCCCTATGCATCCACTAGGGCTGCACACAACCGGACCGTGGACCGGACAGGAAAACCGGATCGGTTTTGCGGTCCGGTCCGGTCCCAATTCTTAAAATGCAGTCCGGTTTCCTTTTTTAATAAATGTGGTCCGGACCGGACCAGACCGCGTTTATTAAAAAATAAAAAAAGTTTAATTTTAATCTAAACTAAAACTCAATATTTTTATATGCACTTCTCCCTTTGAAATTAACCTAAAAATTTTTTTAATTTGTTTTAAAAAAATTGAAAAAATTAAAACCGGTCCGGATTTACTAAAACCGGACCGAAAATCCGGTTTTCATCCCTCTAGATCCACCTCATTTAATGAGTAAAGTGGTTTGGCGGCTCAATCCTCCAAAATTCCTTTTCCACAACCGAGTTCCTACTTCTTACCCTTCCTCCCTAATTTTTTCAACAATGACCCACACCGAATTTGACTGACCTCGCTCCTCTCCTCGCCGAACCTTGCCAGAATTTCTTACCCCTCCAATTTTGTTCTCACAAAGTCCAAAACACCCTGGTTTGTTTATGTTTACTCGTTGATCAAGAGCAGAAGGTGAGGTGGAGCAAGCTAGTGGCAAGAATTTGCTGACGGTGCGGTTGGAGGTAAATGTCTAACGTTAGTAGTTGGAGGGTGCAAAATGTCTAATTTAATAGTTGGAGGATGCAAAATGTCTAAAATTCGTAGTTAGAAGTTGTAATGTCTCAAAAGTAGTAATTTAGGATATTAAGTGCACAATCAATGGTAATTTTTGGATGAAAAATATATTTTTTTATTAACTCAAAATCTTGGTTAAACGAATGACATCACGCAGGAAGAAAAACAAAAACAAGGTTAAAATGAATGACGTCATTAAACACCCACCCACTATTTCGCAAACGGACACCGACCCGGCCCATAAAAACGCCCCAGCCCGCATATAATAATACCCCATTGCTGCGGTGCTGTGCTGCCGATCCTTCGTTTCCCTATCGGTGCCTGAACCCGTAACGAGTCCTCTTCAGCCTCGGGCGCCAAAAGCAACACAAACAATTTGTTTTTAAAATTTCTCCTTGGCAGTTTTCGAAGAAGAGAGCTCAGAAAGCTCAAGCGAACTTCGATGGCAGCCTCATCGCCAGCCCTAACCCACAACACCACCTCCATTACCGCGGCCAACAACTCTGCGCATCGTACGGACACGCCGCCGAAGACCCTCCGCGGGCTCAACAAGCCCAAGTGCCAGATATGCGGCAATGTCGCTCGCTCCAGGTATTAGCTAGCTTATTTGAGTCTTCTGTACATATAGGCGTCAAAACCCTAGAATTTTGCCGTAAACTTGAATCTGCATGCGTGTCCATTTTGCTATTTGGAGGTTGGGGAAAGATTAAGTGATATTGGACACAGTTTTTCTTTGCCTAAAGCTATTCTTTTCTCTCTTTAATTATTTGGAAAGCTAGACAACTAACTCTAAGACTCAAAAAGAAGTGGTGCTTCGATATTGAGTGGTGGTGTACAGTGGAGTACAAAGAAGTTCTATAAAAGATATATATTGGGAGGAAGGTCTTTCTTATGAACTTGAATTGGGCATTAAGCTCAAAAACCTTGTAACAAACCATTAAAGAATTGGTTACAGTCGTTTCTTTGAACCTCTGGAACACTAGGAAACAAGAACATGGAGTATGAACTTCAAGTGAGCATGTTCGTTGCCATCTGAGGGAACTTCTTCAAAACGAAATTGAAAAATTGGGTCTTCTACGAAGTACGTTGATTTTTAAGGACCGTTCAGATTAAAAAACTACTAGTATCGGTTTTGTGGATAGAAGAAGCTTTCAAAAGTTTTTTTGCCCTCTAGAATTTCAGACATTATATTCGTAGGCACAAATTATATCTCTTCCTGTGCAAAACTGATTATGCAGGTGTCCGTTCAAGTCTTGCAAGAGTTGCTGTTCGAGGGATCAAAATCCTTGTCCTATTCACGGTATGGTACTGTGAAATATATATGTTTTACTGAATGATGCTACCTTGCCCATGTCATCATTTGACTACTGCATCTGAAGTGCTTGTGTCTTAAAGGAAAGCCGCATCCAACATACTCACTATTGATCATTTTATGCACCTATTCTGAACCTGAGATTGCTCCTTTGCTATGGATTCACCTTTGCAGTCTGTGACTAGTATAATGATAGCTATAGATGTGTTCCTATGCTCCTTTCTTTTTTGGCTGGTCAGGTACAAACAAGTTTTCTTCTTAAGAGGAAACTTTAACCATGTGCTTCTTCAAGCTTTAGGCTCAATATACCGTAATGTGCATGTAGTTTTGGCTGGTGATTCCTACATTTTTTTTATAAGTAGTATTTGAGTTTGTGTAATCTTTACTTGTTGAGTTATGAGATTATGATAGGCTTTAATTTCACGACACTTATGCAAGTAGAATGGAAAGAGGTGAATGAGGTAGATTAGAGACTGATGCCAATGGTGATAATGAGTAGCTGTGGGTGGTCTTGTCCTAAAGGCATGGTTTGATGCTCAGGGTTATATACAAGAATTAATATAGAATATAACGTGGAATCTATCCTTTTAGCCTTTATTTGTTCATTTTCTGAACTATCTCCACAGTCTGTTCACATTATTGTCTAATGGGATAATGAAGGTGAAGTTAGACATTACTCTCTTGCATAGAAATGTTCTTTCATGTACTCAAATTATGATTAAGGTCCCTTAAACATTCCAATAATTATGTCATCCTTACAAGTCATAGGCTATTTGGGCCAAAGACCTTGTCAAAGAGGGTAAGGATCTCTTACTTTGAGCTTTAGAATATGTGTACTGGACTATTTTAGTATCCCCTTGTGAGTATCGTGGTTCATACGAATAGAACATTAGTGTAAAGAATGAGTTGTATATAACAGAGTTTCCTAAATTCACTGGTTTAAGCTTTTGTATTAAAGTGCTATCTCAATATATTATATCAAGTGGTTATAGAGACCCACGATTCGACAGGGCAGGTCTTCAATGCAACTGTGTTTTTTATGACTCTCGCAGAAGAGTGATGTCGACTGCATTTTAGCTTCTCAAACAGGAAGGTAAACGGTATAATGGTTTCAAGTCAAGGAAATTATGATTTTATTGCTGGCTGGCAAACAGTTGTGTGAGTTAACTCCATGTAAACTCTATCCATGGTCAAATAAGAGACTATAATGCAGTGTACTGGAATAGGTGGTTAGGCATCACACTTAGATTGTTAAAGAGGCTTCCTTTTCAAGTGTAAGGTTAGTTGTGTGGCTTGTGATAGAGTTGAAGACTGACAAATGAAAGGTTAGATTGATTAGAATATGCACTTCTGGTTCTCACTTTGCATTGTAGTGGCAAGGGTAACTGATTGATGTAACATTTTTACACATTAGTTTGCTAGCTTAAGCTTTTGGGTTAAAATGGCATCCAAACAGATTTTATCCAGTTTTGTACAAAAGGAGCTCCAAATCTGCTAACTTTCACTCCAAAAACTCAAGATCCCCATATAACTGACAGTCTTTTCTATGCTGAAGCAATTTTTGGTACGAGCAGATCACAAAAAAGGAGTAGCTTAGAATGTGTGTCTTGTCATCTAAAAGAGTGAATAATATTTGTTGAAAATTGTCATGACTGACTTCAGAAGGTCAATTTTCTGGTTTTGGGAGATGCATTAAGTTTATATATTTCTCTTAGAACTTCCCTATCTGAACTGTGATTTTGTATATGTAATAACGATGTTTCCTGAGACAAGAAATAAAAAGTCTTCTTCAGTAATGTACCATGTATGAAGAATAAACACTGCAATTTTTCGTTAGGAGAACGCCTCAAACAGGTTAATTATTGCAATAGTTGTAGGGTTCATTGAGTATTACCATAGACACTATGGAATTTAGCTTGATGTGATCAGCTTTCCTGATCCAAATTTTTTTTACTAAACCAAGGGAGCAAGGTATATTAATGGACCGCTTAAGTTTCAATTGTGTTAGTCCAATGACATATACATACTGTAAAAGAGTGCTAGAAAATCTAGACTCTAGTACTTGTGTGAGGCCGATGATGGTTATTTATGTCTGTGTGTGTTTTTTCATTCTCTTAGCAAGCATGGACCTTATTTTGCTTTTCCTACAGTTTTGAAAGCAAATGCAACTGTTCCAGACAAGGCACCGAGTTCAAGCACTACTATGTTTGACCAGCATGCAAATGAGGCATCTCCCTCAGGGTAAGTGATGAGCATCAGTAGCCCAGATGTGCATCTGATTCCGTCACAGATAAGACGGACTTATGTTTCCAGTCTTTAACACAACAACCTAGAAAGTAATTCTTCTGAAAATATTGCATTGCGGTCTCCCATGTCTGATTGTATGATCAGCTTCAGAATGCCTATATCTGTTTGCATTTTTCCCGAGGTTTGACCTGCCTACTCCCAAATCATAATTGATTACAGAACTCATCCCTATTGGACGTGATTGCATTAGGAATTTTGTTGGCTCACTTCTCTGTTTTATACAGTTCCGCAGATTCACATTTGCATCTTTGTAGAAGTGATTTTTGGTCTTTTTCTTAGTAATTTCTTCCCCAATGTTCCGTGTGTGTCTCTAATTAGTCGTTTTCAGTGACCTCTTTGACATGCTTCTTTTTGCAAATCACTTCAGTTGTACCAGAAGTGTCTCATATTTTGCTTTGGTCATTTTCTTTTGCTTTTGGACTTCATTTCAGGGCTTCACTTAGAGTTGCATCACTTAGACAACTTTCCAACAATTTTGCTCAGTTCAATAATGTGCAAATTCCACTCCGATCAAGAAAGCCATTGACTAGAAAGGTGCAGGGAATAAAGCAACATATTTTTGTTGATATTTGAGATATTGTGGTTGTAAGAATTGCTTGTCCTGATGTGGCAAGTTTTTGCAGGATGCTGCAGCGATAAATGAATGGAGATTTTCCAAGCTAAAGGAATATAAGGACAGAAACATTGAAGTGGAAAATGAAGCTTTTGACCGATACATGCATAATATTAGTTTACTTGAAGAAGTATTTTCCGTTGATTCTATTCGTGAAGGGCCCATTGAGGAAGAATCCTCTGTTTCAAATCCTAACCCTATTTCTATTGAGGTCAATCCTAAGATGATAGTCTCGGGGCTGAAGTTGCGGCTAAGATCAACTTCAATACGAACTGATAACTCCAGGAAGCGAATACAACAAATTGTTGATCAAGGATTAAAGAAGCTTCAGAAGTCTGAGTTGGAAGATGGCGTTAAAGAACCAAGTGACCCAGCTGAACCCAATGAAGGACCAAAAAAGGCAAAAATTGGGAAGACAGAGAGGGCTCTGGCTATGAGTGATCTTATTGATAAGTTGAACAATGCCCGGAATGAGGAGGATCTCAAGTCTTGCTGGGAGATGAAATTCCAGATATTTAATCAGGACGAAATATCTAATGAAACAGAAACGAACAATGCAGCAGCAAAGGATCATATTCCTGATATTGATTCAGCCGAACCTAAAGAGTGTTCTTTGAAAACATTGATCACCACAACAGAAGTTGATCAAGAAACTCTTAACAGGATTGATGCACATTTTGCTGCCCTTGAGCAGATAGAAGATTTATGATTTGAGGGAATTTTCCGATGGGTTTAGACTCAAGGTTAGGATATGTAGAGTAGAAATGAAATATCTTTAATGTGATAATGAAGCGCTCTGTTGTGTATGTAACATGGTAAGTTGAATTTCCTAACTTCTTGTCCTTCATTGGGCTTTGATTGGAATTTATGTTCCAATGTCAGTTTCTTCTAATTTGCTTTTTTTTACCAAAATCTATAGCTGATACTTGTGTAATGTGGAGCCATCAGCTGCAAAGAAAAAAAAATGGTACTCTTCCTCTGTTTCAATTGTGACAAAACTCAAATTTTAAGAGTCATCTTTTGAGATAAAATATTTGAAATAAGAAATTACCAATTTTTAATATATAGGATTAAAATAAAATGAAAGGATAAACGGCTAATGATTTTTCACAGGAAGTGAAGAATATGTTGAGAGAGTTATTGAAAGTCTCTTCTTAGAACTCTCACAGCAAATAAAAAATTGGGGTGTCATAAAGTAATCAGCTTCCTCCCATTGCACTCACAACTTTTCATCTGTTCGATCCTATGTCAGTTCTTTTTATGTTATTCCTCTCAGATCCGTCATGGATGCTTGGACTAGCCAAAGAGTGCGGTGCCTGCCATCGGCTGCTTAACCAAGCAAGCATCAAACCCAAACCACCCACCTTTGAAACCTAGGTGAGGTACTGCCCTAGGACCCGGCAGTTCTTGTTGGGCTCATATGAACCACGAAAATAGAAAAATACCGAACCCATTGAATTGCAACTTCCAATTACTTGAACCTTCCTAAACAAGTGCTCAATGCACAGTTGTCCGCAGGCCCAGTCAGAGATCCACCAACATATGTATAGGAAGGAAGCCAACGTTAGGTTAATAGTGCCAATAGTTAATAACAAAACTTATCTGGGCAGCAGGTATCTTTATTTTGATTAGTTAGGTTTATAATAAAGATGTGAATAAGATTAATATTCACTTTTGACATAGATCTATCAACTCCTACCTAGTTTAAAATGCATTGGATTTGAATTGGATATCAACTCCTACCTATCCACACTAGCCTCAGCCCTTTCCTTTCTAAAATATTCAACCAAATGTGTGCAGATACGGGCGATATCAGGGTCTGCAATATTATAAAAGAAAGATGCGAACATGATGGTCTAGGACAGGTTCTTCCATTGGTCTTTCTTTCTTTCCTTTCTCTTTTATTGGCTTTTGTGAGAAGATCTCCGCCCTCAGTTTTGACTTTTCTCAATCTGCTTTCAAAGTCACGGTACCGATACCTCAGGAATGAAAGAAGTTAAATATCTATCAGCAGCAGCCTGTTTGGGCTAAAGAAGAGTGGGTCATTGGCAGAAAGAGACTGCAAAGCAGGCCATATAGACAGAATATGGTCCATTGTTTTACTGTAGATCTCTCATATTCTCGACCTGGCAAGAAATCCCTATTTGGAACATTTGGTTTTCTAGTGATACCGCGTCTCTGATCTCTCTGAAAGCTTCCTCCTTTAAACAACATTGCTTTTTCCTTTGGTGATAATGCACGGTTTGGTTGGATGCCAATGAAATGAAAAGTGTGCTCCATGATTTTCCTTTTGATATCCACACTCTTGATTAGAATAAAAATGGAAGAGAATAAGGAGGATCACCATCAATTATGGTGGATTTTGAAATGATATTCTACCATTTTCATGTTATTAGTACTGTCCCTCTACATCTGTGTGCTTCTTTACCTTTGAATCAAAGTCACATTAGTACAGATGGATTGCTGGTGACGACCAAAAAGGAAAAATGAAAAGAGTCCCCAATGGATTCTAGCCTAAAAGCACATGGCCATTATGACAAAGAAATTCCATCCTTCTGAGTTTCTTCGCCAAGCTTTTTTCCTGAACCATTCAGCTTTGTGGGTTTCTTAATGGGATGTGCTCTTCTTTGCTTTATTCTCCTACATTCCTCCCAACCCACAACAACTTTCTTGGTGGATATTAATCTTTCTTGGTCATTTTCCCCTTGAAACAAAGCTATCAGTACTTTCGACTTCAGTTGCTTTTCTCATCTCAACGTCAACTTTTCAAGGGCCTTTTTTTCGGATTAATTAATCAATCCCATGATCATGATGAGTGCTTTCGACCTGTTGATCTTAATCATTATTCTTTGGGAGTAATTTTATCTCATTTAGACTTAATTATTAACCCACCCCAAAGGATCGAAAAGAAGATATTGCCAACTGATAATGCAAGGAAAAATCATTTACAAGTTAAAAGGGAACATGGAAATCTAAACAAGGAAATTAGAGATATACTAAAAAACAAAAGTTTATAGGCGGTAGATAACACAACTGGGAGATTTGTCATTAGATTCCAAAGTTGACACAACCTTCCAAGCGGTGATTGGTGAAGAATAAATAAATAAGTTTATACCTTAAGTTACTAAAGTTTTCCCCTAACAATATCCTTGTCAAATTATAAATCTCTATTGTCAAAAAATCCCTCAAGAAATATCAATTTATGTACTTTATTCTGAAGGACTAAATGTTCTTCTCTCACATGCTATCTCTTTGGAACCTTTCTCGATTCAAATCAGGTTCATGATTTGTTTAACTTAGGCCACGATCACGAAGTATAATTATGTTGGCAATAAGTATTAAAGAAAAGCTAAGAGTATCACATGGTGATGGTGTTGCCAAGCGGCCCATTAATTAAAAAGAAAGGTATAATATATAACCCTAATGGGCTATCGAGAAAAGTCAGATTGACAAGGGGAGCATCATTTTATCTGATGTTTTGGTTTGCATATTCCTCTTTTCAAAAAAGTCTTCCCCCATGTGTATGTGCGGCCAAGAATCATGGCTTCTCTATAATTGTGTAGTTGTACTATTAGAAACTGCAATTTCTGCCATTCCAGTGCCACTAGTTTATGGCTTAAACTGTGCTGCCAAAAGATTTCAGCAAGGTCATGTTTTCCTGTCAATTCCCACAGGGCCATGTGGCTTTGCACACTACTCTAGAATTTCTTGAGAAATATCTCGCTCAGTCCATCATGCTTAATTAACTAGGCTGAAAATTCTCTACGTGGGCGTAGAATAAAAAAAAGAAATTCTCTACGTGGTACTGGATCAAGGTCAAGTACGGCAACTATATATTTGGTATTCAATTTTGTTGTGGTGGCTTGAAGTTCATGAGAAATCAAAACATTTAAAGAAGAATCTCCAATTTAAATGGCTCTCTTTTATCTGGATTAATGAAGGACAAGGTGTTACTTAATTAGGATTAGCTTAGCGTATTTACTACTAATTTAGCCTAAAAAACATATATATAAGGGAAAATTGCGTTCTGATATTCCTGATCCTGAGTACATAGTATGCTTGACACTTCTTTTGGAATAAATTTACCCTCAAGAGAACCTGATCCTGATGATCTATTCCATTGTGTCACTATAGGCAAAGCCCGAGGAGAGAGAATAAAAATCAAAGGATCGATTGTGGTATCCTCCTCTATGGTCCCTACTGGGACTTTAATCCCTCAACAACTCGATCATGCGATTTTGTCATGATCTCCCCAAAACCATTACCCAGAAAGATCATTTTCCAATTAGATTGGTGACTTATCTTTGGGTTCATGAAATGCCTATCTATTTGATTAATGCTTCGGTTACACGGCACAGATCGATGAGTCAAAGGCAAGCAGGTGGGCAGAGGCAAATCCAAAGAAGAAAGGGCCATACCCCAACTTAGATTTCGCAAATGTTGAACATAGCTACGTCCTAACCCCATATGGGTGCATGATTCAAATATTCCACCAGATTACTATTACAACAACAATGATTTCTTCGTTGATTAGCTAGCTCCCAAGTTTTTGTTGCTTATCTTCATACTAACTTTTCCCTCAAAAGGGTTTTCTTTTCTTGAGGGGCTTATATATGAGGGCAACAGTTGCGTATAGAGATTTGAGATCAACTTTATCTCAATTTCTTTGAACTCCATAAGCAGGTAGGCCCAGCCAGAGATATACAAGACAAAAGTATATAGGGTCGATCATGATCACTTGGCAACCTTCCTTTTCTTAAATATTGCTCATGATGCACCCTACCTAATTATAAGAATATAAACTCTTGACCTTAGCTGCTGCTACTAGACCGATTCTTTCTCTTTTTTTCTTTTTTTTTTGGTTGCTTGTTTTTGCTGAATTCTTGCCCTTAGCTAGATAAAGACACCCTAACCTTCCCAAATTCCTTCCGTATTCTGATGTTTGATTTTGATGTCTTACAATAAAATGCATCTCAACTAGCGTTCAAAGGTCCTAATTCATTTGAAAGCTCTTGTATTTTGTGGTAAAAGAGTTGATAGATTCAAAGCAAGATGGGGAATTAGTAGTTGGAATCCATTTAAATATGTAAAATTATTTCGGTACGTATAATATTAATATTTTGCTCGAGAGAATATACAGATTAAGAGCATCATCCTTGGACGAACATCCAATAGGTGAATGTTGTAATTTATAGATTAGAACATAATTTATATAAATTAGAAAATAAATTTGAAGTTTCTTAATTAGTTCAACCATAATTTAGGTTGCCTGATTAGTTCAAGTTTTGTCGGCAAACTAATTGGTTTCAAACTTTCATAATCATCATGCATGACCCATATGTAATCCCGAATTTGGTTTGGAAATTGAATTTTCTTAATTAATGGCTACGGAAAAAAACTCTCAGAAAAGATCCTGCATGATATCTATCTACCTATCGATTTGAAAGCAAGTTGTTGATCAATTCATTTTTGCTTACTTCTATGTGACAAAATAGCTGTCACCAAAATAGTGGGCGCCGACTAGATTAGTACTTCTAATTAAACCGTGAACAAGCATTATTTGATTATAACTTCATAGACTGTCTGTTGTGATTGACGGGGCCTAGGGCTTGAATTTCCACATTGCTTAATGGACATGTAGAAGTACATGTTAGAGAGTCAATTAGTTGTGCGAAAAATCAAATCAAAGCTACCTACAGCCAGGCCGAGAAGAGTGGCCAACTATTATTCCGATCCAGGAATAAGATTTTGTGGCTTGAGTTCTTCCTTGAGTTACATCTGTATAATAGAGCAAACAAATTAGTCTTGTTTGAATCAATCTTGTGTCTCAATTCTCTTTTGTTCACGATAGCTGCTTACACCAAGCCCAAGATAAAGAATAGGAACGGACTTTATATGAAATTAATATGAAATGGTCCTTGGAGAGCTAACCTAAAGATTGGGAGCTGGTCGCTCTCTATGGGTTCGATGTACCAAGTTTGAGTCACATACATGGGTGTAGGGTTGATGCTCCTGCCATTGACATGTCCCAGATTTACCTAGCATTAGGTTGTGAGGCCGGTTCCGTGTACACTACTCTAGGGAATCTACCATGTGGGGCAGGTTGAGGCCAACAGGGTAACTCTCCTGGTAGATTAAACTTTTTCTTTTTAAATTACTACGAAATTCTAAATGCTGTAGTAGAAGGCGCACTCAAAATAGAAATATCAGTTTTCTTGAATAATTAGAAACCTTTTTATTTATATAATTTTTCATATATATATATATATAAGAAGTTCACTATTACAATGCGTGTGTTCTCATTACTTAAATTTAATATCATTCTTGATGGTATTTTTTTAAGTGAGAGTACGGTGCCTCGAAAATTTATTTAAACAAACTCGATCACTTGTGGTGGAGAATCCACGTCGGTCGTGTTAGTACTATGACGAACCACAACATTAGGCTTTTCTTCTCTCTACTCTCCACCTAGCCATCAATTTAAATTAAGATGGAAGAACGTGTGAACGGGGGAGGTATCGATTACCTTTAATGGGTGAATATTACTCTGGACCATGGGTGGTTCTGCTCCTTGCGTCAGAGTACAGAAGTGCAATTTATAAGGGAAAAAGAGTATTATATAGACTACTGATCAGTATCTTTACAATGAAATTTCTCCAAAAGCTTTGGTGGTTGACATGATTTGGGCAAACATGGGACGCAAACCAACCAAACATAATCTAGCTAATAGAAAAAACTTAGTGCAATTTTGTGTAGTACTTTCGGATATATATCTTTATGAATAAAAAGAACCGACCTTCTGGTTTGGGTCAACGTTGAAATGATCGGAGGTGGAAACAATGTCTAAATCCACCATGATGGAGTCAAAAGAAGGATAAGCTAAAGAGAGGAAGAGAGAGATTAGGATATGCTAAAATAATTCATATTAGGAAATAAAGATGCCAGCACGTACCTACCAAACAAGTGGAAAATAGATTGGATCCATATATATCATGTAGTAGTACTATAGATTATGTAGTATAGTGCTTTGTGTGTTTCATGCACGGACCCCATGACACACTGGTACAGCACATGATGTACAGCTTGATTTTAATTTCTCAACTATTTTTGTAAGTTGCTGACAAACTGAAAATGTTTATGTGAGATTTTGTACTTGTTGTCTAGATCTTTTTGTTGTTTAGTTTAGGTGCTGTAAAATCTACTAAGGTTGTGTATTTTACAGATCTTTACTTGTTGATTGACTAAAAAATTGATTGAGCTATTTTTCTGTGATTGAAAGAAAGTACAGATTAATTTTTAAATACCTAGTCACCCCCTCTAAGTATAATTTAGGGTCTAAACGCAGTTTCACAAAGCATATGGGGGTGGTGAAGAATTGGGGGGGGGGGGGGTAAAAAGAACAAGGTACGTATTTTGCCCCCAATTGATTAATGGGTCCGTCAACGGATTGCTTGCCCAGAAAAGAAGGACGGCCTGTCAATGGATCGAGTACAAGTGTGCCTGCCTTGGTCCTGTTTGATGTAGCCCAAGTATATAATGCGTGTGGGCGCAAAGCTAGTTTGTCAAACGTCAAATTCTGTTCTGGGTACTCCAATCTTCCCGAGTTTTTTTTTGTTTTGCAGTTTCTTAATCATTTAGCTTTCTTCTTAAATCTTAGGTCATGGTTATCCAACGAATTATTGAAATCGATTTCGATTCGCTAGCTAGCTAGATGATGGGGAGAAGGCATGGCCGCATGGGTGGGTTGGGTCAATTCTCAACTATTGCAGATTCCCGCTCATGACCCCCCACAACCTCAACCAACATTATTAAGAAAAGGAGCTGGCTGCAAGGAAAGTCTCCCAATAGTGTGCAAACTTCACCCCACCCCACTCCACCCTTCTTAAAAGTGTATGGTGCCAGTATTTTCTTTCCTTTGCTTCCACGTTGCCTTGTTTGCCTCTTTGACCTTTCCTCTGTTTGATGCTATCATTCATGCCCTTACTTCTTTGGCACATATCCCCATTTCAAATCACCTCCCTGGCTCCTCTTTAGCTAACTCGTTCACCTACCTTGGTAAAAAAATAAACAAACAAAAGGGTAATGAGAGAAGCTTGGAGATGATAACCTTGCTTTAGTGGGAATCTTTTGTTTTTCCAATTTTGAGCTTCTTAATGGTATATTATTCAAATAATTCTGCTCTCGTGCATGTTTCCACAAGTTTCTTAATTATAGGCTTGTCAAACCAGTTTTACCCAACCTCCCTTCACATGCACGATTCAATATATATGCTTTGAATCTATCGCTCTCTACTCTTTCTCTGCCATAAAACGTGGGCAGATTTGAAACCCAGCTTTCTTAATATTGATGAAAAGTTAGCAAGACTACAAGGAGGGTATGATATATCGATTTGGTCATATACCCCTTCAATTACTCTAGATTAATACCAGAATACGATCAGAAAAAAATAAAACTAAGAATCTCAACTTGCGTGGTATAAAATTTTGATTTCTAAATGGAATATCTCTCTTTACGTTGAACCTTCTCTCTAGAATGAATACATTTTTACGTCTGAAATCGTTTAGCATCACAGTAATATAGCACTCTCGAGTTCTGAGGAAAGAGGTTGAGGTTTCCTTATATCTTCATCACAGTACAAAGTGTCTTTGAAGCAGATTACACGAAGAATATTACTACAGATATGAATAACTTTACTCGACAGTGTTTGTTGTTTTCTTTGAGATATTCATAGTCTTTAATGGGTGACACATGGAGCATTAGTTTGGATTTTTTTCCACTGATCAAGTACTGGCTGAGAATAAACCCTGCGAATTAGGGTAAACTTCCGAGTATTGCTATTCTCACCAGTACTCACCTTGAATATTTTGCAGAAAAATAGGGTTTACCGATTACTTCTGAGATTTGAGAACTATTCAAAATTGGTCAAATTTGGATGATCACCGTTGAAAGCGACATGGCAGGTGAGAAGTACTCTATCTAAGGCTTTAATTTGAACTCATTGGCTCGAACAATATGGAAGTTAGCTCCATTGCATGCAGTTTCTTCTGAACGACAATCTTGAACAAAATTTTAAAAGAAAATGTAGTCGGATACATGACAAATGCCCAACATGGCATATGTTTAGTAATTCAAGGTGGCCGTGTGTACATGTTTAAATCGCATCAGTTCTCTCAATGCCAAAATAAAAAAGTTGGTTTTATTCTTTTCAGACATTGACTTGAACCAAACATGTGATCTGTCTTACCCCCACATGAAAATGACTTACGCAATTTGAATATAAACTCTTCCAATCAAGCCAAAACTCATGGGAAAAAGCCTACTATAATAGAGAACCTCAGCAAGAATCAACGAGAACAAACAAGAGAAAGAAAAAAAGGAAAGCTATGAGTTAATTTGCTTATTCGCTCAACAAAACCAAAGATACGTACAGAGTGAGAGAGAGTACTCATGGTTTCAATACGTAGATATTTTTTTACATATAAATTGGTGTAACTTGGTGATTAGACATAAATTTTGAGATTGGTCACGCAAATCTTTCTAGATGAACAAGTTATACATCCGAACCGATATAACTATGATCAACTGGTAGCTTTAAGTAACGAAATTTAAATTCGAACACTGGAAAATGCTTTTTAGTTACGAATTTCAGTTTGACACTAACCAATATTTAGTCAGTACAGTTTGATTTTCTTCTAGGGCAAACTTTGTTGTTTTCTAAAAAAGCTAGCTGTGAGAATAATTCCACAGAGAGAGATGAGATATCTTTCTTGGTTCTTTGTTATTGCATGTGTGTGTCTGACGCGTGAAAGTTATTAATGTGTCTCGTTTTCTTAGAGACGCAGAAAGTGTGAGAAAGTGATGCACAGAGAGAGAGAGAGAGAGAGAGAGAGAGAGAGAGAGTACTTTTCTGGCTATTCACACTTTCACACGTCTCTTCTGATCTTAGCAAAGCATCGTCGATCGGTACGTTCCATTATTATTATCACCAAGATTGCTGATGTTCCATGGCATTACTTCTGCCCATCTGAAGAGGCAACCAGAATCCTATCCTGCATCACTTTTCTATGGTGCGCATGCCAACAACAAAGTCTTCAAAAGATTTCAACCTGGTTATGTACATATCAAGCTTTTATTTTAGTGTACGACCACCTCAAGTTGGCAGCCCCTCCCATGACTAATCTTCTCATTTCTTGCAAAAGCCATACAATCATTGTTAAGAATCTGAACCTGCCAAGATGGGGGAACTTGTCATCTAATTTTCCTAGTCCTCATCAACTCCAATTTATTCTCCTATCCTCACAAAGAAATATCGGATTTATTCACAGAAAAAGCAAAGTCGGTTGGCTCCAGTCCACCCTAGTTTTTTAAAGTTTTAGGTCTGCTTGATTTCTAGGCATGAGCAGCTGCCAGATGCGATGTAGTAGAACTAGTGAGAAGAGAGCCGGTGATTTGAGAAAACAAGACGGATGACGCCAGAAATTTTGTTGTATTTCTTATTAGCACTGATGCAATCCCTTAATATAATTTGTTTCTTTTTTCTATTTCTTTGGTTTCGTTTTCTGAGTATATAATATATTTACATGAGCTAATAGTGACGGCGTTTTCCCAAAAATCAAAAAAACCAAAAGCATTATATAATGAAGAAAACCAAGATCCACCCGTAATGTACATGACTAGCAGATCATTAATTACGTTGACAAGTTCATTGGGTTTGTCTTTTAGAGGAAGCGTACGTACGTCGTTTCATTTGTAGGAGTTGGAATCAAAACATATACTCTAATTGACTTCTTCAACGATTTATGTGAGTTTTTGCGTAGTTGGAGGAGATCAGATTACTTAATTTGGCTGAAGGTCCAACTTTCCCACATAGATTTTTTTTGGAGTAGTTTTTCTTTTTATTATCCATTTGTTAATTACTTTCCTCCATATAATTTGACTTTCGATTAGATCGACCACCTCTATATTTTACAAAAATGAATCTGTACATCTTAATGAATCAGAATCAAACTCAATGGCGTTTGAGAAAAATTATGGTGTGAAAAAGACAATACCTCTCTGATCCCTTCCCCTAAGAGAAGAGATGCTTTGAAATAGATATATATATATATATATATATATATTCGATTGGCACCTTTGAAAGAGAAGAGAAGCTTCTCTTGTTTGCGTCCAAAGTCAATATGATGCCAATTATCAGCAATAGTGGTCATTTCCAAGAATGCCAACCCATATATGGCTTCAATGGTCCCTTCCCGGCTCTTCCCCCCCACCCCATCAATCACTTGCTTACCTATCGGCTATCTGGTCCCCATGAGTAGAAACTTCCAAAGAGAGAGAACGAGAATCTTATGTGTTTCGATTAGTGGCATATTTTGTTTCCATGTGTGGACAAGGCTAATTCAAAATGGGGGGGGGGGGGGGTTACGGGTCGTGTCTCATGCTCGATCGCTAGTGGTTAGAAAGAAAAGGTTGCCACAACCATGAGCTCATACGGATGGATTTGCATCATAGTCGTGGCTAGCTCATCGTTTATCCAGTTTAATTACTAGGCCCCAAATCGCTTTCTTTACACGTACGTGTTGCTGATCAGAAGTGTATTTCTCCTTCCTATTCTCGTGACGTAAAAGTGCTTGTTCACCAAGAAATTAAGAGGGAAACAATTTAGATTTTGCCAAGTTCTATCACTGAGATCTATCTTTAAGAGAAGGTAATTAGGACTATCTTGTGGGCTCGATTCAAAACTAAGATAAGATTTCATTTTTTTTAATTGTAATTAGGGCATGCATACACGGAATATTCACAACAATACTTTCATTGTTACACTTGTTCTAGAAAGAGATTTTTGCAGACATCTATCTCTTAAAAATCTACATGTATGAATTCTCCTATACACGAACCAGCTGGCAATTATTTTTTTTTCAATCTTTTCTTCGCACTACCAAGATGTATATTCCCTCCTCCAAACTGAGATTTAGCGTCGATTCTTTACCTTCTTAAACAACAGGGCGGCCATGATCATCAAGGATTAGGTTTCCAATTTTATTCATTTCTTTCCTTTTAAGCAGTGGTAATCGTGACCTCAAAACGCCACCACTTTGGTTCTCAATGCCTTTTCCTTGCCATAGTTTGCGAGATATGACATCTTCATGAGGCATATATTAATATTGGAAACACTAAGACAAATCATTCAAGGAGCAATATGATTAATTCCTCCCAAATATTCTTACAATAGTTGAACCTCTTCTTTATAGTTTCGTCACCAATTAAGAAGAAAAAATATCCCATCTCTGTTTAGCAGATATTGTTTACAACATGATTTCTATTACATCAACACATGTATTCATCAACCCTGTTAGGTGTCCCAAGGCATGAGAAACAACTAGTCACTTCTCGACCCATTATTGCATGAACCGCAACCAAAGAAGCAAGGAAGCAACTCCTTGTGCATCATGTCATGCTGCTACTGGCCGCCTGCATCCAATAATTGGGATTTGAAGCTAGCTTAACTTCTTTCACCTCCCTTTGTTTTTGGCAGTATTTGATAACAAAATACCCTCTAATAAGTTGATATTTGCAAGTTTTTATCTTTTTATATATTTCCCAATTATTGGTCAGAAAGAAAAAAGAAAAAGACAGAATAAAGAAGAGAGATTCAAGTACTCGTGATCAAGGATCAGCTCCGATCTGTAGAGAAGCTGTACATATCTGCAGATCTGATTAATACGCTGGACACCCCTCATAAAGTACTTCTCTAGCATTTCTTCGACTGTGACAAACGCAATTGATATCATATGAAACATCGTACATGCATCCAGCTTCGTACGTTTCTGATCCGGACGTCGCAATAATACTTATAGAGGTGAAACTATGCGAAAGACTTTCGTTATAAAAAGAATCATATCATGCATACATGATCAATTGGTGTATTAATTTATTTAGGGCTTTTTTTTACAGCATTAGTCAATTAAAACAAATTTATCTGATCTATTAATTCATTTGAAGTAAATTTATACGTGAGTATGATATAGAAGAATATATATATGTATATATATATACACACACCTGCCGATAATAGAAAACTCTAACCCAAAGGCATGGTCGAACACCAATGTGACTTATTATATATACCTAGAAAAAAAAATCACACGGTGGAGAGACATGTTTTGAAATAAAATAATTATTTGAGATGCCCTATATTATTTAAGATTTAGATAAAAGGAAAAGAAATTATTAGCTTAATTTATGTCTATTGTTAATATTATATATATAAATATAATAACCACCTCTTAGAAATAACTAAATGATAGTGGCCACCTCTTGTACACTTGCTACGTACAGGGTCCTTAGATAATACATGCACTCCATTTAGCAGGAAATTAAGTGATTTAGAAATTAATGGAAACTACACTTGCTGGCATTTACTATTTTCTTTTGAAATGAAAATTAGTAAGGGTACAATAATTGAATTATAGGTAACAATGGTTAATAAAATATATACTACTTTTGCATCATTATGTTATGTGTAATGTTATTTACTATAACTTTATTTACGCAAAAAATAATAATAATGATATATAATTATAACATTGCAATGTCATGTTATTGAAGCAATTGTTAATTTATTTTAGATCCAATACTTAAAGAGATGTTATATTAATCTAATTCTAAATAAAAAAATTTCTTTTATTTCAATCAAAATAATTTGGTCTTTCGCTTCGTTACCAATTAATATTTGCACAAAAATTGACATATAATAAGATTTAGTTTTATACTATCTTAGCAAAATTAGTCTCAAGTTAGGGAGGTGATCCATCACATGTCAAAGATATGTATCTTTAAATACTTTTGCTTTTTTTTTAAAAAAAAAGATATGGACGACATTTTATTTATTTTTTATGGTATAGGGACTGTAGGTAAAAAAAGGAAGATGCTACTAACTTCTTCTTTAGGCATGTCCAACTGGTATTTAGAATAATACAATCTCTTTTTCTCTCTCTCTAATATATATATATATATATATATATATTCATTTATTTTAACAAAACTATAGTACTGAAGAGTACTACGGATGAAACATAACTGTTACATAACCCATATTATAATATATATTTTTATGGTTGCACTCCTTAGACGTTGTATCTATTTTCAGTACTATATATACTCGCTACGAATTATTATAGGTATATATAATAATACAGGTATCTTCCAAATGTCTTGTTAGCAAATATAATTAAGATCCATTTGCATAGTCAACTAGGTATTAAAAAAAGCCACCATAATATAATGGAGATTAAAAGTCAAGACCTGATTGATAAAAACTGAAAAATGATTCATTCCTACGTTCTTTATACGAAGACCAACTCCACACCTGAAATAAGCGTGACACATTATAACTTTGAATTTTTTTTTTAAAAATTTATCTCATACATAATTTTTTTTTGGTCTTCTATCTTAACATTAATTAGATTAATCATCTTAATATATTTTTTTCCTTTATTTTGTATTCCTCAAAGTCGTTGGTCCCAAGATATCTATATATAGCACCCTTAATTATGAGGTGGGTGTCAGATTAGGCAGCAGAAACATAGAGTGCATGCCTTCGATTGGTGGTGTACACATTCATATGGAAGTCTGTGAGCCTGTCCCAATTTTTCATAATAATAGAGCCTATGCATTGATCTGATAGGTACAGTAGTATTTTATTATTGTGGTACCTTTGCTGGGATCCGTTGGATCAGGGGACCACTGATTTTTGTGTATTTATGACTTTTGTTCCTAACCAAAATTGCTCCACATTAATCGCATATATATATATGATGGATGCCGTACTGGAACTTGCGGTGTTTTCTTGCAGTTGACAATACAGCAGAATGTCATAAATTGGGAGGTTTTCAATTAAGTTCCAATGGAGGAGATCTGCAGTCAGTGTCTACTTTTTTGTGGGCCTCTATGTGGTAACAGAAAATTTTCATCACTTAATGGTTGGACCCGGCTCTAAATTCTCTTCATTAATTTATTGCGAAGTTAATTACAAGATTTAGGATGATCCAGATTATTTAGAAAATTAATCCACTATGCAATGAGAATGGTTTAATTGGTTTGTTCTCTTATACCTGAGCTTATCTGTATTTATTGTTGAAAAAGAGAAGCAGCATCAGCTGTAGCAGCGCATAAGCATCTCAAGTTTCTGCCAAATTTTGACACAAAGATATATTTTTTTTCTTGGCAATTGACACAAAGATATTATAATATGCATGTGTCTTTAAGTTGATAGAACTTTGGCCATATTATTTTTTCCGATAAAAAAATATTTAAGAAATATCAGTATGCAGCTCATGAGTTGATCGAATCCACTGTGGATCTCACTATGTTTCATGTAATCACGTGAAAGGATATGTCTGAATCGCCCTAAAAAAACAATTAGTTTGTTCTTAAAATTTATAAAGAATTCATAGATGGCTAACTTTATGAGACTCCACGAGCAATAATCAATTCCCGGTCAAGGAACTAGAACCACAAAAAGTAGAGTAATGACCTACTCTTACTAGCTAGATACCATAACCCCAAAGTTTCCATACACAGTAAACAAAACAACCATTAAAAGCACAACCCA
Source organism: Myrica gale (assembly GCA_963930655.1). Taxonomy (NCBI): domain Eukaryota; kingdom Viridiplantae; phylum Streptophyta; class Magnoliopsida; order Fagales; family Myricaceae; genus Myrica; species Myrica gale. The sequence continues at coordinate 16,229,688 of OZ005620.1, forward strand.
ATGCATGGGCCCTAGAGATGGTTACAAAGTTGTGTCCACAATGAATGAGGTTGAGGAAGATCAGGGGTTGGGTGTAGCACTTTGCAGGGCAAGAGTTTTGATTCTTTTGCAGCAAATACAACGAGGCCACTGGCCACCCCCCACATTCTGATGTTGCTTCCCCTTTACCCTCATGTGGCTCTCTTTTCCTTTTTTTGATACCTCTGCTGGCTTCTTCTTCTTGTGACTTGGCATGCATTATCAATGTATCACCATCAGAAACCGAGGCCGAATTACTAACCCATGGTTCATAAATTATAGCACCACCCACCTCTTTGGTGCTAGCTCCCACTGACATTAATTATCATTAATAAATCTCTACCTCCTCTCACGCATCATTATTCTTTCCCCATTTTAAGATTTAAGTAGCATATTTCTTTTCAGCTTCGTGTGTATAATGTCTTCATTTTGTACACACTTTCGAGGTGCATCAGTGATGAGTCCCTATTGGTTTGATGTCATTCACTGGGTTGAATCATTCATAAGTACTCTGTATACTTCTTTCTCTGTAAGATATATATATAAATAATAGTTGTATTATAACCCTTTTGGGCTTTTTCTTTAAGAATAAAACAAGTGAAAAACTTATGAAACTTTACCCGATCCTCTTCTAGTGATATTGTTTAGGCTACCAAATTCAGGGGTTGTATATGAGCACCATGTGCAACTGCATGTCAAAGAAGGACGATGACATGCAAGATGTAGTGAACATCATTCTTTGTCTTTATCGGATAACTACGGTTCAAGGTAGGGTTTTCACCGGTACCGGCAGTGGGCCGGATAACCGGCACCGATAGCGGGGGCTGTGCCGGTTGCAATTTTCACCAAAAAGCGGTAAAAATAGTGGGCGGTGGGCGGTTCACCACCAAACAATTATTTTGTTAGTAGCTTAGGGTTTTTTTTCCTTCGAAGGGCTCGCCCCCTCCCTCATTTCGCGCAGCCCTCGCCCCTCGGTCCCTCAGTGCCCTACCTACTTCTCTTTCTCCTTCAATTCTCTTGATCCCTCTCGATGCTTTCACTCAGCTCCAGGCCGCCGCCCCACATCTCTCCCTCAGCCGCACCCCCTTTGCAGGAAGCAACGACTACAAGCCATATTTAGCTCTATCTCCCCTTTTGCAGCAACTTCATCACTCTCCCTCTCCCTCCCTCCAGTTTTGTTGAGATTTGTTGTTAGGTTTGAGATTTTTTTTGCGATTTGGTTGCAATTTACTGCTAGGCTTGTGAATTTTATTTTTTACGATTTAGTTGCGCTTAGCTACAGGATATGTGGATTTTTTTTGCGATTTGGTTGAAATTAGTTCTGTCGTGATTTTAGTTTTTGTGATTTTTTTTTGCGATTTGCTCTATTTTTTGTGATTTTTGTGAATTCGGTGTAGATGGTGGTAACCGCTACAGTCACTGTTAGGGGCCGGTTTCTCCCCTTAACGGTGGCGGGGGCGGTGTCCATTTTTGGACAACCATCCATAGCGGTGGCGGTAGAGGGCATAACCGCCACCGCCACCGGTTATGCACCGCCTTAGTTCAAGAGCAACAATTATAGAGGTTTAATTTTTCAAATATATATATCTATAAAGGAATCAATGTTACCTTCCCCACATATTTTGATATCAATTTTTCAAATAATTAATGTGCAGCAGTCGTGAGAAATGATACTCATATATTAGGGTAGAGTTTGACTATTTCATGCACATATGATATTTAAATAACTAGAAAAGGCTTTTAGAGTTCATCACCTTGCTATATATATCATGTATCCCCAACTTCCAATTAAAACCACAAGTCAAACTTATACAAATTATTCGGAAATTTTTGGCTTATGTACAGAATTATCAAAGTTGTTTAATGTTCTGACGTGTAAGATAACTTAATTAATAAGGTGTTTAAACTTAAATTTGTAGCATTAGATTTGGTGCTTTCTTTTGTGGAAGTCTAATAATTATCTACGTAGAAAAATGTTTATATAGGTATCTCTAATAATAATCTCTGAATCTTTGGCTTCTCACCTTTGGAAAGTGAAAGCCAATTATAAACTACAGCGACCCTTTAATTCTGACAGTATTGAGCACTAAATATGGACATGTTGCAAAGTATCAGAGCTTTGAGAAACCATACTTTCCTTCGGTGTGGGTGGGTATAATAGAAACAGGGTAAATATATATGCTTACATAATTAACACCTGATAAATATTATTAATAATCAATTTGCAGAAACTTTAACGAAACAAATGAAATAAAGGCGGTTGTAATTGCAGCCATTAGTTAAGGTTTCAAGTCAGTTTAATCCCACGATAGACTAATGTTGCGACGGATTGGTGGCCTCTAAGGCTGACCCCCCCACCCTCACTCATAGTCGCTCACTCACGTTTTCATAAATAATAAAAAATTATAGGTGGTGCTCCAACTCTAGCTCTTATGGTCTATTTTGCTCTCTCTCTCTCATTCCTCTTTGTGTGATCTTTTTTACTGCAGAAAAGATGACTGCCATGATAAGTATGTAATAAACCTATCCGCAGCTCCCTTTTTCCCTGTCTATAACAACAAAAAACAAGCATTGTATATAGGGTTTCACTAGTGGTGTTTATCTTTAACTATTGACCCCCTGCTATTTAATTCCGGCCTTCTTAATGCTTCGATCGAAGGCTCGACAGAAAAAAAAAAGCTTCAAATTATGCATTGTGGATTGTGTGCTCAGCCGCAATATGCAAATGGCAAACTTTACGTGATAGTTGAGTGATACTTGGGTTTTGTTTTGGTAATATATGGTTCACCAAGTTTCCAGAGACCATTAAAATTTCTCAATGGGTGGAGTATACACAATAGGTTAGTGTCCCAGATGAAATCGATTGATCGCCATGATAGATAATCTCCATTACCAGCTTCTTTGGTAGCTCATGAGATGGTTTCCATGACAGAAAATATATAATATAGTACTATACAATTGATATGCTAGCTGCTTCGGTTTAAATAATGGGAGTACCCTAAAAAATATTTCCAATAACAAGAATAAAAGGTTAAATATTCTAGAACATTATCGAGGTTGTAATTGTATAACAAAGATTAAGAGAGAAAAAAAACTGGAAGTGAATAGTAAGTTTTTCCAAATAACAAGCAGATGAAGTGAAGGGTTTTATTATTAAATGTTGTGCTACACTTGTCGCTTGTGATTAGGGATGGTTAGGAGTGCATTTGGTGTGGAAAAAAGAAAAGGGTACTGGTAGTGGGTAAACAGTAGAGCCGTGGTGCAGGAACTGCGCATAATTAATACGAGGATGGTGCAACGTTAATAAAAACAAAAGTCCAACAAGACTTAACTCTAAAGAAAGAGGCCGGGAAAAGAAAAGGAGATAATCAGTGAATGGAGAAAAAACTAGAAAATGAAAAAGGAGTTGTGGGAGTGTGTGGGTCAAGAAAATAGATGGGGGCCGATGGTTGGATTAGGATTAAAGTAGTGTTGGAGTAAAGTTGGTGTGGCTTCAACCCAAGAAAATGCGCCTGATTTCATGACACTTCTTGCAAATGATGGCTCACATTTTGTTTAGACTGTAACCGCATAAGAAGCATAAGACAAGAAAGGGCAAAACAAAGGAAAGAAAGAAAAAATAAATTATTATTTACTAAATTTTCATTTAGGACCTTTGTATCACATCATAACGAAAGTATATATATATATCATGTGGTCATATGGAAACTTAAGCCTAGTCAATTCAATTCATTAAGAGCTCCTTTGGTTAATTATTCAAATCTACTTTTCCTGTTTCTCGTAATAATTCAGAGAACCAACCTGATCTGGTTTTCCTTTTCCAACTTAATTTGTATGCCAGCTCCAACTACTAAGAACATGTTTATTCTAGCTTGCAATTTCAATTGCTGCAGTGGTGCATCGACCATATATACTTAAATGGATCTGTTTATTTCCCTCAAATTAATTAATGTTTCTTCAAATGTACATTAAACTAAAGAAGAAGCTGCAGGTAGCTAGTTACGGGAAGCCAAGAGACAATAAAGCATCATTAATGGACTTCGAAGTTCCTAATTAAAAAAAATTAATGAACCAGCTAGCTCCTTCCCAAACCCCAAGCAGAAGTTCATTAGGTCCCAGAAGAAGAAAAACACCGTAGGAGGATTCAAAAGGGCTTTGTGTGAAAAAAAAAAAAAAAAAGGCTGTGTGTGGAAAAGTTGGCCAGTATTATAATATTTGTACGGTTAAACATGACCGTGTTGACTTGGCCTGATATCTATGACTTCATATGTCATCGTAAGTTACATCAATCTTAAAAGTATTCTAAGCGTATGGTCCTTGATCTAGAACTCTCTGGCTTAAACGGATGAAAAATGGCTTTTAGGGTTTTAACTTTCACCCTATATCTTCACTCCATAGCGGTAATTACAAGCCGTTTGCGCCAAATACTGGTAGAAACTTTAGGTTGCTCGGCATTTGGACAATCTAAAAATAAAACAAATGTTCACCAAACGTATTCGTGTGTTCCATTAAGCAAGATGTCAAAGATTTTGTTTATGGATGGAGGGGCTGTATCATTATACGTCTCTCTGCTATGAAACGTGGGTTTATTCAATTCCACGTGACTAATTGTAAACTTATTGGGTCTTTTTCCTTTGTTTTTTATATGTAAAAATATATAGAATAAGCACTACAAGAAATTATGCTTTAGGTGACAAAATTTTGAGTGTCAAACCAAATTTTGTCACCTATAGTAAATTTTCCATGACAAATTATTAGTTTTGTCACCAAAAACCATCCAGGAACGCCAAAACCGTCCGGACCGGTCACAAACACGTTCGGACGTATTGCTGGTATGACGACATACACGCGTCGCGAATGAGTGAAGAAAAAAATCGTCACAAACACAAAATAACGTCCGGACTCTCAAGATACCCGTTCAGACTCACTGCAGGGTGAAAAATTCCACATCGTCGTAACTGAGTGACAATTAGAATCGTCACAATACCGTGCAGACACCATTTATATACAGTCCGAACGGTAATTACGTAACGAATAGTAATCGTCAGGCTAGAGTGGCAAATTAAAAATCGTCATGAATACTCTATTCAGTCTGGACGTTATAAACCACGTTCCAACGGAAAAAATACCCAAGTCCAGAAAGTAAAAAAAAGGTCCGCACAATTATAAATGCTTCTTCCGAGAATCGTGTGCTTCCACGATGCAAAAGTTCAAACACGTGACATCGATACAGTCCGGACAAAGCAATAGCGTGCGGACCGTATAAGTTCTAAAACCATTTCGAATCGTCCATATTTAATGACGTTAAATTTGATAGGGCCACATGTTAGTATTATCGTTGAAACCCGTACGAACTCTAATATAAACGTTCGAACGGTCACTGACCACATTAAACGGCCAGACTTTGTCAAAATCTCAAACTCACTCATTCTCTCAGACTTTTCTCTCGCACGTTTTCACTTTCCATTCGAGATCTCTAAAAGAACTGTAGGTAAAACATTCTTCATAAATTTTATGTATTTCAATTAAATACTGAAGCTTGTTTAGTTTGTTGTGTTGTTTTATTTGATGAAATTAGGTTATTTGGCTAGTGTTCGTCGAACCACGTTCGGACGTCATTTCACGACGTCCGAACTGGTTATAAATCGCTAGGACTGTTATTGTACGTTTGGACAGTGTTTATTAGGTTCGGTCGTCCTAAAATTTAAACGACGCAGTCTGACGTTCGTGGTAACGGTTTATGCTCATGTTCGGACGATTTTTGTTGGGTTGACCATGGAACGCTCTGGGAGAAGTATCACCAAAGTCGGGGGACAAACAGAGTGACAAACCTGGGCAGGCGCCTATTTAGCGGAGTTAAACGAGAGTATTTGGGCGATCGTGTAGCCGACGCATTCGTTGTGCATTGAACTCCATTGCCGCTTGACCAGTCTGGAGGCCAAACTTGCTTTGACGGATAAGGCAATAACGGAAGAGCTAAATATTATGCGGAGTGAACTAATAAGCATGAGAGAACAATTATCTCAATTGTCTCAGTCTATCCATATCATTCCGTTACAGCTGCAGACACTCGTCAGACTGGTGGATAACATGGAGGAGCATTTGGCGCATGTTCGTGATGCCCTCGGACAAGATTTGGACGAGCCAGTCGCAACTTGTGATTTGAGCTAGTTTTCTGTTTCTGCTTTAAACTTAGTTATTTATTTATCGTTTTAAGTACCGTTTCCAATTTGTAATAGACATTACGATTGTGTTTTTCATTCGGTATTTGGATTATTTTTATATTTTATATTAATTATGTTTTTTCACTAGATTAAATTTATTTCAATTTAAACGGATAATTAGTAAAATAAAATGAGTAGTTATAATTAAATTGATGATTATTTATAATTGATATTTAATATAAAAATATGACTAACTATATATTTTTTTATGTATTTAAAATAAATAAATTAAGTTAAATATTTTTGTCAAATTACATTGAATTAAATGAAATAAATTTAATTATTTAAATTGAACTATTTACTTAAATTAATTCATTTAAATAAATTAGGTTAGGTGAAATAAAGTAAATTGAGTGCACTTAAATTGTGAAATAAATCTGCTATCCGTTCGGACTCTGTACAATAATATCGTCCGGACGTGTTACAGAAGTCCGGACGAGATTCGCCGTTTATTCAGCCAAACGTACGCTTCCACGTCGCGTCAATTCATTGCAACGTCGGAACTAGACGTTCGCACGACTTAATAAAACGTCCGGACGTATTTATTGTGCCGAACGGTTTTAAACGGTTTAAAGTTTGGCATTTAATACGTAGTACGATGAATGACCACGTGTGCAAAATACGGTCCGGACGGACTACATTAAGTCTGGACGCTATCGACATATTTTGAAAAGACGAACAGGTATTCATTTCAACTAACATCAAACGTTTTCCCTCAAAAATCTCTCAAAACTCAAGTTTTTCCTTCACAAATCTCGACGTAATATCACTCTCTTGTGTATCTAATCACATTCAGGTATGTTTTGCTTATTTTTAACAAGATTTTAATGGTGAAAACTTCTTCTTTTTATAGTTTTATGTATAGAATTTTATTTCTATTTTTTGCATAGTAGATTGTGTATTTTGATTGATTTTTACGTAGAAATTGATTATGTTAAGTGTTAGGTTTGTTTTAAGTGTATTAGTTTGTGTTTTTGTGGAATTTTTGAGCGAGTGGGTAGGTGGAGGGACGCTGCCACGGCTGAGTTAACTTGGTCATCGTTCACACAGCGTCCGGACTTATTATTTAGTCGTCTGGACAAGTTTTTGGGCGTTCGGACTCTTGTCGTAGTGTTTTGGTGGTATACATTGTTGTTTTGATCATTTCCGAACTCTCTTTGAAGGAAGTCCGGACGTTTTAATGTTAAATTTAAATATTTTTTTATCGTCTTATGATTGGGACGGGTATCCAAAATCGATTTGGACCCTATTTTGACTTTCAAAACGGATATGTTGACGTTTTGATCAAGTCCGGACGCTTATAGTATATGTCCGGACATATAAATCTATGTTCGGACGGTGTCGTTTTCGTTCGAACGTTATGTTAACCTTGCGAACGCTATTTTGTGCAGATTCACTAAAAAAATGAGTAAGCGTTCACGTACCAGCGGCCAGGCTAATGAGGAGCAATCTTCCACTCGAGCTTTGACAGTGAAGCAGCATACATCGATCATTAAAATTAGGATGGGTTGATGAGAATATATCGGGTCTTGAAACAGTCCAGTCTGGGTCTAGCGACGGATTTTCTGAGTATACCAAGTTATGGGCGAATGCTAAGCGAGAGTTGTATCCCGGGTGTAAGAAGTACTCCAAGTTGTCTTTCGTTGTTAGGTTACTTTATGTGAAGTCAGAGAATAATTTGACTATAAAGGCAGTTGAAGATGTGTTGGGCTTGATAAAAGATGCTTTGTCGGAGAGGGAGACACTTCCTAAATCTTATTATGAGGCGAAAAAGTTAAGAAAGAATTTAGGATTTAGCTACGATAACATACAGGCGTGCTTAAATGACTGTGTACTGTTTTGGAAGGAACACAGTGAGTTACAAGAGTGTCCGGTGTGGGGAATCGAGGTGGAAGTACAGTCAAAATAACAAATCAAAGGTTCCTCAAAAAGTGTTGCGGCATTTTCCCTTGAAACCGAGTTTGCAGAGATTATTTTTATCAAGGCATACGACAACAGATATGCGGTGGCACCAAGAGAAGCTTGTGGTTGAAGATGGGGTGATGAGGCATCCTGCAGACTCTGAGGTATGGAAAGACCACGATAAGAAGTATAAATGGTTTGGTCGGGAATCTTGGAACGTCCGGTTGGGTTTGGCATCTGATGAGTTCAATCCTTTTGCCAACATGAGCTTATCGTATAGTATATGACCAGTTGTACTAATTTCATATAATTTGCCGCCATGGAAATGTATGAAGGATTCAAGGTTCATGTTATCGATGCTTATTCCTGGTACAAAAAGTCCCGGAAACGATATTGACGCCTACTTGCAGCCATTTTTGTAGACTTTAGCTCATTTGACATGATCCCGTTGACTAGAAATGATGTCGAGGCTTATCTGCCGGTAACCGATGAGAGTGGTCCACAACAACGTGAAGTAGAAGGAAGTGATGATTCCTCGGAATCATTTGGTGAAGATCGTTGTGATTCTGAAGAATATTACTCCGAGGGCTAAAGTAAATTTATCGTTTCAATTAAATTTTTGCGTTTCTATTTTTGCATTTTTCTCTATTCGTTTCAATTTATAATTCATCTGCAAATGATGGAGGAGCAACAACGGAAGAAAGACGAAGAGCTGATGAAGAGGATGGCGGAGCAGCAACGGAAAAAAGACGAAGAACACCAGAAGATGATGGCGGAGCAGCAAAAGAACCTAGTGGAACAACAAGAACGGAGGATGCAACTAATGGCGGAGCAGATGCGTGAGCAGCTGATGGAGCAGATGAGACAGATGCAATCTCGTTCGACACTCAAACGAAAATTTGGGTAGATTTATGTATTTTTACTACTTTGTCAGTACTTATCCATTATGTATTTTATTTACTTTTAATAACGATTGCATATTTATAGATATTTTATTATATTATGAGCAGTAAATATCTTCATATTTATATTATTTCATAAATTTTAATTAAATTAATTCAAATATATAGAAAACCGTTCGAACGTTTGTTACATGGCGTTTGCGTGGATATTTTTCGTTGCTAGTGTGCGCGCGCATAACTATCCGTCCGCACACTTTGCTTTAAATTCGCTAGTCCGAACGGTGTCTATCGCGTCCACACGTTCTTAAATTAAGAAACAGTCTGAACTGTACCGCACGACATTCGAACGTTTTCAACGTAAACGGAGTCCGAACTGTATACTTAAAGGTTCGCACATAAATTTTATATGACAAAAAAATTTTCGTCATAATGAAACTTCGATGCGGACGTCTTCCCAAATGCGTCCAGACTATTGTACATTACCGTGCGGAGGTGGACATACAACGGTATGAACGTTTATTGTATGATAAAATGTATTTCGTCACATTGGATTAATCGTTCACATGAGTTGTGCGAACGTATAGAGAGAACATTCGCACAGCTCATGTGAAAGGATGAACTGTACTGGGCATTACGATTTTGAATTTCGTCAGTATGGCACCAAACCGTTCGGACGGGTTTAAAATACGTCTGAAAAGTTTTGAGTGACAGAACACAAAAATCGTCACCTAAAACATTGTCTGACGGGCTCTAGGTGACAAACCGGTTTTGTCACCCAAAACCTTAGGTGACGAAATTTGTACTTTGGGTGACAAATTTTTTTGTCACCCAAAGTGTTTTTTCTTGTAGTGAAGGGTCTCATATTTGCATCCCCGCACACCAGGTAAAAGAAATATAGTCAAGTTGATAATCTTGCTTATAGCTCTCTTACCAGGAATATTATTATATATGTTTTTAATAGACAGGTAAACCCAGATAGAAATCAAACAAAAAGAGAAAAAGAAAGGCTGTCTTTAGAGGGAGAAGAAAACAAAGAGTTATCAGTTGTGTATGTCTGTGTTACGACAGAGAGAGAGATAGTCATATTTGCCGTGCAGGGCTGTATTACTATCCGAAAGACTCAGAGAGAGAGATGATTAATAGATGGAGGAAGCCGACCCTAAGTGGGACCTAAGCAAAGACAAAATGCGTGATGCCATTCCAAGCACTTTTCTTTCACATTTCTGCTCTCTCTCTCCCCCCTTTTGGTGGCTTCCCTCTTTCTTTGTCACCTCCATTTATTAAAGTAGGAAATCCTTCTTGTTTTTGAAGAAGATCACCAATACCGACTCACTTTCTCTGCGAGACTCGTTCAGTTTTCTTTTCGAGTTGTAATACCAAGACACTTATTTTCAACATTTATATAGATCTTGAAGCAATTGGGAAGTTTCAGATCGGTCTTGTAAAATAAGGATACCCATATAAAAATCAATGTAAAAGAGAAATGCAAGAGGATAGAAACTTATGTGGATCCTCAAGAGACTGTGGAACCAATTGAATCCCCTATATATCGCATACCAATCTGAGCCATAAGTTCTCTAATTTTTCTAAACAAATAAATATAGTAATAGCTAAAACGCACTAAGCTCCAAATGTAGGTTATGTTGATCTATTGCAGTTGTGGATCTATAATTATAAGGACAAGGGAGACAGATTAATCAATCTAGATTAAACAAACAGCTATATTTTCTTTCCTCCACTTTGGAGTTCCAATTAATTTATCATGTAGGTATCCAATATATCGGAAAAAATATCCACTAGTCACCCCCCACAAATAAAATATCAATTGCTCGGTTCCTGATCAGCCATATTTTCCCGAAAGTATAAAAGGGAACTTCCTTTCTCTTCGAATCTTTCTTCCTCATTTTACATCAAATATCCCCTTGGGTACGCATCTATAGTTTTCCCATTTTTATAAAAAGCTTTTTGTAGATCTCCTATTGATTGGTTTTCCCTTTGGACTATACCCACAATGTCATAATTATGGTTGGACCACTAGGTGCTTGTTTTTATGAGTCTTGGAGAACATTTTCTTGGTACATGGTGGTCGATGCTGCAACTTGTTTTGCCATGAGTCGTCATCTAGTATAGTAGTTGTACATTCAAGTGGCCGGGGTTGATTTATTCAAAAATGCTTCCTTTTTTTTTAAAATATTAAAAAAAGTTTCTTTTTATTTTTTTGCAATGAAAATTTTCTCTGCTTGAAAGATTGAAATGAATAAAAGGATAGCACTCATGTTTCACCCACTTCTCATGATCCTTCGTATATACCATGACCAAATACAATGCACAGATAATGTGCTGTATGAAATGATGGTGGTAGCCACAATAAATGCATAGCAATAACTATCTACATGACTACCAAAATTGACAAAACCTAATGAGGCGCCTAAAGACAATAAATTAGGAGAAGGAAAAACCAATAGGGTTCAAAAGTTCTACGAGCATCGGTTAGAATATCATGCAAAATTTCCAATTTCGCCTCTCTTAGTGGAGTAACTAATTAATGGGTTTATTAATTATATGCCAATAAAGTTTCCATTTGTTTACTAAAACATAGATTTTGTTTATCTTTAATATCCCATTCAATTTAATTTGAAGTTATTTTCTGTTTTCTTTTTCTATTTTTTTAATCAAAACCCCATTTTATTCTCTGTTTTCTTTGTCTAATTCACCCATCTGATCATCCCTAGATTGAAGGTCAAAACGGCTGCATTATGAATTTGACACTACCACGAACGAAAACTTGATCAAATTAGACTAAACCTCCTTAATTTCCGAAGGAAAAAGAGAGAACTGATCAACGACAAACAAGAAAGAAAATAGGTTGACAGTATTCTGCTTTGTTCCCTTTTTGTTTCTAAGATAAGGAATATGTAGAAATAAAAAGGCAGCATATATAGCTGTTGATTTTGAATTGAATCTTCAAACCCAATTAATTAAACTCTAAAACCCTTTCTCAAACGGGTTTACCAAGTGTGGAATTATAGTAAATAGTGAGAAACAGACTGCTTTTAATGGAAATTACAACTAAGATTAATAGAACAAACTGCAAAGACTATTTGGCAAACCAGTTAAGCCATGTGTACGTATAATTTCCAGAAAACAACGAACTTTAATTTCTTTCTTCTTTCGAGAATGGTGCTTCTACTTCCTTTTTTCTGTTTTTTTAGCAATATATTATATTTGTATTAGCAAATAGATTACGTACGTGTATATATCAGATTTTAGCTTTAGGGATAGATTTTGGGAACTTTTCCAACGTGACATTTGGTGGCAAAGTAACGAAGGAAGGAGATTAATAACCAAGAAAAGAAAGTTTAGTTAGATTCTAGAGGACTTCTTCTTCCTTTCTTATCTCGATCGGAAGAGTTTTTGTTTTACATATAAACCCCCGAAAAATATAAAATTCAGTTTTGATAAAAATTGCATCCTTGTCATTTGATTATATATCCGTATAAAAAACTACACATAATATTAGAACTGAAAAATGAGTAAAGATTATGTAAATAATAATAAATATTAAGAATGTTTAATTTGGTTGAAGATTCTTCGAGGAAATATTAAAGACAGAAAGATGGGCAAAGCTTGGCGAGAGACGCACGGGCCATATACAAACAATCCGAGCTGCGGCGAAAGCGGCAGAGACCAACACGCCCACCAACATCTTCACAACTCCAACACCAATGCCTCACCCATTCTCACCGAAGCCACTGCCACCATTCTCTTTTTCTCTCTCACCCTCCTATTTATTTTTCTTTTACGTAATAATATTTCATTAATAATTGAGAAAATAAAATAGCACAATTAGAAAAATAATAAATATAGTACAAAAAGTAAACGACATTGGTGTTGGTGATAACGAACAGGAGGGCTCCTCTTCAAGAAAAGCCAACCCCACGCGAAGAAGGAGAAGAAGCAAAGGTAACAAAGAAAGAAAGAAAAGAGCAGAATAAGTTGTCTCTCTCTTGTATTGTAAAATTTTAGTGTTGTTAAAATTTTAGGTATTGGGTTTGGTGAAAAAGTGAAGAGAGAGGTAATTTTTTATATTTTTTGTAGTAAAATAGTAATGATTTGATGGGGAGAGAGAGATTATATTGTAATATTTAATTGTGTTAAAATTTTAGAGGGGGTAAAATTCTGGTACGCAAACGCACCCTGATTCGTTTCAATCGCATCTATCTCTTCCTCTCTTCCCCTATTTCTCTCTCTCTACTTTTCTCGTTCCCTCTCTATCTCAAATATTGTGAGAAGAAATATATATATTACCCGTAAGAAGCATATATAGCAAAACAAGGCAAACGTAGCGAAAGAAAAGTAGGTGAATACAAAGTGCAAGAAGGAGAGAGAGAGAGAGAGAGAGATGAAGAAGGGTAAGGATGGTGGTGTTGATGTTGGAAGTGGTGGTGGCCTCTCAACAGACATAATTTCCATCTCATATTCATTTTGATTCCTTCTCTCTCTCTTCTTTGTATCTTTCCCAAGTTTCTTTTTATTTTCAAAATTTTCTCATTGAAGAGTCCGCCTCGTCTTTGGGAGAAGCATCTTCCTTCAATCCTTCTTTTTCATGCTTCTTATGTGCTAGCGTTTATTGTTTGGCCCTTCACATTGCTCCACACCACCCCTTGATATCCTCTCCTCATACATCCTTCGCCTTTCCTCTTATTCATACATATCCCATCCATTTCCCCCCCACCCCAATTTGGCTCTTCACCTTCCCTATCATTCAATATAATCTATTCCGTAACAATCTCTAATGGCCGTCCAGGCTCAATACCCTTCAAATGTCCTCCTCTTAAACAGGTTTGCCACTCTCTTTCTCTATCTCTGTACCTCTATCTTCTTTCTTCTTTCTGTTTTCTAATCCTTTATGTTCCTTGCCTCTTTGTAGAAACGCTCAAGAAGGCCTCGATTATTCACTACAACCACAACCAGGAGGATTTCTTGATCAATCCCACATGCTATTCATTAACAATGGAGGTAAGATATTTTCAGTTCTCTTTGTTCTTTTTATCAAAAATTTTGGCTACCCCAATTGAGTTCTTATGCTTTGGAAGCCATTTCAATGGTCTAATTAATTGTATAAGCATGTTCCTCACGAAATGGGTAATCTTTGTCCTTGAAACGCAGGGGGAACTAACAACAATACGCGCAAGAGACATAGAGAAGTTGCACAAACTACTGGTGTATCGTCATCAGCTCCAATCAATCCAATGTTCTCTTTGCAATCCCAACCTTCTCAGCTTATAGACCTCTCTCAACTCCACAACAACAACACCAACCAGCATCACCAGCCCAATGTGGTCTCCACTGGCCTCCGCTTATCCTTCGGAGATCAACAGCAGCAGCAGCAGCAGCAACAACAACATCGACAACAATTTCAACAGCAACAGCATGTTTATCCCTCATCATCTGCTTTCCTATCTCTAATAGCAGAAGACTTTGCAACGCAAATCAAACAACAGCGGGACGAAATCGAGCAATTCCTCCAAGCCCAGGTATATATTTTTCTCTGCGCTCAAATGGGCTTTCTCAAATTCAATTTTATCTGCTTTTGATTTTTGGTATTTAAAGCAGTAGTTTTTCATTTTCCTTTCTGTGGAACTGATTCATAGGGAGAGCAACTACGGCACACATTAGCAGAGAAGGGGCAAAGGCACTATCGTTCGCTGCTAGGCGCAGCGGAGGGGTCGGTGGCTCGGAGGCTGCGTGAGAAGGAGGCCGAGGTGGAGAAAGCCGCGCGCAGGAACTCCGAATTAGAGGCACGCGCGGCGCAACTTAGTGTGGAGGCGCAAGTTTGGCAGGCCAAGGCCAGGGCCCAGGAGGCCACAGCCGCCTCCCTGCAGGTCCAGCTCCAGAAGGCCATAATGAGCGGAGGAGTAGGAGTAGGGGTAGGCCCCGCGCAGGATAGCAGGCGGATGGATGATCAGCCAGGGTGTCCCGCGGAGGGCCAGGCTGAGGACGCCGAGTCGGCGTATATTGACCCGGACCGTCTGGTCTTGTCGGTGCCGAGATGTAAAGCGTGTGGGAAACGTGTCGCCTCGGTGGTTCTGTTGCCGTGTCGGCATCTGTGCCTCTGTACAGAGTGTGACCGAGTGGCTCAAGCTTGCCCACTTTGCAGCACCTTGAGAAGTTCCAGTATCGAAGCTTACCTCTCTTAGGGCCGAAGCCCAAATGTTAATAGCCAAGGCCCGGTTAGAGGCCCCACCAGATGAGTGCCAGTTTTTTTCTTTCTTTTTTTATACTCTCAAACCAAAAAAAGAAAATCAAATAATCTCGAGCATAATAAAAATTATATTCTCCTCCCCGTTTTCTTTTTTCTTATCACTCTCTTGGAGTGGAATCCCTAATGTAAATGGGCCACGTGGGTAGTGGCATCGTCTAGTTTGTTTTTTTTTTCTCTTGAAATTTAATTCATATATAAATTATTTTATTGGATAATTACTTTTCCTTGGTGTTTTTTTTTTCTGTGTCCTCTGTTTTGTGACATTAATGTTGATAGAGGGCCCCGGAGAACACATCAAAATGTTGCTTAGGTACATAGTGGTTGAACATAATACTCTAATAACTTTTCCCTGGTTCCCTTCTTTTCCAATGCAGTTCTGGGGAAGGATTTCTGAAAAAAAAACATTTATTTTTCTAATTAAATAAATACATATAAGCATTTGACACTTCTATTAATGTTCTATTTTAATGATTTATTTTATTTTTACCAAATTCTTTCTTCCTTTTTCCCTTTTTTCTAGTCAATTGTTTTTTTAACAGTGACATTTTATTGGAGTAAGCTAGCTAAATCATTGAAAGTTAGGTGCGGAAAGCGAAAATTTAAGTGGGGCTTTTCTTTTTAATGTAATAAAAAAATATTATTAAATAAAAAATGTAGAAACATATATTGCGATTATTATTTAAAAATTTAAACTTTTTATTGGAGTTGCCTAAATCATTGAAAAGGTTGTCTTGTGATCTTCACTTCTCTCCCATTATTATTTTTTATTTTATTTTAACCCCACTCAGCAAATGTAGAGGTTTTTGTTTTTTTTCCTAGTCCGATGCATGCAGAGGTTTTATTGTTTAATGCATAGTAATTTGATATTACTTATATTCCTAGTTCTAAATAATTTTTACCTTGTGCTTAAGTTTTTTATTTAACTTATAATTCATGTGTACATATTTTTTACGTATATTTCAATTTAAATATACCCATTCATACCATGTATCTAAATTATATTGACAACATGCATGCATGATACCTGACGCGCGCAGCATGTCATTCTAAGCTTTTATTTATAAAGTTGAAAATCAAAATATCTCTCAATCTTAGGTATCTATATATGTAATTGGATTTTTTTAAAAAGTACTAGATCATGAGTATAGTAGATAATGATAAAAATGTTTAGTAAAAAATATAAATGATGGTGGACAAGGAAAGGAGGACAGAGTCCAATATCATACGTATCCAATATATAATTTCAATATGGTTTTTATTTGTCTTATTTATAGTACATGCTGATGACATGATATATGTTTGAGAACAGGTAAGAAATTGATTAAATAATTAATGAGATCACATCTTGAGAATTACGGTTTTATTTGTTAAAAAAAACAATGAGCATCTCAAAATTTAAATACTACGTACTATATATCTTTTCTAAGGCTATGTTTGCGTAACAAAATTTTAGTCACTTAAAATTTTATTATCATTACAAAACACTCTCTTCTCACTTTTTCATCAATTTTTTTGCTAACTTTTTTACTCTCTCTCGTCACTTTTTCATCAACCCCAATACTTAAAATTTTAACAACCCAGAAATTTTACTTCTCAAAAACAGCCTAAGTGCGATTTAAACCCAATTTTTACCCTAAAGTATATTCAAGTTTAACATATATCATATATTGGAGACAACCTTAAAGTTTTGTTTACTTATTTATAGCACCATATATATATATGGCGCTTTGTAATTTTGTCAAATATAACGTGTCGTATCCAAGTTTTTTTTATTATTTTTTCTCCATTTATATATTTTTCTCTGTGCAATGTGTGGAATGCATCGCTTGTGCATTTTTCTTGCCAGAATCACAGGACAGGTTGGTTGTCACTCATGACTTAACCACCCAATAATCATCCCTATTGAAATCTTACGCTAGGAATTAAAATCCTTAATTAGAATATCTACTTTCTTTTCTTGGATTTGTTGAATTATCCAAATCCAACAAATTATATTTAAAATTATATGGCTTCTCTGGCCGGGTTTCTTTTCTTCTTTTCCTAACCTAATTACAAATTATATTTAAAATGGCCAAAATAGTATCTTAATTTAATTAGCATTCGAACGGCCTGGAGCAAATTAACAAAGAAAAGATCAGAAAGAAAGCTATGACTTTGTTCTGGACAGATATTCATTAGCTTAGAAGAAGGATTAGGTGGGAGTCTCAACTCTTGCCTTTCATTTGAAGTAAAAATTCGTACGTGTTAGATCAATCCACAAATGAGGGAGAGCGTGAAATTAATTGCGCGCTCAGATATATAGGACCATGCAATGTGATTAGGAAAAACTGCTGCCGCTTCTCACGGCGGTTATCTTGCAAAGCCAACCTTTTAGTGGAGGCGAAACTTCCTTACCCACATAACATTGGCGTTAAGACTGTTGAATCTTCAATGCTAAGCAGCTCATGAGTTTCTTAGGGCATTGAAAAGGCAGCCACATCAATTTCGGAAGAAATTGTTCCCTGATTTCTCATTCTGACTGTATACACGTTCTGACGTTCACAAGATGCATGTCAAGTATGACCCAAGACATTATTTCTTCTGCTGAGAAAGCGCGGAACCACCCGTTGGTAACGAGAGCTGATGGAGATCTAATAATATTTCTCCTTGACAATTGGGTTATACAATTGGTCTATTCAAAGGAGAAGACGTACTGAAGATTGACCATTCAATGCTAGCTGCCTAGCTCCTTAAAGAACTGACCCATATGGCTGACAAAAGTCCATACGTAAGTTAAGAAAGCTAAAACAAAACTACGTACTTTATTATAGGAATAGGACTATTGGGATTCCATTGGAAGATCAACATTTCTTCCAGGTGTTCGCTGCAAATGTCATTGATTTGCTATGGGGCAGTAGAAATCGCAAGGTACACGGGGGAGGAGCTGTGATGCTACGGAGCTTGCGCAGAAAGTTAATAAGGTGAGCTGGTAGCACAAAGTGGCGTGGGAGATAAAGTCAATTCCAGCTGCTAACCTGGTATGGCAGCCACCACGGGGGATGGGATTAAGGTGAACGTAAATGTCGCTATAAGAGATGACTTTGCTGTTTTAGCAGCTATTATTCGAGATAATATTGGTGCGATAAAGGATTTTAAAGTGGCCAAAATCAAGGCTGTAACTCCACTAGTGGGGGAAGCAGAAGCGGCAAAGATGGGTGCTGAATTGGCGTATCAGGTGGGTTATAAGAAAATTATTCTTGAAGGTGATTATGAGATAGTCATTCAAGCTATCAAAAATGCCCCAAAGCGGATAGATTGGAGGATTGATCCCCTGATCTCGAAAATTCTATCGGTGATGAGGTTGATGCCGAGTTGGAAGGCGAGGCATGTTAGGCGAAGTGCAAATGAGATGGTGCATCTGTTAACTCGTTGGACCGCCACTGAGATAATCTCAGGAGGCAATCTCTGTATTTCTGAGCGTTTTCCTGATTTTTATTGGTTGTATGCGGGATTTGATCCCTTAATGATTGTTTCTTGGTTGATGAATAAGATGAGTGTTTTGATTAAAAAAAAAAAGGTATCTTGAAGATTTCTCTCTTTCTTTCCTCTGGTTTCTTAGCAGATTTCAGAAAGGATAAAACAAAAGTTACTCCAAAGGTAAAGGCATAAGTTGAGTAATCTGACCAAATAAATAAAGTCAGTTAATAAGAGGGGGATCGCAGTAAGCATATATCTGATCAGTACAATTATATTATATAATTCTCGACTGTACGAACTTTCAGATATGCTGGTATCTGATTGTGATCACATGGCCATCACACCACGTTGTCCAATGCTGCATCATGTATTGAAGGGTTGTTTGGAAGGTGTGTCAAAGAAGGGCACGTCACATTATTCAGTTCCTGCAGATCCAAAATAGGCTATAGAAGATATATATAGTTGCTGGTGAAAACAAGAACACCCCATATGGAGTTTCTGAAGGAAATTTCTAGCGCTATGAGTGGACTATATCAACAAAGAGGCAGTCCAATTTTACCTTTCAACCAAATTAGCAGGAGGTTTTTAGATTTATGACTGCCCTAGTGGGCTATTTCACAAGAGAAGCTGTACCACCTTACATATCAAGGAAATTAGCTGGAAAATGTTAGATTTTATGACTGCCATAGTTGGAAAATGTACAAAGTAAGATTCTTTTCATACCAACAAATTAAAGTCATTCACTGGTTTTTCTTCATGAATCGCGCGCTGTGAATGATTCCTTCATAATTTGGACCAAAACTATATTTGGGAGGCACAGTTTGTTTAAAGTATTTTGGACTCTTTCCCTGAGTGAATGAATGACCCGACTTATCCAGAAAGTAGTAGAAATTAGGAGGAGAAAATGAAAAAAGCTTTCCTGAGTTTGACCAACTTTGTGCAAGAAAGCAAATATAGATTCATTGTCTGACTACATAATTCGGCTCCTAGAAGAGTCTCATGACAACTTTGAATGCATATAAAGTAGCCTAAATGATCAAGTATGTTTTATACAGATGACTTTCATGAATAGGTGAAAGTAAAAACTTCACCGAGTTCATGAATCGAGCAGGCTTGTCCCTTGAACGAAACTTCAACGAGAATTCTTCCGGAATTGAACCCAGTTCATTTGGACAATAAAAATTGTGTTAAAGTAATCAATGTCATTAAACCTAACCAGATCCCATTTTTTCAACTCTCGAACATGTCTACATATACAGTACCAGAGGATGGGACAAAAAAAGTGCACGTTTAACATGCCCCATTGTCCCCTTGACGAGTCTAGCTACCATATCTAGGAAAGGTCTGGATGATCAGACACGTATTATTTTGACGTTTATGGTTTTCACAAAGTAAACTGGGACCAGGCTGAAGTGGGTGATATTCATGGGCCAAATTCGCCTCCCCATGTTTGAAAACACGTTAACAAGTAAGCTATTGACAAGTATAAATATATACATACATAATGCCGTCCATGCAAGCACTTGCTTTTAACTTGTATATATATCCTCCATGCTTTTTCATCAGTGGAAGTGGAGGACAGACGTATCATCCTGTCTTCTTGCCATTATTATTGCTGTTTGATCTCAGTTTCATGATAAGTCTACGGGACTATTTTTTATCATTTTGATTGATCAAGATGGCTTTAACGTACTGTGGAATATTATTGGCCTATTCTATGGGTCTAGCTATGGTGAAATTTCCATTCACTTGTTTCTCCTTTCCTTTCCGGAAAGATTTATAGTGGTCCATGCATTATCATATTCGTTCGTGACAAAAAATAAGGGAACAAAAATATAAAGAAAAGCAAAAGTGGAATTTGGAAGCCAAATATATCTTTATGTATCATGGAGATCACACCCAAATGAGAAAAGCAATAGAATCTCCTCTACAAAAAAAAAAACCTAATTAATATATTCGCTCCGGCAGTTTCAAGCATTAAGCACTATAAAGCCACGAGAAGCTTACGTACAGAGTAAGATGGGTTAGTCCCAGAGTACTCATCAGCTCGATGAACCTTTTTGCTTCTCAAAACATTAAAGTACTCTACCACTTGGTTGCATCGAACTGTCTATTCTTTCTTACCCCTTCGTTCTGCAACCCTATATCTGTAGATTCTGTACATTGAATCGTGGCTACCAAACACAACCTAAGCATTAAGAGAGCACTTGACCTGTCTCTCCAATTAAAACCAATTAAGTAGCCATTACTGGTCTCAGCCAAGTAGCACATTTAGTGATAAAGCAATATTGTGCGTAAAGGGTCCCTTGATATGATGCCCCATGGATTGCAATTTGACAAAAGTACTGATCAGACATTGATCTGATGCATTATTTCTGTATGTCCTTATCATAGCATGCATGTTCTTTAGTACAGTTCCTTGGCATTTTCTTTTCTTCACTTGCGACTTGCGTTAGGTGGGAATCCTGATCACTTCCTTTTCCTTCCTTTTGACACTCCCCTAAGGAAAATAGTAAGGAAGTCGATCACGACATCTTACTTGAAAGATGGCGGTGACATGTCAAGCATAAGACTGATCTGATAATACAACATGAGCTTCATGAATCTAAAATCACAAAGAACCAATTCCTACCACGCATTGAGAATATAGATTGGTCGCTGAGTTAAGTTGTTTTTTCCTTAGTTTAAGATGGACAAGCAAGTTGTATTTTTAATTCTCTTGAAAAATTGATTTTCTTCCACTTATACATACAGCTAATTGCTATCAAAAAAGAAAGTGGGAAAATGTACTACACCAAAATCTGTCTGGCCCTACTACCTTGCTAATTGTTGGAGAATTGAAGATTTAAAGAGAACGATCACGTCCCTCGAATTAGGGGGCTAATGTTATTTTGAAATTTAAATTACCAAACCATTACCTTAGGTCTTCAAACTACTAAAAATTTATCAATGGACGACCAACAATAAGATCCTAAGGTGGAGATGTGCAACAAATGAGTCGTGGCAGACTAATGGCGTTCATATTCCAGCATCCGTTAATAAATTTTGATAGTTTAATAGTTCAATGTGAGAGGAAAAAAATAAATTTTCAGCTAAATTTAATTATACCATAATCCTCCAAAACAATAAAGAGTCATAAGTCACTATAAGTACTCTAAATTGATGTCTAATATACACATTTAGGAAATTGTCTTCTTAATTAAAACCTCACTTACCAAATTTCCTTTGATTATTATTTTTTAAATGGGAAATCCTATTCTGTCAACTATGCCCTACCTCTCCAAATTTCCAACTATATGCTTGATATCATACATAGCAGCCAACCTGTTTGTTTTTTTTTTTTTTTTTTTTTGGTTCCTAATATTGGGGTTGCAATATTCTCCGATCTCTTGCATCATTCTACCAAGGTCTTTACTGTCACATACTTTGAGCTAAGGGGCTAGACTAGCCATTTAGTTTTGTTGTTCTTTCTAAGCCATTAGTTTGATATGATTAAGCGAGATTAATGGGCCATTATTGGGCTCGGATTTTGCTATATCTCGAGAGACACCCCACCCCCAAACACACCCTATCTCCCTTTAATTGGTAGGATTTTGCAGTGGCCTGACAGCAACAAGGCCCTGATAATTATTGCTCTGACCTGTTCCCTGAATTAAGATGCCGGGGAAGTGCCGGTAGAACATCAAAGCTTCTCAGTACTCCTAACAAATCTGGCGTGCAAGCATGTAACTATGGGGACCATAAACTGACGTATAAACATCTCTACGTCGTTAAAGATTGATTGACTCAGAAGATTCTGACCCATCAAATTTTCTTGTTTTGAGGGACAAAAACCGACCCAGCACAGTAACCCTATTGATTTTAGTAGGTAAAATTTCTGCTCCACTGTACTGTAAGCAGCTCAGCAAGGATCCTATTTATGTATATGCAGAGGTCCCAGTCTTTCACTCATTGATCTACGTACTGGGCCAACATCAGCATTGAACTGTGACTTTTGTACTATCTGTTTTTCTCGCTCATGATGAGGGCCCTCTGCATTGGTTTCCTTGTACCTAATACAGATACCTAATACAGATTTACAGTACTCACCAAGCCCAGAATTTAGTGTGAGAAAATATTAGAAATAAAAATTATAACTTTCACAAGTGAAACATCCATTAGGAGAATACTCAATTGGATTAATTGTGTTAACTCACTCATGATTTAAAACAATACAAGGGGCTTATATTTATAAGCCTAGAAACTCACACATCCCACATTGTTAAGCAATGTGGAACTACACCACTTTCAACACTCCCCCGCAAACTCAAGGTGGACAAACCGACAAACATTGAGTTTGAAGTTACAAAAATAATTATAGGAAAAAATTATTACAGAAAAAAATAATTACAAAGATTGTCAGTACTAAGCCGGGAGGTTGCCGGTACTGAGCCAGGAGGTTGCCAGGAGAAAGTTGGTACTGAACTGGGAAAGTTGCCGGCTACTGAGCCAGATGGTCGCCGGTACTGAGCCGGGAAAGTTGCCGGTACTAAGTCGGATGGTCGCCGGTACTGAGCCGGGAAAGTTGTCGGTACTAAGCCCGATGGTCGCTAGGAGGTAACCGGACTAAAGTCGAAAACCTTGCTCCAATACCATGTTAGAAATTAAAAATTTTATTCTTGATAAGTAAGACATCCATTAGGGGAATACCCAATTGGATTAATTACTCACTTATGATTTAAAACATTACAAGGGGCTTATATTTATAAGCGAAAAAACTCACACACCCCACATTGATAAACAATGTGGGACTACACCACTTTCAACAGAAAAATGAGGAAATATCATAAGGATGTGTTTTGTTGCTGCGCTGTCCGTGTGGGCTTAGGTTATTCTGCACGAGATTAGGTTAAACTTTAAAGTCAGGATGAGACAGCTCTTAATACCAACCAAGCAGAGCAAAATCCATCCATATCCTTAGCCAGATCCTAATTCAAGAAGAGTCCAAAATGTTATCCAGCCATTGCATATCATACTTTTGAGAGTACTGGTGGAGCTAGGATTAAAATCCAAAAGGGAGGAATTTTAAAGGCAAAATGATAAGAATTTTTTTTCTTTGTAATGCAAAAAATTATGTTAGAGTTACAATATCGAAAATTAAAGACTAAAAGCATTAAAAATATTAAAATACATGTATTGTATTATGTACTGCAACTAAGAGGTGACAATTGCATCCTACATTTTGCATCTTCTGAAAATGTTGCAAAATGACTTCGTTCTCAATAATTTTAAAAACTTCTTGCTCGATGTATACTACCATGCAATCATTCATCTAGTCATCTCTCATCCTATTATGCAAATCACTCTTGATGATATTCATCGCAGAAAATACTCTTTCAACAGTTGCAGTCACAATTGGTAAGATCAATGTCAACTCAATAAGTCGATAAATTAACGGAAATAGAGTAGTATTTTTTGTCTCAATCATTTTCATAGCAAGACCTCTAATATCTTGAAACCCAGAAAAAAAACATCATTTCTTCTAACATCTCTAATATGATACTACCAAAAAAATCATCAATTTTACAAAATGTCAAAATCTCTAATTCAAATCCAAATTCCAATATAATTACATTGCATTTAATTGATATTACAATCAAATTAATTAGAAATGATACTACCAAAAAATCTTTAATTTCACAAAATGTCAAAATCTCTAATTCAAATCCAAATTCTAATCCAATTATATTGCATTCAATTGACATCACAATCAAATTAATTAAAAATGATACTACCGAAAAAATCTCTAATTTTATAAAATGTTAAAATCCCTGATTCTGAAATAATTGCCGTGCGTAAACAATTATTGTTTACCTATTGTGATTTTGTGAGAGAGAGGGCCCGACTGATTGATTATGTGAAGAAGAGAGAGATAAATAAAACATTTTGGTTAGGCCTCAGGGCCACGAGGCTCTAGTTGGCCTGGGCCTTATGCTAATTCTAGGTTTTCCGTACCCTCTTGCTCATCCATAATACCTGTTTCTTTTGTGTTAGGTGCGAAGCTCTGCCACTATAGGAACGCTGGAAAGAAGCTTTTAATCAGATAATGATGATGGCGCTTCGCAGGGAAGATAAAAAAGAAGAAGCTTAAAAATTTAAGGTTATTTCCTCGATTTTTCTTAGTTTTACCCACTAATTGATTCACTGAAAGGAAAAGAAGACGTACAGATATTCCTAATTTCCTGAAACAAACAACAAACATGCAAAAGTTATTGTGTGAGTGAAGCTATTGTGTGAGTGGACGGATGAGATTAGAAGTTGAAAAATCTAACGGCTGACAAAATGTCACGTCAATTAATGAATCCGACCCACAAACCCGACCCGCACAACCGATCCGGTTTCATTAATTGACGTGTCATTTTGTCAGCCGTTAGATTTCTCAACTTCTAATCTCACACGTCCACTCACACACTCACACAATAACCGGCCTCACAACAAACAAACGGACACATGATAAATTCAATTCTGACGTTTCTTGGTGGGTACACCGAATATAGATAATTTGCTCATAAACGCAGTCCCACCCGACAGTTTTGGCTTTCAAATCTATTGATAATTCTGCAATATTGAATTATTTGTTGCATTATGGTCACTCGCCTGCGATCGACATGTGATAAAGATATTCCTTTGATAAAGAGGAGATTTCTTGTCGACAAAATTCCAAATTATCCATCTATGATGCACGTACGACAATCATGGAAGCTTAAGTGACTTCCTCAAGCATGAGAACCTCCTTCCAAAAGGGCTGACCAGAAAACTACCATTTGAACGATCTTCTCACGAGGTAGTTTGGAAGATTGCAGAAGACTACGGTTTGAACGATGCGTTGTGGACGTCTCCAAAGAACATGTCTAGAGTTTCATTTCATTGCATTCTAGAGATTGTTTTCCCATATGTGGGTCAAGGAATTAAAAGCCAGTGTTCGTTTTCACCATTTTTTCAGGATTCTAAATATATTCACAATTCTACCACCGAACATATTCAGAATTCAAACACAAAAACCAATACATTTTACACAATCTCCAACAACTTTTTAATTTTTTATTCAACATAAATTTTCTCTCTCTATACTTTTTCACATAACTCCAATATTTTTTTATTAAACAATTACATCAAATCATTTCTCTCTCCACTTTACACAAACACCAATAAAACACTATTCAACATAAAAATTCACAACTTCTCCAAAATCCTACATTTTTTCTCAAAACTAACATCACCTGGTTCTTATTTTCTTCAAAAATTCCATCGATCTCGCTTCTGCCTGAACCATGAACAAAGTGGGCTGAGATGTTGGCGAATTGGTAGGGTTTTAAAGCTCATATGAGTATAAGGTGGACTTCAGCACATTCTCATTTCAGAGCCCAAGACGTGGAAACAATCAAGCTGGATCCGAATACAGTCGTGAGAACCAAATGCCAATATTGGGCATATATAAAGTCCGCTGGCTGAAAAGCAGAAAGCGTCTTTCAGATTTGCACCATTTAACCCATCTCTATTTATGTGCCTCTTTGTTAGTCAATAAATGGCAGAGGGCCCATTGGATTTGGAGCTTTGTCAAAGCTCAAGTCACGTCTGAACAAATTCGGCCGAGTAATCTCATTTTGCCTTTAATAATAAAAGAACATTTTAATATAATGTGGTAAGGATTTCTTCTTCTTCTTTTTTTATAGATCACAGTCCAAAGGACCCGAATAACAACCAGACGAATACAGCCAGTGGGACCCTTAAAAGGATCGGAGAAGCCACTACATGCTCCATGCGAGGCAGAGAGAGCGGTGGCCGGACTCTGTAGCTAGAGCTACTATGACTTATGCTAGCCAGCAAACCTCGCACCACAACCTGGTACAGAAACTCATAAGGCGGAAACGATCCACAAGGGATCGGGAAAGCTCACGCAGGAGCCGGACAAAGAACACAGCCACACCAAACAAAAAAAAACACAACCGCCCAAGGACTAACTAGCAACAGAACACAACCAACCAACAACCAAAACACAATCCACAAAAGACGGAAACTTCACCACCACCAGCGAGCAGCGAGGCCATCGCGAATCAGGAGGCCACCAAAACCGCCGGAAACAGGCCGGAAGACAGAAGTCGGACTGGTGCGGAAAAGCGATGCGGGAGGAGGAGACGGGGTCAAGCGAGGCGGTGGCCACCGGTGACACAGTGAGGCATCGGGATCGACCGTCGAGCTTCCGAACAAAAGGGAAGAGAAAAAAGAAGAGAAGAAGAAAAGGGAAGGAGGAGGGGGGGCGGTGGGAAGAGCCGGAGCTTCGCCCACCGCCGAAGCTGTAGGGGAGAGGGAGACGACGAGGGGGAGAGGAGAAACCGTTCTAGAGAGATTAAACTTGAACGGTTTCTCACTATTTTAGCTAATGGATAAATTAAGATTCATATTTAAAAAACTTTTATTTTTTTAATTCATACTAAATCCAATTAAGGGATTAAACTTGAGATCACCATCTAATTCTGTCCGAATCCCAAATATACGTTCCAACGTTTTTTATGTAACCTGTGACCTTTCTACACAAGCCTGATCCTAGAAAAATAATGGATCCAGCCCTCTAAATTATGCTATGTATTTATAAAATGAGCCGGTAATCTGTATCCACCATTTGTGTGCATGGAAAATGAGCTTGGTTGTCGGCATGACTTACCTCTAAGTAAGCGAGAGAGAGAGAGAGGCCTAAACTACCCAAAGAGTTACTCTACTGACCTATACGTGTTCCGCAGAATAACTCCTTTTAAGTGGTGCACACAGAATCAGCCACGCAAGTCCTAAGCACAAGAGCAATGAAACCCAAAAAAAACAAAAGAAGGAGAAGACGAAAAGAAAGAAACAAATACTTGTGTGGCGTTGGTGGTGCCGTAGCGGTTATACGTCAACTGCATGAATGCGTCCAGAATAACTTCATGCATGTGCTTCAGCAGTTCGCATATACAAAAGCACAGAACTCCAAGGTAAAATCGGCCTCAATATTTTCGACAGAGGAGAGAATCACGTCACGCTCTCCAAACAAAACCCTTTTGCCAAGAAGAAAGTATCTCCATACAATCGCAGACTAAACTATTTGGGTTTGTTTAATTCAGCCAAATGTTTCCACTGATTGTGACTACACACCTGCTTGGAAAACCATGCACTCTTTCATCTCATTACATTATGTTTCTTTCTCGGTTCATGAACCCTTGGACTCTGTCTCTATCTATCCTCTCTCTAACTTACATAAAAAAATAGAATAACAAAGAAAAAAAATAGGGTTGAAGTGCTTTCTCTATCTATGGTGGACTTGTTGCAATGAAGTGGGTAAAAGGAAATTTAGCTGCATTATTTAATGTTATCTACTTTTTTTGTCCTCAAGTCATGTATGAAATCGAAAGCTTAAAAGATTAAAATTAGATATTTGTCCATAGCTGTCCATCTCCCATCAAAGATATTTAATTGCTTATTAGTATTTACGTAGGAGTTTTTGAAATTTTATATTTTCGTTTTATAAATTTTCTTAAATACAATATATCGTAAAATACTTCTACAAATGAAACAAACCTACTTGATCGTTGTAGTTAGAAAAGAAAAAGAATAATATAAGAAAAGCGTGCATGTGCCGAAGGACCACATATTAGGGAGCGAACTGCCTTCGAAGGCAATTCGCTCCGGATGGCCGGATGGACGGTTGGATGCCGTCCATCCGACCATCCAATGGTTGGGAGCCCGGACAAGTGTGAGTCCGAATCACTTATGAGTGATCCGATCCGATCCTCTATTTTAAGAGGACCGGATATCCGGTCGGAAAACTGGACCAGAAATCCAATTGTTCAGCCCTACTACATGGAGCTGGCCGGAATCATCTTTTCGAAATCCCAAGATGAAATCTTGATTGATCGGAGAAGGAAAAGTAAAGATTAAATATACTGTCAGGATTTTGACTCGTTGCACTTCAAATTACCCATCCACCGATCGTTTACCTGCTCTGTCCACTGCTTTAGAAACAAACTTTGAATTAAGTTACCATGTGGTGCCTGTAATAATTAAGCGCTGGAACATGTTAAAGCATCAGAATTTTCTTGAGCGTTTCGTGCATTAATTTCCTCTATATGGAGAAGTTAACAGCTTCCAGTTCCACAGTATTATTCCTTTCACCAGTCTATAGTACTACCACACCAATTTCAAGGTGTAAGTTAATGATGTTTTGTGTTTTGTGTGCGTGGATACTAGACACGTTTGCAAACATAACTATCACAGGCAAATGCTAACTAGCTTGTAGTAGAGCTCAGCTAGTCAACTTAATTTCTGACCTACCAAGCACGTTACGGAAAAAAAAATGCAGATTATAATTTTTTTTTCCGAATTGTGTAGTATATCATCACTCATGTTACTCAAATCTGTAGGTTTATAATATTAAATGATTTAAGATTTATTTATTATGTTTATTTTTCTTTAAATTACATCTATCAATTTTTTAAAAAAAAATTATAAAAATCCTAATAAAATGTAAAGATAAGGAAACGTAGAGTAACAGTATTCTAACTTGTGGCTGGCCAATGCGGATTGATAACAAGCCATTCGTTTTTCTTTTTATATATAGTTAGTCTCCTTATTCATTGCTGTAATTTCTTTCAAATTTTCTTTCTCACAAGTGACCGCAGGTAGTTTCCTTCTGATCCCCCGGTAGAAATAGAATCTTTGAATTTCTGCAAAAATGTATTACTAATTCTTGCAAGGATTCATTGTATTTATTCTTTTTTTTATTAAAAAAAAAAGAGTTAGGCCGGATGATTATATTAGTTCCATAATTGAAATGTTAAGCTGTGAACAGTGTATTTTTTAAAAAAAATACCGTGAAATTAAGCTGAAGCACTCGAAGTTGGACTGGATCATCCGAAGGTAATTTACAAGAGTGCACTAAGAAGTTTTTTTAAAAAAATAACCTTATAGAACTGAAAAAGAATTAGGATGTGATGGGATTACAACGTATAATTGGAACTCTTATAAGGCCTGTACTGTCCGAAAAATTATCAAGGATGACATCCCATCCGACATTGAAAGCATGATTCTGGCCGAACATGATTTTTTCACAATTTAGCGGAAGAAAAATCGAACAAAAAAAGATACTACCTGTTCACGTAAACAGAAACAAAAAGACCAAACGTACAAACAACACAGAGTGAGTGATAGCAACAAGTCTGTGTGCTGTTTCCGTTCCACTTGCGGCATCCATCCAACTCTACAGAACCAAAACAGTTGCTGTTTTACCGCTCCAAAATTTGTGTTTGATTGTTAAAATTTTGGAGATGATAAAATTTTAGTGTATTGATTTTGGTAAAAAAGTGAAAAAATATATGATTTTTAATAGTTAATATAATAAAAAGTAATGATGTGATGAGAAGAGAGATTATAGTGTAATTTTTTATTGTATTAAAATTAAGTGTAAAAATTTGGGGAACAAAAATACCCTAAATTTAGTTCTTTTTTTACAGCAGCAAAACATGTGTTGTTTTCCACCTCCAAAACAGGTGTTGTTTTTACAGCACCAAGGTCCCACCAGTTTTTACATCATTAAAATTTGTTGTTTTACACCTGTAACCCAAATATCAAATATAGAAGGGAACAAAGGATGTCTGCAACTCAAATACCAAACTTCAAAATAATAGTCTATGGACCTTGGTCATTTACAGTTTCAAATATTATAAAGGCTTAATTGCACCAAGGGCTCTTGTGGTATGCGAATGTTGCAAATAGGCTCCCAAAATAACAATTTCAAGAATTAGGTCCCTAAGGTTGAGTTTTAAGAAAAAATAAACTCCTCCGCCAATTTGCCTTCAAATCCGTTAACGCATGAATCATTAAGCGACACCTGTCCACATCAATTTATTTTCAAACAAAACAAAAAACCACTTGCGAGGTCGTTGCCTCAAGGGCCTTCTTCTCCATTGCACGATCAAATCTCCATTTTCCCAAATCGGAGAGCTCTAGGAGCACGAATATCTCTGGTTGGACTCAAACAAGTTGTACGAAACTCAACCTTCAGCTATCGCAAACTGTTCTTATCTCATACATCTCAGCTCCCAGGACAATGCACTCACAGGTCTGATCTCGGTGACCATCGAAACGACTCCAAATCTTCAAGTTATGTCGTTGTCGCGCAACGACATCTCGGGTTCATGTTGAAATGAAAACTCCGCCTACTTATATCGACAAACATATACTTGACGTACGTGTGCATGATCCTTAAAGTATACAACACATTTCAGGCGAAACTTGTGAGAACCCAGTTAAAAAAAAAAAATTCGCAAAGGCTGGAGTCAAACTTCAGACCTAATGGTTTAAAAGCTGAAGACCACGGGGCCAGGCGCATGTTTGTTGGTTATTGTATGATGTAGTTTATTTATATGTATAGCAAGTTATGTCGAAAAATGATGGAATGCAATGATTTGAACCTGCGCGTTAAAGGATAGAGATTCGTAGTTCAACCACTGGGACGCTTAATGCGTTTGGTTGGCGTTGCTCAAGTTTTATTTTATTTAAACTCGTTTTGCCGGAATTGAATTTTTAAATGAAACGGTGCGTTTTGATCTTCTTCTTCCTCAACTCTAATCTTTTCGACTTACTGGGTTGCAGTCCGCCGTTTTCAACCTTCCAGATTTTCTCTCATCAATTGTCTCTCTCTCTCTATTTGATTTCTCGTCCGTTTTAACACCTTTTCGCCTGATTTTCGTGGCCTTTCAACTCCTTTGTGTAGATCTCGACGTTTCTCAATAAATCATACGATTTAACGCGTTTAATGGGGAATCTCAAAAAGGCAGCAGTTAGGGACCTTATTCAATGATTTTCGGCCAAAACTCACCTATAAAAAAGGACTTCTGGTCAGAGGTCGATCACACATCTCATACGTGATTTTCACTATCATTTTTGAGACCTCTCTCTCTCTCTAGGTCAATTTCGGTCATTGTTAAGTTTCTCGATTTTCTTCGGTTCTTTTGGGTCGCTGCAATACGTGGATTTTAAACGGTTTGATTATCGAAGAAAGTCAGATAAACGGAGGTGCTATACTGTTTTTTCGAAAATGACAAACATTTTTTCTTAAAGGATTTTGTGAAAAATATTGTTTTATTGCAAGCTTACGTTATTCTGAAAACAAATGTGGAATTTAAAAGACATACTGAGATCTGTTTATATTACTATTCCAAAGATTTTGTATTCTGCTAAAAATTATTTATGTTTCTGATATTATATATTGAACAATTTTCAAATTCCGAGGCGATTTTCTGTTACTGATTACTAATTAATGTTATTGTTGGTACCAACTTAATGATTACAGAGTGCACTCATTCTTCAGATTGGCTTATGTGCGAGTTTCTCCCTAGTGCACACTTAGCGTACGTAGCTAAGTCTTAGTAGGCAAACTCCACTTACTGTTGGCTTAATTCGGTTTGGCCGCCGGTTAAGTCGTTGCACAACCCTGCCACAGGGGTCAATGTAGCTTACTGTTGATGTCAAAGGAGATTTTCTGATAAAGCTATTCTATTTTCTTTATTTCCGCTCAAGGAAAAGAATATATATTTTTTATTTTATGCTTACTGAGTTATCGAACTCACTCTATTTTATTTTCTTATTTTCAGAGATTCAACCTAGAGAGCGTGTGCGGCAGGATAGATGAGAGCATGATTATGGATTTTAATTTGTTCAAGTTTATGTTTTTAAACAGTATCTTTATATTATGTTTTGTTTCGAATAAATGTGATATATTTCTTTTATTTATTTATGCTGATTTATGGGGTGTGACAGTTTGGTATCAGAGGAAAGGTTGATAGATTCTGTACACTTTCAAAAACATTGATTTATGATGGGTAGGATTGGGTAGATTAGGTTATTGTTTAACTTTGTTTTATATATTTGTTTGCATTGGCGGTCATCATGAGTATTAGTCATTGTTTCAGGATGGCTAATCCTATTCACTCTATTAAACATTGATTTATGATGGGTAGGATTGGGTAGATTAGGTTATTGTTTAACTTTGTTTTATATATTTGTTTGCATTGGCGGTCATCATGAGTATTAGTCATTGTTTCAGGATGGCTAATCCTATTCACTCTATTAATTTGAATGATACCATTAATGTTGAATCTCAAGTTGGACTAAGCTCTCATAGTTCGGTGATGTTACGTGGGGTGGCGCAATAGGCTATAGAGGAAATAACACATCATTCTGAAAATCGGAATGAAAATGTTATTGCTGAAGGATGTACCATCGAGTAATTCAACAGAATGCGTCCGTTGACATTCGAAGGGAAAGTTGATCCAACTGCGGCTGAAGATTGGATTCAACACATTGAAAACACATTCCAAGTTTTGCGCTACGTAGAGGAACAAAAGGTGTTGCTCGTGACGTTTAAATTGGTCGGAGAAGCTAGGCGTTGGTCGATTTCCGAACGAACTCTTCAAGGACAAGCACCGGTCGCAAGGGACCACTTCAAGGAGGTATTTTACGAACAATTTTTCCCGAGGTCAGTTCGTGATACAAAAGTTAGAGAGTTTATTAATTTGGTTCAAGGATCGATGAATGTGCATGAGTATGTCGCGAAATATATTGAGCTTTCTCGATTTGCACTATATATGATTCCGGATGATGAAAGGAAGGCTCGAAATTTTGAAGAATGTCTTAATTCTCGTATGTATGATCCTATAATTGGATTTCAAATCAATAATTTTTCTGAATTGGTTAACAAGTGTCAGTGATAGAACAAAGTATCCAGAAGAGCAAAAAGCAATATGAGGAAAGGAAGATGTCTATACTTCAAGGATTCCGTACCGACACCAATCAAGGTTTGCCAAAGAGAACAAGAGATGATGGCAACGCCAAAGTCAAGGTACACAGCACAGGTCGCAAAACTCTTTTTGTCCAAAGTGTAATCGAGCACATTGGGGGGAATGTCGAGTTGCGGATAAGTTATATTTTCGACGTGGAAAGGCAAGACATTATGTTAGATATTGTCCTTTACCATCGAAGAGGAGTGATGGAAACTCTAATCAGCAGAGATGAAGTTCCATATTGCGAGAAAGGTGTTCTCAGGTATGTATATTTGGTTTTAACAAATTTCGAGGACGAAATTTTTTTTAAGGAGGGAAGGATGTGAGAACCCAGTTAAAAAAAAAGTTTTGGCAAAGGCTGGAGTCGAACTCCGGACCTGATGTTTTAAAAGTTGAAGACCATTGGGTCAGGCACATGTTTGTTGGTTATTGTGTGGTGTAGTTTATTTATATGTATAACAAGTTATGTCGAAAAATGATGGAATGCGAGGATTCGAACCTGCGCGTTAAAGGAGAGAGATTCGTAGTTCAACCACTGGGGCGCTTCACGCGTTTCGTTGGCGTTACTGAGGTTTTGTTTTATTTGAACTCGTTTTGCTGGAATTGAATTTTTAAGTGAAACGGTGCGTTTTGATCTTCTTCTTCCTCAACCCTAATCTTTTTGACTTACTGGGTTGCAGTCCGCCGTTTTCAACCTTCCAGATTTTCTCTCATCAATTGTCTCTCTCTCTCTCTATTCGATTTCTCATCCGTTTTAGCACCTTTTTGCCAGATTTTCGTGGCCTTTCAACTCCTTTGTGTAGATCTCGACGTTTCTCAATAAATCATACGATTTAACGTGTTTAATGGGGGGTCTCAAAAAGGCAGCAGTTAGGGACCTTATTCATTGATTTTCGGCCAAAACTCGCCTATAAAAGGGACCTTCTAGTCAGAGGTCGATCACACCTCTCATGCGTGATTTTCACTATCATTTTTTAGACCTTTCTCTCTCTCTAGGTCAATTTCGGTGATTGTTGAGTTTCTCGATTTTCTTCGGTTCTTATGGGTCGCTGCAATACATGGATTTTAAATGGTTCGATTGTCAAAGAAAGTCGGATAAGCGGAGGTGCTATACTATTTTTTCGAAAATGACGAACATGTTTTCTTAAAGGATTTTGTGAAAAATATTGTTTTATTGCAAGTTTACGTTATTATGAAAACAAATGTTGAATTTAAAAAACATACTGAGATCTGTTTATATAACTGTTCCAAAGATTATGTACTCTGCTAAATATTATTTCTGTTTCTGATATTATATATTATACTATTTTCAAACCCCGAGGCGATGTTCTGTTACTGATTATTAATTACTTCTGCTGTTGGTACCAACTTACTGATTACTGAGTGCACTCATTCTTCGGATTGGTTTATGTGTGAGTTTCTCCCTAGTGCACACTTAGCGTACGTGGCTAAGTCTTAGTAAGACAAACTCCACTTATTGTTGGCTTAATTCGGTTTGGCCGCCGGTTAAGTCGTTGCACAACCCTGCCACAGGGGTCAATGTGGCTTACTATTGATGCCAAAGTGGATTTTCTAATAAAGTTATTCTATTTTCTTTGTTTCAGCTCAAGTAAAAGAATATATATTTTTATTCTCTGCTTACTGAGTTGTCGAACTCACTCCGTTTTATTTTCTTATTTCAGAGATTGAACCTAGAGAGTATGTGGGCGGGATAGATGAGAGCATCATTATAGATTTTAATTTGTTCAAGTTTATGTTTTGAAACAGTATCTTTATATTATGTTTTGTTTTGAATAAATGCGCTACATTTATTTAATTATTTAAATTGATTTTTGGGGCGTGACAAAACTATCGAGAAGCAGTCCAAAACATGCCATACAAAGACATTTCTAGACTTGTAAACCCAAGAATATCTTTACAAATCCAGTGTTCACTGACTCGGCGAACTCAGCGATAATAAAGTTAAGAGCTCCGGTGGCTCCGAGCCGCTCAGCGTACTTAGCGGCGACGGGTCCAAGTAAAAGCCTTTATCGGCTATGGCTTTTATCCTCGTCTGATAAGGCCGTAGAGGATGGCGAGGCGGTACCGGAACACGAGTGGGGTGACAGGACTCTGAACCGGTGAATCGAGTCGATTGGTTTGGCAGGGTGAGTTGTGGATCGTTGAATTGTTGCTCATGGTGGTGAGGCCCAGTTTGATTTCGAGCTTTTTGATGGTGTGTGTGTGTGTGTCTTCGCTCATGAAGCTTGAAAGGGGAGCGGTGGGGTCACCCGGAGAGAAGGCTTTAGAAGTGAATTTTGAAAGGAGGGGGACTGCGTGCTTCTCTGAGTCGGCGAAAGAGTCGGTAAGCTTCTGGACTAGGTCTCTGAAGGTGTTTGTGTCTGCCTGCACGAAGGTTGTTGCTGTAGGCGATGTTGGGGAAGTCATGCTGGTGTGTTTTTCCATCCGAGAGAGAGAGGGAGAGAGAGAAAGGAATGAAGAGTCTGATGCTTTTTTTTTCTATTCGTGTTTTTTATGAGATGATGACTCGGCTCTAAGACAATGACATCATCATACTTTGCCGCTCGGTTTCAGTTTTGGTGGTGCAACAGTATATTGGGATGGTACCTCAAGGAGAGGGGTTTGGATTTTAAAGTCACGTCAGCGATAGACGTTAACGGATCTGACGGCAAATTGACGGAGGGGTTTATTTTTTTCTTACAACTCAACCTCAGGGGTCTAATTGTTACCTCGAGGGCCTATTTGCAACCTTCGAATACCACAGGGGCCCATGGTGCAATTAAGCCTACTATAAAAGCAGTTCTAATAGCGAGCCATGGCAGCAAGCCATTTACAGTTCAGGTTTCATTTACAACTTTCTAATTAATGATGACAGTTACAAAATCGCTGAAACTTTTCAAAAACTAGCTGCTAATCCACTCAGTCTTGTTGTGACACTCCAACACCGAAATCTAGTGGGACCATTAGGACTAACACCTGCGTCCCCTGTAAAGGAAAAGCAAAAACCATAAATATTGACTTTTTATGCTACGTACAAAACCTCACAGTTACAGGCCCTAAAAGACACAACACTACCAACAACAATTATTATATGCGACAAAAAGACAAACCCACTTCATATGCACCTACATGCATAAATTCCAGCCTCTACTGTAAGGGTTCACAAACCCAAAACTTTAAACATAAACCACTTCTCAAAGTTTATAGTGGTAAGTAGTGAGTGAAGTAAGAGAAATAAGAGATAGGTCTCCTACCTCCCGACATTGTCCCCTTTTGCTACACAGTTCATAAACGTACTCCAGCACCAAACTCAGTTCACCTCTTCAACTTAAAAGAGCAATTTTTGGACTAGATGATCTCAAGCACCAGATGGGCAATGCACAATCACTACGTGAATGATGGAGGATTCGAGAATGTCGAAATTCACCTAGGGCTAACATCTCTCCAATGAAAGTTTTAGGAATGTCTAAATGTCATGCAACGCTTAGACGCAAACACAAAAAACCACATCGACTATAGGCTTCTATTGAAGGGACGACATCGTTTGCTTAATGGGAGTATTTTAGCGTTCATTGATTTTTTCATGGGAGTAATCGGCTTTGTCGTTTTAATGAGAGTACGAGTACTCTGAGTGCGTTTCGTTGTAATGGGAGGACTCTGCGTTTTTGCTTAATGCCTTTCTTCTTCTTCCTCTTTTTTTCTTTTTTTTTAATTGTTTTTCTTTTATGCTTAATGAGACGACGTCATTTGCTTCTGTCCCACAACTTCTTTGATTTTTTTTCTCTGACATGTCAATGTTGAGTTGTAAACTTTTAGATTTGACATGGTAATAAGATGATGTGGCAAGACCCTTCCGTTAGGGGAAGAGGCGGAACCCTAACGGAAGGATTATTTCGTTAAATAATGAAAATTAAAGGACTAAAATCTAAAAAATAAATAAATTTAATGACTAAAAAATAAAAGGAATGAAAATTCAAGAACTAAAATATGCTAATTTCCCTTAAAAATAAAGTAAATACTATTAAATTACCCAAAACGAGCTCTAAGAAAGTGAAAAGGAAAACTATACAAAAGAAGCATATGCCATGCACATACAATCTTGCATGAGGTACTACTTTTAAAGGTGCTGCACATGCATTGTTCCTCGGTAACTCCAAAAGGTTGTGGAGAATAATAGAGGAGCACATCTCAAAAAGTACACGAGATTTGGTCACTATCTAATAGGTTCACCAGGTACATTGCACATTGAAACATATCAATGTGCATCATTTTGCCTACACACGTGTCTGCAAAATATAATTTCTGTCAGAACTACTCGAAGTCCCTGCCTAACCCAATTACTTAAAAACAGTTCATCAAGCAATATGGAGCACTTATTTAATAATATCAGAACTTAAAAACTTTCAAATAAAAGAGGGAGCGGAAGAAATGAACAGGAAAACCACACGACCACTCAGGAAGGGTTCACATTTGGGGAGCGAGGGGAATTAAAATAAAAAATGATAAACACGTGGGAACGGATGTTTGCACCACGTGGATGCACTGCTTTTGCTTTTTCTGCAAAAATGATAAACACGTGGGAACTGATGTTTGCACCACGTGGATGCACTGCTTTTGCTTTTTCTGCTGGGTTGGGTTCGGCTACTCTGCTTGCTTTTGTTTGGTGCGGTGCAGGACTCGGATCCTCTGCCCAAATCTTGAGGGAGCGGGTCCACTCCTGCAGGGAGCCCATTAAAAACAAAAATACCACCAAATTTCCATCCAGTTTTGTTTCAAATCTTCTAATATATGAGTGTTTAAAGTGTAAGATAATTTTGAGTGAGAGAGATTGCTTGCGTGTTTATCTTACACAATTTTTTTTTTGATAATGTAAAAATCCTCTAAAGTCGGACCCGTTTGCCTCAATTCTAAAGTACAAATCATGATTTAATAGACCGATATCACAACTTAGGGAGCAAATAAGTCAATAACTCGTCCATTGAAACTCGAACTTGGTATGTCGAACTCCAAGGAGAATGTCCCTCCTAACCACTTAGCTATCGCGATTATCAAGCAAGATAATTATAATGATGAGTAACTACCAAGTATAATTCCCTTGCCCTTGGGTTTATTTTCTTAACAGTTGGGCCAGTTCCTCAACTAAGGTGCCTTGACGTTTTGTGC
Organism: Myrica gale; assembly: GCA_963930655.1. Lineage (NCBI taxonomy): Eukaryota > Viridiplantae > Streptophyta > Magnoliopsida > Fagales > Myricaceae > Myrica > Myrica gale. The sequence continues at coordinate 16,268,467 of OZ005620.1, forward strand.
ACGCGATGAAAGAGAGTACTAGAAGCTTCTTTTTTTCTTCTCTTTTTTTTTTCGTTACATAGAAGGCATTGATTCTGCAGGGAGACTTGAACACGCTGAACATGCTTGATTACCCGTTTTTTTTTTTTTTTTTTGATAACTGGGTGTATGAACCACCTTACGCACACTTTTAGACCTTAAAAAAATAAACTACCAAAATTCAAATCTTAACTACTAGACTAACCTTTGTAGTTATGTGACTGTTTATTTTGTAAAGAATTCTACAATTTTTATGATTTTTTTATAAATTGCGAATATTTATGTAGATTAATATTTTTTTCCCGAATTGTGTAGTATATTTATGTAGATTATGTGAATATAGAATTGTGAATTTTTACGATTTTTTATAGAATTATGAATATTTATGTAGATTATGTGACAATATTTATTCTTAAAAAAAAAGAGTTAGGCCGGATGATTATATTAGTTCCATAATTGAAATGTTAAGCTGTGAACAGTTTATTTTTTAAAAAAAATTACCGTGAAATTAAGCTTAAGCACTCGAAGTTGGACTGGATCATCCGAAGGTAATTAACAAGAGGTACACTAAGATTTTTTTTTTTAAAAAAAATAACTATAGAACTGAAAAAGAATTAAGATGGATCAACATCTTCCGTAATTTTTTTGTTTGAATTACAATATATAATTCGAACTCTTACTAGGCCTGTACTGTCCGAAAAATTGTCAAGGATCACATCCCATCCAGATATTGAAAGCATGATTCTGGCCGAACATGACTTTTTCACAATTTAGCGGAAGAAAAATCGAACAGAAAAGATACTACCTTGTTCATGTAAACAGAAAGAAAAAGACCAAACGTACAAACAACACAGAGTGACTGATAGGCTGATAGCAACAAGTCTGTGGGCTGTTTCCGTTCCACTTGCGGCATCCATCCATGGACCATCAGCCAAACAGACAAAAAAAAAAAAAGTCTTGGAAGATATTTGGTTTGAATTATTTTTAGGATTCTGAAACTGTAGCATATCAGTTTTTACAGTGTCTTTATCACCCCATGTGCCCGGCGATTATTGCATTACTTTTTTACACATCATCAATCTCTACACAAACACTACTACAACTCTTACATCATCTAAAAATTCTCAAAACACTCTAAATCCTACAAAAATTCTCAATACGAACCTAACGTTAGTGATGGGAATGGCTAACAACTATCCACAAAAAAAAAATTACAATAAAATAAATCTCTTTCTGTTTTAATTTATTTCTTAAATCTTAAAAGATTGAAATGTAAGAATTTATTTATTTATTTTTATCAATGACTCATTTAATTTTCACTAAAGAAGTGTTTTTTTTATTAAAATAGAGAACTAAATTTAAATAAAATGCAAGTAATGCTCTGAGGCCGAAAATATCCGGAGAAGTTTTTACTTTATTAGCATGTCATTAAAGTTATAGTACTCATGAAGACAAGGACTTTGCCTAAAAAGTGTCTACTAAAGTAATGTGACTAACGTCGCCATAAACCCCTGTTTCGAATTCGTCTCCTTCCTGAGCTTAACCTATGAGTATGACCAAGACAAGTTGATCGGTCTGAGCTTTAAACCACTCAATCTACCTGATTTGCCCTTGTTACCAAAGCAATCTAAGCGAAAATAAAAGGTCATTTCTCTAAAGTTAATGAAGAAGTGATATTTCCCCAAAGATTTTAACAGACACTTATCTTAATTTTTGTAAAATACAATCCATGTTTATAGCTAACAAATAATACCTATAATTTGCTTCTAGCTATCAGTACAATCTATTATTTATATGCATGAAGGTTTAGAGGACTATTGATATGAAGGTGTGGAATGAAGTTTTAATTTGTTTAGGTAATTATGTCAAATGTGGTTAATGATGTTTATTTAACTCGATTAAAATTTATTAGGGTTCCAATTTCAACAACTAAATTATGAAATTCGCGGAGAAAATTAATTATTTGCGTCTTGACATTAATCTATATACAATTTTGTTTTGAGGCGCAATAACTCGTGAGATTAGGGCATGCTCGTTTGGCTAGAATTTTTAGAATTTGAATGAAATATAACTTTTTAAATTTATACTTCCAACATTAATCATACACGTATGCTAACAAAGCTAAAACATCACTTTAATATTCACATTATTTTTAAAATTCAATAAATTTTCTCAAAACAAACCTACACTAATCACTATCACCTAAAATGACTGCGGTCCAAAAGGATAAAAAAAACAAACATTAGGTCGGCACCTTTTTCGAACACGCAGCAATGGGGTGGGTACGTAAAAGTTGAAGCAGTACCATCTGAAATTTATTTACATTTATTAATCTTATATATTTTTTTTTCTTTTTATGATGCGCTCAGTAGGGCTGTCCAAAAAACCGGCCGGACCGGCCAAACCGAACCGGTTTTGACCCAAACCGGTTGACCGGACGGGTAAACCGGTGTATTCCGGCATGTTCCGGTTTACCCTCATGAAAACTCGGAACCGGACCGGAGTATACCTCTCCAAACCGGAAATTGACCCAAAATGGCAAGGCCCAACCCTAAAACCGGACCAAAATGGCATGACCCAAACCGACCCAAACCGGTCCAGACCGAACCGACTAAACCGGGGACCGGACCGGACCAAACCGGTCATATGACCGGTCCGGTCTATATGCTTTAAAAAATTTCCGATTTTGCTACTAGATGTCGTCAACTCCTCCCAACGAACTCAGTCACTCCGGTCTGGCTTCAAATGGTTGGCACGTGGTGCCTCATGCGCCGAAGCTGGCTTCCTTTCCGGACTATTTTTGGCGGCCTCTCCGTTCGTCTGCGGTGGATCTCTAATTTCGTTTCTGGGTTTGTTTGTTTTTTTGCTTTTTTGTTGTTCTGTGTAGTTTTTGGTATTTTGTTGTTCTATGTTGTTTTTGGTTGTTTTGTGTTGGCATTTCCGGCTCCTCTGTGGGCTTCTCTGATCCATTGTGAATCTTTTTCAGCCCTTGTTAGGGCTTGCTATATCAGGTTTGTGGTGCTTTAATTACTAGCTAGTCTAGGTCCTAATAGCTTTGTCTATTGTGTTCGGTCATTGCTCTAACTTGCATGGAGCATATAGTAGTTGTCTCTAATCCTTTTTAAGATCTCCCTGGTTTGTGTTCAAACTGATCTGTTGTATTGTCGGCTCCCTTTTTGGGACATGATCTGTATAAAAAAAAGGCTTAATTAGCATTGCAAAATATAATTTTGAATGAACAGGTCCACACGATCTATTTTTTAGATATATGAATCTATTTATTCACTAAAAGTTAGCCGAGTAACCGAAGACAAATATGAGTTCAAGGTCGGGATGTTCATTTTCGAGGTTAAATAGTCTAACCTATATCCAGTCTCTGTTAATAAACTCACTTTTAGTAGACCAGAAGACCGATATATCTAAAAAATGGACCATAAAATAAGTCGGTTTAAACTATACTCTAGAAATTGCATTGTTAAAAGTGAAGATAGAAAAATTTCGTAGGCGTTTCCATTCCACCATAAGTCATTCGTCCTTGGCCTCCTATTTAAAGAACTACCACACCTAACCAAATGAAATGAGAAAAGTCCAAAAAAAGAGAAAACAAAAGCCAGTACTACATGTAGAAAAATGTATATTTAGACAAAAGTTGCTATATAGTGTTAGAGATAATATCATAATCAAATCTTAAAGATTTGATATGATATTATAGTTATCACAATATCAAAAATTTGATATTGTTATGAAGATTCAAATTCAAATGTAGATATTCAAATTTAAATATAGGATATTCTACTATTATGCTATCTATTATCTCTATAAATAGAGATATTCAATTGTAATCTGTATGGACTCATAATACAAAATACAGTCATAGAGGACTTTCACAGTGGATGTAGGTCTTCTAGACCGAACCACTTAAAATCTCTTGTCTCTTGTTACCATTTCTTTCCCCTCTTCATTTTCACTTTTTTCTTCTTATAGGGCCTGACCCTTAATTTCTTCGAATACTCGAAAGCACGTCCTACCATGTGGAGAGGGGAATATGGGTGTATATTCACAAAAGTTGCTATATAGTCCTAGTTCCATTTTTTATTCTAATTAATAAATAAACTAATTAATTGCGTTCGATTCTACCATTTTCCAACAGAATTAGCTCCCATGGTTTTGCTGAAACCTTGCTTGTCTTATTGTTTCTTCTTCTTCTTCTTTTGGGGGACGAGGAAACTTTGTGTAGCAGACGAATGAAGGCTACCGACTACAGGCAACAAATAAACTCGGGCTAAAAGTTAAATCTTCAATCCTTCCTCTAAGTTACGAGTAAGATTCTAGCGCGATTTGAATCCAGAAGGTCCGAATTTAGACTTCCCTCGTAGCATTATTAACCACCAAGTACCTCGTGGAGAGTTGTCTAAATGGGATATTCGCACGTTGCTGCTTTTAATTAGTTTAGAATTAACTAATTAAAAACTATATATTGCCGTCAAAGTGCACATAATTGAAGTTGAGTAGGGAAAGATCATATACTTCTACAGAGCTTTGATTAAAACAATGATATTGTCATTTCAAAGAGCAATTAATTATTACAGGAGACTCGAATATAACACTCTACTAATAAAGCCTATTATTTCCTTTTCGTTATCCTACGCTAATTAATATTAATTAATTCCCTTTCTTATTTATAATTCAAACTCGGCTTTTGCTATATATCCTGCCTAACATAATTCATCCCATGTGAGCTTTTATCGTGAAACATGGATTTTATATCTTATAAGGCACATGCAAAAGATCAATATGTGTGTCTGTGTGTCATTCAACAGACAGACCCATGACCTCAGTCATCAGATCATTTGTTCGACACAGTTTGATCTTTTCACTCATGAACCAAGGTGTTCTTTTTATGCATCGACCTATTTAGGAGCTCATGAGAACATGTCATGATGTCTTTTTCTTTTTCACTTCTTTATGTATATATAGAAAAGGCCATTATTAAAAAGAATGATATATAAGACTATAAGAGGAGTGCTTTAATATTTTATCAGACAAACTAAAGAAAGATATATTATTAAAAACATGTTTAAGAACTAATTTTAGCATGTATTATGCGCCAAGCACTAGTTTGCCTCCGGACATGTGTGTCATCTTGGTCCGTACGTGTCTGTATATCTTTTGTGGAACTGGGAATCTTTTCAAAATATATCCTCGGGCACACCTTGAGTGATCAGATCAGAAGCAAAGTTAAAATAATGGAAAAGGAGAGGGAATCTAAGGAGGAGGGACCAAGGAGTGGTCTCGCGTTCAAGGACATGTCCGGCGCTTTGGAAGCAAACGTTGGATACCCATCGGCCATTTGGCGCTTCTGCTTTGCCTGTGGTTTAGGGCTTTAGAACGTACATGTGCGTGCACAGTGCATGTGGCATGCCCTGATCTACACGGAGAAGTTTTAAATTTCACTCTATTCCCTTAATACCCCTGTATAAGTATTTTTTTTTTCTACGTGCCCCTGTATTAAATAAACCCACCAGAATTACCTTAGTAGTTATGACCAAGGAAAATTGTGGTCCTGCACCAGTACTGATAGCAACAAGTCTGTGCCCGGTGCCGTCTCCGTTACACTTGTCACTTGCGGCATGGAAGAGTCAAAAAGTCTTGCTGAGATCTTTCTAAGTTTCTAGGAGTCTCTATTGTTCAGGCTGGACTAACAACTGCCCACACGAAATTTAATTGATTAGCATAGGTTTGATTAAAATTTTGATTAAAATTTGATTAAAATTTTGATTAAAATTTGATTAAAATTTTTGTTGTTAATGTTAAAAATGAGGTGATATTAAAATTAGTGAAAAAATAATAAAAATTAATTTTTTAAAAAAATATAGATAAAATTACTAAATAATAAAATTTTAATTTAACAAACGCTACGATACATAAATTAAAGGATAACCAACCATACTCCTCCATGTCTGTGCAGGTAACAAGCCAATTCCAAAATTGAAGATTAAGGAGATCCATTATATAATAATTAATCAAGTATTAATAACCATTTCCATGCATAGGAAGCGGAAATTAAGTATTTTGTATAATTTTTTCTCTTAAAAAACTATATAGTTTCTAGTCTAATTTATGTACAATCGTGAGATGTACTATCTTTGCTTTTAAGAAAAGGGAACAGATATTTGATACCCTCTTATTTTATTTTTTTTTCTTAGGTACCCATAAAATTTACTCCATCTACTAGATTCTACGATATTTTACCTATAACTTAAATGTTTGAATTGAGCCATAGATACCCATCTAAGAAGAGAGGATCTCACCGTCTTTTAAAAATATAATTGATTTTTGGAGGTCAAAATTAACACAGTACAAAAGAAAAATAGGTTTATTCTTTATTTTATTTTTCATTTTAAATAACAAGAAAATTATATACCTAAAGTCTATCAAAATAGGACCGAATTAATGTATAAACAAACCTTGAGTAGTTGAAATTGTCTCGTACCCCCCAAATATCATATAAATTAAGAGATACGAATCTCCAAAAACAATTTCTTCATGGCAAAAACACAAACTATTTTGTGATTTGAAAGAAAGAAAATGCATCGAACAAACACCAGTAGAGGTGGAAACTATAATATATATATATATATATAGGCCGCCCAAAGGATCCGGGGTACTTTTTACTTTATTAGCACGACATTAAAGTTATAGTAATGAAGACAAGGACTTTACCTAAAAAGATCATGTCAAAGCTCAATTATTTCTCGAGAATCAAATCAGGCCCTTAAGCTCTTTTTGCCCTTTGGGGCCCTCGCTTGCTTCGCTTCTCAACATGACAAGTCGGCCTAACCAAAAAAAATATATATATATATATATATAATAATCCCTCTCATGCCAGCCATATGCACCATCGGATTTCTTTATTCCAGGAAAAAAAAACTAGACGTGGCAAAATCCGGTCCTACTATTATAGGTTCGACCTATTACAGTTTCTTATATATTTTTCTTCTATGTTACTTCATTTTGAGTTATTAATTTGGTTATATTTTACTTTATTTTATCTGCGAGAAAAAAGGATCAAGATTTAACTTAACTCATTGATTTTCTGTCATTAATTATTGATTCGATCGATGCATCTTGTAGGAATCTCCACCCTCCCTTTAAATTATATTTCAATAAATAATTATTTGTCTCCAATTTAGATAGCAACATAATAACATGATTTTAAAAAAAGAAGAGTGCGAATTAAATGTATTAATAGTTTGTGTTTGAGGATAATATATTTTAAAAAGAAATTACTGAGTACTGATCAAGTAGTTGCACTTATTGGATGCTTTTTCAGCGTGGCAACTTTGTGGGATTTTAATAAGTACAGATTGTCGAACCCAATAATAATAATAATAATAATAATAATAATAATAATAATAATAAAGTATTTAGCGAAATAGGCGAGAAATGATGGGTGTAATTTCCTATAATATATTACACAATAAATTTTGGTAGACCCCTCCTCTGCGAAGACTTGTTCCTTTCAAGTCCACCCGCTTAGGCAGGTTAGAGTGAACCAAATATTATGGATTTTCTATTTTATTTGAAAGGTTAAAAAAAGTGTCATTTCTATTCATGTAAATATAAGGAAAGGGCAAAAGAGTAAAATAGAAAATTAGACACCAAACTATTGTTATACGAACACACAAAAAGAAAATATTTTCCATAAAACTTTTCCCAGTCAAAATATGACAGGAACAACCTTGAAAGCAACTCAAACATTTTTAATTCCAAATATACAAGCAAACCAACATGAATTGCCAAGAAAAAACCATCCAAAATCATGACATCCGTGATTGCATTAAATAGTCATAAAGCTCTTATGCCACTACCAAGTACCAAAAACATTAGAATTCGGTGGGCGGTGCTTCAAATGGATCACGGGGGCCAACAGAAATGAATGTTATGCATGTGAATGGTCTATTCTTAAGCCGCTTGTTTTGTTTAAAAGAGTTCATTGCTGTTAACCATTCGGCTAGTTTAACTGTTTAAGTGGGGGCTTAGTAGGAGGTTAGGTAAAAGAAATCGTGATTTAAATGAGGGTTGGTCAGTTGATCAATTAGTCTATTTGAGATTTATTGTGATGCAGACCCATTCACGCTCCTACGATTCCCGATCAAATGGATTATAATATTTATCTAATGCTAAGAAATTGAACTTGTGACCTACGTGCCTGATAACACAATTATAAGTAAGTTTTAACTATTTAGGCAAGCTAACTATATGTTCTAATTTATTTTCAATATTTATAACACTTTTAGGATTAGGTATTGATTTTGATAATTTAGTTTAGAAATAAAAACCAAAATTTAAATCATCTATATTTTTAAATACGATTACTTGAGATCCAAGATTGTAATTAGCAGGACGTTCTAAGAAATCTACCGCAAGTAGGAGTTTAATGTAATCCAACGGTCAAGAAGACACTAGGAATAAAAAATCACTAGCCCAGAAACGAGAAGGGAGGGTAAAAGGAGGATCCCCGAGCAACCTTTGACTAGGGACTAGGTGGTGCGGTGGTCCCGATCAATAGAGCACACGTGTAATGAGCGGTGAATAATCGAGAGGGAATGGTCAGATATGGGGCTGCTGCCCGAAGTTCAACGGGCAGGTGGGTATAGTAGGGAACAAAAACCTTGGAAAGCGAGTATAAAAAAGAGCAGTTATCAAGGGGCCCACGCTATCATCGTCGTCATTGGTGTAGTGTGGGGTCCACGTTGATGGTTTTTAGGAGGAGGTGGGGCCCACGTTGATGGTTTTAATTGGGAGGAAAACGACAAAAGAATCTTGGGAAAAGTTGGGGTGGGAAAGATAGTGGGTGATGTCAGGTTGAGTGAGGGACAAGGTGGGGAGAAATTTGGAAACCGTGGGTTCTGGTCCTTCTGGAGGTGTAGAAGTAGTACAAGTACTGTCAAGGACTCTGGCCTGGCACCTGGGACTTGGGAGTCCCCTCCTTGTATTTCTGGCGCGTGGGTGAAAGTTTTTCGTAATTTTATGTTTTCCTGAATATTTATTTATTTTTCAATAATTATGAACAATTAAAATGCCATACTAATCACAGTAGTAAAATCAAAATTAGCGATGACTAACTTATGCTAATACAAAGAGCGAGTGCGAACACTGCTTTATTTATTATTAAATAGTTGGTAGCTTTTTGCTGTCAAAAATACAAAAAAAAAAAAGAGAAACGAATTTTGAATATATTTTTTCTTTTATTTTGTTGTCGGAATTAATTCTTTTATTTCACGAGAAAGGTAAGGCAGGCAGAGACTTGAGAGTGGGTGGAGTGAACGTTACGTTTACGCGCATTTGTACGAGCGTGGGGCCTTCCCTTAATTCTCTGGTACGATATTGACGTCACAAATGGTTTCGGAGCTGAGCGGTGAGATCATGCGCGGATGGGTCGCGAGTGGGGGCTACATCCTCGGAGAGTGGAAGATCCTGGGTTCCTGTTACTAGAATGAAAATCTACTTCTCATTTCACCCTCGTTTTTCCAAAAAAAACTCACGAAACTGCCATCCTGGAACCATTTTACCTTGCTCTAGTACGGGTATTATCGTCAATTCAAAATAAAGGTAATGGCAATTAGGGATTTCCGTATTTTCATAAATAAATAAATTATTGGAAACTTGGAGAGCAGGAATTTTGAGCCAATGGATTCACTTGCGATTCTTGAAAACCTGCCGTTCTCTCTCTCTTGAGACTCTTCACCAACTCTCTTTATATCTCGTCATCCTCCACTCTTCCATCTCCATCTCTCTCTGGGGAAAGGCATTCCGGGTCTAACTCCTTGAACACACCAAAGTGAGACAAAGGGGAAGCATATACATTTTGTTCATCCATGGAGTCTACTTCGAGCTTGAGAAGGCCTTGTTTCATCGAGGAAGATGATGGGTTGGCATCCTTGGCGGACATGCAAGCTGGCTTCTCTGAAAGTCACCACCACAAACAACCTTTCTTGTCCAGGACACTCTGTTACGGTGCTTCCTTCAATAATAACCATAGGAGTAGTTTCAGAAGCATTTCGGCTCTGTCTCCTAGATCTGGTAGGTTCCACGATGCAAGATTCGAAGACCACCAGCCCCATTTCTTGGAAGCATGTTTTCTTTGCAAGAAACCACTCGGGAATAACAAAGACATCTTCATGTACAGGTTAGCCACTTCATCTTTTTCTCTGTTCTAGTCCGCATACGTTGTCGATTTATTTTTTTCCCCCTGAAAAAAATTGATTTGATGAATAAATCATAGTAGTCCTTATTTGGACAAGAAAGTCCTGCTTTTTGGAATCAAGAAAAATCGGGAATTTAAATTTCTCTAAATTTCTTACTCATCAGTCGGTATGAAAAGTTTAAAGTTGTATTCTTTTTCTTAATCGGACTGTTTTTAATTTGGATTCAATCCATTTTCTTCAAAAATTTCCGGGAAAATTTGTTTCTGATGAGCGATTCACTTATGGGAATTCTTTCTTGAATATTCAGAGGGGACACACCATTCTGCAGTGAAGAATGTAGACAAGAGCAAATGGAAATGGATGAGACCAAGGAGAAAAAGCGGAATCTCTCATCTTCCGTGAAGGCCTTCATGAAGAAGCAGCAGCAGAGAGAGTCTACCTCCCCAAACAAAACCCAGGACTACCCTTTACCTACAAGCACCATCGCGGCCGCTTAAATATTAAAGATACATATTAGAAGTTTCCGGAACTTCCTCGATATGTCTATGGAAAAGAATGTAGAGATGGAGAGAAGTCTACATACTAGAGCTTTTGAGGAATTAAATAGGCCAAGGAGAAACAAGAAGAAGAAGAAGAAGACTGGCGCATGTTTTAGCTTTGTTCATGCCGAAACTGTGAATGTTAGTATAAAAGTGTGGTGTTCTGTGGCATCTGCTCCCTTTGATGCCTCTCTGGAATAGTTTCTCTTTTTATTATGTATATCCAGATAAACAAAAGCTTTTCTGCTTTTGAATGAAGAAACTGTAACAAACGAGTTTTTCCTACTCACTCTCTGTTGTGCGACTTCTTTGATGTTATTGACTGTTTTGATGTTACTTATTTTTGGGGTTCTAAGGTAATGTTTGGAATCCCAGAATTCTTAGAAATTTTTGAAGCAAACATGACCGAAGTTTGATGTTCTAGGTATGTCGTCGTGACTTGTGTCTGAATCGAGTTTCAGACAGTTTAACTGTCGCCAAGTTATAGGCATATGATGTTTTTGAATTATTATTATTTTCGAAAATTGGGGGACATTTTCTCAGGTTAAACGATCTAAACGCAAGAACATGATTCATATACCAGAATACAACGAGGCGTCTGGAAAGTAAAGATTTGAAATTGAAACGGCACGGCACTGAATGATACGTTGTTGGAGAGCCGTTACAGTTTTCTACTTCATTTTGCGCGTTCTTCTGAGTTCGTTTCTTTTGAATGGAGGGAGAACGAGGAGTTTCCTGGCAAGCCGGAAAAGGAGGGGTAGTAACTATCTGGGGAAGTGCTCTAAGGAAACACCCAGAAAAGGAGAGAAAAAGTGTATAGCTTGGGGAAGAGAATACATCATCATCGGCCCCTTCTAGGAACAAGCGAGAAGTGAGGACGCAATGATGGTTCTCCTTGCATCATATCTGATACAATTCTCCTGAAGTTCTTCCGAAATACTTTATTATGCTAATCTGGCGCTTGTTAATAATATAGAATAAAGTGGAAATATCTAGGTCTACGGGATGAGGGTTAAGCTTAAGGAGAAATTTACTTAAAAAGTTTGAAAATGGAAGAAGAGTTTACTTGTGGGAATCCGAAAACTTTCTCTTTTCTTTAATTCGTTTTGCAGTCCCCAATCATCAATTCTTCAACCATGGAAGAGTAGAAATAAGCACCCCCAAATTGACATCAGCCCCATTTCTGTGGTAATCTAATTTGCAAAGAACAAATTTGTGCGGAAAACATAGGGCGGATATTCCTCCACTGGGAAGTTGGAAATGGAGTTTCCTCTTCGATATGGTTCTACAAAAGAGGGTTCGAATTGCTTTTGCAGCCCCATCACTAAAATCATGAGGGAAGAGGAGATGAAAACAAAGAAATGGGAGAAGTGTGTTTAGGTTGTGTTTGTGTTGTAAAATTTTAGTGTTGTTAAAATGTTAGGTATTTAGTTTAGTGAAAAAGTGAAGAGAGAGATAATTTTTATATTTTTTTGTATTAAATAGTAATGATTTGATGGGAGAGAGATTATATTATAATATTTAATTGTGTTAAAATTTTAGAGGAGTTAAAATTTTGGTACACAAACGTACGCTTAGTCATTAGCAGCTGCCAAGGATTGATATTTGATACAGCTGTAGCCCATTTCTAGGCGGTTTCACAGTGCTTTGAGTGTGGAGCTTTACTTGTGGGCTTAGACAGGCCCATTTACTCTTGATCAGTGTTATATCATAGTATATATTATTTCCGGAAAAGATAAAATTTCAAGTGAAATCGATATAACTGCTAACTCCCATCATATCTAGAGAAAAGAAAGCCCCATGGATGAATTTCAGACTAATATGCGAGGAAAGAGGAAAGAGCTGCATTCATAATATGCGACCAAGTTCTTATTTTATAGAAATATCAGTACCATAAGTCTTCAGTTTCTCTTTGGGGCATGCAGGAAGGATTAAAGGGCTTGCTTTAAACGTGGACGTCTTTTCAGTGAACGAGGCCCCCATATTGGAGCCTGGAGACTTGCCAATATCAACTTGTATATATCCTATAACCCCTGGATTTTCAGAGACCCATTAGAAAAGTATCGGTTTATTATCTGGTGGTAGACGCGTCACGCGTGATCTAGATTTTAGCATGTTAGGAAAAAGTAAAAGGCGTTTAACTTTTTGCGGATCTTCAATCAGTGAAAAGGGGGATCTGAGCCATGTGACAACTTTCTTCGTCCCCCCCCATACACTCCGAATACAGAAAGTAGCATGCAGGTTTTCTTTCTCTTGTTAATTCCCCGTTGATTGTTGTTTCCTTGCACGCTAACTCGATGGACGCTACCCACCGCATGGTTTGTCAAGAGGATTTGTTCAATCCTCTTTCCTCGATGGCCATGCAAGTGTCTGGCATTCTTGTCATCTCTCACTTCTTCCACGTCGTGCTGAAGGCCTTGGGTCAACCTGGACCCATTGCTCAAATCTTTGTGAGTGTTTCATCATTCAAGCACATGCGAGCACACATCATGATGAACATGTTAAAACTCTGTGTCTGTTTTCGATTTGAATTGTGCTGTTGTTCCACAACGCACATGTCATAACTAAATCAGGTAATGAAATTCTTTTGGTATATGCTTTCCATGGTAGGCTGGATTGGTGCTAGGTCCCTCAGGGTTATCAAATATTCCACAAGTGAAAGAATTCTTTTTCCAGAGTACCGCTGCAGATTTCTATGAAATCTTTGGTCTCTTCTGCCGTATCATATTCGTGTTCCTGATCGGGCTAGAGACAGACATTCCTTACATGAGGCGCAACTTACGTAGGGCGAGCGCTACTGCATACGGTGGTGCCATAGTAGGCTTCATCTTTGGAGGCGGAGCCTCCTCCTATTTGTGCCATCAGCTAGGAGGGGATGATTTCCAGTTCACATTCATGTTGATCATCATGTTAATCTTAGCATACACGGCGTCCCCGGTTGTGATTCGTTTGGCGGCCGAGTTGAAGTTTGATACGTCGGAGATTGGAAGATTAGCAATAACCTCTTCACTGATAAATGAAATGTCGTGCTTGCTATTTTTCAATTTCATAGTTGCTTTCCATTCAGGGAAGGTGCTCAGATATGGTTTCTTTTGCCTCTTCCTTAACCTGTCGGTCATGGTCATAAACAAGTACTTGGCTACTTGGTTCAATAAACGAAACCCTAACCAAAAGTACTTGAGAAATCCCGAGGTGTTCGTTATCTTGTCACTTATTATTGGAAGCTCAATATTTATTGAATGGGCGAATTATAACAGCATATTGAATTGTTTTCTCATCGGGCTGATGTTCCCCAAGGAAGGTAAAACAGCAAGGACATTGGTGCACAGGCTCACCTATTCAGTTCACAACTTCATACTTCCCATTTACTTCGGCTACATTGGCTTCCAATTTAATGGAAGCTATTTCAAAAGTTGGAAAAATGTACTCATTGTTGTAATCATGGTCGTGTTGAGCACTGGAGCCAAGATTAGTGGCACTCTTGCTGCTTGCCAGATCCTTAGGATTCCACTGCATGAGGGGGTTCTCCTTGGTTTTCTATTGAACCTGAAAGGCCATGCTGATCTTCTGTTCATAGGCTCCTCATCAAAGACGCTTATTGTAAGCTTTTCCTCGTTAATTTAATTTACATTCATTTGTTTTGTGAAGTTGGTCGCTAGCAACGTCTAATTTGAACATGGTTTGGCTATTGTACCAGTTGTGGAGTCCCAAAGCTTATAATTTGTTGCTGATATCAATAGCCATCAACACAATAATATCAGGGCCGATTGTGGCTTTCCTGATGAGAAAAGAAGAAAGAGCGTTTGGGAATACGCGGACAGGGCTTGAAATACATGATCCAGATGAAGAGCTCAGCATGCTGGCGTGCGTTTATAGGCCTCGTCATATGCCACCCATACTCGCACTTATATCAGCATTAAGCTGCTCTCAGAAATCACCAATCAACCCCTATCTGATGCACCTGATAGAGCTAGTCCGAAAGCGCAGGAAAAATATTGTATCCTATCATGAACTAGAAGATGATGAGGTCAGCGACGAGGAAAGATATGGTGGAAATGATGTGCTAGAGATCTATGAGGCGATGGATGCTTTTACTGCTGAGACTAAAATTTTGATCCACCCAAGTAAAGCAGTGTCTCCCTTTGAAAGTTTGTATGAGGATGTGTGTAACAGCGCTGAGGGCATGCGGGTATCCATTATTCTTCTTCCTTTCCACAAGCACCAGCGAATTGATGGACAAATGGATAGTGGGAAGGAGGGCATTAGGACTACAAACCAAAAGGTTCTTCGCCATGCTCCATGCACAGTCGGCATCATTGTAAACAGAGGGATTGATGGGGTACCCGGATTCTCGGAGCTCCTAGGCTCTGAAACTATGCAGCATGTTGCAACTCTTTTCTTCGGGGGTCCAGATGATCGCGAGGCAGTTGCGTGGAGTAGACGCATTGCTGCTCATCCCCGAATCAATTTGACCGTCATTAGGTTCCAACGAGCCTCGTCACCATCAGCAAGCGAAAACGATTCCCAGATTGATAAGAAATCAGAGGAGGATAGAGTGTTAATGGCTTTATCAAGACTAGAGGCCGCCGGTAATGGCAGGAACGAAGTTGACGATGCCTTCCTATCCGACTTCTATAACAGGTATCATATTTATATATACCCAATTTGTGTTAATTGAATATTCGAAATTAATTCATGAGATTAATATACATATATACATAGGCAGATACGATGTAAGTATGCTGATAAAACATATTTGTGCATGATGACATTTGTATCATGTTCAGGAGATAAACGGAGTACTGAAATAGGCCTTTGTACTAAGAGCATGTGCTCTGCACACGTTACTTGATTCAAAACTATCAATTCAAATAATACAATTTATTCTTAGCTTAAAGGATAACTGATAAGTTCACCTGTTATTAGAGTCGGGGTCTTCGGTTTGAAATCTGATTCTGTACTTCATTCTAATTTCAATTAAATATTACACATTATATCTCCTAATAAAATGAGAATTATGTTCTCAATAATTTAAACTTTTTTGAGATAAGTAATAGTTTCACAAAAACTTATAGACTTAGATCAAGCCACCAGGGAAGACTTCTGTCATGAATTGATATCGGGAGGTCTTTTCTAAATTTTTTTATATATATGTACCGGTCCCACAACATGTTTAAATATGGTAAGTCAAGAATTCACCCTAACAGAGATGGGATTCGAACTTATGTTCTACCTCTTTATACAGTTCATTTAACCAGTAAAAAATATTGTCTTTCTAACGATTGAGATATTATGGGGTTGTCTGTGGACCAAAATTTTAAGGAATATTTTTAATTTTTTTGGAATCTTTTAAATGTCGAAATTTATTGGGGTTTGTGAAAAGTTTGAAATGTAAGTGTAAAATTTGAAAATTTTGAAATATGTTTATCTGATTGGAATTTTTGGGACCCCAAAATTTTGGGCAAACAAAATGCTATATTTAAGTACTTAGAAAAAAAAAGATATTATATTTAAGCATTCAGTTGTGGCGTTCTTTTAATGTGAAATGTTACACTCACATTTTATACTCTTTAACAATATATTTTACTCATATTCAATTTGATTTGAAACACTAGCCTTTATATTCATATATGGCTATGTCGATGGTGATAGGTATGTGACAACGGGCCTAGTTGGATACGTGGAGAAGTATGTGAACAATGCGGCGCAGACAGTGGAAGCTTTGAAAGACATTGGGGACATGTACTCTTTGTTTGTGGTAGGGAAAGGAAACGGGCGGGGTCACTCACAGCTGACAACAGGCATTTGTGATTGGGAGGAATGTCCTGAACTTGGAACAGTTGGAGATCTCTTGGCTTCTTCAGACTTCAATATCAATGGCTCAGTTTTGGTCGTTCAACAACATTAAAAGACCTTATGGGAGATTAATTAGAAGATTAATGTCCCTGGCACCCTCATGTTATCGTACACGAAAACCAATTAGGGATTGCCATTTGTTAAATATGCCACATTGAATATTGTCATAAATCATAATATAGCGCAGGGGCAGCTCCAATTATAGGTAGCATAAGGCTCCCAAATTTAGGCCCCCAATTCAAAATTATCTTTAATGGTATATTTAAAGAAAATTTAATGTTAAGGCCTCGAAAACTTATTGTTAAAAATATATATTGATTAAAGAGGCTTATTAAATCTCCGGAGCATTAATTTTTCACTTTTTGTGGAATTTATAAAGTCTCTTTTCAATACTATAAAATCTCCTTATTTAAATGTATTAATTATAAATAATTCAAAGAAAAACTAATAGTTTCCATCAATTGATTCAATCTCGTTAATGAAAAATCCTATAAAATCTATTTGAGATTATCTTTTCATTTCCAGATTAACCATTTTTTTTTGTCGTGCACACCTATCTTTAAAAAGGCTTAAGTTCACTAAAGTTCACTTGTCAGTTGCACGCTCTATTATTTTAAACTTTTTATTTTAGTTTTTTTAAAATTATATTTGTTTTAGTTATCATTATTTGTATTGTACTCTTATTTAAATTTTGTGTTTATGTTTATTTTAGTTTCATTTTTTTTTTGTTTTATAATAATTTATTGACAATACCTATAATTATTTCTTAAGATCAACTATGATGCAAAAAAGATTAAATGGATTAGCAATATTATCAATTGAAAATTATATATTAACAAATCTAGAATATAACACTTTTAAAAGTAATTTTGCATCTCAAAAAGTTAGAAGAAGACATTTTAACTATATTTTATTAATATTTTATTTTGTAAATATATTATTTTATAATTTATTATAAAATGCCTTACTTTGTAGTTTCGCATAAGGCCTCAATTATCAGAGCCAACCCAACAAGTATTTTTTTTTTGTGGGTGAATAAAGCTTAGTATTTTTTTTATCGTTGCAACTCGCAAACATGGAGTATATGCAGTCTAAATGAAAATAGCAGGCGCTTGAGTACTAGACAGTCTTTGTGGTGATCATGTGCAAACTCAACCAAATTCACCTGTACACCAGCTCAATATGACACCACGAATTGGCATGTTTCTCTACGTCCCTGTAAGAAAATTGGGCTCCCTACACATGGTTTTAGTAGACAGAAGTAGTACTCTTAAGAGTTCAAGGATGTTCTTCAGCCACTAGATTTGGTCTTCGAAGGTAGGTCGAGATTGTTGCGTCACGACTGCTCTTCCTTTACAACCGTGCTACTCCGTCAGGAATGGATTGGTTACACAGTGGCGGATCCAGGATCAAAATTTATGGGGGTCAAATTTTAAATGCGAAATGACAAGAAATTTATTTTCCTTCATAATGCAAAAAATTGTCTTAGAGTTACAATTCGAAAATTAAATACTAAAAGCATTAAAAATATTAGAATACATGTACCGTACTATGTACTACGACTGAAACTGGTTAGTTTTTTTTTCCTTTTTCTAAGCAAAACCAGTCAAAGTATTTGACGTTGACGTCTAACGTAATTAGTCTTTTTGCCTTCTTCTTTTTTCTTAATGACAGACCAGATACATATATATGTTAATGACAGACCAGATACATATATATGTTAATGACATACCAGATACATATATATGTACATGTTGTTAATGTTACCCCACTAGGATTACATTTTCGTCAAAAGAACCTTATGCTACCTAATCTTATTATGTTGATCGCATGATTTCTATGTTCTCTTTTCTATGGCCACAATTTTTCTTTTCTTTGGATAACAAGAAAAAACCCAACTTGGCAGGCCCTTTGAAGTGAACCCACCTAATGGGCCGATAAATTTTAAGCAGGTGCAATCCCTCTAAGCTACACAAGCCAGGTTAGTCTGACTTTATCTGAGAGGTGGCTCTAAAAAATTATTTGTAGGCTTCAAGTCTTGAACACATGCCAATCCTTTAGGGCTTATGACCACAAATTGATAAACTCTAAAACTCTTTTTCCCCACTTAATTTGATCGTATGAGGATATTAATTGAACCAATGATCTTTCTTTTTCTATTGTCTCGTAAGGAGTACTCACTTGTATAGTCTATTAAAAGACAAAATAGAGACCACTTAACTTTTCTTTATATATAACGTGAATAGTTAATTATATGAAATATAATTATTCCGGGTACTTGATGGCTAATTTAAAAAGTCATTAAAAATTTTGAGAACCCCTTACGAGGAGTTTAGAGTCTAGACAAGTCTACAGAAATGATACTGAAGCTCCCTCAAGATGGGGCGCCATAACATGACCTCAGCCTTTACATATAAAATATCTTAATTGCTCTTTATGCAAATAGCCTTTGAGTCAAACCACCAACAAACTTCCAAGAACAAGGTCAATCATGTAGTTAATCCCCACGGAGGAGCCTCTGTTTAGCCTCTGATCTCTTAATCATGCAGATTGCAGTGGCTAGCTTTATTAATAGATCAAGCAAAGTAGCTAACCATTCCACATTCTCTTGGCAGAAAGCAGTAAACGCACAATTATCTCAATGGTGGTATGAGACACAACAAATCAAGCGGTTCTGTGGGAGAGAGAGATGCGAAGACAGTTGGAAACAAAGGAAGAAGCGACAAGTGAGAGACAGAGCGACGTCTTAATCTGTTGGCTATGGGATCGGGCCCCACAGACCCAGGCGAAAAAAACAAATTTCACATGCAATTTTTCTGTTTGGGCGGTGCAACGGGTGGCGGCCGCCTAGGGTCGCACCCCCTGCATCCGCCACTGTGGCTACGTAAACCATGAATGGTGTTAGGAGAAGTCCGTCAAGCTGGTTGGCAAGGACAAAGCTACGTGTTTTTAGTATTTTTAAAATTTTCGCCCTCTCAAAATTTAGAGAATTTGACAATTTGGTCCTTGGGTTTATATCCCTTTGGCAAATGGGTCATTCACTTTCAAATTTCAAATTTTTAGTCCTTGGGTTTTCTATGTTTGACGAAATGGTCATTCTATCAGTCTGTCATCCATATGCTTAACGGAGCTTTCTGACACGTCAGCAAATTTGTACCGGTCGACCGCCACATGAAGCGGTCTACCGCTCACTTTTTACACATATATCCGGTCAACCGCTTCAAATCCGTTAAGTATATGAACGACAAACTAACGGAAAGACCATTTTGTCAAACAAAGAAAACCCAAGGACTAAAAATTTGAAATTTGAAAGTGAATGACCCAATTGCCAAAGGGTATAAACCCAAGGACCAAAATGCCAAATTCCTCAAAATTTATTTATATGTAATTTTCCTCTTTAAGATTCAATCATAGTTTTGTCCTGATGGTTGGGGTTGCTATGTAGTCTACATTCTCATGTCATCAAGATAGCAATAGTCTTCGACGACACCACTAAGTCTCTGCGAAGAATGTTTTGTTGACATTACCAAAGGTCCACTCAGAGTGATATGGATGGCTGAACACCGTGGGTAATGGAGATTTTCGTCGGATTTGTTGAAGAGAGCCACAATTCACGACAAACGTCAAGAGAGAAATATACGACAGTAGTGACGTGATTCTTCCCAAATGAAAAAGTCGGAATATCTTCCCTGTATGGATAAGAGCATATAGATTGATATAGATTAAATTTGTATTTATTTCTTTGTCCCTCAACCACTTGTATAAATATGGTTGTAAGTCTCTTGTAAATTATTGAGAAATGAAGAATTATTTCTTCATAACTTCTCTATTCTTCATCTAGTTCTCCTCTCATTTTAGCATTGTATCAAAGCATGAGAACTGCATTTGAGGAATTTATTTCTTTTTTGAGTCTGTCCTCTATTTTGATCATCACAAAATAGTGGCTCACAGTTTCCTTTCATCTCTTTAGGTTTTATATCTCAGCGTGACTATCACACGCCGATTGGAACTTCGACTTCTTCTATACTTGGTGTAGTTGTTGGAGACTCCTTCTGCAACTATTTTTGTTCTCAAATCGATCTGGGCAATCATATTCTTAAATCTTTTGAGCACTCAGTTTTAATTATTTTTTCATGGCTAAAAAGGATGAGAAGTTTTTCCAACTTGTTTAATTTCTTCCCTTAAACCTTTTGACTTACTGCGCATTGATATTGGGGGGGGGCATCATACTTCCTCTACTACTGGTGCACACTAATTTCTCACCATAGTAGACGATTTTACCAATAGTACTTGGGTTTACTTAATGCACCATAAATTAGACACCCGTTATCTCTTACAATCTTTCATCCACCTTATTGAAAACCAATTCTCCACCACCATCAAAATCATACGAAGTGATATTGGACCTGAATTCCACACACCACATTCTATGCACCCAAGGGTATCGTTCACCAAATCAGTTGTGTCTCGGCTCCTCAACAAAATAGAGTGGTTGAAAGCAAGCACCGCATCCTTCTCAATGTTGCTAGTGCCCTACTCTTCCAAGCCAATATGCATATACACTTATAAGGGGATGCTATCCTTATTGCCATCTATCTCATTAATCGATCCCCTTCCCATGTTTTGGGTGGTGTCTCCCCTTATGAAAGATTGCATGGTGTCAAACCTACCTACAGTCACTTGAGAATGTTTAAATGCTTATGTTTTGCCTCCACTCACTCCCAGAATCTCTCAAAATTCGATCCACGAGCAACTCAATGTGCCTTGCTTGATTATCCGTATGATCAAAAGGGATACCATCTCTATAACCTTGCCACACATAAAGTCTTTGTTTCGAGGGATGTCATTTTCCACGAAAATGTCTTTCCTTTTGCCTCTTTTAAACTTGAACCTACAGAACCTGTTCTCCCTTTTCTTGCATCCTCCATTGACCTCATTATAGATGACCCATCTCCCACATTGTCACTTAAACCATTGTCGTCTCCATCTCTAGCCCCCCGACGATCTAGTCCACCCATTTAGGCACCGACATACTTGTAAGATTTTCATGTGCAACAGGTTCTACTGTCTCGGTTTGCTCAATCATTTGACTCTGCGCTGGCCCGTTCGTTAGGTACTCCTTATTTCCTCACTGATTTCCTCTTTTATTCACTGATTTCCTCTTTTATCTTCTTTTCACCGTGCCTTCATCACATCACTCTCTTGCCAAAGGAGCACAATCTTTATTGCAGGCCATGGCCGATCCAAATTGGCATAACACGTCTCGATCCAAGTAACTTATTCTCAACGTTTGATCATGCTAAGTTACTTCGTCTTGCTGAGCTTTATCTAGAAGATTCCTCAGCAGCTGATCGTATGATGCTTAGACATCAACTTCACACCTACATTGATAATGTGAGAAATACTTATGCTTTTTGTGGGCTTCAAGACATTGGAGGTCTTACTATGAAGATGGTTGAGACAAGAAAGAATACTCTATATCCATTAGTTTATTTCCTTATTGAGTTGTCATTGGTCTTACCAGTTGCGACTGCAACCGTTGACAAATTGTTCTCTACAATGAAGATTATCAAGACTGAGTTGCATAATAAGATAAGAGATAAATGAATGAATAATAACATGATAGTATACATTGAGAGAGAATTTTTTGAAACTGTTGAGAATAAAGCTATTTTGCAAGGTTTTCAGAATATGCAGAACCGTAGGATCTAATTGCCACCTCGCAGTATCAACAAATAGTACGATATATGTATTTCAATATTTTTAATGCTTTTAGTTCTTAAATTTCAATATTTTTACTCTAAGACACTTTTTGCAATATGTAGGAAATTTTTTTGAGATGTCATTTGCCTTAGGAGTTTGCCCCCTCTACTTGAGTCCTAATTCTGCAACTGCATCTAGCAATGGTTGCAGCCGTTGTGTGCAGCGGTTTTATTTTGTCTTATCTTTTGGGTTAGATGTTCCCATTCATACAACAAATCACAACAAATTAGAGACTCTAGTATACTTGCTTGCTCACTATTTTGGCACACAACCAACTTGTAATTATTATTTTCGTTGTTGAAAAATACACTTTTTTCCCACTATCTATTGAAGTTTGACACATTGCACTTTAAATTATTAATTTTGTGACATTTTGTTCATGGACTACCACCCATATATACTTTGGAACATCTGCTGTTAGTTTGGACAAAATATGATAATTTTAGTTTAGTAAAATGATGATTTTACCGCTATAAAAATATAATGACTAAGCATATTCGTTTTGTCCAAATTTTAAGAACTTGAATCTAACTTTTTAAAATTACAATTCCAATATTACTTCTATACGAAAATGAATACAATTAAATATTATATTTTTTTATAAATAAAAATAAAAGTCAACACCTTCTATACTAATACTAATATAACTTAAATATCACTTAAAATTTTTCAAAATAATTCGAATTTTAAAAATCTCACCCCAACCAACATGTCCTTAAAAACTTATAAGTTTAAAATCAATAACTTATAATCCCGATAGGATGGTGTAGAAAGAGTTGATGAAAGGGAAAAGACACCGAAACTAGTTGTACAGTGCATCGTAGTAGCTTTCCAAATCTTTAACCGGGCGTCAAAATCCGATCCCGAAGAATCTCCACTGACACTCGTACTTTAAAAAGTCGCCACGTAAGTACGGTTGCGTGTGCACAAGGGCTCACGCGCACATCACGTGACTTCAAACTGCACCTGGCGTCTTATGGGATAGACCCTCGGCATGTCGGCAGACCACAAAAGTGGGTCCCGACTCTCGAGGGCTCATCAGGCTAACTAGACGTGGCCTCGAAGCTGCTATTTTTTCTATGCGTCGCTCTCGAATGCATAGAGAATTATTCGAAGTCGCGGTTTCTGAAGTCGGCAGTTCAGTTCAATAGTATTTTTTTTTGTTCGCGTAATGAGAATCTGATCGGATTGTGAAGAAAGGAAGAGGAAGAGAAGATGTTGGAGGATCAAGTTGCGAATTTGTTGCTGAAGTACCTTGGGGATTACGTGAGGGGCCTCAACAAAGAGGCACTCAAGATCAGCGTCTGGCAAGGTTTATTTGCTCCTCCTCTCTGCCTCTCTGCTTTTGTTATATTTATTATGAAATTCTTTCGTTTTGTTTGAGTTTGGTTCGAAGCTTCTTGGATACTACGATAAAAGTTCAATAGTAAGAAACCGTTCTGTTTAGGAATTGTAGAGTGATTCCAAATTTTTCTTGGGCTGAAATATAGTTTATGTGATCGAAACTTGAAGTATGAGCGAGACTTTGACAGACGCATTGGTTGTTGGAGAATGTGGTGGGATTGCTCGGGGTTGGGATGTATGTAACAAAATAAGAGGGCGATGTACGAACTATGTGAATATTTGGGGGACCATCCGTATACTTCATACAAAATCATGCTACAATGTCAGAGTAGAATTATAGAGTTTAGAAATATTTATTTGGGCAAAGAGTTCTGCCCTTACTGGGGTGAGAATTCTTCAGTCATTCAAGTGGGGTAGTTTGGCTATTTCATTTGAAATGTCATTGCTTAGTGCTGGTCTTGCGGTGGCTGGGTAATCGGAGTAGTTTGCTGGTTTCAACCTCGTCCATGACCCCAAAACTTGATAAGATATAAAAGATTAAACCGGGGGCCGTACCAATCAAGTTACTTCTTCTGAATGTTCATGTAAATGAAAAGTGTTTTGCAAAAGTGAAAACATTATTGGGAATGGGGAAAATAAGAAGAAGAAGAAAATGCCTCTATAGAATTGAAAGTTTGATCTCTTGAACTGGCAAAATTTAAAAATGAGGATAACAAATTTTGGAAAATGTTTGAAGGCATGATAATCTTTCATGCTTTTAACCCAAATTGCTTGAGCCATTTTTCTCTCTCTTGTTAATACCAGTGAACAATGAACTTTAATTTTGGATAAACAACAAATGGCATTGTAGAATGGAATTTCTGAAATCACCCTCACACAATCTTTAATTGTGCTTTTGCGTTATCCTAAAACATCCATAGTAGATTTCTGGGAAGAAAAAAAATCAGCATTTCATGGCATATTGACATCTAGCATCTTTTCATTATTTTCTCATTGATTGAGCAAACCTCTCTAGTATTTTCTATATGTATCTCTGTGCCTATGTGGATTTCTGTAGAATAATTGTGTTTACTCGAATTTCTTACATCCAATGGTGACGTCATTTCTCTATTTGGCATTCTCTGAGGTGAGTACCTTGTTGACATACATCAGGGAACAAACTTTAGAAATTAGAAATACATAAGTGTGGTAGCTGATGTTCACTGGATGTAAACCTTTGGCTTTTGCTTTGGCATTTGTTTAACCATTAAGGATAATTCAAACTGGAAAGCACAATTATCTGTACCTGCGGATCTGATTTCTATCTGAATCAGATGAGCCGCCTCTAGCATTTCCATTTCACGATTTGAATAATCTCATTTTTCAATTATTCAACCATTTCATTTTACCAAGTTCAATGTTAGTCAGACATTGATAATAGGTTTTTCTTATCTTATCAAAAAATGTTAGTCAGGCATTGATATCTTAATGCATTGCAATCTGGACATTGATCGATCTTTATGCTTCCCAACAGCTATATCATAACATAATTAGTCTTCTAGTGTGAAAACAAAAAAGTTTGTGACGCTGCAATCATCAACTGTTTACTGAAACTGCACTGAATGCTTACCTGAACTTTCAGGAATTAAAGCATTTTGTAGATAGAAAACAATCAACTTCTCTGAAATAGGGAACAGGAGATTAAGGATAGTCACTCCACTCCATAGATAGTGAACATAGATTATTGTTTCGTTTTCAATTCCTTTTGGTTCGAAAACGCGGGCAGCTGGTGGGGCTGTGCCCATTCTCCCCTTCTTCCGCTTTACAATGGGAATAAGGGACCTTAGCATTAACCCTACTAGTCGTCGAAAAAATTGGATTTGAGAGGACCACCTGTGTCTTTGCTCTCAAGAACTAGTACGCCCTGTTCTCGAAAACCGAAGAGCAGCTAAGTTCTTAGTCAATGCATGCTCCCTTTCTCCATTACTTAATCAATTTGACTCGGAATAAACTTTCAATCGGTTGGACAAGAAGAAAGCAAGGCCTTGAAAGCCTTTGGTGGAGTAGTATGTACTTGTTTATCTTCTTGTGAGGAAATTTCATTTCCATATGCTGTTCTTTATTTACATCCGGGGATTTGGACATTTGAGTGATGACTAATGAATTCTCGAGAGTTTGCAGCATCTAGATCTATGTTGAATTCTATATTTTGGTATCATGTCATAAATTTCAAGATTTTCTTTGAACTCGTATTACAGTTGTTTTATTACTTTATATAGGCATAGTAATTTTTGATACAAACTGCATTGAGTGCTTACCTGAATGGGCATTCGCTTTCCAGCTTTCCTCCTTCCTGTTTGGTTTCTCCATTACCTTCTTTTTCAATTCAGTGTCCTGTGATCTGTACAATGAGAAGATGGTTCTAGCTTTACAATGCCGTCTTCTCGCCATTTGCTCTGGTATTCATGGATATTTGATGTACAGGAGAATACAATTGGAAATACAGAAATTATTTTTCCCTGAATGCATTATGTTGGGTGACAGGCTTTTGTCCTCATCTCGTGAACCCTTTTCTAGATTTTATGTATTCTTGCATGTGTAGCTTTTGTTTGTTATTTTTCTCTTTTGTTATCTCAAGTCATTAGTTATCCCGTCTTCTATACTTCTTTTGTTATTTAATGGCATCTCCCGTGCATCTTTCATGTGGTTTATGCATAAGAAGAAATTGACACTTTGTTTTCCTCTTTAGCTCTGAGGTGACTGTTAACCTCTTTGATTTATTTTATGTGATTCCTTTTCTAGCAAAAGGAGGCCAAGTTTCCTGAATTTTTCTGTTGCACTTTTGCTCTCTCTATTTGCAATTTCTTGCTCTTTTTTTCAGACAAGGCTTTTGACATTTTTCTCTTTCGACTTGAATTGTAATTCACTGGTTTTGATCAGAATTTCCTATTCTTCTCCTGCTGCTTCAGTTTTGTCTGCCTTAATAGTATTGTATTATTGTATGTTGTTTCTTTAACCCATTCCTACTTTCCGTACCCCACCTGCCCTGCCAAAGAAGAAAAGAGAGAAGCCATCTACAAAGTGTGTTGCTGCACGATATTGCTTTATGTTTTCATAAAGAGTATACTGTATGCATTTTCCAATGCTTATTAAAGCTTACCATTGAGTAGGTGAATTGTTATTTTTTCTTTTGGCTAGTAGGGGCATCATATTCTGTGGCTTAAATGTTGTGTATTATATATGATATTTTTTGTACAACATAGTTGTGATTCCTCTTTGTTCTGTAAAACATAAAACAGGTAATGTTGAGCTAACAAATATGCAGTTGAAGCCTGAGGCACTCAATGCATTAAAGTTGCCCGTGAAGGTCAAGGCTGGATTTCTTGGATCTGTGAAACTGAAGGTTTGTCGGTTCTAGTCTCACAAGGTCAATGTACATGATGTGTTAGAATTACTGCCAGTTTGAGTGTTTTTTCATTAAATCTAAGTAAGCTGTCTTTAAATACAGAGTGGATTTTTTAGTTTAACTTCCTTAATATCTTAATTCTTATCCAGTGATGGAGTTGATATAGGAATAGATCCCTGCACTTGTACACGAGTATGTATACCTAGATACAATATTTTTTTAAATACTGTTTTATGCATGAACCCTGGAGCTATATATAATGGATTCCGGTAAAAGCAATCCTAAATATTTTAGACCATTTGTTAGTCAAAATTTATTATGTCTTCAGAGATGAATGTATTTTTCCTTGAACATTTTCAAATGAACTGTTTTCTATTGTATTGTCCTAGATTGTGATTGAGCGCAGCATCACTAACAAGGGCATCCTAGCGCATTGTAGATTCTTATCCAAGACGTATATTATCTTGATGTCATGTGAATTGCTAGAAACAACTGACGTTTGTGGCCGACACAATGAGAGTTTTGTAAGGATGCAAGAGCAGGTTACCATGAGACAAGATCTTCTAGCTAAAGAAATCTGATTTGGGTCTGTTTGATGTTCAAGGTCCAATAATGAAATTCTGGGAGTTTTTTGAAATAGGTTCTACAATCTATTTTCTTAAGAGATAATTTCTGGATAGTTTACTTCTTGTACGACCAAACTAATTCCAGGTCTCTCACTCACTTAGCAATGGACACAATCCGGAATATGTACCATCATTAAGTGGGATGTGGTAATTTCCATTATGCTATGCAAATGTTAAACCTGTGTTGACTACAGCCAGTATCACCTTAGACAAGGGTGTCATCCTCCCAATTATGTTTTGAAAAGTCTCGAGGACTGTTGGAGCTCAGTGAACTGTTGATGTACCTATAGATGTTGTTGGTGGTAGAAAGAAGTAGCTTGGATATTTATTAACTTGCACTGAACGTTAATGAATGACAACCTGGAGGGTAAGATGCTGAGTCCTGTTCCACTTGACTACTAAGAGTTCATATTAAGCTCAATCTTGCTGATTACTATTAGGTGGGTAAAGGTAAAATGTAGGTACAGTGGTCTGATGCAATTGGTTCCAACCATCTGACGATTATTGATTGTAAGATAGGTCAGCAGGGAAGCTTGGGACATGGTGACCTCTATACAGTAATCCTTGTCTGTCCTTAGGGTATGTCATGAATGCGTGTATTTCTTGCATCCTTAATTCAGTGGACAAATACATGCACAATGATTTATTGGTCATAGAGAATATGCTCAAGGTGACTTAGGCTGTGTTTGAGAAGTAAAATTTTAGGTATTGGGGTTGATGAAAAAGTGAAGAGAGGTAGTTTTTTAATTTTTTTTGTAGTGAAAAGTAATGATTTGATGGGGGGGAGAAAGATTATATTATAATTTTTTATTGTGTTAAAATTTTAGGATGAGTAAAATTTTAGTGTGCAAACGGAGGCTTAATAGAGTTCTCTGACCTGTTGAAATCCTCTATCTGACCCAACTTTTTTTTTCTTCTTTGGGTTTTTCCCTTTTTTTTGGGAACGGGGGGGGGGGGGGCTGGTGGGGTTGGGAAGGTTGATGGAGGGGTTTACGGGACGTTTGCACCAAAATTGCAACGTAAAACAAAAATGAAAAAGTTTACTCTTACTGATGGTTATGAAGCAAAGAGCTTTGTTAAACTGGCAAATTTTGCCTTCTGTGTGTTTTGTCATGCTCCAATCATTTACAATTTCTGATTTATTGGGAGGACATTTCTGTTGAGTGTGCTGCTTATTAGCAGCTAATACATGCATGTCTTGAAAGGGGATTTTTGATGTTTTTTATTTAAGGTTCCTTGGAGCAGGCTTGGCCAAGATGCAGTTTTAGTGTACCTTGATCGAATTTTTTTATTAGCCGAACCAGCTACTCAAGTGGAAGGGTGTAGTGAAGATGCTATCCAGGAAGCTAAGAAAAGCCTAGTGCGGGTAAGATATGGTGACCTGTTATATAGGTAAACACTTGTGCTGACTGAAAATGTTCAAGACTAATTTGTGTTACTCCTGGTAATAGGAAATGGAAATGAAGCTGTTGGAGAGATCACAACAATTGAAGTCGGAAA
This sequence comes from Myrica gale, assembly GCA_963930655.1. Lineage (NCBI taxonomy): Eukaryota > Viridiplantae > Streptophyta > Magnoliopsida > Fagales > Myricaceae > Myrica > Myrica gale. The sequence continues at coordinate 16,297,709 of OZ005620.1, forward strand.
TGGTATGATTTAAGTTTTAGCTGGTCAGGTATTTATTGGAGAAGTGATATGTAAACCTTATTTGTGGACTTCTTGCATATTTTTTGATAAGTAAAAATTATATTAAAATAAAAGAGAGTTAACAGTACAAAAGACTGTAATGAGAACATCTAAAGCATACAAGCTAGAAAACTACAGAAATCAGAAATATCAAAAAAAGGAAACCCCAACACAGCATTAGACCAAGGAAAAAGGGACTGCAGCAGCTGACTCTTTAGGCACTCCAACGTTAACTCTTGGTTCTCAAAACAACGATTATTTCTTTCCTTCCACAAACACCACCAAATACAGGATGGTATCATTCTCCACACCACCAAAGCTGTTGGGTCTTCAATCTTCCTCTTCCAACATCTCAACACAACAACCACCCTATTAGGCATAACCCAAGAAAAGTTCAAGATAGAGAATATATGTGACCACAAGCCTCTAGCAAACGAACAATGAAGTAGAATACGATCAACAAACTCCCCATCACATCTACACATATAACACCAATTTGTCAGACAAATGACCCTCCTTCTCAAATTGTCTATGGTCAGAACTTTCCCATGAGCCGCCTCCCACACAAAGAATGAGACTCTTGAAGGTGAAAAAGTCCTCCATAACCGTCGCCAAGGAAAATCCATAGGAATAGCACCTACCATAATGCCATACATAGATTTTACAGAAAAAGATCCATTCTTAGAAACCCCCCCAAAGCAATCTATCAGGAACTCCTCCTCTTATCTTCGATGTGTGAAGAAGCGTAAATAAATTCAATACTTCAGGCACTTTCTAATCATTAAACGTACAAATAAACTGAACATTCCAAATAGGCACACCGGTTCTAACATCGATGCAATTCTCCACTACCTCCTCCTTACACTTGGATAAAGAGAAGAGATGTGGAACGCTAACATCAAAGCTTGTTCACCACACCAACAATCATATGAGCCTCAAGCCACAAGAGTCATCCATAGTTTGTTGTAATAACTCTCTTCCATAAAGTATCTCGCTCTTAAACGAACCTCCACAACCACTTCCCTAACAAAGCTTGATTATATAAAGGCAACCGCCTTAAGCCTAAACCACCCACAGAAATGGGGGAACAAATTTTGGCCCAGCTAATAAGGTGAAACCTATGCTCATCTCCACCACTACCCTGCAAGAAATCTCATTGTAACTTTTCCATCCTATTTGCCACCACATTAGGAATAGGTAAAAGAGACAAAAAAATAAGTTGGAAGACTAGCAAGGGTTGATTTAATCAAGGTAATCCGTTCTCCCTTTGAAAGATAAAGACGCTTCCAACCAGCTAATCTGCGCTCCATTCTCTAAATTATACCATCCCATATACGAACACTCTTAAATTTGGCTCCAAGAGAACAAGGCCTTGTCTTTGGATTGTTTTGGGGGTTCTATGTTGCATTCCAAATTTTCTGAATTTTTTAGCTTGTATGCTATCGTTTTTAGTATAGTTTCTTGTACTGTCAACTCGCTTTTTCTTTAATAAAGTTTAACTTATAAAAAAAAGGCTCTAAGAGGAAGACCAAGGTATGTCTTTGATAGATAAGATACTGAACACCCCAGAATAGCAGCCAACTGCTGAACATTCCCAACTTGCCCAATAGGAATAACCTCAAACTTAGAAAGATTAACCTTCAGTCTAGAAACGACCTCAAAACAAAGAAGTAAACATCAAAGATTACGAATCTGGGTATCATCCGCCCCACATAAGATGAGAGTAGTGTCGTCCGCAAATAACAAATGGGAGATAGAAACCACAGTTCCTCCCCATCCTCCAATATCAAAACCCCCCATTGCCCTTCCAACCACCAACTCATTCATCATCCTACTAAGAGCTTCCATGACGAAGAGAGTGGATCTCCTTGGTGCAGACCCCTAGAACTCCCGAACAAACCACGAGAGGAGGCCATTAACCATAACAGAGAACTTTACAGTTGAAATGCAAAATTTAATTCAATTGCACCATTTCTCACCAAACCCACATCTCCCTAACAAATACATTAAAAAACCCCAACTGACATGATCATACGCCTTGTGAATATCCAATTTGCATAACAAACCGGCAACACCCGATCTTAACCTCGAGTCAATACACATTAGCAATCAACACTGAATCCAGAATCTGCCTACTTTGTACAAAGGCATTCTGAGAAGGAGAAATAATCTTAGGCAACATCACCTTCAGCCTGTTAGCAAACTTTGCAAGAATCTTATATACCCCTTCCACAAGGCTAGTAGGACGAAAATCCTTTAACTCAACCGCTCCCACTTTTTTCAGAATGAGAACAATGTAAATAGCGTTCAGACTTCTAACAAACTTCCCTTCCTGGGCAAATTCATTTAACATGGCCATCACATCGCCCTTGACCACCTTCCAACATGATAGGAAAAATGCTAAAAAGAAATCATTTGAGTCCGGTGCCTTATCCCCATTAAAGGTATGCCCAACTCCTAAAACCTCCGCCTCATCAAAAGGAAGCTCTATCCACTCAGCCTCAACATCTGAAATACTATCAAATGCCAACCCATCCAAACAAGGCCTCCAATCATAAGATTCCTGATACAACGATTCACAGAGCTCAACAATCTTTGTAGAAACAACCTCCGGATCCTCAACAAGAACCCCAGCTACCTCCAGGCTTGAAATAGTGTTGACTCGCCTATTTGAGTTGGCGATTGTGGAAAAATTTAGTACACCTATCCCCTTCCTTCAGCCAAATAGCTTATGATTTTTGTCTCCAATGTACTTCCTCCAATTCAATCAACTGATTCAGATCCCCCCCATCAGCGCCAACTTCCGCAGTCTTTCTGCGTCATCCAAAATACCCCCTTCATCAAAAGAATCCAACAAAGACAATTCATCTAATAGAGTAGTCTTTCGAAACGCAATATCCCCAAACACTTCTTGATTCCACACCTGTAGATTTTTTTCAATGCCTTAAGCTTTGAGTCCAACACAAAACTAGCAGACCTTGAAAAATCATAGGAAGCCCACCGCTTTCTCACGCTCTCCACAAAACCATCCGCCTTAAGCCACATATTCTCAAACTGAAACGGCGTCTTCCCTCTCTCAAATCTACCATTCCCTGTGTTCGGAATCATACATGTAACATATGTATTGCATGTTTCACGAGATATCAAATGTTGTCCCCCTCATCACGTTACCCATACACATAACTACTGGACAATGATATATTAGGATTACTGGAATTATCTTAATCTAGGGGGATAAAAAAATATTAATGGAACCATGACGCCCATATATATTTTTTGCTGAGCAAGTAAATTGTATATTATAGAAAGTCATCCTCAGAAGAGTGTACTAAGCAGTAACTGGGAAGCTCACCCAGAGAAAAGTCACCAAACCCCGCAGGAAGCATGACACCTATATGGTATATCCATATATTTTGTAGTGTATAAACATAAACAGGTACCCAAATACTTATGCATGTGTTTAACAAATGCATTTTGCAAATCGTTCAAAGTCGGTCATCCATAAAAAGTGTATTCTTATTGTGTCAATTCGGATATATCTATAACAATGAGAGGCATCAAGGCATGAAACTGAGGGAAATGAATACCACTAGCAATAAAATGTGGCGCCTAATTGATGCTCGACATTTTACTATATGACCTGTTATTGTCCTACCTTATTCTTCCTCTATTTGCTTTTTATCTTTTATTTTGTTTCTTTTGGGGGGGGGGGGGGTGGGGTGCTTCTATACGCTCTTTCTACTGCTTTGTGCTCCCTGTCTTTTTGTTTTTTGGGGACCCTGATTGCTAATACATTGAAGAGCTTCACTGTGAGGGCTTGATACATTATGTTGAGACGTTATTTTAAGCCGAAGGTTTAAGCTTGTGGATTTGGACATTTTACTAATCACGACAATCTCATGTGATTATTCTGAAAATTTTTACCTTTCCTCTATGAGTCTCATACCAAACCATGCGAACTCTAAATTCCAGTTGTACTTCTTTTTGGAAAGAAGCTTTGTCTAAACAATCCAAGTCTTGGATATCAACAGCAAGTTCAATGTTTGCCATTGGAGCTAATAATGGAGTTCTTGCCCTGGGACCCACCAACAACAAGCAATCTCAGCCTAAGTTTCTTCTGGTCGGACCATTGAGGATATTCTGTGGGAGATTTCCAGGTTGTGAGAGTGGATGGTTGACATATTGGGGAGTTTTTTAGTAAGAGCTTGATGCAATATGTTGGGCTACTTCGTTAAACCAAAATCTTAACCCTGTAAACGGCGTAATAAGTTACAGTGCTCTAAAAGTACCAAGAATGCTTCTTGATTATCTTAATATTAGACAGCTAGAGTAACAAGTATGAGTATCATATAGTAAATGCCTCGGGTTGAGTGCTAAGACCTCAAGAGCTTGGCTCAACCTGATCGTTTTGTATTGGATTTTGTTTGCTTGCAATCCATTTGCTTTTTTGGACTATTTTTGGATGTGGGGTTTCTAGTATCAATCAAAAAGATGCTTTATATGGAATTGAATAATTTGTGCAACCATCTCCAGACTCCTCTATAATCTAGCCTTATCATTTTTCAAACCTATCTTTATCTCATCGTTCTCTGGCTTACTGCTGCTGGTTGTAATTCTTTTCACTGATATACTATTAATGTCAATTGTATAGTGCTCTGCTAATGGGGGCAGTTCTTTTTGATTTGAGCTCTTGTTGCTCTCATCTGTCTGGTACTTCCATTCCTGGAAGTCCTATGTGCTTGTGAAGCTCTAGATTTAGACCTGCTTTAACTAAACTGCCAACAATAAAGTTGCTAATGGTAGTTCACTTGGGCTCAAATTGTAAATTGTCTATAACATGGATTTTTTTGTCCTTGAAGAATAAGTCATGGTTGGGATCCTTGATCAGCACGATAATTGGAAATTTGAAGCTTTCAATTTCAAACATTCACATCAGATACGAAGATCTTGAGAGGTACCCACCAAAAAAAGAAGTAATAAATAAAATCAGTGAATATTGGAAGATAATATTTTATTAACCTCTCTTGATTCCAACTTCCCTTTTGCAGCAATCCTGGCCATACATTTGCAGCTGGCATAACCTTAGAGAAGCTCTCTGCTGTGACAGTTGATGATAATGGGAAGGAGACTTTTGTTACTGGGGGTGCACTCGACTGGCTACAGAAGGTTCCTACTTTTGCCATGCAAATTTCTGACTAGTGGAAAGCCAGTGAAATCATGTCATTGTGTGTAGTTATGTGCTTCTACGTGAGTTTGTGTGTGTCTATGTACTTAGGGTATGGAGCTGTGGCTGGTTCTTTTCCATTAATTTAAATGCTGTTCTAATTTTTCTTAGCTGTATAAGGAGGATTTTTCTATTGCCATAGTATTATAGAGTTTTGTTATGTTTTCAATAAAAAAAAGATGTTGTCCGGTGGCGAGAGGTCTTTGGCAGCACGTGTTTTGTATGCTGAATCTTCATTGGTTTATGTTGGAAAGGGTGGCTGATGTCCTTTGTTGGAATAGGAAGTTCAGGGATCCTCTTTCTAAGGCTATTTGGATGATGATCCCCTCATGCATTTGGTGGTGTCTTTGGAGAGGTTGCAAGGGACAATGATGTTTTTTCTATTTTCCTGGACTACTGCTATGTTGGGGGGCCCTTTCTTAGATTTTCAGGAGTTTATTAGTTTCTTTGCATGTTTGCTTTAAGTACAACCTTTGTATGGCTCTTTTTTCTTCTGTGTTTTTAATAAAATTGCTACTTAAAAAAAATGTTGTGCACATATATTTTGGAAACCGGAAACCTAATACACGTGCTTTCATTCCTGTCTCAAAAAATAGAGGAGAGAAAGTGACTACACAAAGGCCTTCTTTTAACATAGTGATGTAGAAGAGCTGTGTCGTTGGCTTCATGTTTGTTGTTGTAACCGTTCTTACTAATTTATGCCTCATCATTTTTTCCCTTAATATCAATGATGTTCTAATTTTTCTTAGCTGTATGAGGAGGATTTTTCTCACAGCATAGTATTGTAGACTTTTGTTAGATGTTGTGCACTTATGTTTTGAAAACCTATCACGATTGCATTCATTCCTGTCTCAAAAAATAGCAGAGAGAAAGTGACTAAATGAAGCCTTTTTTTCCTTGGCGATCTAGAAGAGCTGTGTTGTTGGCTTCATTTTTGTCGTTATAGCCATTCTTATTGTTTTATGCCTCATCAATTTTTCAGTCGGTTGAACTTGATCGGCTTGCACTTTATTTGGATTCTGATACTGTTCCATGGCATTTGGACAAACCATGGGAGGATTTGCTTCCCTCAGAGTGGCTTCAGGTATTTCTGTCAGTCTCTTTGGTGTAGCATATGTATACTGCGTTTTACTTGTGGCTGGCCAGTCATATTATTATGGTTTACTTGAGATTCAGGTATTTAGATTTGGCACTAAGGCTGGCAAACCGGGTGATAGTCTAGTGAAAAACCACAGTTATGTCCTGCAACCAGTTTCTGGGAATGCGAAGTACTCAAAGCTACGACATAATGCATTTGCTGACAGCCGTCAACCTTTGCAGAAAGCAGCAGTAAACTTGGATGATGTGACATTGTGTCTATCGAAGGTTCAATTTAATTTTTTCCTCTTCCTCATGTTTTGTGGTGCCAGTTAATTAGTTCAGAATAAGTTGGATACTGTTTTATTGCAGGATGGATACAAGGATATTTTAAAATTGGCCGAAAACTTTGCTGCCTTCAATCAACGGTTGAAATATGCTCATTACCGTCCAAACGTCTCTGTGAAATCTGATCCTAGGTCTTGGTGGAAGTATGCTTATAAAGCTATTTCTGACCAGCTGAAGAAGGCGAGGTATGTAAACTAATTAGTTTTGTTCGTTCTTGGAAAATCTCAGTCCTGCAAGATGTCACCCTATGTTCAGTTATTAAATGCAAAATGAACTTAGCTTAAGATGCAGATATGTCAAGGGATAAAACCTTGGTGATGGAGCGTCTTCGATCAATAAGAAGGCCTTTTGCCTGATGGGTGAGGTTGGCTCTCTTGATTCGGGCATCGCTTGTAAGGATTGTGGGGGTCCGGCTCAGTTAAGCCAAGCTGTGGCTTCCGAAAGGGCTGGGCTGGGTATCGTTTTATGCGGCCCCAAGGACGTGAGTTCTTCTGATTTGGATGGAGTGGAGTGTGGAGCGGTGGACCCAGTGGGTTTTGGGCTGCTTGACCCAACGTCTACTGGAGATATCGTGGGCCCCCAGTTAACCGACCTGGAGGTGGTGCATGTCCATCAGCTTCGGGAGGATGGGTCGACGTCGTCTGGGGTGGCAGTGGGTCCGGACGGTGTTCTGCCGTCGCCGAGAGCTCCAGTCAACTCTGATCGACCATCGCCTAGCTTCCAGATTCCCGATCCGGCGAAAGGTCTTGTCTTCCGGCCTTTAGAGGTGGGGCGACTCCGTCTGGAGGGGCTGATGGCCTAGCCGGAGTCGACAGGTCTTTCTGAGTGCCATGTCAGGGCAGATCCGGAGGTGGTCCATGTCCATCAGCTTTGGGAGGATGGGTCATCGTCTTCTGGGGTGGCAGTGGGTCCAGTCGGTGTTCTGCCGTCGCCAGGAGCTCCTGTCGACTCTGAGTGCCCTGTCAGGGCATATCCCGAAGGCTTGGAGAAGCTTGGTGACTTTGGACATGGTGAGAGGTCAACAACTTCTTTAATAGGGGGAGGGGCTATTGTTTGTGTAGACAGTAGTGTTGATGAACCTAGGGAGGTGTGTCATTCTCTTGCGACGGAGGATGGAAGCTATACCTCGATTGAACCCTTGGCGGTTAGTTTCCCTCATAAAGCTTTGGGGGAAGAATCTCTGGCGTGGGTCTTGGACATGGGGTCGACGTCGTCTGGGGTGACAGTGGGTTCAACCGGTGTTCTGCCGTGGCCGGGAGCTTCGGTCGACTCTGATCGACCATCGCCTAGCTTCCAGATTCCTGATCCGGCGACGGATCTTGTCTTCCAGCCTTTGGGCTGGACTGTTAGGGGTCTTCTTCGATCGCTAGAAAGACTGTGCTTTGAGCTGGACTGTTAGGGGTCTCATTTGGGTGGCGTTGGTTGGCTAGTGGGATGAGGGTGCTTTTGTTGGCTTGTGGGTTGAGGGTGGGTGGGAGTTCTTGGCGTTCTTTGGGCCTTTGTGTTCTCTTTTCTGGTTGCCCGTTTTTATTTGTGTTAGGGTGTTTTCTAGTTTGTTTGTGTTAGGATTCTTTAGTATTTTCTCTTGTACTGTTGACTCCGTTGTTGTGTTTGTGTTTTTCTTCTTTTTAATAAAATTGGCTTACTTATAAAAAAAAAAGAAGACCCAAAAAACAGAAAGACCTCTCATTTTAGAGAGTTGAAGAATGTATATGTTCTCGGGTCTTGATGATATTTCTGAGAAGGTTTCATATTTTTGTCTTCCACATAGGGTAGATAGTGGAACTTTGTGTTTGTAAATTGTGTAACATTAGAAAGTAATGAGAGGCTCACCTGCTGTCTTATATGTAAACAAGCAAATGAATGTGCATGCTTGGGAGTTGGTGGGACATTGTAGCTTACTGTGGCACTTTAGTTTGGGACTTTAACTTCGTTTCTGTGATGCACTTTTGTGGTGGTTATTGAGGTTGGGTACCTGTAATTCATGATATACTTCACAATATTATGGTTAGAGTTGCATTCAGATGTACTGACTGATTAGTTGACTCCTAGATTCATGCAATCAGTTGACTAGATATACCTGGTCACAAGGCACTGTGAAATGGGTGTCACCCACTTGGTCTCTCTTTCCTTCCTCCCATCTCTCTCTCTCTCTCTCTGGGCCTCTCTAAACAAAAGGAGATTTGGCTAACACACTCATATGTATGGTGTGTTACCATTTTCAGGGGTTCCTCTTATGGTAGGTGTTTTATCAACGTAAACAATTGTAGGAAATTAGTGTTGAACTCGGTGCTCTGCTGAATAATATGCGCATGCCTCCTTTCAAGCACTCAATAAAGATATGTGCGAGTGTTTTGAGCCTTAATTTTAAACGTGTGGAGGCACATACTAAAGAAAATAATATCTGTTTTCCCCGGGAGATATATAAAGCTGAAACTACAATGTAAATGCAATGTATCTTGGGATCTATTGGGGCAAAGGGCTTTGTGATGTTCGTAGATATTTCAGTTTGAAGGGCTTTTTGGTGCAAAGAGAATTTGAAATTCTGATGTAAATCCATTGTCTCTGCTGATTCTGTTAGGGCAAGGTGTTCCTAGATATCTCAGTGTGAAAGGCTTTCAGATGGAAACATTGCCACTTCCATCATGTTAGGATTTCATTTCTTTTGACTGTAGCTGAATACCTGGACAATAGAGTTTACTGCTGTTGGTGCAATGGTGTCACCAGAGGTTGGGTGTTGCAGTGGGTGGTCTATTGGTGGTAGTGATCGAGATGATGTGGTGGTTGCAGATGCAGCTGCAATGATTTCCACAGAAGCCTCAAAGGATGGCAATTGTTGTATTGGTATTGGGTCCTGGTGACACTTTAGGAGTAGTGGTGGTGATTTCAATATGATTCAACACTTCACATAGCCATATGAATGGGAAAATTTGAAATGCTATCAATTTGGGCGGGATTTAAGGAGAGATTTTGGCCTTCCAAATTTGTCCATAATTCCTCTTAAAGTTTTGATGTTTTCTTCACTTCTTTGTCTAAACAAAGAAATCCTGCTGGAGGGATTTAAAAGTCTCTTATGGATACAAGTTTCTCGAGAAGGTTTCTTATACAGATAAACCATAAGGAATCTACAAAATTCGGGGAATTTGTGACGGGCTAGTTGCCAGTTGAGATAAAAGCTTGGTTCTTAGAATGATAAATATATAGATATCTATTTGTATTTATATAGAGAAAGAGAAAGAGAGAGTGATTGGCCTTTGTTTAGTTTTGTTTGGTTCAGATTTGTGGAGATGGGCAATAAGAAACAGACAGGTTCCAAATAATTCTCTGCTTTGAAATGAGAAGACTTTATGAGCTTGGTCTGACAATGTTTCTGGTGGAGTGAACCATGCTGAATTTTTTGTGCAAAATATTTTTAATGCAATTACTGTTGTCTTACTTGGAACCTTTATTTTTTTGATAAGTAAGGAAAACTTTATTAAAAACCAAGAAAGGTGACAGTACACAAGAGCTATACTGAAGCACCTAAGCCATACAGGCTACAAAACTAATGAAATCAGGAAAAATTTATTCTTTAGAACCTTCGCTGGTTTGGTAGCAATGTTGTTTGTGCATCTCTTTTGATGGAAGAAATCCAATTACAAATGTATGTGCTTCAAGGTGTCTGTTATATTGTAACTTCCTGATGCTAGGTTATTGAACTGACTTGTGTCAAGGTGTGATCTACTTTAGTTTTATAAAGCTTGCTCTTTGCTTGGATATCATAAAGTCAAAAAAGAGGCGATACAAGTCCTGGTTGACTGATTTTTTTTTGGGTGAAACAGAGAAGAAAAAAGGCGGGGGGGGGGGGGGGAAGCTAGACTTGGTTAGAAATGGAATTTTGATTCTGTCTATATTTTCTCAGAATATCATGTTTGTTGCAGTGGGAAGTTGTCGTGGGAGCAGGTTTTGAGGTTCGCAAGCTTACAGAAGAAATATATATCTTTATATGCTTTGCTGCTTAAATCTGACCACAGTCGGGCTGTAGTTGATGACAACAAAGACATTGAGGAACTAGATCGTGGACTTGATATTGATCTCATAGTTCAGTGGAGGTAAAATTTTTGGTCATAAAGAAGTATCTATGTTTTTTTTTGATAAGTTATCGTCTAATAATTGCCCTATATAGGAGTAAATATGGTTACATGTCAGAACAAATGTGACAACATATGTTCGTTATTCGAGCACATATTTTGCTCCCCACAGACACACACAACAACGGCAACCACATTCCTGTGTCATGGATAATGTGGTGCATCTCACAACCCCTAAAATTACCAGAATCGAGTGTGAGAGGATAAAAAAGATGGAATAGAAAGAGAGTTATCGAATGGAAAAGGAGAGGTGGCAGAAGAAAATTTGCAACCCTAGAGCTCCAATACTATGGCTGCGTTTGCACCAAATATTTCACAAAATATTTCACCAACTCCCAATAAAATACTACAATATAATCTCTCTCTCCCATAAAAAAATATAATAAATTACAAAAAATATAAAAAATTACCTCTCTTCACTTTTTCACTAAACCCAATACCAACACTAAACCCAATACCAAAAATTTTACAACACAAACATAACCTATGTTGTAGAGAATAGAGTATGTACAGAAAAGAGAGACAAGGAAGTGATTATTCTGTACTCTCTCTTACATTCATTATATAGAGCAATACAGTGGACCACATCACCATAACTATGCCTATCCTTTCTATATCTACACAAACCCTAATCTCCTCTCCTTAACACACTTAATCCATCTTCTAGCTGTAGAACTCACCAACACAGAAACCTGTCTCAATCCCCTGAGTCATGTATCTCTTAGAACTTGCTTCACTGGAATCTCGAACATGAGTGTCCATGTTATGCGTACACCATTGTATGTTGATCCCCATTTTTGCTTCCACATTGCAAGCCACACTAAATTATTCATTGAGAATTTTAACAAGCGGTCTTCATTCCTAGTACTACCTTTTTCCAGTTGACTGGGATATGATAGTTTCAGATTTCATGATTGTAGTTTAAGAATTGACATGAAACAAGAGGCCCATATTACTATTAGGCAGATCATTTTTACTTTATTTTATTTTATCTGGTTAAGTTCTTACAATAATAGTACTTAGTATTGATGTTATTATTCAAGCAGTAGTAAAAAACAAGGACATGACCATGTGTATGCATCCAGTTATGTACTCTCCAGGCAGTTTCATTGACACCATTCCTTTTCCAGAAAATGCACATATGCACGCACATGCAGATACGTGTGCTTGCAAACATAGAAACGTGCATGGATGCACACACACATATACTAACTCAATTTAAAATTTTACCACAATACTCTGACTAAGGTTGCTACCTCTGTTTTGCCGTACTTCTACCAAATCTTGGTTTCATATAGGATGTTGGCTCACAAATTTGTTGAAAAGTCAGTAGAATCGGACACATCTTCGAAGCATCAGAAAGCTAAGAAATCTTGGTGGTCATTTGGAGGGTTAGTAGTTCTCAATTGAGACTAGTTTTCTTGATACATCCCCAAGGCTTCGTATCCGTGATGTCCTAAGGGTTCACACTATTAACACATATACATGTACTCAGGAACAAGCAACCCATTAAAGATGAAGCTGAGTCATTTAAGTTCACCGAGGAAGACTGGGAACAGTTAAATAAAATTATTGGTTATAAGGAAGGTGAAGAAGGGCAGTCCTTTATCATCAATGACCAGGTAGATGCACTTCATACCTTCTTGGAGGTTCACATGAAACATAATGCTTCAAAGCTTCTTGATGAGGCCCAGGATTGTCTTGCTGAGTTATCATGTGAAGGCCTTGATTGCTCCATAAAGCTATATCCAGAGACAAAAGCTTTTGACCTGAAACTAGGGTCATATCGGTTATCATCCCCAAATGGTCTCCTTGCAGAGGTTTGACTTTCCTCACCTTGTATTTGTGAGATTCCTCTACTCCCATTAAAATGGAAGCTTAGTTGCATCATAGTAGTGCTGTTACGTGAATATTCTCCCTCCTCCTTGCAGAGTGCCACTACTTGTGATTCATTGGTTGGTATCTTCTGCTATAAGCCTTTCAATAGTAAGGTGGACTGGAGCATGGTTGCTAAAGCTTCTCCCTGTTACATGACTGTATGCTCCAATCCTCTACTCTCTGATTTTTCCTACTGTAAGTTTTTGGGGGTTTACTGATTCCATGTCTTTTGGTCAGTATCTGAAGGACTCCATTGATCAAATCGTCAAATTTTTTGAAAGCAATACTGCTGTTAGCCAGACAATAGCATTGGAAACTGCAGCTGCTGTGCAGGTTTTGTTCTGTCTTTGCTAGTGACTTGGAAGTATATTCAGAGTTACATTGAAGTACTAGCAAGGGTTGCTGAAATTGAACATATTCATTGCTGACATGTTTGAGAGTTGTTCGTTATATGTACTTATCAAAAAAAGAAAGAAAGAGAGTTGTTTGTTATATGCAACGCTAGTTTTGATAGGTTAAGGAACTGAATGAGTCGACTGAGCGGTAGTTTTCTTTGGGATTATGGAACCCTCTCCTGCATTATCCAAAGACTGATCTTATGTCTGAAAGGAATGCATATTAGAAATTCAGGAAGCTTTTAATATGAATGTGAGCCTACAATATTAGTAAGGGAATTTCACCTAGTTTGGGGCTCCGAAGTATTATGTTATTCAATAGGGCTCTTTTGTGCAAGTGATTGTGGCGTTTTTCTCATGAGAGAGATAGGCTTTAAGGGGTCGTCATTGCTTCAAAATATGGGTGCCCAGAGGGTCAAGGTAGAACTTGCCCAAGCAGAGGCTCCCATGGTCTGAGCCTGTGGCGTTTCATTAGCAAGGGCTGGGATGATTTTAATAAGCATATCAGATTTTTGGTGGGCAATGGTTTGCGGATTAGCTTTTGGCATGAGTGGTGGTGCGGTGATCAACCCTTGTCTTTGGCTTTTCCAATTGTGTTTTCTTTGTCCAGGTGCAAGGAGGCCATGGTGGCCGAGTGTTTGGTGGAAAGGGATGACAATGTAGTGTGGAATGTTCCCTTTGTGAGATCTGCGAATGATTGGGAGGTAGAGGAGTTTTCTGCGTTCTTTTCTCTCTTGTCCCGTGCGGTGGTACGGCAAGGGGTGGATGATATGATGTCTTGGACTGGCTCAAAGAATGATGTTTTTTCGGTAAAGTCTGTATAATTTCATTGATAGGAGGAATAACTTGTCTCTTCCTTGGAAAAAGGGTGTGGAGGTCGAGATGCCCTTTGAGAGTCGTTCTTTGTTTGGGAGGCTATGCATGTGGGAATTCTCACAATTGATAATCTTCGAAGAAAAGGTGTCTACATGGCTGATTGGTGCTTTCTTTGCCAAGGTGATGGGGAGTTGGTTAACCATGTGCTTCTTCATTGCTCTTTGGCGCGCGGGCTTTGGAATCATGTTCTTAGTATCACGAACTTTCATTGGGTGATGCAGGAGAAGGTGGTGGATGTGCTTTGGAGTTGGCATAGAAGGCTTTCTAACCCGGTTGCTAAGGCCATTTGGAGAATGATTCCTTTGTGCGTTTGGTGGTGTCTTTGGAGGGTGCGAAATAATAGATGTTTTGAAGACTTTTCTTTGTCTTTGGTGAAATTGCAAGGGTTTATGTCACTTTCCTTGTTTTGTTGGGCTAATGCAATATTAGGGGGCATTTTTGTTGATTTTGATGATTTGCTTAGTTTTGTTGCTTGTCTGTACTAAACGCTTTTTGTATAGTCATTTGTACTGTTTTCGCTTATTCTAATAAAATTGTCTTATATAAAAAAAAACTATTTTGCCATTGTGTTTGCAGCACTGCCACTTAGAATTGAGTTGGTCTAAATCTCAATTCGAGTGCAGAGGTTGCTGCTTATTCTGTTTCAGTAATTTTGGTTAGTATGCTTCACTTCTATACTGGTGTGCTAAAGGTCTGTTCATTCTTTGCTAGATGACAATTGATGGGGTCAAGCGTACTGCTCAGCAACAAGTTAACAGAGCACTAAAGGATCAAGCCAGGTTTGTTACTCAGTTTTGACTTTCGACTGTTGGCATTTGAAGAGGCATCTTTGTCATGAAATTTTCTCTCTACTAGTGTTCCCTTGGTGTTTTGGACCTAGAAATTGGAATATTTTATCATCTTGTCATCAATTCTCTAGGGGTGTGCCTTTAGATCATAATTAGTGGTCTTTGGAAGCTGATTTATTATTTTCCACTTGTTGGAGGTTGTGGACTCAAGGTACCACCAATTGGTTAATGTATTTTTGCAAAATTTAGCCTCTTATGCGAAGTTTACATATCTATTTTGTAGAATAGTAGTTCGTTTCTTTTTCCTGAATTTGTCCTCATTCTCCTAATGACAATGGTTTTGGTATTCTAAGATTGTTATGCTACAAATTTCTTCAACTAGTGAGCAGTGCATCTCTATAGTGGTTGGTGCAAGCGGATGACAATTATTGGTACCGTTATGTCTATGTGACACATTTAATATCCACCCTGTGGCAGGTTTTTATTGGACTTGGATATCGCAGCTCCCAAAATTACAATTCCAACTGATTTTCGTCCCAATAATTCCCATTCGACAAAACTTCTTCTTGACTTGGGAAACTTGCTGATTCGTACTCAGGTTAATGGATGATGTTGATTCTTGATTCTTTCTCTTTGGATTTGTTTTAGCTGGAATTAATGTATTTCCTATTAATGTAAGCAGGATGACTATGAAGGTGAATCATCTGAGGAGTTCAATATGTATTTGCAGTTCGATTTGGTTTTGAGCGATGTATCTGTTTTTTTGGTCGATGGGGACTACCATTGGAGCCAAAATCATCTCAACATGGATGCTGGTTCCCCTGATGGTAGGGGCTTTACTTTCTTGCCCGTTCTTGATAAGTGTGGGGTAATCTTGAGGCTTCAACAGGTAATATTCAACATTTTTGTTAAGTTTTGGTCTATGTATTTGTGTTTGTTCTGAAATGTTCTGATCAAATGCCATTCTATTGGAACTTCATTTTGATGTCAAGATTCGATTAAAGAACCCATCTTACCCCTCAGCAAGACTTGCTGTACGGCTGCCATTATTGGGGTTTCATTTTTCTCCAGCTCGGTATCATCGACTGATGCAAGTGATGAAGATTTTTCAGGGGAAAGAGAGTGAGGCCTCAGATATCCTACGCCCATGGAATCAAGCTGACTTCGAAGGGTGGTTGTCCCTTCTCACTTGGAAGGTCCCTCTCTCACTCCCCCCTCCCCCCCAAACACACAAGAAAAAGAAGTGAAAAATTCTTTCCCCTTGCTTCTAAGTCCTTATCTAACATCATCTCTTCCATTTTATGTGATAGGGTGTCGGGAACAGGGAGGCTGTGTGGAAGAAACGATACTTCTGCTTAGTTGGGCCTTTCCTTTATGTACTTGAGGGCCCTGAGTCGAAATCATATAAGCAGTGTATCAGGTTTGTATGCCGACTTCTCCAATTTGAATGATGATTGGCATGGACATATCTCAACCTGAATTGTGACCCTTGAAATATGGTTTAGAAAAGATGGAAACATTGGTGTGAGGAGAACTCGGAAGTAAAAATCCTGTGATTCGCTACGATTCACCTGGGATTTGCTACAGAATGTTGTGTAGCTTTTACAATAAATGGGGAGCATTGCTCAATGAGAGCTGTGAAAGGATGACAGCATATGCTAAAGATTGATGGAGCAGTTTCAGATATACAAACTTGTTAAGCTCAGTTGGTCGCTAGAGAATCGATGGGCATCCATTTTCTAGTATCCTGTAGTTATAGAACTAGATTGGATTTTTTTTTGATAAGTAAGGAAAGCTTTATCAAGATGAAGAAAGAAAACAGAACAAAAGGAAGCGAGGCAGTAGAAAAGGCTGTACTGAACCAACTACATCAAACAGGCTAAAAAACTAATAAAATCACTGAAGTCTACAAAAGGAGAACCCAACACCCCATTAGCCCACAAAAACAAAGTCTGCATCATTTTTCCTTGCAAACAAACTAAGGGCATTCCCAAATCTTCAAAGTACCTTCCGTTTCTCTCTTTCCATAAGCTCCATCAAATGCATAATGGTATCATCTTCCACACAGCCAACGCCAATGGATTGATGAACTTCCTCTTCCAACACTTTAGCACCTCGTCCACCCTCATAGGCATCACCCACAGATAGTTAGCTATACTAAGCACGTGCACCCACAACTCTCTAGCAACCATGCAGTGGAGAAGCACATGATCCACAGATTCTCCATCACCCTTGCATAGAAAACACCAATTAATCAAGCAGAACCCCCTCCTCCTTAAGTTGTCAATGGTTAAGACCTTCCCATGGGCTGCTTCCCAAACAAAGAACGAAACTCTTGGCTGGACAGCAGTCTTCCAAATCTGCCTCCACGGAGAAACCTCTCCCGTGCCCTGAACAATAAGCTCATACATCGACTTCACCGAAAAAACCCCATTCTTAGCACCTTGCCAAAGTATTTTATCTTCTCCCCGTCTCCTAAGGACCATAGAGTACAACAATGAGTAGAAAGCTGAAAATTCTTTAATCTCCCAATCATTGGCGGTTCTTGAAAAATGAATAGTCCACACCCCATCGCATCCTTGTATCTAGCAAGGGAATACAAACAATCCGCAACCATCACATCCTTATATCTAGCAAGGGAATACAAAAGAGGGAATGCAAGCTTCAAAGGCCTCTTGCCACACCAAAGATCAAGCCAAAACGTCACATGAACCCCACAACCCACCACGAAGCGGATGTTCCCAAAATAGAGGGGCCATCGTGCTTCCACAAGCTCATGCCACAAGACCCATGGGTGTCATTGGTTCTCCAACCACTCGGAACACTACCATACTTATCCTCAATTACAACCTTCCACAAACTATCCCTCTCCAAGGCGAAACGCCACACCCACTTCCCTAATAATGCCTGATTGAACACATGGAGTCTCTGTAAACCCAACCCTCCGCAATTCAGTGGAGAACAAACCCTCTCCCATTTAATAAGATGAAACTTATGCTCAATACCAGCACCTCCCATAGAAACGTCTGTTGGATTTTCTCCAATTTATTTGCAACCCTCAAGGGAATAGGAAAGAGAGAAAAAATAGTTTGGGAGACAACAGAGAGTAGACTTAATTAAAGTGAGTCTACCACCCTTCGAAAGATAGCTACGCTTCCAACCTGACAACCTCCTTTCAACTGTTTCAATAATGGCATCCGAAATATGCACTCTTAAAAAACGTTCCCAACGGGAGCCCAAGATAGGTGGTAGGTATTGACGAAATTCTACAACCCAGAATAGCGGCCAACGCTTGAACATTGCCCACAACCACCAATAGGAATAACTTCCGTTTTCGAAAGGTTAAGGTAATGTTCGTTTGGAAGAAATTTCTAGGATTCTGATAAAATTGTGAATATTTAGGTGGTTAAAGTTGTATTGGCATGCATGCAGAAGTTGTTAAAAGGGATTAATGTTTGTAAAAAGGTAATAAAGTGTTGTATTGGAATACATGTGTTTAGTGATGTTTGGTATGTAAATATAAAAGTAGGATGTAAATCTAAAAAAAAAACACTCAACCGAACATGCCCTAACTTTTAGACCTGACACCGCCTAGAACCACAACAAAATACATCTAAGATGACGGAACTGACTCCCCTCTGCCCTGCATAAGATTAAAGTATCATCGGCGAACAAAAGATGAGAAATGGATATGCCTCCTTCACCCCTACCGCCAACGTCAAAACCCACAATGAATCCCCTAGCCTCCATTACAGTCAACATCCTACTGAGAGGTTCCATAATGAGCACAAACAAAAAGGGTGAGAGAGGGTCACCCTGATGTAAACCCCTAGAACCACCAAAAAAACCTTCAGGGGATTCATTCACTATTACCGAAAATCTAACTGTAGAAATGCAAAACTCGATCCATTGACACCACCTTTCCCCAAAACCACATCTCCTTAACAGGTACAAAAGGAAATTCCAATTGACATGGTCATAGGCCTTTTGAAGATCCAATTTACACAACATACCCAATACATTGGACCTCAACCGCAAGTCCATACACTCGCTAGCGATCAGCACCGGAAGAATCCTTACCACTGACAACTTGAGGAGGAGGGGAGTGTACATTCTAGATTGGTGCTAGCTTTGCAACTGTGATTAGGAGTCCGTTGAGCACATTTTGCTGCACTGATTGGTTGCTAGGGAGTTGTGGTCCGTAGTACTCTCTATTATGAACTATGATTGAGTGATGCCTAGGAAGGTAGTTGATGTTTTGCTGTGCTGGAAAAGAGATTTTAAAGACCCTCGGGCCTTAGCTATTTGGAGACTGATCCCTACTTGTATTTGGTGGAATTTATGGAGAGAGAGAAATATGAGATGTTTTGAGGGTGTGGCTTTGTCCATTAAGGGTTTGAGGGGAATTTTTTGCTGTCTTTGTTCTTGTGGCTGAATGCCATGTTGGGTTCTCCATTTTCGGAGTTTTTAGATTTCATTAGTTTTCAAGCTTGTTTGGTCTAGAGGTCTCAGTATCGTCCTTTGTATTGTTCCTTCTATTCCTTTTTCTTTCAATAAAATTGTCTTATAAAAAAAAAAGTCTCCCTTTCACAAAAGCATTCTGAGATGGCGAGATGATCTTATCCAAGACAAGCTTCCTACGATTAGCAAGCACCTTCGCCAAAATCTTGTAAACACTCCCCACTAAGCTGATAGGCTGGAAGTCCTTCAGCTCGACTTCTCCTGGTTCCTTTGAAATAAGAACTATAAAAGTGACATTCATACTTCTAACAAATTTTCCCTCCATAGCAAACCCGTTAAACAAGGAGAGAATGTCTCCCTTAACCTCCTCCCAACAGAATTGGAAGAAAGCTAATGAGAACCCATCAGGGCCCGACGCCTTATCCCCATTTAAACTCCTAACCGCCCCCGTAACTTTCTCATCAAAAGGTTTCTCCAACCATTCTGCATCAACCTCTGAAATAGAAACTCTAAACCCTCCAAAAGAGGTCTCCAAGAAAAAGGCTCCCGATACAAGGAGCTATAGAAGCCAACAATCTCCTCAGAAATTCTCTTGGGATCCTCCACCAATCCTCCCTTTACCTCCAAGCTCGAAATGGTGTTGTGCCTTCTATTAGAGTTGGCCACCCTATGGAAGAACTTCATACACCGGTCCCCCTCTTTAAGCCAAAGAGCCCTTGATTTTTGCTTCCAATTGATCTCCTCCATCTCCATTAGAATATCCAGCTCCCTAGACAACCGTTTTCCTCTCTGTCCCCACCTCATCCAGGCGTCCCTCCTCATCTAACTGCTCCAGCAAAGATAAATCGTTCAACAACGCAGTTTTAAGAAAATTCAGATCCCCAAAGACCTCTTGATTCCAAGGGTTTGGTGTGGTGGTAAGGCTTCGGCTTGGGTTCTAACTTGTCCCAAGTTCGAGCCCCAACATCCCCATTATCGCCCTTGACTTATCTGCTCCCTGGGTTGTGGGGTCGGTCCAGTGGGCCGGGGTTTGTACTTCAGGGTTGGGCCAAAAGGGTCCGGCTTTGGGGAATTTCCTCGTCATAAAAAAAAAACTTCAGATCCTTCTTTAATGCTTTCAACTTAGAATCAAGCATAAAACTTGACGACCCCAAGAAAACATAGGAGTTCCACCACGACCTCACCTTTTCCACAAAACCCTTCCCCTTAAGCCACATGTTCTTGAACCGGAATTACGTCTTTCCTCCCCAACATCTGCCACTTTCCAAGAGAATAGAGAAGTGATCAGATAACAGGCGACGTAGCCTTTTTTGGGTTACCTCGGGGAACAAGGCTTCCCAGCAAGGGCTGATGAGAAAGCGGTCAATTTAGACCATGACTTGGAGGCTCTATTATTTGACCACGTAAATAACCCTCCCGATAACTGCAAATCCACCAAGGCATTATCTGAAATAAAATCTGAAAAGTCCATCATAGCACTCCTGAATCCTCCGGCTCCCAAACGTTCACTTGGAAAACATGACGTTGAAATCTCTCCCAACGCACCACAGAAGATTCCACCAAGCAAAGATACCCGACAACTCCTCCCAGAGCAATCGTCTCCTACAATCAATGTTGGGGCCATACACCCTAGAAAACGCCCACTGGACCCCATCCTCCACAGTCTTCAAAAACACCGAAAGAGAAAAGTTACGCGCACAAAAATCCACCATCTCAAGAGTGCGTGTCCCACAAAATCAAAATCCTACCCGAAGCTCTATCAGCCACTAGACTATATATAATAACCATCTCATAAGATTCCAATCTAGGCCTTCCTTTATCTTTCTCTAATTTTGGGAGATGATGCTTTTGTCAGGATTGGACAAGCTTTAGATTCTATTGACAATCAGCACTTAACATACACTTCTCGGGGAGTTATGTTAGTGTAACACAAATAGCTGAACCTTTGAGTTGGGTGGGTCTTAACAAAGGAGGAAGGATTTCATTACGATGGTTTTTTCTCGTTGCTTTCGAGTTGAAGCCAATGATTTTGAGGTGTCTGTTAGTGATAGTGGAGCCATAAGGTGGTCGGAATGGAGTCGCAAATCTCGTTGTGCAATCTCGCTTGGGAGATACGGTGCTGTCTGAGTGGTCAACTTAGCCTCCAAGATATTGAGTGCCGATGGTGATAAAGAATTTGTTATGAAGTTCAATGAAGGTTCGGGTGGTTTTCTAGCTCAACATTGTAAGAACAGGGCAGCAAAGTACGTTGAAGTGGCCGAATTTGGGGAGCGGAGTCGCAAAGGTGTGATTATGATTCTAGAAGGTAAAGGAGGGGTTGGATTGAAGGCTTTGGAGGTTTGCTTCCAGGAGGTGTTGATCACCTTGGGAGGACCAAAAATGGTCGTGTCACGGTCAGAGATGGTGGTCGTAGAGAAGGTGTCTCGTTTGTTGATGCCGTGAAAGTTGGCCCTTAGCTGGCTCTCTCAAGTCCTCGTTTTGCTCGTCCTGTTGTCTCCTTTCCTGGCGGCAAAAAAAAGTCGCGTGCTGAGAAGCTGAAGAGCCATGCAGACCAGGTGGCTCATGTCACGATTTCCAATATTTGGGCCATTAATGCTAAGGTCGACGCTATTGATAGGGAAGATATTTTTTGTCTAGAGCATGTTCGTGAGAGGCTTCTGGGCTTGCGCCTTGAACTGGATAGGCTTCTTGGTGCGACGAGTTACGTGGGAGAGATGGGCCTTGAGAGGGAGGGCCTTGGTTGTTCTGATTGCAGCTTGGAGGCCCACGGAGTTTGTGCTTGGAGGTTCTCGATGTCCGGGCAATTTCAAAAGCACTTTGACATTTTTGGTTGGATAATCCTATTTCTTTCCTACAAGGTCTCTTACTTAGTGTGGCTTGTAATGTTTGTTGTTTCATCAGTTTCTACATGTGATGCATGTACTCCAAAAGAATCCTAACTTGCCTCTTTGTGAAGTTTACAGTCCTAAGTAAGAGACCTTATATTAACCTCAAAAAAAGTATACGGTGCTACTTAACCTTTTAAGACTTTTGTAGTCTCTTGTATTGTAACTGGTCACTTATATTCCAATTGTCTTCAAAATGTTCTTCCCCTCCATATTCGAGTTAATGTGTATTTGTTTCCAAATGCTTATTGTAGTTTACGAGGAAAACAGATATATCAAGTTCGATCGGAATATGTTGGTGGTGCAGAGCATGTTGTGGCTATTTGTGATGCTGCACGTATCAATAGTAAGGTTGGACTGATATCTTATGCTGTCCGTGGGCTTTACTAGGACTATTTGTTTAATTGTCCATTTGTTTTTGATGGAATTGTGACTCTTGAAGTTATGTTAGTTCATATCAGTTTTCATTTTTACGTAGGTTGTGGAGGATGTAAATGCAGTAATATTACAATGTGATTCTGAAGATTCAAGGAAAGCTTGGCAGAGCTGCTTGCAGGGGGCTATTTATCGTGCATCGGTAGATGTGTCCCGAAACTCTTTTAATTTGAGTTTCTGGTCTAATACCACAAAAAAAAAAGTTTTTTTAATGATTTTGGTGTAATCATTGTGCAACCTGTTAAATGAATGTGGAGGATATATAAGAAAACAAAGGTTGAAGGATCACAAAAATGAAATTTAGGTGTGAGAATTCATGATGGGTAGGACATTAAACAAATGAAGGTTGAAAGAAAAAGGAAAATGAAATATTGAGTTTTGAGAATTCTACACAATTTCTTTTTCCTGATCTCTGACACACTATTGCTGGAACAATTGCTTCTGTTGTTTATTGTTTTTAAGGCTACTTTACACTCGGTGCTGTGGACCAAAAATTGTTTGACAGATTGTGTGGAGAGCAAGTTTAGCTCTTTCTATGTTTTATGTTCTTTCCATAAATGTCTTAGCTTAATTGTAGGTTTCCTTTCTTATCAATTCTCTTGTACTTATAATGGAGATTGTGAATGAGAAATTCTAAGTCTTGGGAAACTAATTCTTCCGAGCAACCATTCTCTCCAAGTCTATCACTAAAATCAACAAGAATCAGTGGTGTGGTGCAAGATAAAAATTGTGGTTCAACACTAGCTCCTTTTGATCAGACAATGCTTTTTGCTACTAAGGAATTAACTGGGAATTTCTCAATTTTCTATGTAGGGTGCTGCTCCTATTTCTGGGCTATCGGAAACTTCATCAGACCCGGAGGATTCAGAAGCTGAACCCGGTGAGGATTTGATTGGTATATTGAGTATCGAGAGGCTATTTCTTACTGGCGTTCTTGATGAGCTAAAGGTTTGCTTCAGTTATAGTCGTCAGGTAGGCCTGGA
This sequence comes from Myrica gale, assembly GCA_963930655.1. NCBI lineage: Eukaryota > Viridiplantae > Streptophyta > Magnoliopsida > Fagales > Myricaceae > Myrica > Myrica gale. The sequence continues at coordinate 16,321,228 of OZ005620.1, forward strand.
TATTTTATATTGAGTGAAGATGCCTTGTGATGGTAGTCCTTGGAGTTCTGATAGATCTGCTGCTTTTCTTTAGCGTGACCAAAGCTTCATGAATGTGCTTCTTGCTAAAGAGGATCGTCTATTTGAATTTCGGGCAATTGGTGGTCAGGTAATATAGACATTGACCTGAGCATCTATTTTTACACATGTTTTTGGTTTTGACTTTTGTGAGGTTTTTTGATTGGTACAAACAGGTTGAGCTTTCGATCATTGAGAATGATATGTTCATTGGCACTGTGCTGAAATCTTTGGAGATTGAAGATTTAGTTTGCTGCGAGAGGGTGTGTCGTCCTTGTTTTCTGGCAAGTTCATTCATTGGGAGTGGAGATGCATATTCATCCTTCTATGGTGCTGGGGACCGGAAATTTGCCAGCAATGGGGTAACTTCAAGTGAAGGAAGTGATAAGTTCTTTGAGGCACTGGATAATTTGGTTGATTTTGTTGACAATTCAATGCAGTCACCAAGAAATGAATCTGAGTATCTAGGTTCTGGAAATTTGCCAGGGTCTGAAATTTTGTCACTGAAGCCCCCTAGTTTTAAACGCACTGCTGGTCTACTCCCTACTGATGCTATTCAAACTAAGAGGCAGGACAATGAATTGACTGAGACTCTGGATAGTTTTGTGAAAGCTCAAATAATTATTTTTGACCAGACCTCTCCTCGATACAATAATACAGATAAACAGGTGGACATCTGTTTTTAAATTTCTTGCTACAGACAAGAATTTGATTATTTTCCTAACTTATATAATGGCTTTCCAGGTTACAGTGACACTGGCTACCCTGTCATTTTTCTGTCGTCGCCCAACAGTTGTTGCTATTATGGAATTTGTTAATGCTATTAACATCAAGGATGAGAGGAGTGAATCTTCAAGTGACAATTCTTCTGCAGCCATTGTGAAACAGGATGTCTCCAACGAAGATGTGTTTGATGATAAATATTCAATGACAGTTGGGGAGCCAGTTATTAAAGGTTTGCTAGGCAAAGGGAAATCCAGAATCATGTTCAACATAAAATTACATATGGCGCATGCTCAAATTTTTTTGATGAATGATGATGAAACTAAGCTATCCAGTCTGTCACAAGATAAGTTGCTGACGGATATCAAGGTTTGCTTGATCTTCTCTCAAAATGTTGTTCATTGATCTTTTCTGACACCCTAATCGTTTGATTTCCAGTGCTTATTAAATGTTTTCCTGGTCTAAGGTGTTCCCATCATCTGTTAGTATTAAAGCAGCCCTCGGAAACCTGAGAATAAGTGATGACAGTCTTCCTAGCACCCACATGTATTTCTGGGTTTGTGATATGAGAAATCCCGGGGGAAGTTCTTTTGTGGAGGTACTCCCTCATTTGCTCACTTTTATTTTGTAGTGCTTTTTCCAGTAATGCCTCTGTGCCTTCACAGTATAATGGAAATCGAAAAGTGGGGAAATTATATAACACTGGAAACTTTGTTTTGAGTTCGTGAAACTTAAAGTACCATTGCTTAAAAAATCTTCTCTCTTTGTTTTCTTTTGGAAGAATTAATCAGGTTAAATTATGAACATTGGAAACCTAGTGCTTTCTGGTGAATATGTTTAGTGTGCTATTTCAAAGGTAAGTCTATTTGGTGGTGGTGGATGCGTTCGTGAGCTAGTTTTTGTCATTAACAGTTTACTCGGATACTCCCCCTCCTCTCTGTCAACCAAAAAAATGCGCTGTATATTGAGATACTAGTATAAATAATATGGTAATAGAAGCTCCAGGTTTACTGAATCCTCTCTCTGATAGCTGTCTCTCTCATTTGTCTTCAGTTAGGGAAACTAAGGATTCCCCAGAAGAGAGAAAAAAGTGTGTTAACTTTTCTTCCTCACACATTCAATATATAAATGGGGCAATACACGGTGGAGTATAGAAGGAAAATATCAAAAACAATAATCCTCCCAATCCTTTCCATAACTATACAAACCCTAATGTTCTTTAACACTCGCTCTCAAGTTGGAGCATATATGTCATATTAGCCAAACTTGGAACCAATATATTCTAACCGAGTAAGACAAAGAGACTTAGTGAATATATCTGTCAATTGATCTCTAGATTTCACATAGTGGGTGGATATATCTCCAACCATTATTTTACTTATAAAAAAAATATCTCCAACCATTATTTTGTCACGAACAAAATGACAGTCAACTTCAATATGCTTGGTCCTTTCATGGAAAACTGGATGAGATGCTGTCAACTGGGTCTGAATACCTCTTCACCGTAGGGTCTTTTCAATTTATAGATATATGTGTACAAGGATTGCTTGGTAAAAAAATAATCTACGTAAGCTATACAAGGAAATAATCTACCCTATTCCATATGTACAGCTAACCTATAAGCAAGGAAATTATCACAATGCATTGGAATTGGAGTTGAAGGTGAAAAACCAATTTCCTGAAGAAACTTTTTCATCCAAGTTTTCTCGCTGGAGGTGTGAGCCATGACCATGTATTCTGCTTTTGCACTAGTTCTTGCATTTCCATGTCACCAAATTTCCTCGTAGAAAAGTACAATTCTTGATAGTAGACTTGCGATCGGAAGGAGAACGTGCCCATTCAGCATCAATAAAGTCCTCCACTATAAGATGCCCATTTGGTCTATACAATAATCCAAGTTCAGGAGCTCGTTTTAGGTAACGGATAATGTGCATCACAACTGCCCAATGAGGCACTCAAGGCGCTTCTAGAAACTGACTAACCACACATCATATGAAATATCCAGTCTTTTTATAGTCAAATAATTGAGCATACCCACCAACCGTTGATACCTGCGAGGTTCGTCAAATACTTTACCGTCATCCTTCAGAAGTTTTAGATTAGGATGCATGGGCACATCAACCGCTCGACCACCTAATAAGCCACTTTCCTCCAACAAGTCAAGGACATTTCCTATGAAACAAAGCAATACCTATATTCGATCTAGCGACCTCAATGCCAAGAAATTATTGTAGTTTGTCCAAATCTTTGGTGTGAAACTGTAATGTAGTAACTGTTTCAACTTAGCAATACCATGAGACTCATTTCTTGTAATCACAGTGTCATCAACATATACAACAAGAACAATACATCCAACAACAACATGCAAGTAAAAAACAGAATGATCAGTTTGACAGTGCTTAAGGCCGAATTTTGCCATAGCATCACAAAACTTTCCAAAACATGCTCTCGGTGACTGCTTGAGGCCGTACAAGGCCATATGGTTGCTCTATATAGACCTCTTCAAGCAAGTCGCCATGTAAAAAAGACATTCTTAACATCTAATTGAAACAAAGGCCAATCAAGGTTAGCTGCCAGAGAAATAACAATACAAATAGAGGAAATCTTGGCAACCGAAGAAAAAGTCTTCGCATAATCAATATCATAGGTCTGAGTATATCCTTTAGCTGCCAATTGGAATTTCATGTGCTCAACAGAGTCATCTGGATAAAATTTAACATTATACACCCTTTTACAACCAACAACTTGTTTACCAAGAGGGAGGGGAACAAGGTCCCAAGTCCCATTCTAGTGCAAAGCAGCCATTTCGACTTCCATGACTATCCTCCAACCCGGATCAGATAAGGCATCCTGCAGTGTCTTAGGAATTGAAATGTGGGAAAGCTGTGAAGTAAAACAAGAGAAAGGAGATAGAGAGTGAGTGGAAACAAACTGACTAATGAGATGTTTAATGACACAAGTACAAGTATCTTTTCAAAGGGCCTATGGCAGAGAAGAGGTAGCATTGGGTAACTCAGGATTTGAGAAGTTCGAGGTAGACAACAGGAGCACAGTAGGTGGTGGTAGTGGATGATGAGAATATACCTGTAATGGAACCAGAGAGGGATTTTTGGAGGAGGTGTCGAGAGATGTGGAAGCGACACGGGAATCGGAGAGGGTAGAGGTGGCGAGGGACATAAAAAGAGATACGAGAACTGAAGAGGAGGAAGAACACCTGCAGGAGAAGGGGGAAAAATAGAGAAATAGGGGTAGACTTGTCAAACATAACATCAACAGTAACAAGTAGCATTGACGAGTGGGACTGTTAACACCGATAATTACATATCCTTGTGGGGACTGGTTGCTCTTAACTAACTGCATTGCTTGTCCCCCACAGTATTTAGAGTCTGACTAATAAGAAACAGATTAGCACTCTTGATCTCTTTGCTTCAACCTTGCAACAAATGTTTTCCTGCTGCTGGTATGATGTTGATATATAATTACATATCCTTGTGGGGGTGTTGATTCTATCGGGCTTTGATGCATGTTGTAAATTGTACGAAAAGTTTTGTTTACACATATTACTTCATTTTTGTTGTACAAATCCCATATTTTATTTCTGGCCATTGTGGGCATTATTACAAATATCTGCTCGTGATCATGCAGTTGGTTTTCACTTCATACAGTGCTGATGATGAAGACTATGAAGGTTATGAGTATAGCCTTTTTGGGCAACTTTCTGAAGTACGCATTGTTTACCTGAATCGATTTGTCCAGGAGGTAATCTACTTGTGGATTTTTTTCTTCATGTGAGTAAATCTTAGGAAAATTCTGATTTATTGGTAAAATGGCATCAGGTGGTTAGTTATTTTATGGGTCTCGTTCCCAGCAATTCAAAAGTTGTTGTCAAATTGAAGGATCACGTAACAAATTCGGAGAAGTGGTTTACAGCTGGTGAAATTGAAGGATCGCCTGCTGTAAAGTTGGATCTTTCTTTTAGGAAGCCTGTTATATTAATGCCTCGGAGGACGGACAGCCCTGAGTAAGTTTATCTTGGCTTACTGATTATGTATAAACATAATTAAGTACCTGGTTTCTGTGGGTCCCTATGGCAGTGAGATGGCATCTAACCTACGTGTTTGAGTTCTATTTTACAGTTACTTGAAGCTCGACATTGTTCATATAACTGTCAAGAATACATTTCAATGGTTTGGTGGACATAAAAGTGAAATGAATGCTGTCCATTTGGAAATATTAACAGTCCAGGTGAGATTTGTCGCATTTGTATTTTGACTGAGTTGGTTTCGATAAGAACTGACCAGTATTGCGTCTCTCTTAATTGTTTGGCTTATGAAACAACCGCAATATAGTGTAGTGTCTTTTCTGTGGGTGTTCATTTGCTGAAATTAACTGGACTTGCATATGTACGCCAAAATATTAAAGATATTGTCTTAATTTGCTAATGCTGCACGACACAGAAACCATGGAAATGCACATGCTAACCAGACCCACTGAAATTGACAAAATGTTGCCACAATATTTTATGTTGCGTAGACCTAATCATAAGAGAGAAATCACGGTGGTAAAAAGAGCTATATTTATCAACCGCATGGCACCAGCTTGTGGTTGAAGAAGGCCCATACAAATGGACAGCTAGTATCTAAGCAATTCAGAACATTTAAAGAATGCAAAATAGAAATGCAAAAGTAAAGAGAGAAACAAAATTTTAGGTATTGAAGTTGATGAAAAAGTAAAGAGAGAGTGAAAAAGTAAAAAGTTTATGGGAGGTGCTGAAAAAGTGTATGGAAATTGATGAAAAAGTGAGAAGACAGTGTATTTTGTAATGATGATAAAATTTTAGTACGCAAACATAACCTTAGAAACTAAGTGTTAAACAGTGACCTGCTGTCTCGATCGCTGCGTAAATTATCTTGTTGTCTATTGACCTACTTTCTTGTGGATAGGTTGAGGACATCAATTTAAATGTTGGTACTGGAACAGAACTAGGTGAGAGCATAATTCAGGATGTGAACGATACTTCTATTGTCATTCGGAGGTCACTTCGAGACTTGTTGCATCAAATACCAAATACTGAAGTTACCATCAAGGTAATACGTTCATTGTCTAAGGCAAATCTTTGAAGAGTTTAGTATTCCTTCATGTTATCTTGCGATAATTGAGAGTTGAGGCAGGGGCTCGTTCTATGTGTATCATTATATCCAATATTGGGGTTTTTCAGATACAGGAGTTGAAAGCAGCTCTTTCAAGCAGGGAATACCAGATTATTTCCGAATGTGCAATTTCTAATATTTCTGAGACTCCACATGTTGTGCCTCCACTAAAGCACGAGTCTGGGACATCTTCAGTTGATGCAGTGGAAACACCCAGCTCTCAGAATATCACTGTTGTTGAATGTGACGCTGCAAATGGGGAAGCCTGGATTGTGATGAAAGTGTCTGTTATTATAAATCGGGCGGAACTAAGCTTACATACAGGGGCGGCAAAAGATGCATCTCTAGCTACTGTGCAGGTACTTTTTTCTCTTTTTCCTAGATCTACTCTAGTGGACCCATAGCAACATCTTGTTATGTTTATATCTGTTGAAGTTTGTCAAGGTAAATTATCCCATAAGTAGTTCCAACAACTTATCCTTGTTGGTTCTTTAAGCCATTGCATGAATATAATTGAACGTGGAATCAGTTGGAAGTAGTGCCACTAGAATTCCTTTCCCTAAATTTTTTTAACTCTCTCGGATGAATAGTTGGATTGCACGCAATAATGAAAAAAGAAGAAAGGAGAAAAGAGATGGAAGATTCAGTTTGTTAGTGGGGCTAATGATTGGGAGTTGGGGGAGTTTTCTTCTTTCTTCTCTTTACTTTACTCCAATGTTTTGAGGAGTCATGTTGTAGATAAGATGAGATGGGTGAGATCCAAGAATAGAGTTTTTTAGGTGAGATCTTGGTTTTCGTGCCTTGTTGGGGATTTTGATGAGAGCTTCCCTTGGAGACAGATTTGGAAGACTTTGGCCCCACCCAGGGCATCTTTCTTTGTTTGGGAAGCCACCCATGGTAGTATCCTTACAACTGACAAGCTAAGGAGGAGGGGAGTGTATGTGCTCGATTGATGCTATCTTTGCAAAAGTGATGGGGAATCTGCTGAGCATATTTTGCTGCACTGCCTGGTTGCTAGGGATTTGTGGTCCTTAGTGCTTTCTATAATGAACTACGATTGGTTTATGCCTCAGAAGATAGCTGATGTTTTATTGTGCTGGAATAGAGTTTTTAAAGACCCTCGGGCCTTAGCTATATGGAGAGTGATCCCTTCTTGTATTTGGTGCCATTTATTGAGAGAGAGAAATGAGAGATGTTTTGAGGATGTGGCTATCTCCTTGGATGGTTTGAGAGGAAACTTTTTGCAGACCTTATTCTTGTGGGTGAATGCTTTCTTGGGCTCTCCCTTTTCGGAGTTTTTTTTTTATTTTATTAGTTTCCTTGCCTGTATGGGCTAGAGGTCTCAGTATAGTCATTGTATTGTTTCTTCTTTTTTCTTTCTCTATTAATAAAATTGCCTTACTTATCCAAAAAAAAAAGAAAAGAGATGGAAGAAAGACATTTTTTTTTGATAAGTAAGCCAATCTTATTAAAGAGAAGAAAAACAAAGAACACACAACAACGGAGTCAACAATACGAGATTATATTGAATACCAAAAAAAAAAACAGAGAGGAGAACCCAAAGCAAATCCCTCAGCCCTCAAGACACTGGGCAAAGCACAGAGGCCTAAAGAAAAAGCGATAGCAAACAAAAACGGCATCAACCCTATAGCCATTGGGCAAAGCGCAAGAAAAGACCCCTCTAAAAGATGACAATAGACAAAACCTCCACCAACGTACGCCCAAAGCCCTAGAAGATTCCTCAATAGTTCAGCTCAGAGTTCAAGGCATCATGGAACCAAAGACAATGCCCGACCTTTGTTCTTAGCCTTCCTAGCGATCGAAGAAGACCCTTCATAGTTAACCGAAGAGTATAATCCCTGCAACTCCCTTAGCATCTTCCCCTCTGATTTTCTAGACTTTATAGAACTGAGCTTCACCCTATCTCGTTCCAACTCAGCATAGAGATTCCTCAGCTCTTCCTCGTAACCATCACACGACACCCCAACCAAACGTCCAACAGAGGAAACCATGTCTTGTCTTTGTACTGCAAGAAAACATTCCTAGAGTATCCTATCCTCTAAATATGTTCAAGCCTTGAAAAACAACTTTTGGAAGAAATTTTGAAAAGAAACGAATCAAAGTAGAAAAACACTTTGAAAACGAATCGAACTTTGACAATGATATTTTTTCGAATAGACGAGCTTGTTCTTCATCAAGAACACAAAGAACATCAAGAACAATAGGAAGAATAGAACAATGCTAATAACATCAAGAGATGTTTAGAGTAAGAAATACAAGAGATTCACAATAATCATCTTGAAAACTTGAATCGAAATCAAGGATAACCAACTAAACTTTACCTTTAAGCGAGTATGATCTTCATTAATATTCACTAACCGATTTCCTCATGCTTGCTTCTACTTCATCTTCCTTTTAATCTCAAGGCTAACTCACAAGTTTAGGATGAGATGGTGCAAGTTTTTTTTTTCTTGGCGAGATGGTGTAAGTTTAAATGGCCGGGCCCCCCCCCTCTATTTATAGGCAAGATAGGTTTCGCCACATCGCGACACGTGTCAGGCTACCTTCAATGACTCAAAAGGCTATTTCATCCACACGTCGACACCTAGCACACCTATGGCCGAAATCTTCGTATAGCCTTGGTGAGTCACTGTCTAGTTTCACCGGCTGTTGAAACCTCGAGCTACCTAGGTCCTAGCCTTTTGTGTCGTGCTTCTTGCATCAATTTGTCGTGCTTCTAGCTTTTGATTTGTCGTGCTTCCTAGGTGTCATCTCTATCGACAATTTTATCTCTATCGACAATTCATCTCGATCGACAATTCATCTCTATCCACAATTTATTTCGATCCATAATTCATCTATCCACAGTTCATTGGCTAAGTTTCGCTAATCCTCAAATTCCAATGATGTTCACTAATCAACCTACTTGCTTCCAAAAAACATCCTACTTGCTTCCGAAAAATAAAAAGTCTAAATTTGAACCCTAACCTCGTGGATGATCCCCCAACATATTAAAAGAATAAAAATCATATGGTTTGGTTTTCGAGACAAAAAACGTCCTACTTGCTTAAAAATTTTTATTGATCAATTACGAGCTCCTCAACATTTTGAACAACAACCTAGTTGCACGGGAACTCTAAATCTCACTAAATCATGTCCTAATCAAGGTTTCGAGACTAAAACGACCGACAAGCTTACAAAATTAAATTGATCCAATACGTATAGATCTATGTATAGATCTCTTTCGAGGGATATTGATTTGGGTTTCCCTTTGAGTTAGTGCTGGAAGACTTTAGCTCCCTCTAGAGTTTCTTTTTTGGCTTGGGAGGCTGCTCATGGGAGAGTGCTGACTATTGACAACTTAAGGAGGAAGGGCTTCTACTTGACTGATTGGTGTTTATTGTGTAAAGGCAAGGGGGTCTGTGGATCATTTTTCCTGCATTGTTCGGTGGCTAGAGGGTTGTGGACGCATTTATTTTGCATTATGGAACTTTCTTGGGTCATGCTGAGGAGGGTGATTGAGGTGTTGAGGGGCTGGAAAAAGCAGTTCTACAACCCTATTGTTTTGGCAGTGTGGAGGATGATTCCTTTTGTTGTTTGGTGGATCTTCTGGAGGAAGAGGAACAACAGATGCTTCGAAAATTCTGAGCGGCCTCTGGATAGTTTAAGGGGTCTTGTTTTGCAGTCGTTTTTTCTTTGGGCTAATGTGATGTTGGGTTCTCCTTTTTCGGGTTTTTCAGATATTTTTAGCGTTCTTGCTTGCTTATGTTAGTGGTTTTCAGTATAGGCTTTTGTACTGTTGACTCTGTTGTTTTGTATCTTTGTTTTTCCTTTTTAATAAGATTGGCTTACTTATCAAAAAAAGAAAAAAGAAATTTAGTATATGTAAAATGGATGAAAGAGACATTCAATGAGAGAATCTCTTTCATGGATGTAAGAGAATTTCTCCTAGCTTGTGGTTCTGTTGTGGCCTTTCCTTGGCGTCAGTTATGGAGGACCCTTGTTCCCTTGAGAGTATCTTTCTTTGTGTGGGAGGCTGCTCATGGAAATTTTTTGACTATCGACAACTTAAGGAGGAGAGGCATTTGTTTGACTAATTAGTGTTATCTTTGTAAAGTAATGGGGAATCGGTGGATCATGTTCTCATTCACTGTTCAGTTGCTAGAGGATTGCGGGCGCATGTGTTTGATATTCTGAATTTTTCCTAGGTTATGCCTAAAAGGGTGGTTGATGTGCTGATGTGTTGTAAGAGGAAGTTTGGGGGCCCTTTAGCTTCGGTTGTTTGGAAGATAATTCCTGCTTGCATTTAGTGGAGCTTGTGGATGGAAAGGAACAGTAGGTGCTTTAAAGAGTTGACATTGTCGCTGGAGAGTCTGAGGGGCAAGATGTTGCAGATAAAAACAGAGAACTCATCAGCTTGCCCCTCAATGCTGTGTTGGGCTATCATTTTCTGATTTTTTAGATTTCATTAGTTTTGTAGCTTGCTTGGCTTAAGTGTTTCAGTATAGCTCTTTGTACTGTTACCCGTTTTGGTCTTTTAATAAAGCTTTCCTTATAAAAAAAAAGTTAAAGACCCTATCCTGTTTTGTTATTTTCCACGTCTGACTCATTTTAGGAAGTCTAAGAAATACACTCCAGCATAAGAAAGTCTAATACTGAAGATAAACGAAAATACAGCTCATCAGCATCATTTACTCCATCTTTTTGTTGATTTGTCATGAACTATACTGGCATGAGAAAGTCCTCATCTGTTGCCTCTATCTGTTCAGCTGAGACAAAGTTCAGATTGTTCTCTTTTTTATGTGTGGACTTGGTTATGTTCCCAACGGTTTAGTTTCATTTTACTTTCTTGAATTTTCTCTTGATAGATCCTACCCTTAATGGTCAAGATATTTGTCTGTGCTCATTAGATGAATTTGGATAGTAATCCACTACGTGACTATCTTACATGGAAAATCAGTACCTAGTGTGGCCGTTGTTATACTTCATTATGAATTGTAGATTTTTCTCATGACCTCAGTATAGGTGCTCTCATATTGGTTCCTTTATCTTCCCTTTCAACGTTTCAGGATATCTGCACATATAACGCTTCAAAGTTTATTTCGTCATGGTGATTGATACTTAATAATTTCTGGTCTAATTCTTATGCAGATCAGTGGTGCTTGGCTGCTCTACAAGTCTGATACACTGGGAGAAGGTTTTCTCTCAGCAACACTAAAGGACTTCACAGTTATAGATAATCGTGAGGGGACTGATCAAGAGTTTAAGCTGGCAATAGGAAAGGCTGAGAACAGCCCTATCCATACTGTGACATATGATGACAACCAGCATGTAGTTGATTCAAATGCTTTTAGTGGGAGTGATATCAAACCAGTACCTACAATGCTTATTATCGATGCTAAGTTCTCCAAGCAGACAAATTTTTTTTCTTTTTGTGTCCAAAGACCACAAATGCTTGTTGCACTGGATTTTTTGCTGGCTGTGGTTGAGTTTTTCGTTCCATCTGTTTCTAGCATGCTATCCAACGGGGAAGATAAGAACTCTTTGCATGTAATTGATGCAATCATTCTGGATCAGTCAACTTACATGCAGCCGTTTGCTGAGGTGTCTGTCTCTCCTCGAAGACCTTTGATAGCTGATGATGAAAGATACGATCACTTTGTTTATGATGGCAATAGTGGAGTGTTGCTTTTGAAAGATAGACAGGGATCCATTCTCTCTGCACCTAGTACAGAACCGATAATCTTTGTTGGAAGTGGAAAAAAACTGCAATTCAAAAATGTGGTGATCAAGGTACTAGAGTTCACCTCGACATTTTTCTTGTACACTTAGTTGGATATAGAAATGGTATATGCCGCCCAGGACTTTAACTGCTTCTCTGATTTTTTTTTTGATTTAGAATGGGCAATACTTGGATTCTTGTGTATTTCTTGGAGCGAACAGTAGCTATTCTGCGTCAAAGGATGATCAGGTCTACTTGGAGGAAGAGAATGAAATTTATCACTCTAGCACTTCAAGAGAACGTATTAATGATGTACCATCTCAAGATACAATAGCTGATAGGTCCATGGAGTTTGTCATTGAGTTGCAGGTTATTCCTTTTCTGTTTCGCTCTTTTTATTGAATTGACAATAATTGCTTCTTATCTGTACTTGATTAAAAAGTCAACTAGAGTTATTTATTTGCATCTGTGATTTGGTTGACCTGGAATATAAATATTTTAGTCACTGCTTGTGTAGCACTGTATTTGCACGTGAGAGAGGATGTATTAGTGTTAAAATCGAAAATAGTTTCCTTCGAATAGTCATTTGAGTTTATGAGTTTGATGAAATAACTGGCCCACTTTTTTAAGAGCCTAAGTTTTTGGAATTCGTTGTTATCCTATAGAGAGCATAAGCAGTCTACCGATGAGCTCAAGAGCATGTTGCTAGTATAGTCTCTAGGTAAATGACAGATTTCTCAGTTATTTCCATTTGTTTAGTCTCTTGGTGTGTTTACATTGCTTTAGTTTCTTGGTGTCCATGGCAGGTGTCTTTAACAGATTGCTTCGTTCTTGGGTTTCACTCCTTTATGGTGTTCTAAGGATAAAATTATACAAATAGCACAGTAACCTTTTGGATGTGATCTTTAGTAGGAATAGCTGTTTCAGTCTGTGGAAAGTGAGGAAAAGATTTGAAGCATTTAAGATTTTGTACTAATTATGCGTTTCCGGGTGTCCGTCCAACCAAATAACTCCTTGGAGTTGTTTGCTTTATTATCAGTAAAAGAAGAATGTCCACGCACATGCACACCATGCATTTATGTGTTCCCACATGCATAGAGGTGATGCATGCAACTGAGGAGTAAATTTCCGTTTAAAGACTTGTCATTGTTTGGGAAGAAAAACAACTGTTTTCAACCCAACAAAAGATGATGTTCCATTCAGTTCTCCATTATTTATGTTCCAATATTATCCTTCTGTACGGGAAAGCGGAACAGCTAAATGACAATTTTTTAGTGGAAAGTTACGGGTTACTCCAGAATGAATCTTTTCACTTTTGCTGCTGGTCAAATATGTTATGAGACTAATAGGAGGAAAAATGGATTCTTGCTTAGTAATAAGAATATTAATGAGAAGAAAAGAGTATTGTCACTTCAATTGCAAGATTTATGGAATAGAGGAAGAAACAAGAGGTCTAAGAGGGGTGCAAACCATGTGGAACAAAAGGGCAGTCAACCAATTAAATATATAGGAAAAAATAAAATCAACCCGAAACTTTATGGTTCTGTTAAATCTAAGGAAAAGTTTGAAGTATGGAAAATGGCAGAATTGAGATACAGCTTACCAAAGCATAACCTTGGTTCAGCTTGGCTTGCATGCTTCTTTGCAAAGATCAGCAGTGACAGATGGGCGTTTTGGTCCGTCGGTGGTTACCCAGTGGTAGTTTCCACTCAACCACATTTCTGAGACCAGAAATCCTTAGGAAATCCATGTATTCAGCCAACGTCTCTTTAGGAAATTAGTGTATTCAGCCAGTGTGTCCCTTTTAAAAATAATGAAGAACCAGTTCCTGACGATGTTCTCTGGAAGATGATTTGGTTTGACATGAACGTACTAGTCGGTTGCACTTCCTGCATTCTTTTTCCTATTGGGCCAAGTTTGAAATTCCAAGTACGCAGGTTTTGTAAACAAAATTTTAATTTGTTTGAGCAATGCAGGGAACTTCATATGGTGAGGGATAAAAACCAAAAACTGACATGTGAATGTACTGCTTCAAAGCATCTTAGTTCACTATACAGCATTCAGCTTTATACTATCCTACATTGCCTTTTGTGGGCGCTGCAGTGAATTTCTTTGTTCAGTTGCTGGGGCTAACATGGTCGAGTAATTTCTGTGTATCACCTGTAATTGTGGTATTTAATGCAGGCTATTGGCCCAGAGCTGACCTTTTACAATAAATCAAAAGATGTTGAATCTCTGGTTCTTTCTAACCAACTTTTGCATGCGCAGTTGGATGCATTTTGCAGGTCAGTTCCTCTTTAAGTGCTTTCCCATCCTTTTAAATTGCTGTATGTTGATCTTCTGAAGTCCTCAAGTTACAATAAAATCGGTGGGTGGTAGAGGTACCAATATTTACGAGAGTATATATACTTCTGTTTCTCTTCATCCTGCAAGTATAAATGCTGGTTACAGCCTATATGTGCACATATCGTTGTTACTATTTTGCAGAGCCCTGAGTTTTGGAAGTTGTTTTCTTATCATGAAGCTTTGTAATGCTGAGTCCCATGACCAGTCCTATAACTTTGCTGTTACCTGTTTTAGAAATGGTTGACATGATTCTTGTATTTTCCGAAACTTGTTCCATATACTGTTTCGATTGGGTTTCAAAAGTTGAATGATAAATGTTCCTTTTTCTTTTTTTCATCATATATTTTCAAACTCTTTCAAATTGCTTTAGCTTTGACGATACTGGATATTTGGAATGTGTTTAACGAAGCTATGAGAAGATTACAGAAAGATGATATTTGATATGCTTATACTGCTGCTAGGTTTGTTTCAAGGGGAGATACGATTGAGATGAGCGCAAATGCACTTGGCTTGACTATGGAGAGTAATGGGATCACAATATTGGAGCCGTTTGACACATCCTTTATCTATTCAAATGCTTCTGGAAAGACCAATATACATTTATCAGTCTCGGATATATTCATGAATTTTTCATTCAGCATTTTGAGACTTTTTTTAGCCGTTGAAGAGGAAATTCTGGCATTTTTAAGGATGAATTCAAAGAAGATGACAGTTGTCTGCTCCCAGTTTGACAAAGTTGGAACAATAAAAAGTATGTCAACATGGTATTTATTAATATCATTATTGTTATGTCTTCGGTAGTACTGGAAGATGTCAGCATATCTAGAGTTAAATACTGATGACTTATTGCCTCGTTGTTGCACCCTGCAGATCCCTACACAGACCATGTATATGCCTTTTGGAGACCTCATGCACCACCTGGTTTTGCAGTTCTTGGTGACTATCTAACATCGTTGTAAGTGATAGCTCTTGTTAAAGTTTCTTCTCAAGATTGATGATATTTCTTTTCCAGAGAGATTACATAGATTTCCGTCCTTGGCATAAATGCTTTGGACAATGCTTCTGTATAAATTGACTAATCAGTCTTTCACATGATAGGGACAAGCCGCCTGCAAAAGGAGTTGTTGCTGTAAATACCAACCTTGCTAGAGTTAAAAGACCAATATCTTTCAAACTGATCTGGTCATCCTTATTTTCTGGGGATATTTCTGATGGAGGGGTAAATGATTCAGACTCGCCACCAAATGATGTTCTAAGTAAAAGAGAGAGCAGTGTGTCCATTTGGTTCCCTGAGGCACCCAAAGGTTATGTAGCGTTGGGCTGTGTGGTTTCTCCTGGGAAAACACAACCATCACCATCTTCTACTTTTTGCATCTTGGCCTCTTTAGTTGGTCCTTGTTCCCTGAGGGATTGTATTACAATCAAGATTGATGACACGTATGTGAAACTTCCAAGATGAAATTTGTGTTCTAATTCATTTTGCATTACATGCTCTTATATAAGTCATGGGAATTTTTGAGTAATTGTTTATACTGCACTGTGAGCAGTTCATAAATATGTCTATGTAAATGGAGGTGGTTAGCCTAAATGATGTCAGGTTGACATCTGTATGCTTCAGACGTAGAAAAGCTGGGTGTTACATGCATGCATGCTATTCTGTTAACTAATTCGTTGTATCATTTGAACAACCACTTGCTTTTGTTGGAGAACCATCAGTTCCAAAAAAACCTAGGCTCATCGGAAGTGGACTGAGAATATACATAATACATATCCACACCCACACCCAGACAGGCACACACCTGTATATAAAGCATAAACTCATGCACTTCCCCTCTCATGTTCGGAACTTTAACATTTAAGGTAATTATAGAAATATGGGTTAGCCAAGACTAGCAACTAAGGACCTTTGAAGCAACAGTTCTCTGATAACTAGTCTATTACACTAACAGAAATAATAAATTCGTGATTTGATACCTTTTTTCATGTGTGAACTATAGATGCCTATCAAGGTTGTCATTCTCACGGGTGGATAATTCTGTCGGCACTTTCTTACCTGCGGATCCTGGAAGTTTTGACTTAAAAGCTGGAGCATATGACTTGCGTCATATGATATTTGGGTTGTCAGAAGACACTAAGAAAACACCTTCAAGCTCAGATGCCCAAGTTTCTGCTTCTGGTCGTACACACTCACAGCACTCTGTTAGATCATCAGCTGTAAATTTTGGCCGGCATTTTGAAGCTGTTGCTAGTTTTAGATTAATATGGTGGAATCAAGGCTCAAACTCTAGGAACAAGCTATCCATTTGGCGCCCAGTTGTCCCACAGGGGATGGTATATTTTGGTGATATTGCTGTTAAAGGGTGCGTGATGGTTGTGAATTTCCAATTGATAATGTCAATATTTTCATAGAATATATATTGAATTTATATTGTTATTGCGACTTAGGTACGAGCCTCCAAATAGTTGCATTGTTCTTCATGACTCTGGAGATGAAGAGGTTTTCAAAGTGCCTCTGGGTTTCCAGCTGGTTGGGCAAATCAAGAAACAGAAGGGAATGGAGAATATATCTTTCTGGCTTCCTCAACCTCCCCCAGGTTTTGTTTACCTAGGTTGTATTGCATCTAAGGGCACTCCAAAGCAGGACGAGGTCAGCGGATTAAGATGCATCCGCAGTGACATGGTCACTGTGGATCAGTTTCTGGAGGAACCTGTATGGAATACATCGGATGCCAAGTTTACAGCAGAACCATTTAGTATTTGGCTTGTTGATAATGAGTTGGGAACCTTCATTGTTCGTAGTGGTTCCAAAAGGCCTCCAAGAAGGTTTGCTTTAAAGCTGGCAGATTCAAGTGCGCCAAGTGGTACAGATGATATCGTCATTGATGCTGAAATCAAGACATTTTCTGCAGTGCTCTTTGATGACTATAGTGGCTTGGTATGAATCCCTATTCCAAGGACCTCCATTTGATGTCATTGATGGACTGGTTTCTTCAGCCCTTTTTTTATGTGTTTGTGTTCTATATGACCGATATAAGATTCAACTTGTTAGATATTACAGAGGTTTAGTGAGCACCATGCCGGATCTCTCTACTATTTCCTTCTCTTCCACTTTGGCCAATATGAGTTCACCTGGTACTAGCAGTTTTATCGCATGCCAAACCATCTCGTGTTTGGAAATCAGTGCTGCTTGTAAAAATGACTAAATGTAGTGATTAGTTTAGTTGTAGGGAATGAACTTTGAGCTCAAACATCTCTTGTTTGGGGGAGTCTTCATGTAGAAAATCATTGCATTCACCTGCGACAACCTTCTAGGGACTGCAAGGAAAGTGTGAGATGCGATGTATGGTTAGTTTTTAATGGCACCATGAGTCAAGTTATCAGAGTTTGCATGCAACATGCCTGGGCCGAAGCTTTATAGATTAAGATTTGCAGTCTAAACTTTTCAGGTGTAGGAAAGCAAGATCCAATCATGCCATGGTCTCTTCTTGAGGCTTGCCTCTCTTTAGATGTGGCTCCTAGTTTGAGAAAAATATGTCCACCTTGCGGCAGGTTTTTGTCCTAGTAATTTGTCTGTTATGAAGCTGACTTGTCATATTAATGAATCACACTACATAACCTCTAGTACATTTCCTCTTTGTAAAACTACCATTCATCTTAATAGTCATGGATATGTCCTTAATCAATAGACAAGTAGGAATGAAAAAAAAATTTATGACCTCTTTCTTTGAGGTTAAGTTGTTCAAATTTTGTTTGAACTAATTTTATAAAGTTGGCGTCTTTTGGGGAGTTATAGTAGCTGGTTGGGTATAATCCATCGTTCATTATTATTTCTTATTAGACTCCGCAGCAGACAATGCAGAATCTAGCCTCTCTACCCCTTATGCTTCTGGGCTTTCTTATCTTTGTGACCTCTAAATACAGCGGTATTTGTGGTGATGTATGAACCTTTTTCTCATAATCTTCCTTTGTTTTAAATAAACATTTTAGTGAAATGAAATGAATTTTCTTAAGGTGCCTTTTTGAAAAGTGTACTGTTTCGTATCGGACTATATTTATCAGTTAGAGCTCAGCAAACCTGTATTGTCCAACATGGCCATTTGATTTCAATTATTTCGCTCATCAATTTTTTCTCCTGGAATTTTGCAGATGGTTCCACTGTTCAATGTATCTTTCGCTGGAATAGGGTTTAGTTTACATGGAAGAACTGACTACTTGACTTCCACTGTCAACTTCTCTTTGGCTGCACGATCATTTAATGATAAATATGATTCTTGGGAGCCCCTTGTTGAGCCAGTAGATGGTTTTTTAAGGTAAACTGTTCTACTTCGTGCTTCAAATTTCCTTTCAATAATTTGGGAACGATGATCTTGTCTTCAGAAACTGTTACCAAATGCAATCATTGTTTCATCCCCAATTGCTCTTCAACTGGCTTAAGGTTTCATGAAAAAGGTAGAAGAACTGTCTCTGGATTTGGAAACAGAACATCTGTCTTCCACCATTGGGACGTTCAATAATTAAATTTCGGGTTTTGTATTCTGGTTTTGTGTGGCACGTGAATGTTGGATATGAGGATTCATCCGTTGGAAGGTGAATATGATTTTTTATTTCATTCTAAATCACAAAAGGTGTAGTAGTGGTTCCTGTTAAGTGATTACTTATTCCGAAAGTTTTTTTTTTTGATAAGGAAAGCTTTATTAAGATAAAAAAGAGAATACAAAACCAAACAAAAGGAAGCGGGATAGTACAAAAGGCTGTACTGAACCATCTACAATAAACAGGTTAAAAAACTGATAAAATCACTGAAGTCTACAAAAGGAGAACCCAACACCCCATTAGCCCATAGGAACAAAGTCTGCATCATTTTGCCTTTCAAACAAACTAAGGGCAGCCCCAAATTCTCAAAGCACCTTCCGTTCCTCTCCTTCCATAAGCTCCACCAAAGACATAAAGGTATCATATTCCACACAGCCAACGCCAAAGGATTGTTGAACTTCCTCTTCCAGCACTTTAGCACCTCGCCCACCCTCTTTGGCATCACCCACTGATAGTTAACAATACTTAGAACGTGCACCCACAACTCTCTGGCTACCGAGCAATGGATAAGCACGTGATCTACTGATTCTCCATCGCCCTTGCATAGAAAGCACCAGTTAGTCAAGTACATCCCCCTCCGCCTTAGGTTGTCAATGGTTAAGACCTTCCCATGGGCCGCTTCCCAAACAAAGAACGAAACTTTTGGTGGGACAACAGTCTTCCAAATCTGCCTCCACGGAAAGACATCTCCCGTACCCCGAACAATAACCTCATACATCGTCTTAACCGAAAAGACCCCATTCTTGGCACCTTGCCAAAGCATTTTATCATCTCCACGTCTCCTAATAGCCATAGAGTACAACTTATTCCGAAAGTTTTAATCTGATGGGAAGAAGTGAAATGGAATATTTAAGTGGTTTTTTTTGTGGGAGGGGGGGGGGAGCCAAGTTTTCGAACTTTTTGCCATTACTCTGATACCACGTTGAATCACCAATTATCCTAAACATTTAAATTGATGGGAAGATATGAATTTAATCGTTTAATTTATATGATCTACCTCTTTTTGAGGCTTTTCTTTCTTCCCTTCAACATCTTCTTTAAATTTATGTTTAGTAGGAGATGGAAAATGCTTTTAATGCTTTTATAGTGATAGTAATAGTGTGAAGATAATATGGTTTCCATCTTTACCTCTGAATTTTAGCTTTTGGTCCTTGGCAAATTTTATAGCCACTTGCAACCAAGGTAACTTTATCCCTTTATCCTTCCCTCTATTTATTTTTTTAAAAGAATATATTCAAAGGTTTTCAAGGGGTAATTTCTCATTTAACCTGCTACGTCCAAATTATATATTTCTGTTCACTGCCTCATTTATAGTCACTTTGCAGGTACCACTATGATCGTAATTCTCCGGGTGCAGCTTCTCAGTTACGTGTTACCTCAACTAGGGATCTAAACTTAAATCTCACGGTGTCTAATGCAAATCTGATGATTCAAGCTTATGCAAGCTGGAACAATCTTAGTCATGTCCATGAATATGATAAAAAGAGAGTAAATCTCTTCTTTCTCCTCTCATTTTATGTATTTTACATCTATATTTATTGTTTCTTTTTCATTTATTGACTTCTATGTCTGCATTTGCTTAAATTTCCACCCTTCTTTTTCCCCGCCACCCCTAACATGGACACCATATTAAATAGGAGGCATTTTCTCCGACTAATGGTCGAAGATCTATCATTGACATCCACCACCGGAGAAATTATTTTATAATCCCACAAAACAAGCTTGGTCAGGACATCTACATTAGAGCTACTGAAATAAGGGGTGTCATGAGTGTAATTTGGATGCCGCCTGGGGATATGAAGCCTGTGGAAGTTCCAGTCTCAAAAGCCTTGTTAGATTCTCACTTGAAAGGAGATGTTTTAAGAAAAGTTAGAACAATGGTGACCGTTATCATAGTGGATGCACAGGTATGATGAGTCACTTTTATTCTTTTTTTTTTTCTGAGAAGAGCTATTTTTTATTCTCCTTTGTCCCCAAAATATGTGTTTCTTTTTTTCTGGATTGTCCTAGATAAGTGTCTACTTGCTAGAACTTGAAGCATTTATCCTCTATTTCATATAGTGCCTTTGCCTTTTTGAAAATCAAGTAAGAAGTAGTACTTGCCGTCAATACAAAGTGAATCGCAGGATAAAAGAGTGCCATACTTATTCCCTTCCTTTACTACTTGTGGCATTTAGGACGAAAGTGTATATCTTTGCAGCGGGTTTTCTTCTATTATTCATTTACTTTGATATACCTGTAATGCAGATCCCAAGACTTGAAGGCTTAACTTTTTCCCAGTATACTATAGCAATTCGTCTTACTCCAGACCAGAACCACTCTACAGAAACACAGCTTCATAAACAAAGTGCACGCACGTGTGGAAGCAGTTCAGATAACTTCTTCTCTTCTGAAGTTGAATTGGTCAGCTGGAATGAAGTATTTTTCTTCAAAGTTGATTCGCCAGTATGTAATTCTTTTTTGGCCTTATTAATTGTATCTTTTCGAGGAATATCTGTTTCCTTTATGTCTTTTCATGAGTTGTAATTTCCTTAGAAGCTAATCTTTGAGCTTGTTGTGATATTCAATTCCAGTGATTATATTTTTTCCTTCGCTTCGTGTACATCTTGTCTAGCCCTTCTTTTGTTTTCCCATGGCCACCTGATGACTTTCTCTTGCCAAAATTTGTGCAGGACTACTACTTGGTGGAATTAATTGTGACAGACATTGGAAAAGGTATTTCTTTGAGTATGCGGTTCTATTACCCAATTGTTGTGCTGTTTCCAAGTCTATTGTTCTTGAATTATTGAACCATGAATTTTTTAAGAGCATTTCAACATATGGCATATTCAAATATTGTGGAGAGAAGTCCTTGGGAGACTGCAGTTAGGCTCATTCCTTACAATTGCCAACCTGCGGCCACTTCAGGAGAAGGAATGCTTGGTTTGCCAGTTTTCAACCATCTTAAGGAGCTTCCAAGGTGATCTGCATTTGGCTGCAGCCCAACAATATGAAAACCAGGCTTGAGTTTATCTGGCTTAGGCATTGTCTATGTAGGGTCTTGAAGGTTGTAGGAATGCTGTCCTGTTGTAGATACTATATCTATGCTCTCTTCAAGGGAAGACTTCATATTGAACCAGATTTTTCAGGAAGTGGTCTCATTCTTGAGTTCTTCTACCCGCAAGGTGTCTTCCCATGCTGTTTCTGGAGCACGGACTGAGCATTTCTTTTGCTACGGTGATGCAGTCCGGTAAGCCAGAGGTAGGAATTCAAAAGGAGATTCTGGCATTGATGATAGCAGGAGACTTTTGAAAGGCGAAGAAACGTATAGGGGACGAACTGCATATTGGTGGCGGGTGATGCGATTCCCAGCAAGGTGGCAATTATGGCGTCAATCCCAGCTGGCAGTTGTAAGGATAATCCAGGTAATATGTCGGTTTCGGAAGAGGATTTGATTTGGAATCATATGCTGGGTCTAAGGAGACAGCTTGATGGGCTAGTGGATTTGTTGCGAAATAAGAAAGAGCATCAGTTTGTTCAACTGAAGCAATTCAAGTGCCAGGTGTGTGGGTTCTTAATGAAAGCCCATAAGGCCTCGTCCCATCAGACTAAGGAGGATGGGAGAGATTTTTAACGATCTAGGAGAGCAGATAATGTGCATAGATGGGCTGAATGTAATCAATGGGCTCGTTAATCATTTGGACTGTGAGTCAATGGATTTGAGCCTCAACACTTAGTGTGCAGGCTGGTTTGGGCGAGATTATTAGGGCTATGTTTGCGTACTAAAATTTTATCATCATTACAAAACACTCCTCACTTTTTCATCAATTTCCACACTTTTTCACCCTCCCATAAACTTTTTCACCTTTTCGCCAACTTTTTCACTCTTCATTTTTTCATCAACTTCAATACTTAAAATTTTAACCACCATAAAATTTTGTTTCTCAAACACACAACCTAGGTCTGGGTGTAGGGTGGGTTGTGGGTCAAATATGGATAATGGCGTTGTCTCGTGTGAGGTTGCTAAGATCACTAGTGGGTCATTACCGATACATGTGCCGGCTGGTTTGGGGCCACCTAGAGCCACAGAAGACGCCATCGGGATGGAGGAGGATGACGACATCGGCTTGACCTCGTTGACCCATTCCATTGCTGGGAAGGCAATGGTTAGTGCCGACAGTGCTCACCCGGCTGTGGGGGTGGTGTGCTGGTCCGACAGGGGATGGTCGACGTTGAAGATGACCCATCGGCGACTTCTGTTGACAGATCTGGCGACGTAATGGGTCAGGTATGCCAGAAACCTGATTCTATGTCTACCTAGCCACCCGAGTCACTGTGAGCAAGCTCAAAGTTGATCAGATCCCATGTTGGGCACATGTTCCAAGTGCCGGCTGTGTCTACACTATGTCACGAGTCATCGGAAGGTCTGGGCAAGCATGTTTTTCAACCAGCGACAAATGTGCATTTTAGGAAGAGATTTACCGCCGGGTTGGGGCTGGTTGGAGATGTGTTAGATGCTACTGTGGCTTCTAGTTCACATCAGGGTGCTGGTTTTATTGATTTTGGGATGCTGGATGTGGGGGGAGGATCTCCGACGGGTTTGTTAGTTGGTACATAGGGGCCACATGACCATTTTGGTAATATGACCGATATGGCAGATAGTGCACTGGTTTGTGGGGCAGATGCTGTTAATGAGCTGGAGGTGGAACCATTGGTTGTGTGCTTTCCGAATGGAATGCAACTGGAAGGATTCAGTAGTGCAGCGATGTCGGATTGGGCTTTGGAGATAGTGTCTTCCTTTCGACACATGTTGGCATGTGGGGGACATGAAAATGAACTTATGAAACTTTTACATGCCTTGGAGAAAGATAGAATGAGAACTTCCTCAATGTCACCGTCTAGGAAGGGTAGGCATGGAGGGAGGGCGTTGTTACATTGTGAATGAAGCCAAGAATTTCGAGATGGAATGTTAAAGGGTTAAATGATAGGGTTAAGCGTTATGGTGTGGGGAATTTATTGCGTGGGTGGAAGCCGGACTTAGTGTGTTCGCAAGAGACTAAGATGTTTATGGTGACACGGAGGTTGATTAGGCAGTTGTGGGGTGGTCCTCATGTGGATTGGTGTAGTTTAAAGACAGATGGTGCCTCGGGAGGGATTTTACTATTATGGGATTATAGGGTGTTAGAGAGGGTCAACTCCTATGTTGGTACGTATTCGGTTTCGATGATGTTTCGGAATGTTGAGGATAGTTACTTGGATGTTTTCTGGGGTTTATGGCCCTAATGATGATGGCAGTAGGAGAATTTTATGGGAATAGTTGGTGGGTGTTTTTTTGATGGTGGAACCTCCCTTGTTGTATTGCAGGAGATTTCAATGTTGCTAGGTTTCCTAGTGAGTGCTTAGGCTTAGGTGGGATTGGAAGAGATATGGTTGAGTTTTCAGAATTCATTAAAGAAAATGGATTGTTGGATCTTCCTTTGGGGGGTGTGTTTACGTGGTGTAATAATAGATACAATCAGTCTTGGTCTAGAATTGATCAGTTTTTAATTAATTCAGAATGAGAGGCTTTGTTCCCTGAAGTTTCTCAGAAAAGGCTTCCAAGTTTTTCGACCACTTCCCTATCATTTTGGAGAATCTTAGATCTGGGAGAGGGAATAAGCCTTTTCGGTTTGAAAATATATGGCTTAAGGCGGATGGTTTTATGGAGAGAGAGAAAGAGAGAGGGTGGTGGGGTTCATATGTTTTTTCGGGGTCTTCTAGTTTCGTGCTGGACTTGAAGCTTAAGGCTTTGAAAAAAGATCTCAAGGTGTGGAATCAAGAGGTGTTCGGGGATCTTGTATTTAGAAAGACTACTTTATTAGGTGAATTGTCTTCATTGGATTCTTTGGATGAAGGGGTACTCTAGATGAGAAAGGAAGGGAGCGGAAGTTGGCGGTGATGGGGGGATCTAAATCAGTTCATTGAATTGGAGGAAGTACATTGGAGACAGAAATCACGAGCTCTTTGGTTGAAGGAAGGGGATAGGTGCACTAAATTTTTCCACAGAGTCGCCAACTCCAATAGGAGAGTTAACACTATTTCAAGCCTGGAGGTATAGAGGGTTCTTGTTAAGGATCCGGAGTTGTTTCTACAAAGATTGTCGAGTTCTATGAATCATTATACCATGAATCTTATGATTAGCTGCCTTCTTTTGATGAGGCGGAGGTTTCAAGAGTTGTACATAACTTTAATGGGGATAAGGCATCGGGCCCGAATGGTTTTTCTTTAGCTTTTTTCCAGTCATGTTGGGAGGTGGTCAAGGGAGATGTGTTGGCCATGTTCAATGAATTTGCACAGAAGAGAAAGTTTGTTAGAAGTCTGAATGCTACTTATATTGTTCTTATTCCGAAGAAAGTGGGAGCGGTTGAGTTAAATGATTTTCCTCCTATAAGCCTTGTGGGAGGGGTGTATAAGATCCTTGCTAAGGTGTTGGCTAACAGGTTGACGGTGATGTTGCCAAAAATTATTTCTCCTTCTCAGAATGCCTTTGTGCAAGGTAGGCATAATCTGGATAGTGTTGATTGCTAATGAGTGTATTGTCTCGAGGATAAAATCGGGTGTTGCAGGTTTATTATGCAAATTGGATATTAACAATGCGTATGATCATGTCAATTGGGGGTTTTTGATGAATTTGTTGAGGCGATGTGGGTTTGGTGGGAAATGGTGCAATTGGATTAAATTTTGCATCTCAACTATAAAGTTCTATGTTATGGTTAATGGTTCCCCTTTTGGTATTTTTGGGGGTTCTAGGGGTTTGCTACAAGTAGATCCACTCTCTCCTTTGTTGTTTGTTATTGTTATGGAAGCTCTTAGTAGGATGATGAATGAGTTGGTGGTTGGAGGGGCGATGGGGGGTTTTGATATTGGAGGACGGGGAGGTACTGTGGTGTCTATAATTCATTTGTTATTTGAGGACGACACTCTAATCTTATGTGGGGCGGAGGATATCCAAATTCTTAGTCTTAGATGTTTACTTCTTTGTTTTGAGGCAGTTTCTGGACTGAAGATTAATCTATCTAAGTCTGAGGTTATTCCTATTGGGAGAGTTGAGAATGTTCAGTAGTTGGCTGCTATTCTGGGGTATTCAGTATCTTCTCATCCAATGACATATCTTGGCCTTCCTCTTGGTGCCAAATTTAAGAGTGTTCGTATATGGGATGATATAATTGAGAGAATGGATTGCAAATTAGCTGGTTGGAAGCGTCTTTATCTTTCAAAGGGATGACGGATTACATTGATTAAATCAACTCTTGCTAGTCTTCCAACCTATTTTATGTCTCTTTTTCCTATTCCTATTGTGCTGGCAAATAGGATGGAGAAATTACAAAGGGATTTCTTGTGGAGAAGTGGAGGAAATGAGCATAGGTTCATCTTGTTAGTTGGGCCAAAATTTGTTCCCCTATTTTTGTGGGTGGTTTGCGATTTAGGCTATTGTCTTTATATAATCAAGCTTTGTTAGGGAAGTGGTTGTGGAGGTTCGTCTCAGAGCGGGATACTTTATGGAAGATAGTAATAATAGCAAAATATGGTACTGAGGTGGGAGGTTGGAGGACTCTTGTGGCTCAAGGCTTGTATGGTGTAAGTTTATGGAAGTATATTTCGAAGGGATGGAATTTCTTCTTTGCGAATACAAAAGTTTTGGTGGGGAGTGGTAGTAGAGTTCGTTTTTGGTATGATTGTTGGTGTCGTGAACAAGCTTTGATGTTAGCATTTCCTCATCTCTTTTCCTTATCCAGGTATAAGGAGGGGGTATTGGAGAATTAAATCGATGTTAGCTTTGGTATGCCTGTTTGGAATGTTCAGTTTTCTTCGTACGTTTAATGATTGAGAATTGGCTGAAGTTTCGACTTTTCTTTACACTTCTTTACACATCAAAGATACGAGGAGGAGTTCTTGATAGATTACTTTGGGTGGGTTCTAAGAATGGATCTTTCTCTGTTAAATCTATGTATGGAATTCTGGTGGGTGCTGTTCCTATGGATTTTCCTCGGCGCCAGTTATGGAGGACTTTATCACCTTCAAGAGTTTTGTTCTTTGTGTAGGAGGCTGCTCATGGGAAAGTTTTGACCATAAACAATTGCTTGACAGATTGGTGCTATTGTAGATGTGACGTGGAGTCAATGGATTATATTCTACTTCATTGTTCATTTGCTAGAGGATTGTGGTCGCATATGTTCTCTATATTGAATTTTCCTTGGGTTATACCTCGTAGGGTGGTTGAGGTTTTTAGGTGTTGGAAGAGGAAAATTGATGACTCGACAGCTTTGGTGGTGTAGAAAATGATACCTTCCTATATTTTGTGGTGTTTGTGGAGGGAAAGAAATAATCGTTGTTTTGAGAATCAGGAGTTATTGTTGGAGTGCTTAAAGAGTCAGCTGCTGCAGTCCGTTTTCCTTTGGTCTAATGCTGTGTTGGGCTTCCCTTTTATGGATATTTCAGATTTTTGTAGCTTTCTAGCCTGTATGCTTTATCAGTACAGTCTTTTGTACTGCTAACTCTCTTTTATTTAAATAAAATTTTAACTTACCTATATAAAAAAAATATTGTGGAGTTTCCCTACCCTGAATATTAAAACGAGGTACTCTACTTTCTTTACCTTTTGGTATGCCATGTTAGGGAAGAGTGATGCACTTACCATCACTTAATTGACAGTTATGTTCATGGTGCTCAGTCGCTTCGAAATGGGTCATTATAGTCAGCGGAATACTGCATTTCGTATTGCTGCTTTGCTTCTCTAAATTTTGAGCATTAGAAGAAAGCCTTGCAATCAGAAGTCTTTTGAAGCATCAGTCGCGTTGTGCAACCTGGCCAGGCCGAGTCAGAAAGGCTTTGATGACTCAAGGCTCATATTAGGGAAAGGAGAGTGAGGGGAAGACCGAGGAAAGGCATGTAGATGGAGGATCTTATGTTATAAATAAGAAGCACTACACAAAAGGATGCAAGCTACACAAGGCTGACAATTAGCAAAAAAATAGAAACAAAGTGTGCAATAAGTTATCATGGGCCTCATCCTCTCAGGAGCTCTCCTTTGGATCCAAATATTATTTTACATGTGTGCTGATTACTGAGTATATATTAATCTGCAGTTTTGAAAAGGGTCCTTGACAAGTGGTATCAATAGTGCTTGTCTTCTTCTTTTCTGGTCACTACACTTGCGCTAAGTGATTAAGCAACAGTTTACAAAGAAGGGGGGGAGACGAAAAAGAAGAAGAATACTGAACTATCAAGGTCCTGCTGCAGAACAGCACCAAGAACCGTGATGTTACTGTGAACTATTTCATTAATTGGCACTGTGTTAGGGAGCAGCTTCGACATAAGATGTGACATGCATAGGGATGGACTTATGGCATTTATTCGTAATTTGTGCAATTGACAACTTGTAATTCTCTAGTAGTTTAGAATGTCCTGCCTAGTACGTATCTTATTTATGTTACTTTTCAGAATCTAAAACTCATTCCTAGCGATGCGTTTTAGTTAGTTGTCGTTAAGCAAATTCTACATTTTCATTGTATACTCGATGTCTGGTATTACAGGTGATCCAATTGGATACTTTTCAGCCCCCCTGAAGCAGATATCAGTAAACATCCAAGATGGTTCATATTCACTTGATTACATGAACAAATTGACGTGGATAAACTTATCCTCAACTACGGTGAATGTTATTCTCGATATTTTGTATTGCCTTTCATTCTGTATCTATCGTACATGATTGAACACATTATTACGTCCATTCAGAGCAAATAGTGAAGCACCCATTAGGTGACTTCAATCTGAGTTTATGTTTTTTATGCAGAATCTGATTCAGAGTGATGGTTGTGAACGTTCACGTGGGAGAATAAGGTGTGCTATACTCATGTCTCCCACTGCTGAAGTTGAGAACAGCACTCAACCCGGAATTCATGATGGAAAATCAGGAAATATTCAGATTAGTCCTAGTACAAAAGGGCCTTGGACTACTGTGGGGCTAAATTATTCTGCACCTGCTGCTTGTTGGCGATTCGGCAATGATGTTGTTGCAAGTGAAGTAAGTGTCAGGGATGGTAGCAGATATGTTAATATTAGGTCTCTGGTTTCAATTCGTAACAATACAGATTTTACACTTGATTTATGCCTCGCATCCAAAGCTTCAACAGAGGAAATGAGA
Organism: Myrica gale; assembly: GCA_963930655.1. NCBI lineage: Eukaryota > Viridiplantae > Streptophyta > Magnoliopsida > Fagales > Myricaceae > Myrica > Myrica gale. The sequence continues at coordinate 16,349,981 of OZ005620.1, forward strand.
CCACAGGATGATGCAAGTAATCATAAAAGTTTACAAATTGGTAGAGTTCAAACAGATGAATTCTTTGAAAATGAAGAGTACGACCCTGCTGTTGGTTGGGTTGGTCGCTTGGTTTGGTCAAGCCAAGATATTTCGCAAGGCCGAACTCCCGATCCAGTGAGTTGTTAATATTCCTCACTTGCCTCTGAATGATTGTGATATAGAATGCTTTTCATTTTTATTAATATTTTTCTTCCACATACTGTGCTTGAACCCTTAAACCAAATGTTCTCATCCTTGATTAGTTTAACCTCTCATAACCTTGGAGAGGAATAATCACAGTTGGCTATAAGTGCTCGTGTCATCTACACTGCTGAAGTTGCAGTTAGCTGAGAATTTTTTTTTATTATTATTTCCCTGGTCGGTAATTTTTTTTCCCTGATTTCTTGACACCGCCAATTGTTAACGGAGATATATTGAGGATTTTTAGGAGATTTCTTTTTAGCAATTTTATTCTCGATTGTTTCATTCCTTATAGGTTAGCTGTACATATGGAATTGGGTAGTGTATTTCCTTATCAAGCAATCCTTGTACATTTGTTTCTATAAATAGAGAAGACCCAACGAGGGAGAGGCATGCAGACCAAATTTGTCACTAGTATGTTGGGACTGTTAAGAAATCAAGTTTTGCCATTTTTTTCCTCTTGTTTTTCTTTGTCTAAGTTGCCTAAATAGATGTCCCTGTAGATCAATTTTTTTTTAAGTCAGCAAAAGTAATTTTTATCAAAACAACACAAAATTCTGGTTGTAAGGCTTTATTAACATGTTGTTGCATGCTTTTGTGGATTAAACCGGTTATTCTATTACAGTTGTTAGTTTTCCCAAAAGATATATCGCTTTTGGTTGTGCAATTGAGATGTTATAGTTATACTAAGTTTTTGTTTATCACTGTCGATCCCTTAAATATCTATTTGGGCTTATGAAAGTTTTTGCTAGAAATCTGTTATATTTCCAATCCACGTTAGTGGTGATGTTACACCTTGATCAGGAAGAGCAAGGGAGATATGGTTTTAGAGTTAGTTTAGAAGGATCAATGTCTGAATGGGAAAAGGCTGTCATCGGTCAGACTTCTGAGCCAGCCTTATTCCATTCCTTCTTTTCATCGTGTTTCATGTAGCCTCAACCTATGTCCTTTTGGAGCTTCTTTAATTTATTCCATGTTTCTAGGGCAATAACATCTGCTCTGCAGTTGACTTATCTTTCTTGACCGACTGCAAAGTGGATAACTGATCCTGTTATATATTGGCGTGTCTTTATCCTGTATCATTTTGGTCCTAGCAACGATTTGTATACTTTCTGATGTAATGGGGCCACATTTAAGTTTTTAAACAGTTAAAAGTGCACAAAGTTTCTCTTCCTGATTTTTTTGTGCTTCATTGTCTCAACAATCTCATTTTTCTGCTCTATTCCAGGGGCAGGCTTAGGGTTTTGCAGTTTTGCATTCCTTAGAGTCGAGGATAAAGTCTCAGAATTCCTTATTCCCAGAAAGGCCATGCGAAGTGTTTGATTGTTAACATTTTGGAGTGTTGGAGTTGGTGAAAAAGTGAAGAGATAGATGGTTTAAATGAATTTTTTATATTTATTATAGTGAAAAGGGATGATTTGATGGGGAGAGAAAATATTTTATAGTTATTATATTAGGCAGCCCAAAATTTTTGCTAACAAACACCACGTAAATGTTTCGCTAAACATCTCTGTAAGTTATGAATTACAATATGTAGCTGTGTTTGTTTGTTTGTTTGTTTTCTTTTTTCTTTTGAAAGGTGACACAATCAAAAAGGGATTACAACACAAATGATTTATAGGAAACAGAGTAGAAAAAGAGAAGAGCAGTAAAAAATAGCATCAGAGGTGGACATGTGTAAGGAATTCCAACTGGTGGGGTTAAATAGCCTGTATAGATTTGCAGGATGGTGATCCTTAGCTAAAAAATCTGCTACTTTCGTAGTACATGTCCAGCACCTACTCTCTGCCTTAGGAGGCATGGTCTGATATCTAATGCATGACCATAATGGTAAAGAACAAAGAGTCACCTAACCTATAATAACAGCAGTGGCTTAATGTTCGGTGAGATGCACTCATTAATGAGGCATCTGACTCTAACAGAGCCAAGTTGTGTCCTGTCATTCATACAATTTACTAGCTTGGGGAAAATGTGAGTAGTATATATTGTGGATCTTGGAAGACTTTTTTTGCTCATCTTAAGGATTTTATGCAAATGAGATGTTAATTGTAGTCCCCGCAAGTGTTTGGACGTCAGAATTATTGTTTCTGGAAACTTCTATAGTGCTATCACATAATTTTAATGTAGGTCTCATTTTGATTGACGGAATGGAGATTGGGCAAGGTCTTGAAGTGGTTTATGTTTTGGTAAGGGTATAAGTTCTTCTGTGTGTAAGGCCCATGTTCGATTCTTGTTAATGGGTGTGACTACACAGGCGGAATTTGTTAGGGCATATTTATTGTTGGCTACTTCCCAACAACCTAAGCTTTTGGACTGCATGTCACAACCAAGGCTGGCCATGGCTTGACAGGGTCTTCTGATAAATTGCTTTTCATATAGTGCAGGAACATAACATTTTAGAAACTCGTTGCTATCCTGCCTTGGAAAGAGATTCATAGCAGCGTGTTTGTTTGTAATTCCGTATTATAGAAACTTTGTTTTCCATATGGTAATTCCAGCTTTACAACTGTAGAAGAGAGCAAATGATTTAGTTGTTGAAGAGCTTGTATAGTTTTCTTAGAGACTTGGTATTTTTTTGACCAGTTGAATGACTAAATTTGGCTTACACGCCATCAATTATGTAGGCAATTTCAGAAGCTGATATACCAGTGGGCTGGGAATGGATTGATTATTGGCATGTGGAGAAGACATCGAACAATAATGCTGATGGCTGGGTTTATGCTTCTGACGTTCAAAGTCTAAAATGGCCCAAGTCTTCTGATTCTTTGAAGTTTGGGAACCATGCAAGGCAAAGGAAATGGATCAGGAGTAGGAAACAAATATCATGTGACTTAAAGCAGAACATATCTATTGGACTATTGAAACCCGGAGACACTGTGCCCGTTCCTCTCTGTGTTTTGTTACATACAGGAATGTATGTCTTGCAATTAAGGCCTTATAATCTAACGAATCCTAATGAATATTCTTGGAGTTCAGTAGTTGACAAACCTGGTTACCTAGAGGATACCGGTGACCCAAACGTATGCTCTGAAATATGTGTGTCAGCTCTCACCGAGTCTGAGGCACTATTATACTGTACCCAGATTAGTGGAACTTCATCAAGTGGTTCTGACAAAGCATGGTTCTGCTTGAGCATACAAGCAAAAGATATTGGCAAAGACATTCGTTCCAATCCTATTCAGGACTGGAGCCTTGTAGTTAAGTCCCCACTGTCTATTACCAATTTTCTTCCCCTAGCTGCTGAATATTCTGTTCTTGAGATGCAAACAAGTGATCATCTTGTTGACTGTTCCAGAGGAGTATTTGGTCCTGGAAAAACTGAAAATGTTTACAGTGCTGACATAAGAAAACCTTTGTTCTTTTCACTACTTCCACAAAGAGAATGGTTGCCTTTACATGTAAGGTTTCTAATACTTCTTTTAACTGATGCAATAAGCCCTTCTCTCTTGGGATAAGGTTGTAATAACATTTGACCTTATCAATTTTGGTTGGTATAGGAAGCTGTTCCTATATCTCATCCACAGGGAACTGCATCTAAAACAATAAGCTTGAGAAGTTCAATATCTGGAAGGTTTGCATATTTGCTTCTTTATTCATTTTAAATTTAGATATAAATACCAAATTCGTCCCTTTGGTGTACGATTTTATCTATTAAGTCATTCGGCTTTAAAAATCATAAAATTAGTCCTAGAGGTCTGGCCCGTGTCTGCCGTTTGTCCCTCCTGACGCTTCCTTACACGTCTTTGTCACGCGGCCAAGTGACTCCTTTCTTACAACCTGTACACACACATCAGCAGCTCCTCTACGTCGGGCACGTCATAAAAAAAATGTGATCTCAGTCAGCAACCTCCCACCTGTGGCCTCCAGATTTTCCCTCCAACCTAGGAGTGGATGGAATATTTATGTAGATTCGTGTTTTATAGGTTTTTATGTAAAAATTGGTGAAAAGTTTTAAAGATATTTAATTTTTATTGGAGTTTGTAAAAAGGTATAGAGAAATGATTTGATGTAATTTTTTAATAAAAAAATATCGGAGTTTGGTGAAAGGTATTGGTGTTTGTGTGAAAAGTTGTTGGAGTTTGTGTTAAAAGTATTGGTGTTTGTGTAGGATTTTTTGATATTCGTTTTGTGAATGTGTTGTATTCATTGTATTTTAGAATACTTTTGCATAACAAACATGCCCTAAGTGTTCCATAGTGCCGTCAACCCTTTTGGCGGAACGGTCAAGGGGGGATCAACAGCAAACACAGGTCAGACCTCGGACTAATTTTTAGATAAAATTGTATACCACATGGACGAATTTGGTATTTCTCTCTTAAATTTAGTGCGCTTTTTTTCATTTTTGTGACTATATACTTTTTTTGTTCTCTTTGTATCCAACTTATTCCTTAATCATGGCATATGCAGGGTCGTTCAAATCATTCTGGAACACAATTGCGACAAAGAACAGCCATTGTTAGCAAAGATCATTAGAGTCTATGCTCCTTATTGGTTTGCAGTCGCTAGATGTCCCCCACTTACTTTTAGGCTTGTGGATTTACCAGGAAGGAAACATACATGGAAGATTGCTCTTCCTTTTCAGTCTAAGAAGAAAAACGAAGTATTATTTGAGGAAATAACTGAAGAGGAGATATTTGGAGGTGTCACAATAGCTTCTGTGCTGGATTTCAATAATTTGGGACTTTCAGTCTCTATTGCTCAATCTGGAAAGGAACAGTTTGGACCTGTTAAAGATCTGTCTCCCCTTGGAGACATGGTATTGCCAGTATCTATCTTCTATGATATAATAGTATTTTCAAACAGTGTGTTTATCTGAGAAAATTTCATTTTGTTGTTAGGATGGGTCATTGGATCTCTATGCTTCTGATGGTGATGGCAACTGCATACGGCTTTTTATTTCCACAAAACCGTGCCCATATCAGTCTGTTCCTACGAAGGTAATTAAGAATTTAGGAGCTTCTTACATCATGTTAAGTTAAGAGGGTTGTTGACCTTTTTGTTGTGTCAATAAATGTGGTGTTTTACTTATTAACCTCATTTTAGGTCATTTCTGTTCGACCGTTTATGACATTTACAAATAGAGTTGGCCAAGACATGTTTATGAAGTTTTGCAGTGAAGATGTACCAAAGATTCTTCGTGCTTCTGATTCAAGAACCTCCTTTGTACATCGTGAAACAGGCGGATTAGAGAATCTCCAGGTTAGTAGCTGTCTATTGTTGGAATATTGTTATCCTGTCGTGCATGTTTCAGAAGCGTTCTTTCTGCTTTTTGCTTTTGGCAAAAAGCTTCTTGCCTTTGAAATTAGCTCCAAATATTATATCCATTGTTGGATCTCTACTGCCTTTTACCTTGCCTTGAATGATAGTGGCTGTCAAATTAGATAAGAGTGGAGTTTTGAATGGTTCCCCACATTGGCATCATTTTTTTCAAAATAAATATGTTGCAGTGACAAAGCTTCAGTGGTTGAAGTTTATAATGCTCCCCTGGCAAGGGGGTGGCTCCAATAGTTTGGGCTTGGAGTCTGACATGGTTTCTCTTATGAGAGCATATGTTAGGTTTTACTTCGAGATGTATCCAACTGGCGAGAGATAGTTTTATAAGGTTTTTATGACGTGTGTTTTATTTTATTTTATTTTCCTTTCCTTTCCTTTCCTTTTTTTTTTTAAGTTGTGGGGGGGGGGGAGTACGAATAGTTGTCATGGTTTTAGAATTGGTTCATTGCATTAATTTGTGGGAATGATCTCTATTCGGTAAAACATGCATATCCTTGCATTTTGTTTCTGATGTTTTTAAAATGTTACCATTGTGGAGGGGTTCCTGGCGATAAAATTGGGGGCTTCATTTAATATTATCTCCTGTTTGTATTTTCACTCTTAGTCTAGCAGAACATGGTCAATTTTTCGAGAGGTGTTTAGAATTCAAGCGTGACTGTTGGTTGTTTGCATTTGCCTGCAAGATTATTAAAAAAAAAAGTTAGAAATAATAACAAAACTAGAAGGAACTTTAAAGGGAAACTAAAAAATTTCCCCAAAAGGAGAGAGAGAGAAGTGAATGAATGGAAATGAGGAACAATAAAGGTAGCAGGATTTACTTACCCCAAAAAACAGTAGCATAATTTTATAAAAGTTGGATGGTTTTTGCGGCTACACAGGGTTTTTGCAGTTTTTAGTTGAATTTCACATTTCAAAACCACGAAGTTCCATTTGCACATAATATCTTATGCATGATTAGGATATTTGTAATGGTTGTGGAATAATTTTTGAAACTTACTTGGTTGCGTTTTCATAACGGACACCAGGTTCAATTAGAAGATACCAATTGGTCATTTCCCGTTCAAATTGTAAAAGAGGATACCATTTACCTGGTTTTGAGGAGGCAGAATGGTACCCAGAGATTTTTGAGGACAGAGATCCGGGGCTATGAAGAAGGATCACGTTTTGTTGTTGTCTTCCGTCTTGGATCAACCAACGGTCCTATAAGGTATGTTTATGTTGGTGTTAGCCATTTCCCGCTGAGTCTAGATCTTCAGCTTATAGGTATGTTTATGTTGGTGTTAGCCATTTAACACTGAGTCTAGATCTTCAGCTTGTACTTCGACACTTATATTCATGCACGCACATTAACACATATATAGTGAGAGAAAGATTTTCCTGAACAGAATTGAGAATAGAGCACCTCACAAAACAATCAGCATTTGTCAGCCTGGACTTGGTAAAGATGCCTGGATCCAGTTGCAGCCTCTTTCAACTACAAATTTCGCTTGGGAGGATCCATATGGCCAAAGAGATATAGATGCAAAGGTTGTTGGCTATGATAGCAATAGCATATGGAAACTCAATTTGGAGAGGGCTGGATTAGTGTCTGCAGAGGAGCCGGAACTAGGATTGCAGTTCCAACTTGTTGAAATGGGGGATATTAAGGTTGCTAGGTTCATGGATCTCAGGACGACAGGGTCAAGTTCAGATCAAGAGAGCAGGTGTCCAACACTTGCTGGTATCTGGGGAAATTCTATCATACAGACCAACATGCAGAACAATGCTGCACCTGTAGAACTTACTATTGAACTGGGAGTTGTTGGGATTTCTGTTGTAGACTATAGACCAAAAGAGCTCTCCTACTTGTACTTGGAAAGAGTTTTCATATCATATTCAACAGGCTATGATGGTGGGACAACAAGCAGGTACAGCCTTTTATGTATGTTTTAATCATTGTCCTTTAACCCCAGACACAGGAAAACATTGTGCAATTTACTTTCTGTTGTCCCCATAAGCTAATGGTGTTTTCATGGTAATTGGACAAAAGAACTCTGATACTTTTGCGAGATGCACACTATGGGGTTACTGATTTCTGTTCTCTATTCTATTGGGTGGTAATTGACCGTGCAACAGCATGGAACATGGTGGTTCAGTTATCATGTGGGGGAATGCTCCCCATTGAAAGATTCAGAGCCTAGCGTTTTGTTCTAAAGTATTTGTGAGGTTCTGACCTTCGAACTCTAATACATTTTTATGTTATGTACACGAGAAGTGTAAGGGGGCAAGGTTTTATAGAGCTGCAAATTTCCTCCTTTTTCCACTAATCCATTTTGGCCTGACTTGCTGGTCATATGTTACTTTCGATCTGTGTCAATATCATCAAGGTATTGCGGAGCTTTTTTTTTATTATTGTTAAGAAAATTAGGGTTTATGTAGTTATGGAAAGGATTTGGTATTAGGGTTTGTGTAGTTATGGAAAGGATTTGGAGGGTTTATTGTGTTTGATATGTTTCATATACTCCACCGTGTATTGCTATATATATTGAACGTGTGAGGGAGAAAGGTTTACAACTTTCTTCTCTCTTTGTGGAATCCTAGTTTCTATAATACGGTGTCAGAACGCTAGGATTTTACATCTTTCCTGCCGCAGCTTCTTCCTCTACAATTCCATCTTGGTTTTCTACCTTCAACTCCAATTCCACTGCATTGTGATAATGAAGTTGTGCTGCATATTGCATCTAATCCAGTTTTCCATGAAAGAACCACACATTAAAGTTGACTGTCATTTTGTTCGTGACAAAATCATGACCGGAGATATATCTGCCCAATGTGTGAAATCTGGAGACCAATTGGCAGATATATTCACTAAGTTTGTTTGTCGTACACGGTTAAGTATATTGGTTCCAAGTTGGGCTTATATGACATATATGCTCCAACTTGAGGGGGAGTGTTAAGACAATTAGGATTTATGTAGTTATGGAAAAGATTTGTATTAGGGTTTGTGTAGTTATGGAAAGGATTTGGGGGTTTATTGTCTTTGATATTTTCCATATATACTCCACCATGTATTGCTATATATTTTTGAATGTGTGAGGGAGAAAGGTTAACAACTTTCTTCTCTCTTTGTGGAATCCTAGTTTCTATAACAATTATTATTATTGGATGAGTGACTCAAGGGGGGAGGGAAGAGTTGAACCAGTGACAAGGTTCCACTGTCCTGGTACCAGGGCATGGGCTATCCCTTTGGGTTAAGCCATTGGGAATTGTGCGCTGCCTTTTCATTTTGTCTTCTTCCTTTTTTTTCTCCTTATAAAGTGGTACGATGTTGATAGATGAACTTCTTAATGGAGTGGTCATGCTGCATACATAGACAATGGTGAAATGGCATCCTTCCAAATGAATTAATAGAATTTCTTCTATTATCCTGTCTATTGGGCGCTCTTCACTTCTTTCCTCTCAATTGAACCTCACTCCCATTGATTTTCATAAATAAAAAATGATGTTTCCAGCTGACAATCTCTCTGTCTTTTATTTGTGCCAGGTTCAAGCTTATACTGGGTTATCTGCAGCTGGACAATCAACTTCCTCTAACAGTAATGCCAGTTCTCTTGGCACCTGAGCAGACCTCTGATGTGAACCATCCAGTATTCAAGGCGACTATTACAATACGCAATACGAATACTGATGGGATCCTGGTCTACCCATATGTTTATATAAGGGTAATGCTTCTTTGAAAAAATTCTTGGAATGTAATTTTCTATCCTTGTACATGAGAGGGTATATGTCTACCATCTCATCACTCCCTTGTTGACGTAATAGGTAACTGAGAAGTGGTGGAGGCTAAATATTCATGAACCGATTATTTGGGCGTTATTAGATTTCTACAACAATCTTCAGCTGGATCGGATTCCTCAAAGTTCTAGTGTCACAGAAGTTGACCCTGAGATACGTATTGAGTAAGAATCTGGATTCTTCCCTCCATTGTCTATCAAAAGTGAAATTTCTGGAGATTACCCAAAACAATTATCCTTGCATGCAATTTCATCAAATTTTGGGCTGAGTGATGATGCCTAAAAAGTTGTGTTGGTGTGCCAAAAGAATCCACTATCCTTACTATTGACCATGGACTTTGATAGATATATAAAAAAGAAGGCTACCTCCTGACCACATGATAACATACGAATTGAGACCCAATGCTTTCTCTTTGAGTCATCAAATTTGGTGCTCTTTTTTCCCTAGTTTCCGTGGGGAAACATTTTCAATGGGACCCATGGAGCAATTCTTGGATAGAAAGCACTAGCTCCCGGTGAGACTTCATTTTTTTCTTGTGCTTATGTATGTTTCATACCAGATACGAAAGAATTGTGTTGTTTAGTATCTACAACATGAGTAAGAGCTAAATTTGTCTAAGGATTATTTGTGCTGTTTGTTAGGCCGTTCTTTAACCAGTCGATATATGCACACATATTCATTCTTGTTATAATTAGTGGTATCCGAAGTCAGATGCAAGAGATAGTGTTGTTTCTAGAAAAGTTACAAGTTGAATTTCCTGTTACATCTTGTTTTGGTGGTTTCCCGAGTTTTAAGTTTTCTAGTGCCAAAATAATTTTTTTGGAATGTGCAAATGAATTGTTGGTTTGATTGATTGAGATTTGATTGGAATGTGCGAATGAATTGTTGGTTTGATTGATTGAGATTTGATTTGGAGATCTTACGCTCCCCCCCCCCCCGGCCCCTGCATTTTCTCTTTCCAGGCTAATTGATATTTCAGAAGTAAGGCTTAAGGTGTCCTTAGAGACAGCACCAGCTCAGAGACCGCATGGCGTTCTAGGTGTGTGGAGCCCCATATTGTCAGCTGTTGGAAATGCACTCAAGATTCAGGTCAGTTGACTAACTAACATGGAGGACCAGATGCTTCCATATTTCGTTTTGAGTTTCTACTAATTGGATGTAATTAGATGTTGATGAATATTTAATTACCCTGGATGAAGTGGATAAATATTAAAAAGAAAAAACTTAAAGATATACTAGAGGTTTAGAGCAATGCTGTTAGTGTGTTTTGTGCTTTACATGCATTTTGGCTGACAACACGTAATGTAAACTTTACATCCTGAACAATTTGCCTTTTGCAGAAGCACATTCTTCAGTGCAACTCTGGTAGGCACTAGTCATATGTTGAAAATTAGTGTTAAGCCAGTTTGATAAGCAGTTGGAAGTGTCCAAACAAAAAAATTCTGGAAAGATCTCTCTCCTTTGAGTCCTCCCTTCATTAAATAGAATACAGTTTTTGATTATAGCAATTAAGACTCCTAATCTAAGCATGTAATAACTATAATACAGCCTAAGTATGAAAAGTACATTTCAAATCAAATCTCTACTTGCAACAATAAATACCACGGAGAGGCTGTCATTGACAGCTGGCTTTGACAGAAAGGTCTCAGCTAAAGCTAATTATAACTTCCCAAGTGGCCGTTAAAGCAGCGATTTTCATCTTTCCCCATATTTTCTTTTTACGTATATTAGAATGCAAGTTAAATTGCTGAGGCGGCCTCTTCCTGTGGGTCACTTTTTCGGACATTCTTTGTTTTGTCTGCACTGTGTTAGCTTTCCTTATTAAATAGGCATTTGGCCCATAAATATGAAGTGTTAGAATATTACATGATTAAATGTTTTCTTCCTATGAGCTTAAACTTTTGGAATAATTAGGGAGTTAATAACCAGAACCATAGATGCTAGACAATTGAATACTGCTATTTGATTCTTAATCTTCCCTTTGATCTTTGATGATCTACATAATAGTTTACTTGAAAGCCATTACTTCAAGAAGGGCTGCAAATTATTCTTCCCTCTGGAGGTGCAAAGAGTTATATTGTAAAGCCTCCGTTTCCAATACCACATATGGCCTAGCAACCTGCCTGATCTTGAGAATCAACTCCAAGTCTAATCCACCTGTTATTGCAGAATGAAATTTATGCTTCAATAGAAAGACAAATAAATAAACTAGTAAATATACTTTCTGAAACAAAGCTGTCTTCTATACGACAAACTAATTAATGTCTCATAACATGGATTTAGTGTTGTTTTTTCTTTAATGATTTGTTTCCTTCAGAGTTCATTTTCACAATCTAATTGTGAGTTACAGTTACTTTGCTGCTATAATCTTTCACCATCTTTAAAAGCAAATGTCATGTCTGATTTTTCTTTTGATGCTTGCAGCCTCTGTTATCTTACCAATTTCCTTTGAGACTGGGTTGCCATCCTGTTTCATTGGAAAAGCTTTATAGTATTGCACATATTAGGAGTTTTGTTTTAAGTACTTTAATTGCTTTATAACACTACACTCTTATCACTATAGTATAAATCTCTGTTGTAGTGATATTGCTGTAACTGCTCCTTGTAACACTATGATCCCTTTCCAGGTGCATCTAAGGACGGTGATGCATAGAGACAGATTCATGCAGAAAAGTTCCATCATTCCAGCCATTGCACACCGAATCTGGCGTGATCTGATCCACAACCCTTTACACTTGATTTTTTCAGTAGATGTTCTTAGTATGACAAGTTCAACATTGGCTTCTCTGAGTAAAGGATTTGCAGAGCTTTCAACGGATGGCCAGTTTCTGCAATTACGATCAAAGCAGGTAAAATTTTCTTTGTTCTTAAGCACCAAGTTCACTGATGCATTGTGAACCTTAACACTGATTTTGAGATATCTGACCAGGTATCATCAAGGAGAATCACTGGGGTGGGTGATGGAATTATCAAAGGAACTGAAGCTCTTGCACAAGGTTTTGCTTTTGGGGTGTCAGGAGTAGTGACAAAGCCTGTGGAGAGTGCCAGACAGAATGGTCTCTTAGGACTTGCTCATGGGCTTGGACGAGCTTTCCTAGGAGTTGTTGTACAACCAGTGAGTGGAGCATTAGACTTTTTCTCGATGACTGTTTATGGAATTGGTGCAAGTTTGTCCAAATGCTTGGAGGGTTTCACTAGCACAACTACCTTCCAGAGAATCAGAAACCCAAGGGCTATCCATGCGGATGGGGTGCTAAGAGAATATTGTGAGAGAGAAGCTATTGGTCAGGTGCCACTTCCCATTCATTTTCTATTATTCCATCTAATTTTTTGAGAATGTTCTCTATAAAATTCCATCTTATTTTTTGAGAATGTTTTATAATTTCCTGGGATCCAGATGATACTATACCTTGCAGAAGGAAGTCGACATTTTTGCTGTGCTGAAATATTCAAGGAGCCTTCAAAATTTTCCTTTTCAGATTGCTATGAAGCACACTTTTTCGTGCCATACGACAGAATTGTTTTGGTGACCAATAAACGAGTCATGCTGCTTCAGGTTGGTGGAGCTGTTGCTGTTAGTTTCATACTGATTGCTTTCACTTATCTTTGATAGCTACCATCTTGCTTTCTTTGCTGCAATTTAGTGCCCAGCTCGTGACAAGATCGATAAAAAACCTTCCAAGATCATGTGGGACGTGCCATGGGAAGAGCTCATGGCTGTGGAATTGGCAAAAGCAGGAAGCAACCAGCCTTCTCACTTGATACTCCATCTCAAACATTTTAAGAGGTCAGAAAAATTTGTCCGAGTCATCAAGTGCAGAGTTGAAGAAGGATCAGAGGGAAGAGAGCCCCAAGCGGTTAAGATCTGTTCAGTATTGCGTAAGATGTGGAAAGCATCTGATCTAAAAGTTGTCGCTCTAAAGGTCAGTTGCATACATAAAGTTTAATTCCTTATAAGGGAGCACTTGTATTGCTCCAGCTTGACTTTTCATGTCTGGATATAGCATATATAAACATAAGAAGAATAGACCCCAAGATTGGTTGATTAGTCATGTCATTCTAGCTTGAAGCAGGTTCAATAAATCAATCGTATGCAGTTTTCACTTGCATTTGTATGTCTTATCATAAAGCGGGAAGTTTTAGCAAAAATGAGTGGATGGTACTTTTCATCCTCAGGTTCCTTCGAAGCAGAGATATGTGTATTTTGCTTGGAACAAAGCTGATGCGAGGGATTTAAGTACTCCAAATAAAGCCACGGTAAGGTTAAGGGGGCTCTCATCAGATAGTCCCACATCGAGTGAGAGAAGATTTGTTAGACACACTGTCAACTTTTTGAAGATCTGGAGTAGCGAACGAGAATCGAAAGGGAGTTACATTTTGCGCAAAAAGCAGGTGTTCTGCTGATACCCTGCTTTACTTATTTGCATTCAAGTTCATTTTTTCCCTTTGTTAAAGTATGTGAGACATTACCAATGTTACATTCTCTAAATGCTGCTTTCAAAATAAAGAGATGTTATTTCATTTTTTAGGTCCTGGAAGATGGTGGAATGTGTAGCATTTGGAGACCTATTTGCCCAGATGGGTAACTGCTTATATATCTTTCTTTTTTTTTGACTCGTTTTGGATTATATTCTGTCATTGCATTCCTCTTATCAGTGACCATTATTGTTGCAACTTGCTATAATTTAGTTAAAGGGTCTTTGTAGTTTGTACTGTGCATGTGATCCATTATTGGCCACAAGCCCTGTTTCAGGTGTTTGCTCTGACAATCATTTGTTTAGACTTGCATTAAGGACATTTGGTTTTTGGATGTTATTCTCCAGAATAGAGCAGCTAGCATATGAATAATTTTTTGCTTCCCAAATATAGAGGAACTTGATTTAGTTGCAGAAGTTTCCTTTAACATTATTAGTAAAGTGAAAGGGGAAAGAATGTTTGATAATGCGGATTATCTGAGCTACACAGTTCAGGTTGTCAAAGGGTAGGGAAGCTAGATCCTAGGTTCAGTTCAGGTAGTCAAACTCAAATGTCAATTTCATCCGTATAAGCTGAACCCCTTTTTTGGCATTTAGAAAGTATGCTTTATAGCACCTGCTACTGCTAGGGGTGTCAATATTATGAATGGAAGCTCAAAGTCTCTTGTTTGCTGTCAGGTATGTCTCCATTGGGGATATTGCTCGTGTTGGTAGCCACGCTCCAAATGTTGCTGCCGTTTATAGTAAAGTAGACAGATTGTTTGCTCGTCCTGTGGGTTATGACCTGGTAAGAAATGTGTGCTTGACTGCTATAAGATGGCCACCTTTACTAGCGTTGTCTTCTAAGCGTCATAAGAAACTTACGTGGTCAACATATTGCTAGCTCTGATCGTAATTTGCTGGTGAAGAAAGAAATGGTGTGTGAAAAGAGGGGGGTGCTTTGTTTAGTCTCTCACCCATCAATAAAATTTAAATATGGACAGATATTAACAAAGACAATGATAATCTAGAGGAACATATAGAGGATGGAATGCTTGATTGGAATTTGGTTCCCATGTTGCAGAGTAGTGTTTCTAGTTGCTTGTTAGAAGCAGTACGCTTTTCTCCATATTTCTCCGGTAGGTGATCTACATGAGACGCCACTAGGATTGTTACATAAGAAGCAATCATCAAACAATATGTTAGGGATAGAGTTTATTCAGAAAATTTAAAACCCGTTTCATCATATCACCACGGGGAAACTGGCAAGGAGATATTTGCATGCTGTGGTTGAGGATTTTATCACTTACAGGACTACTTGTCTCGTAGGCTTTCTGGTTCAAATGTTATGAAATAGAATATGACACACTATACATGTGCAGGTGTGGAGGAACTGCTTAGATGATTACGTATCTCCAGTATCGATTTGGCACCCACGGGCTCCAGAGGGATATGTTTATCCAGGGTTTGTCGCTGTTGCTGATTTCAGAGAGCCAGAACCTGATTTAGTGTACTGTGTGGCCGTGTCACTAGCAGAGGAGACACAATTTGAAGAGCAGAAGGTTTGGTCTGCACCAGATTCGTACCCATGGGCTTGTCATATATACCAAGTACAGAGCGATGCACTTCACTTTGTTTCTCTTAGACAAAGGAAGGAAGAATCTGACTGGAAACCTATGAGGGTTCGTGATGACCCCCAGCCTGTGTTGCAGTCTTCCGACTCCTAAGTGTCAATTTTATCGTCTTCTTAGGTTTTGCCTCTGAATTCAGAGGAAAGGCATATGCCCATGCCCATGCATATTGTTTGTTTCAGTTTATACAGCTGTGGTATTCATAACTTCTCGTCTTATATTATGTTCCTTTGGAAGAAATTTGTATAATTCTGATAAAATTGTGAATATTTAGGTAATGTTAAAGTTGTATTGGCATGCGTGCAGAAGTTAAAAAGGATTGATGTTTGTAAAAAAGGTAATAAAGTGTTGTATTGGAATAAGTGTGTTTTGTGATGTTTAGATTGTAAATATAAAAGTTTGGATGCAAATCCTAAAAAAAAAATGGTAACCCAACATGCTCTAGTTCTTTTTGCTTATGTATTACGGTACGTCCGATCACAAGCTACAGCAAGAGTAGGTAAACACTGGAATACCGTACAGCAGATGAAAGTGCAATCGGGAGCTCGTCTCCAGTAGATCGGCTAAAGTTTATAGTGTATAGTGTATATCTGAAGGTGTTATAGGGAACATCACCGGTACGAACACTTGGCAAAGGCTATTAAGCTTTTACTTTGTGTTTTGCAGCAAACGATACAAGTTAATGCACTTCTACTTTCTTGTTGTAGGTTAATGAGCTAAATGGCTCGCTCTTATATTTAGCTAGAACACGCTGATTTTAATTTGAAGTGCAATCTGATTTTTATAATTATGCACTTGTAAATGTGAATACGGTTTGGGAGATTATGTCAGAATTTCTTTGATCCAAAATTATCTAATTTGACATTATTTCAATTTTAAGAATTTCTATAATCCCTAGTGCTCTGCGTATATGCTATCATATATGATCGCTGATTTTAATTTGAAGTGTAATCCGATTTTAAAATACTTTTGTTTTAAAATCTTTTATGTTGGGATTATGATGTATGTGATCTGATAATTGATTTAAGTTAGCTTTTAAGGGGAACCTAAGTCCTCATATTTATGAGAAAACATTAAATTAGATCTTATAACTTCAATTTGTCTACTTCAAAAGTTCTAAAATACATCAATCATTGTCATAAGACAAAATTAACTGGTGAATGTCCAGGTCTTTTGGATTTCTCTCCGTACCACGCATGTGGGTCTTTTCAAGGACTATCCATGTTTAGGGTGTGCGTAGTACTCAGGCGGCTGGGGTCAGCACCGGTGCTTCTTTCTGGGCATCCAACGCCGCCTCACAGCCTCCTCTTTGTCTCCCAATGGATGTGCAGTTCATTGGTTATATATTTTTCCCTTCAGTTATTGTCTTCACCCCCAATGCTTTGTGTCTTTGGGTGGCTGTATGGTTTCTCCCATTATTCTTGTTATTTTTTTCGCTCTTGATGGCTTCCTCGTCAGCTGACCCGGATCTGGATCAACTGGTGGAGAAGACCAAAGCCTTCAGTTGGGAGATGTCTGCTCCTCCTTGGAGGGGACCTGTAGAAGCGGAACAAGCTTCAGGACAAGTATTGATTAGCAAGGTTATCTGGAAGAGAGACCTCCCTCTCCATGTTGTTCGCAGTGTCCTCCAAAAGGGAGGGCCTTTTGAACGTCCCTTGGAGGCTAAGAATACGTTTAAACGTGGACTCCAGGTTTACTTTGGCAGGATATATATTTGCATTCTTGTCCGGTATGGGAATTGGTGATCTTGGAAGACTTTGTGGAAGATGCGTGTCCAACATTGTTCAAAGCTTCTCTTCTGGAAACTGGCTGCGAAGGCCTTGCCCGTGTGTAACAATTTGTCTTTAGCTATGCATCTTTGTCCTCTTTGTTCTTGTGCTACGGAAACTCTTCACCATCTATTTTTGGAGTGTTGCTTCAGTTCTCATTTATGGAGGTTGGGACCGTGGTCGTTTAATGCGGAAGCCTTTTGAGCAATGGACCAATCCGTTGAATAATCCGACTGATTAATGGCACTGCAAACCTGCAAGTTATCTCCCTCAAACACCACCAAAGGATAAGAAAGAAGGCAAGCCTCCTGAACAGCAAGAAGAGCTGCTCAGGCCTCTCCCACAAGGGAAGTACCGAGGGCCGATCTCTTTGTCCATGCAAAGAGTAACAAACCATCGCTGTTACGACAAACCAAACCACAGCAGACATCGAACAATCAGATCTAATGGCGACATCAAAATTGAATTTCCAAAAATTACCACAAGGAGGAGACCACACAGCAAGCACAACAGAAGGTTTAGCAAACCAAGCGAGAGAGTGCTCCATATAAAGCCGCTGAATACGAATAATAGACCCAGTATCATCCTTCTTCCCCTGATGAAAAAATCGGTTGCGAGAAAACCAAATGACATCCATAAGGATAGCCCCATACCGAGTAAAGTGATAAGCTTGATCTTCCAAAACTCCAAGAAGAGCAACCGAATCGAGCAGAGCAGAAATCCAATCTTGGATAGTACGGCCGCTATAACGTTGCGTCTGTAAACCCCAGAATAAAACAGCTTGGGGGCAATAAAAGAAGATATGCTTGAGGGATTCCTCTTCTAATTCACAAAAAACACAAAGCGAATTTTCAGGACTCAGGGATAGTACGCCGAAGAGGAGCTTTACAAGCCAGAATATTGGAAGCAACCTTCCAAAGAAACAACTGGAGTCTCTCTTGCAGCTTCAAATTCCAAAGATTCATCCAGGGTAAAGTCAAACTCCAGGCAGAGGAGAGGGAGAACTACCATCAAATAAAGAAATGGCAGATTTAAGCGTGAAAGTACCTTTATGGTCCGGGAACCAAATAATGCGATCGGGAGAAGGGGTGGCCGACAAATGAATACCAAGAATGATATCAGCATCATGCTGACAAATGACATGCCGAACTTTGTCAACATCCCAAGAGCGAGTACCAAGAAGAATAAAATTCGCCACCGTAGAATCACCATCAAGAATAAAAGTAAGATCACGCGGGAGGAGAATGAAACGATCCCAGTGGGGAAGAGGTGCACACAATAATACCAGAGGATATCTGGAAACAACATCCCCTACGAAAATAATCACTCATATGAACAATGTCCTTCCAAACCCACTAGGGAGAGGCCGCATTTGCAGAGTCCCAAACAAATTGGGAAGACAGATATTTGGTTCTAAAGGCCACAATCCAAGGTTTAGACGAATCCGAATGAATAGCCCAAGCCAATTTCAGCACCAAAGCTCGATTAATATTCCACATCTGACGAAGACCAAGCCCCCTTCAGCTTTGGGAAGGCAGATGGAAGACCAAGATTTAGGAATCCAATTATGCCTCTTATCAGCCTTGAAGCCCCACCAAAATCGCATAAATAGAGAATCAATTTGCAAGCACACAAATTTGGGAAGAAGATAATGAGACATGGTATAAACAGGGAGTGCAGAAGCAACAGATCTAATAAAAACCGTGTGCCCCGCTTGCGACAGGAGTTTTGCCTTCTAGCCTTCAACACGTGTTTTAACCTTGGCCACAAGATCAGAGAAAACCTGCCTTTTATTAGGGCCAATAATAATAGGAACACTCAAATGTTTGTCCGGATTTGGAGAATTCCTCAAATGCAAAATACCACAAATATCATGAATAGTATCATTCCGAGTATTTCTGCTGAAACTAACAGTGGACTTACGAACGTTAAGGCGTTGACCAGACCATCCAACATATTTAGTCAAACAATGCATCACCTCTTGAGCTTCACTCACCGTTGCCCGAGTAAATAACAGGAGATCATTCGCAAATAGGAGGTGGGTAATAGGGGGCTCCACGAGCAATAGAAACGCCATGAATAAAACGATTAGCTTCAGCTCTCATAAGGAGACGGGAGAGAACCTCAGATCCAATGATGAAGAGAAAAGGCGCCATGGGATCGCCTTGATGCAAACCCCGAGAAGGACGAAGTAAGCCAAAAGGGGTACCATTCAAAAGTATAGAGGAAGAAGCTGAAGATAAGCATTGCTCAACCCAACCAATAAAACGAGGATCAAAGTCGAACCTCTCCATAGCCACAATGATCAGCTTCCATTCCATACGGTCATAAGCTTTCTTAATATTAGCACGAATGACCATCAGTTTTCGACCTGTCCTGCGCTTTTTCAACAAACGAAAAATTTCATGGGCTAAAATGGAATTCTCATGTATATGACGCCAGGTACAAAAGCAGCTTGAAGGGGCGAGATAAGCTTATCAATCACCATTCTCAAACGATTAGTCATAATCTTGGTGATCAATTTAGAGACCACATTACAAAGGCTAATGGGTCGATACTAAGAGATTTGAGAAGGACACTCCCCTTTAGGGATCAAAACCACATGACAATGATTAATCTCTCGGGACATGAACCTAGAAATAAAGAAACGTTGCACCATATTAACAACATCCCCTCCCACAATATGCCATAATTTCTTATAAAAAATAGCAGTCATCCCATTAGGACCTGGGGCTTTAAAGGAACCCAAAGAGAGTAAAGTGGAATGAATTACCTCGGCGGAAGGAATATCACAGAGGGCAAGATTCTCGGCAGGGGTAATGACTGGAGAAAGCAAACCTTCAAGATCCGCAGGAACAGCTGGATGAATAGATTGATACATGAAGCGAAAATAACTCAAGATATAGCTCCCAATGTCTTCCCGGGAAGAAATTCACTCGCCCTCTTCAGTTTTTAGAAACTCGATGGAATTTCGGCGTCTACGGATAACTGTAGAAGTGTGAAAATATTTGGTGTTAAGGTCTCAAATGGTGAGCCAAGTCTCACGAGACTTCATACGCCACAGCTTTTCCTCCTTACGCAACTCCTCATTGAGAGCCACAACTAGATTTTTCTCCAAAGCACACAAATCACTGGAAGCATTCTGAGACTGGACCCAAGCAATACTACACCTCATCTGAGAGATATTTTCTTGCAAACAGCCGAAATGGGACTTGTTCCAATCCCGAAGACCTTTCTTTGTATTTTTAGTACGAAAACACAAACGAAAGGCCGGGGATCCAAACGAAGCAATATCCTAACAACTACGAACCACTAGCTCACAGTCAGCATCTTGTAACCAGAAGGATTCAAACCGGAACGGTTTCTTCAGGGCAACCACACCACCTCTGTCTCTAACAACAAAGGAGAGTGATCTGAGGCCGACCTAACCAGGTGAGAAATTTTTGCTCGTGGAAATAAAATTCGCCAATCACTATTAGCTAGGGCTCAATCCAATCTTTCCCTGATGTTAGCCAACCCACCTCTATTATTAGACCACGTAAAGGGAGAGCCAGAAAAACCAAGATCAATCCAGCCAAGAGAATCAATAAGTAACTGAAAAGGATTACGAGAAGTAGAGGCAAGAGGCAAACCACCTTGCTTCTCCCATTCAGCAAGTAAACAGTTACAATCACCCATGCAAAGCCAAGGACCACCAAAAGAATTAGCTAAATCATCCAAGCCCGACCAGAAAGCTTCTTTCAAATGTCATCTAGTAGGGTCGTAAACACAAGTAATAAGCCAAGGAGAATTAGGAGAATCAGAATACACCAACAAACTAACCGAATTTTGATTAACAGCAACAACTTCAACATCCACCCCCGGTTTCCAAGCAAAGACAATGCCACCACGATGGCCAACAAGGGGAAAATCAACAAAGTGAAAGAAACCGACCCTATGTAAAGGGCCCTGAGTATCAAAAATTTTTGTTTCAGAAAGACACAAGAAATCTAAAGACAACTTCCTCTTCAAAGACCGGAGCTCTCGAACTGCCGCCACCCGGCCAATTCCGCGGCAGTTCCAATAGAGTCCTCTCATTGACCCGCTGGGGGTGATTGAGGGCCCACCACCATGCTCGAGTTGGAAGGAAGAGAGAGCTGCACATTCGACACATCATCAGAAGCCAAATCCAAACTTTCATCAATCAAAACATACTTACGCGGGGACTGGCGTTTTCTTAGAGAAATCTTAGTACGCCTTGCTTTTAAAACTGCCAAAGTAATATGCTCTTCCAATTCAGAAATTTCAGAGTCCGGAGGCATAGGAAAGAGCTTATCTGCAACAAGGCTAAGTTGCTTGAGAGGAGAGTGGGTAAAGGAAACCCCACGTTTAGAATCAAGCTCAGCAGCAAGAAGAAAATTAGATATCCGCTTAGAGGGTCGGCTAACAGAATCCAAGGATAAGCCAAAAGAAAGGCTTGACTTGGGCTGGGCTGAATCATAAGGCCCGACAACATCAGGAACCATTGGCTACTTGCTTTTGTCAGCAGAGGGGCTAGTAGCATGCTGAAGCACCGGTGCATCAGGTGGACCGGAAACAGGCTCCAAAGGAGCCAAAGGTGGCCCATGGACCACACGTGAACGGGGTCAAGGCCCTTTGTCAAACTGGAACAAGAGGCAGGGCAGGTGAGGGGAGCTTGCTTCTCCTGACCTGTCCCCATCGGGCCTGCCATTGCAGAAGTGGAAAATAGGGAAGCACTGCACCCCTACTCAAACAAAACGCCACCCGAAGTACACCCAGAGAAGGAAAGGCAGCAGGGGTTGTCGGAACTGCACCCAAAGCATCAAACCAAGAAAGGTTAGCAGTCGTCTGGACCTTAGCAGGAGTTTCCATATTGGTGAAAGAAGCAGAAGCGGAAGCATGATCAGGGGCAACCAACAGAGTATCCGAGGATCCAATATGCACCAAAATGGAAGAACCTCGATACAGATGCCCAGGAGGATTCGTGCTGGGGACCAGCCAGCTACTCCCCAAAAGCCACCGGCGAACTCGGAGCCACCTTAGACGGCGGCACTGATAAACTTTTACCACCAACAGACGAAGACTTCCACGTGGGAGAAAATGAAGCTCTGCCTTCACCACCCTGACGAGAGGAATGCTCACCTCGTGCAAAAGGATCACGCCGGAGACTGAGGGACTTAGCCCTCATTTTGTAGTCGAAAACAGATATTTCTTCAAGCACCCTAACATCAGGACAGGAGTTCTGGGTGTTGTCGATCCTTCCACATGCATAACAGAAATCCACCAACTTTTCATACTTGAACTGAACCCAGACGGGGGAAAGACCGGAGCGGGGGATATGGAAATCGGCCACCAACGGTTCATCAAGGGAAAGTTCCACCCGAAGGCGCAAGAAGCTACGCTTAGACTTGTCAATACGCACCAGCTTACCCAGCTTGAGTCCAATATACTTCGCATTGGCTTCTCCCATACGGTTCTGGGGTAAACCATGCACTTGCACCCAGAAAGACACCGAGTTGAACGACACTTCATGGAGGGCCATGAAAGGTTCCCATTGCCGAAAGACCATGAGCTGGCCCCGAACATTCCAAGGAGACTGTTGCATGACGAAACTACGGTCTTCCACTTTCGAAAAGTGGAAGAGATAGGTATTAGGCTCCAGTTCTTCGACTAAAAATCGGTAATATGTATCCAGACAGCTTTGAAGGTGGCACGAACAACTGAAACGACAATAGGCCTGACCGAAATCACCTTTGCTACCAAAGAGAGCATCAATAGTCGTTCCTCAGCAGGAGAGACCGGTTCCAAAACAGAATGAAACTCATCCCAACCCAAAGCTTGGATGCGTTGGACGAGACAATCCATATCGGGAGACTGAGACATCAAGAGAACAGGCGAAGGAAGGGAAGAATGAGGTGGAGGAAGGGCACAGGAAGGGCAAGTAACCAGAACAGGGAGCTCAGAACACCCACGATACAGGGAAAAACCCTAGAAAACATCACGAAGAAGTATAGGGACGAAAACTGTACGGAGAGAAATCCATACAGTTAAAATAAACTTTTGTTGAAACATGGTCAATGGGAATTTGGAGGGGATGCTCAAGTACTAAGCAACTAGGTAGTGAATTTGGACCCACCTCCCTGGCCATATGAACAGAATCCAACTGGTATACAACATCCTCAGTCGAAGGGAACTTGTGCTGATACATAGAAAATTTACCTCTGCCAAACGAACTCCCCTTCTTCTTGCCACTGGACAAATGCTTCTTGAACTCCCGCTTAGCAAAGAATCCTAGCCGAAACAGCAAATCACCGATGGGACTATGTAT
Organism: Myrica gale; assembly: GCA_963930655.1. Lineage (NCBI taxonomy): Eukaryota > Viridiplantae > Streptophyta > Magnoliopsida > Fagales > Myricaceae > Myrica > Myrica gale. The sequence continues at coordinate 16,373,433 of OZ005620.1, forward strand.
GTCGCCAGGCTCGAATCAGGTGCCTTTGTGGATAATGGGATGCTCAAGTACTAATCAACTAGGTAGTGAATTTGGAGGTGGCACCAGATTGGATTATTGAAGCCCCAACTCTGCGTGCTATGTTGAGGAGCCATGAGCAATGGGAGTTTCGTTAGATTTCGCGAGCAGGGAATGGAAGGGCTCACATTTTGGCTCGGTGGGGGCTACAGGTGGATGATCCGGATCAATTTGTTGTGGAGGACATTCCTCGGAGTATTCTTCACTGCGATGGTTCTATTGATGATAGTACGGTCCTGCCTGTGGGTTAATTTCATGTTATCTAGAAAAAGAAGAAAAAAATCCTAAGACAAAACTACTTATTGAAAAATTCAAATAAAAAATAAGATGTTAAATTAAACAAAAATTACTAAAATGTCCCAAGACAATAATATTAAAATTATTAAAAATTCAAATAAAAAAATTAAATAAAAAAATAGAAATTATGTTACTTTGTATCTTTGTGGTTTTGTCACTAAATAGTGGGAGGGTTTGTTAGTGTTAAGAGTTAATGTTGGCAAAATTTCGTGAAGAGTCCAAAGGTCTGTGGTGGTTGTTGGGGTATGAGTAGGATTCACCATTTGTAAGGTTTATCTTTAAATTTCAGATGATACTAATTAGGGTTTGTCCACAGGTACTAGCACAAAGGTACTACTGCCCAATATCACATGATATTGATGGTGGCGGTGGGCGGTGCTAGGTGATTTCTTGCCATCATTATTTTTTCTTTTTCATATGAAAGCCAGGAGAGGGGAAGTGAGAGGGAGAGGGAGGGGAAGCTAAAAATAACAAAAACACACATTAATGAATATTGATGGGTTCTTTGAATATAACTAACTCATTAATTAATGGGTATTTTATCATAATGTATTTGAAAATCTATTAATGGGCTTTTATTTTGATCATAATATATTTGGAACTCAATAATGCATTTTTATTTTGTAATTGATCTATTTGAAAATCATGCATTTTATTTCATCATAAAGTATTTGGAAAGATAGGTGGAAGTTGAGTATTAGGAAGAGTTTTAAACCATTTAGCTAATTTTGAACTTTTCTCACAATTATTAGGTAGTTTTCTTTCTTCCTCTCCCTCTCACCCTTCTCTCTTTCTTACCCACCTCTTTCTCTATCTTCATATTTCTCTCATTTTCCATCTTATCTATATCTCTCTCTCTCATTACCTATCTCTGCCAAAAAGGGTACTGTGGAGACACTGGCATGGGTGGTGCTGGTAGAGGGCATAATCGCTATCGTACCGCCCTTGGAAAACCCTAGCACTGCTACAACTAATTTTATTTTCTTTTGAAGGGTATTTCAAATGAACTGATTGTCTCTTTATTTGATTTATGTTTTATTTTGTTGATTGAATTGATTAATATTCTAATATAAATTGAATAAATTTAAAATTGTCACATTAGTCTTAATTAGGGAGAAAAAATATTGTTTAAGTATAAACGAGAAATTTTCAAATTGGATGAATTTGAATTTGGTTGCATGTGTAGAGGTCCTCTTATACCAACGTAAAAAAATGATTACAAAAGCACCCCTATAATAAAATGCAATATATTCTAACACCTGTCAGCCTCTAATAAAACTCAACACCTCTCAATGGTCATCAATAAAAATGAACTGGCATTTGGAGATATAAAAGGAAAAGATTGCTGGAATGGAAAAGGAACCGCCCGGCAAAATCTTAGTTTAAGGACATGTTCGTTTAGTGAAATTTTTAAGATTTGAAGTTTTTTAAAATTTTTAGATGAGGTTTGAGATTTATTGGTATGCATGTAAAAAATATTAATTTATATTTATGTGTGTAAAAAAATAATAATAAATTATATTAAAATGCATATTTTTATGATGTTGAGGTTCCTAACCGCTGTAAAATAGCAGGTGGTGTCCGGAGAGCCGGACCAGGATGAAGAGGGCTCCAATCGGACTCATGATCATACTCAAAACCGGTGGAGTAGACAGGTTTGGAATTGGGTTTCTTGGATTTGCGTCTGGATTGGAATTTGAATGGAAATGAATTGACAATGAAAACGGAAATGTGGTTTTGCAGGAAAAGAGTGAGTTCGGAAGTGAGGAGTGGGAGGCTACGGGTTCGAGACCTTCGAGGTGGCCCCAAAAGGCGATTTCTTCTTCTTCATCATCTTTTCAAAATTATGTTGCTTTAGTATCGTAGGTCTTAGTGTGTTCGGCTGTGATTTGTGCAGTAGATCTGGGTAGGTTACAATAAGGAATAATTCTTTGAAAGGTCAACCTGCCTTTTTTTAGACTAAGTAGTAATCTGTTTTTTTTTTGCAATGTATCTAATATAGTGTTACCGTATACAGTAAATTTGTATAAACTTGTGGGTATTTCTTTAATCTCTTCACGATGTGTATTCTTGCCTTCTTGGTGATACTTAAATGCAGACTGTGGATGAGGGGTACGAAAAGGTTGAAGATGTTAAGCGACATGTTTATGAACAAAACAGTTGGAAGAGAGAGTTTAATTTTGTTAATCCTTCAACTGAAATAAACATGATGGAATTTGGTTTGAAATTTTAATTTTGGCTGGTATTGAATTCTTCGTACTCGTACAGGACAATGAAGAGGAGAGGAATGACAGTTGGGAGACTGTCGGCGAAAAGCCTCGAAGTTGACCACACAAGGTTTTTTTTCTTATGGAAGTCATCACACTTCAAAAACACACATCTTAATGAATCTTACTGGATGTGTGTATTTACTTTAGACAGCGAAGAGAGAGTGACAGAGAGGTGAAATTGTTGTTTGGTTTAGAGAGTATTTAGCAAGCAGCACAAAGTGTTCAGTTTATCCTGTTTAATCATTTTTTTCGGGCACGTTTTGGGCTTCAAGGATGCTGTTTGACTGGAATATTGGGCACCTTACCTTGAGAATCATACCAATCCAGTTTTTGTGGATTTGATCAACAAAAAGTGTGGCCGTAGTTTATAGTTTATTTTAGCAAGTTGCACAAAGAAGATCGGTTTGCTTGTCATGATCTAATGTGTAGCATGATCAGGTGCTTTGTTATAATATACTTACAAGATTTATTCTTATGATGGATGTAAGTGATTCACTGAGATCAACACATTAACAGATTCAGATGGATCACTGGCATGAATTCAGACGGCCTCCCAGTGAGCAAGAATACTCTGATGAGGTTGAAAGTGGTGCTTACTTAGAACCCACAGAAGAGGAGCTTGCTGACCTCGCACATGCTTGCAACAAGCTTTGGGACCTTGATATGAATCGTTTGGTACCTGGTAAGGACTATGAAATTACTGTGGTGAGGGGAAGAAGGTATACCAAAAGGACGATATGGCACAAGGAAGCCTGTTCAGTTGGGTGAACGAAGATGTTCAGGAGGCCTACTTTTGCTCGTTTCTGTTCTCTTCTAGACAATTACAACCCAGACGAAGGGTGCAGACAGAGAAGTTGTCACATCAGAGGAGAGGCAAGAGCAAGCTGCATTCATAGAAGAAATTAGTAAAACTGCACCAATCAAGTATCTTCACGTGTATCTCTCATCAAAGGGCATTATATCTGAGAACTATCAAGATGTCAAAAGAACAATGACTAGTCTCTGGTTTGACCTCTATCGTCGTGGTGGTACATCTGGTTCCTCTTCTTCTTTTGAACATGTTTTTGTTGGAGAAATCAAGCAACGTGGTGAAAAAGAGGTTTCCGGCTTCCATAACTGGCTTCAGGTGTTTCTTGTTACCTATACTTTCCTAGATCTCGTTCTTGCTTATTTCAGGAGAGTTTGTCAATTATATCTTGAGAGGAGTCAAATGGAGCTGTGGGTTAGAGCACTGTGGAGACATTTCACAAACTGACATTCTTATGAAAACGGGAAAACCAGGCATTGGACTTGTCAATGAGTATGGATTTCTGGAGAAAACAATAAATGATCTTTAAGAAAAGCTTGAAATAGATGTCGTACTGAGGATGAACTCCTTAAAAAATATTCCCGCTGCCTGTAAGATACCTTACGGGGGTAATAATTGTTTTTGCTTGTCGATTTTAGTCAGAATTCACCTAAATACATTGACTTTGGCTTATAATTTGTCCCCAATTTCATTCTAGTCCAGCACCCTAGAATTCATTACTTCATTAAAGTTTCTCAATGACTGCAAATTGTTGACCTATCTTTGTTCTCTTTCTTGCCAGTTTTACCTTGAAGAAGCTAAAGGCAGGGTGAACTATCAAGGTTATATTTTTCCCCGGCGACGTGGGCAGATTGTAAGTCACTGATATCATTCTCTTCCTTTTTCGCATACTAAGTAAACTGTGGAGTAGATAAAACTTTTCAAATTTTCCAATAACAGTGTCATCCTCAACTCAGTTATTGTTTCCTTACCAGCTTTTCTTCCAATTGGGCATATACATTATTTTGTCTTGATAGAGTGAGTACTTTCTCTTGGGATTATTGCATTATGAGATAGCTTTAATATTTTGGATGGTTTTCGTTTTCACTGCAAGAGCTTTATGTTTCAATGTCCTGTCTAGCATTATAGTTGAGTATTCTTAATTTCATAGAGCGAGAAAATATTAAACATCGCTCTGTGATTCAGTGCAGTATCAAAAAGATTCATGGGTTCGAAATATATCCACGAAGTTTAAGACGTTATCAAATGGGTTTTCTAGTCATCTCATCTCAAAATTTGCAACATAATGTTTATGAAATATCAATAATGTCCCATTGGAAGAGAAAAAATAATAATATAACACTAAGAGAGGTAAAAACAAAAAAGGTCTTGAAAATTTTATGAACTTATTGACTCCAAATTTTGAAGGAATTCCTTGTCAAGATGATGGGGTAACCACATATGAACTGGTATCCTAAAAACTCAAAAGGACAATAATTTCCATGACATCTCAAGAAGATTGGCAATGGAGGAGCCCGATTTATCAATATCCAAACAGAATTTTGTCCTCTCCTTGATTGGGTAAAAATGAGTTGTCTTTTTGGACTGAACTGAAATATGAGCGTCACACCATTTTTTCCTTTTCTTGATTGGGCAATACAAGTATCTATTGCATATGGGATTTAGCTTTTTTTTTTTTTATTGGTGAGATATCACGTTAATCTAGTTTAATTTGAAGAGCAATTTGGTGAGATATAACAGCTGCTGGTCATGCAACCAATGGACTCTGTTCTTTTGTTAGGTATAGTACTTCTTTTTAGAGCTGAAGCTTTTCATAAGTTTGGCTGTAAGGTAACCTTTTGACTGTGGGGAATATCAATGTGTTGCTCAAGATAAACATTGACCAGTAAGTTATCTGGGAAATATTCAGCAACAGAGAAAGTTCGTATATCCTATCATAGAATGAGGAACAGATCATGATAAAAGTAAATGTGAAAATCATGGGGACACGTTAATATATCTCCTGGATAAATTTTTATCCCACAATACAATGCAACCCCTTCTTGTTTAAAGGTTTTTCGGTCGCCTATTCCAACTTGCAGCCAGACTCCAACACCCAGTTGCTTACAGTTCAATTTGAATGGAATGGAGTGCTCAAATCCGTGTCAAGCACTTTGATCGGGGTGAGCCCTGAATTTGAAATTGCCTTATATACCCTGTGTTTCTATGTGGATGAAGCGGACAATCACGTTGAGCTGGGTCCATATCCCGTGGACATCAAGTGCTATCATCTTGGAGACAGAATTGGGTCTGCATTTCCAGTTGCAGAGTATCAGGTAGCAGACTCCAGTTATTTTTCTGCACGATCATGAGTCAATCTTTAAGAGAATACATATGTATAGACTCTAATGAATATAAGGTTTGGGAGTGTATGATAAGAGTTTACAATGATAGCCATTATTGTGGGCGGATTTTACATATTTGATGTATTGACACCTCAAGGAACTTATCCTGATACATAAGGCCTGCACTAAGCTTGCCATTGATATATTCTCTTATTGCCGTTGATGTCAAATAGAGCACATATCGGTGATTATCGACAAAGGATGATATTTCATTGTCTGTATGGTAATCTCCGCGGAAAGTATCTGTATATGTGTGCTATTTGGCATCTAGGACTCTGGCTTCTGTGTTGCATTTAGTGTATGCGAATGAATACTAACTTCGTATTTCTTCTGTCTATCACTCATTCAGACTAACCTGATTAAATACAAGAGCTCGAGGGAAGTTTTCCATCTTAAGAGTGTTCTCACTGGCTCAGTTTTGATTTTTTATTTTTGGGACCCCGAGCTCTATAGATTACGTCCTCTGCATGTGTATGTTTTTCAATTTAGGTTGTCTGCTCAGTATTTTCCATTCTTACTTGGTCGATTTAGTTTAGCGGACTCAAGAGTCAGATGTGATTAGGGGTAATTATGGAATTGATGTGGGGAAATCACTGTTTGGCCAGAGAGAAGCGTAAAGAAATGACCGTCTTCGAGGCTGTCAACCTCCAGAGCTCAATTGAGGGAATCTCCATTGTAATTGTAAAATGCTCAAGTAAGAAACAGTTTGGAGCAGTGGTTGCCAGCAAGCTCTCCACGTGTCCTCCTTTGACCAACGACCCATTAGCTGCAACACATCTCCCTTGCGTCAGTCACTTGTAAAACTCGTTTACTTCTTCGGGAAGTTAAGAAGCCTTCTATGACCTTCCTCTATCGTCAAATTTAGATATTTTGAAATATCTTAATTTGATAGATATTTCGAAATATCCGTTTGCCATATAAAATTTCACAAAATTTTACACCCTCTCATAATAAAATACTACAATATAATCTCTCCTATCAAATCATAACTTTTCACTACAAAAAATATAAAAAATCACCTCTCTTCACTTTTTCACTAAACTCAATACTTAAAATTTTAACAATACAAAAATTTTACAACACAAACCTACTAATTTGGTAGATATTTTCAAGTTGAGGTAGAAAATATTAAAGATCGCTCTCTGTGATTCGGCTCCTCCATTGCCAATCTTCGTGAGCATGTGAGATGTCATGGAAATTATGGTGTCCTTTTTGAGTTTTTAGGATACCAGTTCATATGTGGCTATCTGAAGCTAATACGGAGGTATCTACAGCCGGATCCTTCATGTTGATAAGGAATCTTTTTTTTTTTAGATAAAAAAGCTCTCAGGAATGAACCATCATGAAACCAAGCCGAAGTCTACCTCCACTTAAATTCGGAAATTCCACATAGAACGGGATCACCAAAGAATAATGTAGTACTATGATTCAAACTTTTATTGGGAGCTAGCAAACCCTGAGTCCTAAGCACAGATCGCTACTTCGGTGGTATTCAGTTCCTTGCCTTGGATGTAGCGAGGAATTTTCTTTCCATGATGTCTGTACACCTCAACTTGAAAATATCTACCAAATTAAGATATTTGGAAATATCTACCAAATTATTTGGAAATATCTACCATAATTCTAATTGTGCCTTCTTATATCTGTACTGTGAGAGAATTGGAAAACTATCTCAAGTTCTTGGAAAGACAAGCCCCAGTAACATCATTTAAATTGTCAAGCTCTCCAGTTCGTTCTTGTCCCGATCGAATTATAATTCTCCATCTCAATCGCATATTGAAACTTATGCTGTCTATCTCATCGACAGACATCTTCTGCAGCAAGTGGAGTGAGTCATTTCTAATTTGTCTTAGAATATTCAAACCTTCAACATTCTCCGCCTTTTTGAAAGTTATCAGTTAGCACTGATGACACCGAATTATATTGTAAAATGTGATCCCATTTCTTCACTTTTTCTTTTGAATTCAAAATGCGTGAAAAACCCGGTGGGGGTGGTTATTGCCTATTGGTAGAATGCATGGTTTAGCCTAAAACCACGGGGTTTGCATAATCGGGTTTGAATCACACCCCACCCTTTTAGGATATTTCTTGGGTGTGTTCTGTGGTCCGTGTGAGACCTGAGTGTTCCACTAATGTAGCGGGATATCTCGACTTAAATGACTCGGGACTATGATACCATTGTGAACCCTTTTGAAAAGATAAAAATAAAATGTGTTAGATTCAAGTGAATTCAAAGTTCAAAAATTCAAAATTCAAAATGCAAAATGCCTGTCTAGTCAAGCCTCTCTTTCTTTGTCTCCTGGATAATTGATCTACCTTACTTTTTATAATTTATAGCTACAAATAGAATCTGCCCATGTTTGTACCAGCAACAACTGAGCCCACCATTTGGTGTTTTTTGAACAAAGCCTGCACATGGCGTTGTGAATGATTCAAAATATTTCGTCTCCATTTGGTGGGAAAGGCCATATAAAGCTCCAAACATTAAAGCAATGCAGTGTTTTGCAAGTAGGCAGCACTCTAAAGCAAGACGACTTTTATGAGAAGCCTGTAAAAAAAAAATATTATGAGCACGTTCCGACAATACAAATTTCGTTTAGGGAAACATTTTGTCTTAGTCTTACACTGTTTTCATAATATATACTTCATTAGTTTTAAAATTAAAAATTTTAGTAGTCTTTTAAATTTTACATTTTAAAATTAAAAATGTTGTCCTTCAATTTTTGGCTCTTAAAAACAAAAGTCTTCCAATCAACTCTCTATCCAATCCACTAACGGTGGAAAGTTTACCTTAGCAAAAATTAAAGCCAGTCGCCCAAGCGACGCTTCTACCTGTCCAATTAGCAATGTTGCTCACTTGATGTCACATTACACATTGTCCACCTGTATCCCACAAAGTGCTAGTGCTTCAACTTGCTCGACTCAAGCCCATGATCCCCCCCAACGCTACACTCTTTTTCACTAATCACCCTGGTGAGAGTACTGATACGTGGATAGAGCTAAGTTTAGTTTTAAAATCCAATTAACTGTTATGAAAATGGTGTAAAACTCAAAGATGCAACGATGATTTTTCCCTTTTGTACCTTTAGTACTAGAAAGCTGTTTCTTTTTTTTCAATGCTTCAGTTTATGTCCCCGCCAGTTATATCTTAGGTTCTTGCCTTGATTGATAGTTATAAGTCGTTGAAATGAAAACGGGTTGTTTGACAAATACCTCAACGGTTTTCCAAATGAAAATAAACCTTCGAAGCCAACAGGAGTACATTATAGCCCTCTTTTAGTGTACTATTTTTATTTTCTCTCGATATTAAACATTCCTTGGACAACCCATTTCCAGGCATTTCCTATTTTCTCCACTTTCCGGCCCTCTCCTGCTGTTTCTATTTCTTCTTCCTTCGTTCCTTTGCTTTTTCTGTCTGTCCCCTCGCAAGCTCTACTAGTGTTGTGATGAATTGATGAGAGGAAGAACGAGACAGAAAGGAAGAGATAAGGTTTCCCGGCTTCCGCAGAAACTATAATGGTAGGCCTACGAAGTACGTGGCCACAGCTCAGCTCAAACAACCTCCCTCGCATAAAAGACCAAACCATCGGTGTCGATCGACCAATATATTCGGCTTTATCTTTTTAGTTCCTATAGGTTATGTGCCACGTGCTCATACTTGCTATTCCTTTCTGCTGCTCTCAGCAGCTACACATTACTTCACCGACCACTACACACCAAAATCACGAGTGTGGAGTGTTAGCTGCTGAGTAGGATCGTCTTCGCTCTTTTAATACAATTTGAAATTATTCTCTGATGAAAGAAACTGAATAGTTTTCTGCAGAAAAAATGTTAAAAATGGAGGTGGACAGGACAAGAAACGTGCTTGGATGATGGAAATCAAGGCACGAGCCAAGAAGTTTCAAGAGGTACTCAACGGGCTAATTCAAGAGGCATGAACTCAAGCCAATTCGTGGAGGCTCATTGAACAAGATCCACGTGAACAACAAAAGCTTGTCAACTTGATCCAAGTTCTAGAAGAATCCGGTCCAGATTGAGCTTTCAAATGCTGGTTTATCCCTTTTCCTAATTTTTAGGAATATTTGATTTGAATTTGAATTCAAATCAAATGCTGGCTTATCCCTTTTCCTAATTTTTAGGAATATTTGATTTGAATTTGAATTCAAAACAAATGCTAGTTTATCCCTTTTCCTTAGCCGGATTTTTAGGAATGTTTGAATTTGCATTTGAATCACTTTTCAAAATGTTAGTTTATCCTTTTTCTTTAGCCGGATTTTTAGGAGCATTTAATTTCTTTCAAATTCGAATTAGTTTCCTATTTTAATTAGAATCCTATTCTTGGAGGGATGTTCCAAATATATTTATAGGGCCTTTGGGCATGTAGAAAGAACACAACTTTGAGATTAATATTATTTGAGAGGTCTTGTGATTCTCTTTGGTTCTTTGAAGAACTATTCGAACTTATCGGGATTTCCCGTGACGTTCAACCCGACTTATCAAACGGAGTTTCCACAACCGTTTGTGGCGCCTTCCTTATACCGAGGCTCTTGTTTCTAATAAACAACGGGTCGAGGTTTCCATTCGGATCTGTCCTAGAACGATCTTGGGTTCCCTTTAGTTGTCGGGTCTCTTCATTCTTGGCGAGGTTCACATCATTTGGTATCAAAGCTGGTTATCTGTTCAGGTTTGCCTATCTTGTTAATTTTTCGTTTCCTTGTTTCTCTTTCACCATTCACATCATATATCTCTTTATCTGTCCAAATCATATATTCTTTTGCCATCCACATTATTGATCTCTTTTTAGCCGAATTTTCTATATCGTTTCTGTTCAATCTTTGCTTCTTGTTGATGTCTAATCTGTTGTCTTGGTTTACATACACTAGCTACTTCGAAAATCATAGTCTTATTCTCAAGAAAAACTAGCTACTGATCAACAAAAAGAGAAAAGAGAAAGAGATTCGAGAAAAAAAAACCAGACAAAAAAAAAACGTTTGACAAAAAAAAATTGTTGAGTTGACAGTTAGTCTGAAAATCATTTCTCCCCAAGCAAGTAATTTTTTTTCTCTTGAAAAATTTTCACTATTCTGTGCTTCCAAAATTCCAAACTGCCATATTCCTTCAAATTCTATTCTGAAAATTTCCATATTTCCTTGTTTTCAAATCTGAAACTCCTTGATTAGTTCGTGGTGAATTTTTATTGGAAATTTTTTTGAGTTGTTTGTTTAGTTTCAAAAGAACTGAAAGAGAATATTCGAGTGGAAAAAGGCAAGAGTGGTGGGAATATCAGAGGGTAAAAGCCATATTATTTTGAGTGAAACACGAGTGAAGAGTGATCCACGTTCTTGAGTGTGTAAACACGTAAGGGAGTGAATCGTGAGGTTGTTTTTTTTGTTTCTAACCTTGTTTTTTTTTCAGTAATCATGTCTCACAACCATGGTAAGAACATTTCCGAAGATGTTTTGACACCAGCTGATCCGAAATTGCTTATGGAGGCCACGATGAGTGAGATGAAGAAAATGATGAATGCGCAACTGGCTCCACTTCACGAACGTTTGAATCAGATAGAGAATTCACGTGGACAGCAGCCATAGAACACCCTCGAATTCCGTAGAAGAGAACGAGTTCCGCAACGGGAGGCAAGGATGGAGGATGAAGAACGTTATGGATCTAGTTTTGAGGAAGAAGAGGAATGTGATTCCGTTGTTAACAATAGGAGACCTGTAGGGACATATAGAGAAGCTAGGAATCGGGAAGATAACAACTTGGGTGGTATTAAGATGAAGATTCCGTCCTTTCAAGGTAGATCTGATCCGAAAGCATATCTTGAGTGGGAAAAGAAGATGGAGTTCGTGTTTGATTGTTACAACTACTCCGAGACAAAGAAGGTAAAATTAGTTGTGATTGAATTTGCTGAATATGCTATAACTTGGTGGGATCAGCTTGTGATAAATAGGAGGAGGAATAGAGAACGACCAATAGACACATGGGAAGAGATGAAAGTGGTGATGAGAAAGCGGTTCGTTCCAAGCTACTACTACCGAGAGTTGTATAAAAAACTACAAAGTCTTAGACAAGGAAGTCGAAGTGTTGAAGATTACTACAAGGAGATAGAGATTTCCATGATCCGTGCAAATATTGAGGAGGATCGAGAGGATACAATGGCTAGATTTATACATGGATTAAATCGGGAGATCCATGATAAGGTGGAGATGCAGCACTATATAGAGATGGAAGATATGGTGCATATGGCTATCAAAGTGGAGCAACAACTTAAGAGAGGAAGTGGTGGATGTGCAAGCCATAACTCCAGTTCTACTTCTTTGAAACCAAGCTATACCAAGCCCATGGACAAGTCATAAATGTCTAAACCCGAGCCCAAGCCCGCGACCACCAGCCAAGTTCCTCAAGGTAAAACCGAAGCTTCTACTTCTAGGAATCGTGATATTAAATGTTTTAGATGTCAAGGCAGGGGACACATAGCAAGTCAATGCCCAAACAAGCAAGTCATAGTGTTGCAAGCCAATGGTGAAATTGTGACCGATGATGAAGCTTCCGACACCGACGACATGCCGCCATTGGAGGATGTTTTCGAGGACGAATATTTAGCCCCAGATACATTGACATTGGTGGCAAGGAGAGCATTGAGCTTGCAAGCAAAATGAGTTGATGAAGTACAACGGGAGAACATCTTTAAAGACAAGGTATGTAGTGTGATTATTGATGGTGGTAGTTGTACTAATGTTGCAAGCACAATTATGGTGGAGAAATTGGGATTGCCCATGGTGAAGCACCTTAGACCGTACAAGCTGCAATGGCTAAATGATAGTGGTGAGATAAGGGTGAACAAGCAAGTGTTAGTCTCTTTTCGAATCGGTAAATATGAAGACGAAGTATTGTGTGATGTAGTACCGATGCAAGCGGGACACTTATTGTTAGGGCGTCCATGGCAGTTCGATAGACAAGTGAAGCATGATGGTTTTACAAACAAGTACTCTTTTGTACTTAATCAACGATCAATCACTCTTGTACCATTGACACCACAACAAGTATATGAGGATCAAGTGAGATTGCAAAAGGAGAGTGAGCAAAAGAAAAAGAGTGAAGATCAGAGAGAGGCCGAGAAAGATGAGAGAGAAAAAGAGAGTCAGAGCTCAACACTTGAGAGAAAATCAGAGAGAAAACAAAAGAATTTCTATGCAAAAGTGAGTGAGATCAAGCGAGCAATGCTTTCAAATCAGCCGATGATTGTACTTTGTACAAAGAGGCATTTTTTAACACTAACGAACTTGACCTTGTTTTGCCTAGTTCTATTGTTTCTCTTTTGTAGGAGTACAAGGATGTTTTCCCCAAGGATACACCCCATGGGTTACCTCCAATCCGAGGGATTGAACATCAAATCGATTTTATTCCCTGTGCAACCATTCCAAACCGACCAGCTTATAGGAGCAATCCCATGGAGACAAAGGAGCTTCAACGGCAGGTAAGTGAGTTGTTGGAGAAGGGGCACGTAAAGGAGAGCATGAGCCCATGTGCGGTTCCGGTCTTACTTGTACCAAAGAAGGATGGGACATGGAGAATGTGCGTTGATTGCCGAGCCATCAACAACATAACGGTAAAGTATCGTCATCCTATCCCACGCTTAGATGATATGTTAGATGAGCTACATGGTTCTTGCATATTTTCTAAGATTGATTTAAAGAGTGGTTATCACCAAATTAGGATAAAAGAAGGAGATGAATGGAAAACGACTTTTAAAACAAAATATGGTTTGCATGAATGGTTAGTTATGCCTTTTGGTTTGACTAATGCTCCGAGCACCTTTATGAGACTTATGAACCATGTTTTGCGTGCATTTATAGGTAGATTTGTTGTTGTCTATTTTGATGATATACTCATTTATAGCAAAAACGTGGACGATCATGTAGTACATCTGAAATCTGTTCTAGATGTGCTAAGGAAAGAAAAGTTGTTTGCTAATTTGAAGAAGTGCACCTTTTACACGGATAAGCTTGTATTTCTGAGATTTGTTGTTAGTGCAAGGTATACATGTGGATGAATAAAAGGTACGTGCAATTCAAGAGTGGCTGAGTCTAACAAGTGTAGGTAATGTTCGTAGATTTCATGGACTTGCAAGTTTTTACAGGCGGTTCGTGAACGATTTTAGTAGCATAGTCGCACCACTTACCGAAGTGATCAAGAAGAACGTTGGATTTAGATGGGGAGAAGAACAAGAGAAGACGTTTCAATTAATCAAAGAGAAGCTGACTAACGCCCCTTTATTGTTTTTACCTAACTTTTCTAAAACGTTTGAAGTTGAATGTGATGCTTCAGGTATTGGTATAGGCGCCATTCTTATGCAAGAAGGACGACCAATTGCTTACTTCAGCGATAAACTAAGTGGGGCAGCTTTAAATTACCCAACTTATGATAAGGAATTGTATGCATTGGTTCGGGCTTTAGAGACGTGGCAGCACTACCTATGGCCTAAGGAGTTCGTGATTCACACCGATCATGAGTCTTTGAAACACTTGAAGGGCCAACACAAGCTAAACAAAAGGCATGCGCGTTGGGTGGAATTCATTGAGACGTTTCCATACGTCATTCGATATAAGCAAGGTAAGGAGAATGTGGTCGCCGATGCACTTTCTCACAGGTATGCATTACTTTCCACACTTGATGCAAAATTACTTGGTTTTGAGCTTATTAAAACTTTATACGCTGATGACCATGAATTTTGTGAGGAATATAGGTCTTGTGAGAAAACAACATGTGGTAAGTTCTTTAGGCTTGATGGATTCCTATTTCGAGAAAATAAGCTATGCGTGCCTAATTGTTCTTTGAGAGAGTTACTAGTGCAGGAATCACATGGTGAGGGTTTAATGGGACATTTTGGAGTTGCAAAGACTTTAACTATTCTGCAGGAACACTTCTATTGGCCTCATATGAAACGAGATGTTGAACGAATATGTGGTAGATATGTCACATGTAGGCAAGCTAAATCCAAAGTGCAGCCCAACGGTTTGTATACTCCTTTACCAATTCCTAGTGAGCCTTGGATTGATATTTCAATGGATTTTGTGTTAGGATTGCCTAGGACTAAACGTGGAAGAGATTCAATTTTTGTGGTTGTGGATAGATTTTCTAAAATAACACATTTTATTCCATGTCACAAAATGGATGACGCTTTGCATGTTTCCGACTTGTCCTTTAAAGAGATTGTGAGATTACGTGGCATGTCTAGGACCATTGTTTCGGATAGAGATGTTAAGTTCTTGAGCTATTTTTGGAAGACTTTGTGGTGCAAGCTAGGTACTAAGCTATTATTTTCCACTACTTGTCATCCACAAACTGATGGTCAAACTGAGGTAGTCAATAGGACTTTGTCTACTTTATTTGAGGGCGATCATTAGAAAGAACATCAAAACATGGGAAGAATGTTTACCACATGTTGAGTTTGCTTATAACAAAGCTGTTCATTCTGCTACTAAATTTTCACCATTTGAAATTGTGTATGGGTTTAATCCTCTAACTCCATTAGATTTATCTCCTTTACCTTTGACTGAGCATGTTAATTTAGATGGAAAAAGAAAGCTGAATTTGTGAAGCATTTACACGAGAAAGCAAGACTCAACATTGAGCGAAGAACATAACAATATGCAAAACAAGCCAACAAGGGACGTCACAAGCTGGTCTTTGAACCCGGAGATTGGGTTTGGCTGCATATGCGGAAAGAGCGATTTCCGACGAAGAGACGTTCCAAATTGCTCCCAAGAGGAGAAGATCCTTTCCAAGTTCTCGAGCGCATCAATGACAACGCTTACAAGTTAGATTTACTGGGTGAGTACAATGTAAGTGCAACTTTTAATGTTACTGATTTGAGCCCTTTTGATATAGGTGCTGATTTGAGGGCAAATCCTTTTCAAGAGCAGGAGAATGATGGAAATCAAGGCACATCTTCGAAGGACCCAGTTCAAGTTCTCATTGGGCCGGTTACAAGGGAACGAGCAAAGAAGTTTCAAGAGATACTCAACGGGCTAATTCAAGAGGCATGAACTCAAGCCAATTCGTGGAGGCTCATTGAACAAGATCCACGTGAACAACAAAGGCTTGTCAACTTGATCCAAGTTCTAGAAGAATCCGGTCCAGATTGAGTTTTCAAATGCTGGCTTATCCTTTTCCTAATTTTTAGGAATATTTGATTTGAATTTGAATTCAAATCAAATGCTGGCTTATCCCTTTTCCTAATTTTTATGAATATTTGATTTGAATTTGAATTCAAAACAAATGCTAGTTTATCCCTTTTCCTTAGCCGGATTTTTAGGAATGTTTGAATTTGCATTTGAATCACTTTTCAAAATGTTGGTTTATCCCTTTTCTTTAGCCGGATTTTTAGGAGCATTTAATTTCTTTCAAATTCGAATTAGTTTCCTATTTTAATTAGAATCCTATTCTTGGAGGGATGTTCCAAGTATATTTATAGGGCCTTTGGGCATGTAGAAAGAACACAACTTTGAGATTAATATTATTTGAGAGGTCTCGTGATTCTCTTTGGTTCTTTGAATAACTATTCGAACTTATCGGGATTTCCCGTGGCGTTCAACCCGACTTATCAAACGGAGTTTCCACAACCGTTTGTGACGTCTTCCTTATACCGAGGTTCTTGTTTCTAATAAACAACGGGTCGAAGTTTCCATTCGGATATGTCCTAGAACGATCTTGAATTCCCTTTAGTTGTCGGGTCTCGTCATTCTTGGTGAGGTTCACTCGTAGACAATGGATTGGGAGACTTGCACATGATGCACTTCACATGGGCATGCAGTTGCTCTTTCGTGACTTGAAAAGGAATTCATAATCTGAGTACGCGTTTAGGCTACGGCCTTCTGGTTCACTACATGAAGTAATTGGATACACTTGTACGTAGCTAGTCAAGCATGGGACGAACCTCTAGCTAGCTAGCTCCCACTTCTCACTCTCTAACTGGGCTAAAATACGTACCCCATGCTGAAAATTCAAGCATGAAAAGCATGACAGCACTCTCAATTTTCAGCATGCTAGGAGAGGAACCCACCAATTTAGCACTCTCAAATTAATTTTTTAGAAAAGAGAGCAGAAGGAAAAAAGGTTTTCTCCCTTTTGAGGCATTTTCCTTGAGTTTTTTCTTCGGAGATAACAATTCTATGCTTCAGAATCAGTGGTAGGAGGAGAGAGACAGACAGCAGGAAGCTTATTACTGCGCGACAGATGCGACTTTTGTTCCTGTCGGCGAGGACCAAAAAGCATTGGTCAAGCTAAATATTCGATCTAAATGGAGCCCAGCAACTGACCGGTAGCAGAAAAAGTGTGTGGCGATCCTTTGTAGGGAGGTTGCGATTTGGATCGTTCCAAAATTATATGGAAAGAACGATTCAAGGAAAGGGAAAGCAAAGACTTGGTTCCAACCACATGCAGTAGTCCCAATACGAACCAAAGCCTACTTACGTCGGGTCGTTCTTATCCTAATGAAACCAAAACCAAGAAAATACATGGAAATTCAATGATTTTGTCGCCCACAAGAAAAATCATCATTTGGGACAGAACGTACGTAGACGAATCAGAACCTAGTTTTTTTTGCCTGTAGTTTTAAAAATTGTGGGAAATGATCACCACAATTCATCAGGCCAAGGGATAACATGGTTGAGACATCGAATCATATCTAGCTCATCTTCACCAAGGGTGGATAGGCACTGATAGCCCATGCATAAATTACCTTTTAACCCAAGAAAGAACCAAAAAACAAACAAAGATAGGATGGGTTTTGAAAAGTAGTTAATTAGGCGGGCAGCAGCGGCTCTAAGGTAATTGGGGCCGTAGGCCAAGATCTAAAATGTGGCCTTTTATAATAATTTATAAAATAAAATATTTGTAAAAAATAAAATATTAATAAAAATTAGTTAAAAGTATTCTTATAGCTTTTTGGAATGCAAAATTATTTATCAAGTGTTATATTTTAGATTTATTAATATATTATTTTAATTGATAATATTACTAATTCATTTAATCTTTCTTGGATCATACTCCATCTTAAGTAAGATTTTAATAGTTTTAATGATAATTAAAAGAAAAACAATGTAAAATAAAAGTAAAGTAAAATTTTTAGAATAATAGCACCTAGGACTTTAGTGACCAAAGATAAGAGTTTAGAAGTACTAAAAATGATAAGAATAAAAAACAGAAGGGTTTAAGAAAGGATTTTTGAATATTTTTGGTACTTGACATATATTGTCTCAAATAAGTTTAAGTCACTTTAAAGATAGATTTTTAGTTGTTAGTTAAGAATTAAATAGCTAGCAATATCTAAAGTAAAAAAATTAAATAAATAAAGAGATTGCAATTAATATCTTCAAATAAGAAGATTTTATGGGGTTGAACTAAGACTTTGTAAGTACCCAAAAAGTGAAAAGTGAATACTCCTTCAATCAAGGAGATTTAATAGGCCACTTTTCAATCATTATGCTCTAAGTTAAGTTTTTTAGGCATTAATGTTAAATTTTCTTTAAATATATAATTTTTTTAAATTGGGTCCTCTTAGATTTAGAGAAAGGTTAATGCTATTCAATTAAGGATATTTAATAGGACTCTTTAATCAATATACTCTTTAATGTTAAGTTTTTTAGGCCTTAATATTACATTTTCTTTAAATATACATAAAATTTTAAATTTAGACCTCTTAGATTTGGAGAAAAGTTAATGCTCCTTCAAGTAAGGAGATTTAATAGGTCTCTTTAATCAATATACTCATTAACATTAAATTTTTTAGGCCTTAATATTAATTTTTTTTTTTTTTAAATTAGAGACGTTAGACAACCGGCTATACTGGTCCGGTAGGCGGGTCGAAGAGCTCTTAGCATTTTCTGTCCTAGATATTTTTTTGCTCTTTTTTTCCAGTAATCCAAACGTACTCGCACTACTCTCCTCAGATAAAGTAACCTCAACGCGTTGACTATGACAGGTGCAACTAACATAGCAGCTGTTAAGTAAAAAAATATCAAGGCTGTCCCGCGGGCATCACTCCGAGATATTTCAATCTCTTTGGTTTTGGCCGACAGCCTTTGGTTAATAACACTTAATTCAACTTATTTCAAGGGACCTATTAGCAAGGTAATTGTGTTTAATAGAAAACAAATCTACCAATTAATTAATTATCCGAATTTCAAAATTAAAGCTTAGAAATATACCATTTACAGAGAGCATCCAAATTTCAATGTGTATTTGATTCTAAAGATTGCTAGGGAGAAATTTTTTTTCTCGAAAAACAAGCAATAGATTAAAAATTAGAAACAACTACTAACAGAACAGATAAAACGAACACAACAAAACAACAGGACAGACAAACCAGCATGACCCCCGGACGGATCAGAGGAACCACTATGAACTCCATGCAGGGCAGAGGGAGTGATGGCCGGACATAGTAGACAGAGCTACTAGGACCTGGACAAGCCGGTAAAGCGCCAAAAATGACGCGTAGCGAGACCCAACAAAGGGTCGGAAGAGAGCCACAAGGACTCGGATAAGCCCACTGAAGGGGCGGACAGATGACCACGGACCAAAACCAACAACAAGCCCTAAACAGAGGGGCAAACCCAAATGGGCGAAAACACAACAAAGCACAAGCCCTAAACAGAGGAGCTGTCCCAAATGGGCGACAACAGAGCAGCACACAAGCCCGAAACAAAGGGCCAGACCCAAACGGGTTTATTGGTGGTCGGGATGGCGGCGGCGGCGGGCAGAGGCTGGTGGGGGACAGAACAGCGGAAAATGGAGCCCATGAGCCGCTGAGGCATGTCCAACGAAAAGGAGAACCGGAAGGAGGCCGGAGGAGGCCGCACGCGCCCATAGAGTGGGCGGCGCGTGAGATCCACGCGCACCGCGTGGTACGCGTGGATCAGCACGCGCTGGCCGATGAAAGCAGTCCGGCCATCGGCGTGAAGCCTAGCGCCTGTTGAAGACCACTAGCCGTCGCGTGTCGACGGGGACAGGGCGAAAACCGTCGAAAGCCAAGGGGAAGCCACCTGCCAAGAAAACCAAAGAAACACCCAAACCAACCGGAAGCCAGGCCAACCAGAGAAGGGAAAGAGAGAAAGAAGAGGAAGGAGGAGAAAAAGGACGAGGGGGGATGAGGGAGCCGGAGCTCCCCCCTCCTCCGTCGGGGCGCAGGGGATGGGGGAAAAACAGAGAGTTTTGGGTGGGAGAGAATCGGGTTGGAGAAATATTCTACTTTTCGCTCAAGAGTAGGCAGCGAGTAAGAGAAAACTTTTTTTTGTTTTTGTTTTTCTACTCAACGAAGATTTATTCAAAACCAAACCAACACCCTCAAGGGGGATCAAAAGTCAACCTCTGACCGTTAACAGAGAGGCAAAAGATCAAGGGAAATACAACCATAAAAACTCCTATTAGCAGCCTACTTAGCCAAACTATCAGCATTAACATTAGCTTGACGTGAAACTTTCAAGAAGCTCCATGATGAGTGAGAAGACGCTATATCGCAAATAGCTGCAAAATGCCCTTCAGTAACAGCATCGAAAAGGATAGTCGAGTCACCAATACCAACAATGGAGGACAGAGAGTCACTCTCAAAAATTACCCCATCCAACTCCCTGAAATGAGCTTCCCCAGCTGCCATCCGGATTGCCAAAAGTTCTGCCTGGAAGGGGTTTTCTGGATTAATTTTGCATGAGAACCAGGTTCCTTCTGCATTAATTTTTTTTTTCATTTATTTTCCTCAAACTGTTGCCTTTAATTTGTATTAATTCAAGTCTGCTATAATATTGTTTTTCCCTTTCTCTGGAGGTTTTCTGGGACAGAAATATTGGACACGTGTTGTAGTTAAAAACTGAAACTTCTACTCTAACTCGATCCCTTAATTTCTCAAGTCGATCGATAAGAACGATCGATTGTGTAACCGCGTACGGTGAAAATGACGTTGAAATTTTGAAAAAGTATAAAGCTTATCACTAGTTTGATTTTTTGCACTTTTGCCCTTTTCCAATTAGAGCCCGCCAAGGTCTCTTTCAAGAGACCGAAACTTGAGGTTCTCTTTCTATAAATAGACACCACAGGCACAGGTACCTTCATCCATTCCCACATCTCTCTTTTTTCGTCCCTCTTCATTTCTCAAAGAGCCAACAATCTCCAAGAAAGAAGGAAAAAAAATGACTTTAACTCTACGTTGCTCAGCTTTTTTTATCAATCTTAAAGACACAAAGAGCTTGAAAACTCCTGAGCAGGAGTTTTCCGGCACAATCTGCTTCGCCCAAACTAAGCCATCTTGCCGTCTCCGTGTGAAGAGCTCGATGCAAGAAGCACAACTCTCTCGTGAGAAGACCTTGACCACCACAGAGAGGTGGCTGAGAATTGATCAGAAGGGAGAAACGCTTCATGCCCTCTCGGGTCGTCATGTTCAGGCCGGGAACGATTCAAAGGTCCCTGTCTTCGTGATGTTGCCACTTGACACGGTAACACATGGGGGGAACTTGAACAAGTCGCGAGCAATGAACGCTAGTTTGATGGCCTTGAAGAGTGCAGGAGTGGAAGGAGTTATGGTGGATGCTTGGTGGGGGTTGGTGGAGAAAGATGGACCTCTCAAGTACAACTGGGAAGGGTATGCCGAGCTTGTGCGGATGGTTCAGAAGCACGGCTTGAAGCTCCAAGTGGTGATGTCGTTTCATCAGTGTGGAGGAAACGTCGGAGACTCTTGCAGGTACTAATAATTAAGGATTTAATTGCAGTTTATTACGTAATTAATACTAACGTAAATGCATTTTTTTTATTTTTGTTTGTTTGTTTATTCTTTAATTAAGTACGATATATATATATTGACTTTTTCTCTTGGAAGGGACATGTGTAAATAGTCTATAATTCAAACCACCTTTCACACGACTTCAATTATTTTGATATACTATATATTAACTTAATTAATAATCATTTTCGCCTTGACTTTTGCAGCATTCCATTACCTCCATGGGTGCTGGAAGAAATCAGCAAGAACCATGACCTTGTCTACACAGACAGATCAGGCAGGAGAAATCCCGAGTACATCTCTTTGGGTTGTGACTCACTGCCTGTTCTCAAGGGAAGAACACCCATCCAGGTCTACAGTGACTTCATGAGGAGCTTCCGTGACAGATTCTTAGACTTATTGGGCGATGTGATTGTGGTAAGTAAGCATCTACAGGTTTTATACCTACTTAGAGAACACATAATGGTACTGATTATATATTAAACAGATTAATTAATTAGACATTTACACAGTTTACAAAGAGGAAGAACATCGGCATAACTAGGAAATTGTTTCGCCAGAACTGACATATTTTCAAGTGTTTTTACTTTTATGTTTAGTAAAAGACTTGTTTTCACGTTTGTGAAGAGCAACAAAAATACTAACTGTGAGGCCCTAAGAGCTTAAGGGAGTTGAGGGGCAGCTTGTAAAACCTAACTCAAGTGCTTAATCTATTCCTTCCATTTAAAGACTACGAGTAGTGGATTTCATTTCTTTCAGATTTGGAACTCAAAAATCCCAACTTTTGCAGGAAATTCAAGTGGGAATGGGTCCTTGTGGGGAGCTCAGATACCCATCTTATCCAGAGAGCAACGGAACTTGGAGATATCCTGGAATTGGAGAATTTCAAAGCTATGACAAGGTAACTGCTGCAAACTCAAAAGGAGGAAAAAGGGAACAGAATCGTATATTTTAAAACGAATTGCTCACAGTTAAACCATCATGATTTGAGTCATGCACGACACATTACCTATAGATATGACATAAGTCCATAAAATCTATACTACAAAAATGCCAAGCTAAAGCCTATTGACAGGAAAAGAGAGGAGTATTGCAAATTACTCTTCGAAATATCGAATATGTAACAGACCAGAGAATTTCGCTTTGTTGTATTCTTACAACAGCGTCTGTGTTTTGCAGTATATGAGAGCTTCCCTGCAAGCGGCAGCAGAGTCGATAGGGAAGACAAACTGGGGAACAAGTGGACCCCATGATTCTGGCCAGTACAATCAATATCCAGAGGACACTGGATTTTTTCGTAGGGATGGAGCATGGAACAGCGAGTACGCACAGTTCTTTCTCGAGTGGTATTCTGGAAAGCTACTACAGCATGGTGATAGACTCCTTGCTGCTGCAAAAGGTGTATTTCAAAGAACTGGAGCAAAACTTTCTGGGAAAGTAGCCGGAATCCACTGGCATTACAGATCAAGGTCCCACGCTGCTGAACTGACCGCCGGATACTATAATACGAGACATATAGATGGTTACCTTCCAATTGCACAAATGATGAGTAAACATGGAGTGGTACTTAACTTCACTTGCATGGAAATGAAAGATGGAGAACAGCCAGAGCATGCGAACAGTTCGCCAGAAGGATTAGTTCGACAAGTAAAGATGGCAACAAGGAGTGCAAGAACAGAGCTCGCTGGAGAAAATGCTCTGGAGAGGTATGATGAAAGTGCGTATGGACAAGTTGTGGCAACAAGTAGGTCGGATTCTGGCAATGGATTGTGCGCATTCACATATTTGAGAATGAATAAGAGGTTGTTCGAAGAGGATAATTGGAGGCACCTAGTGCAGTTTGTGAAAAGCATGTCAGAAGGTGGTCGAAGCACGAAGCTTTCGGAGTGGGACTCCAGTGGGACCAACCTTTACGTGGGATTCATCAAACAGAAGACTACAAAGAACATTAAAGAGGTTGCCCTAGTGTGAAGAGTGCCTGTTCATGTTCATTTGTAACAAATGCATACTTGCGTTGTATTATACGATAAAGATAAAAGGAAAAACAGAAGGAAAAAAAAAGTAAGACATACAAAATAACTCGAGTCTCCTATGCTTAGCTCTGAGAACGATATAGAGAGTAGAATTTTATATCTGCATTTATGGGTATTCATTTATACTGGCAGTGACCGTTGTATCCGCTAAAACCGTCACCGCTATCGATAAGAGCAGTTATTGTACCTTAGCGGTGCGGTGACGGTGTCAAATATGTGATTCCGTCAATTGCGGTGACGGTGACGATTTTTGTCAAACCGTCACCTACACTACCGTTAACCACCTATAGTTGAGACTTGAGATTATTATTGATTATGTGACATACTTTTGTTGGGCTTTTGTTGGAATATGTTAGTTGGTTTGTCACATTGTTGGACACTTTTATTAGATTTTAGTCTGTATGTTTGAATATGATATTATGTTGGACTTTTGGACAACTTATTATATTTGTTATGATTATTAATGATTATGATATTATGTTGGAAATTTGAACAGCCTAAAACAGTGAAAAATATGAAAAAGCCCAAGGAAAAGCCCATTTTTTTGGCACAACGGTTATACGGTTTAAGCGGTTACCGTATAACCGTTACCATTAATACTGTCACCGGCAAGAGCGGGATTGTGCCTTAGCAGTGCGATGACGGTGTCAAATATGTGATTTCGTCAATTGCGGTAACGGTTTTCACCAAATCGTCACCTACACTGCCGTTAACCATCTCTATCTACATTACCGTAATGACTGCAACATTTTGAGCAACCAAATATTCTGTAGGCATTAAGTTGTCTGGTGGCCACAACAGAGCAGACATATGACAAACATCAAACCTGCTTAAATAGTTCCCTCATTTATTTTCCTGTTAAATATATATCACTCAGGTGTAAAAATACCTTTAAGCTCCCAATTTTATAGACTCAAACTTTTTACCAACGGTTTCCAAAACTGTTGCTATAGCCTAACCACTGCTACAAAACCGCAGTTAAAGATTTAGCAGCGATTTTTTGTTATTTTTTTGTAGTGCATGTTCAGACAAACATGTCAATAGTTCGAACGACACTTCCACTACAAAAAAACACGTCTATAGCGGCGGTCGCTAAAAACGCCGCCAAAGGGTGTTTGTCACGGCGTTTTGCAAAAAACGCGGCTGTAGGGGGTCTATAGCGGCGGTCAGTAACCGCCGCTATAGACCCTCTTTAGCCACTGTTAAATGTGCAGGTTGTATTATATTTTTCATGAATATAACTTATTATTAATTTTAAATGTCTTGATGTTAATGTAGCGTCGAAGTCATGCTGGAAAACAAAATAGATCGGTCCAAACGACAGTCCACACTGCAAGATCAAAGAGCTTCGCACGTTATGCTCACGAATTGGTATGTAGTACTTCATTAGTTTGTTTAATGATATAGTACTCGTCATTACCATTCTTATTTGTAATTTAAAATTTCATTACGAATTCGTCTCTGTGATGCAAGAAAAAGAGAAACAAGTTCCAATCGATCGAGCAGAGTTATATAAAGTCGTCCATATACGTTCTGACGGATCTCCAATAAATCCGGACGTAGCAGAGAAAATAGTATGTCATTATTACATAAATTTTGATTTGAATGTGCGAATATCTATACAAAATTTAATTGTATGTTGTATTCTCTCAGAGGCAAATGGAGGAGATTGGACAGAACGATTCAGGAAGTTCACAAACTTTGAGCCAATTTAGAGTGGATGGCAGCATCAGTTGGTCACCATCTGACCGATATGCACAAGTGATTGGTCCAGAACGACATGGTCGCATTCGCGGCGTTGGATTAGGACCAACTCTTTCATCGCATCCTGCCAACGCCAAAGTAAGATCCAGTCAGTCTGCATCCTCTAGTAACGAGAGAACGATATATATGGAAAATAGAGTTCAGACGTTGGAGTCTGAAGTAGCATCACTTAAATCTACAATACAAATGATGGCACGAGCTTAGGTAAAAGTTTTATTTATTTATCCTCACATATTACTATTGATTTTATTTATGTATATTTCGTAATTAATTAATGTTTGTTTAACCGTTGCAGGAACAACGTCAATACTAAGATGTTGCCAATAACAATCAGGTTTCACCAGGAATTCATAGATCATATCATGCAAGTCGGAAAACGAGTGCTGATAAGATACTAATATAAATTAATACTGCCATTAATTTAATTTTAAGTGTGTACTAAGCTCTTTTATCTTTGTTCATGTCATTACTGTTTGTTAATTTTTCAATATTGCAATAGCAGACAATTCCAATGATGCAGAAAGTGAAGGAGCAGATGGTGCTGATGAAGGTGGAGATGATTAAATTTATGGTTATTTGTTGTTAAATGTCATGACTTGTTAGGTTTTAGACTATTGAGAAAATGTCCTTAAATTATTTTTGTTTGATGCAAAACTTGTAAGATACGGTTACAACGAAATATATTATGTTTTATCACACTTTTCTTTATTTGCATTAATCAATTAAATTCTATAACAAAATTTGTATTTCAGAAAAATATTAAAAAAAATCGAATATTAAATCAAAATAAAAACAAAAAGCAACCCTGTAGCGGAGGTCATTGACCGCCTCTACATGTAACAAACGTCAAGGGTAATAGCGGCGGTCACGTGACCGCCTATATCCCTACAGCTGCAGTCAACTGACCGTTGCTAAAACCTGTAGCGGCGGTTTGATAACCGCCGCTAAAGACCTTCCGCGCAAAACCTAAACCCCAGTTTGGGCATATAGCGGCGGTTTAAACCGCCGCTACATGACCGCGGCTACAGACCACAGGTTTTCACCAGCGGTCACCATAACCGCCGCTATACACCTATGCCGACGGGTATTTAACCGCCGCTAAAAAACCGCTGCTATATGTTATAGCAGCGGTTTCCGACCAATGCTATAGGTCGGTTATTTTGTAGTGTTCCTTCTATTTTTGAACAGTTAAGTTATTGTCCAAACATTCTCGAAAAACATATGTAAACCATTATTAGATACAAGTTCGAACTTGTTCGTATGCAAGGGTTTTGAGTGTTGGAACAAGCTGCACTGTAATATGATGCAAACTTTATTCGAGCATTGGTTCTTACGTCCGATCCAATTGGATTTCTTGTCCTAAGAGTCTAGATCATGTGTTCGAACTTGTTGGAACCATGTTGCCACTTTTTGATTTTGTTTGTTATTAGATCAAGATACTATTAATTTGAACCAGCTTGAAATTGTTAGAAAAAGTCTCATTTGATTGGAATATATTACCTAATTCAAATAAATCATCAAATAAAATTTTTTAAATATGTTATAAATCCACATAATGATCAAGGTTACTCAAAATCATATATAATAATCATTGTTCCTCAAAACCATAATAGTCATCATTTAGTGGCGGATGTAAGGGGTAGCGGACCCGGGCGGCCGCCACCCATTGCTCCACCAAAAAAAATTACATGTGTTTTTATTTTTTTTCATAAGTTGGACTGGGCCCGACACGCATAGGCCCAGGCCAACTAGAGCCCAGTGCCCATAAAACCAAGAATTTTGAGTTTGTGCCTGGACCTAATCCCCGTGAGGCCCAGACCTTTTTTTTCTAATAAGCAGAGGGTGACACCACTCTGCTTAAAAAAAATTACAACAGGGTGAAGCGACCTATTTAGAAAAATTTCCTCCTCTTCGAATTAGTCTCCCCCCTCTCTCTCTATTCGAATTTGTCTCTCCCTCTCTCTCATAACTTCTCACTTCTCACTCTTAGTCGTGACCCGTGAGTTGCCTGCCGTCGTTGCCCGTTGGTCGCTGCCCACAGCTCAATTGCCCCATCGCCGCACCAGCCACTAGGTATAACCGCTGGTGTCTCATTTTTAAATTCAAATTTTCTCACCTCTCTCTCTCTCATCACATGTAAATAATTTTAATTTTTATGCAATGCAAATATTTCACAATTAGGAATTTTGACATTTTGTGAAATTGGGGATTTTTTGTCATTTCGCCTTTAAAGTTCGCCACCCTTGGATTTTAATCTTGGCTTTGCCACCGTCATAATTAATCCAAATCATAAATAAAATACTGAAAAAATTATGTGCTTAGATGGAGTTCTTGTTGTTTACGTAGAACTGCCTCCAGCTCAGCTTGTTGGGATGTAAACTCTTTGTACTCTTTTTGTCTAGCTATCGTCATTGCCTGGATCTTTGAATTAGCCACCCGCATCTGTACTTGCTCATATTCAAGTGCTCGCGCCTTTGCTTTTTGGAGTTCATGCTGCTCAAGTAGAACTGCCTCCAGCTCAGCTTGCTTAGATGTAAACAAGTGGCAAACCAGGATTAATATTCAAGGGTGTCGAACAAGCAACAAACAATGACCACATGTTGATGTAAAGAATTAAGAATTTACACATGTTGTCATTAAGAAGTTTCCCCATGTTGACCACTGTTTTATTACACAAAGCATGGAGTGTAGGGAAAAGAATTAAGAATTTACAAGTTCATGAAGAAGCATAGATTATTATGGGAAGCCCTATAAAATATGTGTAATCATGACCATAAAAACGTGGTCACTGTTTGTTGAAAGGTGGGGGAAAGAGAAGCGTGGGGGGGGGACAGAGAGGAAACTAAATTCATTAGATCACCAATTAAGAGTGCGTTTGCACCAAAAATATCACAATATTTTTCACCAACTTACAATAAAATATTATAATCTAATCTTTCTCTCTCCCATAAAAAAATATAAAAAATGACCTCTCTCTTCACTTTTTCACTAAACCCAATACCAACACAAAATCCAATACCAAAAATTTTTCAACACAAACACAACCTAAGTGTCCCTTTTGTCCATAGCAGCAATCCCAAGGCCTCCCTAAGTTTAAGTGGATACAAAATGCTTTTAAGTTTTAACGCAAAATTCAAAAAGGTCCTCTTTTTCTAAACACCACAGGTTTGCCAGCTAAAAGTAACTGGAAGCATTTATTTTCAGGTAGATAAATTATGTATTGTTCCACAAAAGAGCTCTATTTGATAGTGAGTCCACAAAGAGTCTTGTAGAGGATTCTTTTAGGGGATATTAAGATTTGTGCAGTTGATTTTACAAGAATACATATTATAGATTTTTTGTTTTTGGGGAGGGAAGGGTGTCGACACCCTTCGCTCCCCCTCGTTCCGCCCTTGATGTAAACTCTTCGTGCTCTTTTTGTCTAGCTATCTTCATTGCCTCAATCTTTGAATTAGCCTCCTTTAACTTGCGTGTCAGATGGGATAATTCTGAGATTGAAGGAAGCTCCTTCTTAACAACTGATAGTATTTCAATATTTGTATAGACTACTAAAGTGTCATTCAGAAGGAAGCTCCTTGATGGATCCCTGACCACTACCAGCAGCATGAACTTTGCCAAACTGTATCCCTTGGCCAAGGGAGAGAACCAACCACATTCTACAAGAGACAACTCAATTAGAATACTTCAAATCAAAAACAACTTTGCAGCAAGAAAAAGCTGTTCAAAAATTTGATGAGCAAATTTCTTATTACCAAAGCTGGTTTTTTCACCAAGTACTGCTACTTGTGATAGGAGAACTCAAACTTGACAAACACTCCCCTTCACCGGTACATTTTATGACAAAAACCTCAGCGCCAAATACGCACGAGCCATCAACAAGGTATCCATTGAGAGCATCACCAAAGATACTAAGGGAGAGAAACCGTGCGAATCCCCATTCAGTTTTCATTGCTTGGAACAGCCTAATTACTTCGCCATTAGCATCTATATATAGAGAGGTGCAAGCTAGCTAGTCACATTTAACATTGAGAAACCGGAAACAAACAAAAACTAAGTACAAGAAGAAGTTGTCCGTCTCTAAAAACCCAAAATTCGTCCCTAAACCCTTTTAGGGTCGGACGTATCCGTCCCTATAGGTGGTGTATCTATAGGTTTTTAGGGACTGACAAATGAGGTTCGTCCCTAAACCCTTTTAGGGACGGACGTATCCCTTAGTACCTTTGGTGATGCTCTCAATGAATACCTCATTTGTCAGTCCCTAAAAACCCATAGATACAGTACAAGTTAAAACCTCATTTTTCAGTCCCTATAAATCAGGTCACATAGGTTAAAACCTATAATATTTTGAAGTTTGTCCCTAACTTATACAGTACAAGTTAAACTGGTTCACACTAAAGTACTTTAATTGCATAAGCTAATCTCACAATATATTATTTTTTGAAATTAAATAATATGTCATAGTAAAATAGTATTATATTACTATTTATGCTCATTATAAGTATGATAATAGATGCTTTATAAACTACTTAGATTTAGTAAATAAATATGCAGTTCAAATATATCATATAACAACGTCAATGTTCATAACACTCTCTCTAATTCCATATTTTATTAAGTAAGTTCCTTTAAAATAAAAATTTTCAAATACATGATAAAATAAAATTATACATTAAAAAGAATATAATAAGATATAAAATAATTATTTACATTAATTATCTTATAATTAACGCAATATAAAAATTTTATTTTAATTAGACCTATAGCAGTGTTTGTTGACACAAACGCTGTTATAGGTCTAATTAAAATAAAATTACTGCTTATATGAGTTAGGGACTAGGTTGCTGCTTTAGCGACGGTCGCGGTGATCGCTGTTGTATGTGCACAAACTTCTTCGAACCTAAATGAAAAAATAAAACCAAAAAAGAAATAGGTTCTAACCACTTATCAAACAGGTTCTAACCTTTTTGGTTTCGGTTCTAACATCAGAAATAACCAGTTCTAACCTCTTACAAATAAACACAACAGGTTCTAACCAAAACAAAAATTCGACCTAAATGAGAAAATCAAAACACAAAAGACACCAGTTCTAACCTATTAATAAGAGTTCGAACCTGTTGAAGCAGTTCTAACCTGTTTCCAAACAGATTCTAACCTGTAAGATTCCGGTTCTAATCTGTTTTCCTTAAATAATCAGTTATAACCTGTTTGTTATAGTTCGAACCTATTTATCAATTTTGGCTGCCACTTAATTATCTTTTGTGCTAGTAACTTATTAGGTTTGAACCCAAATATTATAAGTTCGAACCTCTTACGTTTTTAGGGACGGACAATGATGTTCGTCCCTAAAAAGGTGGACCTTCAAGGACGAACAATATTGTTTGTCCCTAAAAGGTGGACATTTAGGAATGAACAACTAGAATCCGTCTCTAAAAGGTCCCTTTTAGGATGCACTTTTGTGTTCGTCCCTAAAATGTGTCATGTCGATGGATTTAGGGATGTATTCTTGTGCCCGTCCCTAAAAGGCACCTTTATAGTCAGTCCCTAAAACCAAAATTTCTACTAGTGAGAGGAGGCTGAGGAGCTACCAGCTGGGAGCGTCGAGTACTCACCCCAAATCTGATCCAGCACAAACAATCTAAACACTGCGTTAACCTCCCAGCCCAGAGGTAAAAATCCGTTTCTGAAATCACCAAGTAGAGTGATATGCTTCCCTTCACATTGCAATGTTTTCTCCCATTGGGGTAGAAAGACAATCTCCTGGGGTTGAAAGGAAGCGAAATATTGCTACTCAAAATCTAGTAGGAACACCATCAACGATATGGGCATAAGAACATAAGCAAGGGATTCAAACATACCATTTATAGCCGTCACATTCAAAAACGTCCGAGTCATACTTTGGTTCTGTATCCCCTGGAAATATCTTCAACATTTCCGAAAATGATTCAACCTTAAATTTGTAGTGAGCTGGTGGGAGATCTCTTTTTTAATTTTATAACTTGATCTGTGCATTAATGTATAGGAACATGATTTAGATTGCATCACGTTATAATTAACCTCTTACATTTTGGAACAAAATCTAGTAGCTACTCTTAAAAATCAGATAGGACAAATTAGGAGTGTAATAGGAAGTTTGGAAGCCATTAAGTTTGTAAATTAGACATTGTACACTAATAAAAAATCCTTCATAATTAATCCCGCCCGAAATCAAACTAATTCCATGGAAGATATACTATAGTCTATATTTTTTTCAGACATCTGCTATCAACTTGGTGTAGTTTTGCATATTGTTTATCACAACGTGACAGCAAGTAGGATCAGAATCTATATATAGAACCAAGAAGATAATGTTGTGTTGAAATATGTAGTCTCACATTGCTAAGGCAATATAGACATTTGCAATTAGTGGCTAATAAATAGCCCTCCATGTAAACATTTTAAATCATAAGTGAAATATAATAAATCCAATTGGGTATTCCCATAATTGGATGTCCCAATTGGATGTCTCACTTATCAAAGTTTAAATTTTTATTTCTAACATGGTATCAGAGCAAGGTTTTCGGCTTTAGTCCGGTTACCTTTTGGCGACCATCCGGCATCAGTACCGACAACCGTCCTGCTTTAGTACCGGCAACCTCCCGGCGTTAGTACCGGCGACCACCCGGCATCAGTACCGGCAATCATCCGGCATCAGTACTGGCAACCATCTGGCATCCGACCGGCAACCTTTGGTTATTATTGTTAGAGATAATATCATAATCAAATCTTAAAGATTTGATATGATATTATGATTATCACAATATCAAATTTTTGATATTGTTATGAAGATTCAAATTCAAATTCAAATGTAGATATTCAAATTTAAATATAGGATATTCTCCTATTATGCTTTGTATTATCTCTATAAATAGAGATCTTCAATTGTAATATGTATGGACTCATAATACAAAATACAGCCATAGAGGGCTTTCACAGTGGATGTAGGTCTTCTAGACCGAACCACTTAAAATCTCTTGTCTCTTGTTATTATTTCTATTCCTTCTTCATTTTCACCTTTTTTCTATTATTTTTTTTTGTAACTCCAAACTCAAGGTTTGTCCACCTTGAGTTTGCGGGGGAGTGTTGAAATGTATAGTCTCACATTGCTAAGACAATGTGAGCATTTGCAATTAGTGACTTATAAATAAGCCCTCCATATAAACATTTTAATTCATAAGTGAGAAAATTAATAAATCCATTTTCATATTGGATGTCTCATTTATCAAGTATAAATTTTTATTTCTAACATATTGTCCTCAAACTTCTCCCCAACAAAATAACCAATAGATATCACAGCCTTATCCACCAAGCATTTCCATGAAAGCTCTCCCTTCCGGGCAATACACAAACGAGATTATCGTAACAAATGAAAATGCCTTATAAAATCGATGATCGTTCTATGTCCAACTCTATCATAAGGCTTCAAAGAGAGAAGCTCCAGGGAGCGAGAGAGAGAGAGAGCACCAGGTGAGAGGTCCTTCTCAGGGAGAGAATGGCTTACTTTTTCAACTTTTTTGTCCATT
Source organism: Myrica gale (assembly GCA_963930655.1). NCBI lineage: Eukaryota > Viridiplantae > Streptophyta > Magnoliopsida > Fagales > Myricaceae > Myrica > Myrica gale. The sequence goes on from OZ005620.1 coordinate 16,406,380, forward strand.
AGGAGCTAGCTGTTAATATTCTGAAAATCTGCTCGATTGATCTTCTCTTCCTTTTTTTTTCTTTTCTTTGTGCAAAAAGCAGTTAGTTATTTGGCTTTAGTCCGTAAGGGAAGAATATGTAAACCCGAGCAGCTAGCCTGTTTATATATAGCCTGCTACGTACTATATAATTCGTTGTACTTAAAGATTCCTAGCTTTTCTTGCGTTGTTAATATATACCTCAGATCAGATTTTTATATAAAGCAAAAATGCGGCAAGCCAGCTGAGGGCCAAGCCCAAGCGGCATATTCTTTTTTGCCTCAGCAAAGCTTCTTCTTCTCCGATTTGTTATATTTTGGCTTGAGCTATTGCCAGCCGTGTGTCTCTGGGTTGTGTTTCGGGCCTGTAGTTTGAGGTTCCTTGAGTTGTGCCAAATATTCCATAATCAGAGTTGCTTTTGTGTTTGAAGGTAAAACAACTGGCCAAGAAATTTTGTGTTTGACTACTTACTACTCAAAATCATAAATGTTTTTATTGAAAAAAAAAACAGATTCATTGTCCAAATCCATTTAAATCCAAGTGGGTGTGACCAAAGTTTGAACCTACAACCTCCAACTCGCAAGATGTGAGGCAATAAATTAATCAAACGTCCTCCTCCACCACTATTTTGGCCTTTTGGCTGGTGCCTTTTTTTATCTGTAATGCCTCTTCCATTACTGGTGTTTGCCAGGTCCTGGTAGCATCCGTTTGCTGGTATTTAGACTATATGTATTACAATTTAACTGTTAAGATCGTGACATATAAATTTTTTTTTATTAACCAGTAAGATCCTTTTGTTAACTTACATAGCTACATATACGATTTTTTTACAATATATTTAGAGTAAAAATTACAAAATGAGTGTTAGTTAAAGGTTGTAAAGTATAATCTTTTATTATTATTATTATTATTATTATTATTATTATTATATTTTTGGAAAAAAATCATTGTTCACCCTATAAGTTTGCGTCAACTTCATTTCACTCCCCCTAACTTTAAAAACTGTGATTTATGTCCTATAAGTATGAAACATTTGCAATGTTTGTCCACAGTCAAAATTTTCGTTAAACTTGACAGGATTCGACATCGAAATGACCAAAATGCCCTCAAAGACAATTTTCAAAAAATAAATAAATATTGGAGAAATAAATTAAAAATATATAGATTATTGAAATAGAGTTTCAATAGTTTTATTTAAAAATATTACATTTTTTAATATTTTTTATTTATTTATTTTATTTTTTGAGTAATTTTGTTTTGGAGAGTTATTTTGACTGTGGACGAATATTACAAATGTTTCATACTTATATGACGTAAATTGCAATTTTTAAAGTTAAGGGGAGTGAAATGCAATTGACACAAATTTATGGGCAAACAATGATTTTTCCCGTATATTTTTTAATTCTCTCCGAAGATATTGTGGGTGTTTGATCTATTCTGTTTTTTTCTCTAATTGCTATAGTATACGTTTCTCTCTTGAATTCCATATATAATGACACTATTATATGATGGGCTTATTAAATTATTTATGTTTCCTGAAATACACTATCTTTTCTTTCAACAATTAAATCTTGAGCATTTATATATAAGCGTTTGAAGTAAAACGCCGCAACATCTTGTGATTTAGCGCTAGCGTCGAAAACGCTACTGAATGTATGGCATTTAGCAATGTTTCTTCTCGTCACAACGTTGCTAAAAGTATGGGATTTAGGCTTTAGCGACGCTTCTACTCAAAACGCTGCTACAAGTATGGGATTTAGCACGTGTTTTTTCAGTTTTTTTTTTGTCTAAGTAAACCAACAAACCAGACCTCTCAGAGGCAACGAACTTATGGAAGGATCCATGGGTTGTCACTTGAAGGATGCATACAGGGATACAATTTAAAGGAATAGAACCCTCTACATCCGCAGAACACACCCATTGAGCAATCTTATGAGTTAGGCTGTTTAGCTCCCCTTTTCACATGACAAAATTTCCAAAAAATCCTTTGCTTAGGAAGACGATGGATATCAGCAACCACATTGTCAATTTGCCATAAATCTCCATCAGATCGTGTTTTTTCAGTTAATTTATAAAAATAGTGGAATGTAGTAGTTTTTTTTATAAAATTCAGCAGTGTCAACTGGAGAGTTTTGTCAGCTGGAAAATGATGTTCATCAGTGAGGGGAGGGCCTGAAATCGAGCACGTTAGAACAACGTCCTTTTGTGGGCCAAACGGTTGACGAGTGAGTGATGTGGCATCAAAAGTAGCCAACGTGGATTATGTAGGCAGCTACCAAAGCCTTTTGCTGAGGTGGACTTTCAGAGCTGTTATTGGAGTGGACGATGAGATGACAAAACGAGTTCATTTTTCAAAAGAAAAAAAAATGTAAGTACTGAAAGTTGATGTTTGAAAATCCAGGGACATACATTGAAAATATGTAAAATTCAAGGATTAAAATTTTAGTTTGAAAACTCAATGACCTATCATGAAAATAGTGTAAAAACTAAAGGCTAAAAATGATTTTTTTTCCTTTTTAACTTTTTAATGCTTATGTTTTCAGTAAATGTCGTAGAATACTTGCTTCTAGAAATATTACAATTTTTTCTAAAGAAAAAACTAATTAGGCAACTAAATATACCCATTTATCATGATATATGTACTAATGTATATTTACACGCAATCGATAACAAATATATGATAATGTACGATTAAAATAGTTTTAAAGTGCATAATAAAGTCTTTTGCTAGTTAGATGAAACGTTTTTAAGTAGTACGTGTTACTCGGATTAGTTAGTATAATATCAACAATATTATAGCATAAATAATTTGAGAAGCAATTTCCCTCCCCACATGATCAACGTCCTCTCTCTCACGCTTCACAAAATTGTTTTAATAGTACACCTTCCCTTCAATCCTAATAAAGATTTTTTTTTTACACTATATTGAGCGGACACAGAGTGATAGTTACAACGTAATCTGTTTCTTGCTTTTTTTTTTCTTTACTCTTTTTTTATTGACGAGAGAAATCTTAGCAACTTCATTACATTAAGCTCAGAAGAATCTACCCTAGTTTGGAGCCGAGGCGGAACCAGTCAGGAACGGTGGGGGGCGGCCGCCCCCATTGCCGGAAAATCTGTGAAGATTTTTTTTTTCAATTTTTTTTATAATGGGCAACCCCCTAAGATCTCTCTCTCTCTCTCTCCTTCCCTCTCTGCCTCCAGGAGGCAGAGAGGGAAGGAGAGAGAGAGACTCTTCAATTTCTTCAATTGCGCAACTCCGCTTTGAATTTGATGAGAAAGGAGGAGGAGCTTGACAAATGGCGAAGGGGGAGGAACCGGTCGTCGGAGTCCCGTTCTATGTCGTACAAAATCCTTACTAGGCCGGAGTGGAGCCACCAAACGAGATCTACGGCGATCCCAAGGGGATTCCGATTCAGCAGACGATTTACCGCGACACTCCCGCCCCTTTCAACTGTGCGTACTGCGGCAACACTGGAACAACTATAGTGAGGTAAGAACATGAATTTGAAAAGATTCTTGCGTTGTTCTCGCTTTCTAGGCTTTTATTTGTCTCCTGTAATATCTTTCGTTGAATTAAATGCTCTCTCTCGATGTCGAAAGATTGAGGTCTACCATGTGGCTTCGAGTTATATATATATTCAGTGAATAAGAAGTATTTGGCAATGGCACCGGCATTGGATTATTGAGAGTGCAATATATATTTCAGAAGATTATTATTGAGGACTCGTTAGATTGACCAATGGTGTCCCCATCGATTGAAGTCTATTTAGATTAAAGTAAACAATGAAGAAGTAATTTGGACTTCGATGATGTGCAAGCCGGCCGTAGTTAATTTTTCCTCTGCATTTTGAACATTGAGTTATGTAGCAACAAATTAAGAGAGCTTAGCTTGCATATTTTTTCCTTCGAAATAACTGTTCTTGGAGATCAATGCATGATAGAGATTTAACCTTAGAACCTTTTAGCCTACTTTATCAAAATTACAATTAAATTGTCTTCTAATTCAGATATATCATCAAACCTCAAACGGTCACAACTGATCCCTTAATCCGAGCTTCTATTTTATGTTGCTTCTAATGTATTGAGTATGGTATTCTAATCATTTGATAAGTGTTTCCATTTAACATAATAGCTGGATTAATAGATTTAGGTGGGAAAACTTGTAACAAAAACTTACAAAAACATATATTTGTCCAGCAAGCTTTAATGAGATATAGTTTGGTGGTGTATTTGGAGGAAGTAGTATTCGAGGATGCTAAAGTATCTTTTAGTCACGGATTCAAAGGCTCTGGTATGCATGGGAGGAGCTTGCTAGTGTCTATCACCTGAATAAGAAAAGTTTAGCTACAACCTTTCTTAAGTTTTAACCTATTGAAGAGTCAAATCAAAGAATGAAGGACCCTTTTCAGTATTCATTACGGCTTTTTTAAATTGTGGTGCATTTCTTTATGACTAACATTATCCAAGTTGAGCAAGTTGGCCTTCTTCAGAATTCAGAGTAGAAGTTTTTTAAGAGCAAGATCTTCTTTCAATGTAGCTTATAATTGGGCAAGTTGGTAGCCTTCTTCAAACCTTTTACTTTGATTGATGTCAATTTATTGACCTGTCAGATCACATGCAAATAAGTTCGTTAGTAGTTTTTGAAGTCTCACAATTGCTAGCCGTTTAAATGCATGTATTCTTTCGCTTTATTTGTAGTGGTAGACTTGAAATCAGGAATGGAATCATTATCTGATATCTTCAGCGATTATATATGTGAATATAGGGGAGAAATGTGTCCTTGGTTTCTAACAAGAAGAGATTTAAAAATATACTTTGAATTTTACTTAGATGCTCGACTTTGATTACACTTCAAATATCTTGAACCTCAAATCAGACTAGCTATTAAAGCTGGTAAGTGTAAGAAAGAATATAAATTGACTATGAAGTCAGATAGAACGTTGTAGAAAGTTATACCTATAGCGGTCTTTTTTTGTTAAAAACGCTGCTATAGGTATACCTTTAGCAGCAGTTTTTGAAAAAACGGCTGCTAAAGGTGAACTCTACAGCGGCGGTAATACTGACCGCCGCAGTAGATACCTAATTTCTAGCAGCATTTTGCAAAAAACGCTACTAAAGGTGGGTCTCTGACCGCCGCTACACTGACCACCGCTAAAGGTATTCCTTTAGCGGCTTTTTTTGTAAAACGCCGCTACAAGGGGGTCTATAGCAGCGTTTTTTGTAAAACGCTAAAACGACTGCCGCTAAAGAGGTTCTATAGCGGCGGTCATAGACCTCCTTTAGCAGCATTTTTTGCAAAACGCCTAAAAAAACACTCTTTAGTGGCGTTTTTAGCGACCGCCGCTATAGACCTGTTTTTTTATAGTGTTAGCTAACCCCTTTCCTCCACCGGCCAATTCTGCCGCCCTCGTCTTTTCGTTTATACCGGTCATTTCAGCTTTCCACTCATGTGGGTTTATATGGCTTTGTTTAGCCCATACACTCATTTACCGAGAGCTTAACTAGCCCTTTAAAGCATGTAACAAAGGTTTTTGAACAACCTTGAATCAATGAGATGAGCTATGAAGATAATAAATAAAGAAGAGCCTTTTATCATGATTTTTGCTCATCTTATTGTTTATCTACTATTATTCAAATTGAAATTTTCTTGCAATTTGTAGAACCAGAGATCATTTAGCGGCCTTTTCTTCCACCCTTAAATCCCTTGTATGTACGAGGCAAAGGACCAAAAAAATATACTACCTAGCACTTAATAGTAACAAGAGGATGGTTAAAACTTTTTTTCTAAGCAAACGTGAATATTCATTTGACTGGAAACATTACAACAGTGCTGAATACAAATAAGCATCTAAGGCCGATTACAATAAGCATGTGCTTAAAGCCCATAACAACAATATTAAATACCTGAAGTGCCATACACCTAACGGCCTCAAAGGACTCATACAGATGGGCCAAAAGGCCCATAATATTGAAACAGGTCCAAAGACTCAAAGCAAAATCCGCCACTAGCGGAGGAATCGATCGCCAAAGGAGAGGATGAGCAAGCACCGCACTCGTCCATATCAACACAGTCACAAGGGAGAAAAAAACACAGAAAAAAATGTCGATCGACCACTGCAAAGAGGAACCAACAATATTGGAGATGGCTTACAGGTTCATGTCTACGAGGAGACGCCTCGACAATAATGATGCCTGAGATCCTTCCCTCAAAAGCACAGAGAAATGAAATTATTAGAATTAACAATCAAATAACAAAGCACATACAAAAAAAACCTGAGAGACAAAGTGCGATGCTTATACCATTAATGTAACGTGTTAGGTGCAATGTGTTAGCTAGTTATGAGTAGTTTGTTAGTTCAATCTTCGGTAGTTTAGGTACAAAGTGTGAAATACAGTTAATTGAAATAGGAAAGTACACTTTGCACCCCTGAACTATGGGGTGCCTGACACTTTGCACCCCCTTATCTTGATTTCGTGACATTGAGTCCACAAACTTTTGATTTCTGTCGATTGCTACCCCGAATTCAATTTCTCCTTTAAGACCGACGATATTAAGCGCATATATGTCCTCCACGTGAGCCACTTAAAAATTTTCTTCCCATTTTACCCTTATGTCCGAGTCGTCTCTCTCTCTCTCTCTTTTGAGTTGGAAAATAACTGACGTGCATCTGATATTCTTTTGTTGGAGGGTGGCCGGTGCAACATTTTCCCTGTAAGAAAATGATGACGCCAGAGCACGATGATGTTGGGTAATATCTCAGGTACTGGTTACGGTTGCAGAACCTATAAGGTCAAACCCTCATTGCCTTCTGCTTTCAAAGTACTATAGACACGACGAGTACCATACCTTAAATATCCTTCCCTCTCAAATCATGATGAAAAATCCTCTGGGTGATGTACAACGTTAACGACCCATAAAGCACTTTTCAACACGAATCATGCCTAGTTTATGTCCTCGCGTTTCTACGTACTTAACTACTATTTTCGAGCAGAACAAACTTGTTCATTGCCGCGGGTATCAATTTGCTTAAAGACGATTCGAAAATGAAAGCAAACAAAAAAAACTTTTTGAACTCTGAAAACGTTCCATATTCAACAGTATTATTCACTACGAAAAATACCAAGAACTTAAAGCTATCCCCTGAAGGAGAATATAATGCAAACGAGATTATCCTTACAAATGAAAATCAAATCTATGATTTCTCTATCTCTGAAAGGAAAAATTCGGAAAGTTTGAGGGGCAGAGGCAGAGGCAGAGGGAGGGTGGCCATGACCCCCAAACATTTCTTTTTAAACAATTATATGAAAAATAGACCCCCAAATAAAAGGAGATGAGCTGCCCCCAAATTTTTTTAAAAAAATTTGAAATTGAAGGGGTGCCGCCCACAACTCACTTTTCAAATATTAATATAACCAATCATTTTTCAACAAAGGAAGTCCCGTAATACACTATTTGTGGTCCCCTACTCAACTCATTTTTCAAAAATTGAATATAACCAATCATATTTTCAACGGAGGAAATCAAGTAAAAAAAAAGGAAGTCAAGTAATAACACCATTGGAGCAAAGAGAGAAAAGGAAAAGAGCTCAAAACACAAATTTGGAGAAAACCTGCGTAAAGGTATTCTTTAGCAACTTATGTTGAAATCCATGCATATTTTACTTTTATCTTTATTTCAAAATATTATTTTTAAATAGAATCATAGGTTGCCCTTTGCTTTTCATAGAACTAATACAAAAAGGATTTTCAGGTTTCTGGACAAATCTTAGAATTCATCATGGGAAAGCCAAATTGATTCATCCCTTTTGATGGTTTTGAGTATCCACTTTCAGGATCTGAAAGTCATCCTTGTTGGTTCCATTCATCCTGGTATAAGGTATTTCATTGGTTAGAATATTCTCCTTCGAAGGATGCTGCATATTGTCTACCATGTTATCTTTTCCGTAAAAAGAAACAGGACGTCCCAGAGTTAGTGCATTTACTATAGAAGAATTTCGAAATTGGAAGAAAGTAAACGATGACAATCATTGTGCTTTTTTAAGTCATGTTGGTAAAGATCCATGCTCACCTCATAATAATGTGGTTAGGTGTTGTGAGGCTTTGATGGACCAATCTAAGCATATTGATTATGTGATTGAGAGGCAAGGCTCAGAACAAATCATGAATAATCGATTGCGATTGAAGACTTTAGCGGATTGTATCCGTTATTTAACATCTCAAGCATGTGCTCTTAGAGGCCACAATGAAGGTCTTGACTCCAAAAATTGAGGTAATTTTCTTAAATTGGTAAGACTTGTATCAATGTACAATGAGAAAGTTGTCGAGCTTGTGTTAGAAAATGCTACAAAAAAATGCAAAATATACTTCTCATCCTATTCAGAAAGTGATTTTGGATGTTTTGGCAACAAGGATACGAACTGCAATTCGTGAAGAAATTGGTGATTCAAAATTTTGTATCATAGTGGATGAAGCTCGAGATGAATCTAGAAGGGAACAAATGGCTCTTATTATGAGATTTGTTGATAAAGAACGTTTCTTTGATGTGTGCATGTTAAGGACGCTTCTGCATTAACTCTTAAAAATGAAATTTCTACTATCCTTGCTCGACACAATCTCAACATACAAAATATTCGAGGAGAACGGTATGATGGTGCTAGCATTATCCGTGGTGAGTGGAATGGATTAGAGGTTCTATTTCTTAGTGATTGTCCTTATACTTCTTATGTGCATTGTATGACTCATCGCTTACAACTAGTATTAGTTGCGGCATCAAGAGAAGTGCTTTCAGTTCATCAATTTTTTACAAAATTAAGCTCCATTATCAACATTTTCAGCGCCTTTTGTAAGAGGAATGATGTGTTGCATGTTGTCTAAGCAATTGAAATTGCACATTTGATTGCTATTGATGAACTTGAAACTGGAAGAGGGGCAAATCAAATTGGTAGTTTGAAGCAAGTAGGAGATACGAGGTGAAGCTCTCATTTTAATTATATATGCAGCTTGATAAGAGTGTTTCAGGTAACTTTGAAAGTAATTCAAAATATTATTATGGAAGGTTCTACTTATTCCCAACGTAGCGATGTTGATGCAGCATACTCCAGTATGCTCTCATTTGCGTTCATTTATATCTTGCATTACAACAACAAACCCAAGACATTTTAAATGCTATGTATTTGGTCATAACTACGAAAGAACTTATCCAAAAGTTGAGAGAAGATGGTTGGAAAATTCTTCTCGAGAATGTGAAAGTCATTTTGTGGAAGGTTTGGTATTGAAGTTCCTGATATGAATGCTCCGTACACATTGGGTCAAGGTAGATTTTATGGCTGCAATAGACTCTCAGTTGCAAGAGATGAACAACAGATTCAATGAGAAAGCAACAAAACTTCTTATTCTTAGCTCAAGCTTAAATTCCAAGAATGCATATAAATCCTTCGACATTGATGATATTTGTAGCCTTGTTGATAACTTTTATCCTCAGGATTTTCTGGAGCATGACAAGATTCATTTGAGATACCAATTGCAGCACTTTTAGCTCGATGTGCCTCACCATCCGGAGTTGAAATGTTTGTCCACCATTTCTAAATTATGTCAAAAGTTAGGTGAAACAGGAAATTCAAATGCCTATTAATTAATTGACAGATTGATTCGTCTTATCTTGACTCTTCCAGTGTCAACTGCAACTACAGAGCATGCTTTTCAGTTCTGAATATTGTCAAAATAAGAATTCGCAACAAGATGGAAGATGAATTCCACGCAAATTCTTTAATTATTTATATTGAGAAAGAAATTGCTACATGTTTTAGCACATAAATGTTGATAGATTATTTTTATTCTCTAAAACATTGTCGAGCTCAGTTATGATAGGAGATTCATAGATTTCGTGTGTGGTTTTTTGATATATCCACATTGAAGTAATTATAAAATATTTTGCTTAATTACTTTTCTTTTGTTTAAAGTTAAAATTCATATATAAAATTATATATTTTTTATTTATTTAAAAATTAATATTAAATTAGTTCAGCCCCTCAAAGTAAATATCTTGGCTTCCCCACTGCTGAGGGCCAAGCCAAAGCCCAAGCTATGCCATATTCTTTCTTGCCTCAGCACAGCTAGCTTCTACTTCTCCGGTTCGTTATATTCTGGCTTCAGTTATATATTGCCAGCCGTTTCTCTGCGTTTAGGGGTTCTTTGATCGATATATCAGTAGACAGTACTACAAGAAATTTGTACTCTTATGGTTGGCAAAAGTTGGATAATTAGTTGCGAAAGACCTATTGCGACGGAAAGATATCGTCAAAATGTGTCGTTTGCATTTGCTCCGTCGGCGATGATATTTAATAACGACAAAGCAAGATCATCCCTAGTAATGCCCACACGCTGACTAGAGACCTGCATATGAAAGGGTGAGAATTTTGGCCAGAAAAGCTTGCCCACACGGGTCTATTTTTTTTCTTGCATTTCCACAACAGAATCGTTGCAAGTGGCCCCACAACTGGCTAAGAAAAAAAAAAGTGGCCCCACTACTGATATTATCCTTGCCGCAAATGGTGGCCCACACATGGATCCCTTAGATAATTATTCCAACAACTTAATTTTTTTTTTGTCTTGATAAGCATCAATATAATATTATGTGAAAAATTATAAAGATAACACAAATAAACGAATAAAATCAATAAAAGTGAAACATTTATTCAATACAATTGTCATACGATCTGTTGGGCTACTTCCATATTCTTCCACTCTGCTTAGAATATGTTTCACATTCATAAATCTATTATGTGTGAAAGGAATTACATCTAATATATATATATATATACTACTTGGTGGAATAGCTTTTAACATTATGTCTTTTTCACCGGAGGACACATCCGACATCAACAGGTTCGACCGGCGTTCGTTTTTACTCTAGTCTGAAGCTGACCGGCCACGTGCGTGAATCTCACGTGTCTAACCACTTCTCTTTTAAATTTGAGCTCCGGTGGTATTTTCTGGTGGGCGCACATGTATAGTAGCCTCCACGCTTCTCAGTGGTCCGATTAAGCTCAACTAGGAGTTAGTATACTGCAATTGAGTTGGGGGCATGTGTACCTTGGCTGACCCCTCTCCACCACTGGCCAATTCTGCCGCCCCTGCCATCTGCTTTTCGTTTCTACTGGTCATTTCAGCTTTCCACTCGTTTGGGTTTGTATGGTTGTTTAGCCATCACGTTTGTTAATTCATTGCCTTTATGAAGGGCATGACTAGCCATTTAAAACATGTAACTAAGGTTTTTGAACCACCTTAACGAAGGTTTAGTCTTATGTGCTTACGTCTATGTAGTCCAATATATGATAGACGTTTTATTAAACACATTAACACAACTCAAACATATATATGTGTCAATTTCATGCATGCAGACGAAACATAGTTTTGTAGCTTAGTGTATGACAAATTATTACGTGACAAACAAATTTTCCAACAAGGTTTGAGGGTTTTAACTTTTTCTTCTTATTTATTTTTCCTAAGCACACTACATGAAATATAGGTTTAGGTGACAAAATTTAGGGCGTCAAACTAAATTTTGTCACCTAAAGTTTATTTTCCCTCACAAAATATTAATTTTGTCACCCAAAACAATCCAGGAACGCCAAAACTGTCTGGACCGGTCAAAACAACGTTCGGACGTATATCTATTGTGACGACATACATGCGTCGCGAATGAGTGACGATAAAACTCGTCAAAAAAAAATAAACCCGTCCGAACTCCCAAATACACCGTCCAAACTCTATGCTGGGTGACAAATTGCAAATCGTCGTAACTGAGTGATCATTAAAATCGTCACAATTTTTTGCCACCGTCCGGACAACACAAAAAGGTCGTCCGGATTGTTAATTCAAATTCTTCTACCCGACGTCCGAACCAATAAAACCTGTCCGGACGGTTGAAGTTCTAGATCCATTTCGAATCCATCGACATATTTAATGAATTTAAATTTGATTGAGTCACGTATAAAAATAAAGCAGAAACACGTCCGGACGACACCAATAACGTGAGGACTACATAACAAATAAGCCTTCGAGCCCTTTATGTATGGTCCGGACAGACTTTGTACGTCTGAACGAACATGTAAACCGTTCGGACACTATATAGGGTGACAAATTACAAATCGTCGTAACTAAGTGACCGTTAGAATCGTCACAATTTTTATAATGTCGTCCGGACGCGTTTTATACAAAGTCCGAATGTACATTACCTAATGAATCATAATCTTGAGGATATAGTGACACATTAAAAATCGTCATGAACACAAATCACAGTCCGGATGTTACAAACCGCGTTCCAAAGGAAAAAAAACAGAGTCTGGATGGTAATAAAAAGGTCCGCACAGTTATGAGCGCTTCTTCTGCAAATCGTGTGATTCCACGTTGCAAAACTTCAGACCTGTGACATCGATATCGTCCGGACGCTATTGTTACGTGCGAACGTCCGAAAATTTAAACGACGCAGTTTGACGTTCGTGCGAACGGTTTATACTTATGTTCGAACGGTTTTGCTAGGTTGACGATGGAACACTGTAGGAGAAGTATCACTAATGTCGGGGGACAAACAAAGTGACTAGCTTGGGAAAACGCTTTTTTAGCAGAGTTAAAAAGAGTATTCGGGCGATAGTGGAGTCGACACATTCATTATGCGAATAGGGCTATAACGGAAGAGCTGGATATTATGCAGATGGAACTGTTCTCTTTGAAAGAAGTCTCAGTTGTCCCAGTCTGTCCATACTGTTCCGATACAGCTCCAGACACTCATTAGACATGTGGAGGGTCATTTGGCGCATGTTCGTGATGCCATCAGACAAGTTGATCTTGCAGCCCACCCATGTCATGGTCAGTGATATCAGTCGTCGGCTGACGGCTTTGGAGTAGAAGAGCGCGGATATGGACGTTGGGTGGAGGAAGAATGTCTTTGTACTTAATGAGGTCCTGAAGGGCGTGACAATAGGTGTAAAGCTCTTTCCCTTGAGTGAGCGGGTTGTGCTGATAAAGGAGCATCTTCGCCAAGTGTGTCACGTTCCAAAACTCACTCATGGTGATGATGATGAGCAGTAGTCTAGCTGCTTTGTGGACATCTTTTAGTTTTGTTTTATTTGGACATTTATTTATTATGTTTTGAGAATATTTTACTTTTATATTATGTTTTGTGGACATGTATTGGTATTTATTTGATGTTATTTTGTTCATATTATGTTTTGAAGACATTTGATATATTTATCTTATTTATATTTATTGGAACTTAATATAATATTTTAATTAATGTTACATTTCTAATTTCGGTATACTCATTCAAATAAATATTTTTTTAGAATTTAACACACAAGGTTATTAATATTATTAACTAACTTTGACTATTTAAAACTTGCTAATAAATTTCATTGTATAAGTTTTTTTTTAAAAATGAAAAAAAAAGTCAATACCGTTCGGACGTTAGGGTTACCGTCCGGACGGTTTACTGTAAGCTCGGACGATGTCATATTATGTAAAAACAACCGTCTGAACACTAGTTTATATGGTCGGGACGCTTGAAATTAAAGATTCAGTTCGGATGGTTAGTTTGATATCATTCGGATTGTGTGAAATTTTAGGCGGCAACGATTCCCATTCAAAATTATCCACATAGGCGTCCGAACTACATTAAAAGCGTCCGAACAACCTGTATTCTTTTAAAGGATGGGAAATCGCAGACAATATATCCAAAATGTAAAAAACTTAAAATTTTTGAGAGATTTGAGCAAGAGGAGAAAAATGAGCTCATTTTGGACGTCAATCTCATTGAAAATGGTGTGAAAGGAGCCATTCATTTGAGATTTCGCCTTGGATTTCATTTGAGGTTAGTGAGTTTTAAATTTCTTTTGATTTGGTATGAAAAACATGAATTTAGGATATCAAAGGATGCGTTTTTTCAATTTTTAGGGTCTAAAATGATAGCCATGGAGTTTGAGGTTGGTTGTGATGTGTTTATATTGAATTGTTTCTGATTTGGGTTGAGTTTGGCAAGAATTTGTTGTGAAAATAGAATTTGTGCGGCGAAGAACTGTATTATTCGACAATCGCAGTCCGAACGACATATAGCTCGTCTGGACCCATTTATTTGAATCAGACGTTTTTGGAAAAACATCCGAACAGTGATATGTATTGTTCGGACGTTATGTTACGTCCGAACGTTTCTATGTATTGTCATGCATATTCATTTAGTAACCCTAGCCCCCATTTAAGAATTACACGACGTTTAAATTCATTGTTCTTCATTTGTAGCGACGTCCGGAATCAAACATGTTCGAGGTAGTACGCGTGAGATTGTCTTACTCATGTATGTTATGTAAGAAAAAAATCCAGAATCTGATGAAATTAGTCTGTTGCTTTATAAAAAGACACATACTAATAAGGTTGTCATGTGGACTTCTGCAGATGATAGATGAGCAACAATGAAAGAAAGACGAAGAGTTGTTGCAGATGATGAAGGAGCAGCAACGCAAAAAAGACGGAAAACACCAAAAGATGATGCAGGAGCAGCAAAGGACCCTTGTGGAACAACAAGAACGGAGGATGCAACTAACGGCGGAGCATATGCGTGAGCAGATGATGGAGCAGATCAAACGACTGTAATCTCGTTCGACACCCAAACGAAAAATTGTGTAGATTTATATTGTATTTTTACTACCTTGTCAAGTCATCGAATATGTATTTTATTTACTTTTTTTCTAACAATTGCATATTTGTAGACATTTTATTATATTATGAGCATCGAATATCTTTCTATTTATATTACTTTTAAATTTTTAATTAAATTAATTTAAATATGAAGCAAATCGTTCGAACGGTAACAAAGGTGGTCCGAACGGTTATTTGGCCTCGATAACATGCGCACGCATAACTACCCGTCCGAACTCTTCGCGTTTAATTACTTCGTCTGAACGGTTATAAAGGCGTGTACCGGTCGGAACATGTTCGTCTGACGAAGAGTCCGAACCGTATACGTAGTAGTTCGAACGTGTTATGAGGATGACCAATAGATATTTCGTCATAAATGAAACAACGGTGCGGACGTCTTTACGACAGTATCCGGACGCTATGTAATCCTGTTTGGACCATTTTATATTATAGTGCACACAGATTGTACATGACGAAATTCATTTCGTCACCTTGGACGAACCATTCGCATGAGCGGTTCGAAAGTGTAGTGAGTACGTTCGCACAACTCATGTGAACGGATGGACTGAACTGGGCATGACGATTTTCAATTTCGTCGCTACGAGACAACCGTTCAAACGGTGTTGTAAACCGTCCGAACGGGTTTGAGCGACAAAACGCAAAAATCGTCACCTAAAACTTTGCATGACGAGCTTTAGGTGAGAAACCGGTTTTGTCACCCAAAACAATAGGTGACGAAATTTGTACTTTGGGTGACATATTTTTTTGTCACCCAAAGTGTTTTTTTCTTGTAGTGGCATTCTTCCAACTTGTTTGGTCCGTTCGAAACTCTTAGGTGCTACCAATCCCTTAGGACTATCCTTAAGAGCTACGTACAACCTAGTAATTATCGTATTTATGTGGAACGGGACGGATACATGGACTATGTAAGTCCGAAAGATTAGTCGGGGCAAAGCGACTAAGGGTGAGTTTGTGTGGTAAAATTTTTGGTATTGGGTTTAGTGTTGGTATTGGGTTTAGTGAAAAAGTGAAGAGAGAGGTAATATTTTATAGTTTTTGTAATTTTTTATATTTTTTGATGGAAGAGAGAGAGATTATATTGGAGTATTTTATTAGGAGAGAGATAAAATTTTGGGTAAAATTTTAGTGACAAACGCAGCCTAAATACCCTCGCCATCAAAAGAACAAAATACAGGTAATAACCATTTTTTTTCTGCCCTTTCTCCACTTGAAAATGAGTGAATATATACCAAGAGGTCAGAAAAGATCAAAACTGATGAATATCGATGATGTAACAAGTACGATATATATATAGACTTCAACTCACATTTAGGACATAGAATTTTGACTTTTGATCCATTTCCACGCCCAATCCTTGAGAGAAGCATGGATCTAGAACTGATATAAATTTCTGATTTCTTGCTCTGTCCTTTCAGTTGGCAATTTAAAGTATGTGCTTCACTTCTCTTTTTCTAATTTATTTTAGAACTGATTTCTAATTCACCTCTTTCTAATTAACTGCCTAAGCCAAGTCACAGGTGTGTATTGGCATCAACTTTTACTTCCTTATAATCTCCTGAATGCTTTTCATTGCTCTCAGGCTCGGGCAGTTTATGGATTTCAAATTGCAATGGAGAATATTCATTCTGGTAGAGCTTTTGAAATAGATGTCTACTGTTTCTTTCTATAGCTTAATGCATGCTTCCTGATTTCGATGTTTTTCTGCTGCCCACTATTGGAAATGTATAGCTTGCTTCCTTCACATACATAAACCAGGCATTGAACTTCATATACACACTTATAAGTTCCTCGCATATTATTAAATGTTAGGCTATCATGTGGAGCTTGGTTTTTTATATCCAACCCGAATAGTACCCGACCTGATTTTTGATGAAAAGTGTTTACGTTTTAAAATGAGATTTTTTGTGAGATGGGGTCCGGTGGCAATGCCCCCGGGGGGGAATTTTTTGACCCGTTTTGATACGGAGAATCTAGAGTTGCTAATAGCCTTATATACAAGTAGATATTTTGTTTACATAAATCTTTTGTTTATTTCTATTTCTCATGTGATATTTATTTTCTATTACATGAATTCAAGATAGAGGATGTTGATGTGTAAAAGGAAGAATATTTTAATTGGTCCTTGCTTATTGTGTTGTATTTAAATATTTTAGTTGGTCCTTGCTTATTGTTATTTTATATTAGAAACTTGTTACTTTTTAAATTACTTGTAGAGATTCTTGTGTTTATTGTAAAACGTTATTAATCAATGATGAATTAATAACGTTCTAATAGACCTGCAGTCTTCACCAGCGGTCGCAAAAACCGCCGCTATAGATCTATTGCGACGAAGCGACCGTCGCTAAAAAACCGCTGCTAAAGTTTTAACAACTGTTTTTTGACCTTTAGCGGTGGTTTCCGACAGCCGCTAAAGGTCGTTTTTTTGTAGTGATTAAGACAGTTCACTAGGAAAATGAAACATAGCTTAAATATTGAAAAGCCCAAATCAAGTTCTTATACGAAATAAGAAGAGCAAAAACGATGCCCTCATTCTAATCTTGATGAGTAAGATAGCCCAATTATCCTCTTGCCTTCTATAAGCCACAAAAGATCACATGAAATTTCATGACTTCTCTATTTGTATGTGAGTTGCAAATTCATGACTTCTCTATTAGTATTTAATTCATCAAAATTTCATCACATGAATTTCATGACATGAATTCAATCAAAATTTCATCACAAATTTATGAATTCTCTATACGGTTAACATTAAATGCAATAACCCTAATCAAATTTCATCACTTGAATTCATGAGTTCTCTATCCGGTTCACAATAAATTCAATAATCTTAATCTGCTAATCAAATTTCATCACATAATTAATCAAATTTTAAAATAAATTTCATCACTAATCAAAAAATAAACAGAGTTACAAAGAGACTTGAGTTGAGAGAGCACCTGGAGGCTGGACAGAGAGAGCAGGAGACTGGAGAGAGAGCTCAGCTGGCGTTCTGTGGACTGTGGAGGTCCAGAGGAGGAGAGACAGTCGGTAGAGTGAGAGAGGGCTAGAGGCTGGCATTCTGTGGAGGCAGAGTGAGGAGGAGAGAGGGACGGAGGCTGGAGGGGGAAGGCTAACGTCGGGAGGTAGGGAGTAGAGTGAGAGAGGCTGGGTCGTGGGTGTCGGAGAGAAAGGAGGAAAAATTGAAGTTTGGGGGGAGGATTAACCATTTTTCACCTTATGTTGATTTAAAAAAAAAAATAGACTGACTAGGCTAGCCTGGGTGCCTAGGCCTGGGCACCTGGGTCTGAGGAGGGGGAGCTCAATGCTTGGGTCTAAGGAGGCGGCCCATATAAAAAAGGAACGAATAACATTTTTAAGAGATTTTTTCAGGTGATGGGAGGCAGCCGCCCTTACTGCCCCCTCTCTATATCCTCCTGTGGTCCACCCTATCATCAAAACAGTGTAAAATCTTATGACAATTTTTTTTTCGCGCCGAGCATTGAAAGTTTTGCGCCGAGCCTCCTGTCGATGTGGCAAGGCCTACGGAGAGAATCTCCTATTTTCCCCAGGGTCACATGGAACTAGTGAAGCCCATTAATCTTTGATTTCATTGTGTTAGTTTTCGGTGTCTAAGACAGACTAAACGCAAAACTCTTTTCGCATTTAGGAAATTAGGAGATAGAAATATTTTTACCTAATTTGGTCGAATATTTCCACCAATCCTTGAGAGAAGCATGAATCGAAAAGTTCTAAGCACTTAAGAAATGAGAAGATCGTGCATATATTGTATTTATACCAAATTTGAAGTTTAAAATTAACCATATAGCTGCTATAAAAATTATAAGATCCGTAAATGACTTGTGTATGACAACTGGAGGGAATAAAGACTTCTACTTCATTTAAAGTAAAGCCAAATACATAGTATATACAGGCATTAGGGACAGCTACGTACCACGGAAAGTCATCACGAAATCTCCCTACATCTCTATCATATATGGTTGGTCAATTCCATGGATATATATATATATTAAAACTTTAATGAAATAAAAAGAAGTACTTCACTTTTTCTCAGTAAAGTTCTTGACAACTGAAAGTATTTCGATATTTGTTTCGACAACTAAAGGGCCATCCAGAGTACTGATCAGCTCAACCAGCGGCATGAACTTTGCGTAAACGTATCCCTTGGCCGAGGGAGAGAACCAATTACATTCTACAAGAGACAACTCAATGAGAATTAATACTTCAAATAAAAACAATTTGGAGCAAGAAAAAACTCTTCAAATATTCGATGAGCATATTTCTTTCTTATATATTGACACAACTCTCCAATTTCCAAATTAGAGTTACCATATGTACGTATAGTTGTGGTCAGAAACATGTTTTCATCTGTTGAACGTACAAAGATCGCTTAATACAAAAGAAGGGAGTTCACCTGTAATCTCCTTATAACGCCTATTGGTTCTTCCTTCCCTTATACGGAGAGTATATTTAGCATACAATTTTCCTTTGGGGGGAGAAGCTTCCCAATCACTCACTGATAAATGGAATCCAACATAGCTTTTGCCATCGTCAGGTGAAACAAGTCTTGGATATAGCTTCAGATCCCTGTGTACAATGGAGAAATATAGGCAATAAACTTCAGAGCAATTTAAGCGATTCAATTGTAGTCACGGGGTGCAGAATCTGAAACGACATGTACCATTGGCGGTCTCCAACTCTGAGCGTTTTTGTCAAATATTTCTCACTAAACGTTGAAAAGTTTTCAATTTCCCAAGTACTGCTACTTTTGATAGGAGAACTCAAAATTGACAAACACTCCCCTTCACCGGTACATTTTATGACAAAAACCTCAGCGCCAAAAACGCAGGAGTCATCAAAAAGGTATCCATTGAAAGTATCACCAAAGGTACTAAGGGAGAGAAACTGTGAGAATCCCCATTCAGTTTTCATTGCATGGAAAAGCCTTACTTCAGCATCTATATATATATAAAGGACCAAGCTAGTCACATCATTGAGAAATGGGGAAAAACAAAAACCAAGTGAAATTTTTTTTAATTTTATGTATTTCATCAAGAATATACACATCAGATCAGGAGCTACCTTGGAGTGTCAAGTACTTGCCCCGAAACTGATCCAGCACAAACAATCTAAAGATTGCTTTAACCTCCCAACCCATAGCTAAAGAATCCGTTTCTGTAATCACCAAGTGATATGTTTCCCTTCCCATGACAGTCTTTTCTCCCATTGGGGTAGAAAGACAATTTCCTAGCGTTGAAAGGCAGTGAAATATTGCAAGTCAAAATCTAGTAGGAACGCCATCAACTATATGGGCATAAGAACAAGGGATTCGAACATACCATTTATAGCCGCCAACTTCAAAAACGTCCGAGTCATACTTTGGCTCTGTGTCCCCTCGAAATATCTTCGACATTTTCGAAAATGATTCAACCTTAAATGTGTAGTGAGCTGGTGGGAGATCTCTTTGAAATCTTATAACTTGATCTGTTGATTGTAGGAACATGATTTAGAGTGACTCACCTTAACCTCAAACATTTTGGAATAAAATCTAATAGCTAGGTTAATTAAAAACTCAGATAGAACAAATTAGGAGTGTAATTATAGGAAGTTTGGCAGCCATTTACATTTGTAAATTATGCATTGCAATAATGAAATTCCTTCAATCCACTCTCAAAATCATACATGTTTATATACTAGGTCTATAATTCAGATAATATTTGTTATGATCAACTTGGTTTAGTTTTGCATATTGTTTATCAGAACATGAGTAAATGAAGTATAGAATCTTTTACCTTCATACATCATTTGTGCTGGAACAAACTGAAATACCTACAAAAGAGAGTAGAATTTTTCTATAGATGAGAGACTTCTAGTCTTAGTTTTAGAACTTTTTAAGTGACTCTAATAGAAAACACAAGCCCCTTTATATAGGCAAGACCTAAAAACCCTCATTATTATTCCTACAACCTTTGGGCTACCTTTGTTATTAAGGACAATTACCTATTTTGAATAGATGAAGTGAACCACCCTAGAAAACACCAATAGATTTCTAGGAAAAATCAACAGTTTTTTTACAAGAAAAACCAACAATACTCTTCCAACAAGAAGAGTATGTTGGCTTCGAACTTCTCCCCAACAAAATAACCAATAGATATCACAGCCTCACCCACCACGCACCCTGATCAAGCGCATGAATACTATCCGTTTTTTGTTTTTTGTTTTTTTAGATACAATCTCTCCGCATAAACGGCATTATGTTTGTCTTTTAGGCTTTTCCTTCCATGGAATTAGTAATGCAGCTTGCAGAGCGTGCACCTACCTGAGGTACGTGTCAAATCCATTACCAGCGTTGCTTTTGTGCTTTTTTTTTCTAGGTTTTCTTTTCAAGGGCGTTGCTTTTTTGTGCTTGGCTATTTACAACTCAAAATCATAAATTATTTTGTTAAACAAAAATAAATAAAGGAACATGCATGGTTGTGTCGTTTTCCAACCCTGTATAAAATCTGAGACTGCAGCTTCCTAAAGTTTGAAACCACAACCTAGCTCAAACTGGCAAGATTATGTTTCTAACCAACTTCTTATACCGCTAGGCCACTAGTACTTTGGGTACACTCGAGTAAAATAGTTCATTAATTTTTTTTTGATAAGTAAAAATAGTTCATTAATTTTGATACATTTAAGAAAAATTATGAATATTATGTGAATAATTAATTTGAACCGCATCTATTTAGGGGAAAGTTCACGTAACAAATTAAACAAATGGGTGGGTCAAGATCTATATATATATAAAATAACAAAATGAGGAGAAGAATTCAAGAATTGTACGTAGTATATAAACATGTTTGATTTCGAGTGTGGATTGGAAGGAATTTCATTAATACATTAATGCATAATTTACAAATGTAAATTGCTGCCAAACTTCCCAAGCTAAACGTGTAAATTATGCATTGTAATAATGAAATTCCTTCAAACCACACTCGAAATCAAACCTTCCCACGCCTCCTTTTCCACTAGTACGAACGGCACCGGCCATCTTCATAAGCCTCTCCCGATCCATATGCACAGGGGGATTGATTTGTGCTTAAACATATTACTGATATTGAGCTGAAAAAGAAACCCCAATACTCAGACAAAGCAAGTACAGTGAAAAGTACCTTTTCAAAATATGAACTGCAGAATATGAAAGGGAGAGTGGAGACCAGCAGCAGCAAATGTCGGCGACAGAGATGGCGAATCAGGAATAAATGGTACTCTACAGTCTCTACCCTAGCTGCTCTTTATTCTATAAAACCCTTCGTTTAAAAGACTAATTTCGTTTTCTACCCTTCCTGCCTCCAACGCCAATTTCTAAGGCTTCTTATTATTACTTCGAACTTGAGCCACTGCCGTCCCCGTTGTTAAATCCGAACTGCTAGCCGAAATAAGGCCCATCATAAGAACATAGACATCCTTCAAAGTATTAACAGCAGATCCATGTAAGGCGAACCATTGAAAATTATTTGATGTAATGAATTTCAACATTTCCCCAGAAGAAATGGTCACAAATACCGTTAAACCCGTCAACATTGTTATTAAGATGTATGGCATAGTGGCCTTCGAAAATGAATAGTTTCAGTGTGCTACTAATGGCAGAAGTTTTCTTTTCACCAGTGTGTAGTGACCTAAAATGGGCCTCGATATGGGCTCCATGGACCAAAAAAAATGTCGATAACCGAAAACCGCTACTGTTAAATCAGTTACCATCAAAGACCGGTTATCGCACTTAAAGGTAGCGGTGCTTAATATTTAAAAATTGGCTCATCTAGTGGCGGTGGCGATTATTGGCATAACTAACACTGCTACCGAATTTGAATAGTCGCAGCACAAACTGGTCCAAACACACTTCGAAATTTCGAGCAAACCAAACAAACTTCGAAATTTCGAGCAATCCAAAAATACTCCAAACTTTTCACAAAATTTCAATAAACTTCAATATCCAAAAAATTCTAAATTTTTTGGGAATATTCTCCGAAAGTTTGACAAACAAATGCCACCGATTCTAACCAACTTCCTATACTGTTTGGCCACCAGTACTTCGGGGACACTCGAGTTTAATAATAGGGAATTTAGCAGTTTAGTCCTTGAATTTTACCCTCTTTTATTTTTTAGTCCTTGGATTTAATTTTTACAAATATTAGTCCTTGGATTTACATTTTTTACAAAATGATCATTCCGTTAGAGATCCGTTTGTTTCCCTAACGAAAAGATCTCATCAGCTGACAACTCAGCCGTTGATACAGTAAGAAAAATTGATATTTTAGTCATTAGGTTTTACGTCGTTTTACTTTTTAGTCTTTAGGTTTAATTTTTTCAAATTTTAGTCCTTGAGTTTACATTTTTTTTTACTAAAATGACGCTTCCATCAAGAATTTTTAACATGCATTTATAGTTATTAAAAATTGAGTATGCAGAAACTAGACATTGTAGAGATAATACAAAGTATATATAGACAAGAAAGAATTTTTTAAATACTAAAAGAGGATAAAACACTCTTATTCTCTTTTTTTTTAAAAATATTTTTAACTTTTAGAACGTTTTACTATTGAAGAGATAGAGTTTTAATGAAAATTGTTGATTTTTGAGAATTTAAATTGAATTTTGAATTTTTTTAGTCATATTAAATGTGTTATTAAAATTGTCAAAACTAAAAATGGCAGGTTATTATTAAATATTCAAGGCCAAAATTTATATTTCAAAATTTGAACAGTAACTCTTGATGGAAGGGTCATTTCGCCAAAAAATGTAAACTCAATGACTAAAATTTGAAAAAAAAATTAAACCTAAGGACTAAAAAATAAAACAACGTAAAACATAAGGACTAAAATATCAATTTCCCTTACCACATCAGCTGCTGAGTTGTCAGCTGATGTGGCCCTTCCGTTAGGGAAACAAACGGATCCCTGACGGAATGACCATTTTATAAAAAAAATGTAAACACAATGACTAATATTTGAAAAAATTAAACCCAATGACTACAAATTAAAAGGGATAAAACTCAAGGACTAAACTGTTAAATTTCCTTAATAATATTATGTCAATATTCAATTTAAACCTCATCTATTTAGAGGAAAGTTCACGCAACAAATTAAACTAATGGGTGGGTCAATTAATGGTTAATTAATAGATTATTCTAGAGACCCGCTTCCAATTACTCATCAATGTTCAAGGGCCTTGATATGCGAGAGCTAGATTTACTTTCCCCACGCTCCTAATTAAGTCCTAAACCTGCGAATTGCCATGGATAGAAAACTAACAAAATAAGCAAGCGGTGAAAAACTCAAAACTACTTTGGAAAATAAAAGATAAAAAACATATCTGCAAAGAAATTAAGAACACAAACCAGCATCCCGAGTTTGTTACTATGGGGAGTAACCAGGGGATAGTTAAAACTTGCTTAACACAAATACCCATTTTAGTATCGTGAGTACACTCTTACGTACTTTGTCCGATCTATGATTCAATTTTTATTAACCGATATATATGGGTTAAATACACTTTTTTCAAAAAGCGCTACTGTTAGTATGGAATTTAGCAACTTTTCTACGCAAAACGCTACTACAAGTATGGGATTTAGCACCGAGTTTTTTAAGTTAATTTAGGGAAATCTTGTAATGGGTCATCAACCGTGTGGCCCACAAAAGGACGTTCTTAGAAGTTAATTATCTCGGCATTCAATAGGTCATGCATTCCTAATGGAAATAGCCAAATTGGTTTAGTACGTAATATTCCTCATGCTTGCATGTAAAATCCATATCGTTTTTTTCTCATCTTTTGTATATGTTAATGGGAGGCGGAGTGAACTCAGGCAGATCATGGTTGGGATGTGAAGAGTACTTGACTGGAACCCTACGTACAGATCTTTTTCTGAACGTACATTAAATATTGGTATGTCAGATTGCAATGCGTATTAACTGTTTGATTGGTTGTTACATAGACTTGAACTCGCATTTAGGAGATAGATCCATTTCCACCAATCCTTTAGAGAATATATAAAGCACGGATCGAAAACTAGGCACTTAAGAAATGAGAAGATCGTGCTTAATTTGTAATTATATATACCAAATTTGAAGTTTAAATTAACCATATATATTTTCGCTTTTCTCTGCGGCTGCTATAAAAATTAAGAGATCCATAAAGATTGAAGTGTAAGACAACTGGAGGGAGTAAAGACTTCTACTTCATTTAAAGTAAAACCAAATATACATAGTACAAGCATTAGGGACACGGACTACGGAAAGTCATCAAGAACACTCCCAACATGTCTATGATCTATATATATATATATATATATATATATATATTATATAGATGATCATTTCCATGGATATGTTATGGCAAGTTTAATGAAATAAAAGGAAGCACTTCACTTTTTCTTAGTAAAGTTCTTGACAACTGATAGTATTTCGACATCTGCTTCGACAACTAAAGTGTCGTTAAGAAGAAAGCTCCTTGATGTATCCCTGAGCACAACTAGCGGCATGAACTTTCTGTGAATTAAGTATACCACCTTGGCCGAGGGAGAGAACCAATTATATTCTACAAGAAACAATTCAATATTGAGATCAATACTTCAAATTAAAAACAATTCATTGGAGCAAGAAAAAGCTAGATCTTCACAAATTTGATGAGCAAAATTCTCATTACCAAAACTACTTTCCAAATTAGAGTACCATATATATGTACGTAGTTGTGGTCAGAAAAATGTTTTCATCTATTGTACGTACAAAGATCGCTTAATACAAAAGAAGGGAGTTCACCTGTAATCTCCTTATGTTGTCCATTGGTTATTCGGTCCCGTATACGGAGAGAATATTTAGCATAAAATTTTCCTTCACCATGTGAAACATAAAAACAGAGTCCGACATAGCTTTCGCCATCATCAGGTGAAACATATCTTGGAGATAGCCCCAGGTCCCTGTGTTCAGTTAATGGAGAAATAGGCAATTAACTTCAGAGCAGTAATTAAGCAACTCAATTGTACGTAGTCACGGGGTGCAGAATCTGAAACGACATGTACCATTTGCGGTCTCCAACTTTGAGGTCTTCGCCTTTCCGGTAAAAATTCTCAGTTAACGTTGAAAACTTCTCAATTTCCCAAGTAGTGCTCCATGTCATAGGAGAACTCAAAATTGACAAGCACTCCCCTTCACCGGTACATTTTATGACAAAAACCTCAGCGCCAAATACGCACGAGTCATCAACAAGGTATCCATTGAGAGCATCGCTAAAGGAACTAAGGGAGAGAAACCGAGCGAATCCCCATTCAGTTTTCATCGCATGGAACAACCTTACTTCACCATTAGCATCTACATATATATAGGACCAAGCTAGTCACATTTAACATTGAGAAACCGGGGAAAAACAAAAACCAAGTACAAGAAGAAACTTTATTAATTTTATGTATTTCATCAAGAATAAATATACACATCAGAGGAGCTACCTTGGAGCGTCGAGTACTCGCCCCAAATTTGATCCAGCACAAACAATTGAAAGACTGCGTTAACCTCCCAGCCCAGAGGTAAAGAATCCGTTTCTGAAATCACCAAGTAGAGTGAAATGTTTCCCTTCCCATTGCAATCTTTTCTCCCATTGGGGTAGAAAGACAATCTCCTAGGGTTGAAAGGAAGCGAACTACTGCTAGTCAAAATCTACTAGCTAGGATCACAACATCGACGATATGGGCATAAGAACAAGCTAGGCATTCAAATTAATTAGCATACCATTTATAGCCGCCACATTCAAAAACGTCCGAGTCATACTTTGGCTCTGTGTCCCCTGGAAATATCTTCAACATTTCCGAAAATGATTCAATCTTAAATTTGTAGTGAGCTGGTGGGAGATCTCTTTTAAATTTTACAACTTGATCAACTGTCAATTGCAGGAACATGATTTAGAGTGCATCACCTAACCTCAGACATTTTGGAATAAAATCTAATAGCTAGGTTAATTAAAAACTAAGAACAAATCATATAAGTGTGATTATAGGAAGTTTGGCAGCCATATACATTTGTAAAATACGCATTGTAATAATGAAATTCCTTCAATCCACACTCGAAATCTAGCATGCATGTTTATATATATACTAGTCTATATTTAAGATATTTGTTATGATCAACTTGGTTTAGTTTTGAATATTGTTCATCAATAAGTGACTAAATAAAGTATAGGATCTTTTACTTTCAGATGTCATTTATATTTGAACAAACTAAAATATCTACAAAAGATAGTAAAAATTTTTATATAGAGGAGAGACTTCTAGTCTTAGCCTTTGAACTATTAGGATGGTTCTAATGATAAACACAACCCCTTTAGATATGCAAGACTAGGAACACTCGGTTATTATTCCTATATCCTTTGACTACTCTCATTATTTCATCCATCAAATATTAGCAAGACTCAATAGCATTGTTATATATCAAAGACAATTACCTCTTCTGAATAGATGAAGAGAACTAACTTAGAAAAAAAATTAAATAGTTTTCAATGAAAAATCAATGGTTTTTATAGGGAAAACCAACAGTACTCTTCCAACAATAAGAGCATGTTGGGTTCGAAATTCTTCCCAACAAAATAACCCTCACCCACCACCTACCTGGGGCGAATTAATAAAACTACTTACTACTTACCTAAAAAACAAAAGCCCTTGCTTTCAAATATATGACTAAACATTGAAATATTGGACCTAACTAAAGATTAGTTGTAAGTTTGCCATTCAAATCTACCCCAATTTTTTTGCTTAGTGTTTTTCACGAGAAGGCTATGTTTGTTTCATATCTCAAAAAATTTTCAAAAACTTCTCACTCACTTTTTCATCAATTCCAATACCTTTTTACCAATCTCAATAATTTTGTCATCAATTCCAATAACTTTTCAACAACCTCAATAACTTTTTACAAATTCCAACAATTTTTAATACACTTTTCACCAATCTGAAGAGAATCTACACTATTTAGAAAAACACAAAAAACAAAAACTGTTTAGAGATCTAAAACAAACATAGCCGAAAGTTCTCGTTTTCCAAGAAAGCTCTCTCCCAAAAAGAAGTTTCCCATTTCCTGAACTGTATAATCCAAGAAATTAGAGAAAATACATTTTTCACTTATGAATTATCATAAGTTTTGCACTTTACACCATAAAATAACAAGTGACTAAAAACTATCAGTCACTAACACATTACACTCTTCGTCTATTTTCTTCTTCAAATTTGACAGATATTGACTTTTAAAAAAAACAAAATGACGATTATACCTGTAAATATAATATGCTAATTGCAACATGTTAGGGATAGGTACGTAGTTTGTTCTTGCAATCTCTCAATCGTAATAATTTAGAGTGCAAAATATAAAATACTTGATAATTCGTGAGTGAAAAATATATTTATTTTAAAGAAATTAAAGCTCTCTCCTTCCGGAGTATATAATGCAAACAAGATTTTCCCTTAGAAATGAAACGTCTCAAATGGATGATTATGACTCTATAATAGGTCTTGAAAGAGAGAGCGCACCAGGCGAGAGGTCCTTTTCAGGGAGAGAATGGTTTAGTTTTTCAACTTTTTGGTCCATCTGGAGCTGTTGATATTATGAGAATCTGCTCGATCGGTCGATCCACTTCTTTTTCTTTCTTTTCTTTGGGCAAAAAGAAGTTTGGGCTTTAGTCCGTGAGGAAGATGTAAACCCAAGCTAGTGTGTGTAGTATATATAGCCTGCTAAGTGCTATCTAATTCGTGCAGTACTACTTGAGATTCCTAGCTTTCCTTGCGATGTTAATATATACCTCAGATCAGATTCTGATGTCAATCACAAGAGTGGGATGAAAGCAAAAATGCGGAAAGCCTGAGGGCCAAGCCAAAGCCCAAGCCATGCCATATTCTTTCTTGCATCAGCACAGCTTCTACTTTTCGGATTCGTTATATTCTGGCTTCAGTTATTGCCAGCCGTGTGTCTTTGGGTTTTGTGGTTATTTTATCGATATACGTTCACTACAAGAAATTTGGACTCCAGTTATAGTTGACAAAAGTTGGATAATTGGTTGCTAAAAATCTATTGCAACGGAAAGATGTAGTCCAACGTATCATTTGCATTTGCCCTGTTGGCAACGATATTTAACAACGACAAAGGAAGTTCTTTCCTAATAATGCTCACAAGTTTACTCGACATCCGCAGATAAAAGGGATGAGAATTTTGGCCGCCAAAGGTTTTTTTTTTTTTTTACGACAGCAGACTGCAGGTTGCAAGTGCCCACAACTGACTGAGAAGGAAAAAAAAAAAAAGTTGCCCATTGCTGAATTTATCCCTGCCGCAAATGGTGGTCCACACATGGGTCCTTTGGATAATTACACCAGCAACTAAATTTTTTTTTTGCCTCAATACACATCAATATTATGTGAAAATTTATACATAGTATCACAAATAAGCGAATAAAATCAATAATCACTACAAAAAGTATTGACTCATCTCCCTTCCACGGCATAGCTGGCCCAAGTGAGCTGATGCAACCGCTGCTGCTACTCAAATAACTGGAACATCGTGTGCTCTTTGAATAACAACTCATCAAAATCAGACAACATCACCGAACACTCTTTAACAACAGGCTACATCTGAATTTGCATCTAGCGACTTAATGCTAATCTCAACTGACTGCTACTGGGAAGACGAAGCCTTTATCCTCGAAGTACGCTCACGCTTAACTCCAAACATTATATATATATTTTTTGTAATAATTGTATATAAAATGTGTTAATAAACAAAAAAGAAAAGAAAACATAATTAAAAATTTAAAGCTGCAATATAATGACGATCTATTGTCAATACTAATGTTCGATCAGAACAGACTCCAAAGAGACGATCGATCACCAAACTTAAACTATGCGTATCATCTGACAAATGATAGATCCCACATCATATTCGTTCGGACGATCGATCGGAAAAGTCAACAAAAGACACAGTAAAAGGCATGAAATAGATCCCCTACGTAACGATTGATCACTTAAAAAGCTAAACTCACAGTTTTAATATACGATGGACGTTCAATCGATCTAATAGAACAACAAAATGCACCATTACCAACCGATCGATTGGTACATATACTACTTAAGCAATCGATCATCTAACAACACCGATCGATCGGTGCAAATATAGAACGCACCGTTTAACTTTCAATCAATCGACAATCACAACTGCCACTGGCCAATCGATCGTCCAACGTGATTGATTGATCGGAACGAGGACGACAACAAAAAACACATAAACTTGACAATGCACAAAACACACTTAAAATGACACCAAAACTATCCTGAAATAAATCTAATCTTCTTAAACAACCATTAACATTAAAATGCCTATATTTTACAGACCTAAATGGATTATATAGAAAATTTAAAAAATTAAACTCTAAAACTATTAAAAACCGCAAAAATGTTAGAGAATTGTGTACCTTTAACGTGGAGGAGAATGGAGAGTAAGTTTGGATTCTTTCTTCATGATTTAGAGGACAATGCAAATGAAAAAACTTGGTGACTTGAGAGGGTTTTTAAGGATGTGGGGAGTGTAAACCACTTGAAAGTGGCATTGTGTTTCTGTCATACGTTTTCATGATTCGTTCGATCGGTAGTATAGTGTTCGACCGATTGGATTAATACATGTGCCCAATTTCAATTCATTGTTTTAAATGCCTACGTGATCGATCGATTGATCCTTTCGAAAAAGTGGCAGTTATATAAAGATGCAAAATTTTCTTGTTGTGTGCCATGTGTCAATTAGTAATCGATCGATCGGTAGAAGAGCGTTCAATCACCTTGGTTAATACAAGTGGCCAATTTTCAATTCGTTGTTTTAATTTCCTGCATAATCAATCAGTGGGTTGGAACGATCGAATGACCTTTTCAAAACTAGTGACAATTACGACAAGACTCACAATTGCTTGTTGGGTGACATGTGTCACTTTGTTACCAATCGATCAAGTATGTTAAGGATCGATTTGGGAGTAATGGTGGGATCGATCGTTGGAAAATGGCAATGTATCACCTAATCACAATCAGTCGACCCAATCAGCCGATCAATTGACTCTATGATAAAAATATTTTGTCACAAAAGCCCTCTGTTCATCGTGACAGAACATTTTGTCACTTAAGTTATTATTATTATTATTATTATTATTATTATTATTATTATTATTAATGGTGATTGATCGCGAGTATCAACGATCAAACGGTGAGGTGACAGAATTATTTGTCACTGAAGCCTCTTATTTCTAGTGATGACAAGTTTCGTCACCAAAAATATTTTTAAATATTTTTATTTCTTTTTTGTAAAGAAATTTTCTTCACGAAAAGTTAATTTTTGGGGATAAAATTCAAAGTCCGTTACGAAAAAGATCTTTGGTGACGAAATGGATGAAGAAATAAATTTTCGTCACAAAACAGAGACTTTTGTGACAAAAAACTTTTCGTAAAAAAAGATGAATTTTAGTGACGAAATTCATTTTGTCGCCGAGAATTTTGTCACTAAAGAGCAAATTTCTATTAGTGAATTGTCATACTCTGTTGGCCCCCCTTCCATATTCAATTCCACTCTGGTTGCAGTCGCTAGAATCTGTTACACTTCCATTTTGTTCCAAAATAAAGTCACTATTGTTTACTTATTTCACTCCCTCCATTTGTAGGCCCCCATTTCACCATAATTATAGTTTCATATTTAATAGGTAATTAAGATAAGTCCTATAGATGAGCGTCAATGACAAGATACTCGATATAATTTAAAGTAATGGAAAAAATTCAAGAACACATAAGATACTTTAATACGCTATTGCTGCCATTTAGGACTTTCAATAAACACATAATCCTAGATTTCAAAATTAAAACCAATAGGCTTCACCTTGATGTGCATAAGTGAAATAATCGCAACGACAAAATAATCAAAACCATAGATATTACTGTGAAAGGGAAATAGATCTAGGACACAAGCTAAATGACCTTCTCTGTCAAAAATGAAGAACATCAAGTATAAACATTTTTTTTTGCTAAGAAAAAACGTCCTTTAGTGGACCATCATGAAGCTAGGCAGAAGCGCATCACCACTTTAACTCGAAAATTTCACATAGTGTGGGACCGTGATTCGAACCGTCGTTTGAAGCAAACCTTGGGAATTAGGCATAGTCCGCACACTACTAAGCCACCACCCCTGGTGGTAAGTATATAAATAGAATGGTTTTTTACACCAACCTATAAATAGAAGTTGGTGCAATGAATTTTACAGCAAAAGAGATTGTTATACAAAGCTATCTAGCTGCAGTAGATTTTGCATTAGAATTCTGTAACTACAGGATAAACAGCAAAAACCCTCCAACTGCAGTAGAATTTGCATCATGCACTTTCACATTCAGCATAAGCAAAGCAGGCAAGGAATATGAAATCAAAACTAACAAGATTTTAGATAAAGCAAATTCATCTTTGTTTTTTATGAAGCTTGACATGACATAAATATTCAATGGTCTGCCTCTGGGAGCGGGAGACACAATATACAAAGAATCTTTTTGAAACATAGAAAACCAAATGACAGGATAAAAGTTTATTAAATAGACGCAACAATCGAGATCAAGCAATGGATACCCACAATAACTAAGGCAGAGTACAGAATGGCAATGGCTCAAGACACCAAGCGTGAAACGAAACACCCACTCGAAGAAAATGACCAAACAAGGAAAAGTCTCTTCTATTTTCTTCTTCTCTAAGTAAGTTCATTATCCAAAAATGGTAAAATAAAAAACCTGACCACGTAAAAGCCAAATGGTCAATTACAAGGGGTAGGAGTATCTGACAGTGATTAATGAACCAACTTTTGGGTACAATCAAAACGCAGACAGAACATTGAAAATCAGTTTAAGCATCTCAAAAATCAAATGCACGCCCAAAAGTAAAACTTCAACTTGATTTTACCTTGCAGCAGAGTCAAAAAAATTTCTTCGAAATCGAACGAAAGCTGTAAATAATCGACCTCTCTACACATTTTCGCTTTTCCTGATGTGAAGTTAAGAGGGGAAACCTTTTTCCTGAAGAGAGCGAAAACATTCGCTACAAAAAAAATGGCCTTTAGCAGCGGTTTTTTAGCTGTGGTCGCGACCGCCGCTATATCTCCGTCGCAATTGATCTATAGCGGCGATTTTCGCGACTGCTGGTGAAAACCTCGGGTCTATAACGGCGGTCCCGAACGCAATTTTGCCTTTTTACAGCATTTCGTGAAAACGCTGGTACAGACTTTTAGCGGCTGTCGCTGCTAAAGGTCTGTGCCAGTTTTTTTTCATGTGCCAACATTTGTAAAACACCACTAACTTTTTCTTATATTTTTCTAATCGGTAATACAAATTTATTTTAATAAGCATAATTCATTGGATGTAAAAAATTAAAGAACAATGAGAATAAAATAAAATGGGTTAATTACAAAAAAACCCCTCAAACTTTCACACGTATCTCACTATCCCCCAAATGTTTAACTCGTATCAACCCGCCCTCTCCAACTTTCTTAAACGTTTCAGTTTTTTTACTCTTTTTTAACGTTCCTTCATCTTTAAAAGACCAAAATACACCCCTTAATTATTCATACTTATTGCGCCCCCTCTCTCACTCTCGGGCTTTCTCTCCCCCTCTCTGTGAAAATCCTGGCAATCTTTTTTACTTTTTTTCCCAATTAGTAGTCAAAAACGTTATATAAACATATCGGACCACCGCAATGGCGTCAACGAAGTCTAGCAACAGTAATGTCGACCTCATCCCGAAACCCATTCCAAGCCGGACTCCACGATTCAAATTCCTCTCCAACCCACATATTCATTTCTCTCCGAATGACCTGGCTGCAATGGAGGCTGCCTAGATCCTCCAACCGATGCGTTATAATCACTTTGACTAGCTTGATAATGAGAATTTGCAGGAAGACCCTGTCTAGCTTTCCAAGAATCAGTAACAGAGTCTGGTTTTCTAATTGATGGCCTAGAATATTGGGGTGGAGGCATCTGAGGCTCAGAGAAAATGGGTGATGGATGAAATGCTTTAGATAATGTTCGCGGCTGAATGGGCATTTGCATAAAAGGAGGTGATGGGAAGGAGGCGGTTGCTCTTGCAGGTGCGTTCAGAGTGACAGATAGAGATGCAGGTTTTATATTACTCGTGTTTTCCATCCGCAATGCAGAATGTGCAGCTGCAGTTGACAAGTTATGTAAGGGAGTGGCCATGGCGGGTAAACTCTTGGTTGTCAACACTACATCGGAGGGTGGTGTCTGCATAAATCCAGCATTGGTAGGGAAACTTCGGTGCACAGAGGGAACGATAGAAGGCAGTTGCTTTTCAGGCATGATGGTTGTACTTTTAGACGTGAGTAAGAAGCCACTATTGCTGCTGCAACTTGTTGGACACTTGTTGGGTGCTGTGAAGCGGCTGTAACTTCTTCAGTAAACGCAAAGCTGGTAGTAGCCAATCCCGGTGAAGAGTATGCAACTCTGTTAGCCATCGAAGACGTTAGACCTTCGTTTAAGTATGAATAATTAATGGGGGCATTTTGGTCTTTTGAGGATGAAAGGAACATTAAAAACGAGTAAAAAACCAAACTAAAAAGTTTAAGAAAGTTGGAGGGGGCGGGTTGATACGAGTTAAACATTAGGGGGATAGTGGGATAGGTGTGAAAGTTGGTGGGGGTTTTTTGTAATTAACCCAAACAAAATATACTTCATCATTGATTAATAATATTTTACAACAAACACAAGAATCCCTAAAGTAATCTAAAAAGTAACAAATTTCTAATATAAAATAACAAAAAGCAAGGACCTACTACAATATTTAAATACAAAACAATAAGCAATGACCAATTAAAATCTTCATCTTTTGACACATCAAAATCCTCTATCTCGAATTAATGTAATAGAAAATAAATATCACATGAGAAATAGAAATAAACAAAATATTTATGTAAACAAAATATCTACTTGTATATAAGGCTATAAGCAACTCTAGATAAAACTGAGTCAAAAAATTTCCCCTCGGTGTCAAATAGTATAAAGCATAACTTTAATTAACATTTTTTCTACATCAACAAACCTGGTTGCTTAATTAAAGCAGTTGGAAAATTGAGGAGCCTGAATCATTGAAGAGCATTCCTGGAAAATGGAAATCAAGTAAACTTCATATGGTATAGAAATAACTGAGATAACAGAACTTCCAGCATAAGCTTGCCTGATTCTTTGGCAAAAATTTACACAGCAAAACTTCCATCTGCATCTCACCAAATTTCTTCCTTTTCGGAGCAACTCTTATCCTTTTTTTTATCCTTCCACATAAAGGGTTACACATTCCGCCGCAAAAATAACTGAAGCAAATTATCTAGAGCAGAAATTTACTTCAACATCAAAATAAAAGGCACAATTATACAAAAGACCAAGATATTGGCCTCGTCTGTGCCAGCTTCGTCGCGCCGTCCATCTAGTCTTTTTCTTCAGCAATAAGTCTTCATCAGCACTCCTCCATGCGTTAATTAGCGGGAGGCGCGAGACAAGCCAAAATATTGGCCTGATAGGATATATTAAGAACATTTGCCATAGTGTGTACAAAGTGATTATCCATGATAGGATTAGTACGGCCACGCCAGGGCCCCTGCAAGTTGGTGTCAATCACAGTATAAAAGAATAGTTAACATGGGTATGTTGTTGCCAGCACATGATGGCCATTAATTATTGTCACGTCCCGTGCTCATACTTACCCCCTAGGCTCACCTATAGTAATGGTATGCACATAGGCGGGGATTATGACTCTTATGTCATTATAAGTCTTAGTCGATTTATCAAGGAACTTAGCGGAAAGCGTATAAATCGTAATGAGAAGTTGGAAAAAGGGTCATAAGGTAAAAACTCTAAGTTTTACAAAAGGTTAGAAATAAAATCCGAATAAGTCAAAAGTGTCGGATCATAAGCTTATAAGTAGAAACATGAAGCTTGAGATAAAAGATGAGAAAAGCATCACAAAGGAGATTGAAAACCTGACATAATAAGGGCAACTTTAAAAGTTGAACTACATCATCCCGTGACTACAAAAAGGCTACAAGTTCAGAAACTTCATGATACACAGGAACGAACTCTAGAGAAAACATTCTAACTCTAGAGAAACTTCATGATACACAGGAACGAAACTTCATGTAAGATCTATAAGCTCAGACCTTGGAAATGCACTACTATCTCCTGTGAGTGGGGAAGGAACATGATCGAGCCTCAGCCACTCAGGCGGTACATCTGGTAACCCAAAGTCCTCAAATCGGGGTAACGAGGATGATGGAGATAGTGGGGGTACAGGGAATGGTAGGGACACAGGGGATTGGGGTACATGAGATGGGGGTTGGGCCTCCCTGAAGAACCAGTGGGCCTCATGCTCCACTGATACTCCAAGGGAATCCGAGACCCACGTCCGAATCTTGAGCACCATAACATAGGGGTGGAAATCGTAGGTCAACTCTTCTTCGAATAGCTTCATTAATCTTCAATACCCAAGTCGCCAAGTATTGCAAAAACAACATAAGAGAGAAAGGGTGAGTCCTATTAAATACAGTGCATATAATTCATCAAAGCATGATGTAGAACAAACTTCCAGGACAATAAGTATAAGCACAGACAATCTGAAGTATGCAATGCATCACACCATCATTGGTTCCTGAGGAGTTCCCGGTGTCTGCTCTGTTCACCCAGAGTCGAGCTGTGCGTCCACTCCCCTTCTATGGGACTGTCACGTGCTTCCAGTACCAGGACCCTTAACATAACATTACGCCTTAGCGTTCATAAAGAAGCCCACCCACTCCCTGTAGTGGTGTGTTTCATATCTCCTAAGTGCCCGGTACCGTCACTACCATTCGGGGAATCACCTCGCAGGCTTAGGGGTTCCTCACATTTATTTTTCCTCTTATGAATGTCATCTCATGTCCAAGCATTAAAGTACACATGCAACATATCATCCAAATAATGCACACTAATTTACAATGAACTTGAAAGAAGCATAACACGCTTAAAGAATGATCATTGACAATTGAAACAACCATGATAATAACTAGTACGATGTTATACACTAAACTCCATTGAAGGCCTATTGGGCCTCCTTAGACCCTGCTGGGTCTATTCCCGAAGTGTTATGGGCCTTGTGCTATTTTAGGGCTATTGGGCCTAAAATCCATTTAGGCTCCTAAACGGACCTTGTGATTTGGGCCCTTGTTTCAACTTGATTTGAACTTAAATTTGGGCTCCCCCATCATTTAGGCAAAATGTCGAACTACCCTCAGAGACCTCAAGGGGCATTTTAGACCTTTTCCTTCATCATTTTGGGCTGAAATTTTTATAGGGACCATAATATTAGACAACAATGATATCTGGAAATTTTCATGCAAAAACAACCTATAGCTTAGGGTCGATTTGGGCAGCACCTATGTTTGACTAGGTGCCCTAGATGGGTGTTCATGCTTTTAATCAATCTTAAGCTTTTCGAAACCTTAGACCAAAAATAATTTTAGTCTAACAACATCAAGGAAATGATAGAGTACATAACATATGGATTATTCAAGAAACTTAAAGGCAAACAAGATTTTTTGCAACATCATTAAGAAACATGCAAAAATGCATCTTTTCCATGTTTTCATCCTTCATAATCTTTTTCCTTGAGCCCATGGCTCCTTTCTTTGGCCCCATTTGGCCTTCTCTTGATCAGGGATACTGTGAGTTTAAATAACAACCCAAGAGGGGGGGTGAATTGGGTTTTTCAAAAACTTAACACTTTTTGAGTTAATATGCAGATCTGAAAACTACCCATCTTTAACAAATATTAATGTTGATCTAAATGAGTCTAAAGCTATGTCAAATATAATCAATGAATGATAAAGCATAAATCTCCACAAGTATGAATAAGTACTTAAAATGTAAGAGAGATAAAGTTAGAGAGATGACACCGTAGTTTTTAGGTGGTTCGGCCAAACACGTGCCTACGTCCACCCCCAAAGCAATTGACTTCCTTGGGCTTCCTCCACTATTCTCCAAATAGAGAATACACCTTAGCTTCCGGGGTGCTAAGGAACCGTTACAAAGCGTTTTCCGAGCTCACGCTTCAACTCTTTTCACAAACCCCAAAACCTAGGGATTTCTTCTACCTCTCACAAGTAGGATACAGTGTTCACTCAACACTTGAAAGTTTTACAAAGAGTGGGTACAATGATTGAAGGCTCTCTAAGCCAGATATGCAAATGGATAGCTTAAGAAATGAAACGGCTCTCTAAGCCAGATACACAAGTGGGTAGCTCAAGAAATGAAACGGCTCTCTAAGCCAAATCTACAAGTTTTAAGAACCTGAGGTGAACTAGAAGAATACGATCTTCAAGGAAAGCTTCTGGATTTGCAAGATTGAATGCAAGCCTTCTTGGATAGAAGAGCTTCTCTCTTCTTCTTTGAACTTTGTCTCTCAAAAAGTTAGGGCAAGGATGTATTTCACGCGAGAGCTGTGTGAGAGTTGTTTCTTCTCTTTCAATCTTCTTCTTTTTATAGTCTCTAGGGCACCAAGGGCTTTCTTGTCATGTTTTGGAGCCGTTGGAGGGCATTTAGAGCCGTTGGAGACACTTTTAGAATGAGTGACGTCGCTCCAGATCTGAGAAATCGAAGCATGTGTCGACACCATCCATGTATGTGTCGACACTTAGGAGTTTTGCCTGAAAACTTACTCTCGGGTGTATGACCAATGTGTCGACACTTCTCTTCAAAGTGTTGACCCTTCAAAATGCCTTGAAAACATGCCTTCGGGTGCATGTGCAATGTGTCGACACCATAGGCCTATGTGTCGACACCATCAGCTTGGCTTGGAAATCTGCTTTCTGTTGATAGTGCAATGTGTCGACACCTATTGGTCTATGTGTCGACACCTTCATCTTGGCTTGGGAACTTGCTTTCTGTTGAATGACCGATGTGTCGACATCTCTCCACTATGTGTCGACACCTTCACTTTGGCTTGAAACATGCCTTCTGGTGTATGACCGATGTGTCGACACCATGATGACATGTGTCGACACCTTCAACACTTAGACTAAAAAGTGTTTCTCTTGGCACCTTTAAGCAATCCCAAAAACATCTACAATGTGAAGTTTAACAAGTAAGCTTATGTAGAGTGTTCAATTATATCTAAGGCCGATTTACAACTAGAAAACTCTTGATATCATTTTCTTAAAACGGATTTTCAAATGTAGAATCTAAAGGTTTAAAAACTCGTTGGAAAACTTTGTTATCATCAAAATCAAAATAGATTGTTTATAAAACAACCTTGGGCTAACAGATACTTTAAAGCCTCTTGGCCATCATCATTCTCATTGATACTTCACATTTCATAACACGTATGCATGGCATAAATCAAGAATGCAACATGCAACACCATAAGCCTTAACATGCAAGGTGTCTATACTTCATGAATCTTTCTTTGTGCAAAACTTTAAAACCACATAACCTTAACATGTTGATCACTGAATCATAACTTAATGCACAAAAATATGTATGAGCATTTCAACACAAGAGAACATGTTATCCAACCTCCACAAAACCCAAGAACCTAAACACTTACCTTGGTGATCTCGGGTAGCTCTTGAAATTCTCCTATTAACACAAGACCTATTAGTTAATGACACTGAACTAGGGCTAAGAAGAAGTGGAAATGGAGATGAGGAAGTAGAAAAAGGGTGGTGCAAGGGGGTGTTCAAGGCCTTGGCCGAAATCCCCTTTGCCAACATACCTTGGCATGGAATGTCTTCCCACCGTCCTTCTCTTCTTCTTTCTCTCCTTCCTTCCTTCTTCTTCTTTCTTCCTCTCCTTCCTCTCCCTCTTGGCAGAATGCTCTCAACTCACTCTCACTCTCAAGCTTAAGAGGCCGACTGTTGGTGTGAAGAATGCATGGCAAGGGCTGGCATTTATAGCCAACCTTGCCATCATTTGGTCAAAATGTGGCTGCCACAAGCAAATCCCTTGATTGGGTGGCTTGGGCGACACCATGGCTGTTGGTGACAAATGGCACACTTCTCATTCCCTTGATAATCATTTGGGATACTTACACAAGCTAAGGTCATCTTAAAATCACATCAATTGTGATTATAAGCAAGCATGGCCGCTTGATCCAATTTTGCATCTCACTATTCATGCAACAAAGGCCAACAACATGGGACAAGGGAAAAAGGACAAAGAGAACAAGACAAAGCCAAGATTTTCATGTGTGTGCCGTGTGCCCTAGGGAGGAGAGAGAGAGTGGGACCAACATGACATCAAAGTAGACTTAGGTTAACAAAATAATTAGCTAAGTTACAAAGTTAATCAATGCATATGTTAGAAAAAAGGAATAGGTAATTAGTCAAGAAATAAATCAAGATTGGTGATGGAGAATTCAAAATTGATACTAAATAAAAGTTTAGAGGTAAGACACTAAATATAAGTTTAGAGGTAAACAAGAGAATGAAAAGGGAAAGAGAACATACCGAAATCCTTTAGGGCAATTAGAGCCGAAATAAGGCATGTGTCAAAAATCAAATTTTAACACTTATAAAATGTTAAACATGAGCCAATGAAATGCACTTAGGTAATCCGGGTAGGGTTTCCTACCCAGACAAGTAAATTGGGCTGGCCTTGGCCCAGCCCAATTCACATACTTAACCCATTCCCAAGGGCCTCGCTTGGATCGGGTCGCACGACCCGCGTGGGCGGACCGCAGGTTGGATCGCCGGTCACGTTGGACCGGACCGGGCCGGCAGATAATAATATATTTATTATAATTTAATTTAAAAAAAAAAAGAAAAAAAGAACCAATTCAATTTATATGTTTTATGCTTTGCATTAATTTCTAGAATTATTTTGATATTCAATGTTTAAATGGATTCAATTCTAGAAATATTAGTTTACTCTTATGCTTGCATACCTTTCTAGAATTATTTTGATATTCAATGTCTAAATTGATTCAATTCTAGAAATATTAGTTTACTCTTATGATTGCATTAATTTCTAGAATTATTTTGATGTTCAATGTTTAAATGATTCAATTCTAGAAATATTAAGTTTAAATTATGTTTTATTTATTATGTGAAAATCTAAACATATAGATAGTTTGATCGTGCATAAAATGTTTGATTCCTAGACCAAACATGATTAAATGAACCTACTAAGGTTGGTGGGAATATGAGGTATGATCGAAGAATACAGGTCAGCGACAGTTCTGGCTAATGCAAGTCTTGGTATTTAAAGGTCCTCAGACCTACCCCACTTACCTGGGAGCTCCCCTACTTGTGTTTTAGAAAATACTATTGTCCCACCTAGGGCTGTCCATTGGTCGGTCCGGTCCGGTCCATTCCCTGGTTTCGTCGGTCCGGTCAGGGCCGGTTTGGGCCGGTTTAGAGAGGTATTCTCCAGTCCGATCCCGGGTTTTCATGAGGGTAACCCGGAACCGGACCGGAATACAACTGTTTACCGATCCGGTCAACCCGGTTCAAAAAAAAGTCCACC
Source organism: Myrica gale (assembly GCA_963930655.1). NCBI lineage: Eukaryota > Viridiplantae > Streptophyta > Magnoliopsida > Fagales > Myricaceae > Myrica > Myrica gale. Next base: position 16,447,672 of record OZ005620.1, read on the forward strand.
GGTTTGGCCAAAACCGGTCCGGTTTGGCCGGTCCGGCCGGTATTTTGGATAGCCCTAGTCTCACCTTGAATATTTGTTCATTTTTTTATTTATTCTTGGATTAAGATTAGGTATCTATAAAGTTGACGGATATTGATTAAGTCGTAATTATCATAATAATTTTGGGAGAGCCACAGTATCCCAATTTTATATTGATGATTACATCAAGATTAATATATGAACTTCATAAAGAGAAATTAATATATGTGTGGTAACTAAATTATAAAATTTATAACTTTCCCCGCAGGGAAATTTTTTAATTTTGTGACTTAGTTAGATTAAAATAATAAATTTTGTATTAACAATAAAATTTTCTTAGGCCCACAGGTACGGAGAATTTTATTCCTAATATTTAAAATTGTTAGATTTAATAATAAAGAGTAAATTTCATGCATATGCAACCTTTGCCCACAGGTAGGTTGAAATTTACTATTAAATTGACATTGGTTGATTTAAATATGGTTAATTCATAGCATTTAAGTAGTTTTTTGTTTCTTTAGTTATATTGCAGCTATTCCTACTTCCCTAATTGATAGTTCGTTGCATGTTCCAATGCTAAATGGTGATAATTTTGCTGATTGGAAGCAAAGTTTGCTTTTCACTTTAGGGTGTATGAAATTGGATGAAGCGCTCCGTGTAGTGAAACTCACTATCACGGAATCAAGTACGCCACAGGAGATTTATGTTAATGAACGATGGGAGCAATCAAATCGCCTCAGTTTGATGTTCATTAAATCTCACATCATCAAAAGCATTAGGGGTTCTATCCCTGAATGCATTAAAACTAAGGATTTTTTAAAGTCCGTTGAAGAACAATTTGCAATTTCTGAAAATATATTAGCCAGCATCCTGACAAGAAATTTGTCAAGTAAATCAATAAATAGTTCAACAAGTGTGCGTGAGCACATTATGGATATGAGAGACATTTCATCCCAATAAAAATATCTGGAAGTTGAAATTTCTTACTCATTTTTGTTTCATCTAATTTTAAACTCTCTACCAAATGAGTACGGTTCCTTTAAAATATCATACAACACACATAAGGAAAAATGGTCAGTGAATGATTTACTAACTATGTGTGTTCAAGAGGAAGAGAGGCTGAAACTCGAGAAACCTGAGAGTTCTCACTTTGTTTCTCGTGCTAAGAGGAAGGCCAAGAAAGGCAAGGGTACCCAAAACCTCAAGAAGGGGAACAATGTCCCAATAAAGATTAATGACACTAAGGATATTTGTTTCTTCTATAAGAAGAAAGAGCACATGAAGAAGGATTGCCAAAAGTACCTTGAGTGGCTCGAGAAGAAAGGTATATCCCCCTCTCTTGTTTGTCATTAATCTTTAGTTGTTGAAGCTCCTTGCAATACTTGGTGGATTGATTCTGGTTCTTCAATCCACATTGTGAATACATTGCAGGGTTTTCTCACAATAAGGAGGCCGAAAAGAAGTGAACAACAAGTTTACTCAGGAAATAAATTGTTCTCAAGTGTGAAAGCGGTTGGGACTTACAGAATAATTTTGAAGACTGGATTTGTTTTAGATCTTGAAGATGTATTTTTTATTCCAAACTTTTCAAGGAATTTAATTTCAATTTCGAAACTTGATGTATTAGGTTATGGTTTTTATTTTATAAATTCAGCTTTTAGTTTATTTCGAAATAATCAAGTTGGTTGTGGTGGAATAAAAATTGATGGTCTTTACAAAATTGAATTAGATTCCAACTTTGAGTACAATTGTTTGTCAATACATTCTATTGGCATAAAGAGAAGACTTATAAATGAGAATTTCAGTTTGTTATGGCATAGGAGATTGAGACATATCTCCATTGAACGAATCAAAAGGTTGGCTAATGACGGAGTCTTACAAACTCTTGATTTTACTGACCTTGGCACTTGTATAGACTGCATAAAGGGAAAGCAGACTAACAAGTCCATTAAAGGTGCTGAAAGGAGTTCTAAGATTCTAGATATTATACACACTGATCTCTGTGGACCTTTTCCTACTCCATGTTTCAATGGTCAGAGATATTTTATCTCATTCATTGATGACCATTCTCGTTTCATGTATCTCTACCTTATTGATAAAAAGTTTGAGGCGTTGAATGCCTTTAAGACTTATAAGGCAAAAGTAGAGAATCAAAAGGGAACGAAAAAGGACAAATAAGTGGTCCATTTACAAAATTCCTTGAAAAGGAAGGCATTGTTGCACAATACACAATGCCTGGTACACCACAACAAAATGGTGTAGCAGAAAGAAGGAATCTCACGCTTATGGACATGGTAAGAAGTATGCTTAGTAATTCTCGTCTCCCTCTGTATCTATGGAGTGAAGCCTTAAAAAATGTTGTGTATATCTTACGCATGGTTTCATCCAAGGTTGTCCCAAAGACACCTTTTGAGTTATGGAATGATGTAAACCTAGTTTAAATCACTTACACATATGAAGTTGTCCTAGTGAAGTGAGGATTTACGATCCGAATATAAGGAAGTTAGATCCAAAGACAACCAACAGATTTTTTATCGGATATCCAGTAAACTCCAAAAGATTTAGATTTTACTTTCCTACACATAATACTAAGATTGTTGAATCAGGAAATGCTAAGTTTTTAGAGGATATTGAACCTAGTGCAGATTCCCAAAATGTTGAATTTAAAAAAGCACAAGAGTTGACTAAATATTCACCTTCTGGAGAAAGATTGATTATATTTAGGAAAGATCAAATTGATTATCCTGAACCACAACCAGCTCAAGAAGACCCAACTCATATAGAACAAGTTCAGACTGAGTCTACCCAACCTCTGCAAAATGTTGAAGAAGTAGAATTAAGACTGTCCTCTAGAATAAGGAATCAACAATCCCTAGTGATTATGTTGTATACCTTCAAGAGTCTAACTTTGATGTTGGGCCTAAAAGGGATCCAAATATGTTTTCACAGGCCATGAATGGAGATAACTCCATGTTGTGGTTTGATGCCATGAAGGAAAAGATGAAATTTATGGCAAAGAATCAAGTCTGGGATCTTGTTGACTTACCAAAGTGAGCTGTAGCCATTGGCTGCAAATGGGTTTACAAAACCAAAAGGGAAGCTTCCGGTAAAGTTGAACGATATAAAGCCAGACTTGTAGCCAAGGGTTTCACTCAAAAGGAAGACATATATTATCATGAAAACCTTCTCTCCAGTATCAAAGAAGGATTCGTTTAGGATAATCATAGGAATAGTAGCTCACTTTGACTTAGAGCTATAATAGATGGACGTGAAAACAACCTTTCTAAATGGGGATCTTGAGGAGGAGGTGTATGTGAGACAACCTGAGGGGTTTGATGATAACAGTCAGAAGACATGTAAATTAAAGAAATCTATATATGGACTAAAACAAGTCTCATGTCAATGGTATATTAAATTTCACAAGGTTATTACTTCATTCGGGTTTTTGGAGAATCTTGTGGATCAATGTATATACCTTAAGGTCAGTGGGAGTAAAGTAATCTTTCTAGTCCTTTATGTAGAGGATATTTTACTTGCAACAAATGATTTGGGTTTGCTATATGAAACTAAACTGTTTCTATATAAACACTTTGAAATGAAGGATTTGGGTGAAGCCTCTTATGTCATTGGCATAGAGATTCAAAGAGACAGAAACCATAAAATATTACAATTGTCTCAGAAGGCCTACATTGAAAAAGTTTTAGAAAAATATGATATGAGCAAATGTGCACCTACTGTAGCACCTATCATTAAAGGGGATAAATTCTGTTTGGATCAATGTCCCAAAAGTGAATTGAAACAAGAACAAATGAAAGGTTTACCATATGCATATGCAATCGACAGTTTGATGTATCCTCAGGTCTGTACTAGACCTGATATTGCATTAGCAGTTGGTATACTGGGAAGATACCAAAGTAATCCTGGATTGGAGCATTGGAGAGCTGCAAAGAAGGTCATGCAATATTTACAAGGAACCAAGAATTACAGTTTGACCTATAGACATGTTGACCATTTAGAAGTGTCTGGGTATACAGATTCAGATTTTGTTGGATGTATAGATAGCAGAAAGTCTACTTCATGGTACATTTTTCTCTTTGCTGGAGGAGTCGTATCCTGGAAAAGTTGCAAACAGACTATCGTTGCTACATCTACAATGGAAGTAGAGTTTATTGCGTGCTATGAAGCCACTACACATGCATTGTGGTTAAGAAATATTTTTAGTGGTCTCAAAATTGTTGAGTCTGTTGAAAGACCAATTGAGATCTTATATGACAATTCTACGACAGTATTCTTTTCAAATAATCATAAAAGTAGAAGCAGGAATAAGCACATAAATATCAAGTATCTTAGTGTGAGAGAAAACATCAAGAGACGTATTGTTTCTATAGAGCATATAAGTACTAAGTTGATGCTTGTTGATCCCATGACTAAAGGTTTACCGGTAAAACAATTTAAAGGTCATGTGGACCATATGGGGCTTGTTGATTCGTTTTGTACTTAGTTTCTCTCAATTTTTGATTTACATAAAGTTATTGAAATAAAGATTTATTGCGCAAATTCTTTATTATTTATTTTTATCTATGGAGATAAATAAAAGGACCTGAATGATTTATAAGAAGTTCATTCATAAAGGTATTGTGCTGGTAATACATGGGAGGGACAACTGATTATGTTACGGTTTTACCGTCATGATTCGTGTGTAGCATTCATTATGTGGGTGGGAGGATTCCATAAACAGTTGGTCATACTAAAGAACTCATGACACCATTTAGACATATGTCGTCAATGTCAAGTGGGAGAATGTTAGAATATTTCCTTAAGGTGACCTAATTGACATATGTAAATAATCTTTTAAAGTTTTAAAGATTATTGTGTCAGGTAAAAAAGATTATGGAATCTGTAGCAGATTCAAATTTAGAACTAATTGGATAAATATTGCAATTTTATTTCTAATTTAAATTTGGAATTCAAAATTATAACCGATTAGATAAAGATTGCTATTTGATTTTGAATTTGAATTTCCTTGATGGAAAGAACAAATCAAGATCTACAACATATTGAGGGTCCCTGACCTAGCCTATAAATTGAGGCATGTGTATACCATCTATGACACACTCTGAGAGGCATAGGCATAGGTTGGAAGAGCCTCACTAAAATACTTTAGATTTACAAAGTTACTCTGCAGAGATTCTGTTTGAGTGCTGAGCAAGATGGCTGGAGGTAAAGATCCTGCTATATTATTACGCTGCGTTCACAATCGAATTGGTTGATTGTGATTTTACTCTAACACAGTAGAGATAGAAAGGAAATGTTCGGTCATGAAGCCAAAGATTTTTTTCCAACTCCTGTTGCGTTGAAACATGTTTCTAGCCTCGGAATGCCAAACATTACCCACTGTTCATGTAAGCCGGAAATGGATCAAACTGTGGAAAGAAAACATAAAACTATCTCTGCTGAGGACATGCGGACTACTCTGATTATTCAAGTTGACCCCAACCCCCAATCAGAGATAATGACGGCTAAGGAACAAAAGTTGAATGGGACTGCAATTTGGCTAGTAGCTGGAGAAACCCTATGTTGGTAGAGTGTGGGTCTCTACGTGAGTAGCTCAAAGCATTTGAAAATCTAATCAGGAAAATCAATGTAATGGTGGCTGATAGGGGGAGTAAGTTCAAAGAGAATCCATTTTTTTACCCTTTCTGAGTCTAAATTATAGGCCAGAGAAGCAAAAATTTATGACCATATGAGAAGTGGCTGAACCGGTCGCTTGTGAGCCTTCATCTATTCCTCAGGAGAAGCCCACTGAGAACTCCATTTTTTAAGAAGCCGACTAATAGGATGAGGGTCGGGGGCTTGCCTACAAAATTAGGTCAATCAAGTAGAAATGATCTAGGATAAGAAGGAAGACTCATAGAACCAACATGGGCACAGGCAAACCTGAGGTGATCATATTCAGAATGAATGGTCAGATTGGAAAGATCTGAGGTGATGTTATGAGAGGCAGCAAAATCCATTAACCACTTCTTATTACCCCCAGAGGATGCAGCACAGATGACAACATCATCAGAAGAGCGAAATTTGGAGCATTGCTTTGCAGTGTGACCGGTCTGATCACAAATCTGACACCGCACAGGAGATTTTTGATCAGATTTGCGATTGCCATTTTTATGGTAGGATCCTCTTCGATTGTTGGATTTGTGATTGTTGCCAGGCTTCCGGTATGATGTGTTGGCAGATGCAACCAAGGTGGAGACAGTGGAGTCTAGTCATTTCAAATAAGCGTCATGACCTATCAAAAGAGCATGAAGCTCTTCGAAGGAAAAATAAGTTTCGCGGGCTCTAATAGGAGCCACTATGCACGAAATTCCAATCCCAGACCGTTGAGAATATAAAGAGTAAGATCATCATTAGTCAGGGGGAATCAATAAGAGCAAGTTCATCAGCAATAGTTTTGACAGATTGAAGATACTCAGCAACTAGACGTGCACCACGTTGACTCAACGTGAGATATTCCTTTAGTTGCATCACGCGAGTCCTGGAGTGATTTGCAAACAGCCTGTCAAGTGTGCTCCATGCTTCTTGGGAAGTGCTAGCGACTGCAATAAGCAGTATGAAACTTTCTAAGACAGACGCAAAAATTGCGTTGAGAAGAAGCTTATCCTGACAAAACCAATGGAGGTACGCAGGAGACAACGAAGATGCAACAGTACTGGAAGAGTCTGTTTTAGGCGGACAGGGAAATGTCCCATCAACATGGCCAAGTAAATCATTGCCGATCAAAAGAGTAAAGAATTGAGCACGCCATTAGGGGTATTTGGAGGGGAGTTCGATTATTGTCCTAAGATGAAGCATGCTGATTAATCTGAGCAACGATCAGGATTGCTTCTTCACAATCCGGCTACCGATGTTGCAACACATCAATTAAAATAAATGACCTGTGCTAACCCGAATTTTGACGAATCCAAACCGTTTCGCATGAGCTGACCCGCGAATGTTCAACCTCTTCATTTAGGGATCCTGCATGTTCAATCTCTTCATCGTCGTCATACTCCAATCCGTCACCGCCCATCCGGTCGTCGCACAGCTTGAAGTCGCACAGCTTCTAAAGTGCTAACTTAGAGACGATTGACGATTGATCAAAGATCCAACTGACTGGTCTTATGGGTGTGAACTAGAATTTGAACTCGATTGCAATTGCAGCGATGAGTCCAGCTTTGTCCAACTTGCCCATGTTGAGTTCTATGGCCCAGATACAAAATTCTTGCCTAACCTTACAAAGCTGCCAAGAGGAATGCATGGCGAGGTGTGGTTGCAAGGGTTCCAATTCAAATTTAACGTTGTCGTTAACGGTGTTTATAATTGTTACCCCAAGTATGAATTACTTAATGGACAACGCACACCATACTTTGAGGGAGAGGTGATGTTCATTTGGAAGAAATTTATAGGATTCTGATAAAATTGTGAATATGTAATGTATATTAAAGTTGTATTGACATGCGTGCAGATGTTGTTAAAAGATATTGATGTTTGTAAAAAAAGAAATAAAATCGTGTATTGGAATATGTGTATTTTACAATGTTTGGATTGTAAATATAAAAGTAGGATGCAAATCTTAAAAAAAACTTCAAACCGAACATGTCAATACGAGAGTATTTTATCTAAACATGTCATACTTTGAGGGAGAATTTTATCTAAAGACTACCTAAAGCTTTGATGCAAGGGAGTAGGAGTTCTGGTCTTTTATATAACAAGACAAACTGGCAGGGGATGCCAAATCAAAGTTGGAATGTTTGCGCGAAGCTCCTGCACAAAAAAAGAACGTATGAAAATCATACGGTGAAACTTTTGCTTTGGTTTGCTACTGCACTGGGAGGTGTAGCTGCTTGCCACCCATGCCATTGCTACACAGCTTTGGTAAACCAGACGGCGACGGACTAGAGTTTTGCCGACAAAGAAGAGATTGAACATTTGTGGGTCGATCAGCTCATGTAAAACGGGTCAGATTTGTCAAAATCCGAATCATTTATTTTAATTGACGTGTCGCAACACAGGTTGCCGGAATGTGGAGAAGCAAAGCATGCTTCATCTCAGGACAATAACCAAACCCGTTGGAGGGAGTCAGTATGAATGAAATCTGAGACGAGGTATTGAAGGCAACAAGTGGGAGGTCACTAGACTTGTTAGATTTGCCACCAGAGACAGGGAGGGACTAGAACTGCTCACTTCAGACATGATAAAGAAGTAGGAAGAAGAAAAAAAATTGCTAAGCTAGTGAGAGACTAGAAGGCTCTGATGAGTCTGATACCATAAAAGAGTAATATGCTTGGTAACGATGTGAATCTCGATGATTCATTCCAGTAACAATTGCTTAATATAGTTACACGAGTACACACAAAGGGAAGTTGTAAAACGTTCATGCCAGAATAAAGCTATTCCTAGAATATAGATAAGCTAGGTTGTACACAGCAGCTTTAATGTAACCATTTGACACAGGTCAATAGCTTTTATAATTATGTGATAAAAAATTTTCCAACACAAGATTTGACGTTTTAATTTTTGCTTCTAAATATTTGTTGTCTCAGCAATCTTCCTTTTTTTTCGCTACTTGTCCTATGCACTCTTCCAACTTGTTTTACCATACTTATTTGCGCCTTGTCATTGGAGTCTACGTCTCCAAAGAATAACAAAATCCATCCCATGAATACATGATAAAGAATTCACTACTTTGAATACAAGTGATCTTACTCCAAACAATCAGCTTTTAACCGCGTTTGTTTTAACGGCAGTAGCGAAAACGTTTCTAAAAGTTACGACTTTTTTAAGAAAATACAGCATTTTTACCGGCAGTTTTTGAAAAATACTGCTAAATCTTGAACATTTAGCGGGGTTTGATGTAAAACCCCGCAACATCTTGTGATTTAGCGTGGAAAATTCTACTAAATGTATGGCATTTAGCAGCAACGTTTCTTCTCACAACGTTGCTAAAAGTATGGAATTTAGCAACGTTTCTACTCAAAACGTACCCTCCTGAAAGTATGAGATTTAGCAGCGTTGATTTTACCTTTTAAGAAAACGCTGCAAAAATCTTGGAATGTAGCAAAGTTTTTATAATATTTAGTACTATTTTTTAAAAAATACTGCTAAAAATCGATACACACATATCTAATATATAAAAAAAATTAAAAGGAAAAAATATTTTTAGTCTCTGAATTTTAAGTTGTTTCATAATAGTCATTGTATTTTTAAACTAAAATTTTAATTTAGTCTTTAGATTTTACACCTGTCATTATGTTTTCAAATTAAAAAATTTAGTCCTTTGATTTTTCCTTCTAGAAAAAAAAAATTTGTCATCTTTTTTTTTTCTAAGTCTAATTTTGTCATCTTTCTCTCCGGTCCAGAAAGTCTAACTCAACTAGAGACTTTGTCAGCTGGAAAATGATGTCGTAGAATACTAGCTACTAGGAATATTACATTTTTTATGCTTAACTTTTAAGTAAACGTTTTTTTTCTCATGTTTTGTATATGTTAACGTGGATGGAGTAACCTCAGAATTTTCCATGTGGGGTTTGAACTCAGACAGACCATGCTTGGGATGTGAAGAATGTTGACTGGCACCCTGCTACAACATTGGTATGTACCTTGTTGTAGGTTATTGCAATGCTTTTAACTGTTTGATTGGTTGTTACAAACTTGTGAAACTTTGGGATGCTATGCCAAAACGGGAAGAGAGCTTAATTGGTCATTGGTTGCTAGCTAAAACATGGTGCTCTGCTTACGACAAATTGAACCAAGATGGAAACTGGGTGCTAACTGCTTCAAAGGTTGCATAAACCATATTAATTCCCTGATGCTATAAAAATTATGAGATCTATATATGATATGACAACTAGTGGGAATAAAGACTTCTACTTCATTTAAATTAAGTAAAGTCAAACTCTACAAAAATTTAGCTATAGGTTTAATTCCGAATTTTTTTATTAATTATAAATTATTTAATGTTAATAATTATTTTATTTATTATTTTATTCCTTTCAATATGTATTTTTATTTTGTGATGTATTTGGGAAAAAATTATTTTAAAGGATATACTTAATAAAATATGGAATTAGTAGGAGTGTTATGAAAATTGAAGTTGTTATATGATATATTTTAATTTATACTATGATTGTTATGATAATTGCATATTTATTGACTAAATCTAAGTAGTTTAGAAAACATCTATTATCCTACTTATAATGAGCATATATATTTTGAATAATTAGTAATATAATACTATTGAATTAGGACATTATTTAATTTCAAGCAAATAGATATTGTGAGATTAGCTTATGCAATTAAAGTACATAACTTAATATATGGTCTTAGAAATTATGATTTAGTCATTAGGTATATAGGTACATCCATATAAAGTATTTAGCTTAATTAGCACATATCATGTATATAATGATAAACACATCTAACTTATCATGCAATATTATATATATTATTACTACCAACTTATTTTAATTAAGATTATTATACTAGGTATGAAAAATAGTATAAAATAATATGATATGTGTTTAATACTACGTATAAAGATTTTTAAATGCTATCATAAAGTACAACTGATTTTAATTTAGTAAAAATATGTATATAATTTATTATTAAAAAACTGAAAAAGGTGAGTTTACAGTTCCCTCGTTTTTTGTTTTCGGGCGGGTTCCCTCTTTTCTCGAAATTCACTGCCTTATAGTTTCAAATTTTCAGCTCACTCCATGTCTTCTCTCCCTCCGCCCCCTTCCCCGAGCCCTCTAATGAATTTGGAAACCCCTCCTGGTTCTCCTCCGTCCCATTCACCAGGCATGTCTCCAAATTTTTATTTTCTTGTCTTTTTGGGCATCTCACCTTGAAAATATGTTAATTTCCCTATCTAACTTTCGGCTCCCACCAAACGAAAAAAAATCGATCTGGGTGTAGCTCAGTTTTTTCTAAAATGCACTGTATTTGCGTGTTTTATTGTGTTGGGTCTATGTTTTGTGGAAAAGATTCATGTGGGTGTGTCCTAAATGACCTTGATGTTTCAGGTTATCTATCGGATGATGGATCTCCCAGGAGAAGGGGCAGTCGGACTTGTTCGTCTTCAGAGATGTTGTGCAAGACTACCTCGATTACGATCCCAAGCCTGTTCCGAAAGCTGGAAAATTGAAGAGCTCGAAGTCATCCAACGATGCTGAGGTGGAGAAATATTCGGGATTGCTAATAAGGTCTGCAATACTATACTTGTCACAATTTTGATAGAGGCATTAAAATTTGGAATTTTTGAACTTATTCGCTTGCATTTCAAAACATTTCACAAAGCTTAATTTGGTTCAAATGGAACGTTGATAGTGATTTTCAAATATTGGGTATGTTGCAGGAATTGTTGGTAGGGGACACACTATCGGGTTCTTGGGCTACTGTTGGAGTGTTGACCGAGAAGGGGACTCCCAAAACTAGTTCTACGGGGAAGAACTATAGTATATGGAAGGTTGGGTGTCTGGATGAAAATACCATTTCTCTTTTCTTGTTCGGTGATGCTTATCAGAAGAACTGGAAAGAGCATGCTGTAACTGTTTTTGCACTGTTGAATGGTGTCGTTCGGAAGGATGTAGTGGTATCAACTTGTCCTATATCAAGAGTTTTGCTTGTAAATGTTTGCCGACATATTAAAATCGTCATGTTATTTTTGCAGGGTACAGGTTTTTCTTTGAGTGTGTATTCTCCTGGTCAAATTTTAAAGATTGGTACTTCACTCGATTATGGAGTTTGCAAGGGAAAAAGGAAGGATGGGATGCCTTGTACACTAGCCATAAATAAGTAAGTTATAGTAACTCCATCTCCTTTAGTATGGACGGAAATGGTTATGACAATGCCTTTTAGCTGCTGTGTGGGAAAAAAAATTGTGTTCTGTGGAATCATGTATAGTTAACAATATGATTGACATGCTAAATTTTTTTACTGAAATAGTGAAGAATGGTTTTATCTCGTTCTCATCCAATATGAGTTAGAATAAAAAATGCTTTATCTTGTTCTCAGCCTATTGGTGATACAATTATGATTTGTTGTTATCCTAAATAGGTTATGTTAAACTGAGCATACCTAAATTGGAAACCTAAGGGGGTATGAGGTGATCATAGTCTGTTTCGTTCACTAGGTTTACTGAAGGTGGTAGCAAACACAATCAGACTGGTTGATCATCACAAGCTGGAACAGTATAAACATGTGGACAATTGGGAAATTTTTTTACCCGTTTTATCTAGAGTTATATACAAGTAAATATTTTGTTTACATAAATCTTTTTTTTATTTTTATTTCTAATGTGATATTTATTTTCTATTACAGGAATTCAAGATAGAGGATGTTGATGTGTCAAAGGAGGAAGATTTTAATTGGCCCTTGCTTATTGTTTTGTATTTGAATATTTTAGTCGGTCCTTGCTTATTCTTATTTTATATTAGAAATTTGTTACTTTTTAGATTACTTTAGAGATTCTTGTGTTTGTTGTAAAATGCTATTAATCAATGATGAAGTATATTTTGTTTTATTCTCCTTGTTCTTTAATTTTTTACATCCAATAAATTATAATTATTAAAATAAATTTGTATTACCGATTAAAAAAGCATGTATATGAAAATATAGGAAAAAATTAGCAGTGCATTAAAATGCTAGCAAAAAAAAAACGCTGGCATAGACCTATAGCAGCTGTCTATACCAGCGTTTTCACAAAACGTTGCGAGGAAGACAAAATTATATTCGGGACTATAGCGGCGGTCACGACCGCCGCTATAGACCCGAGGTCTTCACCAGCGGTTCTGAAAACCGCCACGATATATCTATCGCGGCGGAGTTATAGCGGCGGTCGCAACCGCCGCTAAAAAACCGCTGCTCTAGGCCAAAATGACCTATACCAGCATTTTTTTGGCCTATAGACCGTTTTTTTTGCAGTGGTTCTCGTGTGAGGAAACTTGTAATTTGTCACCCAAAATCAAAGGTGATACGTTTCTCCAATGAAACTAACACCAATAACTTTTGCTGACAAATTTTTAACTTTAGGTGACAAAAGCTTTTGACACCCAAAACTCATTTTATTATGGTGAAATACACACATATGATACATAGTACATGCATTAGGGACAGATATATACCATGGACAGGTACAAGCCTTATACATATTTGATCATTTCCAAGAATATATTATTGTAAGTTCAATGAAATAAAAAAGAAGCACTTCACTTTTTCTCAGTAAAGTTCTTGACAAATGAAAGTATTTCGATATTTGTTTCGACAACCAAAGTGTCACTCAGAAGGAAGCCCTTTGCTGGATCCTTGAGCACAACCAGCGGCATGAACTTTGCGTGAAAGTACCCCTTGGATGAGGGAGAGAACCAATTATATTCTGCAAGAAACAATTCAATTATTGAGATCAATACTTCAAAATAAAAAATAAAAAACAATTAATTAGAGCTAGCAAGAAAAAGCTCTTCAAATATTTGATGATGAGCAAAATATCTTATTGACAAAACTATTTAATTTCCAAATTAGAGTGCCATATGTACGTATAGCTGTGGTCAGAAACATGTTTTTTTTGTACGTACCAAGATCGCTTAATTAATTAATTAATTAATACAAAAGAGGGAGTTCACCAGTAATTTGCTCATGCAGTCCAGGGGTTCTTCGGTCCTTTATACGGAGAGTATATTTAGCATACAATTTTCCTTTGGGGGGAGAAGCTACTTCCCAATCAATCACTGAGAAAACGAATGTGACATAGCTTTTGCCATCGTCAGGTGAAACATATTTTGGATATAGCTTCAGCTCCCTTTGATCAATGGAGAAATAGACAATTAACTTCAGACCAATTTAAGTGACTCAATTATATATATATATTGTAGTCGTGGGTACAGAATCTAAAATGACATGTACCATTTGCGCTCTCCAAGTCTGAGTTCTTTCATCAGTAGCTCCCCATTCAACGCTGAAAACCGTTCAATTTCCCAAGTAGTGCTACTTGTGATAGGAGAACTCAAAATTGATAAACACTCCCCTTTTCCGGTACCCTTTATGACAAAAACCTCAGCGCCAAATACGCAGGAGTCCTCCACAATGTATCCATTAAGATCATCACCAAAGGTACTAAGGGAGAGAAACCGTGCGAATCCCCATTCGGTTTTCATTGCATGGAACAACTTTACTTCACCATTAGCATCTATATATATAGAGGACCAAGCTACTCACATTTAACTTTAATTTTATGTATTTCATCAAGAATATACACATCAGAGGATCGAGCTAGTTACCCTGGAGCGTCAGGTACTCGCCCCGAATATGATCCAGCACAAATAATCTAAAGACTGCGTTAACCTCCCACCCCAGAGGTAAATAATCCGTTTCTGAAATCACCAAGTATAGTGACATGTTTCCCTCCCCATTGCAATCTTTTCTCCCATTGGGGTAGAAAGACAATCTCCTATAGGGTTGAAAGGAACCAAATTAATAATGCTAGCCAAAATCCACTAGCTAGGATCAACATTAACAAGCAAGGCATTCGAATTAACATACCATTTATAGCCGCCACATTCAAAAACGTCCGAGTCATACTTTGGCTCTTTGTCCCCTGGAAATATCTTCAACATTTTCGAAAATGATTCAACCTTAAATGAGTAGTGAGCTGGAGGGATATCCCTTTTAAATCTTATAACTTGATCTGTCCATTGTAGGAACATGATTAGAGTACTGCATCACGTCAACCTCAAACATTTTGGCGTAAAATCTAATATAGCTAGGAAGGCTAATTAAAAACTTAGAACAAATTAGGAGTGTAATAGAAAGTTTGGAAGGCATTAAATTTGCAAATTAGAGATTGCATACGAATCTAAACTCCTTCAATCCACGCCCGAAATCAAACTTCCATACAAGATATTCTACAGTATGTTTTTTCAGATATTAATTGCTATCAACTTGGTGCAGTTTTGCATACTGTTTATCACAGTACGTGACAGCTTAAAGTATGATCTGAAGGTATATGTAGAAGCAAGAAGAGCATGTTGTCCTCGAAATTCTCCCCAACAAAATAACAAATAGATATGACAGCCTCATCCACCGGTACCACGGATTTCCAAGAAAGCTCTCCTTCCGGGGAATACTCAAACGAGATTATCCTAATAAATGAAAATGCGAAAAATCGATGATCTTTCTATGTATAACTCTATCACAAGGCTTTAAAGAGAGAGAGCACCAGGGGAGAGGTCCTTCTCATGAGGGATCAGAGTATCAGAATGGCTTAGTAGTTCAACTCTTTTGTCCATCAGGAGCTAGCTGTTGATATTCTGAAAATCTGCTGGATCGGTCTTCTCTTCCTCAATTTTCTTTCTTTTCTTTGGGCAAAAAGTAGTTTTGCGTTAGTCCGTGAGGAAGATGTAAACCCGAGCTAGCGTGTTTACATATAGCCTGTTGTGTAATCTAATTCGTGCAGTACATAAGATTCCTAGCTTTACTAGCGTACGTTGTTAATATACATCTAAGATCAGATTCTGATGTCAATCACAAGAGTGGGATGAAAGCAAAAATGCCGCAAACCTGAGGGCCAAGCCCAAGCCATGCCAAATTCTTTCTTGCCTCAGCATAGCTTCTTCTTCGCCGTTTTGTTATTACTACAAGAAACTTAGCTTTAGGTTGCAAAATTTTGGGTGTCAAACAAAATTGTCATCTAAACTGGTCTTTCCATGACAAAACATTAATTTTGTGACCCAAAATCATCCAGGAATGCCAAATCCATCCAGACAGGTCCCAACATCGTTCGGACGGATTTATGGTCACTACAGCAGTTTTCACCTTCAGTGGCGAAACTTTTCATCGCTGAAAGTAGGCATTGTCACGCCCCAAACGCCATCCCGCAGGGACCGTGACCGCCACGAGCATTCCCCGGGAACACTCCAGCGCTTACACTAACTCTTACAGCGGAAGTTTGATACAACGCAGCGGAATTTTTTTTTTCTATACACAGCGGAAGACTCGCTCACATGTTGGCTGAGATACAAGCTCAATGAACATAACCCCTCGGTAAACGAATTAAAATTCAGAAAAGTTTTTACATTGCATCTTGTTCGCAAACTTATACAAATACCATCTAGGGCAACATGCTGCCTCTCAAATCAGAACAAGCACTCACTAGTGCTCACTCGGAGTTTACCAACTCCGACTCCGACTCGCAAACTTCTAGGATTTCTACGTGACATAATCCTCTGCTCCCCGATTTTCTCGTGGATCTGGAATGATACAGTTAAAAACTGTGAGGCGAAAGACTTAGTGAGGAACATCAGTTTGAAACATGAGCTTTGATAAAACATGGCTTTAAAACATACTTACTTCAATGCACTGTAGCGATAAGAGAAGAAATGCATAACTGGAAATCATGAGTTAGTGCATAAACCATGATGCATATGCATGCTCCGTGATGCACATGTCATGCACTAAAATCTCTTGCCACTCTTGGCCCTTTCAAATACATTTCAAATCTCTTGCCACTCTTGGCCCTTTCAAATACATTTCATATATCTTGCCACTCTTGGCCTTTTCAAATTCATTTCATATATCTTGTCACTCTTGGTCTTTTCAAATTCATTTCATCTCTTACTGTGGGTTCGCTCCATTTGACCCCATGAAGTCAGGGTTGTGCGTTCCCATCGGAACCGTCTCCCTTACCCTTGGAGACATTTCATCTGGTCGAGCTAGCCCTTGAAGTGGCCCCAGGCCTGATGGCTAGACACGACCCTTGGAGGTGTCACACCTTTTCGACCAAAGTTCCTCGGTGTGGTTGCACATACCTCAAGGACTTACCCAACATTCTCGATCAACGTCCCTCGGTATGGGCGTCCTAGGTTTCATTCATCCATCCTTCTCGATCAACGTTCCTCGGTATGTATGATGAACCTCTCTTAACTTGGTACGAATCCGACCAAAGCCCCAGGGCTTAACTTTAACATAATTACTTTTTCATTCGCATAAAACGACCTTTCATGTTTCTATGCAATGAACATGCCATCCCACACTTGAAAACATGTAACTCCATTTGCATCAAAACGTTGTTCATGCATTCATGCAAATGATCATGCTATGACGTGCTCGAAACTTTCTTCATGCAATACATTTCATATGTATTAAAACAACTTGTCATGCACAATAAAACATGCAGTGTATCATTCCAGTTTTACAAATCGGGTTAGAGTTCACTTACAGTACTCCTCGCAACCTTCTCGGTTCTCACTTGGCTCTTTGCCTACAAGGAATAGGTTCGATTCTCAATATGTTGAGTATACGTGAAATTATATCAACACGCTTCGGTTCTATGAACTATTCGAGGAAATCTATCGTGAAATCCACTAAGGAATGAATAGTGATAATTAAGTACTTAACTTAATCTTAACGATATAATATAGTTGCTGAATTTCTCTTAGTCCAATTGAACATCTTGTTCATCTCTTAACCTTGAACTCCCCGTCCATCGCAACGGTTTCAAACAGCAACTATATATATTTACTTCGATATCATAGATTTATACATTGCCTTAATTCTTTTAATCGCTTAATATCTTATTTAATCTTTTACTTTCTACTAATTAAGCTTAGGTTATTTAATTACTTAATTCTATTGCAATATATTTCTATTCACATTTAGGACTCTAATCAACAAACTAATTGATTTAGGATTAAATCTTGATCTTTCTTTTATTTCATGTATTCAATTAAATCTTTACATTAATCAATCACTAACCTTAATCATAATTAACTTTTGGCTTGGACATTAGATCTCTGTGCAACCCGAGACATTAACCTTGATTAGAGTTTTTATATTTTCTCCTCATATGATCAAGGTTCTCTGGTTATTCATATCATTACAATTACATTTCACTTGCATCTAATAGATTTCGGCCAAAACTTAATCACTCTAATTAATTATTCATATCATTACAATTACACTTCACTTGCATATAATAGATTTCGGCCAAAACTTAATCACTCTAATTAAATCCTTAATCCATGCTTAACATCACAAGGCCTTGCTAATCCTTTTTAACCCGAACCTTTAAGCCTATTATTCTTGTTTTTCTCTTACTTGTATGATGTATTTTATGATTGAACTTAAGCTTTAATCCTCTAATCCATTTGTCCATAACCCTAATTTCATTTATCCATCACAAGTAAATATAATTTCGTTGTTATAGGTTTGCCATTAGGGTTTCTCTACTTGGTCATTCGGCCACGCTCCATTTTAAGTATTCCTTGTCTAAATTTTCTTCTCCAATGGTGATCTCATCCTCCATTTTCAGATTCACAACCTAGGATCTACAAATCACAAAACAACTTCAAGATCTAGCACAACATCACATTCGGCCAACACCCATTTTCATAGAATAATTATGTTTTCCTTGGTTCTTTTGATTTGTATGCAAACTTCACATTTCAAGATTAGCTTATGTGCATATGTTTACTAAACTTACATATATCATGACCATTCATCAAATCGATACTTAACAAAGTTATACTTGAAGATCCAAGACATACAAGGTTCGGCCAACACCAACCAACACAACCCTTCATGCCAAAACTTGCAACATGCATTCCTTTTTGCATTTTAAGACCAAACTAACATGCATTGTGCCTTACAACCTCATCTCTTCATCATATACAACAACCATAACTAGATCTAACATCTAGCGACTTCAACAGCAAGAGATCTAAAGGAAAAACCCAACTTTCATTCGGCCAAGTGTAGTGTGAGTTTAGATCTAAACTTACCTATTATGCATTGTTTATTTCCTTGCATTTTTCTAACATTCAAGCTTAGATCTCATGCTTATATGGCTAGATCTAACATCACAACACAACCTAGGGTTTTCTAAGTTCAAGATCTAGCAAGAACAAGGCAATTAAACTCAAGATCTAGCTAAAATACAACATTCGGCCAAGAGGGGTTTGTAGAGAACCGAATACCTTGTTGTTCTCCTCTTTCTTTCTCTTGCTTTCTCTTGCAAAACTTCTCCTCCTCTTCTCCTTCTTCTTTTTCTCCTTCTTCTTCCTTCTTCTTCTTCCTTCTTCTCCTTCCTTCACACGGTTTCTCTCTTGGCTTCTCTCCTTTCTCCCTTTCTCGGTTTTCTCTCTACCTTTTCACTTGTGTTGCACGACCAATGGAGAGAAAAGTGAAAGGGAAAGTGACTTAGGTGAAAGGTAAAACAAGTGGTGGAGTGAACTTGGCCAAATTTTCGGTCAAAGGGGAGATTCTCTCTTGGTAGCATAAAAAGCCAACTTTTGCATCCATCAAATCATGTCTCATTGCTTTATTTATTTTGTTTGTTTCTTGGTTAGTTCACTTGTATGGTTCGGTTACACATGCTTAGTTCACTTATAATGTTTGGTTACAACCTAACTAACTTAGTTACTTTAGTTACTTAATTGGCCTAATGAAAGATTAGTACATTACTCTAATGAAGATTAGTATAACTAATCCAAAATCATAAGTTTAAAGCCCAATATCATGAACATTATGGCAGCCCAATACCATAAGTTTAAAGCCCAATATCATGAACATTATGGCAGCCTAATACCATAAGTTTAAAGCCCAATATTATGAACATTATGGCAGCCCAATACCATAAGTTTAAAGCCCAATATCATGAACATTATGGCAGCCTAATACCATAAGTTTAAAGCCCAATATTATGAACATTATGGCAGCCCAATACCATAAGTTTAAAGCCCAATATCAACCCAAATTCTTATAAGATTTAAGGCCTAATATCATAAGTCTCAAGGCCCACTTACCCCCTCATATTCAGCCATTAAGCACTAATCATTCCCTTAATTGTAATTAGCAACATGATTAGTTCAATTATCTAACCTATGCATCATATTTAACCCTAATCAGCAAGGTTTCACTTCAATAATTCAATCATAGGAGGCTTAACCTAATTTCGGGTCACATGCTTATCATACTAACCATGGCATCCATCATTCAGATTTGTAAAGAAACTTAATTCAAGACAAACCTCATCAATTGAAATTCCATAATGCTCATTAAACTTAGATAATACCATGGCCTCCATTAATTCAAAACAAATCACCAAATCCTTAAGCTTACAACAGAGTACGTACTGATTTTTTTTTTCGGGGTCTCACAGGCATTTTGTCGCTAAAGGTTATCAGGGGCGAAATTTATTCGTCGTTGAAATGCTATGTCGACACAAAAAAGGCATCTTGAACGGCGAAATTTATTTCGTCGCTGAAAATCTCACTTTCAGCGACGAAAACTATTGCCACTGATGGTTTACATTTTCGTCGCTGAAAGCTAATGGCCAGCCCACAAAGTTACACTTTTAGTGACGACATTGTCCTCACTAATGCGAGTTCGAACGCGATTAGCAGTTCGAACGAACGTATTTGTGACGAATATTCTCGTCAAAATTACCTTTGACATATTCAGTTACGATCATTTACTTCATCACAAATAATGTTGTTGGAACTGTTAATCGAGTTCGAACTAGAATTAGTGACCACATTGGCAATGAAACGATTTCGTGACTGATGAATTCTTCTGGTTTAAACAGTGAGTGTTGATCGAACAGGAGGCCTGTTCGAACAGTGTTTGGTTCGAACACAATTTGGTCTATTTCGTTTTTTATATTAACAACGAAATAATTTCGTCGCGGAAAAAAAAATCTCTATTCGAACGAGATACCCGTTTGATATATTGTTTGAACGTGTTACCTTTTGACAGAATCTCCAAATGAAACATGATATTCTCAATTTACAAATACAAAAAAAATTCCATAAATCTCTCAACCAACACATCAAATATTCTCTCATCCAACACAAACTTCATGTATCAAAGTAGTGGATTTAAGGATTGCAATTATAGAATCAATGTATAATATCTTTATAATCTAACCAATCATAAAAGGGGCAAAAAGTTTCTTATAATGTGAATCCAACACTGGAGGGTGATCATAATAACATAAAGAGCATTTGAATACATAGTATCCCAAAATGTGTGATACCGAAATACTAAAACGTATTAATAGTCATAATAACTGTTAGCCCAAGGTTGTTTTATAAACAATCTATTTTTGATTTTGATGATAACAAACTTTTTCAACTAGTTTGAGACCTTTAGATTCTACATTTGCAAATCTTTTTAAGAAAATGATATCAAGAGTTCTCTAAGCTTAAATTGGCCTTAGATATAATTGAACACCACTACACAAGCTTATTGGACAATCTTTACATTGTAGATGTTTTTGGGATTGCTTAAAGGTGCCAAGAGAAACACTTTTCAGCCTAAGTGTTGAAGGTGTCGACACATGTCATCATAGTGTCGACACATCGGTCATACACCAGAAGGCATGTTTCAAGCCAAAGTGAAGGTGTCGACACATAGTAGAGAGGTGTCGACACATCGGTCATTCAACAGAAAGCAAGTTCCCAGGCCAAGATGAAGGTGTCGACACATAGACCAAAAGTGTCGACACATTGCACTATCAACAGAAAGCAAGCATCCAAGCCAATTTGAAGGTGTCGACACATAGAGCAAAGGTGTCGACACATTGGTCATACGACAGAAAGCAAGCATCCAAGCCAATTTGAAGGTGTCGACACATATTCACTTAGTGTCGACACATTGCACATGCACCCGAAGGCATGTTTCCAAGGCATTTTGAAGGGTCAACACTTTGAAGAGAAGTGTCGACACATTGGACATAAGTGTCGACACATTGGTCATACACCCGAGAGTGAGTTTCCAGGCAAAACTCCTAGGTGTCGACACATACATGGATGGTGTCGACACATGCTTCGATTTCTCAGATCTGGAGCAACGTCACTCACTTAAAAGTTGTCTCCAAAGGACCCAAATGACCTCCAACGGCTCCAAATCTTTACAAGAAGACCCCTGATGCCCTAGAGACTATAAATAGAAGAAGTTTGAAAGAGAAACAACAAGACTTGAAGAGCTTCACACGAAAATCATTCTTGCCCTAATTTCTTGAGAGAGAAAGCTCGTGAATCATCTTGCAACTCTACAAAGCTTTCTCAGAAGATCTTGTTCCTCTAGCAAAACTCAGGTTCTTTCATTTGTAGACTTGGCTTAGTGAGCCTTTCCATATCTTGAGCTATTCATTTGTAGATTTGGCTTAGAGAGCCGTTTCATTTCTTGAGTTACCCACTTGTAAATCTGGCTTAGAGAGCCTTCACTCATTGTACCCAATCTTTGTAAACCCTCCTAGTGTTGTGTGAACACTGTACCCTACTTGTGAGAAGTAGAAGAAATCCCTAGGGTTTGGGATTTGGGAAACGAGTTGAAGCGTAAGCTCGGAAAACGCTTTGTAACGGTTCCTTAGCACCTCGGAAGCTAAGGTGTGTATTCACTTGGAGAATAGTGAAGGAAGCCCAAGGAAGTCAATAGCCTTGGGGGTGGACGTAGGCAAGAGATTGGCCGAACCACCTAAAAATACTGGTGTCATCTCTCTTACCCTTCTCTTTTATTTCTGCTGGTATTTCGTGATTGAACTTGTTTATCTACAATAGTTGTTATCTTTGTTTGCATATATCTAGTCCATAGTTTTTCTTAGATATTGATTAGAACGTTTTGGGTTTGTGTGCAAAAGAGTTCAAAAGTTTTTGAAAAACCCAATTCACCCCCTCTCTTGGGTTGTCTTTAAGACTCACAATAACATAAAAGATATGTCAATACATAATATCCCAAAATGTGCAATACAAAAATATTAAAATGTCTCGATAGTCATAATAAAAAACATACGGTAAAAGACAAAACATACTCAGAACACTAACTGATCAAGTGTCACACAAAATACTAAGATAATAGATGATCAAGTGTCTCGCTCCTTCCTTAGTTCATGGACCTCCGCTTCAATCTTTTCAAATCACTCGTCTATTTGCATCGTAAACTCATCCAGTAGCATGTCCATCCATGGAGGATGCTTGACTTTGCTCGAGGAGCTCTGACCAACCTCATAAGTGGACTTTCCTCCTCGTGTGGGATGGCTACGAAGAGGCGGTCCGCTGTCCATGACGACCTCATCCCCAGTAACATGTGCTCCAGCACGAGAAAGATGAGCTGCACTGCGATTGAACATACTACGATGAAATGTCCCAATTAGAGATCGTATCTTCTCATCATGCAAAATAGTAACATCAGTAGCTACCAACATGCGCGAGATCAGCAAACCATGTGAGAGACCATCTCTTTCGGATGTAATCGTGCATCTCGAAGTATCTGCTGAACAATATGAGCTGGGAGATCAATCGAAGTCCGACGCGCAACCATAACGAGAAAGAATCCGCACTCGAAATTGAGCTCATACTGGTGAAGTTTAGGCGCCACATCCCAAACAATAATAAGATGAAGCATTCGAAAGAATGACGTCAGATCTTGGTGGGATATCAATGTGGCTAGCACAGTTATATCTTCACCCGTCACTTCCTTCCACACTTCTTTCGATGTCATCTCAAACGAAGGGCCAACGATCGGGTATGCCGGCACCTGTGGTCTCAGTAATCCAATAAATTGAGCAATAATATTAGCAGATAATGTGAAAATTATTCTCCTCACTTGGATAGTTAACGCCTCGACATTAGCATCAACAGTGAGAACTTGTGTATAGAATTCACGCACAAGATTGATGTATACATTACCGATAGATTCGAGAAACTGAGCCCATCCCCTCTCCTCCAAGTTATAATGTATGCTCTGACCTTCATACTCCAAGTCGTTGAAATCTCTCAAGCAAACAACTCGCTCAATAACAACCGGTCTCTAGTAAATGAACACTTAATGCTGACTATTGAACCGCTTGTGAAGATGATGAAGCATGTCTTCTTGGTGCCATTTTTCAAACTACAAAATAATTCAAGCTAAAATTAATTCTTATGTATTCAAAATAAAGTGATTATCTTAATAAAATCGTAAGGATATATTCTATCCAACAATATGTTATTAAAATAGGAAAACAAAAAAGAAAATGATCACTAATCCTAGTCTACTCTACTGTCTACAAGTCAAGTTGGTTAAGTTAGTAAGAATATTGATATGTGATAAAAAAAAATACACACACTCTTTGCACCTCAATAAATAGTCATAGCATAACCACTTTTTTAACAATTTAGTTTTTCATTAAACCGCATATACTACAACGAAAACATCTTTGCACTAATAAAATAAAAGAATCAAATAACTTAGATTCCATAAAGCACAACGTATTGTAAGCTTAAAACTTAACATATTATAAGCATTTGTGAAAATTCATATAACAGTACTGTGTAAAATGATGACCCATCGAGTACTAAAAACATAGATGAAAACATCACTGTGAAAACTTAGATTGGATAAATCGTATAACAACATTGTGAAAATTATGACTCCGACTAATAAAAACATAGACGAAAACACATCTTCTCTCAACAAGGAAAAAACAAGAACGTAGACAAACATATTGTAATATTGTAAGCATAAAACTACGGTATTGTAAGCAACAAACTAGAGGAAACGTAAAATGAAACTATGTAATCTAAATGCTAAAGAAAACAACCAAGGAAAACAATGAAAGGGAACAGAGATGATCCTCGTACCTGAGGAAGCAAGGTTGAGCAATCTGATAACTGAAAATGAAGATCCTAGGGTTTTCTTAAGGGAAATGTATCACCAAACGTAATGTGGATATTTGGTTCGAACAAAGCTTTATAAAACCAGATCGTTTCGAGAGGTAGACGACAATTGAATTCTGTTCGAACCATACATTCTCGTTCGAAAAAAATTTGACAGATGCCACAAATCAAAGTGTCTATGATTAACATGTGGTGCAATCCTGCCACACTCGGTCGAACGCAACTTCTCCGTTAGAACAAGTTCAGGCATTGCAACCAACGAAGAGACGTTGCCTACAATGCCTCAAGCACCAATCTATTAAAAACACGATATTCTCTCTTCGAACGCGACTAGGCGTTGCGGCCAACGAATAGACATTTCCTGCAACGCCTCCCTCACAAAGCAATTAAAATAAGACATCTGTCAACTTCCGTTCAAATAGAGGACTTTGTTTGAAAAGTTTCAGGCTTTGCAGGCAAAGAAGAAGCGTTGCCTGCGACCCCTCACTCACTAAGTAACTAAAATCAAACAACTGTCACATCCGTTCGAACGAAATCTTCGTTCGACCATGATCATCTTCACATCCGTGCTAACGAAATTGACAGTTCGACCACATATAACGGTTCGAACGATATATTTAATTTTACGACGAAATATTTTGTCCCTGCAAAATTTTAACCAACAACAACTATATTATTTGCAACAGAATTCATTAGACGTCACTAAATAGCGTTCGAACGGTTCATTTGGTTTGAACTCTTTTTGGATTATCGTTCAAACATATTGTTTATGTTCAAACAGATGGTTTGGCGACAATTTTTTTCCATCATTGCTGAAAATGTTTCGTTTACGTTACCAGTGTCGAAAAGTTTTGGTCGTCGTGGAAAGGAGACTTTAAGCGACAAATAGTGGTTCTCCACTAAACAGTTCATCGTGGAAAGTCAAATCATTTGTAGTGAGTGTGAAAAACATCCACCTCATCGCGAATGAGTGATGATAAAAATCGTCTCAAAAACTTAATATTCGTCCGGACCTAACTCATCTACACCCTAAGGGCAACAAGAGAATAGTAAAAACTTGGTAATTGAACACAAATAACCCGTTTTAGTATTGTGTGCGCACTCCTATGTAGTCCAATATATGATCCATATATCTTTCATTATCCCTTTAATACAAGTAAAACACACATACATATATATATATATATAGGTTAAATACACTTTTTGCCTATTAACTTTTGAGGCTTGGTCGACACATTGCATTCTAAACTATCAATTTATTTTAGTCAACATTCAACTTATACTAACCTTGAACACTTAGCACTCTCTACCACTAAATATTTGTACGAAAATTAATCTTTTTGGTCCGTGAAAATTAATATTTTTGAATTGTAAAATTTGTGTGGGGTAAAAGCGTCATTTCAAAGTATATAATATTGATAGTTGAATAATGGAATGTCACGAAACTATAGTTATGAGTGCAATGCGTCAGAATCTAATCGATGGGCAAAAAGTGTATATTCTCCTCTCTCTTTCTCTACATAAATATATTTATATCCATTTGATGCAGACAACACACAATTTCCCCTCAAAATTGATAGTTTATGACAAAGGATATTATGTGATAACAAAAATTCCCAACAGAAGGCTTGAGGGTTTAATTTTTTCTACTTGTTTTTGTTTTTTTTCCTAATCACTGTTTCTTTTTCTTTCTTTTTTTTTTGCCTTGTCCTAAGCATTCTTCCAACTTGTTTTACCATTATTTGCGTAAACATATTTGGAGTTCACGAAACAATAACAAAATTCATCCTTACTCTAGTACATGAATAAATGATAGAGAATTCACTACAGTGACTACCGGTGAGAATCAACTTTTAGCTATGTTTGTTTTAGCAACTGTCACAAAAAGGTGCTAAACACAAATTGTTACCGGTGCTTCTCTAAAACAAAGGTTGCTAAATCTTGAGAATTTAGCGGCACTACAAGAAAAAACACTTTGGGTGACAAAAAAAATTGTCACCCAAAGTATAATTTCGTCACCTAAAGCCCGTCAGACAATGTTTTAGGTGACGATTTTCGTGTTCTGTCACTCAAAATTGTTCGGACGGTTTTTAAACCCGTCCGAACAGTTTGGTGTCATACTGACAAAATTCAAAATCGTCATGCCCAGTAAGTTCTTCCTTTCACATGAGTTGTGCGAACGTTCTCTCTATACGTTCGCACAACTTACGTGAACGATTAATTCAATGTAACGAAATACATTTTATCACACAATAAACGTCAGCACCGTTGTATGTCCGCATTTACACGGTAATGTACAATAGTCCGGACGCATTTGGGAAGACGTCTGCACCGTAAATTCATTATGACAAAAAAAATTTTGTCATCTAAAATTTCCATGCGAACCTTTAAGTATACAGTTCGTACTCCGTTTACGTTGAAAAACGTTCGAACGTCGTCTGGTACAGTTCGGACGGTTTCTTAATTTAAGAACGTCTGGATGCAGTGCAGACGGATAGTTATGCGTGCACACACTGGCAACGCAAAATATTCGTGCGAACGCCATGTAACAAACGTTCAAACGGTTTTCTATATATTTGAATTAATTTAATTAAAATTTATGAAATAATATAAATATGAAGATATTTACTGCTCATAATATAATAAAATATCTATAAATATGCAATCGTTATTAAAAGAAAATAAAATACATAATGGATACGTACTGACAAAGTAGTAGAAATACATAAATCTACCCAAATTTTCGTTTGGGTGTCGAACGAGATTGCATATGTCTCATCTGCTCCACCATTAGTTGCATCTTCTGTTCTTGTTGTTCCACTAGGTTCTTTTGCTGCTCCATCATCATCTTCTGGTGTTCTTCGACTTTTTTGCATTGCTGCTCCTCCATCATCTGCAGATGCATTATAAATTGAAACGAATAGAGAAAAATGCAAAATCTAAACGATAAATTTACTATAGTCCTCGGAGTAATATTCTTCAAAATCACTGCGATCTTCACCAAAGGATTTCGAGGTATCATCACTTCCTTCTACTTCACATTGTTGTGGACCACTCTCATCGGTTACCGGCAGATAAGCCTCGACGTCATTTCTAGTCAATGGGATCATGTCAATTGAGCTAAAGTCCACAAAAAGCTCAATAGACTCATTCTCCTGGTATGCTTCACAGTTCGACGATCCTTCTCTATCTTCACTAGCTTCCTCTTCAATAGGTTGAATATCATACGTGTTTCTAGGGGTAATCTTTTGAACAATATTTCAGTGGCCGCCCAACTTCATTTCATTGGTATAAAACACTTGATTCCCCTGAGAAGCTAGCACGAATTGGGTCATTTTTGTACCACTTTCGGGATGTGTTAATACTAACAAACCGACCATTTTTATCAAGTCCTAAATTTTGAGTACTCAAGTCAAACTAGCCACATTTTAGTAAATAAACTAAATTTCCCCACAAATAACGCAACGCATAAATATCCACGACCTGGAAGTATAAATCAACATCTTCCCCATCATGGTCCCCTGGAACAACCACACCTCTATTCTGAGTGTTACGAAACTATTCACAAAAGACCGTGTGAAACCTAACTGCATTCACTACACACCCGGATTTTCATTGCGCATAGTTTGAATCTAAAATAGTAAACACGTGTTATGTATGAATCTAAAAAAAATGATCGATTAAAATTAAACATATAATAGGGATAAAATTAAATATATACCTGATTTTAAACCATAACGGAAATTCTTCTTCGTGCCTCCTATCAACGTTTATTGGTGATTTCCTCCTCATCTCTTCCAGGTGCTCGCTATAAAGAAATAAGATATTGTATAGTAAATTAAAATACTATAAGCGTATAATGCCATTAATAAATGCAAATATTTACATAAGCGGTTACTCTATATGTTGGTTGATTTCTGAACATTTGTTGAGTACGTGCCACTGCGCATTTGTAAATTCATTTCTATTCAAATCTTGACCCCTACCAGCTCCCAACGGTGGAACACTTTGAGTAAACACAGAAAATCGACAACTTCGATCATCCATGTCGGCGAAATTCTGATCTTTTCTATTAAATCTCGTCTCAACCGTACCAAGATACATTGAGCAAAAAGTTAAACATTCATTTAACACATAATTCTCTACTATTGAGCCCTCACACCGTGCCTTGTTCTTAACGAAATGCTTCATCTTCCTCATATACCTCTCCATTGGATACATCCACCGAAATTGAACTGGACCCCCAAGTTTCACCTCTCGAGGTAAATGAACAGCTAAATGAACCATAATAGTAAAAAATGATGGAGGGAATATATGTTCCAACTTGCAAAGAATCATTCCAATGTCCTTCTCTAATTGGTCCACAATGTCGCTTCGTATTGTTCTTGAGCACAAGTCTCTGAAGAATAAGCTAAACTCAGTCAACGTTGTACATACTTTGTTTCCTAACAACCCGTGTATCATTGCCGGTAACAGTCGCTACAACAAGACGTGTGAGTCGTGTCTCTTCATACCCATTATCTTCTCTTATATGTTAGAGGCGTACCCATCCGGAAACTTGATAGCCTTCAGCCATTCACAACAGTTAATTACCTTCAGCCTTCGTTAAAGTAAATAATGCTCGAGGCATCACCTCATGCTGATCCCGAAATTGCAAATGCAACTCCTTTACAATAACACGTACTGCACGTAAATTACCTGACCATTTTGATCGATGCTTTAGAAATTTTGACAGCATTTCCCCCCAGTCCCCAGATACACGACTACAACATTAAGCCTAAACACCAACCATTTAAGGCAAATATGTAAGTTCAATGCTGAATGTGTATCCGAAGGACAAAATGAGATTTGCATCGAAATTTCTAAATACATCTTTCACAATAGCAGATACAATTACGCACATTACACATATTGTAAACTCAAACTGTCCATATCGTGGACAATTCAAGAATTACATCCAGTTCATGTATCCGAACTTCGTGTAATTCTTAAACGGGGTCTAAGGCTACAAAATGAATGCATGGCATAACAACAAATACCGTTCGGACGTAACATAATGGTCCGAACCTCATACGAAAACGTTCGAACATTTTTTACAAAGCATCCGAACCAACAAAATAGAGTCCGAACGGTAAATCAACCGTCTGGACTGCGATTGTCGAACAAGACACTTCTTCGACGCACAGACTCAATTTTTAGTCTAACAACCTTGTCAAAATCAACCCAAATCATAAACACTTCAATATGAACACATCACAACCAACCCCAAACTCCATTACTATCATTTTAGAACCTAAAATTTTGAAAAACACATGCCTTGATATATTAAAATACAAGTTATTCATCTTAAAACAATTCAATTTAAAAATCACTAACCTCAAATGCAATCCAACGATCTTTTCTAAAAGATATGCTCTTTTCACACCCTCTTCAATGAGATTGAATGCCCAAAATCAGCTCTTTGTTTCTCCTCGGGCTCAAATCTTCTCCTTTCCTTTTTTTCCGTTTTTCCTCCACTGTCTACGAATCTGTAACTTTCATACGCTTGAAACCCGTTCAAACACATAAAAGCAAGTTCGGACGCATACGTGTATTAGTTTTCGAGGGAATTCATGCCGCAAAAATTTTCATATACGTCTGCACGACTATAACACGTCCGAACTTCCTCTTACAGTTCAACACATCATTTTAGTAATTCTCAAACAACAGCGTATGCTCATTAACATTAATGTTCAGACCGTCACATATCGTCCGAACACTACCTTACATCACACGAGACTGCTTATGAAATACCAACATCATAGCGTCTGATAATAAACAAGAGTCCGGACGGTATTTTGAATTTCGGGAGTCCCGACATTATAAAATTGTGTTCTGACAGTTTGTTTTATATAATACGACACCGTTCGATTTTACATTAAACAGTTCGGACGGATAAATTAAGGTCTAAACATTTATGGACAACTTTGATTTTCTTTTTTTTCTTTTTTTAATTAACTTTATTAGCAAATTTTAAATAACAAATTTAGTTAATAAAATAAATAATCAATATTTATTGAAATGAGTGTACCAAAATTATAAACGTAATACTAATTAATATATTGTATTAAGTTCTAATAGATACAAATAACATAACTGAAATGATATAAAACAAAATATGAACAAAAACATCAAATAAAATCTATACATGTCCACAAAACATAATTTAAAAGTAAATGTCCTTCAGAAACGCAAAAAAATAAACATATTATCATAGTAAAGTAAATGTCCTCAAAACATAATAAACATAGTACATGTAGACAATGAATCATCATCATCATCATCCGTGAATTTTAGGACGTGAAGGACGTGACGAAGGTGCTCCTCTATTAGCACGACCCGCTCAGTCAAGGGAAAGAGATCTGTACCGGTTACCACACCCCTCAAACTCTCCTTAAGCGCAGCGACCTCCTTCTTCCACCCAACGTCCATGTCGGCGACCTTCTGCTCCAATGGCCATCAGACGATGACTGATATCACTGACCATGCAATGGGTGGGCTGCAAGACCGACTCCATCCGCTAAGACAGCTTCGTCATCATATCGTTCATCCAACTCGATCGCTGTGGCCCAAGTCCCTAGGTCGAGCTCTGCCCAGGATCCTCCCTCTCCATTGCCTCCGCGAGCTGCTCCTGTCGTCTGGGTCATCGATTTGGAAAGCGTGGTCTTGTTGATCGACCCAAGTGGTTGCGCCCCTCGGCTCGTCACCACCCTCGGGTACCAGCATGGCGTGTAGGAACTGGGTCAGAAGAATCTCGTGCGGTAATGAAGTCGTAGCATCAATCTTCAAGGCCTCTACACGAATGGACTGGTAGATATATGATGCTATATCAATAGGTAGCCCCCGTACAACTACCAGGTACAGGACCTCGGCCCGGCTATAAGACAGCTCTATGGTGTGCTTCTTCGAGTCGATGGAGGAGAATAAGATTAGATGCATGATCCGCCAAAAAGGAAGCAGATTTCAGTGTACCATATAGGCTCCGTCCAAGATCGTTGTATCATCACCTAGTATGGTCCGGAATACCTCGGCCTTAGTAGGCCGGCCCTCCTTGCTCATTGGCAGGTTTGGGAACACTGCCAAATCTCTCTCGTACCCTAAGAAATTCGCCAGCTCGTCGGGCGAGAATATGATCAGAACGTTACGGATAGAGATTATCATACTAGGCTCCTCAAGGTCCCTCGCCCTTAATATAGAGCAATAAAACTCCTGCACCATATTTTTTGATGCATAGTCGGTCTTGTGGATCAATGGAAGCCAACCTAACCCCTCCACGACTTCCGAAAGCATCTGACCCTCAAATGCGAGATCGTTAAAGTCGGCCAATCGGATGTCCCGCTCGACAACAATCGAGCGCGACATAATGATCGTTGTATGCTACACTATCAAAGCTCGAGTGGAAGATTACTCCTCATCAGCCTGGCCGCTGGTACGTGAACGCTTACTCATTTTTTTAGTGAATCTGCAAAAAATAGCGTTCACACGGTTAGCATACGTTAGAACTAAAATGACACTGTCCGAACATAAATTTATATGTCCGGACAAATACTATAAGCGTCAGGAGTTAATCAAAACGTCAACGTATCCATTTTGAAAGTCAAAATCACGTCTGGAACGATTTTGGATACTCGTCCCAACCCTAAGATGATAAAAAAAACTATTTAAATTTAACATTAAAGCGTCTGGACTTCCTTCAAAATGAGTCCGGACATAATCAAAACAACAATGTATACAACCGAAACACTACGACAAGAGTCTAAACATCCAAAAACTTGTCCGGACGACTAAATAACGAGTCTGAACGCTGTGTGAATGATGACCGAGTTAACTCAGCCATGGCAGAGTCCCTCCACCTCCCCACTCACCCAAAACTTCCACCTAAAACACAAACTAATACACCTAAAACAAACCTAACGCTTAACACAATCAATTTCTACATAAAAATCAATCAAAATACACAATCTACTATACAGAAGATACAATTGAAATTCTATGCATAAAACTATAGAAAAAAAAAGTTTTCACCATTAAAATCTTGTTAAAAATAAGTAAAACATACCTGAGAGTGATTATATACACGAGAGAGTGATATTACGTAGAGATTTGTGAAGAAAAAACTTGAGTTGTGAGAGATTTTTTAGGTAAAACGTTCAGTATTAGTGAAAATGACGAACTGTTCGTCTTTTCAAAATACGCCGATAGCATCCGGAAGCAATGTAGTCCGTTCGGACTGTATTCTGCACACGTGGGCAATCATCGTACTCCGTATTAAATGCCAAACTTTATACCGTTTAAAACCGTTCGGCACAATAAATACGTCCGGACGTTTTATTAAGGCGGGTGAACGTCTAGTCCCGACGTTGCAATGAATTGACGCGACGTGAAAGCGCACGTTTGGCTGAATAAATGGCAAATCCCATCCGCACTTCTGTAACACGTCCAGACGGTTTTATTGTACAGAGTCCGAACGGATAGCAGGTTTATTTCACAGTTTAAATGCACTCAATTTACTTTATTTCACCTAACCTAATTTATTTAAATGAGTTAATTTAAGTAAATAGTTCAATTTAAATAATTAAATTTATTTTATTTAATTCAATGTAATTTGACACAAATATTTAACTTAATTTATTTATTTTAAATACATAAAAAATATACATAGTTAGTCATATTTTTATATTATATATCAATTATAACTAATCATCAATTTAATTATAACTACTCATTTAATTTTACTAATTATCTGTTTAAATTGAAATAAATTTAATCTAGTGAAAAAACATAGTTAATTTAAAATATAAAAAATAATCCAAATACCAAATGAAAAAACACAATCGTAATGTCTATTATAAGTCGGAAACGGTCCTTAAAACGATAAATAAATAACTAACTTTAAAGCATAAACAGAAAACTAGTTCAAATCACGAGCTGCGACTGTCTCAACCAAATCTTATCTGAGGGCATCACGAACATGCGTCAAATGCTCCTCCATTTTATCCACTCATCTGACGAGTGTCTCCAGCTATTCTAGAATGGTATGGACAGACTGGGACAATTGAGACAATTGTTCTCTCATCCTTATTAGTTCCTTCCGCATAATATTCAGCTCTTCCGTTATAGCCCTATCCGTCAGAGCAAGTTTGGTCTCCAGACTGGTCAAGCGACATTGGTGCTCCATGCACAACGAATGTGGCGGCTGCACGATCGCCTGAATACTCTCGTTTAACTCCGCTAAAAAGGCGTCGGCCCAGGCTGGTCGCTCTGTTTGTCCCCCGACATTGGTGATACTTCTCCTAGAGCGTTCCATGGTCAACCTAGCAAAAATTGTCCGAACATGAGCATAAACCGTTCGCACGAACGTCAAACTAATAAACATCGTCTGAACGTACAATAACTGTCCTGACGGTTTATAACCAGTTCGGACGTCGTGAAATGAAGTTCAAACGTGGTTCGACGAACACCAGCCAAACAGCCTAATTTCATAAAATAAAAAACACAACAAACTAAACAAGCGTCGGTATTTAATCGAAATACATAAAATTTATGAAGAATGTTTTACCTCAAGTTCTTTTAGAGATCTCGAATGGAAAGTGAAAACGTGTCAGAGAAAAGTCTGAGAGAATGAGTGAGTTTGAGATTTTGACAAAGTCTGGCCGTTTAACGTGGCCAGTGACCGTTCGAACGTATTATTTTAGCGTTCGGACGCATTTCAACGGTAATACTGACACGTGACTATCAAATTTAACGTCATTAAATATGGGCGATTCGAAAACGGTCCGCACGCTATTGCTTTGTCCGGACTGTATCGATGTCACGTGTCTGAACTTTTGCAACGTGAAAGTACATGATTCGTGGAAGAAGCATTTATAATTGTACGGACCTTTTTTTTACCGTCTGGACTTGGAGCTTTTTTCCGTTGGAACGTGGCTTATAATGTCGTGACTGAATAGAGTATTCATGACGCTTTTTAATTTGTCACTCTAGCCTGACGATTACTACTCGTTACGTAATTACCGGTCGGACTGTATATAAACGGCGTCTGCATGGTATTGTAAAAATTGTGACGATTTTAATGGTCACTCAATTACGACGATGTGAAATTTGTCACCCTGCAGAGAGTCCGAACGGGTATCTTTAGAGTCCGGACGTTATTTTGTTTTTGTGACGATTTTTTTCTTCACTCATTCGCGACGCTTGTATGTCGTCACACCAGCAATACGTCCGAATGTGTTTGTGACTTGTCCGGACGGTTTCGACGTTCCTGGATAGTTTTGGGTGACGAAATTAATAATTTGTCATGGAAAATTTACTTTAGGTGACAAAATTTGGTTTGACACCCAAAATTTTGTCACCTAACACATAATTTCTTGTAGTGCGGCCTTTGACCTAAAACGCCTCACCATCTTGTTATTTACCGGCAATTTGTCTAAAACGTTATTAGTAATGTTCTTCTCACAAACCTGCTAAATCCTAGCGTTTAAAAAAGCGCTGAAGTATGGAATTTATTAGCCAATCTTCTCAAAACGCTGATAAAGTGGGATTTCTTGGAATGTAGCAGCGTTTCTATATTATTTAGACCAATTTTTTAAATAAAGCGGCTAAAATCCCCCCACACCCATATATATATATATATATATATATATATATATATATATGCACGCGCGCAATATTTTTTAAAATGATAGGCTTTCAAAATTTTCGATGTTTATGCATGTTTTCGGTAAATGTCGTAAAATTCTAGCTAGCTCTTAAAAATATTACATTGTTTTTTATATAAAAAAAATTAGTTAACCAAATGTGTCAAATCTATAATCATTGTTGCTTTCGTGTTTTTTTTGGGTTAATGACTATTTTAATCTCTGTGTTTTGATCACTTTAAAAAAATTTCCTGGGTTTTTGCGTTTATAAGATATAGTCCTTGGGATTTATGATTTAATTTCGTCAAAATAGACCTTTCGTCCACTTCCGATGGCAAATTGCCTTGTCAGATAACGGTCATACATGTCATGACCAACCAGAAAATGATACATGTAACAAATTTTATTTAAAAATATCACATCATTTTTGTTGCACCATATCAATAAAATAAACAAAAAAAAAACCCAAACCAGGGAGGCACGAGTAATGGCAACGAGTCACCCCTACGCCTCCTTGGAGAAGGGGTGGCTCGGCCGCCCTTGTTTTTGGGTGGCCGTGCATCACCCTGTAAAGGGGTGATCCTATAGCTAGATGTGGGCTCACCTGCGAGGGGTGGCTTGCTGCCATAAAGGGTGGCAGCGAGCCACACCTCATCCTTCCTAGTTTTCGTAGCGAGCCACCCTTGGAGAAGGGGTGGCCTGGCAAGGGCGGCTCTAAGGTAATTGGGACCTTAAGCGAAACTTAAAACTGTAGCCTTTTCAAATAATTGATACAATAATATATTTAAAAAATAAAATATTAATAAAAATTTAGTTAAAACATATTTTTCTAACTTTTCGAGATACAAAATTACTTATCAAAGTTTTATAATCTAAATTTATTAATAATGCATTTTCAATTGATAATATGACTAATTCATTTAATCTTTCTTGTGTTATAGTTGATCTTAAGTAAGATTTTATTAGTTTTAGTTTTGAAAAACTTCTTTCTACAGAAGCAATAGTTACAGGTATTGTCAAATAATATTCTATAAGCAATACTTGCCTCTGGAAAAGAGTTTAATCTTTTTATATAATAATGTTTCAATTGGAGTGTAAGTCTCTATTTTTAAATTCTCTTTTAACACTTTCAAATCTAAAAACAATTCTAAACCATCAATTTCAATATTATCTTTATGTTTTAAAATGTTTTCAAGTACAAGACAATTTTTTTTCAAGTCATCCTCATCCAAAGATTTCAAATTT
Source organism: Myrica gale (assembly GCA_963930655.1). Taxonomy (NCBI): domain Eukaryota; kingdom Viridiplantae; phylum Streptophyta; class Magnoliopsida; order Fagales; family Myricaceae; genus Myrica; species Myrica gale. The sequence continues at coordinate 16,484,300 of OZ005620.1, forward strand.
TTTAAAATTAAATAAAAAACCAAAAATAGAGTACAAATAATGATATCTACAACAAATAAAACATAAACTAAAAACTTTAGAATAATAACAACTGTACTTTAGTGACGACGAGTGATTTTGATCTCAAAGATAAAAGTTGGGAAACACTAATAAATGAGAAAAAAATAGGATGGTTGAGAGGATTTTTAAGTAGCTTTTGTACTTAACAAGCAATCCAAATATTGTCTCAAGTAATGGTGAAATGGTTGATAGATTAGATTTTTAGTTGTTAATTTATGCATAAACAGAAAAAAAAATATTAAATAGATTAGATGGTATAAATGGCTAAGAATTATTTTTGTTTGTCATGTAACGGTAAAAAAATTAAATGAATTATGTGTGAGATTTATAGGATTTATGGAATCAATTGCCAACTAATCTTATGGAGATTTTATAGGATATTGATTTGCAATTAATATCTTTTAAATAATGAGACATTGTAGGTTGATTGATACAAAGATTTTATAAACGGGTGAAGAGTTAATGGTTCATTCAATCAAGGATATTTAATAGGTCTCTTTATAGAATAAAAATTAATTAACTAGACTTTAAGAGTTGGTGATGCTCTAATAAGGGTGCTTTATAAATGGATGAAGAGTTAATGGTACATTTTATCAAGTATATTTATTAGGCTTCTTTATAGAATAAAAATAAATTAACTAACATTCTATACAAATAGCTTTAAGTTAAATTTTTGAGGCCTTATCATTAAATATTTTTTTAAATATACCTATTAAAGAAAATTTTCATTTAGGAGGCTCCCCAATTTGGAGACCTTAGGCAACCGTCTATCCTACCTATAGCTGGAGCTGCCCATGTGGCCTCGAGCCACCCTTGGTTAGTTAGTTTTTTTTTCCTTTTAAAAAAATGTTAATTGACGTGACCTTTTTATATAAAATTTGTTACACGCGTCATTTTCTGGTTGATCATAATGTGTAGGGTTGTTTAGTTGACTAGGCAATTCGCTAATGGAAGTGGATGAAATATTTTGACAAAATCATAAATTCAAAGGACTGTGTGATAAACGCGGAAATCTGGGGACGAATTTTTCAAACTGATCAAAACTCGGGGACAAAAATAGTCTTTAACCCTTTTTTTTAGGTTTTAATTATTATTTTTTAAAGCGTTGCTTCTATGTTCAGGGCGGATATATTTGTTTGGGCGACGTCTTCTTTTAAAATAAGATATTAATTATTATATTTAAATATTAATAAAGGTTAGTTACATCATTCTTTTACCATTTAGAGATGCAACATTATTTATACAAGGCGTGTATTTAAGATTAATTAGTATTTCACTTTCAATTGATAATCTTAAATTTTATTCGATCGTTATAAAACAACTATTATGGTTACTATCAATTATATTTTATATGAGATTAAAATATAGACATCTGACGGGCGGAAAAAAAAGTCATCTCATTTAATTAAGGTCCAAATTTTACCGACCCGTTTGATCCTTGCCAACCCAAGTTCCGTGCAGTACTTAAGATTCCTTGCTTTATAATTGGGTTGTTAATACATACGTCAGATCAGATTCTGATGTCAATCACAAGAGTGGGTTGAAAGCAAAAAAATGTTGCGCCAAGCCTGAGGCCGGACCAAGCCCAAGCCCAAGCCCAAGCCATGCCTTGCCAATATGCCATATTCTTTCTTGCCTCAACAGAGCTTATTCTTCTCCAATTTGTTATATTACAGATTGAGCTATTGCCAGCCGATTTGTTATAATGCGAAAAAATTAATTTTCCTTAAAAAAAAAATCGACCTCGTTCAAACTAAGACAATATGCTCGAACGGTAACAATTTATTTTTCGAACGTGACTTCATCCGTGTAAACGAACACTTTTACATTGTTCAAACGAAGCACGAAAATCACGAAATTTACCCAATTAAATTTCAATCAATCCCAAAAACATGTTTTTTACTCCTAAAACATGGATTCAACACCTTTAAACAAGTATGAAGCTAACTATAAGTATTTAAACGTCAATTCCTTTTACAAATTCAAACCACAACATAAAAAAGCTTCTGAACCCATTTTTCACACACTCGAACGATGTATTTTCTAGTTGAACAGCGTCGTTTGTTCTGCTAATGTTCTAACAATTGTTGGAAACAAGTTTGAACGGTCTATTGACAAAGAAATACTCTCGTTTTGTAGCATTTCCATATTCGAACATTTATTCATATGTTCGAACGTTTATGTGAATAAATTAAATAAAATTTAAATAATATGTAATTAAATTATAAGTATAATTTTATTAACTATAGACGTATTATAGAACATGTGTAGGACTACAGAAATAGTTTTAGTACTCACTTATGTATAAGTATAATAAACACATGAGTAAGTATGATTTATAGTATCTGTGTTGAGTGTAAAGTGTTAAGTATTAAGCATAGAAATTTATTTGTATGTCACGATGTCTAAGTAGTTACAAACACATGTAAGTTAAATAACACGTGTATGAGAGTCAGAAAAATCATATTACTACATATTAAATAACATGCATAAGGTACTATGTATTAAATAATATGGATAAGGTACTATATATATTAAATAATATGGATATGATACTATATGTTAAATAATATGCATAAGGTACTATATATTAAATAATATGGAGAATGCACAATATGTTAAATAATATGTAAAATGTACTATATGTTAAATAATAAGCACAAGGTACTATATGTTAAATAATATGCATAAGGTAATATATATTATATAATATGGAAAATGTACTATATCCTAAATAATATGTATAATGTACTATATGTTAAATAATATCACAAGGTACTATATGCTAAATAATATGTATAAGGTACTATATATAAAATAATATGCACAAGGTACTATATGTTAAATAATATGTATAAAGTACTATATGGTATATAATATGCACAATGTACTATATATTAAATAATATGCACAAGATACTATATCTTATATAAGGTACTATATGTTAAATAATATGCAAAAGGTACTATATGTTAAATAATATGCATAAGGTACTATATATTAAATAATGGTGGATAAGGTACTATATGTTAAATAATATGCATAAGGTACTATATATTAAATAATGGTGGATAAGGTACTATATGTTAAATAATATGCATAAGGTACTATAAATTAATGGTTAATTAGACTTTGTGCCCCATATCTTTGGGATCATTATCAAATAGCACCCCATAGGCAAAATCGACGTTAAATGAAATAGTTCTCATCAACACGTGATCTCATTCTGTGTGAAGTTACTTTTTTGCCCTTAATTTTTAAAGCACGCTTTTTCGAAAACTCGAACACTTTGATTGTACAAAATGCCCTTAAATTTCCTTCTACCTCCACATGTGGTCCCCAACATCCAATATTCTTCTTCTTCTTCTCCGTGGCCATCTCAGTGCCGCCCTTTTCTTGCCCTAACTTAACCGATTATCTTTTACTCTCTGCTACCGTGAAGTACTCGGCATCCCGGTGAAGATGGCGTCAAACAAGTAGAATTTTAGCTCATTTGTAGCTACTGGCCATTGGATTTTTCCCCATTATTTTGCTTTGAAAGTTGAATGTAGGTGTTGCCGTCTGTACATTTTTTCCCCTTTGTTTTACTTCCTGAAGTTGGTGCTGGCCAATGAGTTCTATTTATGTGCATGAATAAGCTATATTTATGTGGTTGAATGAGTATATTTATGTGGTTGATTTATGAGGTTCATTCTAGGTGCTGCCAAAGTTGATATTTTTTTCCCCATTTATTGTTAGGTTAGAATATTTACTGTCAACATGGGGAATGAGGTTTTCCCCCAAATCTCCCATTAATTTGAAGCCCATTCATTGTTAGGTTAGAATATTGGTGCTGCCATTGACTATGCTTTCAATCTTGACAATAATTTGTCTCCAATAAGTGGAAGCTCATGTACAGCTGGAAACGTAGCATTGTTTAGGACCTCAACACGTTACTATTTACAGAAGCTTCATTAGATTCTTTGGTTGTGTGAATCAAAAGGTATAAGGCTTTTAATTCAGAGATCTTTGAATACTAAGCTTTCTTTTGACGAGACTATTCTACTTGTAGTTTGGGCGTTCTTGCAAATTCTTCCCATGATACCCACCTCCTATGTGCAGCCACGGGCGAAGAGTTCTGAGATACCAAAGGGAGAAACATGAGAGGGGAAATGAAGCTAGCAGCAGCATATCACCTCCCAATCAAAAGATTGTTGCAGAACATGCATCGTTGGTGGTTGAAGACACATAACTTCATCGTGAGATTAAAACCATAAAGTGTAAATAGAAGCAAGATCGTCGTATATATAGGAAAGCTTTGGTATTCTCATGGTCATTTTTTGTGTGTTTTTTTTTCAGGATGCCTTGGTGGATCAGACTCTAATGAGAAGCCAGCTTTGACAATTTAGTATGAAGTGTGAGTCAACTTTGGTGCTGCCTCTTTGTGAATGTAATGTGATTTTGTTGTTTAGTGACAGTTTGCAACCTTTATTGTCAAGGCTTGAACTAAGACTTGAACCATTCTAATGGTAGCCTTTTCCATTTCTATTGTAAAGAATTGAACTATTCTAATGGCAATTTGCCCCACGTGTTTCTATTACTGTAACCTATTGACCAATTCTAATGGTAGTTTGCCCCATGTGTCATTCTATTCTTGTAACATATTGACTTATTCTAATGGCAAACTCCATGTGTCATTCTATTATTGGTTCTGTTTTCAAAACCACAAAAACCATTTCCATATAAACAACCATTCAATAACAATACAATGAATACATACACTATTTTAGTACAAAATAGTATCCCTATAATTACTCATATCCACTATCAACAAACCTGTTTTCAAAACACATATAACATTTTCATATATAAAGCCATCAATAACTCCACATACATTGTTTTAGTACAAAATAGTAGCACCAGCCATTGCACGTCGTCCACAAAATAACCCAGATTACATCAGTAGCACACAGGCTTCCAAAATGTTCAAATTACATCTCAGATGACTAAAAATGCAAAACTACGTCATCTTCAAAATATCAACAGTTTCTCATAAGTCATATACACCAACAATTTCTCATTAGTCAAACATACAAAAAGTACAAGTTCCAAAATAAGGAGATCTTCGTATGAGTTTTCCAAACATGCAGCTTCTTCTTCTGCTTGTCCTCCATCTGCTTGATTGCTTGCTTAATAGTCGGTAGCACTACACTAGTAGAGTTATTTTGGGGTTTGCTCCTCAATACACCATCACTGTTGATGACTTGCGACCCTCGGATGTCGGGATTTCTCCATGCACATCTCACACCATTTCACACTCTGATTGGCCAACATCAGCAATGAGGTTTACTCACACTTTGGTGCATCCCAACATATGATAATCACCCTGTCTCCATAAGTTTTTTTATAATTCACATCCTTCCCCTTGAGGACATTCACCTCTTAGACTGCCTCTTGAAATAGTGTTGTTGAAGGGAACTTCATACATAGTTCCAATCACGGGCATAACATATCTTAATGATTGAATTCCTGGCCAGGGTACACATTTGGTGTCCTATTACCACCCATTCGCCTTTGCTCACTTGAGGCTACACCAAGATATCACTTCGTTCCATTCCACTATCATCACCTTCATATAGGCACAACGTACATGTCAGATCATTTGCACATTACAATACCAAGTATCAACAATGCAATGATAACAAGGTTAATACATAACATAAATACCTCCATCCAAAACATGGACCTCGTCGTCCTCAGCCATCGTCTTCTTGCCTTTTTCAGGGTCGCGTATGGTCAGATCCACAATCTCATCCTAGCACAAGGGTGACGAGGATTCACCACCTTGACTTGAAAGGCCAACACCATGACTTGAAGGCCCATCACCCTAACTTGAGGGCTAGCACAATGACTCAAGGGCCCAACACCCTTACTTGAAGGCCTAGCACCACTATAAATACTCTGAGTTGCGTCCACATCAACGTCAAATAGCTCATCATCCGAGCTAAGTACTACATCCCAAAATGGGTTATTCACCCATATTCGACACCTCTCGGCCTCTTCATCAATGTCTACCTCATTCTCATCTATGTCATCAACCCCACCATTTGCACCGAAGGATACCAGATAAAGAACAATCACTTGTTATCCCTCACGACACTTGACCATTTGTAACACATCGTGATTTGATGAGACTAACCTCAATCCTTCATCCAAACTTTTCCCAGGCTCCTTGTAGTACAAAAAATCACCCACATTGTAGCCATAAGGTTTCACAATTGTCTCCACTTCAATAAAGGAAAGACAATCCAGAACATAGGGTTCGTCACAGACACTTATATCTCCACAACCATAATTACATCCCCAGTCCCTATCAAACCTGCCTCTGAAGTGAACCTCGAAGACAAAAAAATTCTGAAACCATGACTACCATGACTTCAACAAGGTACTATATATTAATTAATTTGAAATCAAAAAAACTAATGTCTTGCGTGTTGACAAGAACCGAAGGAGATCACGTGTAACTCAAGTGTTGACAAGAACTGTTTCATTTAACGTCGATTATGCCTATGGGGTGCAATTTGTCTAAACTTAAAATTTAATAGGCTTAATGTCTTAAAATTTAGAGATTGGGGAGGTATTTGAAAATGACCCCAAAGATAAGGGGCGTAAAGTGTAATTAACTCAGATATTAGGAGAATGTACTATAAGTTAAATAATATGAATAAGTTACTATATATTAAAAAATATGCACAATGTACAATATGTTAAATAACATGCACAACGTACTATATATTAAATAATATGGAGAAGATACAATATGTTAAATAATATGCACAAGGTACTATATATTAATTAATTTACATAAGGTACTATATATTAAATAATATGGAGACGACACTATATCTTAAATAATATGCATAAGCTATTATATGTTAAATAATATGTATAAGGTATTATATGTTAAATAATATCCACAAAGTACTATATGTTAAATAATATGCATACTGTACTATATGTTAAATAATATACATAAGGTATTATATGTTAAATAAAATTCACAAAGTATTATATATTAAATAATATGGATAAGGTACTATATGTTAAATAATATGGATAAGGTATTATACGTTAAATAATATGCACAAGGTACTATAAGTTAAATAATATGTATAAGATACTATATGTTAAATAATATGCACAAGGTACTATATGTTAAATAATATGTAGAAGGTACTATATATAAAATAATATGTACAAGGTACTATATGTTAAATAATATGGAGAATGTACTATATGTTAAATAATATGTATAAGGTATTATATATTAAATAATATGTGCAAGGTACTATTTGTTAAATAATATGGATAAAGTACTATGTATGAAATAATATGCACAAGATACTATATGTTAAATAACATGCGCAAAGTACTATATGTATAAAGTACTATATTTTAAATAAAATGCATAAGGTATTATTTAACACCAAGCCTTTGGCTATGACGACCAAGCCTTTGGCTATTGCGACCAAGTTCCGACCTCATGCTTTTTAAAGGCACACCAAGCCTTTGGATATGGCGACCAGGTTCTGTCCTGGAGTTTTGTAAAGGCACACTAAGCGTTTGGCTATGACGACCAAGTTCTGGAGATATCAAAGTGATTGACATAATGGGTCGTCGAATTGGGAGAGTTTGACATCCATTACCAACCTCGCACAGCATCCCGTGGATAGGGCCTAGCAGATTTTGTGATCAAAATAAAGAACCAACAAATGGAGCCTGGGAAGCGCACCGAGGCGAACCCCCTCCAAGCAGAACACATCTGGACTACCCACGTCGATGGTTCTTCGAACAAGTGGGCCATGGGTGCGGGAATAGTTCTAACGTTGCCCAACCAGAAAATTGTCTGTTATGCCATTCGATTCAACTTTAAAGCCACTAATAATGAGGTTGCATACGAAGCTGTCTTAGCAAGTCTCAGCGTCACAAGATTCTTAGGCGCAGATGGGATTGAACTACACAGTGACTCTCAACTTGTAGTCGAATAGGTCAAGGGTGAATTCGCGGCAAAATGGGACAATATGAAGCAGTACCTAGTTCTCGTCCTAGAACTCACACGCCTGTTCAAATACTTCTCAATACTGTAGATACACAGTTGGCTTCCAACCTTGGTAACACAAATAGCCATGTAGATGTTCCACTCTAACTACTGGATAAGCCTTCTGTTTGCTTCGAACACACGGTGTGGCAAATAACCCAGGGAGAATGGTGGGGAACACCAATTGAACATTTTCTCTTTACTGGAGATATCCCAGTCGACAGGGCGGAAGCCCAAAAGATACGAATGAAGGTTGTTGGGTACACAATGCAATTGAACGAGCTATACAAACGAAGTTTCTTTAGCCTTCTCCTCCGCTGCCTAGCTCCCTCTAAAGCAAATTATGTCCTCCGCGAGATCCATGAAGGGATATGTGGGAATCACTCAGGAGGAAGATCCTTAGCCAATAAGGCCATCCGAGCAGGATACTATTGGCCAACCATGCTAAAAGACTCCATGAGCATGGTAAAAAGCTGTGATAAATGCCAATGCAATGCAACCATTCATCGGCTACCGGAGGAGACATGACCCCTATTAGTTCCTCATGGCCATTCTCACAATGTGGAATAGATATTGTTGGTCATTTTCCATTCGAGAATGGGAAATGAAGTTTTTAGTGGTAGCACTCGACTATTTCACCAATTGGGTCGAAGCTCGACCTTTAGCACACATTATAGAAGAACATATGAGAAAGTTTATGTGGTCATCCATCATATGCCGGTTTGGGATACCACTGTTACTAATCTTCGATAACAGAATGCAGTTCGACAACACCCGGTTCAAAGAGTTTTGTGTAGAACTTGGCATCCAACACCATTTCTGATCCCCGGTATACCCCCAAGCCAACGGACAAGTAGAAGTGACAAACCGGACGATTGCTAACATGCTCAAGGCCAAGATCGACAGCATAAAATGTGCATGGGCAGAAGAGCTTCTTGGAATCTTATGGGCCTACCGAACAATAGCTCAAACGCCTACAAGAGAAACACCGTTCAACCTGGTCTACGGCATAGGCGCCATGCTTTCTGTAGAAATAGGTGTCCACACCTACCGGGTAAGCAACCATGACCCCGAACAAAACAACGTCTGTCTCATCACCAACCTTGACTTATTGGATGAAAAGAGGAACAAAGCTAGCATGCGGAATCACAACTACCAGAGACGGGTGGAAAGGTACTATAACACTCGGGTCAAAGCTAAATGGTTCTCAGTTGGGACCTAGTCCTATGGAAAATGATGCCACCGGATGTCGACCCTACCGAAGGCAAGCTCCACGCCAACTGGGAAGTACCTAATACAGTAAAAAAAAACCACCCAACATGGGATCTATCACTTGGAAGACATGCATGGAAAACACCTCCCCCACCTGGGGAACGCGGCTCACCTGAAAAGGTATCACCATTAAATTCCTATTATAAAACTACATTGTTTTCATTTCATAAAAACCACCCTCTACGGAGTTATAATGTTATAGTGTCAAGCACACCCTTAATTGTTAAGTATTGTGTTCACCCTTAATGTTACAATGTCAAGGGCACCCTTGATGTTACAGTGTTGTGCGCACCCTTAATGTTACAGTGTTGTGTACACCCTTAATTTTACAGTGTCAAGCGCACCCTTGATGTTACAGTGTTATGCGCACCCTTCATCTTACAGTATTTTGTGCACCTTTAATGTTATAGTGTTGTGTGCGCCTTTAATGTTACAGTGACAAGTGCACCCTTAATGTTATAGTGTCAAGCACACCTTTTATATTAGAGTGTTGTGTGCACCCTTAAGGTTACAGTGTTGTGCGCACCCTTAATGTTACAGTGTTGTGTACACCCTTAATTTTACATTGTCAAGCGCACCCTTGATGTTACAGTGTTCTGCGCATCCTTCATGTTATAGTGTTTTGTGCACCTTTAATGTTATAGTGTTGTGTGCACCTTTAATGTTACAGTGACAAGTGTACCCTTAATGTTATAGTGCCAAGCACACCTTTTATGTTAGAGTGTTGTGTGCACCCTTAAGGTTATAGTGTTGTGTGCATCCTTAATGTTACAGTGTTGTGTGCACCCTTAATGTTCCAGTTCTGTCTCCACCCTAATTTTATGGTGCCAACCGACTAGGAACTCACTGAACAAGAATATATTTTATCTATTCGGACCACACCAGCACGAAAGTCCAGATATCACTACAGTAAGGGATAGAAGGAGGAATGCGAAGGAAATGTACAGACAACGGACAACAACATAATTTTATTCACGCTAAAGCAACAAAAGCAGCATAAGGCAATATTTTAAAAAAGCAACAGATAATGGCGAATTAACCTATATATGAAAAAGGCCTTCTCTCGATTGGCCATACAGTATATAAAAATGCCCTCATCATAATAGTATACTGCCACATCAGGGTTAAGTCTTGCTACTTCGAAAATTTGGCAATTGCTGTGACATCCAGGCCAACCATCCGAATGAAACTCCACCTCTGACCCATCATTCCAGGCCTGGCCGAATTGCCTTATAACTGCACTCTTAGCCAAATCATCTCATCCTCCTTCAGGGATTCTAAAAGTCCCACGACCCGATCAACCTCAGCAGACTTCAAATGCAGACTTGTCAGCATACGGCCTGACGGAAATAACTTCGATTTTTCGGCCTCCATGGCTCTTCCACCAACTTTCGGCCCCTCGAATCCTCACCCTCCAAGAACATGACCAAATGCCCCACATGAAAAGGACGTTAGGATTACGATGGACAAACAGGGAACACACAAAGTTGTCCACTTCATGAAGGTTGGACGTGATTTTAGGGTGTTCCTCTACGCTACAACCACGGTAGACGTCGCAATGATCCGACGCCTCACGCAGTGCCTTGCATGTTCCCCGCACACTCAGCAGGTTATGCACCTTGTTCTCAAGGTCGTACAAGACATACGGGTTTCTCTATGCTAATCTAGCAGTGACTTTGATTATGATCTCCTGCAACAATGCCTTCAAAAGCCCAATAAGATAGTCCGCCATGGCAGATCAAAGGAAGAAATTGAAAGGCGAAAAGAAGAAATAGGGGGTTCAGATCAACACGAGAATGTCAGACAAGCAGAGAATATGAAGATAGGATATCAGGGCAAGCCTTATTTATAACAAATGAACCGGCAAAAGTTGAAGTGACTTTTCGTAAATACCTGCCCCCCGAACACTTCACGAAACGGTTCAAATGCTTCGGTACTGGCGAGGAATTAATTCCTGACCCCTCGAAGAATGGGGCATTTACCACAGAAAGCTAAAGTGTCGCCTGGGGTTCATGCTCAAACACACTGGATACGATTGTTGATGTTGTGCCATCAACCTACGTCATAAAAAAATGAGTACAATAACACCTAGCCGCGATTCAAGAAAATCCACACCATAGTCTAAAGAACAAGGACAACGGTGACCTCACGCGGAATACCTGAATCTCATCTTACCTCACGATTCGGTCCAGGACCGGTACAAGGTTCCATACACCTAAGGAGATCAGGAGCAAAATGGCCTTGGACCTTACAAAATTTATATAAAAGTAGTAAGGTTGCCTCAACAACCCAGGTTGAGCTCACTGCACATGAAAACAAACGGCCACACCAGCTCAACAGCTTATCTCTTAGAAGAAACTCAACAGTTCAAGGAAAGCTGAACAAACATCATATTAAACAAAGTCTCGGAAGTAACGTAATTCTTTACAACAAAAGGAAAACAACAAGAAAAAAGAGTACAAGAGAATATTCAAAAAGGCAACAGATAATGGTTAGTCAGCCTATATACAAAGTAAGTCATCTCCCATTGGCCCTACAGTGCAGGCAAAGCTAGTCATCGTAATAGTCCACTTGACTTGGGAAATAAGAGGAGAAACAAAAGACTCATACGCAATAAAAAATGCATTGTGCGCTTAGTTTTTAGCGACGATGTATAATTTTGTCCCTAAAGGCAGCTGGGGGTGGTTGCTAAAAGCTTGTGTCTTGAGTGTTTAGCGACAAAATACTATTTCCGTCGCAAAAAACTTCTTTTTAGCGACAACATTCGGTTCGGCACTGATAAAGTTGTCGCTAAAACTATTTTTTAGTGACAAAATTTTATATCCGTTGCAACAAAAAGAAGTTTAGCAACGAAACAAGGTTTTTGTAGCTAAAAAAGGTTTTTAGCTACGAAATTGGTTTTGTTGCAAAAGAATTTGTCGCTAAAGACCATAATTCTTGTAGTGAGTGGTGGCGGCCGCCCCCACTGGCTCCCAAAATCCTTTGAAGATTTTTTACTTCTGTGTTTTTTGAAGCAGGCATGCCCCCACTGGACCTGGCGCCTAGGCCTGCTTCCAGGGCCAGTGGGGGCGGGACAATGTAGATCAGGTAAGTGTGGGTGAAGAGAAACGCAATAGGAGAACTTATTCAAGAAGCCCGGAAAGCTATACAAGTCGTGGGTGGTCGCGTTGACAAAGCTGTCATCGGAGAGAGAGGGATGATCTGGAGGTGACCAGAACCTGGCACGATGAGTTTAAGCTGCCTTATTCTGGAATTTCTAAATACAATGATAGTAGATCATCTTCTTCTGCTTCAAGTTCTTTGAAGGGTTTGAGCGCAAGAAAGGTTGAACAGAAGACAAAATTTGAGCATAAACAGCGTAGGAACACATACGAAATTGATAGTTCAGACTCTCTGGTACAAAATGCTTTTGAAGATCACTACAATCCTTCAGAATCTCCAAACATGGATGAAGATAATCTCTCCACTTGGTAGCATGTATGTCACAACAGATAAATTCGGGGTAGGGAGTTCCATGTTCAACCTAGCAGCTCTCATCCAAGAGGGAAGCATTCTGACTACCATAATAAGTCAGGGTAGAGTCACCTTTTAAAGTGAGTAATGCTTGTTATTCTTCTTTCTATTACAAATGGGAGGTTATTTGAGTTTGAATGTGTAGTTAACTTTTGACGTGGTTTATTCACGTAACTTTACACTAAAAATCATCAGGCTCCATCAATTCTCTATCTACACTCGTATCCTCCTTTATATCGTTGAATGTTTTCTTTTGTTTGCTATTAAGCTCTTTTATATCTTGTAAGTGCTCCTTTATCTCTTCTCTCTACTTTCTCATAACAGTAGGAGCACTATAGGGTACCATTGTTCTTTCTTACGAGTCTTCAATATCTTCAACCATCATCAATTTGATTAACTCTCACGAGAATTGTCAACTGCATTCTTGCCGCATGAATATAGTCTAGTGGCCTTTTAGAGTCTATCTGCATAATCAATCCATATTTTGAGCCTCAAAGTTGAACAATGTTTTCTACCTCCTGCTCTTATTCCATTGGTTGCTGAATACATCTCATGGTCCTTCGGTTTTGTGGTAATAGGTCAGCCACTGAGCTCATATGTTTACACCTTTGATAACGCAGCTAGTTTTCATGTTGTTCTGATGATGCGTTGGTTGTATTTGTTTGCTTAATCCTTCCGAGAATAGACACAATTTCTGTTTGTTATTCTGATATTATTGGTTCTTTCAAGAAACTAGAACCTGCCTGCAGGTGAAAGACTATCTCAAACAAAATGAAGAGCTCCGGGGAAGTCTAGATAAGTTGAGAACATAACAGGCTAGGGTCTTGCCTGAATCTTATAAAGAGGGGGTGGAGGAGACGGGTTCGTCGACATCTACTGTTGAAGTTCTCTCCCTTAAGGTCAGTGGTTGATGTCTAATTCCTTTTTGTTAGGTGGATATGAGCTGAGTTGGTGTTAGTCCAATGTTAAGCTAGTTTTAAAACTAGTGCAATTTTGTTTTCAAGGTTTGTTGTTTTGTTTTTAAGGTTTGAATTAATGCTTATGGCTGTCTTTTTTATTACCTCAGATAGTCTTTATATGAACAAGTATGTCATATTTTATTACCTTTTGTGTCTATACTGGCTTTATTGTCCTTTTGTGTTAAGAATTGTCTTCCTCATATGCTGATGGGTATTTTAAATTGTTTTGTTTTCTTCTTTTTAGATAATGAATGGATTTTTAAGACACTTTTTACATTATGTGGATTTTTTTTGGTCATTTTACCTTAGAAATTCGATCCCACTCATTTTATATCCTAGATACGTCATTGCATGCAAGACCACTTGCTTTGCTACCAATTCCTAGTCAATGGTACAATTAGTTACTTCAATTATAAAACCTTTGGATATGTAGTCCTTCGCCAATTCTCGTTTGCCCCGACTCCCATGACATATAATGATATAACTCATATATTGTATAGTTGTTTTTCTATAGTTGTACAGAGGGTTGTTTAGAAGTAATTTGCTTGTCTCTTTCCTTTTTAATGGCAACATGCACCATCTTCTCACTTTTTAACTAGCATCTAGGAAAGATCATAAAGTTCGAAACCACCTGGCACTAACAATCTTTTCATGCGAGGAGCAAAACTTTTCCTCGCAGTACTCTGTTAATACCAAAACTAGTGGAATTCAGGGGAGATGTGGGCAATCAAAACTTGCATTTGTGTATTTTATTGGGCAAGCATCTGTCTATAGGATTGGTTACGGCTGATCTGAGTGTAACGTGCTTCCTCGATAACGGTTTGACATTTTCGTTGCTTGCATTATACAGTTATTTGATGGTTATTGGATATACTTTGGCCTTCTTTGAATTCTTTGAAGCTTGAACTTGTTTTAAGCAAAGCTGTGTAGTTTTCTCTATTCATGGTTGCTGATGATAAGTTGTTTCGGGCAATAAGCAAAGCAAAATGATGAGTCTTGTTTCTGCATATGATGTAGAACCCCATATCACAATGGTCTTCAAATTGACAAATATCATCCAAGTACAATTTTTATGTTTTCACCGCAATTCCATAATCCAGTACAATACTGGTGAAAACTTTGTTAATTCTATATTGTTTTTCTTACTCGTAGGTTACAGATTTAACATTGGTGTATTATTGAATTTCAGGATAAAAATATATGATTGAGCAAGGACAGAATATGGAGCAGCATACTAATTACATCTGTTGAAGGGATTTAGATCAGGAATAATGTGTTTTTTTTTAATTAGGCATAGTAATGTTTTGTTTGTTTGTATTTTGAATCATTTCTATGCAATATATTTCATTTCCTTTTGTTAATCATAAAATCTTTTTTACGTCTTTCTTTGTTGAATTTAGAATCATTATTTAAACTAAACCTGGAACATATTTTGAACGTCTGAAAGGCAATTTTAAATGGTAAAAATAATTGCTCAGAAAATTGATGCGGAAAACCTGTAACAAATTAACTCTTTAGTAACCAAAAATAGAATTCGTCACAAAAAGTAACGACAGACAATCATCCAACGTTACGAAAATATACGTCACAAATGGTCACCTATAGTGACGAAACATCTATCCTTTTGTAACGAATTAAAAGGTTGTCACAATAAGTTTCATACAATGAATTGCTGTCCGAACTCCGTATAGCATGTGCGAATGTTGTTGTTCCATGATGAAATTTAACGTTTGTCACAAATGATCCGTGGGAATATATCCAAAATCAAAACTGTCTGAACGTTTAATTTTTGCCGGACGTTCTCCTATGAGGAAACTTGTAATTTCTCCAATCAAACTGACACCAATAACTTTTGCTGACAAATTTTTAACCTAAAAAGCTTTTGACATCCAAAACTCATTTTATTGTGGTGAAATACACACATAGTACATGCATTAGGGACAGATATATGTCATGGACAGGTACAAGCCTTATATATAGTTGATCATTTCCATGGATATATTATTGTAAGCTCAATGACATAAAAAAGAAGCACTTCACTTTTTCTCAGTAAAGTTCTTGACAAATGAAAGTATTTCGATATTTGTTTCGACAACCAAAGTGTCACTCAGAAGGAAGCCCTTTGCTGGATCCTTGAGAACAATCAGCGGCATGAACTTTGCGTGAAAGTAACCCTTGGACGAGGGAGAGAACCAATTATATTCTGCAAGAAACAATTCAATATTGAGATCAATACTTCAAAAAAAACAATTAATTGGAGCTAGCAAGAAAAATCTCTTCAAATATTTGATTATGAGCAAAATATCTTATTGAAAAAACTACTTAATTTCCAAATTAGAGTGACGTAACAAAATCGCTTAATTAATTAATTAATACAAAAGAGGGAGCTCACCAGTAATTTCCTCATGCAGTCCAGGGGCTCTTCGGTCCTTTATACGGAGAGTATATTTAGCATACAATTTTCCTTTGGGGGGAGAAGCTACTTCCCAATCAATCACTGAGACAACGAATGCGACATAGCTTTTGCCATCGTCAGGTGAAACATATTTTGGATATAGCTTCACCTCCCTGTGTTCAATGGAGAAATAGACTATTAACTTCAGACCAATTTAAGTAACTCAATTACATTTATATATTGTAGTCGTGGGGTACAGAATCTAAAATGACTTGTACCATTTGCGCTCTCCAAGTCGGAGTTCTTTCCTCAGTAGATCTACACCCAATGCCGAAAATCGTTCTATTTCCCAAGTAGTGCTACTTGTGATAGGAGAACTCAAAATTGACAAGCACTCCCCTTTTCCGGTACCTTTTATGACAAAAACCTCAGCGCCAAATACGCAGGAGTCATCAACAATGTATCCATTAAGACCATCACCAAAGGTACTAAGGGAGAGAAACCGTGCGAATCCCCATTCGGTTTTCATTGCATGGAATAGCTTTACTTCACCATTAGTATCTATATATATAGAGGACCAAATTACTAGTCACATTTAACTTTAATTTTATGTATTTCATCAAGAATATACACATAAGAGGATCGAGCTAGCTACCTTGGAGCGTCAGGTACTCGCCCCGAATCTGATCCAGCACAAATAATCTAAAGACTGCGTTAACCTCCCAGCCCAGAGGTAAAGAATCCGTTTCTGAAATCATTAAGTATAGTGACATGTTTCCCTCCCCATTGCAATCTTTTCTCCCATTGGGGTAGAAAGACAATCTCCTATAGGTGTTGAAAGGAACCAAATTAATATTGCTAGCCAAAATCTACTAGCTAGGATCACAACATCAACGATATGGGCATAAGAACAAGCAAGGCATTCAAATTAACATACCATTTATAGCCGCCACATTCAAAAACGTCCGAGTCATACTTTGGCTCTTTGTCCCCAGGAAATATCTTCAACATTTTCGAAAATGATTCAACCTTAAATGAGTAGTGAGCTGGAGGGAGATCCCTTATAAATCTTATAGCTTCGTCTGTCGATTGTAGGAACATGATTAGAGTACTGCATCACGTCAACCTCAAACATTTTGGCGTAAAATCTAATATAGCTAGCTAGGCTAATTAAAAACTCAGATAGAACAAATTAGGAGTATAATAGGAAGTTTGGAAGGCATTAAATTTGCAAATTAGAGATTGTACAGGAATCAAAATTCCTTCAATCCACTCCCGAAATCAAACTTCCATACAAGATATTCTACAGTCCATGTTTTTTCGGATATTAATTGCTATCGACTTGGTGTAGTTTTCTTAGAAAAAAAAAAAAGACTTGGTGTAGTTTTGCTTATTGTCTATCACAGTACGTGACAGCTAAAAGTATGATCTGAAGGTATATATAGAAGCTAGAAGAGCATGTTGTCCTCGAACTTCTCCCCAACAAAATAACAAATAGATATCACAGCCTCATCCACCGGTCCCACGCATTTCCAAGAAAGCTCTCCTTCCCGGGAATACGCAAACAAGATTATCCTAATAAATGAAAATGCCTAAAATCGATGATCTTTCTATGTCTAAGTCTATCTTAAGGCTTTAGAGAGAGAGAGAGAGAGAGCACCAGGTGAGAGGTCCTTCTCATGAGGGATCAGAGTATCAGAATGGCTTAGTATTTCAACTTTTTGGTCCATCGCCATCAGGAGCTAGCTGTTGATATTCTGAAAATCTGCTGGATCGGTCTTCTCTTCCTTTTCTTTCTCTTCTTTGGGAAAGAAACAGTTTTGCTTTAGTCCGTGAGGAAGATGTAAACCCGAGCTAGCGTATTTATATATAGCCTGCTAAGTGTAATCTAATTCGTGCAGTACTTAAGATTCCTAGCTTTACTTGCGTTGTTATTATATACGTCAGATCAGATTCTGATGTCAATCACAAGAGTGGGATGAAAGCAAAAAAGCGGCAAGCCAGAGGGCCAAGCCCAAGCCATGCCATATTCTTTCTTGCCTCAGCACAGCTTCTTCTTCTCCGATTTGTTATATTCTGGCTTGAGCTATACTATATTGCCACCCGTGTGTCTCTGGGTTTTATGGTTCGGGCCTGTAGTTTGTGGTTCGTTGAGGTGTGCCAAATATTCTATAATTGTTACCAGAGGGATCTTTTTTTTTTTGGGTTACACGGGATAAATTTGCCGTACCCCTATGTACAGGGCCTTAATGCCATAGCAAAATCCAAATACATGCAGCGGCCCTAATCACATGCATCAAGTGTTGACAGGGGTGTGCATTAGCGGTAGCGGTGGCGGTTACGCCACCCACCGCCACCGTTAATGGCGGTGATGCATATGTTACCACACGCATCGGTGGTAACATATAACAGGGCCCAGCGGTAGCGGTAACACCGGTGTCACCGCCGTTGGGCCCCGGATTTTGAGCCATTTGGGCTTTTGCGCCATTTGAACCATTTTTTTGGGCTTTTTAGGGGGTCATTTGGAACCCTTTCTTTAGGCGGTTTTTGGGCCATTTGGACCCTGTTTTTAGGCCATTTTGGACCATGTTCTGTTTGTTTTTTTACTTGCATTTTGAACTTAATGGCAACAATGGCTGATGGCATGGTTCATATTCACAAATGATGACTACAGACTTACCATATGCGAAGTGAAAATTAATCCCTCTGTTAGTTCTAAAAGTTTAAAACAAATAATGAAATAAAATAAAAAGAATATAGTGAAAATTTTATCTAAACATGTAGGTCATATTATTGATCCCCATGACAATAATTAAGTTTAATCATTGAGATTCTTATCATATGGCCTTTTTTCTATATGCCCCATTTTTTTTAGAATGACCAAATCCAATATTTGATCATTCTCAATTAAAACACTAAAACGTAATTTTAATTTTCACTAACAAGTTACAAGTTAACCAAACTACAACAATACATAATAAAATACAACATTATACATTGTTCAAATACAACAATACATAATAAAATACAACACTATACATTGTTCAAATACAACACTATACATACATGATACATCAAATAAACATTGTTCAAATAAAATAGCATAACAAGGACTAAAAGGTGGGGCAAGTGCAACATGCGTCCTACGCCATCTTGATCTCCATCTTCAAAGTCGATATCTCTACATAATTAAGAAATAAAAGTATCAAATTATAATGATTACATTATATTGAGTATCAAATTTCAAAATTTAACCAAAGAATAATTATACCTGAATCGAATATGTCAGTCTCTTCATCTTCAATTATATTATCAGATACATCAAGTTCATACTCAACCACTCTCACAATAGGGTCACCTCTCAACCAATTTTGAATATATATTAGTCCTTCAGCAATCTTTGGAGCCAACAAACTCTTGAAAGGATCCAAGATTCGTCCTCCAGTACTAAACACCGACTCAGAAGGCACAGTGGTGATGGAGATTGCCAATACATTACAGGCTATCTGAGTAAGAATTGGAAACTTCGTAGAGTTCACCTTCCACCAATTCGGAATATCAAATTCTGGACTCTTCTCGATAACTCCCTCGGATAAATATCTTTCAATCTCAGATTCGGATTCCAACGCCCGCTGTGAAATTCTCCATTCAGCAAAGTAATCATCGTCATCATCAACATCAACATCAATCATAGAGACAGTGCTATCGAAAATAGCACAAGGAGAAGCGGTAGTACTAGTAAATTAGGCACTACTATACTCGGAAAACATCCTTTCAAATACACCTATTTTTTTTGTCATCTCCCTCCCCTTCGCCTCCCCTAATTGGTTCTTGAACCAATACTCCAATGCCCCCAATATGTATCGAGGATCAATAAATGCTGCAATGAATAAAAATCCATTAACTTTATCTAAATCACCCCAATACTTATCATATTTCGACTGCATTTTCAATGTCATATTCACCAGATCTTTTTGCCCACTGGATCTATACCTTGTGATATGTCTAGTAATCTTAGTCAATTCTTCAAAGAATGCATTAGATGTGGTCAAGTTCGATCTTGATACCCGCAAAGTGACTTCATAGAATAACTTCAAAAAATTTATGACACCACGAATGGCCTCTCAATCCTCAAATGTAGGTGGACCTAAACCTTGTCTCCCATGCCCATCCTCTTGCAAATAAAGAACAAAATGCTCATCCAAAATCATCATTTGATCAAATGCTTTCTGGTATTTCTCAGCCACATTCAACATAAAATACGTGGAGTTCCAACGGGTTGCAACATCAAGACTCAAGAATTGGTCATATGCAATGTTTTTTTCTACAACAGCTTTCTTGAAAGTTTCTAACCTTTGAGGTGAAGACTTTACATACTTGATCATATTGCGAACTTTAGCTATCGAATTATGCACATATTTCAACCCGTTAGATACGATCAAATTAAGAACATGTGCACAACACCAACAATGTAAATACGTATGTCCACACACAACCTTCAAACTTGAACCACCAATACTTACAAACAATTGTCTTCTTTTGAATTGGTCAATTGCTACACCATTAGAAGATGCATTATCAACCGTCATCGTTAGCACCCTATCAATATATCAATCACGCAGACAGTCTTCTAATTCCTTTACAATACTTGATGTTTTATGGTCTTGGATCCTCTTATGCGATGTCCAATTACAGTCAATAAAGTGTCCAGTCACACACATATAGTTATAATTTTGGATTGATGTCCAAGTATCTGTGGTGAGGCACACTCTATACTTATGCACTCGAAACCCCTCCTTCAACTTGATCTCCTCCCTTAAAAACAATGACATGCAATCTCTCATCAATGTATATCTCGAAGGCATCTTAAACCTAGGTTCTAAGTAATGCATTAATGCCCTAACCCAACCTTCTGAACCGTGAGAAATGTTAATTCATCTATAATTATCATTCTTGCTATCAACTCCTTAATAGTCTTCTCATCAAATTTACGGGTGACCCTCATCACCCCCAACATCACCACTACTCGCCCTCGTTGCATCATGAATCAACAACATCTAACCAACATGCACATGACCTGCTAAAGTCCTATTGTAATAAACACAAGACTATAAATGTTGCTTCAACCCCGATGTTTCATTCTTCTTGCGATGGGCGGAAAAATTTTTCTTACAATAGTGACAAGTGGCTCTAACATTCATAGCATCATTTTCATCAACAACCTTAGTATAGTGTTGCCATACCGGAGACTCACGCCAGTTCTTCCTCTTTTTAAGTGGAGGAAGTGGTGGTAACCCACGTGGATCCAACTCAGTTATTTTCATACTCTCCGTAGGAGTGGCTAGACAAGATTGAGAATGTGTAGTAGCCACACTGCTACCTATCACGTTAGAAGTGAGACTAGTTTCACTTCCCAATCGAGTCTCACTATTAGGAGTACATGATTGTGTCAAATTCATCTGAAAATAAAAACAAACAAAAAATAATTTGAGAAGCTACATTGAACAAATTTTTATTTTCAAAAAAATAAAAATGTCGGTCAATTCAGAATAGCTTTAGATGTGATCATATTAAATTACAATCACCTCCACAATAGAAGTTAACAAAAATTGGCCTTTTCAATGTATGCTTTAGAGTTTAAAGGGATTGAAAATCTTTAAAAATGAGGTTTTTAAAAACAGAATATAACATCAAATAGGGCTGTGCATAACCGGTGGCGGTGGCGGTTATGCCCTCCACCACTATGTGCAGTTGTCTAAAAATGGACACTGCCCCCGCCACCGTTAAGGGAAGAAACCGCCCTTTAACGGTGACGACTTTGACGGTGGCGGTGGCGATTACCGCCACCTACACCATGTTGACTTTTGTGCACAATCGAGATTTTGACGATTACAATAAATGGATGAGTTTACAAATTGGACATCTTCAAAGACAAACACAACTTGACGAAAAGAGACAAACTTTGAAGAAAGAAGAACAAGAAGATGTAAGGAGCTAAAAGTGAAGTTTCAAGACCTTAGGGTATAATCCTTGTAACTCTTTATTCCACATTTGACAAGCATTTGAATCACGCACTTGCATATCTTTCAAAACGTCCATAAACCGTTTTACCTTTTGTTTGAAAGATTAAAATGTTTTTAAAGGTTTCAAAACACCCCAAATATATTCCTAAACCCTTCATATACTTATGGGAATTAAGTCTTTAAAATTGGGTGTTTAAAAGTGGTCAAAAACATGTTTTTAAATGAACCGGTCGATGAACTTTTTGTAGCGGTCGACCTCTACATGAAGCGGTCGATCATTGACTGCATTCAAATTTATGACCGTTGGGCAACAGCTACTTGAACCGGTCGACCGGTACATGAAGCGGTCGACCGGTACATGAAGCGGTCGACCGGTACAATGGTAAAATTGTCAAATCGACCCCCAACGGCTAGTTTTCATATGTGGCCTATAAATACACATCCAAAACGTCTAAAATGAAGAACCAACGACCACATATCATTTGTATAGCTTGAGAAATATTCTAAACCTTCTTATTTCATATTTCTCATATCATTCACACAAATTGCACTTTCACATCCTTGTCTTTGTGTGAATCAAGAGATAGAGGTTTCCACTTTTATATCCACTCTTTGAGAGAGTCTTGTTCCTAAATCTTCCTATCTAGAGATTTGTTTCCTTTAGTGAGGTTGTTCACTAAAGAAGAAGCTTAGAGAGGGTATATCTCAAGCTTGGTTAGGTTGTGAGTGGTGAGCCCGAAAAATCACTTGGGTGGGTTTGAGTGTTGAGCCTGGGAGAAAACACTTGTACGGTTCACTAGCACCCGGAAGCTAGTGTGTAAAGCTATTTGAAGAATAGTGGAGAAACATCAAGGCTCGGTGAAGGAGCTTGAGGGGTGGATGTAGGCGGGTTTGCCGAACCACCTAAAAATCGAGTGTTTGCTTCTCTTATCCCTACTGCTTAGTTTAGCACTTATTTACAGTTCCGCATATTATATACTTGTGCTAAAGTAGTATTTACTTGCAAACATAACTTTGGGGTTTTTAACCGAAAAGTTTAGAAAACCAATTCACCCCCCTCTTAGGTTGTCTTAATCCTGAAACTAGGACTATCACACCAGAGATCACGAAAATCACCAAAAAAAAAAAGCAAATCGCAACCAAATCCAGGCACAAACCGCAACCAACTTCAAATCGTAACAGATCTACAAACCCCAAACCCAAATCGCAAATCCAGCCACAAACCGCAACCAAATCCAAGTCATAACCGATCCACAAACCCAAATCTCAACCCCATCATAGCAAATCCACAAACCACAAACACAAATCACAAACATCGTAACAAATCGCAACCAAGAAAATGGCAACCAAATCGGGAGAGAGAGAGAGAGAGAGAGAATTAATCGCAGAAGGGAAGAGAGAGGCAGAGAGCTAAAAAGCCTTCGTTGCTTGCTGTAGAGGGGGGTGCAGTTGAAGGTCTTCGTTGCTTGTTGCAGAGGGGGCCAGGAGAGCGGCAGTGAGAGGGAATGAGAGATCGAGAAAAATGAAGGAGAAAGAGGAGGTAGTTAGGGTTAGGTTATAACTAAACCAAAGGGCGTCGTTTTGATGTAAACATTTAAAACAAAAAACAACGGTGAAGCGGTGAAACCGCCAATGGTGAGTTGTTTCACTGCCACCGGCAAAATCCCCGCTATCTGGGGATTTTGCTCACCGGTGCCGCTGGGCGCCGGTGCACGGTGAACACCGTCGGTGCCGGTGATCACCCCTAACATCAAATTCAATTCAAAGTAAGCAATTTTTCAAACCAAATAATCAATCAAACAATCCAATCAAATATATCCAAGTATCCAAACCAATTCGATCACATCCTCCAACAGATTCACAGACCACAAGCATCCAAACTAATTTAAATCTCATCCTCCAACAGATTCACAAACCACAAGCATCCAAACCAATTTAAATCTCATCCTCCAACAGGTTCACAAACCACAAGTATCCAAGCCCATCCTCCAACAGACAACGGTTTCACAAACCCTAAAGCAATTTAAGTAACTGAAGTTTATATACGAATGAGATAGAAAGACATACCTGATACCATAGTTTCAACTAATTCACTGCTAGTGCTTTCAACAAAGCTTTGTTAAATAACCCACTGAAACCTACAGTATACATACAATGGAATTTTAATATGTTCAACAAAGGAAGTTATGGGAATCTGTATACATACAATGGAATTTTAAATAACCCACTAAAACCTACGATATACTGTATACATACAAGCTATTGAAACTAGGTAAAGAGGGAGAGAATCTGTGGAGTGTGGACTTACCAAGTGGCGAGTGAGTCGGTGAGCCTGAGCCCGAGGCTGAACGCGATTGAGTTCGAACGAGATTGAGAGCCTGAGAGGGAGTAGCAAGAGAAATTGAATCGTAAGACACTGAGGCTAAACCCGAGAGAGAGAAAGATAGAAAGAGTAGCAAGGAAAGAGAGGCAAAGAGAAATACCATAAGACACCGAGGTAGACGACTGATGGCGAGGAGTGTGGTTGCAGACGACGAGGTGCACTAGGCTGAGGACTTAGGAGAGCTGAGGTCTCGGGGAGGCAGTGCAGGCAAAGACGCAGTCAAGGGAGAGGTGACTCAGGTGAGGACTCGGGAGTGGGAGAGCTGAGGTCTCGGGGAAGCAGAGGCGCAGGGCAGGCAAACAAAGACGTGAAGTGCCGAAGGGGTCGGGGGAAGCCAAAAAATGAAAAAACCCTAAGGATAAAACGACGTCGTGTAACTAAAAAAATTATTGGTTCTGGCGGTGAACCGCCCAGCGATGGCCGGTGAACCGCCACCGTTATTTTCACCGTTACTTGGTGAAAATAGCAACCGCCACCAACCGCGCTAATAAGCGGGGAGCGGTTGGCGATGCCAGTACCGGTGGCGGTGTCTGTTAACCGGCCCACCATCGGTACCGGTGAACACCCCTAAGTGTTGAGGTTTGTTACTGTGAGAAGTTGAAACAGAGTCGGCCAACTAACCGATAGCATCCCTAACTAACTCATCCACCCTAAGGGCAACAACAGGATAGTAGAAACTTGCTAATTGAACACAAATAACTCGTTTTAGTATTATGTGTGCACTCTCACTACAAGAAATATGACTTATAGCGACGAGCCTGAACGTTGCTAAAAGAAGACAAATCGTCGAGACAAGAAATCAGCGTCGAGAAAAAAGCGTCAAAGCTTCGTCGTAAATACCGCATCACTAGAAGTATGGCGACACTTTTTCCTCTCGCCGCTATTCATTCTGGAATTAACGACGGATTTTTGAGTCGTAAGAGATTATCTTAAGTTGTCGCCCATACGCCCCTTTGTAGGTACCCATTTTGCCGGTAACCGGTTACCAATTTTGCAACGTCTTCTTCATCGTCGCCTGGAAGATTTTATTTGCTGCGAAATTGTTGTTGCCGATTAATGTCATTAAAGCGACAATGGAAGAAACGTTGATATAATTCATTGATGAAGGGGCAAATTCTTCTTGTCGTTGTAACCATATTTTTGTCGCTAGTCAATTCATTTTTTTGTTCTTTTGTTGTTGTTCGCAAAAAAAAAACGTATCTTAATTTCTGATCAACTTAAATTACTCATACTCATGCCCTGTTTTCACTACAAAAATAGCAATAAATTTGTACAGGAGATAGATATGAGAAAATCAGGATGATATTCCATTAGCTTATAAGCTGTGTACTTACACTTCGATGGTGAGCAACAAAAAATTTTTGCTCAGTCTACATGTTTGATCTGATAGGTACAAAAGCCATGATTTGTAAACATACCCTGGGCAAGATTTACAGTGATAATAGCTGATCTACAAAAAATTGTAGACAAAAGGATTGGGTTGTTTTACTTCAGTCATCTCCACCAATAGCATGCCAAGGTTGGTGTTCATCCAATTACCTCTAACAACTTCAAAATACAAGCAAGTCTCATCCCCTCCAATAAGCACAAAACACACACCACCGATGTCTCAAAAAATAAAAGACGTTCCTGTTCATATACATTCACAACAAACAGTTTACCTTCCAACTAAAATTACTTTGGTATGGCCGGAGTTTTTATGCAATGAAGGATATAACTATTTGAAGTAATGAGAAAAATTAGCAACTAATTCAATTGACAAAAGTACCTAGCATTCATGTCCTAAAACCCTCATCTAAGGGAGGGTTTCATTAGAGCTTCTTTCTGGATAGAGGTGGTCCATTTTGTCACCGAATGAGGCTAATTGGACCATCATTGCATTCATCTGGTTTTGCAATGTGTCATACTTATTCTTGTATGTCTCTAGCTCTGACTTGTATGTCTCAACTTCTTGGGTAAGTTGTATAACATGATAAGAACGTGTAGATGGGGAAGGGACTGGAATGATAGAGTTTCCCGATCCTCTCATGTATCCAGATTTTGAACCCAATACATCGCGAAAAACTTGTTCTGCAATTTCACAAGATGATTCTGTAGGATCTCGCTCAGCATACAATAGTTTCATTCGATCCTGCACAATGAATACAATAAGTTTCACTGCAATGGTTTTTTCTTCTAACAACAATTTACCTGTACATGTAAGAAAACAATGTAATTGTAAAGAGACATCTCAAAAGCTGTTTTACAACTCAATGACATGGATGTTAGAGATTACTAGTGATTCTGGGGTGTTGAAACAATTTCACAATGACATCTCACTTATCTTACATATAATTCGTTGCACGTAGGTGTGACCCAAATGGTCCCGTTTTTCCGAGTTCGAGTCCGCTTGTTGAATTCTATGACATTCTTTTTCTCATCAATCTGCATAGCCAATGTTTCAATAGATTATCTAAAACATGGGTAGAGAATGGAGGTGGGCAAGGGTGGGGAACTCCTGGACAATACCTTTTCCATACGGGAACAGAGCAGTGATTTGGATCCAAACGTGTGTTGACCAACATTTGCCTTCTATTAATAGCATTTTTTTTGGCAAACACTTTACAATTGTCATTCTTACAATATCAGTTAGCAGATAAAGGTCTAGAATAATATTATCAAAGTCAATGTGCAATTTTAAAATTATGTTCTTACCACATAGGCTTCACTCGCCCAAAGCTCACAACATTTCACCCAAGAAGAGAAAGCCACCTCCTCTGGTGGGTGAGCCAATGCCTCCTCTTTTGTGGCCCAAGACTTGTACAACTTGTGCAAATAGTATTTGTATGTTCTGAAGCTATATGCCAGTCAGGCCTTGATGCATATTTGGTCTTCGTGACAACTCCAGTCGAGCTCAAAATCTCCCTAATACCCAGATGTAGGTAATAAATTAATTCAAAAGCCTAACCGACTTTTTTGGATACTATGTTTTCACCAAGTGAACACTATCCTTTTATACGTATTGATCATTTACTACTAAAATGGGTTTAAGGATTTTACCAATATTCTTGTTTACAACTCCTCTTTGTCAGCATACATTTGAAAATTTTGAACGTAGTGTAGTGTGAAACAGAGTGACCACGAAATTGAAGCAAAAAAAAATCGAACTAACCAGGAACGAAACTTGGATGTCGCGCCGCAACCTAACGCGCCCATCCTAGCGCGCAGGGCGCGCGCGACAGCCAATATTTGGATGTCGTGCCTTGCGCGCGGGTGCATCCTAGCATAAGGGAAAAAATGGTTATTTTAGCTACAAACCATCTTCTAGCAACAGAATTTTATATTCGTTGCAAAAAGGAATTATTTTAGCTACGAAATTCGGTGCGTCGCTAATGAAGTACTCGCTAAAACAAACTTCTAGCGACGGATTTTTATATTAGTCGCAAACAGAGTTATTGTAACGATGAAGTAATTTGTTGTCGCAAAAATAGATTTTGAGCTACGAAATTAGGTGCGTCGCTAATGAATTCGTCGCTATAAGTCATATTTCTTGTAGTGTTTAATGTTGTCTAATATATGATCCATATATCTTTCATTAACCCATTAATACAAGTAAAACACACATGCATACTTCATACATATATATATATAGTTAAATACATTTTTTGTCCATTAACTGTTGAGGTTCGGCCGACACATTACATATTCTAAACTATCAGTTTATTTCATCCATCATTCAATTTATACACTAATATTGAACACTTTGCACTCTCTTCCATTAATTTGTAAGGAAATTAATATTTTTGGTCCTTGAAATGACAATTTTACCATCACATTTTTTTGAATTGTAATGTTTGTGTGGGGTAAAAGCATCATCTCACAAACTAAAATTTTAATTTTATTCTAAATTAACGACGGAGGGCTCAAAGTATATACAAGATTGATAGTTGAATGATGGAATGTAATGAAACTGATAGTTGTATGTGCAATGTGTCAGAACGATGGGAAAACAGTGTATTGTCTCCTCTTTCTCTCTATTATATATATATATATATATATATATATCCATTTGATGCAGGCAACACATAATTTCTCCTCAAAATTGTTAGTTTATGACAAAGGATATTATATGATAACAAAAATTTCCAGCAGAAGGTTTGATGGTTTAATTTTTTTTCTACTTGTTTTTGTTTTTTTTTTCCTAATCAATCTTTCTTTTTCTTTTCTTTTTTGTCTTGTCTAAAGCATTCTTCCAACTTGTTTTACCATTATTTGGGTAGACATATTTGGAGTTCACGAAAGAATAACTAAATTCATCCTTACTCTAGTACTGAATAAATGATAGAGAATTCACTATAGTGATTGCTGGAAATGATAGCTTATATTATTAACGTTCTTCTCACAACCTTCTAAATCCCAACGTTTAAAAAAGTGCTGCTATAAGTATGGAATTTAGTAGCGAATCTTCTCAAAACGCTGATAAAACTTGGGATTTCTTGGATTAATGTAGCGGCGTTTTTATAGTATTTAGCCCTATTTTTTAAATAATGCTGCTCAAATTCCATATATATATATATATACATGCAATATTTTTTAAAAATGATAGACTTTAAAACTTTTCGTTGCTTATGCAAAAACTAAAAGAAAAATGTGTCAGATCCATAATCAGCGTTGCTATTTTATTTTTTTTCGAGGTTTTAATTATTATTTTTTACGGCGTTGCTTCTGTGGTTAGGGCAGCTCTATTAGTGGGCGCGACGTCGTCTTTTATAATAAGATATTAATTATTATATTTAAATATTAATAAAGGCTAGTTACATCATTCTTTTACCATTTAGATCAGATGCAACATTATTTATACAAGGCGTGTATTGAAGATTTATTAGTATTCCACTTTCAATTGATAATCTTGATTTTACTCGTTTTATATAAGCAACTATTATGGTTATTATCAATAATATTTTATATGAAAAGAAAATAGAAAGAATGAAATACTACTCTTTTGTGCTTTTGGAAGAGAGCTTTTTATATTTTTATTAAAAAAAACTCCTTTATCACATTCGGCACTTTTAATTAGAAATTCAGTTTATCATATTAAGCACTTTTAATTAAAAATTTGGTTATCACACTAAAAAATTCTAAATATATTTTTTTTGCTATGTTTTCTTTCCGTTTGTAAGTTTTTTTTTAAGGTAATGAGGAAAATTTGGGAACTTATTCACATACATCGAGCTCGGACAGATTTGAACCAGTTTTCACACGAGTTGGGTTCAACGCCACGGTTAACTCCGGACTGTGCAGCCCCCCAAATCACACATGTTAAGTAAATCCAACTTTACTATAGGGTGACCTCAAGAAATTGTTTGTACCTGAGATTTAAACATGAGACCTCATAGGTGCACAACCCTAGGTTTCAAGTCTTGACCACTCAAGCAACCCCTTGAAATTTTTGTCCCAAATTATCTATAATTAAAGATTAATTAATAGATTAGTCTAGAGACCCGCTTTCAACTCAATAATGTTCAAGGGCTTTGCTATGCGAGAGCTAGATTTTATGGGATGTTCGTTTTATAAAGATTTTTAAGATTTTGATAAAATTATGAATATTTATGTAGACTGTAGTTTTATAATTTTTGTATAAAAGTTAGTGAAAAGTTTTAAAAATATTTAATTTTTGTTGGAGTTTGTAAAAAGATGTTGAGAGAGATAAATTAATGTAATTGTTTAATATAAAAAAAGTATTGGAGTTAGGTGAAAAAGTATAGAGAGAATATTTTTTATTATTTTTTAAAAACATATATATTGAAATTTGTGTGAAAAGTTTTGAAGATTGTGTAAAAAATATTAATATTTTTGTATGAATTTTTGATATTTTAGATGTTCATTTTATGCTTTTGTTGAATTCTATTATATTCTAAAATATTTTTGCAAATGAAGATACCCTTGCTTTCCCCACGCTCCTACGTCCTAAACCTGCGAGTTGCTCTCGATAGAAGGCCAACAATATAAGCAAGTGGTAAAAAAAGTAAAAACTGCTTTAAAAAACTGAAGCTTGAATATTAAATCATAGAAATGAACACAAACCGACCTTAGCTCAGTTGGTAGAGCGGAGGACTGTAGTAGGAATATTCCTAAAAGCCATCCTTAGGTCGCTGGTTCGAATCCGGCAGGTCGGACTTTTTCATTATTTTTTACCTATATTATTATTATACTATTACCCAGCACATTCTAAGCTTTACGTCCCCAAAAAAATATATATTAATTCTAAACGGTTTTCGAGAAAACGTTATGCTCCTTTTTAATTGTCCATTGTCCGTGTGAATGGGGCTGGAGCCTGGAGAACAGAATCTCTCGATCCATGTAGCTTAGCATCATTCAGAAAAATAAAACAAAACAAAATTGCCTTCTTCTTCTTTTTTTTGGCTAAATCTTTAAATTGCAAGATGAAATTTGTATCGCTTTCTAACTCAAAAGACTTCGAAAACACATTCAGTACATAAAGATTTTACAAGCATTCCAGGAACCAATATATATACCTCATTTCATCAATGCATCAATTATGACGGGGTCATAACGTATAGCTGGGTTAAGCAAGGACCAGGGCTTTCCTTAGTTGAGTCAACTTGGTTCGATCAAATACTCCAGATCCATCCAAATCTAAAAGGTTTTCTGGAACCTGAATGGACTTAGAAGGCGGCACCAAGTATTTGCTTGCTATCCACCATCCTCGCATTTAAACCAGCTGAAAGTTCAAGAGACTGACTAAACTCGGAAAATAGAGAAAAGTGAGCTCTTTGGCTCTCTCACGATCACAAGAGCATCTCTTTCATAATTCTATTTTGGTTTCCGCTGGAAAGTTTTCGATCCAGAAGGCTCAGAGCTTCTATTCCCAGAACTGGTTTCTGACATCTGTATTGCTTCCTTCAAGCTCTGCACTACCTGACTCATTGCTGGCCGCTCCTTACCATTCTTGTTTAGGCAGCTATCTGCAAGCTTAGCAATTTTCCGAGCTGAAGAAGGAGAATACTGGTTTCTGAGTCTTGGGTCTATTATCATGGAGAACCTATTAGTGTCAGCTGGAAACTGTTTCACCCAAACTATAAGCTTCTGCTCCCCCGCTGGACGGTTTCTTTCCAAAGCCCGCCTGCCTGTGAGGATCTCATACAGCACAACACCAAAACTCCATATATCGCTCTGGATTGTTAGGTGGCCTGTTTCAACATAGTCAGGAGCAGCATATCCATATGTCCCGACAACCTTCATAACAAAATAAAGCCAAGTTAAGTCACAAGGAGAATAGCAGCAGACAACTCATTCTTCATTATTGATCAAGCAACCCGATGCTTCTTGTTCTGAAATTTATGATTGAGATATGCCGACTTCCGAATTGGAGAACCAACGTAACAGTCAGCAACCATAAGATAACACCAGCTAGCGAGAACTTGATCAAGATCTAATGAATCCTACCAAATAAATATATACAATTTGCAGCATGTACCAGAAAAGGGAAACAAAAGAATTCATTATTTCATCTCCTTTTTTTTTTATGACGAGGAAATCTCCCAAAGCCGGACCCTTTTGGCCCAACCCTGAAGTACAAACCCCGGCTCCCTGGACCGACCCCACAACCCAAAGAGCGGGTAAGTCAAGGGCGATAATGGGGGGTTGGGGCTCGAGCTTGAGATATGTTAGAACCCAAGCCGAAGCCTTACCACCACACCAAACCCTTGGGGGTATTTCATCCCCTTATTATATCCTTTAATTCAAAACCCTTGCCACAAGGGCCAGAAAAGAGTCCCTTCAGATAATTTGTAACATTGTTCTTTAATTACACCATAACCAAGTCAGGAAGACCAAGCCACATTAAAACTAGGACACAAATGAGAATGGTTTTGTCCACTTTATGTGTCAAGTCAATGAATTAGCCAATTTTACAGCCTACAAGAATGTCGTTCGAGTATATCCTCTATGACCTACTTACCGCAGTGGATACATGAGTACGGTCACCCTGTGGCCCTTCCCTAGCAAGCCCAAAGTCCGAGAGCTTTGCTTTAAAGTCTTCATCCAAGAGCACATTTGAGGACTTGAAATCTCGATATATCACCTTTTCAATCAGAGAAAACAAAAGGTTTTAGCGGAATACAGATTAGAATATTGCTTGAAATTAATGGAAAATACTGACAAACCTATTAGTATATCCTCTACTGCTGCTTTCTTTTTCAGAGATGGTAAACAGGGAGGGAGGAGGGAGCATTATTGTCACAAATAGATAAAAATAGGTGACAGCAGAGTTCAGGCCTCTGGCTGTTAGACCAAGCATTGTATTACCACAATCAGAGCAAGACAGCAGGCATCTTTGCCTGCACTTAGCTCCTTAAGACCATCATGATCAATGGTGCAATGTTTTTCAGAATTAGTATCACACATATATGTAGCTTCTTCTATTGCAATTGGGTGTTTCTCCAATTCCTATACGTTCTAATTTTGGACATTGTAAGAGCAGGAATGTCCAACTGCCTGGAGAACAAAATGGGTACTCCACAATTATATGAAGCATGACAAAACAAAAACGTATCCATCTTAAATTGAATTAAGATCCTATCTCTATAAGCTTCTCTAATGAAAAAGGTCAAATGTCTGATGCTGATACTGTAATTACCATGCGGGGCAATATCATTTAGTCTGATGAAATTGAAGGTTCCTCTACATTTTACTTGACAATTGCAAATGATTTCCCATTCCATAGGGCTTCTATAGATAACCAAACTTAGGTTCACATCACGTTTGAATGCTAGGGTTATAGAGAATGGTAGAATTTGAACGAACCACTTTATAGCATTCACAAAAATGCCTAGAGACCAACTAAGCAATCAGTGAGAATATGTTTTCTTTCTTTTATTTGTGCATGAAGAACTGGAATAGGTTTCTGGCACCCGTTAGTCAACAAATCTAAGCTACAAGTTGAATTGTTGAAAGAAATTATAGGTTAAATGAGACCAAAAGAGCCAAGATTAGCAAGTCGGAGTTAAGGATCCATTTTCTAAATAACTCAATATATTTCATTTCACACATTTCAACAGAATAAAATAAATTGTACCTGGACTTCCAGTCCTCCATGTAGGTAAGCTAATCCTTGAGCTGCACCAAGAAGAATTTCTAATCTGGTTTTCCATTGCAGTGTAGGCAATGCCCTGTTGAAAAGATGATCTTCCAGGCTCCTGTTAGGCATGAACTCATACACCAACAACCGTTGGATCCCTCTTTCTCCATCAGCAGAACAGTATCCTAGAAGTTTCACTAGATTTTGGTGACTGACAACACCTAGAAATTGAACTTCTGCTAGCCATTCTTTATGACCCTATGAAAAATAGAAAGCAGCCATAAGAAACATGTTTTCATAGTTCTAAGAACGCAGATAGTAATATCTTTGGCGACAAAAACGAAGAAAACATCACGATGAACAAATAACAATAAGGTAGGATGTCCTTGGCCAAGTTGCAGGGTTTTATGTAAATTTCCCTTTTCTGTTGGGCTGATGCGTTGTTAGATGGCCCCTTTGCTGATTTTGATGACTTTCTTAGTTTTCTTGCTTGTTTGAACTAGTGATTTCGGTATAGTCCCTTGTACTGTCTTCACTTTTTCTAATAAGATTGACTTGCTTATCAAAAAAAAACAATAAGGTAGGATTAATGCTAGATATTTGATCAAGATCTACAGTCGAAAAACAGATATGCCAATATCATAAGAATTAAAATATGCAACCAAAATATGTATGTTGGGAACTGATGATATGTTGGGGTTTATGCTTTCTTTTTCTTATGCAATTAAACTGGATCATTTGTATTGCAATGTGTATGGAACAGTAGCAAATTAGATAATTCAGCAGCAAAGCACAGAGAAATGACTTACCAACTTAAGCCAAGGATCTCATTTATGAGGACAAAAGAAGTGCCTAAAGTTGAGGGTGGTAATAAAATAGCAGCCATTATAGCAATACCAGTCGGCCTAATTACAGCACTATTTTTATCCTTGAATCAGGAACAACCGGGCTTATAACAATCATGCATGTGCAACCCAAACAGAAAAGAAGAAAAAGGTGAGGGAAGATAGAGGATCAAGGCCTTAGCAAAGTAATTCAAGATAATAAAATTTGCCGCTGGCATTCAAGGCACTCAAAGCAAGCTTAATCTTTTTTTATATGGTGTGAAAGACTATAATGTGACAAACATGTCAGAGGATAATTTTTAGGATCTCATCGAAAGAAGTGGATCTAAATCTATCCGTAATTCTAAGTGATCGCCCTATTTTCAAGATTTTAGAAGATGTTTTATGCCTTTAACGGCTACACATAACACAATGAATGATTGCCTCATAATATGGTAGCGAGATGGATCCTTCGATCATTCCCTTTCAATCAAGAAAATTCTGCCTTTTTTCGAAAATAAATTCGCGAACTCCATCATTAGTGAACTGGGGGTAACCAAGAAAAAAAAAAGAACTGGGGGTACAAAAGTTTATACTCCTCCAAAGAAAGCAAAGCATCAAATTGCTCATTTAAAGTAGTGTTTTTTTATCAAACTTCCAAACCGACAGATTCAACCAAATTGTGGAAGCTGTAACTCACCTACTTTCTCCATCTATAAATGAGTCAGGTTATAAGCAACAGCACATTATACACTCCACACCAAGAAATGCAAGCCACCCAGCGATCCATTATTTCCAACAATTGTGCTTTTCCTTAGTACAGATCTTTGCTGCTCTACATTTGCTGAATTCCGTCATCTTGCCTCATTCACAATACCTCAATTATCCTATATCATATTTGACACTGGCCTTCTGCCTCATTTAACATCTCTATACCTAATTAAAAGAAGGCAGGCCAACCTTATTTCACCCATTATAGGTTAATTAGCACACCATCCGGCTGATTCAGTGAACCACTCCCTTAGTCCAACAGTGCATCAACCACAAAACCCGAGTTGAGCACTTTTGAGCTTAGGGTTGATTACAAGTACGGAAATCATAAAATTCTTCCGCGTAACAACAAGAAGAAAAAAGCAGAAAGGCCATAAACTCTCTGATCTTCAATGTCCAGTGTAAAATGCCAGTTAGGTTAATTGAAGTTCAATTCTTTCAGGCAAAAAGGCCTTAACAATGATAAGAAAATGACTGCAGCAAATAATAGTTATAAACTTATTCCCTTATTCCGCAGTGATAGCTTCGGCATAAGGCAATTGTTCACGAAGAAGATGGCAATTGCAATAAAAGAAACACAAGAAAAGTTAGTGAAGCTAGTACCTGTAAGCCCTTCGTGTTGAGCTTTTTTATAGCAACCACCATTGGATCACCCCGACCATTCGGAGGGCTGATTGTACCTTTATACACACTCCCAAATCCACCTTCTCCAATCTTTAGCAGCCTGTTGAAGCCATTTGTTGCTTCCCTCAGCTCTTCGTACTGGAAAACTCTCAAGTTGTGCTCCTTTTCCTTGTACAATTCAGGTATGCTCCGTGGCGATTGCAATGAATTCAATGACTTGGTACCGCGCTTTACAGCCGAACTATCTGATTTATTTTGGCTTTGCAGATCTGGGGCGGATCTTGATCCTCTCTTGGTCTTGAATTTCTCCTTGAAGAAGAAACACTTCATTTTTTAAGCTTCCGATACCCAATGCCAAAATTCAAACTGCGTAGCAACAGTACTACTTCTCAATCAAGTCCTCTTGGTTCAGCTCAAAAGACTGATGGACGCATCAACTACTCAATCAAGTCGGGTTTATTTCATGATGAGAAAAACAGAGAGAGCGAAACTAAAAGCTACAAGATAAGGCTGAAATGAAGGGAAAACAAAAGATAAAGGAAACCCGAGAAAGGAAACAAGGAGAACTAGCAGAAAGCCAAAAAAAAAATGAACCTCCAGATACAAAATGACTGAAAAGAAGTTAATTAAAGAGAGTCAATAGTAGAGAAAAGGAAACTCCGCACGATAGTTTGAATACGAAGTTTGAACGGAGACAGACCCAGATAAGGATCCAGTGTATCAAGACTCAACAGAAGAAAGATAAACGGAATTGGAAAGCCGTGCTGTCGAAGTAGTAGAAAATTCCCCAATTACGCGAAACGAAAAAGAAAAAAACGCAAAATTATAATAGAATAACAAAGCTACCAAGCAAAGGCCAGATCAGTAGAGAAAAAGTTCATTAGAGAAAAAAAAAGTAGAGAAAAAGTTAAATGTGGAAAGTATAAAACAACCATGTTCAGAGAGAGAGAGAGATGTTGTCGTGTATGAAACGAAAAAACAAACACATGAAAGCGAAGGCAGTGAGACCCGGTTTTCTACGAAGGCAGTGACCAAGAAAACCTTTCAACCTTTCCAACGTTCCCATTGAATCCTACGTTAGCGCGTTTGGTGGCTGGTTGGGTTTGGCTTCGTCCGCATAAGGTCTTGAGTTTGGACCGTTCAATACTCCAATACACCATAAATGCTAAAAAAAGGACAGGAGTAACAGATCAGAAAGTTGAGCAGTAGAAGACTCGCAAGTGAAAACAGGTGACGAAAAAACCACCTTCCCCGAGCTCTCAGTTTTTACAAACACGGAAGCTTTTTGCCTGTGTACATAAATTTTACGCGGAACGGATGAGGAAGTTGGTATCGTACGCAACATACGGGTTTGCTTGCATTAATGGAATGGTGACACATGCATGATGCCTCAACTAAATGCACTGCCCCTACCAACTACCCGACGACAATGCTCAACTTCGATGACCAAAAGAATATATATATATATATATATATTCGACCTAGTAAGCCCTTCCCTCAGTAGTTCGGAACAGGGCTGAGGGCTTTTAAGTACTCAACCAACGCTATCAAATGTTTGGCCGGAATGATTAAAAAAAATTAAAAAAAAATGTTTGGCCGGAATCGAGTTACTCTATTGTCAGGCGAGTCTATCTACAGGGGCGTTTATCTCCGAAAATTTTCACCTTTCAAAATTTCCAAAATATTATAAAATAATCTCTCTCCTTATTAAATTATAAAATATTATTATATTATTCAATTAAATATTCTCTCTCCTCACTTTTTCATAAAATATCTATACTTTTCACAAACCCCAATACCCAAAATTTTTAAAACTCCAAAATTTCCACAAACAAACACCCTCATAATACCGGGTCCATATGGACTACTCAAGAGTCAAGGGTAATGTTATTAATACAAGGGATTTCTCGTAGTAGCTATAGGCTATGCTTGCTAACGGGACTCAATCCTGATTGCAGGTCCCAAATTTTAATTTTGAGTCTTAAATCTTGAATTTATGTTTGAATGGGCTAAATCTTATTTTTTAAGTCTTTAGACTCAATAATGGAACAAAACATTAATAGTAATAACAAAAAAGTCATTTCTCACCCCTCATCCACGTCTCTTTCTCCATCTCTCTCCTATGCGACTGCTACCTACACGCCACCCAGAGTTGGAGGGCCCTTCTCCGAATCACCAAAATTCCTCCTCCGACACTGAGCATTTGCTTCGTTGTGGAATTGAGACAAACCCGGATAAGAATTCCTCCTCCTCTCTTTGTCTCTCTAGCTAGGGATATTTAATAGAGAAATCAAAGACGAAGCTCGATTCTAAGTTTTTAAGCGAAATGTAAGCATCTCTGTGGCAAAGAGGGACAAAATCAGCCACGCACCTTAGGATCGTCTCTCCTGGGGAGAGTAGGTAGAGTGTGTGCGAGTATACGAAGATGTAGAGAAGATGAGAATTTATAATACGGGTCAGATCAGCCTGTTTCACAAAACACTAGTTGATGCAAAATGGAGGGGACTAGACGAAGATATTATCTGATAGTACCGAAAAAAGTACCACTGTTTGGCACTGCCGTAAGTTGCCTGAGTCAAATGAGCTATGAATTTTGTTGATAATGGTGGGAGGGCCAATTGAAGGAAAATGGATAATAATAATAATAATAATAGAACTGTAATTGCAAATTTACAAACGAATACTAAAAAAGTGTTTTTCACTGTAAAATCGTGTATACGATTCAAAAATTTAATTTTGAATGTAAGCAAAGCGTATTTACGAATGGCTATGACGAGTAATAGAGCATCAGAAAAGCATGTTTTTTTTTAAAAAAAAAACTTATTTACATATTTTCTTCGGGCACATTAGGAAACAAGAGGGAGTCATCTTTTAAAGTTAACTTATTTACATATTTCGCTGTGGCACATTTGGAACCATTAAGGAAGCCTGCTTTTTTTAAAAAAAAATACTTATTTACATATTTGGCTCTGGCATGTTAAGGGAACAAGAGGAGACATATTTTAAAATAAAACTTATTTGCATATTATATTTTACTGGGACACGTTAGGCAACGGCATTGACTTTGTGTCACATCAAAATGCAGAGACTAAGCTCGAACCATATTGAAAACTTGCATCAAAATAGTGAAATAAAATTAAAACCGAAACTGAAGTCAATCCCAGTCTTTCTGCTCCATATTTATTTGGAATTTCATTTATGAAAAGAAATGTCTTTCACTAAGATGTTTAGGAGAAGCTGTTAGACATATTTTATGGGTGTCTCCAAACATTTTAAAGTTGAGAAAAATATTTTTTATAAATAAAATTACAACAAAACAAACTGAACCGAACCCCTAATTTTAATTTTACTTTTTATTTTTAACGTGATAAAAGGGCACATTTTATAACATTGTTGTCGGTCGTTCCTCATGCATTTCCGTTATCTTTCGCAGAACAACTGTTGATTTTCACAGAAAAAAAAAATAAAGAATATTCTCTTTATACTTTTATCACGTACGTCATTTATCTGACGGCCACTGTTGTGACGTGAAGGCATAGTCATGGCTGAGCTAACGAGGGTTAAGAATGGAATTGTCTTCCCTTTGTTTATTATGTCGATAAGATAAACCGCATAAACGTCAAAAGCTTTTAAAAATTGCGAAGATATTACACATGGGCAAGAGATGAGTCCTAAATTATATTCCTTTCCCAGAATTTTAATTTGACACTTGATCAGTCAGAGACGGTGGGTGCCGGATTTCTGCTCTTTTCTCTCCGGTATTTATTTGTACGTTAGTGAGTAAGATTTCTCTCGTTACTCAGTAAAAGAAATAAGATATATATAACGTGTAAAAAAATAATTTAAATATCTAAGATTTTCATTAAAAATAAATATCTAAGAAGTAATCTATTAAACTATAAGTCAGTAACATACATTATTACAATAAAACAATACTTATATCCGGACCTTCTATAGTTATATTCCAATAATATATTCACTCCCGTTTCTCTCGAGATTTGGTTGTGATATCTTTATTAGTTACTGTCGGCCAGGGGCAGCCATGTATTCTTCCAACAATTCGAGACATAAATTTTTTTATCAAAACAAACACATTCCAATATTATTAAGTTTTACGGATACACATTTTACTTTTAATATTTCTCAAAATTTTGACAAACAAACCTGCAAAGCTCGCACATCAAAAAGTTTCCTCTTTTTACTCTTTTTAATGTTTTCACGACATAATTAAAACTTTTTTCCATCTAAGACATACATTGCTGTATTTTAGGTACGATTTCCTATTGGACACCATGCACAATAACTACTCTTAATCAAATGGAACAAACATTTGACTAAATAGCAGGTGAAATAGGAAAGAGGGTGAGAGAAAATGATGGATCATGGTCGGGATTCATCTTGCCCTAACAGTGTAAGTGTTATTTGGACAGTGTGAATCCCGATAAGGACCTACACTCCTCTCTCAATCTCTTTCTTAATTTTTCTATCTCCAATACCCTCTATATTGCAGAGGATTTCACTCTCCAGCCTCCCGCACAAAAGTTTGATTGAGTGGGTGGGTATATACGAGGTAATCTGGTTTTTGGGTCCACCGTTTTTCGAGTTCTACGTAGAGATGCACGTTAATATTCGTGGGACAAGGCACAACTTCATGGGAAGAATTTGATGTTGGGTTCTCGCGTTCACATCAGTGAAGATTTCTTCCATATTTTGTGTGAAAGGTTGGGTCGAAAGCTCGAAAGTCGATGCCATTTCTCTCACCCTTTTGGGTGGGTTGGACAAAGGACGTCTGATTTCTGGTTGGCCTGCCGAGGGTATCTGATAAACCGCGTAGATATATTTAAGCAGCTGTTTTCATATTTGTTTGTTGACCGAGCAGGCATGTGCGTCTCAGCATTTTGAGGCCCTTCAAAGATAATGACCTTTTTTCATTCTCCTGATCTGAATTGCCCGCCCTTTAGAAAGGCCCCCCATCCCAATGGACCTAACTTGTTCCATTTGCTTTCTTTCTATGACAGAAATTCTAGGTCTATCAGCGGACCATGAGGTCCATGACTCGGAATAGAAAAGTCCATAAACAAGAACCGCATAATTAAGGTTTGATTTAGATGTTCGATTTATCCATTTGAGTTTAAAAAAAAAACACTTCACGGGAAAATCTTGGAATAGGTATCTCGACGACTTAGAGGCAAGGCTTCAAGAAAATTCTTTGCTGAATGCCCCCACCAAAAGGATTCTCAGGGTGAGTTTGTGTTGGAAAATTTTTGGGTTGTTAAAATTTTTGGTATTGGGTTTAGTGAAAAAGTGAAGAGAGATAATCTTTTATATTTTTTATAGTGAAAAGTTATGATTTGATGGGAGAGAGAGATTATATTGTAATATTTTATTGTGAGAGGGTGAAAAATTTTGTGAAATTTTTGGGTACAAACACAACCTCAGTTGCTCTCACCCTACTTTTCTTAACCTGAAATTATGAAATCAATGCAACGTTGAAGTCTAAATTATCAAGATCATCTTAGAGTACTCAAATTATTAAAAAAAATTACGAGCTTTATTTGCCAGCAACTTATGTAATGGTTGACCTTATAAGGTGATGTTTGTTTCTCCAACAATTCGAGACATGAAAATTGTTATCAAAACAAATATACTCCAACATTATTAACTTTTACAGATACACATTTTATTTTTCATAAA
Organism: Myrica gale; assembly: GCA_963930655.1. NCBI lineage: Eukaryota > Viridiplantae > Streptophyta > Magnoliopsida > Fagales > Myricaceae > Myrica > Myrica gale. The sequence goes on from OZ005620.1 coordinate 16,525,974, forward strand.
TTTTAATAAAATAAAGATTCTTAAAATATAGAAAATATTTCTCAAAATTTTGACAAACAAACATGCAAAGCTCGCGCAGCAAAAAGTTTCCTCTTTTTACTCTTTTTAATGTTTTCACGACATAATTAAAACTTTTTTTTTCCATCCAAGACATACATTGCTGTATTTTAGGTACGATTTCCTATTGGACACCATGCACAATGACTACTCTTAATCAAAACACAAGATTTTAAGGTCACAACCTTCCAAAGGACGATTCCTTTTCTTCCTTTTGAATTGGTTTAAACTTTAATGCGCACCAAAGAAGATTGACTGTTCTTGTTAGACTTTTCTTGACCAAAACATTAAAAAAACAAGCTTTTCGCCAGCTACACACACGGTTTGATGGAAAGAATGACAGGTCTAATTATTATCTGAACAAGTGGGAAAGCGAAGGCTAGAGTTCTCTGCTTTCTCCGCACATGGCCAGATGGCATGTCACTTCTTAAGATTCAGGAGTGTGAATGACGTGACAAAGCAAAAGGGCTAGAGCAATTCCCAGCTCCTCCCGGATCCGGGTATTACAGAGTGTGCATCAGAGGAGAGAGACATAGATTTTGGGTTTCACGGTGGGATCCACACTCTCCGAGCATAAACAATATTTTCGGGCAGTATGGGTCCTACGGTGACAAAGCAAAAGGGTTAGAGCAGTTCCCAGCTTCTTTCAGATCCGGCTGCTCTGTAATATCTGGGGTATATTCGTTTTCACAATTTTTTCAGGATTCTAAGAATATTCACAATTTTATCACCGAATATATTCAAAATTCAAACACAAAAATCAATACATTTTACACGATCTCCAACAAATTTTTAATTTTTTATTCAACATAAATTTTCTCTTTCTATACTTTTTCACATAATTCCAATACTTTTTTATTAAACAATTACATCAAATCATTTCTTTCTCCATTTTACACAAACACCAATAAAACACTATTCAACATAAAAATTCACAACTTCTCTAAAATCCTACATTTTTTCTCAAAACGAACATCACCTAGTGCAAATAGAGGAGAGAGAGAGAGACACAGAGTGTGAGTCTCACGGTGGGACCCACATTGCCCGAGCCCGAACAGTTTTTTCGGGCAGTGTGGGTCCCACGACCTTGTGTCACTCTCTCTCTTATTGGACCCCCTAGATATTGCAGAGGATCCCGATCCGCTCCTCCCCTTGCCAATCTATTTCACCTCTTCTTTCCTTCCCTTTATATGGGAAACATTACTTAGACCCATTTGACCTATGTATGAATGAGCGAAAAATGGGCATAATTACTTCCAATCTGATCTAAAAGTTGTGACTTCATTTTAAACCTTCGATCAAGACGTGTTTGACTCAATTTGTTTTGAAAAAGGACTATACCTCTTAATTTTATTCAAAATCTTTAGTTGTGACGAAAAAATATCTTAATTACATTTAAAAAGTACACAAAAAATTTGAGAGGCATGGGTAATAAGGGTTTTGAAATAAATTTGAGAGGCGTCCTACTCTTTTATTGAAAAAAATAAAAATTATCACCCATTTGCAACGAGGACGTCTGTTTCCTAATGCTATGCTGGTGTCCTTAGCTTTCTCCCAGGAGGGTCCTTCCATTAGACAAAGGCCCACAACAAGCTGGCAAGAGAACCACAATTTACTCCGACCAACTTCAATCGAACCCTGAATTGGAGGTCATTAGACTGAAGACAACTACTTTTCTCATTTCCCTGTAGTTACTAATTAGGTATCATTGTTATGGAGAAACATTTCGTGGTTGATCTCTTGTTACCAGGTCAAGATGGGTCTCTTTGGCCCTGCTGTTCCTATCGAAGACTTGGACCAAGCTTAGAAGTTTTGAACCCCAACCTCAGGTGAGACGACAGAACAGCCATAATGGCAGCTGCATTTTGGCAAATACTGTCCACAAACGAAAATTACAAACACAAAAAGTTTTTCCACTTGTTTTTGTTTGTAATGAGGAAAAAAAAAAATTTGTGCCCGAGATTATGATGGATTTCGCCAAGCTAAAACACATATGGACATAGTTAAAGAGTATAGCGGCAACCCCCTAACATTTAAACCGACCCAGTCTAAAAAACGTATTGACATGATCAAGAGCGTAACGACAACTCCAAACACTCGTAAGAGCATTTCTAGTATACTCTCTCTTCTAACATTTTGGTTAGAATAGAGAGTCAATTTAACTAAAAAGCTTAAAAATATCATTTACCAGCTTCTCTATTTTAACAAATTTTAACAAAAAAAAATTGAAGAAGTGAACAATGACTCTCTATTTAAAGAGTCATTATTCATTTCATCATCTTAATATATATTTTCTTCTTTTTTTTAGAAAATTATTGTACACTTCACCATCTTAAAATTTAAAAAATTCCAACCGTTAGTAAAATAAAAAAATTTAAAAATCGATTTTTTAAGATAAGATAAATATTCAAAAATATGACTGTTACAATAAAATGAATATTCAAAAATATAAATGTTAGAGAAATAATATAGAAATCTTTGAAAAATAATATTTAAATAGAATAGTAAAAATAGATGGTTAATATAAAGAAGCTGCTGGAAATTTTTTTTAAAAGTTGATAGTTAAAATAAAGAAATATTTTTTTTTTATTAAAATAGAGTCAAATTTGAAGAGCCTCTATAAATGCTATAAGCGATCAGATTAAAACCCACGCTTATCCGTTGAATGTTGGTGGTGCAGAAGTCAACCATCGAATTATAACCCAAAGGGACTCCACCGTATTTTGACAAATACTATACACAAACGAAAAATACAAACACAAAAAGCTTTCCACTTGTCTGTAAGTGATAAGATTCAAACTTACATTTTGCCGTTGAATATTGGTATTGAAGAAGTGAAACATTGAATTATAACCCTGGGGAGTCAAACCAGTTATTTTCTTCGCTTCTCTCTTTTTATCTTCTGTGAAGTGCGTTGCAAAATTTGTTTCTGTGTTTGTTAAATTGCCTTGGAATTCTCGGACTTGACTTTGACGCTTTCATAACAGAAAACCCATGAGGAATGCCTGCCCCGATTCCTGCGATTCGTGCGGCCCATTTTGTTAGTTTGTTGGGATAGATTTAGGACTCCAAAGCGATGGGCTAGAGCATGGCCCAGCTATTGGTTCTCTTTATAATTTATTTCTTTTCCAACCGATTCCAATGTTCTTGTCAACAAATATATATATGCTTAGTGTTCTTTTTTGAGTTCTTTTCAGGTCCTTCTGAGAAGAATCTAATGGCTTATGATTCATTTTAGAAGTGAACTCTACACACCCAGATATCTTGAGCCGTTAAATTCTTCCAAGAAGAACCCAAAAAGTATACCAGGTATATATATATATATATAGATGTTCCATTCTATTTTATATTGTTGGTGATTGGCTTAGAGTCAGACTTACAGCCATTACTGTGATTTTTCGACTAGAGTGGATTTACCTAATGAATATGTAAACTCTGAGATTGTGCAACCCCAAGTCACATAAATCAACCCCAAGGGATTCCACATCTATCTTTATATATTTTTTAGATTAAAATTTTATTTTACTTAGCTGCGTTTTAGTTTTTTTTAAAAGAGTGATATACATTTTACTATATATAATAAATAGAAAAAAAAATACACAACAAAGAATAAGAATAAAATAAAATGTTATAAATATGAAAAGTACAGAAATTACAAAACAGAATGCAAAGTAAAAAAAAATAAATTAATCAACAGTCAACACGAGCATAAAAATAGGGTGTAAATGATAGTTGTTGCCAAATAATTAATGTAATAAGTAAAAAGATTAATATAAGCCCTCGGTTTCATTTTCACGCACAAAGATGAACGTAGATTACAAACACAACTTTTTAAAGAACACATCAAGGACTGAATGTTAAATATGATATTGCCGAATAAACAACAATCAACAAGAATTTTGTTAAAAAAAAATAGAAGAGCAGATAAAATACCTCACAAGTGTTACAATAGATGGTAGCAACCAACACAATCTACAAACTTTTTGAGTTTCCCTCAAATACGAATTATTTCTCAGTCTGGGAAGAAGAAATAATTATACAGACCACTTCCAATTGAACCTATGAGCACCAAAACCGTAGATTAAGAGACCAGCACTCAGGAAAGCAACCCAACTCTTCAGAATAATTTCTTGGAAACAAATCCACCAGTCAACTAGATCAGTTCTGTATAATGGGTGCCGCCAGCAGCATCAGAAGCTAAAGCTGATGTTCCTTCCAATCAGATGGCAACATTCTCAACCTCGTAAGATAATCGCTTTCTAAATTTTAGTTGGCATTCCAGAGTAATTTCCGATTCATTGCTGGTGGGGCTAATCCAGGAATATCCCGGATATCCTTGTTGTTTGGGTGCACAAGCTGAAATAGGGAAGTATATGTTGCATTTATAAATGAAAATTGACCAGATCAATAGACAAGGGCAACTGCATACTGCAAAGAATTACATCCCCACTTGTTTCACAACTTAATGGCTTTTTAACAGCTGAAGAAACTGCAAAAAGATATTATCATTGTGGCGATTAAGAGTCAATTCATTATACTAGCATTAGGGACATGCTGCAATGAAAAGATAGCAGCACACACTTCTTTTCCCATGGGAGTATAAACTGATCCTAGAGGCCATGAAACAGGTATCTTCTGGACAATAAAGTTAAAAAAATCAGTATATCCTCAAACACAAACTTATATGCAAACTCACCTTAAACCAAAAACAAAAGAAAAAAGACCAACTGTAAATTTATCTTCATTTTTTTTTTGCGTAAATTTAGCTTATTTTCAATGAAGAACATTTTGGATCGCTTCCAAATTAATGATGTGAGTCCGTCAAACAGCATCAGTGAACAGTGATGGGGAAAAAAAAAGAGTCCATTAAGAAAGAAATAGGCTTGAGGTTGTCCTGAAGATGACACCTTGTTGCAATATGTGGTTTACTAACGCCAGCTATGTTAAGTACCTTTTGTACAGCCTTGTACACAGGTTTTTCGTTTTTCTTTATCTCCGCAAATGATAATACTTCTCAAAAGCAAAATATACATATCAACTTAGATCCCTACATCCAACAATGTCATTTAGATTATAGAAGTATCTCATTGCTTGTTGAGGGTAGAACAAGAAAATTTTTGCTTTTAAAGAAACAAAAGAACTCCCAATAGGTTACCCAAACAACACATTGGATATTCAGAAACTCAAAGTAAATGACCAATCAAGTCTAGAAGGTCAACTGCCTCAGCTTTGAAAGCCCAATTGCCCCATAAAAGAAGGTAGGAAAGAAATTTACGATACTATTTCAAACTAACAGATAATTGGCCTTGAGGCCTCCACGCAAAAAAAGAAATACAACAGAGAAAAAAGAGCCTAGTTATAATCTAGCTACATCTATGCATTAAGGGGACACCAAGGATTCAACTCCAATTGGTACTCAGCCAGATGGGAAAGAGCAAAATCTAAGATTTCAAAACAAAGCCCAATCTTTTAATAAAGAAAAAAGAAAATTAAAGCAAAATATATGTTACCTTCACAATAACGACGGCTATGACTCCGACGACAATAAGGAAGAGTAATGCCATAATACACCTGTCAGTTGCGACCTAAAGAAATATCTGAGGTAAGTAATGCAAACAACTGATATTCAATATATGACAAGAACAAGAAAAAAGATACTTTCGGAGATTGACCTGCCTACCAAGTTCCTTCACAAGTTGAGAAGCTTTCTTGATCGAGAAATGGATAGAGTCCAGCTCATTAACTATCCGACTCATTTGTTCAGTCTAAAATGGAAGTAATATATGTCTTTAGTTCCCATGGCTTTGAAAATTGTTGAGAGACAAAAAGAAAAAAAAAAGCAAGAGAGTTTGTGTAAGTGTGAGAAAGCAAGACAACGGAGAAAGTTAAATTCAGTGTGTGCCATGACACACATGTTCTTTAAAGCCAACATATTACACACCTGAGCCTTTAGTGCTGATGCAGTCTCTGTTCCAACATTGATGGTCTCATGAACAACCTATTACAGAAACCAAGATTCATTACTGCTCTCTTGCAATAATTCCAAAACAGCAAAATATAATTCATGATTTCTTATTCTTATTTATTTTTTGGGGGAAAGGGATTTGCATTCAGGGTCATCTTGCTAAATAGGATTTCCTAATTTGTTTAGATCTTGATGCAAACTAGTGCGAGTGATTTTCAAGCCAGAGCTAAGCAGCACAAGCATGTTCAAGATAAGTTTAAGAGGAAAGATGAAACCGCTTCAAAATAGAATATGAAACTTACCCTGTCCTCCTCACAAAATAGAGAACTTGATTTCACAAGGAAATGATTTCCGAGATAATCCTACCTTTTTTGACCTCTCAATGGCTTGATCAGTCTCGTTCATCATCGTGTTCCCCCTGTCTACTAGCTGTTGATTTGTCATAGCTGCAAAAAGTATAGCCTTGGTCTCAACATCAATTGTACTTGATATTGGCATAATCTTTACCACTTTAAAACAACTTTTGAAGTACATCAAAAGGTACAAAATACGTCAATCACAGGCTGTGATTCTGAAGCAAACTTAAAACTATGCATTGGGTACTCCCGAATTATGTATGCTCAATAAAGAGTTACAAATGCACAGCAGTCCACCATTTCTAACTAATCAAAACCAGGCGGATCAAGAATAATACCAGTAATACCAGTTTCACCATGCCAAAGAGAGTAACATTATCCTATCACCATTAGCATCCTCGTATAGTGCATGCTCGCTACAAATCTAGACATATGCTCAAAAGAAAAAGTATTCAACTGTAAAATTATCAATATATCACGTGTGAAGTTACAACCAACATATTGGCCAAGTACTCATATAGTTACTGGTACAAATGATTGCAGCCATCCAAGGTACAGTAATGCATCCAATCTGACTTTGTTATATTTATCTCAATCACTAAAGTAGCCACCCAAACCAACTTCACTAGAGAGGAAGATAAAATCTGGCATCTTTTCTCTTGCTAAGGAAAATATTGAATGTATGATGACAAATCCACAACCAGATAGAGATAAGTAGGAGGGTTATCACCATGCCTTGCAGACAAAAAGGAATAAGCAGTAGGGTCATCACCATAACTAACTCTTATTGACGCATAAGACTACCAAGAGTGGTGGACAGATCAATGACAATTAGCATGCTGATTAAACAGACATATGCTTACATGATGCCAGCAACACGTTTTCTTCCGCATATGCTTCGGTCCCCCCATCGAAGAGATCAATGCGCTTGTTATCAAGATTGGCTGCATATCTGTATCCAAAACAACATGAACATGAGTCCTAACAAAAGAAGCACATGCATACAACTAGTCATTCAGTGAATGCAAATGATTTATAAACCAAACAAATTATGTCACTGCAAACATGAGCAAAGGAGTTCAGATGCATCTATCATTGTCTTGTTTTGTCCAATAAATACTTACCTAACTCAACTCAACCAAGCCTCAATTCTAATTGACTGCAGCTAACAGGATGAATCCTTCATCAACTTATCAAGTTGGGACACATGTATCTCTTTTCTCCATCCTGCCCACCACTTGTGTTTATCATTTCCTCCTACCCTACTACTACTAGGGTAATTTTTTGCCATCCTCTAAACCTTCTCATTCCTTCAATTCGAACAAATCACTATATCTTAATGTGGAATTTTTCAAGTTTTTGTCGCACAAAGCAGGGCCACTCTTAGAGAAAACCATAGTTCTCCAGCCCATGTAAAGAGAACATTGAGCAAGCCTTTGTTGCAACTTTTCCTCATTTTTTTCCCAGATGTAGAGAAAATAAAGGTTTTCGTGCCAATGACTATAAAATCTGATTGCAACTTAGAATAATGATTTTTTCCAACTATGGAAGCTGTGAAGAGGCTAGCAGTGTATATGGAGTCCCTTACGACCATCTACAATAGCACACTGACCCCAATTATGTATCTTGGTCGAGAAAGCAAAAATTTTAAGAAGCTTAATACATTGATGCTGTATAGTCGAGAAAGCACAAACTGTAAGATGCTCAGTGCATTGACCCACTCTATATCTCATAGTGGTTTAAAAATAAATTCATAATAAAACAATGAAAGAAATTATTTATTTTGGCTAAGTGAATATGTTCATTTTGCGCATTTAAACTAGTTGAAATGAGCGAAGTATGGAAAAGTGAAAACTTTATGCCTTTAACTTTATAGTCAACTGTAAACAGGCACATACAAAACAGAAAGATGTGATGCTCAATCTGGGACAGAGGAAACCACAACAGCAGAAAAACCCAAACATAAAGAAAAGATGATAGCTGAAAAGATGCGGTTCTATGACATGTTAGATGTCCTGTAGATTCATGGGATTATCTTTTGCTCCTTTCAGAACAGAAAAGCCGTATATTTGGACTGATATAAACTTACTGCTTTTTAAGAGCAACATAAGAATTCAACTCTTTGATCTGCACAAAGGATGAACATCATTAAGTGCACGTGGAATTTTGTGATAGACAATAATGCACAACCGAATTTTAGCAAACATTTAGAATATCAAAGGTTCCAAAGAAATTAAGATAACAACCCACCATTGACTGTTTTTTCTCATTTAGCATCTTGTTAGTGCCCGGATCATTTCTACTCTCCAGATCCTTGACTTCTCTGTCAAAGTCTTTGATAAGCCTGAAAAGAAAAGCCGAATTTGTCTTTCTAACCATGAAGATAAAAGTTGAAAAAAAAAGCAAGGAAATGAAAAGAATTTCTTTCATAGGTAAATACAACTCAACCACCCGTGTGGAAGTTCGGCTAATGACCTGTCTAAGAGGGGAGGAGGTGCCATTTAATCCACATACACACACACACAGAGCAAAAGCAGCAGCATTACATAAGACATTAATCTCCATGGCCCGCTTTGTTTAGTTGCAATTTTCAAGCATCAGTTAGAAAGTAGGGACTGGCATTTGGCAAGAGCTAGACACCTAATTCTACATGCAAATTACCATGATCTCGAGACCTAAAGGCAGAAGAAGTCCTTAAGCATATTATATACTGATGAGTTACTCGATGACTCTGAAGGTCTTATTCTCAAGAACACAAAAACTCTTAGGGCCCTAATTCTTATAGTAAACTATTTTTCTTTAGAATGTACTTATGAGATCAATGGTCAATCCAGGTATAGGAAAACAAAGATGAGAACCAACGAAACAACAAAGACCAGGAGTTGGAACAGAAAATTGAAATTTGAATTGATATCTCTTTTATGTTGTGGCCCCCAGGGGTTTGGTCTGGTAGTAAGACAACGGCTTGGGTTCTCACATGTCCCAAGTTCGAGCCTCAACATTGCCATTATCGCCCCTGACTTATCTGGAGTGTGTTGGGTAGGGTCCTGACACATGCCCCCGGTTGACTCGTAGGGCCGGGTACACGAAGTGGCCCGACCTTGGGAGCTCCTGGGTTATAAAAAAAATCACTTTTATGTTGTTAATAAGTTATTTGAATAAGACCGCCGCCTTTAATCTTATTAGTTTGAATATGCAACTAAAACCACCCCATCACCAAATTCTCCTCGGTAAAATTACAACAAATAGACTCTCAGATTCAATTATCCATCACTTCACTGCATTTAGTCACTGCCCACAATCTGCAGAGGCCAAGAATCATATGTCTGTAACAGTCATATTCATATGTAACTTTGCTAGCACATCAAATACAATACTTAGCTGAAACTGCACAGTACTACACTCATCAAATCTTTTGAAAATGCTGCTTATAGATGTTAAAAGCAAACACCTACAAAGAAAGATTAGCGAAAGACAGAAAGAAAAGGTCCATTCTAATACCTCTTACAATCACGCATCTTTTCTGTGAGCTCTTCCAACTGCCTACTCTGCCTATTAGAGTCTTTAACCTTCTCCAACTTCTGAAACCCATTGCTGTGGCATAGCAGTATACTTCAGAGTCAGTCATTAGCAAAAGATTGCGTTCCAAAATTATTGCAATATTCTCTCTAAAGCTAATTATCATCCATAGATAAACCGATATTGGCTATAAAATCTGGCAATAAAATTCGGCACTAAACTTGTTTAGCCAGAGCCTTCTAGTACAATTAGGCAAACCATCAACATTCTAATTGCAAAAATCTAAGCAAAAATAAACAAAGAAGATCGCAATCCCTTACGATAGTGATCGGAAAATGTCAGAGATTTGTCCATCGATCTCCGCCAGTGCTTCGCTAATCGTGGATAAAGGATCCATCTCGCAAACTCAGGATTCAAAAAACCGCTGGCTGTCCTCTGCAATCCGCAATGTACCTCCACAAATAATCGAACACCACAAAAATGCCGAAGCTCTCGGCCTCTTGAATATAGCAGAACTAAAACAGGGAAATCCCTAATGAAACTAGTTCTTCAAATACGAATGGAAATGAAAAACACAAATTCCATGCATCAAAGCAACCGAGTCCCGACGAATTCACCAATGCAACTTCTGCAAAAGCTCCAATCAGATTCGTGCAAAATCACAAGCCGCAATCCGCATCCAATGTAGATTTAAACAAAAGAGAGAAATTTTAGCTGCCAGCTGAAACTGAATCGGAGTCGAAGAAAGATGCTTCAGATTCCAGCGCAAGTGGAATTCAGATCCGTTCTTTAGCTTCTTGGATTTCGGATAGGATCCTATGCGGAAAATGTAGGTTCCATGTCGACCGGGGAGACCAAAATCGAAGGCTAACCGTATGTCCCCCGATTCGGGAAAAAAAACAAAACAAAACTAGTACCTTAAACAAGGCCCTCTGACCTCTCCTCGTAGTGATTTACAGTGCAGGGCGTTTTTTGTTTTTGTATTTGGTAGTTATTTGTTTTCTTATGTTGGGTTCTATCGGGGTCCGTCTGGGGATAGTCGGGGAGGTTTTTTTAGTTTTTGGCTCTCAAGGGTGAGGCGTTTTCAAAAAATCGCCGACATCTAGAACGAGATGGGCCCCACCACGCGGGGCATTTGCATTGTTTCGGGTGATTGGCTGTAGGTGGTTTATGTTACGATGTGGTATAGCGATATTCGTCTCTGTTGGATTTGGGGAACGAAACAACGACTTCAACGGCTGCAGATGCAGTGTTGGACATTCTGTCAGTGATATCGAGCCGTCCAGATCGCTTGACAGTTTTATCATTAAAAAGTTAACGCTTTCAGTTATTGTAGAGGATCTAGGCGCTTCGCTTCGTTCTGTGAAATAAGACGTGCGGACACATGGGTCAGCTGAACACTAAAAACAAAAATGTTAAAGAATTTTCCGGCCACTGCCATGGTTTACGCGGGGCCGTAGGGCTGGGCAAATACACCCGCAGACCTCGTTTCCACCACCACAGATGAGCTGTCGCAGCACTGAAGTGGGTGTCCCTGCAAAACTGCATATATAATAGCGGTTTGCGAGGAACTGCAACTGCCATGCGATTCCACTGTAAACCGGTTTTTGTTTTTCCAAAATACAAAACGATGTCGTTTCACATTCTAGGAAACTACATTATTTTGATTATGGTTGATTTTTTATGGAATAAATACAAAGAATATATGCGAAAATTAGATTAATCTTTCATGATAATAAAAATATAAAATTAATCACAGAATTTCATAGAAGTATAAAATTAATATATATGATAGAGGACCAATAATTAACGAAAGTTGAATAACTCTAAAATTGACTGATTTTATGTTTTTACTATTATTAGGGTTTAATTCAATTTTCACATATACCACATGCATTAATTTTACATTTATCTTAATCTTTTTTATCAAACAAATTAGTTTAACTCTTACTTATCTAAAAAGAAATAACTCGGCCTTCTCCTTTTTCTTCTTCTCCAAAAATTGGCTCTCTGGCTGCTAAGGTGGGTAGCACACAAGTTGCATATAGTGCCTGCTAAGCGGACATCGGGGGATACTGGTGGGCCAATGGGTATGACATCGCCTGCACGCCAAGTAGGCATAGACTAGCTAACCAACGCCCCTAGTGTACGAGCTTTGCTGGCCTGCGCGGCAGGTACCCTAACTTGCTTCTTGGCACGTCTAGCTAGGGGAGAATGTAACTTTTGGGTGGTTTTGTTAAAAAAAATAGCAATATTATCACTAAGTTTATAACACAATGACGATATAATAATTATATTTCATTTTTTTACTATATGGTCACTCAATCCATACTCAAGTGACGATTTGGTACCGTCTTCAAACCTCCGTCAATTCATTTAACAGAATGTCCTGCTACGTCAGATTTTTAATACGTCAGCGCCACATGTCAACCAGATTAACCACGTCAGATCATTATTATATAAAACGTTGTGTTTTGTCATAAGGGAAATTGACAATTTAGTCACTAGTTTTATACCTTACTGACAAAATAGTCATTAGGTTTATTTTTTTACATTTTGGTCAATGAGTCTATACATGTGTGATGATATGGTCATTTCATTCATATTCCATCACTACATATAACTAAATTTATGAGTGAATTTTTACATTTATTGTAATAAAAAATAATTTAAAAAGAAGTGATATTATCATGCGGTAATTGTTTGAAGTGGATCAGGAAAGGTAGCATGACTGATGATGATGTTGAGAGTATTTGTAGATCATAACTCATTGAAGCATAAAATTAATTAGGCTTCGAGGTATAGAAAAGATGATAAGAGATAAGACAACTGACCATATTTAGAATCTTCTCGCATTCATGTATTGTGTGGAAGGAAATCATGATATATATTATTATTTTTTCTTTCTCTTTTAGCTCTTGTCACATCCACACAAGGCTCTGCCAATATGGTAGTGAGTTATAATAAATATTTTTTACGCGCTAATATTAATAGAGCTTTGCTTGAATATGGACGGTCTTTGATGTCATATAGACCTGAGCCAATGCAGAAAATTTCACTTCTAGACTATTATCTTTTTATTAAATGATATATACACTTACCACACTTTAATTATGAGAATATTGACACTATTTACTTTCACTTTCAGATATTATTTTTGTCACATTTCACATAACAACTATTAATTTTAGATATTTCGTATTTTTATTTTAAAAATTTAGTCAACTTAATCGAAAAGTAATTTTTTTTATTTACATGTAAAATGATAATTTTATCTCGTGGTTAATCTGTATGACGTGTTTAAGGCTGACGTGGCATTAGGTTCTGTTAAATGGATTGACAGAATATGGATTGAATGATCAAATCGTCACACGAGTATGGACTCAATGACCTCATAATGTAAAAAAAAAAAGAAACATATTGACTAAATCGTCAGCGTGGTATAAACCTAGTAACCATATTATCAATTTCTCTTTAATTTACATGACTAAACGCAGTGTTTTGCTTAAGGATAATTTGGTTGACGTGTTAAAAAGCTAACGTGATCGGACATTCCGTTAAATGAATTGACTGAAGTTTGACGGCAGGACCAAATCGTCGCGAGGGTATGGACTCAGTGACCATATAGTAAAAAAATGAAACCTAGTGATTAAATCATCAGCATGGTATAAACTTAGTGACCATATTGTCAATTTCTAAAAAAAACAAAGAAGTAAAAATAAAGACCAAACTAACAAAAATTTCCTTCACTTCTAGGGGACTTTATATTTGTTTTATGAATTTTACCCCAAGGGATTATTCAAGCCCAAAAGAAAAAAAAATTACTCCAAATTTTCCCAACTAAGTCTCTACCAACCGGTCATTGCATCAATTATCAGCCATGTGATTGACAGACTGTGTTGAGTGGTTGACGGTGATAATGCCATTGGTAATTTGGTAATGAATGCCTACTAGTTATTCAAATAGGTATTCAAAAAGGTTAAGTGAATTTTTAACAAAAAAAATTAAATACATTTTGCACCTAGATTATTAATTTGTTACATTTTATCTCTTAATTACCAATTGTTTACATTTTGCACACACATCATTGATTTAGATAAAAATTAGTATTTTAATTCAGTAAGATGATAATATTACTCTCGTACTTTTCTATAATTATATATTGTGTCTGTCATCATTTCACTGAACCAATTGATGATATCAATATTGAATCAGATTCAACCCAAACCAATTTGGACTGGATATACATTATCACACTTCCGTCAAAGCCCAACAACAACGATTAAACTCATATCGTATTAAGCCCAGAAGAGGGAACTATGACACGTGTCATTAACAGTTATATTACAACTTTTAACGTGTGGTAACTCCACGATCTTGAAGTTCCCATGATCAAAGAAAGTACCCATTATGGAGACGTATGAGGAGCATATCGCGAGAGACAACATTACATGAATTGAATTCTTGCCAAAGAGCAAATGTGAGAACGTGGAGAAAACATTATGAAAGGGAAAGATCGCAGAAAACAAAAGTATGCGATTCTAGAGCAATTGAATAGTGACAGTCATCTAAGGCAAAAGATTGACTTAAGCATCGGAGGTGTCTTACCCCGGTGTCTAGGGTCATTTTTGTTATTTTTACAGAAGGAGTTACGTAAAGATCGAGACGTGATGAGAATACGAACAAGACTTCAAATGAGTTAGTTCAAGATCCTGTAGAGTCGGTTACGAGAGCACGAGATAAGGAGTTCAAGGATGCACTCGTTGAACTCATTGAAGAGATATGGGCCCAAGCCCATGCATGGAGGCCCATTCAAGATGATGCACGTTGTAGAAGGATCCGGCCAAGAGACATTTATGGCTCTATTCTAGAGGATTCAGATTGCATGGCTATTTTAAGCTCCAAATCATTTCCTTTCATGGTCTTTTGATCCTTTCCTTATTTTTAGGAATAATTGATTTGAATTTGAATTCAAATCAAATGCTAGTTTATCCCTTTTACTTAGCCGGATTTTTAGGAGAATTTAATTTCTTTCAAATTTGAATTAGTTTCCCTTTTTAATTAGAATCTTATTCTTGGAGGGATGTTCCAAGTATATTTAAAGGGTCTTTGGGCATGTAGAAGACACACAACTTTGAGATTAATATTATTTGAGAGGTCTTGTGATTCTCTTTGGTTCTTTGAAGAACTTATCGGGATTTCCCGTGGCGTTCAACTTGACTTATCAAACGGATTTTCATCTCCGTTTGTGGCGTCATCACCATACTGAGGTTCTTGCTTTCCTAAGCAACGGGTCGAGGTTCCACTCGAATCCATTCTAGAAACGATCTTGGGTTCCCTATAGTTGTTGGGTCTCGTTACGAGATAACGGGGTTCACATCATTTGGTATCAGAGCTTTGGTTCTAGTTCGGGTTTGCCTATCTTTTATTTGTTTTCGTTCCTTTGTTTCTTCTTTAACCCTTCACATATCCTTTGCATACCTTCTCTAATTTCGCTTCTTTGTTTCTGTCCTACAGTCGGCTTATACCAACTATTATTCTTAGCCGAAACTTCTTGACTTCTTTATTCAAGCTTTGATTGTGCTGGTTCTTGTTATCTCTTGTTCTAAATTTCATATCTTAGTTTCTTGAGATCTTGTGCTATTGTTATCAAAGGAAAAAGAGAAAGAGACTCGCAAAAGAAGAAGAAAGAAAGGGGTCCGAAAAAAAAATAAAAAAAATATAAGTGCTTCAAAAAAAATTTCGATTGTTTTCATATATTGGGGTTCCTATTAGTCCGAAAATCTCTTTACCCCAAGCAAGTATTTTTTTCTCTCTAGTGACAAATCTCTACTGTTCTAGTTTCCAAGATTCCAACTAATCGTGTTCCTTTTATTCTTGTTCTCTTGAACTTCTTGATCTTATTGCTTTATCTGAAATTCCTTTATGAATTCTTGGTGAATCGTTGCTGGACATCTTTTAGTTGTTTGTTTAGTTTCAAAAGAACCGCAAGAGAAATACCGAGTGGAAAAAGGCAAGAGTGGTGAGAATATCAGAGGGTAAAAGCCTAAGATTTGAGAGAAACACGAGTGACGAGTGTTCCATATTCCTGAGTGTAAACACGTCAGGGAGCAATTTGCGAGGTCATTGTTATTTCTTTCGTTCTAACATTGTTTTTGCAGTAATCATGTCTCGTGAAAGTGGAAAGAGCGTTGTCAGCGATGATACGAGCTTTGCTGAACATAGATTACTTATGGAGGCCTTGGTGAGTCGCTTGGAGAAATCCCTGAAGGCGGAAATAGAGTCAGTCCACGAGATGGTGGAGCGCACAAACGAACGGGTAGCTCAGCTGGAGACGAAGCAACACCAAAACGACCGCAACTTCCGTAGACGGCAGAGAGCACCACGGAGGGAGGAAAGAGAGGACGGAGAAAAGCCTTATAGATTTGAATTTGAGGAGGAAGAGGACCGTAATTCTCATGTTGGCTATAGGAGATATGGAGGGCGAAGAGACGCTAGGAACCAAGAAGATAACAACGTCAGTAATATTAAGATGAAGATTCCGTCTTTTTAAGGGAGATCTGATCCGGAAGCCTATCTTGAGTGGGAGAAGAAGATGAAGTTCGTGTTTTGATTGCCATAATTACTCCGAAACCAAGAAGGTAAAATTAACAGTCATTGAGTTTTCTGAGTATGCTATAACTTGGTGGGATCAACTTGTGATAAATAGGAGGCGAAATGGAGAACGTCCAATAGAGACATTGGAGGCTATGAAGGCGGTCATGAGAAAACGATTCGTTCCAAGCTACTACTACCGGGAGCTGTACAAAAAGTTACAAAGCCTTAAGCAAGGAAGTCAAAGAGTAGAAGACTATTACAAGGAGATGGAGATGGCCATGATCCGTGCAAATGTTGATGAGGATCGAGAGGCTACCATGGCTCGTTTCCTACATGGCTTGAATCGGGAGATCCATGATAGGGTGGAGATGCAACATTATGTGGAGATAGAAGAAATGGTGCATATGGCTATCAAAGTGGAGCAGCAACTCAAGAGAGGGAGTGGGGGACGTGCCAGCCATAATTTTAGTTCTACCTCCTTGAAGCCGAGTTATACCAAGCCCATGGACAAGTCACAAGTGTCCAAACTCGAGCCCAAACCCCCTACCACCAGCCACACTTCTCAAGGTAAAACTGAAGCTTCTACTTCTAGAAATCGTGATATCAAGTGTTTTCGATGTCAAGGCAGAGGATACATAGCAAGCCAATGTCCAAACAAGCAAGTCATGGTGTTGAAGGCCAATGGAGAGATCGTGATCGATAGTAAAGAATCTGACACCGACGACATGCCCCCTTGGAGGATGTTTCCGAGGATGAATACATAGCCCCTGATGCGTTGACCTTGGTGGCAAGGAGAGCCTTGAGCTTGCAAGCAAAGGGTGATGAGGAAGTACAGCGGGAGAACATCTTTCACACTAGATGCTACATCAAAGATAAGGTATGTAGTGTGATTATTGATGGTGGTAGTTGTACTAATGTTGCGAGCACAGTCATGGTTGAGAAGCTGGGATTGCCCGTGTTGAAACACCCTAGGTCATATAAGTTGCAGTGGCTGAATGATGGTGGAGAAATAAGGGTGAACAAGCAAGTGTTAGTTGCTTTTCGAATCAGTAAGTATGAAGATGAAGTGTTGTGTGATGTAGTACCGATGCAAGCGGGACACTTGTTGCTAGGGCGTCCGTGGCAGTTCGATCGACATGTGAAGCATGACGACTTTACGAATAAGTACTCTTTTGTACTTAATCAGAAGCCAATCACTCTTGTTCCATTGACACCTTAACAAGTATATGAAGATCAAGTAAGATTGCAGGAAGAGAGTGAGAAAAAGAAAGAGAGTGATCAAAAGAAAGAGAGTGAGAAAAAGAAAGAGCGTGAGAAAAGGAAAGAGAATGAAAATCATAGAGAGAGTGAAAATCCGAGAGAGGCCGACAAAAAAGAGAGTGACTTTACAAACCAGCCGAAGATTGTACCTTTGTACAAAGAGGCATTTTTTTCCACTAACGAAATTGATCCTTCTCTGCCTAGTTCTATTTTGCCGGAGTAAAAGGATGTGACGTGGAGAATGAGCGACAATTACCAAGTCATCCACAATATCATGGTAAAGTATCGGTATCCTATCCCACGATTAGCTGTAACCCTTACCGATGTGACCAAGAAGAATGTTAGATTGCTATGGGGAGAAGAACAAGCGAAGGCGTTGCCATTACTCAAACAGAAGTGCACCGATGCTCCTCTATTATCTTTACCTAACTTGTCTAAACCGTTTGACTTTACATGTGGTGCGTCAGGTATTAGCATAGTTACTGTTCGTGGGCAAGAAGAACAACCAATGGAGTATTTCCGGGCGAAACTAAGAGGGACGACTTTCAAATACCCAACTTATGCAAAGGTGTTGCATGCACTGGTGCAAGCCCTAGAGACGTGGTCAAGTCGTTCCAAATTGCGTACAAGGGGCGGTGGTTCTTTCCAAGTATTCGTGCACCTCAATGGCAACATTTACAAGCTGGAGTTATCAGGTAAAGATAATGCAAGTGCTAGTTTTCATATTTCTGATCTAAGTCCTTTTGATGTAGGTGAAGATTTGAGGACAAATCCGTTTCAAGAGGAGGGGAATGATGAGAATACGAACAAGACATCAAATGAGTTAGTTCAAGATCCCGTAGAGCTGGTTACGAGAGCACGAGATAAGGAGTTCAAGGACGCACTCGTTGAACTCATTGAAGAGATATGGGCCCAAGCCCATGCATGGAGGACCATTCAAGATGATGCACGTTCTAGAAGGATCCGGCCAAGAGACATTTATGGCTCTATTCTAGAAGATTCAGATTGCATGGCTATTTTAAGCTCCAAATCATTTCCTTTCATGGTCTTTTGATCTTTTCCTTATTTTTAGGAATAATTTATTTGAATTTGAATTCAAATCAAATGATAGTTTATCCCTTGTCCTAATTTTTAGGAATATTTGATTTGAATTTGAATTCAAATCAAATGCTAGTTTATCCCTTTTACTTAGCCGGATTTTTAGGAGAATTTAATTTCTTTCAAATTTGAATTAGTTTCCCTTTTTAATTAGAATCCTATTCTTGGAGGGATGTTCCAAGTATATTTAAAGGGCCTTTGGGCATGTATAAGACACACAACTTTGAGATTAATATTATTTGAGAGGTTTTGTGATTCTCTTTGGTTCTTTGAAGAACTTCTCGAACTTATAGGGATTTCCCGTGGCGTTCAACTCGACTTATCAAACGAATTTCCATCTCCGTTTGTGGCGTCATCACCATACCGAGGTTCTTGCTTTCCTAAGCAACGGGTCGAAGTTCCACTCGAATCCATTCTAGAAACGATCTTGGGTTCCCTATAGTTGTTGGGTCTCGTTATGAGATAACGGGGTTCACATCAAGACGCATTTACTCCAACGTGTTGACCATAAATCAACTGATTTATCACCAACATAGTAACTTCCATCCAAATTAACGGTGTCGATGTAAAATGTAAACGTTATTAATTGAATAGTGATGCTTGACTCCCAAAATTTCGGATAAACTACCCACTATAGAGGGTTTGACTTATTGCACCATAAAAGGGTTTGATTTAATTTTAAGAATAAAATGATAATAATATTCTTGAGATACTTTGCATATGTTGAGGATAATGTTGTCATCTCATTAACTCCAGCTTGTAAATGTTGCCATTGAGGTGCACGAATACTTGGAAAGAACCACCGCCCCTTGTACGCAATTTGGAACGACTTGGCCACGTCTCTAGGGCTTACACCAGTGCATGCAACTCCTTTTCATAAGTTGGGTATTTGAAAGTCGTCCCTCGTAGCTTCGCCCGGAAATACTCCATTGGTTGTTCTCTTGCCCACGAACAATAACTATGCTAATACCTGACGCACCACATGTAAAGTCAAACGGTTTAGACAAGTTAGGTAAAGATAATAGAGCAGCATCAGTGCACTTCTGTTTGAGTAATGGCAGCGCCTTCGCTTGTTCTTCTCCCCATAGCAATCTAACATTCTTCTTGGTCACATCGGTAAGGGTTACGGCTAATTGTGAGATAGGATGCCGATACTTTACCATGATATTGTGGATGACTTGGTAATTGTCGCTCATTCTCCATGTCACATCCTTATACTCCTGCAAAATAGAACTAGGCAGAGAAGGATCAATTTCGTTAGTGAAAAAAAAAATGCCTCTTTGTACAAAGGTACAATCTTTGGCTTGTTTGAAAGCTTGGGTTGCTTGATCTCACTCACTTTTGCTTCAGGCGAGTTCTCGGTGAAATCAGTCCACCGATGGCTAGATGGTCGACGTATGGGAGGCATGAACCCTTTGAATGGTACGAAGTGGAAGGATATCTGGAAGTTGTGGGATATATTGCCGACTAAGGTTCAGGTGGCTGAGCGGATAGGATGTTGTGCTGAAGGAGTTGATGAGGTTCGCTGCGCTTTGTGTGGGGAGCAATCAGAGACTGTGCACCACTTTTTTTTAATGTGCCCGTTCAGTTGTGCTATTTGGTGTGAATCACCATGGCAACTTGACATTTTGCGGTTCAACACAGATTTGGTGGGAGCTAGGATTAAGAAAGTGTGTCATCCTCATGTGTCTATCGGAATTGACTTGGAGGATCAACGTCGGTTTCAAATATTTGCTTCTAATGCTATTAATATGGTGTGGTTGGCTAGAAATAATGTTGTCCATGATGGGAAGCCGTGCGATATGCAGGAGCTGATCTTACTGGTGTGTAAGCAAAGTCGGGAACATTGGATAGCGTGGCAAATGAAGTTTCAGTTGGTAAAGAAACAAAGTGTTTGGAAGCCTCCACCACCAGAAAAAGGTAAAGATCAATTTGGATGTAGATGTGCGTGAAAACTTTGCTGTCATTGCAGCCATAATTTGTGATCCTCAAGGCGATGTCAAAGGTTCCACGTTTTTAAAGATTGCGGCAATCCAACCAATTGAAGGAGAGGCGGAGGCATCTAAAATGGGGGTCAAGTTCGCTATGGAGATGGGGTTTCATGATATCATTCTAGAAGGTGATTCAAAAAGGGTGATCAAAGCTATTAAGTTATGGCCAAAAAGAATGGAATGGAGTATCCATTCCACAGTGGCTGAGATTATTGAGTTATGTTCAACTATGAATAGTTGGCAAGCTGTTCATATCTATCGTGGTGCAAATGAGGCGGAGTACTCCCTTACTTTTTGGGCCGCAGTCGAATTCAACTCTAGTGATAATCTTTGTAGTTATGAGCATTTTTATGAGTTACCTTGAGTTTATGCGAGATTTGACCCTCTTATTTTCTATATTGAAATTTCTTTACGAATAAAATGAGATTTTGATTATAAAAAAATAAAAAA
Organism: Myrica gale; assembly: GCA_963930655.1. Lineage (NCBI taxonomy): Eukaryota > Viridiplantae > Streptophyta > Magnoliopsida > Fagales > Myricaceae > Myrica > Myrica gale. The sequence continues at coordinate 16,547,267 of OZ005620.1, forward strand.
GAGATTCCGTTTGCTCCAAAATTCTCCGTTTGGTTTGGTTTGATGTGACTACTCATTGTCACGAGATATGGATAGTGGTCGTAAATGCGATAGTGTTTGTATATCCAGAATATTCGTAATTTTTTGCTTTAATCAGAAGTCTTGATGGTTTGATTTGACTGCTCGTAATCATATATATTATAAATTTAAAATTTTAGAAATCTTTTATTCACCTAGGCGATGTTTGTATTACAAAATTTCAAGAATTTCAAGAATTTTAATAAAATTATGAATATTTTATGTACATAAAAATTTTCTAAATTAAAATTGATGAAAATTTTAAAAATATGTAAAGCAATAATTTGATATAAATTTTTAATAAAAAATATTTAACTTCGGTGAAAAAATAGGTAGAGAAGAATATTTGTTAATTTTTTTAGAAATATTAGTTTGTTTATGGAGAAAGAATATTTATTTTTAAAAAATATTAATATTTATGTACAATTTTTTTTAATTTTAGATATTTTTCAGAATACTTGCAAATATACTAAAACTCGAGTACAAAAGTCACTAACTCGTAATTTTTATTAAGAAATAATAAAAAAAATAAAATTATTTATATTTCTATCAAAAAGATCTATTTTAATTACAATAAATATACAAATTAATTTAAATAATCTGTTCACTTTTCATTTAATAGTTTTATTTTTTATTTTTTTCCAAAATTCAATAAAATTATAATTTATCTCACTTTTTACAAATATTGACTTGCAAATACTGTACGTTGTACGAGATCTCCCTAACGACTCGGGCTGGCCACTGTAATAGCGAATAATAATGGTGTTGTTTGAGTAGAGAAATTTTAGGTATTGAGATTTTTAAAATATTATTATTTGTGAAGAAGTAAAAATATTTTATGAAAATTAATGAAAAAATAAATAAAGAAATTTTTTATAAATATAATAATAATAAAAAAATTATTTAATATTAACCTAAATAATTGAAGCCAATTACTGAGAGTTAAAACAAGTCACTTATATATCAAAGGGAAATGCTACATCTCCAGCTGGGGTCCCGATGACATTTCCAGCCTCTGAAAATTATCCGATGGGGTCCCGACAGAGGCTGGAGATGTAGCATTTCTCTATATCAAAACCCCACAGGTCACAGCAGGCATTAATGACTATAAATGGAAGGAAAAGACGAAAGGAGCTAAGCTGTCAAAAAAAGTGAGATGCTAGCTCAGTGCTCAGGTCCTCGTCCTATGATCTGCAGAGGCAGAGCATGTCATACCTGTGGGGTTGAGTCCTTTGTCCCACTGTTTATTGGCTGCTAATCGGATTTCCCCATCTACCACTGCCATTGGGTTTTAATTACAGAAATGCTATTCTACTGAGCCGTCAAATTAGCCAATAGAAACTCACCACCCTAGAATATTGGGACGATAAAAAATGCCTAAGCCGTGATTTGGGTCTGATTACAAATTGAAGATTTTTTTTTGTTAAAGGTGATACGGGTCACCATCGCTAATATTCTATCATTTTTAGGGCCGAACAAAATCGGAACGGATAATAAAATTGGATTACATTTGCAGTTCAGTCCGATCTTATTTATATAAATTCGGTTCGGTCTATACCTTGACAAATCGGTTTCGACCGGATCAGACCGGATTTATTAATATAAATAAAAAATATTTTTTATTTTTATTTTTTAATACAAATTACAAACTTAAAAAGTTTAATTTTTTCCTAAACTAAAATTCTTCATTTTTATATGTCTTATTTCCTTCGAAATTAACTTTAAAATTTTTTTAAAAAATTTTAAAAAATTGAAAAGTGATCCGAATTGGACCGCATTTGACTGGTCCGGTCCGATACTCAATATAAGCACAACCGAAAATTCGATCCGATTTTCATACCGGACTGAATTTCTGATTATGCAACCCTAACCATTTTTCAACTACTTGTCGCATGTTTAACAAAATGTTTTTATTAAAGCTTTTTCCACCCAAGATTTGATGTGCAGAAAGTCAAGTGTATTGTTGAGTCAGAACTCCTTTCTTCTTCCACTATAGTGGTGGATCATATTGGCATTAATCAAAGAACTTTGTCTTCTTCTAGCCACGACTTTTGGTGCCTTGTTTTTTTTTGTTGAAACATCTATTTTTTTTTATTAATCATTCGCACAGACTCCAATCATTAACTCTGACTTATTTTAAATTATTAAAATTCATAAATATCTTTTGTAACATTCAAAAACTTGGTAGCCCGCAACAAAAAGACAATTAATAAGGAAGACACAAGCTCTACAATATAAATTTATATATAATACAACATATTCCACACATGATTTATATGTTCAATTGAATGTTATCGATATTAACCTATTTCAAGAAAGATATACCAAATTTGATCACGTGGTATATGTATGGTCTTCTGTTTAGTGTATTTCTTTTCCTTTATATGGCCATAAAAATTTACAATAAGATATATTAATGTTTTTTTCCAATATCATTTGCTTTGTTTAAAATAAACAAATCCATTCTCCCGAAACAACATTTTGACCAACCAATCAAGAAGCAGTTGATTTGTTTCTTTTAATGTAGACATTGGGTGGACCTCCTTAATAGTGAGATTCCCATATCTCAGTGTCTCAGTCCCTAGGCGTTGATTCCAGTATTTAGTCAATCAAGTCACCACTCTACTGATTCCAGTATTTAGTCAATCAAGTCACCACTCTACACCAGTATACGACTGCCGTTACTGTACCCACTTTTGTGCCACAGAAAAATGAGAGAAAAAAAGTTGAAAAGAAAAGGGGAAAAAAGAATCCTCCGCGCGACGACATTCTCACTCCAATCAAAATATCCAGACGATCCCAATCCCACTGCAGGACTCCTCTCAAGCACCAAAGTCCGTCCTCTCTCACGCGCGAGTTTTCCTTCTTGTTTCCCTCTGTAAAAAAACGCTATTTGCAATTTTGCAGGGACTTGTAAAATAAAATATAACTGGAAAAAAGGTTAAAAGGGTAGTTTTGTCAGTTTAAGGCCCGCCGCATGAGACGAAAGGTCCAGCTCCTTTTCGCCATTGTTTGCATGCACGCTTCTTCGCACTCTTTTGCCTTCTCCACCTCTCTCTCTCTCTGAAACTCGGACGTTGGCGTTGGAGTTGGAGGTTAGTTTCTCACCATACGTTGTATACATTTTACGTTTTCTCATTCTACTTCAAAATTGGGAGAGAGGAAAAGGAATCTGGGAACGTTCAGCCACCCATTATGTGTTGATGACTTTGGTGATGAGACTAATCATGTTAAGAAGAAAAATATGTCTAGTGGAGGAAAATTTGAGAGTAAACAAGGAAAAATTGAGGAATGGGTGCATAAGGTACGTGCGAGGGATGAAGGCAAGTTGCGGAAGCCAACCAAGGGAAAGTGCACCCGTTGGGCAAAAGGGTGTGATATCACGACGATTCTAGTTGATTCCATTTTGGAGAAGGCAGAAGTTCCTCTCGAAGAGTGGGCTTCTTTCAGAGACGGTGGTTGCAAAGAAGGAAGCAATCTACCTGTTTCCAATATGGATCTACCCTTGAAGTTCACTTTTGGAGTACTTGAGGAGTCGGAGCCACCAAAGAAATAAAAAAACGAGATAGAAATGGATGAACTTTGGGGTCAGCTCGATCTTGCTCTCAGAGTTGGTGAGATCGTTTCATTCGATTCTGCTGACTGCTAAGGTATGCTGGTAGTGTAAAGAGGTAGTATATATTCAGTTCAACTAATTGGATTTCTCTAAATTGCTTCAAACCTGTTCATGAGGCGCCACAGTAGCATATGTTTCCTGTCTGTTTTGTGTAACACTATACATGAGGAGTTATTGTATGATAGACATCAGGGAACCTACATATTTCCGGAGTCAAATTATTAACCGTGTATCATATCTAAAAGACCTCTGTTTGGAGTCACGAATTTGAGCATTTTGTTTTGATTTTGGTCACATATCATATTTTGAAAATCTGTGTGTATCTTCTGCTGATTCCGGTTTTGAAGGTATCGATTTCTGGTTTCTGCACACAGAGAGGGGAAAGAACCCAAATCAGGTGGAAGAAACTGGTGCGTGGTGTAAGAACTGAGAAATAGGGGTTGTTTTTGATAAAAGACTGGCTTTAACAAATTTACTGATAATGCCACAACCAGACGTTTTGGCTTTCAGCACATAAGTTGGTGAATGGTGGGTTGGGTAGAAAAGTTTTGAGAGTGCAACTTTGTATGGTCTTCAACCCTCTCGCCACTGGGCAAAGCACAAGAAAAAGCCCCTCCAAAAGATGATAATAGACAAAACCTCCACCAACGTACGCCTAAAGCCCTAGAAGATTCCCCGACAATTCAGCTTAATATTCAGGGCATCATGGAATCAAACACAAGGGCCACCCTTTGTTCTTAGTCTTCCTAGCGATCGAATAAGACCCTTCATAGTTAACCGAAGAGTACAATCCCTGCAACTCCCTTAGCATCTTCCCCCCTGATTTTCTAGATTTAGTAGAATTGAGTTGCACCTTATCTCGACACAACTTAGCAAAGAGATTCCTCAGCTCTGCCTTGTAGTATCGCGTAGAAACTTGCCAGCCTCATTCGTTTCAAAGGAACACTCCCCCACCTCCAGACCACCTCCATCGGGACCCGACTCTGGAGCTTCCCAACAGAAAGAGCAGCATGTTTTGTCTCCGAAAAGCATCTTCCCGGCATAAAGATCTACAGTTCTGTGGGGTTGGGACAACGCCAGGCGGAATATCCCTACCAACCTCAACAGAGGGCCCACCGAACGCAACCGCCACTTACCACAGAAGTCGACGGAGAGGGAGCTACCGCCGATGACTGGGGGTGGGCACCACCAGCCAAGCCTCCAGGCCCTGCGACAGAATCTGTATGCCCGGACAAAGAGGAAACAAAGATGGCCTGACTGCCCGGGATACCCAGGGACAAACCCTGTATGTCTGGCATGCCAGATCCGTCTAACCCTGACTTACTAGGAAGCCCTAGCCCTTGAAATGGCCTTAGAGAAGCGATATCCTTGTTCTTATCATCTCCCTCTCCCCCATGTCCCCTGATCTTTCCAAATAGAACACAAAAACACATATCTTTGAGAGTTCGTGTCCTGTCAGTTCTTGCTATCGAGAAATGAAAAGTAAAAAAAAAAAGTGCCCATTCTCTGAATGCGGCGCTTTCTTTCCCTTTGATGTCCAAATTTGATTGGGACGAAGATAAGGAAGAAAAACTAGAACGCATGTATGAGACTGCGATAGAAATGGAATCTTGCTATTTTATGCTTTATAAATATATTGTGCGGCCAAGAATGGACATACTAGTTTAATCAATGTTGCCAAATACGCCTGTGGCACATACGACAGTGTCGCTGAATCAATCAAATGCCATATAAAGCCAACTTGATGGATAGAAAATGATGGTTACAGGCATAAATATACGATTTTCTAAAAAGATTTGGCTGGCAGGGACATGTATAAGGAGGTGAGGTATCTAGAGTTGTAAAGTGCACTGGGTCCCTACTCCAAAAGAGGGCCTGAAATTATGAACCTACCCTATTCGCCCAGTTGCTCATCAGATTTTTGTCAAATTTTAGAAGAATCTATATACCTTCCGGTTGCTCTCTATGAAAAGCATGGGGCAAGTAGGCATCTTTTCCCAAGAGGGGGGAAAGACGGACGGCAACAGGAGTATGGTCCGAAAGGAATCCTTTCCACTTCTGGAAAGCCTTGCACGTTGTATAGCTCATAGTCTTGCTCGATTCAACGAGAAAGAAAAAAAGAGTAACAAGAGAAAAGAAGAGAGACCTCTAGACTGTTGATGAAGTGATAATGCCTCACCGGATTGTACCATGCAGGCTCCTAAGTTCCCTTAGGTAAAGCTAGCAGTTTAAATAATGGAGAACAATCTGAATTCGATTCAACCTCAAATACCCTCCCAATGTATCTCGTTGGACAGGTCTATTTGTTTTCTCATGTTTTTCTCTCAGTCCAGTACATGGAATTAACCGGCAGAATGTTTAGAAAGCAAACACCAACTACAAGAGAGCTGCATTAAGCATGCAGAAAAACCTGTATTTACACTTTCAGATCAGTATATACTGCTTGATTCAACTTGAGTATGTGCATCTAACTAGGATGTTCAAGATTGAAGTCATTGATTTAAGTAAAAAAGCGAATATGAAGTGATAAATCTGTCATTTGAGAGTATTATGGAATTAAGTGACTAACTTTTTAACTATAAACAATCACAATTCCAAGCCAACAATGGAACATATAAAGAAACGATGGGATAAATTCACTATAGAGCCATTTCGGAAACTACACTACCAAAAAGTACAAGTTCTAACGAAGATCACTGAAAAGCAGCTAAAATTGAAACTAAATACTTGCTTGACATGGTTGCGAAGTGCTTTCCTGTATTTTCCAGAACATATAAGATTGGGGAAGCATAATCGTGATCTATTTGTGTGACTTGTGAACTCCACTGATCTCTTAAAATATTCCTTTGAAACGGAAGCCAAAGTCTCAACCCAATGGAGGATTGGAATTCCAGCATCATTGCTTGTGAATCTTGAACCCAAACACTCGTGGAACATAGCTTTGCGATGCATTCTGAGGCTTGAGATGTCCATATGTCATCAAGAAGAGGTGAGGAAATGTGGTTCCAAAATAGGCTCCGTCAATGTCTAGAAAGAGTTAAAGAAACTTAGGAAACATCCAAACCCCAGGGCGTGATGTTGGGCCACTGGAAATGAATTGGACTAAATGTTGTTTCTTTAATGATTACGCGCGCGCGCGCGCGCACACACACACACACAAATTATATATCCTCAATCTAGCATGATTAATGGAAAAGATGAGCCAAAAGAAGGGGCGAGGGGGAGGGGAAACTCATCAGGGTCCATGGTGACACACCTTGACGTATGCAGTAAGCAGTGACAAATTGAGTTCAACAGAATAAAAGGATACTACCTTGATACTTGGATCGAGGGTAGTAGATATCTTCACATCTGGGGCAGTATATCTTTACTGTGCTTGACCGAGGAATGTCTGATTGGCCAACAGGGAGACAGGGTTGTCCGCAGCAGTAAACTCTTGGGCATCTCCCAAAGTCATAGATCTTGTACTTTTCTAACTGTAAAAGAAATCCCAAAAGCACGAGTGCCACCAAAAGCCCAAATTTTGCAGATATTAATAAATGAAAACGTCAACACAATACCAAGAGCTAAATCTCACCATGGCAGCCATTCCTTTGCTTGTTAATATATATCTGGCATGGATCAAACCATAGAGCATCTCAGCTGCAGATTCCACCAATTCATTCTGTTCCTCTGTAAACATATCACCTATCAAATTCCAACCATGGGAAAGTGTCTGTTATTCAAAATTGGTAACAGAACAAGTGATCTGTTTCCCCACGTCACCAGATAGTTTAAACATCAGAAAATTAAAAAATGGAGAAAAGGAAAAAGAGAATTCAATTATGCGAGAAGAGCACTCACAAAACAATACGATGTTATAGTGAACAACTAAAACATAATGAAATCATATTTATTACACGTGAATAACAAATTCCAAAAGCTTACCATGAGAGGATTCAACATCCAAAATCAAATCAAGAGCATAATCATAATAAGGAACTTGACCGCTCAACCCACAAAGGTTAAAATCATCTTGTATATAGTCATCATCTACTTCACAAAAAAATTCATTTCCTCGCAGATTGCAAAACCATTGTATCCAAGAGGTGTCATCACCATCAGAACCACTAACATCAGATTCTTCGCTGTCTGTTTCAGATTCCTCTACAAAATGGATAAGATGTAAATCAGCAAACTTTGATGAGCGTGGTTGCTGACAACACGAGTCGTGATAGGAAACACAAAAAACTTACAGAACCAAACAATAAAGTAACCAGTACAAAATATAAAACACAGTATTGTTTGGCAGTAATATACACTCAACAAAGCCGTACTCTCTCTAAGGAAGTAACTATCTCAATGGAAAATCCATGCAAATTGAGCAAAAGACACTCAGAGTTACAACTATCTAATCCCCAATACATAAGTTAATTGGGATTGAATAATTTACCTCTCATACAGGCAGGAATAAATATTGGGAAAACAACACTCGACTCAAGATGACAACTCCAAAAGAAAAAGTTGCATTTAAGAGAAGGATGGAAGTTGCATTGAGATAATTCTGCACGTGCAATATGCTTCAGATCTCTGAGGCAGAGGCTAAAGGTTTGACTTGATCATTTCAGCTGCAAACTCTGTTATTTCATGAATCACAGCAATGTTGGGTCATCAACTAATCATGACATGGAGAATGATTACCAAAATGTCTTTGCCCAAGTAACCCTTCTGTGTTATCTATTCGTTCTTCTTCTTTTTTTGATTTTTTTTGAAGACTGTAGAAGGAGGCGCATGGATCATTGCGGACCATTATTTTACTATACGGAAATGGTCCACAAATTTCAGAGCATAAATGGAGAAAATCTCCAAAACAATGGTTTGGGTTTGTTTCCCTGAGCTACCAATCGAGTACTATGATGGGGAATTTTTATTCATGTCAGCTGCTCACCTTTCCTGCTATCTGCCTTTAAGTGATAAGGGAGCTTAACAGCCCACCAATCAATCTTTCTTTCTATCTCGAATTCTTGATCTTTGGTGACAGAGGAGCAAAACAAAGGAAGTGGGAGACGAACGCCTCTACCTACCCTAGAAATGGGTTGGATCTATTGAATGAGATCTTGGAGACAGGGCTGGGGCGTATGAGTGGATTGGATGCAGGGAAGCCCCGACAACTCGTTCCTATCAATCATTTGTCAGGAAGCAGTGGAGAAATAATCGTCTTTTGAAATCTCATTGTTGAAGGCGTAGAGAGGGCTGAAAAAAGATAGGAGAATCTTTGACAGCCATATCGTTAATAAAGATTTGTGTAATGTTTTGGGCCTCTATTCGGAAGGCAATTTCCGTGCAAGTTTCTTTAGTCCCCTTGCTATGACAGCAATAGGAAATCCTTAGAAAACCAGAACTCCCCAATTCGATATGTAGAACTGGATTGCAAGGTGTGTGATAGTTTTATTCCCTGCAAATTAGAAGTCTCCAAGCTTGACCCCTCCCTCCCACACAAGGGCGACTTGAAGGCTGATCATTGGGCATTCAAAGAATTCCTTATTTTCTTCATCACTCCGATAAGCCAGAAGCTGTCCTTCTTTCACAAGCCTTGAATGGGGACAATTATCCCACTTGGAGCCATGCCATGCAAATGGTTCTTTTTGGCCAGCACAAAGTTGGGTTCATCAAGGGAACTCTTCCCAAGCCTTTGTATACGTATCCTATACAAGGGCTGTCTTCTCCTCTAAATGTCGAATCGCGCACTTGATTGAGCAGCAAAAATAAAGTTTCCAGTTCTTAGATTGGACCCCACAAGCAAGATAGAAAACGAAAAGACCAATCAACTAACTTAGTGCAAAAGCATGAACCTGGAAAAAAATATAGGTTATCGAGCAACAAAAAAACAAAAAACCAATGGAAAAAAGGAAGCCATCCAATCTCTTTCTATCAATGCTAAATAGGTCATAGGAGAAAGACAGATCTGAGTTTGGTATTAGAGCCGGTTACAATGATGGACAATCTACGAGCAGAAGGCGGAGACAATGCAGAGAGGGAACACACTCTCGCCAAAAGACTCCATAAGCTGACGACTCTTGATAACAAATTATTGAACCAACTGAAATGAGATATAATCTTCTACTTAATTGGGCTTGACACATATGCTGTTCCCTCATTCTATCCATTCCATGATCGATCACCTTCCCATTTATTGAATCTCTATTCATAACAACCACATTATCGATACCTGATTTCTCTCCCCCAAAAATAACAAAAATTAAAGATGCACAATTCTTTTCAAAACACAACTTATCCAAATAAAGCAAATGAAATGAACTTCACCAAGCTGGCATGTGGTTCCAAAGCCATATAAATAAGGCACACCAATAAACCAAAGAAACAGAACCAATCTGCACATATTGTTGCCGAAATGAAACAGATTAACAATCTTCTCCTTTTATTCCAAAGAATAAACTGCTTTTCCTAACATTGTTCCTTAGCCAGCAAGGACATCTGCTGAATACAACATTTGGGTTCTATCATTCAACCAGACCAGAAGATGCAGTGATGTGGATCATGATATATAACTTAGCATTAAGCTGCAATGCGCTCATTTAGCCCATGGCCTTCTCCTATGGTCCCAATTGAGATAGAATCTTACACCACTTTCCATGAATCAAAGCAGGCTCGTGGTCATGTTTGGACTTTAAACCACTATCTATGATGGTCAGAGACACATATACTGGGATTGGATGGCAGCCAAACAATAAGCTAGTTAAAACTCAGCTATTACAGAAGGAAAATGAAGGGAAATAGAGAGAAAATATTTGAATCTTAACCTGCTTCCTAGCTTAGGAGCAGAAGTCAACATTATACCTTGCAGCTTGGAAACTGCTAGCTTCTTTCAAAATAATCAGAGTACCCAAATAAGACGGCCCTAAGAATATTTACAGGATTTTTAAGGACAATTATTAAAAGCATGGGCAATATCTCACACAAAACTGAGTGAGGATGCTTACAGGACAACAAATGCACATACAGAGACCAACATTGATATCCCGCCCATAAGACATAGGTTAATTTTCCCAATGCATCCTCTCATATCTATGTCCTTAAAGAAATATACAAGTGATGCAAACATCATCATATATGTGCCGGTGTTAGTATGGTAAAATATATTGTACATGATCGAGCTGGTTCAGCTGGATCATATCAGCCTTAAGAAATGCAAAAAGCAGGTATCCATTCCTTTTCATCTCCATGATGTGGGATAGCAGAATTTTAATTACTTACAAGAAAATTGCAGCTTGACTAGGTAATGGAAGGTAAACAATCATATTATATTTAAAAAGACCAGAACAGTCGGTCATAATTCCCCCCCCCCCCCAAGATGTAACACAAAAAAAATCAATGGAATCACCAATGAGCGTCATACGTTTCATGTCACTCAAACAATATATTCATATCCTACTTGAAATTTGATAGGGATAAAGAATACAAATCACAACCAACGAAGATCCAAACAAATTTGTGATAGTTACCCTCCAAATAGAACCAAAAAAAAAAAAGTGAGCCCCATGTTTCATCTTTAAGGATAATCAACCTCCTTTTCATCACCGCTAAGGAGGATTAGCCTCTAACTAAAGTGCATTCTTTCCGTCTTATTATTTAAGAGCTTACTTAGACTCTTGAAAATTCTAAGCTCCTCATTATAGCAACAGTGGATTAGGGTTTTCTATACCTTTTCTATTCGTTCTTATATACCCCACGCTTCCACTAAACAAAGGTTCATACATATAGCCTAACCTTAAAATTCAAAAAGAATTTTGAAATTAAGGAAGAAAACGTAGAAAGCAGAAGTAAATAAGACCTGCTTGTCCTGATAAAAGTTCGACCTTGAATTCCGTAACTTAAGATTCTCGATAATAAGACTCAATCCCAAATAGATTCCTCCTATAACAACATTAACTCAATACAATATCACATCATTAAATGAAGTGACTTTTTGATATAAAGACCCATCCCACATACCCAGCTCACAATATATAACTTAAAGACACAAACACAGAACAAAAAAAACAAGGAAAAATTGAGAGAAGGAGAGAGATAGACCATCGGAGAAGTTACTCTTGGCTAGAGAGTCTCTCTGATCAGGTGCTGCCTTGCCCATGAAGACCTTATCCTTGCCGTTCATTATAGCCCTGGAAGTGGATGGCGAGGATCGCTCAAGCTGCTTGTCCAGCGCCTCGTTGATCCGCTGTTTCCGATCGGCGACGGGTCCCACCTCCGGCCTCGAACCACCCACTCCTCTCTCTCTATACATCTCTCCTGCTTCACCGATGACCTCCTCCTCCTCTCTCAATATTGTACTGTCACCCAAAACTTCATATCTTTAAATTAAAAAAACAAAAACCCTAGGCGGAAAATTTAGGGTTTCTTCTATGCACAGCAAGGTCGGGTCCAGAGAATTTTGTTTGGGTATTTCGCCGAGGAATAGCAGTGGGAAAGAGAGAGAGAGAGAGAGAAAGAGGAGGGTGTCGGAGGGGTGGCTGGCAGGCTGCCGATAAATCGGCACGGGCAAACAAGATTTACTCGTGTGCACTAGTGCTGGTTTTGGCTAAATAGATACTGGGACACGCGTCGTCTCTGCATTGGCAGAACCACATGTGCGAAGATTTTCCACGCGTCGGTCATCGGGCACGATCAGAATAATTGGACAACGTTTTGCGAGCGAGGCTGTTGCCAGAGAGATATTTCTTCGCCTCTCATGATCCCACCAATAATAAAAATAATAATTAAATAGTATAAAGCTTTTCTTTTTTTTGGGGGGGACCCAGATTCGGAAATTGGGATCCGGCCCAACTGGTGTGGGACCCCTTTTATATGCAGCTTATATTAACACGTCCCAACATATACCACCTTGAACCAAAAATTATTTATATATGAAGAATTGTACTCTTACATATATATAAATTTAGAAATGGTGTGGGACCACCTTTGTGACCAAGGAAGGCTATTTATATAAATTTAGATAAAATTTATTTTCATATTTATTTTATTTTTTTAATAAAGTTTTAAATATTTTCAATTTTATTTTTCTTAAACGCCCTTGATTAGATACAATGCAGGACAAATCTCAAAGAACTATACAATACAATCCTCTACATTTGGAAGCAAAAGGCCGTACGCTTGCATAAAAAAGAGGTTGGATACAAGGATCCGACAGACATGCGTTCCAACCAGAGTGCCATCCTGTGAAAGACTTTAAACTCCTAAATCTGTGGTTTTGGAAGCATATACAACATAAGTGTATCACGTAACTTGTAGTGCAAACTGTTCTGAGGTGTCTTTTAGGGGTGATCTCCCATTCATAAAGGGGCCCTTCGAATTGTTAGCTTTCTACTGCCAGAATCTAAGGGTTGCAGAATAGCAGACACAACAAGCAACCAAAACAAGCTGCTCGTCCCATATATTTACAAGAACAAAGGATTTACATGCCCAAGTCTCAGCAAGGTAAAGACTTTAGGGTTGCCACCTCTGGAGTCTGGTCCCCTTCCTACCCATTTTACTTAGAAAAAAAAAAGATATTCCTAGTAAACAGAGATTATGACAGACAACGAGAAAAGTAAATGCAGCTAGCTTTCATTCTCCTCAGTCTTCAGAAAAATACTTCTCCTCAGCATCGTGGTTGGCTTCCCTCTGCCAGTGATCATCCAAGGTCTCGTCATTGTCTATTTTAGAATAATCTAGGTAATCGTAATCTTCCCCTAGTAGAAACTTCTGCTGCATGATGTTGGTGAATTGTTCCATTTGATCTTGGATCTCCGCCATAGACAGAGTTGCTTCCTCACTCTGTCTTACCGTGGTGGTGTCGGCACCATCAGTTGCTTCAGGGTTATCCAAGACCATCTATATATAAGAAGGCAAAATCTCCCTAATGTCAGTTTAAAAAAAGACTACATACGTTATAGCAGAAGAAACTAGAAATATTAAACTTTATGATTGTTAAACTACAAACGAATCCTGTGGGGATTCTTGAACTCCTGATCTCGTTCTCCAGGCTGGTTTATACAGGAGTCTTGTGTCCTTTGAACCAAGGGTCATCGCCACTTTCTGCTGAATACGAGTAAAGAGAAATAACATAATGAAAGTACCTGTTCAAAGATACGGGTGGCTTCTATTGAGGAAAAAGATGAGGGAAGGACACATAAAAGATGGTTTGGGCATGGGCAACAAGGAGCAAATAATCCAAGAAGAATGATTTAGTTCAAATTGATGGTGTGAAAAGAAGTGTAGAGAGACCTAAAACGATAAGAGTACTAATAGTGGAAAAGAATATGTCCAATATAGAGGACTGAACGGCACAAGATCACATATTTGGCCAACCCAGATTAGTTTATGGGAACTCTACAGGCCACCCAAGCTGAAAGGATTGAGGATTAAGAAGGGTGAGTTCAGTTGAAAGACCAGGACAAAAATATTTCATTAAAAATACCATATATCAAAGTGAGCCAAGTTCAGTGATATATGATAAAGACAATTTTAAACCAGGTCAAATAGTTGATATAAAAATTGTACCACCATCACAATTATGTCACAACCAATCTGAACCCATGTATATTAGGATAAGGATAGGCTGCTCAAGTAAATAGTGCTACATCCAAGAATGAAGCTTCCATTTCTGCAACCAGACAGATCCTCGACCAAACAGATTTAAATAAATCGAATGAAAGTAATCTACTGACACACATTAAAATAAACTAAAATAAACAAAGAAATTACCTCTGCACCATGTGTTCCGTCATTAGCCCTTTTAGGTTCTTCTAAATCTTTCTCTTCCTCATCCTCATCTTCTTCCTCCTCCTCATCTTCTTCTTCCTCCTCTTCCTCCTCCATCTCTTCTTCCTTTTCTTCTCCTTGGTTTCTATCATTACCAATCCAGTCCCTCTCTGCCACACCTAACCTCTGTTGCTCCCTTCTAATCTTTGCAACAAAAAATGCTTCCTCTGATCTCCTCATCAATGTTTCTGACCACCGTTCCCCAGGTCTCGCCATGCTTCTGCCGCTAGGATCCTGATATTTTCCTACATACTCGTGATGCAAATAGGGCTCTCTTTCCCGCATTGCATCCTCCGAGAAATACTGCCCATCATGTATCAGTTTATTCAAGTAGGCTCGTCTTCGGTTCTTTACTGCCACTGACTTTGACTTCAACTCCTGCAATGTTGGACTCATTATGCTTCTGAGGCGCTTTAAGTGCCAATTAATTTCATAATCTTCTTTAAGGGCATCAAATTCATGAAGCTCATCACTTGTCAATAGTGACCCATATCTTTCTGCATCAATAAGACAAGGAAATCGTTTTTCAATTTCATGACTAATAGAAAATATATTTTTCATAAAAAGGAAAAGCCCCATGTATAGAGAGGCAGTGAACAATAAGTCCTAAAAAAATAGAGTCAAGAAGTCTAGGAACGAAAGAGATAGGAACAACTACTGAAACAGATGGTATCGTACGTTTTAGCTTCCTAGGTAAGGTCTGTGTAATGGACCCACATAGGCTTGAAGATTCACACCTTGAAAAACCGGCTTGCCAAGTGGAGGTGCCTCCAAGCTTATATAAAGTCATTCCAAATGTTTTCTAACCAATGTGCAACTGTTACAGTCTGTGATAAGCATGATCTTAAATCTACGTACAATAGCAAAACTTGCCTACCAATTTCTGGTACTTCATCTCTCAGCATCCAAAAACCCACAATTTATCATCTTTGTTGTTTGTTCTTTTTCACTTTTTTTCTTTTCATTCCAGTGAATTGAGACCTCCAAGAACAAGAATCTTTGATCCATTAACCTACCATTAATTAGCTTAGTCAATCGAAGGTTTTTTATGCTTTCAAGAAACCATGACTAATGCAAAACATAGGACCCAAGTTCCTACTTTTCATTAGTCACTGCGCCTGGTTATCTTACTGAGCTAGATTTCTTCTATTTTTATTACTTATCTTATCAAGAAATTTAATCACGGACACAACATCAACGCAAAGCATACAGGTAATAGAAATTATCTTCATTTATTTCCTCACTTTTCTCAGAAATCAAACAAAATGTATTGGTCTAACATGAAATCAAAGCTTTTAACAGCGTTCCTCATATGGATAAAATGAACGAAAATAAGAATTAAAACATATTCTGGGCCTAAGAAAGCCAACACAAGAACACACCAAAATAGGAAAAGTATTTCCCACCTAATTAACTTAGCTTCGGAAAAACAGAAACAAATTTTTGTTCTCTCCTGTCTTCTTTTTATTTCACCTTTCCTGCATCATCTGACCAAACAGGTGCTAGGGCATAAGAATGACGCGGTTTTCAAACTTTTTTTTTTTGGGTAAGTAGGTTTTCAAACTTTAGTAACCCAATTTAAAGATAAAATTTTGATCATTCGCATAATGCATTCGAAAAAATCTACCAGTTCCCACTCCCCCTGTGGCTTTCATAGCTGTTTTCTGGTTGGATGCCGAGAAATAACCGAGCGTACCTAAGAAGAGGGCGACGTCTCGGGAGAGGAGGTCAAGGAGGACGGCCTTGCGCTGACAGGGGTCTTTAGTGTTGGATTGGATCGCCTGAGGGAAGTAAAGGTTCTCCTGCGTCGACAGCCTCTCCGCTATGGTCTCCATTCCTTCTCTGGTCGTCCTCCCTAGCTCTCTCCCTAGCTCTCTCGCTCTCTTACTGGTAAAATCTTGCTGTGTGAGTCGGTGCCGTTGGGGCTCTTGGATGCACACGTGGGTATCACGTGCTATATGGAACCCCTGTGTTTGGCATGGAAAAAAGCCGTAACCGTAATTGTATCCCAGTCGTCGTTAGCCTAACTTCAAATAGTAATTATAAGAAATTGCACCTCCAATCAATTATATTGTTTTTTTCTCTGATTGAAAAATAACCTCAGGTAATTTGTGTGAAATTATTTAACTAAAATAAGATGAAATGCGAAATCAAGACTCAAACTTAAGAACATTTTTCCTCTAATACCATGTAAAATTACCAGAGAAGTGAAAACTCAACAAAACAGGACAGTTTCATTAATCTATTTATTAAATTTAATTCATAAAAAGTAAATAAAAATATTGAACTTTTATTTTATTAATCTACTTATTTTTAATTTATTTATTTTTTAAAATTTTATCATGTATGAACATTGTCATTCGCCCAAGTCAAATTGAAGGCAAAGATTAATTATTTTTTAAACATATAATACGTAATAAAATATTTTAAAACTTGAAAAAAGTTAATTGGATTTTACCCAATATTGGGGGGCGTAGTGTGATTTTCCAATATTACTTACCCAAAAAAAAAAAAACTCAGGCTACTCTACATCAGTCAACGCTATTCTCCTAGAGACGAGGGATCCAAAATATTCGACTACCGTTTTGGAAGTACAGTACCTCGAGAAGATCAATTGAACCTTCAACCTTCCTCAAAACTACAGACAGAACTCGAAGGCATTAATTCGAGTTAAGAACTGTAACTACACGTCCTTTCTCACTATAGGTGTAGGATCACAAAACGTTTGCAATTGCTCGACATGTTTCGTAATTGCTTCTGGGCAAGATTGAGCTTGCAGCAGCTCCAATCGTGTGAAAGGTGGCGCAAACTGCAATATGTAATCTTCATCTGAAGCCAAAAAATCCACACAAAAAGGAGTCATTATCTGCAAATATGCTCCATTAACATGGTGGAGGGTTATCAAAAACAATAAAAAGACCCTGAATCTCACAACTGAGTGGTTTCAAAAGTATTGAGAGATTCCATCAGTCTCTTTTGTGTTATTTCGTTTTCTGTTGTCTATCACGCAAACGCTTCCAGGCATACAAGGCCGGCCCAAAGCAGAAACAAAGGTTAGAAACTCACTTTCTTTGACTGTGCCATAAAGCCAGCATAAAACCTCGTCAGCAAATGCTAGGCAGACTCCTCCCTGCCAATCAATTTTGTTGAAACCAGGAGGAAAGGTACACAACACATAAATTAGTTCAACATGATGTGTGATTATTTTCTGATATTAAAATCACTGGGGGTACTTAAGAAGTTACGATGTAACATTCTCTGTATTCAGAGCAGTATACTTCCCTGAATATTTAATGTAATTCTCAGACAAAAAGAAAAAAATTGTAATGGTACACGTTAGCATTTATGAAGCAAAGATGCAACTGTTGGCAGGAATGCATTTTGCAGCGAAAGAGGTTTACCTGCCAATAGTTCTTCATTTTCACACGTTGTGTTATTTCTTTGGTTCTTAGTCTCTCTGTTCGGACGAGTCTGCCTGCATCATCCCTGCATCAAAACCGAAATATGAACATCCCAGAGTTCAAAACTGCAGATAGCTAAAAAATCCCACTGTAAACCTACGAGCACAATGGAATCGAAATATGAGTTTTGGGGGGGGGGGGGGGGGGGGAGAGAGTGCAGAATTAAAGCTGTGCAATTGCGGTTTTACTATAGATCCAAAGCTACTGAGATCCTTAAGGTCTAAACTAAAGCATCTTGCCATTGGTTTAGTTTTCTCCAATCAACTCATCTCTCTATCTTTATTGCCTCATACTGTCATTCATGTGATTCCCAGCACTAAATAAAGGGAACCAATCCGAAAGCCGAAAAAGATTTTCACAGTAACGAAAATCACCTAAACCCAATAACGATATAAGGAACGCCAGCTAGGAAAGATTGAATCTGCAACAGTTAAAACAGCGATGTTGATTAATTTATACGAAGTAGAGAGGCAAAACCAATGACAAAGCACATATAATGAGAATTTATTTGCAAGAGCTCTGAAAGGTCAAGTTACGAGAAAAGAAACATGTAGGGACAACAATCTAAAGCTAGGGCATAAGAGAACATTTCGATAACTCAGCATAGCCTCAAAACCCCAAGTCCCTGGGTTCAACTAAACACGTAGGCCATGATAATGGCAGATATGAGAAACACATGGGCCGTACTTGGCCAATCTTTTTTTTTTTATAAGTCATACTTGGGCAATCTTTAGCAAAACAAACATTTATAACGGTAAAAAATATATAAGCTCCATAGCCACACTATTATCTGTCTTCTTTTGTGCACATAAATGGTTGAGGGCAGTTAGTTTATTCCCATCATAGCCACACCACAGCACTTAACAGGTCTGAATTACTTGTCATCAGGAAAAGATGTAGAGACAAAAATTCCAACAGAGGTTAAGTTTGCCACTACCGCAGAAACATGTTTTGGTCATCATAATCTCCTCAAAACACCAGGTTAAGTGAAGAAGTTTTGCTGCTATACAATTCAAGATGTTGCCACTTTATCGAGAGTTATTTACATATCTCTAGACATTACGCTTCTTCCCAGGGAGACCAATGCCGATTGCTTTAGTTTTTGAATCCAACATTTGTTTTATTTCATTTGCTAGAAATTAACTACCAAAACATGGGTGAAAAGATATGTTCATGGATAAGAACATGAAAACTATGCATGATAAGAGATGACATGCTTTATCTTCTACATGATTGAAATATGACGCATCAAATGCAACAACCAATGGGATGGAAATGTATCTAAGTTCAGAGCAATCTTAGAAAGCTAAACAAACCCAGAACTTGAGCAGTTTCTCTCTCTCATATCTTTCTTCAGTATGGTAATCCAACTGCAAAAAAAATAAGGCATTTTTACTGGTCATCAAAGTAAAGACAATGTCAAGATCATGAAATGTTAAAATAAAAAAGAAAGACACATAAAATGAGCTTGTTTGTCAACCTCACGACTTGTTTTTAGCTCTACATAGAACCTCCTTCCATCATCAGTTGAATCACAGCAATCCATTTCAGCACCCATCAAAATACGATGAGCCCCTAATTTCGTTTTAATCACAGAACAATATTCTACATTGGCATCAATATGATGTATCCCTTCTCCATCAGCTCTTTTTGGATCTTCAGTGGCAAGGCTCTCAAAACAATATCCCCAATAACATCTAAATCACCAAGACACAGGGAAATAAAGCAATGTTCAGCTAAAAGTACAAATAGAAGCAGAAAGCAAAATGAGGACACAACATTTTAAACATGTCTGGAGATTTTGGATCATCTATATGGAGTTTGCCAAATTATCTTTGATTGTTATTAGTAATATGATATAATGCTCATAAATTTCAGCTAATCACTGACATTTTCCACTGTTTTCACACCATTTTCTGGTTTAATGCCTACCTCTTAGATATGTATAGTCTTGTCTCTCTTAAAATAATGCTCATTGTATCCTCATACTTCACTTACTGTATCCCGACATCTTGTCTTGTATAATTCATAATGAAACGAAGTTCAAGTTTTCTTGCTATCCACAATTTACATAAATTTCATCACAGAGTTCTCCAAATATATTGATTCAGCTTCCCCCCTCCCCCTCCCTCCTCATCTCCTTCCATCTTCTTGAGAAAAAAAGGATATTCCCTACAAGTGCCCCAAAATATATACCTTTGCTTCTCAATGATCTATATTACCTTGTCTATGATAGAATAACTGTTCAGAGTACCTAAAATAAAAACCTTGCATAGCACACAAGTATCAGAACAAAATTTGAACACTTTTGTGGACCTTTCATTTCTTTTTGTCTAAGAATCCTCACAGCTGTTGTTTGAATCCAACAGATGAAGAGGTGAACCAATACCTTCGACGATCTAATTCACTTTGTGGTCTTTCAGGTAGCTTATGCACATCAAGATAGATGACCCCATTCCTCTTGTGCACACCCATTTCCCAAGGTTCATGTCGAATATAAGCAGTAGCTAATATCTGCAGAAAAATGAGAAAAACAGTTGAAGCACTGTAAGAAGCAGCCATTCGAGGGGGACAAAAAAGCTTAATGAATTGAAGACATTGGAAGCGACTAACGATACCTTATTTAGGTTGTTACGGAAAGTCTGCAAATGTGCCCCAGAGAGGAAAGGGGAAAACATAGAAAATATATTTAGTGAATAACCTGAATAAAAGCACTTTATGCTTATGAGCTGGAGGACAATCCGATACATACCACAAAATGCATGTTTTGGAGTGGAATATTTTTGTCTCTTATGCAAGAAAGAAGATCACCAAATCCCTGAGAGCCCAAGTCTGGATCAGATGGAAAAAGAAAGAAAAGAGAGAGCGAGTTGCCGGCTTACATCAGCCTCATGTGTTTCTAGTAGAAATCTCATTATGTTAATCGCCATTTGCAGTTTAGAAACAAGCATACCTTTTTTCTCAATAAAGCTATCGAAACCTTGATTCAGATCAGCTCCAATATCATCAGAAATAAGACGCTTGAAAAGCCTCTAATTACACCAATAAAAAATAATGTGAAATAATATCCACAGTAATCGATTATATGTAGATTAATAAATATTGTTATAGGAAAACCTATTTAGAGGTCTAGATCCAGAAAGCTTACCAAGTTGAGATCTTCAAAGTAGACATGTCCGCCGTCCACACGACTATAGCATGCAAGTTCGCATGGCTATGGGATTAAATTAGAAAATTCAGTAAAGGATAAGAATCAACTGGTATTACAAGGTAATCTCACGTAGCCTACAACGATAGTTTATTAGCAGCATATGAACCTACATATAAAGAAATGCCTAATATTGCAAAAAGTATGCCTATTAGTAGTGAAATACAACATCCATCAGTGACATCAAAGCAGGATTTTTTTATTCTTTCTATATTTTAATATTCTAGTAGGTAAATACGTAATTCATAGAACAACCTCAGGATTAAACCAGTGATCTTACCCATCACACCGGGAGGAGATGCAAATTGGTCCAAACAAAAACTCCAAGAATATTATACCAAACACCAAACAGAAAAATGGGTCCAATTATGAGTTACTCTCACCATCTCAGATTTCCTGATATTGTGTTCCTCCCTTTGAAACTCACATGATGAGTGCTAGAAAAAAAGGACAGAACATATAAAATAAACATATGGGATGACACGAGTCAAAACTTTTAAAAGGAACATATGAGTACCCTTATTGAGTGAAAGCATCCTTTTACGCCACTCGTAAATCAAACCTTAAAATTGCTACAGGAAACTACATAAAGAAAAGTTGAAAGGAACAGAATTAAGAAAGCTTTCCTACCTCCTGAAAAGCAATACACTTTCTTGATAATGTTTCTTCACTCTTTGTAAGCCTCAGTTCAGAAACAAAATGTTCGTTATGACGACCAGTCATAAACTTTGATCCATAACCGTAGTTCTGTCTCTGAGGATAAGGTCCAGGTCGAGGAAGGAGGCCTGCTCCTCCTCTGTCATTTTGCCAACGGCCACGGCCGAAATTTCCTCTACCCTGGTTGTTAGTATTGCGTATAGCAGGCAAAACTGCCACAAGGGATTTTGATTAGTTTGCATTAGAAAAATGAATCACTATATTTTGAGAGAGAAAGAGAGAGAGGAGCGAGAGCAGCTGGGCCTAGCCCACACAAAAGGCATCAAGAGGAAGAAGGGAAAAAACAAAAAATGAAACAGAGGAGCACTATTTAACTGGAAGAAACCAAAATTAACATATATCATGTGGCTTCAGTAGGATCAAGTTAGTTGCCAACATCCAGCCATGTATCACACCGCTAGAAGCCAATTCCTCCAATGGTATTATTTTATTTCGTCGGTATAATTGCTTACCTTTTCCAGATTCAAAAATGAACAGCACTGTTTTCCGCTTTCACAGTGTTTCAGGAGTTTTGCATAACACATAAAGCAACACCAATGTACTTCAAACATTGTCGGAAACCAGCTTAAATTTTTCTGTGACCTACCTCCATTTTCTATATGACTCAACCTAATAATAACACGAATCTTTAAAAGGTAATGGACCAATGACATAAACAAGAAAAAAAAAAACTTAATTCATCACTTCAGACTAAGTTATCTTCGATTCATAGATCAGCATTTTGCATATCGTTCTATGTCATTGTCTCAGTCTAGTATATTTAAAACTTGTCGATAAAACTAATCAACTCTCTGCAGTCACGACAGTTTTTTTATGCACTATTCCGTTACTATTCTGCACAAAAAGACCCTCAAAAAGTTCTCTTATTGTACCTAGATTACGGCATATATTCTGGTAGCATGCATCTAGGACGACCACGAACAGAAAAACCCAATTCAAATCAATAAGTTCAATAAGCTACTTCAATTAATGCCAGAAAACAAGTATAAACAGCTAGGAATGCAGATATGGTTTATTGCTGGATGGGAAAGAATAAGGTTAGACTCTCTGGTCAGCTAAACCTTATATTGAAGGTCTTTAACTTTTGAAGTATAAAAGATGAAAAGAGAGTCGTGGAAAAACAAAAGAATTGGTCACACTTCAAAATCTACTCAAAGAACCAAAATCACAGAACACATAGCCATAAAAGAAAACAATCAGAAAAGGTTACCAGGAATCGGATAGGGACTAGTCGCAGGAGTTTTACAGTAATCTTCGTTATCAGACCCAAACAGATCTCTCTCGTCTTCGGACCCAGAATACCCCCCGTTGTTATTCTCCACTTCTTCACCATTCCCTTCCACTTCTTCATCTCCTCCTCCTCCACTGCTCGCGCTCCCACTGGCGCTACTGGACTCGCCGCCGTTGGACGAAGAGGCCGAAGATGACGAAGATGACCGTGAAGAGGCGGCGGATGAGGACGATGACGACGGTGAAGACGAATGGGCCCCATCTGGTCGGGCCTGGTGGTCTCGATCGTCGTCTTGATGGCCTTCTCCAAAGACATCTACGTCTTGTTCTGAGAAATCCATCCGGCGTTTTGTTTTGTTCGATCGATCTCTGTGAGGCTCGGACTCGGCTAGTTGAGCTTAGGAATTTGAGCGAGCCTGAGTTGGAGGGCAGTTGGTGGTAGATGTTCCGGGACGCAACTCGGGTCTAATCCCATGACTCGTTATCCGCCTCCATACGCTTAGTGGCATTTAACTGGGCCATTAGTTGGGATCGGGCCCAAGATTTGTAACGGCTACTGTTTGGAGAGCGGGCCAGCGTTCAGTGTAGGGTTTACTCTTGGATTGGGTTTCAAGAAAGCCAATCCAAATCCGGACCTCATTTTGGACATGACGCTACTGCTGCCAGAGGAAATAGCACCGGATTCCTACCAACAACCAATAATAATACATCATGGAACACAATCCCAAGCCGACCCCAAAATGATGTTTTGAATTTTTCTGTCTACTTATGTTCATAGTAGTTGATGGTGATTATGCAACTATATTTATAGTTTTACATTAACAGTTCATTTTTTTAGTTTACAGATGCACAATTCCATACCCACAGCTGCCTGATAGGATATTTAAAAAACGATAAGGGGGAGAGGGTGCACGGCAACAAGGATTCGATCATTTCCCAATAAAAGAGAATATTTCAGTGGGGCCATCACGTGAAAGATTGTTGGCATTATAGTGGAGACATTTCCATATTGGGACAAGGATTGATCTAAAATTTCAATTGGAACAGTGAGAGGGGTCAACCCGATTGCATGAGTTTGTGACCCGCGGGTTCAAAACTTGTTCGACCTAACATCCTGACACCCTACAGGCCGAGGTAAGGGTTGAACCCCAAGTCTCGGTCAATTCCAAACCAGACTCGAGGAATTTAGACTCCAAAAGCATCCCAACCCTAGAAACCGGATCTAAGCCCACTCTCCAAACATAGCAGTGCGGGCCTTTGGCCCAAGAAAGAGAGCAAACAAGGGTTTGTGCAGTTCGTTTTGTATTTCAAAATTTTAATAAAATTTTATTAAAATTAAACACACTTCAAAATTTTACTTTTACTTTTATCACTCATTCATCAATTTCAATACCACCTCTTTTTTAATACCAATACAAAATTAATAAAATTTTAAAAACAAATGCACTCTTACGCGTTCAACCTTCTCCACTTAAACAATTATGATTTTAGGAAAATTGACATTTTAGTCCCTAGGTTTTGGATAGTTTTTCATTTTAGTCATTCAGTTTCAACTTTCAATTTTTTAGTCCTTGAGTTTTCTTGTTTAGATGAAATGGTCCTTACGTCAGTCTGTTGTCCATATGCTTAACGTCACATGAAGTAGTCGACCGGGTATATGTGTTGAAAGTGAGCGGTCAACCGCTTTATGTAGCGGTCGATCGGGTCAAAATTGCTGACGTGTCATAGAGCTCCGTTAAGTATATAAATGACAAATTGACGGAAGAACCATTTCGTCAAACAATAAAAACTCAAGGACTAAAAATTTGAAAGTTGAAACTGAAGGACTAAAATGAAAAAGTGCCCAAAACCTAGGGACTAAAAAGTGAATTTCCCATAATTTTAATGCAATTGTGTGTTTTCACTTTTTTACATATTCAAGGTTAGTGCAGGCGTTGAAATTGATAGAAACATCGCTTTTGTTAAATTGACAAAGCACACTCATAGTTAATGAGAGACGAGATTCACTATCATCCAAATGGATAGATGTAATTAAATCCTAGCACATTTAATGACATCGAAGCGTGACACCTTAATTAACGAAGAAAATCTGACCCACATCCTAACTTCTCCTTATTAATCGAGATAACACATTTGAATGTTGTTGATTCAACAAGTTTTGAAATACGAACTCGAAAAAAAATATACATTGAAAAATATTTTCAGAAAATATATTTGATGCAACAGCTAAACACCAGAATTAAAATACTTTACTGAAATATGATACATTGGAAACTGCTTCAAAAATAGTGTTTTACAGCCAAAAAAAAATGAACCCTTAGATCCTTGCACCATTGATTGGATTCTTCTTTTATGTATCAGACGATATAACTTCAATAAGTTCAACTTCAACTCGAGGAAGCGATATCGGTGTAGGTTCTTCTTGATTGGTTCAATGGTGAGAGGTAGAAAGGAGAGCATTACAACAATGAGAAGAGACATGGCAACAACGGGATGACCAATGATTTCAATTCCCAACTTGTCTGGGGAGATTAAGCTCAAACCAAGGTCTTCAAAAAGTTTTTGTATTTTGAAAACTTGTTCCAATCTAAAAGTTATTTTTTACAAATAAAATAAAATAATGTTTAATAAAATTTCTATTTAATTGTTAGCTTCAATTTATTTTTTACTCTTGCATTGTACATGAGAATAAATTTAAAACTTTTATCTTTTTAAACATATTTTTTATGAACCTCATTATTCTCATAAACATTTGAAAAAATATATCTTAAATTTTTTTTACTTATTATAAAAAATATATTTTAAAATCAAACCAAACATGGCGTAAGACTTCACGGATGAGGACGATGAGTGTTAGGATTGTGCATAACCGGTGCCGGTTGCGGTCATGGCCTCCACCGGCACCGTTATGGGCGGTTCTCCAAAAAGGGAACCGTCCCCGCCACTGTAAGGGGAACAACCGTCACCTAACTGTGGCGGTGGGCGATAACCGCCACAATCACCGGAAATTCAAAAAAATTCAGGAAAAAAAAAATACAAACGGCACAAATCGAAACAAAATCTCACAAAAATCTAAACAAACCGCACAAATCGCAAGATTTCAACCCAAATCAAAAATTCCAAACCAAACCAAACCGCAGATTCAAAATCGCAAGAAACTAGAAATTTGTTCCAAAAATACAACAAAATAATCAAATCGCAATGAACGGGGGAGAAAGAGAGCGAGAGACTTGCAGATGAGAGACAGAGAGAAGAAACGGGCAAAGCGGTGGCTGAGAGCAGAAGAAACGGGCGAAGAGGGAGAGGGTGGGAGGGAGGAGAAGAAGAAATGACGAAGAGGGAGGAGATGTAGGGTTAAGAAGAGAAATTAAAACGACGTCGTTTCATATATGTTAAAAAAAGGGGAAAAACGATGAAACCACCCAGCGGGAGCGGTTTCACCGCTTTCGTCAAAATTCCCGTTATTTGGGGATTTTGACTCACCGGCACCGGTGCCGCTTGGCGTCGGTGCACGGTGTCGATACCGGCGGCGGTGCCGGTTAACCGCCCACCTCGGTACCAGTGCACAACCCTAATGAGTGTTGAGCCTAAGCTCGAAGACGCAACCTCCCATCGATCGAATTTTGTTGCTTTAGACTAACCCTGCATAGGCGCGTCTTGGTATTTGTAGGAAGCTATGAGCTATGGGGAAATGTACCCAGCTGTTGACAATGGATAGATGATTTTGATCATGGTGGGTTAGACCCATCATAATTTTCAAACAAAAGAAATTGAAATTCGGAGTAGGTGGCCACAGTGTACTGTTGCCATCGCCCATTGCCCAAGCTTGTACGCTTGAAATAATTTCATTAGTACAGAAACGACCAAAAACCAACAATAGTTTTGATTTGAAATCTGCAATTCAAAGGTACAATTACACAATCTGTTGTATTTCTCTCCCTCGTCGTGTGGCTGGCCTCTACTATAAAAGTATGCAAATCATATTTAATGTAACAGTGTTAGAATTTCTGTGAAAATTTTAAAATTTTATTAGTTGATGTAAATAAATTAAAAAATTTCTATACAACATTCAAACTTTTCTTACCAAACATGTAAAAACAACTTGTACTTGAAATAGACCAAAAGAATCAAACCGGAATCAACATTGTGAACTCATTGGAACGTTTTCGTAGCTCCCGAATGTCTTTTTCTGTGTGACGAAAACCGAGTGAGATACACTTGGGCGGCGTAGAAAAGAAAACTAAGGCGATTGTGGAGGAAATATATATATATGTCTTTCTATTGGAATTTGTTCAACTTTAATAAAAGCTTCAGAAATTTCTTTTTTTTTTGGCAATGTAGTGGAGAAAATGACCAAAAACCAACCATAGGCAAAGGTAATATCTGGTGATAAGAAATTTTCTCATTTTTTAAGAAATAATACACAAGTAAAATTTTTTACTACCAATCAACAAAATCTCAAAAAAATTCACATAAATTACAATACATTTTCACACCAACTTCAATACTTAAAAAAACAATATAAAATTTTATCTTTTTTTAATAACAAAATCCATTATTTTTACATTAAAAAATTTCATCAAATATTCTCTCTCTTTATTTTTTAACAAGAGTTTTACTTTTTTATTAAAAAAATTCCATCAAATATTCTCTCTTTATACTTTTTGACAAACTCTATTATTTTTTTATTAAAAAATTCCATCAATTTTTTTTCTTCTTACTTTTTAACAAAGTACAAAAAAAAATCTTCTACAATCAAATATTTTTTCACCAATTTTTATAATCCTATAAAATAATCGGCGGTTTTCCAAAACGGGGTACTGCTTGCAGCCCAGCTAAGAGAGGCAATCGGTTCTTGGTGGTTATAGAGGGCGGTTATTGCCACCCTTGCAAAATTTAGAGAAAAAAAAACCATCACATTGAAAACAACCGAGAGAAGCACAACAAACTTGCCACAAAACACCAACAAATTCAATATGCCAAATCAAATTCAAATCGCAACAAATCTAAAGCAACATAGAATGCTAATTAAAAAGAGATTACATCGTGAAAATTATCACTTGTCTTGTCAAAATATAAGGATTTATTATCTCCTTATCAAAATCAAAGTAGGTAATTAAGTAATGCATGAAAATATTTACTATAGAAAGGTCAATACAAGTTAATAAGACTTATGCACCTATATTAAGGATTAATGTAAAAGGAAATAGCAATTAATTAAATATAACATGAAATTAGAAACATTAACTCGAAGTAGATATATAAATATCAACATAAAAGTATACTACCAGTAGGCATTCCTTTACTACGAGGATCTACAAAAAAAAAAAAGTTATAATTATAAGTTATAATTAAAATATTGGGCCCACAGGTCCTCCCCTATATCCCTTTTCTTGCGAGGCGCGTTTCTCCCTTTAAGCACAATATTTTAGTATTTTGATAGTTATCTTCGTTCAATCAAACTCTTAGCCAAAGGTCAATATTGGGCCCACGGGACCTCCCCTTGATTCATTCAATTGAATTTAGCAGGCATGTTACCAATATTTTCAAATTTGAATTATCCATGCATGTCAGCGATTTCCACATAAAAATCATTTCCCAAAGAGTATATAATCATCCAAATCAAGAGGATAAACTAACGTACTCATAGAAGACAAGATGCATATCTACCCGTGCACAACAAGCCGTAATGGAACCATTTGTTTAACATACAACATGCCTCCTTCACAATGCAAGATCACAAAAGTTCCATACATCTCCTCTTTACTTTAATCAGTAAATAAAATGGGAGATTTTTCCGTTAACATCACAACCAACTCAAAATAAATAAGAGACATAAGTTATTCATGTGTTCCTTGTAGTCCTGAGTTCAAACCATGAGCCATAAGATTCCATTGTAACATATTTGGCATGCATTTTGACACTTAAACATACATCAACCTTCTCTACTAAAAAAAGAGAGTAACAGAATGTGAAAAATTACAAAATCAAAACCAAGGGAAAAAGCACCTAAAGCAATACTCAAACTAACAATGCTCATATATGGTTATAAATGACTCAAATTCGGCCATGCATGCAATCCTTTAGCAACAAGCCAACAACCACAAATGGAGATTAAGAACAAAATCTAAACTTATGTTGGAGGACACTTGCACAAAACAATGGCTACAGACATTCGGCTTGTAATGACCCAAGGACAAGCACTAGCGACATCTGTACTTTGACTTCAAAATGACTAGTCAAGGTTGCTCTTGAAGCCCCTTGGATCATTTGAAAAGCCCAGTTCAACCTAGTAAGGTCTCAATGTGAGACTTGACCTTTATAGAACTCATCTCTCATTCATTCTCCTCTCCCACTCCATGTGGGATTCGGGGCATCACACGGCTAAACCATTTCCTCACTAAAACCAAAGAAGTTTCTACCCTTACCTTAGATGACAACTTTGATGCAACGCTTAATCACCTAAAAACAGCAAGCAAATGATGTTAGTAAGTGATAAGAAGAGAAGGAGAAGTATTTGAGAGAGAAGGGAGGAGAAGAGACCAAAAAAAAATCCTCATTGGCTCAATTTTCTTCTTCTTGCAACCGACCTCTCTCTTAGTGGAAATGCAGCTCTAAAAAATGGGACTCAAGGTCTCACTTATAAGCTTAGTTCACTAATGATTAATCTAGGGTTAAAGCTAGTTGAATTAGGGTTTGAATGATGACCACTAAAGTTAACTAAGACCAGCAAATTATGAGTGGGCAAAACTGGTGGCATTGTCCGATTTTGCCACATGTAAAAAGCCTCTTACCCTAAGCTAGCTCATTATTACTACTAATCTAGCTTAAAGCCTCTAAAGTAGCCAGTTACCCTTATCGGCTTTTGGACTGAAATTTTGAGCTCATGCCAACTCCAAACTCTCAAGACCCAAAGAGTCCAATTAGCTAAGGGTCCAATGCCCAAAAAGAAGTGGATTACCAGCCCCTTCATGGGGCGCAAGGCCGGCCAATCCTAGGTCCAATCTTGGTCTCCCCTTTTATTTTATTCTTTTAGCATTTAACCCCCAACATTTGCATAAATATTCAAAGAGATAATTAAAACATTTTAATAAGTGAAATACATAAAAGCTATATTGAGAAAGATGTACATGTTAGTTCGGTATATAGCTTATGACATAAAATTAAAAGCAAGTTAAAATTAGCAAAAGTAATTTAATCACATAAAAGATATGAAATAAGAGACAGATCATTCGATTAAAGGATGTACCGGTGAGATAGACTTTAGGCAATATAACTATCTAAGCTTAGGAAATTGTAATTCAACAATAAAATTTAAGCTGTATTTTATAAACCTATACATAAGTCCTTTAATTAACCTAAAATTATATATATTTTAAAGATAATTAATCGGGAGGGGTGTTACATTAAATGACGAGCATAAGATAAGAAAAGAAGAAAGGTCATTGAAGCCCATAATACCAAGTGATTGTGACCGGCACGTAGCCGCGGAAGAACCAGGGCCAACAGGCTGTTTTGGTCTATTACGTACTATATTTTTATTGAACCCCAAATTTCTATCAGTTAACCTTTGTTCTAGTTGTTCCTATGTCAAGTGGCAAGGACGATCTTAAGGTCAGGTTAGGTTTCTTAAGAATTATAGGATTATTTAGGATACTAAAATTTTAAAACCGAACATGTTTTTTAATATCATCTAAAAACACATTTCTACACGCATACCATTAAAATTTAACATCACCTAAAAATTCTCAAAACACTTTGAATTCTCAAAATTTCATCAAACCTAACATCCCGATTCATAAGACACTAGAGGCTAGAGATGACATAGAGTGCACGACAAGACGAAATGGCAAAGTTGACCAAATCCAAAAGCATTAATAGGCACAAGATCGGAAGGTGCATATATGTTTCCTGTTTTCTCATCTCTATGTTACTTTTTTAAGTTAATTCACTTCTTTTTCGTCTGTGAATGACAAAATTTTAGGATAGTTAAAATCTTAGGTATAGAAGTTGATGAAAAAGTGAAGAGATAGAGAGAATGAAAAAATTGGTGAGAAAGTGAAAAAATTTATGGGAATTGGTGAAAAAGTGGGGAGAGATAATTTTTTGTAATGATGATAAAATTTTAGAGAACGCAGCCACTTCATTTGCTAGTAATTTCGAAACCAAAAACTGGGCTGAGTATTGTGGATTATATATTTTACTTTTTATTTTTTTGCATATATAGTTATTTTTCTTTCTTTCAGTATGTCGTGATATTCACTTAACTCAGAAAGATATTGCCTGATAACTCAACTTGAAAGTATCCAATCTAATAGCTCACCTACTTTGCACAACCTGAAGAAAATAACGTATAAAGTGAGGATAATAACCTTGAAATTTAACCATTCAAGCATATCTCTCACATCACCAATTTTAAAATTACAAACAACTTAATCGGATTCATATTGCTTACATTGAAGACAAAAAGAAAAATAATTAATAAGCACACATCCCTACAAATTCAGTACTGATTCTTTAAAGACCACCAGCAGCACCCCAAAGCTCTCGTCCACCTTTAATTACTCTTATGGGTCTATGTCGAACACTGAACACCACATATACCTGACACTGAGATTATGTTATGGTGTTGACATCTCTCTCTCCAAACCAGCAAATCAAATTTATCAAGGAATGACTCGCGTCTTTGTTCAGATTCTTCTTTATGTATTAGAAGATATAACTTCAACAAGTTCAACTTCAACTTGAGGAGGCGATGGTGCTGGCTCTTCTTGATGTTGGGTGATGCATAGAATGGTAAGAATAGGAAGAGCTCGAAGGGTGTGAAGAAACCAGTACATGAAATGCTTTAACAGATCCCATATCATTGTATCCCAAAAAGATGTGGCAAGGATCATGGGAAATGCCAGCCAAAAGATTGATGAAGGGCAAATGATTTGACACAAAAAATGAAACAATGATGAAACCCGAGAAATCTCCTGCCCGCAAACGGATTGGTTCAATGGCGAGAGGTAGCTTGATAGAGATGGAAAGGAAGAGCAGTACTAGGACAATAGCAAGAGACATAGCAACAACGGGATGACCAAGAATTTCAATTCCCAACTTGTCTTGGGATATTAAGGCTATACGGATTAGGGCTGTTTAACCCTGGCCAAAACTGGCACCTACACCGAATATGTCGCTTTTCAAATAATTGTCACCTACACATACACCGTTAAGGGCAAAAACTGGTCCTTAGCGGTGACGATTTTAATAATGGCAGTTTCCGGTTAACCTACATTCATATTGGACCATTTTTTTTAGCATATTACACACTTGGCCTAATGTATTTTTTTTTCTTTTTCTTTTGGTCCATTAATCACACATCAATAAAATCTAAAATAATAAAATCAAAAATCAATAAAATTAAAAATCATCTTAAAAGATAAGATGAGAATCTAAAGTCCAAACTAATAAAATTCAAAATCAATAAACTTAGAGAACATTACAACAAGGTGAGAATCTAAAGTCTCAACCAATAAAATTCAAAATAATAAACTTAGGGGAAAAATCATTGCTAGCCCCATAAGTTTGGCAAAAAATCAAATAGCTCCCTTAAGTTTCAATTCGGCGATTTAAACCCCATAACTTTTGAACATCATCAATTCTAACCCCCATCTAAATTAGGCGTTAAATCCGACGGAAAATCATGCAAAATGACCAAAATGCCCCTCCAAGAGAAAATTACAAAAAAAATCATGAAAAATAAAAAAAATGAATTTTTTAAATAAAACTATTGAAACTTTATTTCAATAATATATTTATTTTAAATTTATTTCTTAAATTTTTATTATTTTCATTTGTTTTTTAAAATTTAGTCTTGGAGGGGCATTTCGGTCATTTTGCATGATTTTCCGTCGGATTTAAAAAATAATTTAGATGGGGGGCTAGAATTTATAATTTTCAAAAGTTATGGGGCTTAAATCGCCGAATTGAAACTTAAGGGGACTATTTGATTTTTGGCCAAACTTATGGGGCTAATTATGATTTTTCTCTATAAACTTAGAGAAGTTAGAACATCTTAAAGATGAGTAACTCCTTCAAAATCTCTACTCGATCTTCGTCACCAAGATGGGTAACTAAGATACACGAGTCCACCGATTCAGCATGTGACATGCACGACCTTCTATCCACCAAAATACAAGATAAAAAACAAAAAGAAATCCAATTGGCGCACTGATTTGGGCATTTAAACACTGCTTCCAAACTCATTAAACATATGGTGGACCATTCTGAACGACAACTTATATGAGTATTTTACTGCAATTGAACCCCATAGGTTCTATTTCTAGCTTTATTCCTAAATGGAGTTACACACAACATACTAAAATGGAAATAAAAAAACTCCATTTGACTATATTGCCTCAACGAGTTCAAGGCAATGCCCTTATATTTGAGGCCTCAAAGAACATTGACTATCAAGGCCTCAAAAAACATTGCCTTGATAGTGACTATAAATACTCCATTTGACTATATTGCCTCAACGAGATCAAGGCAATGGCCTTATATTTGAGGCGTAAAAGAACATTGCCTTGATAGTCACTATCAATACTCCATTTGACTATATTGCCTCGACTAGATCAAGGCAATGGCCTTATATTTGAGGCCTCAAAGAACATTGCCTTGATAGTCACTATCAATACTCCATTTGACTATATTGCCTCAACTAGATCAAGGCAATGACCTTATATTTGAGGCCTCATAGAACGTTGCCTTGATAGTCACTATCAAGGCAATGTTCTTGACTATCAAGGCAATGTTCTTTGAGGCCTCAAATGTATAATGCTCCATTTAACTATATTAATTGCCTCAAAGTCAAGATCAAGGCAATGGCCTTGATAGTGACTTTCAAGGCTATGTTTCTTGCCTCAACGAACATTGCCCAAGATAGGAGGGTCTCCAAACCGGATGTCGTCTAGTGACTCGATTATTTACATTAATATAATATTTTACTGCTCTGGTTGGCCAATTGAGGATCTAGGCTCCGGTTGGCCAATTGAACTTGAATCCTAACTTTATCCCTGCATACAAGCATGTTATTATTAGTATTAGAAAATGAATAACAAAAATATATGTGATATCAACATTAAAAAAACATCGCTTGAAAAGTCTACGAAACGATAAACAGCAATATCGTCTCAATGTTCTGCTTGTTGGACCAAGGCATGCACTTCTCGGTCCCTCGAGAATCCGTCGATCAGAGTTGCCTGTTATGCAGTTCTACTACCTTATCCCATAAGCGTTTGGTACCGTTAGATGTTTCACAATTGGCAACCTAACCCATCTCAGCCTCTGGCAAACATAATTCTTCTCCCCACATCCACGGCTGTCTGAAATCTGTCATTTTCCCATTGGCCAAAAGAATTAGAACTAATGGTCCCAAAAATGTGCGAATGATACATGTCGAGTATAATGAAAAGTTGTGTATATCCAGGAAAATGATGAGATAACGTGAACATTCGAAATTAAGGATGAGATACTACTCAACGGACAGGCAGCCTTTTCAAAGGCGATACCACGAACCAATGGAGGGTTGGTGAGCATATTTTTTTTTCCCCACTTGGATCACT
Source organism: Myrica gale (assembly GCA_963930655.1). Classification (NCBI taxonomy): domain Eukaryota; kingdom Viridiplantae; phylum Streptophyta; class Magnoliopsida; order Fagales; family Myricaceae; genus Myrica; species Myrica gale. The sequence goes on from OZ005620.1 coordinate 16,581,965, forward strand.
TGTTTGATGGCTTCATGGTCTTGGGCTAGGATTGAGGCCCAATTAGAGAAGCCTGATGGGCCCATTTGCCTACATGTGGGCCTATGCCTTATCATAACAGTCCGATCTCCTCTATCCATATCAAGAACACCAACTAATTGATTATAGGCCCAAACTATCCAATCAACTGTGCTATAACTGATCCTATTAAAACAAGGGAAATGCTTCGGCTCCCGACACTATCCCGATGCCATCCCGATAGATGATGTGGAACCACTTTTTTAATCACATATAAATCACGGTTTGCATGCTCCTTAGTAAGTGGGACTCTGGTTCTTTATCTTTTCTTTTAAAAAAATTGTGCTTTCCTAGTATGGGACCTCGGCCCTCACAATCCCAAGATCGAAGGTGCAAAGTTTCCAATCAACTTCCCGATAACTCCAAAAGCACTAGTCGAAACTCATTTTGTTTCAAATATTAAGCCAATTTTATTATAATCCACCTACCTAATGTATTACTTATACCATTAACAATGTTACATTTGTTACATATTGATATATATAGTAATTTCCTCCCTGTGATCTCAGACATCAAATATAATGACTTTAGCCTCTTCGAGAAAAATCAGCATTCAGCACCATCATTAAGGATATTATCAACCATTTCCAGAGTTCTCCCACACCGAATTGACTTCGATCTTAAAGTTCGGTGATGGACGCCAACTTTGCTGAGGAATTAGTTCAAACCAAAACTATCATTGAATTAGGATTTGAATGATTACCGCTAAAGTTAATTGTCAGATTTTGCACATCTAAAAAGCCTATTAGGCAGGTGACGTGATTAGAACCAAAGAATTTTTTAGACACGTGACGTGATAGTTTTGAATTTGTGGTGATTTGGCACAAATAGGGTTGTAAGACCTTTGTCATCTACATCTATCACGTCACAATTATAAAAGCCAACATATTTATGTGTTCTGAATATTGATGTGTTCACACGTACAAAATTTACAAGTTCAAAAGTAACACATGAATGCATTCAAACGTAGCAACAAAGTAGTATAAATCACAGCCCTATTTTCTTCTATTTTCTCTCTTTTCTACTGGAACCCAAAAATTGAATTTCAAACCCCAAAAATTGCAAACAAAGGGAGAAATTTAAACAATAATATATGTCCCAATACTTTCAACATAATAAATTAAAATCAACAAACCCATTGATTTTTAACAACATACCTAAATGAATTTCAAGACTTGATAGATGTGGTTGAGGAGATGAGAGATTGACGCGTGAAGGAGAGGAGAAAAGGAAGAAGTTGTGGTCGGCGAAGGGAGGCGCGGAAGCGGGCAGAAGTGGTGGTTGGCCAAGGGCTGGGCCACTGCTGCCTGTGCGTAGAAGAGGGAGGGGAAGGAGAGAGAGAGGCACGGGGTGGGGTGGGGTGCAAGTCTTCAAGAGGGAGGGGATCTATCGAAAGTGAAAAGAAATGAGGGTTTTGACAAAATGCACCGTTTTACATTTTCTTATTAAAAAAACTCAGTTTCTCGATACCCGTGAACCTTGTGCCGGGTAACCCGGGAACTGGGAAAACTCTCGGGTTTTTCACATAACAGCAAACCGTCACTGGTTAAGTCTGGTAGATTTTTCCGGTGACATTGAACAATCCTAGAACGGATGAGAGTGACGAGTGGCGGAGCTAGAAACCTCAAATCGAAGACCCAACGTCCCATTGATAAAATTTATCTGCTTAGGAGGGTGTGACACCCTGCTATAGACGTATATATAGGAAAGAAGACGGAACAAAATTCAAATTCTTTGGAGAAAACGTTAATATTATATTGCCTTGGGCAATAATATTCTGGTTTTGGAGACCCTCCTGCCTTCTTTCCTATATATACACTTATAGCAGGGTGCCACACCCTCCCAAGCAGATAAATTTTATCACATCATATTGGTTGGGCAACAATATTATATTGGGAGGTAGGATAAAAAAGGCAGTTTAATTCTTGAGTTTTGCCCCTTTTAGCGGTTTGATCCTTAGGAAATAAATCCTAACAAAATAATCCCCAAACTATCATGTTTTGACAAAATCATCCTTCCGTCAGGGTTCCGTATGATTGTTTAATGGGAGAATGTTTCACATGGCACTGCACAAGCCAAGTCAGCAATCCATTTTTTGTAGTTGGAGTTTCACTTTAAATCAAACTTCAAGTGTCTTGCCTTTTTGTCTAACTATTGGAACTTCACTTTAAATGAAATGACAAAAAATATTGCGTACAATAGTTATACACCGCCGTTCCAGTTTATTGGTTTCTTCACTTTAATTAAACGACGCCGTGCAAGATAAAGGTTAGAGAGAATTCGATTTTTTCAAGTGTTGGTCATTCTCTTCACCATTCGTTCTCACCATATTAGCTACGATTTCTCGAAGTGCAATGCCAATCTAAACCCTAGATTAGAGAATCCAAGTTCGGTTTTGGTATCCATCATTTCCCTCACTATTTTGACACTTTAGTGGAATGTCCATTGAGATTTGGGGGAAAGATTTGTGCAAAAATCCAACTGGGTCTGATTGAATCTTCAAAGTCAGCAACACATTCGACTTTTGAAGATGCGTACTTGAACAACAAAAGGAAATGAGAAAAAGTAGGGACTCGTTTCTCATCTCGTTTATCTTGGCTGAGGTTTTGGTGTTTTTAGTATTTTGGGTTTGTCAGTTTGTGTCTTTTGTTTCACAAGCATGAAAAGTTGCAACTGCTGATTCTTTTGGATGTATGCGTTGGTGTCCTTTAGTGCAGACTCTCAGTTTTGTCTTTTGGTGTCCTTGGTTTGTGGGTGTTTGTTTCGTTGTTTTCATATTCGAATTTGTCGCATATAATAACTGTAGGTCCGTAGGTTTTGACATTATATATGAACGTACATGCCACTAAATGTAACAGATTTGAGTGGTCCCAGTTTAAAGGCAGCACATTTGTGGGTTTTAAGACTTGTTGTTCCTTTTGTTTCGTTAGTGAGTTTTTTAATTAAGTGGTCCAACGATCAATTGTTTAGTATAAAGTCTTGGTGTGTGTTTAATGCTGCACAATTGCTAAGGACCTTTGCTGGAAATGTCGTCTTTAAGACTTTCAAATACCACAATTACAGAGTCAATGATAGAATCCTTTTTAATAATGTTTTTTAGTCTTAAGTTACTAAAGTAATTATTAGACCTGTTATACTATAGTCGAATTTAATTAATTAATTATTAGACCTGATATACTATAGTCTTAAGTTAATAATGCTTTGGTTTAATAATGTTTTTTTGAGTCTTAAGTTATTAAATTAATTATTAGATCTGTTATAGTATAGTCTAATTTAATTAATTAATTATTAGACCTGTTATATTATAGTCTTAAGTTAATAATGCTTTGGTTTAATAATTTTTTTAGTCTTAAGTTACTCAGGATTTGTGTTGCCAAATCTTAATAATGGTGTTCTTCTAAAATAAAATATATGCTACGAACCTAAATTTTTATTGTTGATGTGTAGTTGTGTTGAAGATAGTTATCCATCATGGAGGCCAATTTCTTGGAGGTAGGAGGCAAGATGGAGGAGGTGGGCCGGATGGACTCCGATTACATCTCAGTAAGTGAAATTGGTCATGCGATGATGGGGCTTATGTATATGCAACCGGGTGACTTGTGGTACACATTTGAAAACTAGGATTGACTTGCCGTTAGGACTTTTAGGACTGACACGGATGTGATTAGTATGATCAATAGAGTCCGAGCTGAGAAGAGGACGGTCCTAAACATATATGTGGTTCATACCATTGATGAAGCTGAATTAGTTGATGACGTAGAGCCCCCACTGACACCTGAGGACGTTGAGCCGTCATATAGGAATTGTGATTTGGAAGAGGATATTTTTTGGGGAAAATAGAGAGGATGTGTGTGAGGAAAATAAAGAGGATGTTTGTGGGGACCATGAAGACTTGTTGGGAAGGGGAAATACTGATGATGATGAGGAGGGGAAAATCTAGGGGACGATGGAAAGGGCTCTGAGTATGACACTGATCTGAGTGAGTTCAATGATGCAGAGACTGATTATGTAGATGCTTATGAAGATCAAGAATGTCCCGATGTTACTGATGAGGACACACAGTCCAATGTGGATTGGTGTGGGACGTTTTAGAATACACCAGGGTTCGAGGATGGTGAGGGTATTAGTGTTGATTCTGAATATGAGAAGAATGATGACCTGCAAAGTGTAGCTGGATATAAGCGGGGGGAGGCCCCACCAAAAAATACTTTTACAGAGTTCAATGAAAACTTGGAGGAAGAGGCAGGGTAAGACATAATAGTTTTGGAGGCCCCACCAATTTTGGTATTTTTTTTATAAATAGCTATGTAGTGTTTTCTTGTATTTATTGGTTTTTGTTCTTTTACATGATGCTCAAGAGGATGTTTTCCAACACCTCCAAGATGCCCAACACCCCCAAGATCTGGGTACTGGAGGCGCACAATGAACTTGGATGCATAATTATAAAAGTTATTTTGACCTGCCATCAGTAGCTAGGAGCATGACAAAATTTTGGCATATTGTAACTTACAATATAGGAGTTAAAGTATTTTGATGAATATCTATGTAGTATTTTGGATTTTAGTTAACAGTACCAGTGTTGATAAAATTGAAGTAGTGGTTTCTGGTATATCATTAGCAGTTATTGAAATTATGATGTAATTTGGATATGGTTGAACTTATTTCTTCATTAATAGATTTATGGAAGTTGGTAAATTTGAAGCTTTTTGATGCAGAATTTTGACTTGGCATTGATTTGTTATTGCAACAGAATTTTTTTAGTGCTTTTTCATATGGTGTAATTTTAGTAGTTGCAGCAACATTTTTCGTTTTACATATGCTGTAATTTTGAGTGAGTTGTAGCACAATTTTTGTTTCTATATATATGCTGTAATTTTTTGTTAGTTGCAGCAGAATGCTTTGGTTTTTACCTGTGCTGTAATTTTGGTAGTTGCGGAATTGGTATTACTTGCAGAATTACTGCAGGATGTTAGTGGTTAGTTGCATAATTTTTATAAGTTGAGAATTGTTGCAGGATTTTAGTCCTTAATTGCAAAATTTTGTGAGTTGTAGAATTTTTGTTAGTTGTGGAATTGATATTAATTACAGAATTTGGTATTAGTTGCAGAATTGCTGCAGGATTATAGTGGTTACTTGCAGAATTTTCTAAAGTTGCAGAATCCGGTCTGTGGTAGTTGTAATTTTGGTTATTTGCATAATCTTTTCAGTGGTTAGTTGCAGCATGTAATTGGTGTCTTAGTTGCAGAATTTGACATTAACCAAACAACATTCAACTGAAATTACATACCAAATTGGCACTAACCAACCAACATACCAATTTTGTGCTAAAATACCACAACCAAAAACCAAGATACCAATACACTACCAAAGTGGCACTAAAATACCATTATGAAATTACAACAAGAGAAAATGATGCATAACTAATATCATTACAAATTTACAGCAGTACTCAAAAGTTTACATTTTTCAGTACCTCAAAATCATACCATTTACATTCCAACAAAAGTGGCAAGTTGATGACATAATAGACAAACATTTCCTAACACATCACTTCGGTGTACTAAACAAGAGTACACCCATAACTGCAAGGGCAACCCAAGACGCTCCAAGCATGAGGTTCAACACCTTCACAATATCCTTCTACAGATCCAACTCAGATTGCAAGACCTTGTTTTTTTTTCATTAAATGGGATCCCACTTCCATCCCACGGGGGCACGTGCGATGATTAAACCATTTGAAGAATCCACACTGCTTCTGCAAGTGATGGAAGACTCGTACGTAAATCTTACATATATAAATGAACTAGTTAGTTGAGATAAAGAATGTAATGCTTTCCTGTCGTATTCGCACACCCGGAGAAACGTCTTCCTGGATTAACGTCCGTCCATGAGGTCTTAAGCGGTGCTCACTCATCTTCATAGAACATGGTGAAACTGTGCTGAAAGAACGAGAAAAAAAAACTAGTAAACCAACAATTACTCAAAGTAACTATTACATATGATGGAATCCATGCTATTGCTTCAATATCATAGACCGCATTCAATATGAAAGTCTCCTTGTCACTATATTGCACATAAAGACCCCATCTAAAACAATTGGTTCCTTTATGTTATGGTCTCTAGACAACATTTTTGCTGATTTACTAACCCAGCAAGCCAGTGCCAAGGGCTCTACAAAACACAAGTCTCAAGTGTCATCTCAATCACAGGTAACTTGCTTCAGAGAATGTGTTTTATTAGTAATACTTCCCCCCACCCCTCCTCTTTTGTTCCCATCGTGTCTTATGATTATCATTTTTGTTTTACGATAGAAATCATGTGCTATTAGTGTTCATTTGTTTGTTTGTTTCAATTACATAATCAAGATTTTCATTTTTCATATGGTGTAAGTTGCAAAATCCAAATATGTAAGAAGGAACCAAAACAGTCATGACATACAACAACCCCTATAGATATCAGGCTTGAGACCACAACAAAATTAAATTCCAAAAAAAGACAAGAGAATATGGTAACCAAAACATATATACCTAAAAAATAGGTACAGAAAACAATCAAATTGTACAATGACTCATATATAAAACGACACATCTAACCAGATCAACGAGCTGGAGAACCATGTACATGACCCACTTCGACTTTACAAAGTTAGCATCAAATTTAGTTACAAAGAAATGCTTAACAGGATCTAAAAGCAATTTCACCCTAGTTTGTCTCCAATAGAGCAACAATGAGTGATAATAGATGGTAGCAACAACGGCTAAAACTGGCGCACAGTGCTTGCCCATTTCTAAGGAGAGCCCGTGAGGCCACTAGGCACTACTCACTAACGCGCCTGAAGGAGAACCCGTGAGGCCAGCTCTCCCTTTAACACTTTCATGATTATTTATAACGAATAATTTTCTCAGACATTGTATTTTGAGATCCCCGAAGTTTTCAAACAAAAGAAACAATTACCTTTTCTCAGACATTATCCTCGATATGCGAAACCGCTTGCTCTGGAGATTGTCGAATGGGGGCTTCGGGTTCACAACTCCGGCTGGAATTGTCAGATCTACCAACTCTAGCTGTTCTCTAATGGGGGGCTTAAGGTTCTGAAGAGAAAGGGGTAAATTCTATCGAAGGAAGGCTCAAAGTGACGTTGAGCTAAAGGGGCCAAATTCAAAACGATGTGTATTGGCTGTAGCTAAAACAGTGTGGATTTAACCTAAGAAAAACGACATAATTTTGGGTTGCAATTTACATGCATGGCACGATGTCGTTTCGCAGATCAGCTTAGGTTGCAGCTGACGTAATTCTCCCTTTAAACAATCACACGGAACCCTGACGAAAGGATGATTTTGTCAAAACATGATATTTTGAGGATTATTTTGTTAAGATTTATTTCCTAAGGATCAAATCACTAAAAAGGTCAAAACACAGATATTAAACTGCCAATTTCCCTAATATTCTAATTTTGGAGACCCTCTACCTTCTTTCCTATATATATACGTTTATATCAAGGTGCCACCCTCCCAATCAGATAAATTTTATCACATCATATTCGCTGGGCAACAATATTATATTGGGAGGCAGGAAAAAAAGGCTATGCCCTATTATGCTATTATAGATTTGATTGTAGTTCCAACCAGTTGGGCCTCAAAATTTTATAATGTAAAGAATCGACCACATCTGGGGTATGTTTGAGGGTGAAAATTTTGGGTATTGAGGTTTGGGAAATATTATAAAGTAAAGATATGTTATGAGAGTTGGTGAAAAAGTAAAGAGAGATAAGATTTTTAATAAGTATTATAAAAAAGTAAAGTGGTGATTTTTTTTATGATTAAACCTAAATTTTTGGGCCCAAATATTTGAGCCCCAAACATACCCCTGATTTTGGAGACCCTTTGCAGATTGATGCAAAAGGTTTGCATCGGCTCTCTGGGTCCATGCAAAATATAAATATCTCTATTTATATTACAGAATTGACTTTAAATGAAGCAGCATTTGAATTCTTTCAATGCTGCTTCAATGCTCTGCTCAGTATTAGTCATTGGCGGATCTAGGGCGGTTGCCAATGTAAAACGTTTGATTTTTTTATTTAATAATTAATCTGCCCCTTTAGCCCAGGCCGGCCCCCTTCAGTGACAGAAGTGACCGATGATCATGAAACATTTTCAAAATGGTCTGTCGTGAACGCTTGTTTCTCAGGGTGAGTTTGTTTCGTAAAATTTTAGGTATTGAGTTTAGTGAAAAAGTGAAGAGAGGTAATTTTTTTATATTTTTGTAGTGAAAAGTTATGATTTGATGGGGGAGAGAAATTATATTGTAATAGTTTATTATGTTAAAATTTTAGAGGGTATAAAATTTTATATTGCAAACACACCCTCAGAAATTTCACAAAAAGCAACACCGTTTTGTGCTTAGCTTATTGGTGCCATTTGAGAGGGGGGGGGGGATGGTAGTAAATTTAGTAGATAGTTTATTCTTTCTGTGCCCATCTATGGAATGGAAATCGAATATCTGGAATGCTATTGAGTTTTGTGCAGTGGATTGTGCATTCCTCTACGGCACATTGAGCTTGTATGTATATGGTATCACGAGAAGCAACCCCGTGTTATGCTCGGCAGATGGGGAGTACAAATCCGGGCCATGTTCTGAGATGTTCTTTTTCCTTTCAAAGGGCACATTATGAGACTTATGTTTTTGGTTTGGGTCATTTAATCGAGAAAGACACCGTAAAACTGAGGATTAAAAAATATTGGCTCTGGTGGTGTTTTATTATTGTTCAAGCTTGTGTACGTATTGCACTAAAGTTTGTGTGCTGTCTTTGCCTTCTCTTGATGCGATGCCTGAATGAATACCTTAAACTGCAACTTACTTGACCTTGAAAAATGTAAACCTCCAAGGTACTTTTGCATAAATACATAAAGCTTACTATTTCTAGGCCTTGAGAAAAAAATGCTTATCGGAAATGCTTACATGTAATTTGTTGAATTAGAACGCTAGAAAATGTATCAAAGGTGCTGGAATTGAAGAGTTCTAGGGCTGAATATATTCTGTTTTACTAAGAATATATATATATATTATACAATACTTTGTTTGTTTGATTAGTTGGTGCTTCATTAATCCTTAATTTTTGATATTTTAATTCTAAGACATTTTTTTACATTAAATAATATTTTTTTGTCATTTTGTCTTAGGAGTTTACCTCCCTTCAAATTCAATTCCGGTTCCGCCACTAATTTTAGTGTGCCCTTTTCTAATGCTCTTCTACCGCCTATTTTCATTGAAAGAAAATAAGAGTGACAACATAGAATAGAACCACTAACACAAGCACCCGGTACTTTCAATGGTTTGAGATGACTTATTTTCATAGTTTAGTGATTGAGGCGAAGACATTTCATTTCTCGGTTAGCAAGTTGGGTCTCGTTACGTTATCGGAGTCGGGTCGGAAATCGCAGAGCTACGTTCGTATAGGCAGATATGGGGTGATTTGGCTTGCCAACCTCTTTGGCAAACTGGTGGAGGGGAACGTCGACGAAGATATTCCGATGAATTTCAATGAATCCTCGCTAGCGTTTCTTGCCCAGAAATGCTCGAATGAGCATGGTAGATACGTTGTTTTGGTGGAATTTGGGGACAGACAGCGGAGGGGGCGGTCGGGCTTTGGCTGGCAGACTTTCGCTCAGTCTTGTGAGGAGATGATTTCTGTTATTTGTGAGATGCGTCGTTCAAGCGCGGGGCATGTTGTGTCCGAGGTTAGGAAGGACATGTCCTATGCCCAGCTGGTGAAGGGTTGCTCGCCGGAGATGCAGAAGGTGGGTGTGGGGGAGTTTCGTGAGCCTGACAACGGTAACCTGACAAGGCACGTGAAGTCCATTCGAAATGCTGCTGTTGGGGGGTCTGCGGAGACGGCTGGGACAGATGGGGAGGTATGGGCGCATTTAATGCGTCTGCGTGATGAGCTGGATAGTATTATCAATCTCATTGTGGAACAACGGAAGGAATCAAGGTAGGCGTTGAGTTGTTTGGCATGTGGTTCTCTCGGGTTGGGCCAGTTATTTGTACTTGCTGGTGTTGAGAGGGTGATGGTTTCGGCCCAAGAACCAGTTGCGCTTGCTGGTGTGGAGAGGTCGGGTGGGTGGGCCGAGCTGGGTGTTGGGCAGGATAGGCAGGGGGTCCAGTTGGTTGTTGATCCGGGAAGGGTCTTGGGTGGGCTTGGTTCTGGGCCGGGTGGGCTTGCAGATCCGGGCGATGGGCAGGATGGGCAGGATGACCCGATAACCCGTTTTGAACCCGATAACAGCGCCATCTCCGATCCGATGGAGATGCGCTCGGGTGCTGATCGGAACACTATGCCGGTGGACGACATGCCCTCGTCGACGATGTCTGTGGTGGCAGGGGTGGGTTCCGATGACTCGCCAGCGCCGGAACAGTCGATCGATGTTGGGGCTGTTTCTGCCCGTTTCCCTTCTGGCTTGCTGGGGACGTCGAAGTGTTGTCTTTTGGAGACAGACCGGGCCGATAATCAGGTTGGGAAGCTCCAGTGTGGTGTCCTGATGGAGGGGGTCCATGTCCAGGATATTGATGTTGGGAGCTCCGACGTACTAGCAAGACCAGTGGTGGAGATTGCTTCTGGGCTCTCTCAGGTGGTATGGAGGTGGAAGAGTGTGCCCGGGGGTTGTCTAAGACCCGGTCTTGTGTTGGGAATTCTAAGACAGCTCTAGACATGGAGGTTGGACTGTATGTGGAGCTCGTGGACTTGGAAAAGCTCGGTGAGAGCTCTAAGACCTTTCAAGGGGCTGTTGTTTGTGTTGACAATAGTGTTGCTGGGTCTTTAGCGACGGAGGATGGAAGTTTTACCTCAACTGTACCCTTGGCGGTTAGTTTCCCTCATAAAACTCTGGGGGGAGAATCTCCGGCATGGGTCCTGGACATGGATTCCTCTGTGGGTGAGATGGTTGGGGTGTCTTGTGGTGGCCAAGAGGAAAAGATGAGGGAGCTCTTTGCAGCGTTAGAACGCGATCGGGTGTCGATTTGGTTGAAAACATCTAGAAAATTAGGGGGGAAGATGCTCAGGGAGTTGAAGGGCTTGAAGTCTTCGGTTAATTATGAAAGGTCTTCTTCAATCGCTAGGAAGACTGTGACCTTTGGTTTGGACTGTTAGGGGTCTCGTTTGGGATGCGGGTGGGTCTTGTTGGCTAATGGGGTGAGGGTGCTGTTGTTTTCTGGGAGAGTGTTGTAGGCTAGTGGTTTGGGGGATGGAGGGTTTTCCTGTTTGTGTTTTGGTCTCTTCAGTATTTTCTCTTGTACTGTTGACTCCGTCGTGTATTTTATTTTTTCTTTTTAATAAAACTGTCTTATTTATAAAAAAATGCTCTTCTACCGCGATCCCCTAGTATTGCAGGGAAGTTATTCTTCACTATTATCCCCCTTTTTTTAATGCAGATCCACAGTGCTTCATAGGTTGTGTTTGAGTGTTAAAATTTTGGGGAGGTTTTAAGGTATTGGATTTGATGAAAAAGTCAAGAGAAAGATGATTTTTAATATTTATTATAGTGAAAAGTAATGATGTGATGAAGAGATAAAGATTATACTGTAATTTTTTATTGTATTAAAATTTTAAGAAGTATAAAATTTTTCATTTCAAACGCACCCCTAATCACCTTGGACCTTTTTGCGACTTTAGACTTACGCAATACTTTTGCCTAGGCCCGAGAATATTTACGATAATATAGCAGGATAGGATAAATTGGATAATGATGGCAGCAGGCGAACCGTCTATGCAATTTCTAAGCTATTGCAAGTAAAGAAAAAAAAGAAAAAAATGAGAGAGAAATATGTTGAAGTTTCTCATTAATCTCAAGGGATTAACCTAATAGTTAAAGCTTAGTCTCTTTATAGTTTAGTCTCTCTAAAGTTTTAAATTTAAAATTTCATAAGTATTACCAATTATTTGAAGTTATCTCATAGTCTTTGGCAAAAATCGGGGTACCTATAACGGATATGCCAATTTTTAAATATTGGTCACCCACGTCATTAAGGATAAAAACTAGCCCCGGTGGAATCAGATTGAACAACCCTACCTGTTACCCTACGCTCATTATTACTATAATCTAGTTTAAAACCTCTAAAGTAGCCGGGCCACCCTTATTGGCTTTTGGGCTGAAATTTTGAGCCCAAACCAAGTCCTAACTTAGTTGATCCAAGTCCACATCTCTCAAGACCCAAAGAGCCCAATTGCCAGCCCCATAATGGAGCCCAAGGCCGCCAAGCCTAGCTTCAATCTTAGTCTCCCTTTTTATTTTATTCTTTTAGCAATTAACCCCCAAGTTTTCATAAATATTTAAGGAGATTGTTAAAACATTTTAATAATCTAAAGAACATAAAATCTATATTGAGAAAGATGTATGTAAATTCGGTATATAGCATATGGCAGAAAAATAATAAGCAAGTTAAAATTAGCAAAAGTCATTTAATCAGATAAAGGATATGAAATAAGAAACAGAGCATTAGATAAAAGAATGCGCACTAAGATAAAACTTAGGCTATATTTTTGAAACTTATACATAAATCCTTTAATTAATCTAAAATTATATTTTAAAGATAATTATAATTGGGAGAGGTGTTACATTAAATGACGAGAAAAAAAAAGAAAAGGTTATTAAGCCCATAATACCATGTGATTGTGACCGGTAGCGCGGAAGAACTAGGGCCACACAGGGTGTTTTGGTCTATTACATACATTTTTGTTGGACCCCCAAATTTCTACCAGTTAACCTTTATTCTAGTTGTGTTCCTATGTCAAGTGCCAAGACGATTATAGATTCAAAATACCCTAGAGATGACATCTCTAGAGGGCATGACAAGACGAACGGGCCGGGCAAAGCGCTTGATCAAATCCAAAAGCATTAGGCACGGGATCGAAAGGTGCACATATATATGTTTCTTGTTTTCTCATGTCATATTTTAAAAAGAGGATGTATATAAGTAGGTGGTAAAGAAAGCGGACCACGTCGGAAGGGTCATTTGCTTTGTTTACTTGGTCTTCATCAGTTTATGGGACCACTTCAACTTATCTGGACATTTTTTTCGTCTCCCTGGAGGAATATATTGAAATCTGTCTCGAAGGAATGTTCCAGTAGTATTGCTTCAATCAGTATTGATCCAATGGATCAACACCATATAATTTTCTCAAGTTACTCAAATCATCCTCTAATCTGGACACTGGAGGTACTTGTTAGTTTCTCAAGCTAACTACTCGAAAATAAAAAGTTAAATTACTGTCATTCTCTCGGGTTTGTGTTATTCCTATATAAGTTCTTATGATAATTTTTTTTTTCATAGGCTACTTGAAATTTGGACCAATTTTCATTTCATCCTTCCGTTTATTTATATAACGGAAGTTGTCGACGTAGCTAACGGCTACCACGTCACACCAATTATAATCAGACACGCGTTAATAACAAAAATAACGAAATCAGGATACTGGACTCCCCTCAAGCCAAAATCTTTAAATCCGAAATCTCAAACTCAAAATCTCTAATTTCCCGAAACCACTTCGCCAACCAAAGAAAGAAGAGAACTAATTGTTTGCATAAGAAGACGAAAATAACAAAACCTAAAATATATTATAGGCACCAGGCAGATCCGTTCGTTCGGCTTCTTTGGAAATTTCTCTTGTTTTTCTTGGGGTCTACTCGCTGTCGCCTCCCATGTCTATTATTGCAATAATTTCTTCAATATATTCAATGGATAAAGATCCGCTCGTCCTCAATAACACGATTTAGTTTGTTCATGTTGTCCAATTATACTTGTTTTCACTCTCTCTCTCTCTCTCACACACACACATATATATAATATGTATCGAGAAATTTTAGTCGTAAATTAAAGGGAAATAAAAGCCAACGTACTGTAAATTACCTGAAGGAATAATATAGCGTGAAAATACGTACTTCTTGGATGCTTTCGTTATAACTTGAAAAATTATTACCTATTAACCAAACATAGACTTACACTCGAGCCACTTATACAGCTTTCTACAACATCAACATGGAATTACATAAACTTCAAATTTCTGGTTCAAGCAAAAGAAGAAGAATCAAGATAATAGCTAAAAGAGCGCAGCTTCTAATCTTGCCTTCCTTCAGCCACGATATCCATCCATTCTCACCACAATATATATAATGAAACGATCAAGCTCCATAACATTTGCACCATTACAGAAATGACTTGCATGTTTGTTTGGATTCTTCTTTATGTAGTAGACGATATAACTTCAACAAATTCATGAACTTCAACTTGAGGGAGCGATGGTGTTGGTTCTTCTTGATGTTCGGTGATGCATAAGATGATAAGAGTAGGAAGGACTCGGAGAGTGTGAAGAAACCAGGATGCAAAACGCTTTAACAGATCCCATATCATCCTATCCCAAGAAGATATGGCAAGGAGGACAGGAAGTGCCAACCAAAAGAAAGCTGAAGGGCAAAAGATTGACACCAAAAATGCAACAGTTATGGAACCGGAGAAATCTCCTGCCCGCAAGCGGATTGGTTCCATGGTGAGAGGTAGCTTGATAGAGATGGAAAGGTAGAGCAGAATGAGAATGGCAAGAGACATAGCAAACACGGGATGATTAAGGATTTCAATTCCCAACTGGTCTTGGGATATTAAGGCCGTACGGATGAGGATGATGAGTGGCGCAAAGAGAAATCTCAAATCGAAGAACCCAACGTCCCATTGAAAAAATTTATCTGCTTGGGTGTGGCACCCTGCTATATATATATAGGAAAGAAGGCAGGAGGGTCTCCAAAACCAGATTTTCTCCATTATTTAAATTTTAGGCCTCAATGAACGTTGCCTTGATCTCGTTGAGGCAATATATTTGAGGCCTCAAAGAACATTGCCTTGATAGTGACTATAAAAAAACTCCATTTGACTATATTGCCTCAACGAGATCAAGGCAATGCCCTTATATTTGAGGCCTCAAAGAACATTGCCTTGATAGTCACTATCAAGGCCTCAAAGAACATTGACTATCAAGGCCTCAAAAAACATTGCCTTGATAGTGACTATAAATACTCCATTTGACTATATTGCCTCAACGAGATCAAGGCAATGGCCTTATATTTGAGGCGTAAAAGAACATTGCCTTGATAGTCACTATCAATACTCCATTTGACTATATTGCCTCGACTAGATCAAGGCAATGGCCTTATATTTGAGGCCTCAAAGAACATTGCCTTGATAGTCACTATCAATACTCCATTTGACTATATTGCCTCAACTAGATCAAGGCAATGACCTTATATTTGAGGCCTCATAGAACGTTGCCTTGATAATCACTATCAAGGCAATGTTCTTGACTATCAAGGCAATGTTCTTTGAGGCCTCAAATGTATAATGCTCCATTTAACTATATTAATTGCCTCGAAGTCAAGATCAAGGCAATGACCTTGATAGTGACTTTCAAGGCTATGTTTCTTGCCTCAACGAACATTGCCCAAGATAGGAGGGTCTCCAAACCGGATGTCGTCTAGTGACTCGATTATTTACATTAATATAATATTTTACTGCTCTGGTTGGCCAATTGAGGATCTAGGCTCCGGTTGGCCAATTGAACTTGAATCCTAACTTTATCCCTGCATACAAGCATGTTATTATTAGTATTAGAAAATGAATAACAAAAATATATGTGATATCAACATTAAAAAAACATCGGTTGAAAAGTCTACGAAGCCATAAACAGCAATATCGTCTCAATGTTCTGCTTGTTGGACCAAGGCATGCACTTCTCGGTCCCTCGAGAATCCGTCGATCAGAGTTGCCTGTTATGCAGTTCTACTGCCTTATCCCATAAGCGTTTGGTACCGTTAGATGTTTCACAATTTGCAACCTAACCCATCTCAGCCTCTGGCAAACATAATTCTTCTCCCCACATCCACGGCTGTCTGAAATCTGTCATTTTCCCATTGGCCAAAAGAATTAGAACTAATGGTCCCAAAAATGTGCGAATGATACATGTCGAGTATAATGAAAAGTTGTGTATATCCAGGAAAATGATGAGATAACGTGAACATTCGAAATTAAGGATGAGATACTACTCAACGGACAGGCAGCCTTTTCAAAGGCGATACCACGAACCAATGGAGGGTTGGTGAGCATATTTTTTTTTCCCCACTTGGATCACTTGTTTGATGGCTTCATGGTCATGGGCTAGGATTGAGGCCCAATTAGAGAAGCCTGATGGGCCCATTTGCCTACATGTGGGCCTATGCCTTATCATAACAGTCCGATCTCCTCTATCCATATCAAGAACACCAACTAATTGATTATAGGCCCAAACTATCTTATCAACTGTGCTATAACTGATCCTATTAAAACAAGGGAAATGCTTCGGCTCCCGACACTATCCCGATGCCATCCCGATAGATGATGTGGAACCACTTTTTTAATCACAAATAAATCACGGTTTGCATGCTCCATAGTAAGTGGGACTCTGGTTCTTTATCTTTTCTTTAAAAAAATTGTGCTTTCCTAGTATGGGACCTCGGCACCTCACAATCCCAAGATCGAAGGTGCAAAGTTTCCAATCAACTTCCCGATAACTCCAAAAGCACTAGTCGAAACTCATTTTGTTTCAAATATTAAGCCAATTTTATTATAATCCACCTACCTAATGTATTACTTATACCATTAACAATGTTACATTTGTTACATATTGATATATATAGTAATTTCCTCCCTGTGATCTCAGACATCAAATATAATGACTTTAGCCTCTTCGAGAAAAATCAGCATTCAGCACCATCATTAAGGATATTATCAACCATTTCCAGAGTTCTCCCACACCGAATTGACTTTGATATTAAGTTCGGTGATGGACGCCAACTTTGCTGAGGAATTAGTTCAAATCAAAACTATCATTGAATTAGGATTTGAATGATTACCGCTAAAGTTAATTGTCAGATTTTGCACATCTAAAAAGCCTATTAGGCACGTGACGTGATTAGAACCAAAGAATTTTTTAGACACGTGACGTGATAGTTTTGGATTTGTGGTGATTTGGCACAAATAGGGTTGTGCATTTACCTCGACCATGGCGGTTGCTGCCCCAATCGGCATTGCTATCGATATGGGCGGTTTTTCAAAATGGGATACTGCCTGCAGCCCAGCTATAGGAGAGACAATCGGTTCTTGGTTGTTGTAGAGGGCGGTTATTGCCACCCTTGCAAAATTTAGAGGAAAAAAAACCAACACATTGAAAGCAACTGAGAGAAACATAGTAAACTCGCCACAAAACATCAACAAATTCAATATGCCAAATCAAATTCAAATCGTAACAAATCTAAAGCAACTTAAAGAGATTGGAGCTACAAATTCAAACTAGAGCACAGAGGAAGAGACGAGAGAGGATCTACAAATTTGGACCAGAGCATAGAGGAGGAGACTAGAGAGAGGCGTGGAAGCTGTGGAGCTTTTAGAGTTTCGGGGTCCGTGAAGCCCCACACTTGCATTAACCTCTAAGTTCATTTTATATAAATATAATGCTAATTAAAACGAGATTACGATCATGAAAATTGTCACTGTCTTGTCAAAATATAAGGATTTTTTAACTTCTTACCGTAATCAAAGTAGGTAATTAAGTGATGCATGGAAATATATACTATAGAAAGGTAAATATAAGTTAGTAAGACTTATGCACCTATATTAAGAATAAATGTGAAAGTAAGTAGCAAGTAGTTAAATATAACATGATATTAGAAATATTTGCTCGAAGTAGATATATAAATATCATAAAAATATACGACTAGTAGGCAGTAATCCTTTAATTTAGAAAAAAAAAGTTACGCATTCCTTTATTATGAGGATCTAAAAAAGTTAAAACTAGTTATAATTAAAATATTGGGCCCACGGCCCATACCAAAAGTTATGGATCAAAAGTATAGCCCAAAACAAATAAAGTACATCAGAGAGATACAAAAAGCCCACAACCAAAAAACCACCAAAATATGTATAGAACGTACGCTTAAACCTGAACTTGTAAAAAACAAGTATAAATCGACAATTTGTAAATGATATCAACGATTTATTGTTAATAAAGCGTATCAAATACCATATTTACTAGAAGAAAATGAGCTCTCCCGAATAAATGTTTCCATAAAAAATATAGCAGACGACTTAACCCAATAAAAGATATTTACACATAGATGTCACGTAAGTCTTGCTCCCCTTAGCGAAACAACATTACAATCATATCATCTCTATAAGTTATAAACTTCCTTGACATCATCAGAATTAGTCGAATTTTGCTCACACAACAAAAGTTACTGATTGGATAATAGCCAGAAATAACTGAAGACGGTAGCCGATCGAACAGTAGGGAACCGGTGGTATGCTATAGAGCGTATGATGCTTGACTAGGGCAAGTGGAGGCCGCTAGGTTTGGCGTGATTGAGAGAAATATGTATTGCAAAAGAGTGCAAGGTAATTAAAGAAACAAATTTTTCCAGGCTTAATCCCGGAGAAACTTGGACAAGTCAAACAAAAGGTTTGAGGGAAATCTGACTTAAATTTGATACCATGTTGAAATAAGTGAAGAGCAAGAATATGGGAAGGGAAATTGTATTTCTGTACAGGATCAGCAGCCTTTATATGTTATAAGGAGGCTTTTTAAGTTTGGGAATACAATCAATCTAATAATTACAGATAGAATCACAATCTACAGTAATAATGATAAATATTCTAAAATATTCTAACAACTACTACACACTGTTAGAATATTTCCTTTTAGGTGACCTAGTTGACATATGAGAACAATCTTTAATAAATAAAGATTATGGTGTAAATCAATAAGATTATGAAATTAGTGTCAAATTTATTTTGATTGCAATTTGATTGATTCTGATTTGATATATTCCTTGATGGAAGAAACAAATTAGAATCTATACCATATTGAGGGTCCCTGACCTAACCTATAAATATAGGCTTGTGTATACCATCTATTACACTCTCTTTGAAAGTCATATGCATAGGTTGGAAGAGTCTCTCTAAGAATTATTTAGATTCACAAAGTTATTCTGCAGAGATTCCGTTCGAGTGCTGAGCAAGACGGCTGGAGGTAAAATTCATTTTTGTTTTATTATTCCGCTGCGTTCACAATCATATTTGGTTGATTGTGATTCTAGTCTTACACACACTACTACATCGATGGACTATCAAGCTCCATGACGAAAAGGGTTCGCGTGTTCGTTGGGATTGTTCTTTATGCATTCGACACTCTTACTTCAACCTGTTCAACCTCAACTTGAGAAGGCTATCGGCTATGTTTGGTTTAGTTCTCAAAATATTGTTTGTTTTTGTGTTTTTTTGGAAGTAGTGTAGATTCTCTCGGGATTGGTGAAAAAATAGTTAAAAGTGTAAAAATCAAGAGCAAAAGAAAAAGAAGCTCAAGCTGACAACAGAGGAATATGAAGAATACGCTAGAATGCGATTCTGTTTTCTCTTGATATTATGACTACAACCAAATCCTCTATATATACACTGAGGAGTAACAGAAAAGAGAGAGAAAAAATAACTAACCTACAGCTAGGCTAGGACACCGGTGAAAAGCTATCCTAATACAAATACACGATAAAGAAAAGAATAACAGAATGTTGTTACACTCGAGTGGCCCTGTACACAGCAGAATACCATACACCAGAGTAGCGTTCCCTTTAACACTCCCCCTCAAGATGGAGTGTGCAAATTGTGTACACCCATCTTGCGAAGGAGGTTGTGGAATTGAACAGAGCCAAGACCTTTTGTCAGCAAATCCGCAAGCTGTCCATGTGAGGGAACATGTAGAGTACGAACCAAACCAGACTGGATTTTCTCTCTAACTATATGACAGTCTATATCGATGTGTTTTGTTCTCTCGTGAAAAACGGGATTGGCAGCTATGTGTAGAGTTGCCTTGTTGTCACAGAACATGAGAGATGGAGATGAATGACCGACATTTAAATCTATGAGGAGTCGTCTTAACCAGATGAGTTCACAACAGGTAGATGCCATGGATCGGTATTCTGCTTCTGCCGAGGATCGAGAAACCGTCTGCTGTTTCTTCGATTTCCACGAAATGAGAGTCTCCGAGGAACACACAGAACCCTGTGACTGAACGACGTGTATCTGAGCAAGCAGCCCAGTCGGCATCACAGAATGCCTTCAAATGTAGCTCAGAGTTGGCCGGGAAAAACAATCCTTGTCCAGAGGTCCCCTTCAAATATCTCAGAACATGATGTGCAGCGTCTAAGTGAGGCTGTTTTGGAGAATCTAAGAACTGACTTAGGACCTGCATGGAGTAAGTTAAATCTGGTCTTGTGATTGTCAAGTAAAGTAGTCGTCCTACTAATCGTCGATATAAGGTAGCATCTGCAATGGGCTCCCCCTCAAATCGACTGAGCTTCAAATTCTGTGTTATAGGACATTTTGCAGGTCTGGCTCCAAGGAAACCAGAATCGGCCAGCACCTCTAAAGCGTATTTGCGTTGACAGAGTGAAATTCCTTTGGCAGACCTGGCTATTTCGAGACCAAGGAAATATTTGAGGATGCCAAGGTCTTTGAGCTTAAACTGCAGATCAAGAATCTTTTTGAACTCATGGATGAACTTGATATCATTCCCAGCAAGAATGATGTCGTCCACGTACACCAAAAGTGCAGTGTATGAGCAGTCTGATTTCTTCACAAACATGGAATAGTCAGCTTTGGATTGTTCAAAACCTTGAGATAAAATGAAAGAGGATAATTTTTCAAACCACTGTCGTGAGGCCTGCTTGAGGCCATAAATGCTTTTGTGAAGACGACAGACGAGAGGTTCACCATTCTCCCCCTGCTGCTCATACCCCGGAGGAAAAGTCATGTAGACTTCCTCATGTAAATCACCGTGGAGAAATGCGTTGTTCACGTCGAGTTGATGAAGATGCCAGTTCTGAGTGGCAGCAACGGCAAGGAGTGTTTTGACTGTAACCAACTTGGCTACTGGAGAGAAAGTCTCCTGATAATCCAAACCAGCTCGTTGGGTATAGCCCTTGGCCACAAGACGGGCCTTCTTTCGTTCTTCAGTGCCATCTGCATGAAACTTGGATTTGTAAACCCATTTACAAGTCACTGGTGTTTTGCCAGGAGGAAGGGAGGTCACAGACC
Source organism: Myrica gale (assembly GCA_963930655.1). Taxonomy (NCBI): domain Eukaryota; kingdom Viridiplantae; phylum Streptophyta; class Magnoliopsida; order Fagales; family Myricaceae; genus Myrica; species Myrica gale. The sequence goes on from OZ005620.1 coordinate 16,603,181, forward strand.
AAGTGTTGTTTCAAACCAAGGCCTGGAATTCTGTATCCATGGCAGCACGCCAAGATGGATGTAATCGAGCCTCATGGTAGTGTTGGGGATCAACAGAAGAGGAAATGGAGAGAGTGAAGGCTCGGTGAGCAGGAGACAGTTTATCATAAGAAAGGAAAGAAGATAAGCAATGATGTGTACCTGAAAATGTTGAAGAAACTGTCTGTGGCATGTCTGATTGATGAGAGGAAGCTGTAGAGGCCAAGAGACAATGGTAATCTTGGAGATAGGTAGGTGGGCGACGAGGACGTGAGGGACGAAGAGGTAAAGGAGGTGGATCAGATGGAGATGGTGAGGATTCTGTTGGTAAGGGAGAGTCGGGTGGATATGTTGTGTCAGGTATAGGGGCAGCAGGAGAAACCGAGGGGTAAAAGGATGGTGGAGAGATGTCTGTTATTGGAAGAGGGCAAAAGATTGAATCATTCGCATGTGGATGAGGTGTATTGCTGGCAGGTTGATTATGAAAAGGAAAGGAGCTTTCGTGAAAAATTACATCACGTGATATAAAGGTCTGTTTGGTCTTTAAGTCATAAAGACGGTATGCTTTCATGCCAGGAGGATAACCAATGAAGATGCACTCCCGAGCTCTGGGATCAAACTTGGAACGAGCACGGTGAAGTGTGGAGGCATAGCAGAGACATCCAAATACCCGAAGGTGAGAGTAAGAAGGTTTGGAAGAAAATAAGATCTCATGGGGTGACTTGTTTGAGAGCAGAGGAGAGGGGATGCGATTGATGATGTAGGTAGCAGTTAAAATGCAATCCCCCCAAAAAATTAATGGCATGTTGGCTTGGAAAAGTAATGCTCGGGCCACATTGAGAAGATGCTGGTGTTTACGCTCCACAACACCATTTTGTTGTGGAGTTTCAACACAACTAAGGTGATGGATGATTCCTTTTGAGGCATAAAATTCTGGAAGGTGAAACTCTAACCCATTGTCAGATCGAATGAACTTGATTTTTGAAGAAAATTGAGTTTCCACAAGGTTGTAAAAGGACTGCAGATGGGTTCGAGTTTGAGATTTTGAGTGCATAAGATATACCCAAGTGGTCTTGCTGAAATCATCAATTATTGTGAGAAAGAAACGTGAGCCATTGACAGAAACAGTGGAGAATGGACCCCAAATGTCACAATGTATTAATTCGAATTTTGAAGTAGATGTGTGTGTGGACAAAGGAAAACACAACCGTCGTTGCTTAGCAAGTGGACAGATTCTACAATGGTTCTGGTGAGAGATGTGAATTTCTGGTACAGATTTATGAAGTAAACTAAGTCTGGAAAAAGAGAGATGCCCGAGTCGTCGATGCCAGAGATCATATTGCTGGTCAGTCGTGGTGGCAAGGGCATTGATACGAGAAGAGTTGATGTTTGGCAAAGCTGAAATGGCAGAATCTGGTTGGAAGTGATAGAGGTCATTCTCAAGCTTCCCCACTCCAATCATCATCCAGGTAGACAGGTCCTGTACAAAACATGAATCAGACAAGAAAATGAGACAACAGTGATGGCTACGAATCAATTTACTGGCAGAGATCAAGTTGAAAGAAAATTCAGGTACGCATAGGACATCTGTGAGGGTGATGGATTTGGAGAGAACCACGGTGCCTATGTGAGTAACTGGAGCTCGTGCACCAGTAGGCAATGTAACAGTAGCATTGACAGTGCCAGTAATAGCAGTGAATTGAGAGAGAGAGCATATGATGTGGTCGGTTGCCCCTGTATCCAAGATCCATCCAGATGATCTGTTAGGGGTAGCTAATGCACTTGTCAAACAAGTACAGATACCTGAAAAACTGGAAGAAGAAGGATGAGCAGCACTGTTGTCTTCCAATTGCAGGTTGCCAACTTGATTCACAGAAGAATTAAATCTGTGTGATGCCATGGTACTGCTATGATTCTGCAATTGTGGCCGCAGCATAGCAAGTATCTGTTGGCACTGATCAGGTGTGATAGTTAGCTGAGAGAGATCTTGAGTTGGAGTATTGGCAGTGGCTGAAGCTTGGTTCACAAGGGGTGAAGTGCCTCTGTTCTTAGTGAAAGTAAAATCTGGTGGGAACCCGTGCAATCTATAGCACTTGTCTTGAGTATGGCCAAGTTTACCACAATGACTACAAGTGGGTTTTGCCTTCTTCACAGCTTGCCCATATCGATTTTGATTTGACTTATAAGCTATATTTGCAGCAGGAATATTATTCACATCATGCCCATGGCTGGAAATCTTGCTAGCAAAAGCAACAGAATCATGATTAGGAGACATTGCAGAGACTTCTCTCTGCCGTTCTTCTTGCAGCACAAGGGAAAAAACTTTGTTAACAGATGGCAAAGGATCCATCAAAAGGATCTGTCCCCGAATGTGAGAGTATGAGTCATCCAAACCCATCAGAAATTGCATGACGTGTTCTTCAGATAAATAAGAGTTTGTTTGTTGAGGTCGATAGTTAGCAAGTTCTTCCCATAGGCCCTTCAACCGAGTATAATATGAGATCACAGAAGCATGGTGTTGTGTGAGAGATGAGATGGTCTTTTGTAGCTGATAAATTCTTGGACCATTGCTTTGGCTGAATCTTTCCTTCAGATCTACCCAAATCTGACATGCTGTGTCCATATAGATGACACTGGTGCTCATCTCTTTGGGAATGGAGTTGACAATCCAAGCTGAGACCACCATATTGCATCTACGCCAGGCAGAGTAATTAGAATCTGTAGAAGCAGGTGCTGAGATAGTGCCATCAACGAAGCCTTCTTTGTTTTTGACACTCAATGCCATGATCATGGATCTGCTCCAAGTGGAGTAGTTATCCTCAGTCAAAATAAAGGAAACAAGCTGTAGACCCGTATTATCTCCATGGTGAAGATAATAGGGACTCCTTATATCTTCAGTGATGTTGGGATGAGATACTTCGCTGCTGGAAGTCATGATAAAAGAAAAACTACTGCTCTGATACCATGTAAAAATCAAGAGCAAAAGAAAAAGAAGCTCAAGCTGACAACAGAGGAATATGAAGAATACGCTAGAATGCGATTCTGTTTTCTCTTGATATTATGACTACAACCAAATCCTCTATATATACACTGAGGAGTAACAGAAAAGAGAGAGAAAAAATAACTAACCTACAGCTAGGCTAGGACACCGGTGAAAAGCTATCCTAATACAAATACACGATAAAGAAAAGAATAACAGAATGTTGTTACACTCGAGTGGCCCTGTACACAGCAGAATACCATACACCAGAGTAGCGTTCCCTTTAACAAAAAGTTGTTGAAATTTGTAAAAAGTTATTGGGATTGGTGAAAAAGTATTGAAATTGATGAAAAAATTATTAGAATTGGTGAAAATGTATTGGAATTGATGAAAAAGTGAGTGAGAAGTTTTTGAAAACTTTCTGAGAACTTAACAAACATAGCCATCGATGGTTCTGGTACTTCTTGATGTTGGGTGATGCATAGTATGATCATAGTAGGAATGGCTCGAAGAGTGATTAAACCAATACGTAAAATTTTTTGACAGATCCCAAATCATTACATGCCAAGAAGATATGGTAAGGAGCACAGGAAAGCCAAAAGAGAGATGAAGGGCAAAAGATTGACACCAGAAATAAAACAGTGATGGGAATGGAGAAATTAATCTCCCGCCCGCAAGTGGATTGGTTCCATAGTGAGAGGTAGCTTGATAGAGGTGGAAAGGAAGAGAAGTATGACAATGGCAAGAGACATAGCCACAACAGGATCAGGATGACTATGAATTAAGGCGACACGGGTGAGGGTGAATGCACCCGATAAAGTTTCTCTGCTCTGAGCAAATAGAAAGAGATTCGGAGAGGTTAAATAGCCACATACCTCAAAGCTTTATGTATGACTACAGTTATATATCCCTCTTATGATACGTTAAAGACAATAAAATCGATCACTGCTTACCATATCGTCGTGACGCAAGAGAAACCACTCCTAAAAGTTTTGAACCCTGGCCTGAAATACGATCCCCACGGGTGCCTTTTAAAATTGGTTGTTAGGGATTCGTTTCCTTGTTTATTAATTCTAGTACGACATATTTAATTGAAGGAGATTAAGGACAGAGAACAGGATGTCGGGAAGCTGGGAAGCCTTTGACATTGGCCGCCTGTTTCCCTGTTCAGGATTTTGTACCAATTTTCTTTCGTAGCTGGCTTGTCCGTATTCCACAATTGCTTGGAATATTAATATATAGGTATGACCGAGATGATTCCACTGTTACGTCTTCGATCAGGTCCGCATGCAAAACTCGTCGCTAATTTCTATATTCGACAGAGATGTGTAGATCACAAAGTATCTATTCTCGTCGAAAAAATGAAATAATGATATATATATATATATATTCAAGTATCGTGTCTTCTTTGCTAATCTTATATTTATGCAGTAAAATTTTCACGCGCTCTCGCTCCCTCTTGGTATATTTACCACAGAAAACAGATCAGACATAGTCTAGTGTAGTCTAGTGTCATGTAGTGGTTTGCCATTTGCTATTTCTAAAGTATTTTAGGCTTTTTAATATGGCAGGATTCCTTTTTTCTACGTTCGAACGTGTTACAATTTTCAACTCAAAGAGACCACATATACATATATATATGAGAAAATGAGAACCTAAAAGAACATGGTGACGGTAACCATGATGACAAAATCAACCAAAATATGAAATACGTTTTGCAAAAAAGAAAAAAAACTATTTACACCTCAAACTACCAAATTTGACCCAATATAACCTAAACATGGCTTATTTTGGCAGTTGTGATTGTGACATATGACCTATTTTTCATTGATTCTAACTGTGAGATTATAACATATGATGCAAAGTTCAAATTAGCTACGAGACCGGTTATTGTGTGAGTGAAGCTATTGTGTGAGTGTGTGAGTGGACGGGTGAGATGACCCGGGTTCATTAATTGACGTAGCATTTTGTCAGCCGTTAGATTTCTCAACTTCTAATCTCATTCGTCCACTCACACACTCACACAATAATTTTTGCCAATTAGCAAGTTTAGTAATTTGGGATGTATATTGAAAAACGTGTAGTATTTTAAACGTTCCAAATATAATTATCCTTAACAAAAAAAACATGTATTTTACTAATAACTTTTTTAGTTAACGATGAAAATTATGCACCTGTCTCATGCCTCGCCCAAAACAGACATCGGAGCAGGTGGAGAGCGCACATAGACTGGCTTGAGCGTACGTAAAACCACCGAGCATGTACAAGTCTCATGCCTTGCCCAAGACAGACGTTGGAGCAGGTGAAGAGCGCACATTGACTGACTCGAGCATACGTAAAAGCTCCGAATATGTGCAAGTACTCCTCCCCCACATACTATTTTAAGTTGTGGAGAGAGTTGTTGAGGATTGAACATGAGCATCCATGCCAGCTGACAGATGGTATCCCAAGTCTCTTCATCCATAGTACTTTCGGGAGCTATAACATGAATTTTAGGTTCCACAGAAGTAACAATTAGGGCAGGAAGTAACACCATGCACGACGAGAAAGTAATTTTTATGTACTAAAACGAAGAATTACAGAATCAGTACATATGAAGCTGCAGTTCAAAGACCAGTACTCTTAAAGGCATAAATGTGTCAACCTCTTGGTTTACGCGTATACGAGATTGTTTTGTAGTGCATGAAGAGAGGGAACGACCAGCGTTCCTTAAATTAGGCTGAGTTCATCTCTCAGATATAACCCGCTTCCTTTACGGGGAAAAATAAATTATCAGTGTCTTGTACGTGTTAAACAGACTTTCACCCCACTGCTGTTTATCGCCATTTTTTTGGGCGCGGATTTGGCGGGACCCACACTCCACCCTCACAGACTGCAGCGTCTCTGCTGCAGTTCGGTAGCAGAGACTCGCCCCATTTTTTTAAGCGCTTTGAGTCAAAAGACTCAAAAGATGAACCTGGAACACGTACTTTAGTATTTTCCTTTCTAAGCGAATAAATATTTTAGTTGAATTCTTACTTGAGTCTTTCCTCTAAGCCCAATAGACCTAAGTTAGCTTCTCCCTATTGCTGTTTTATCTCCCATTTTTCACAATTTTTCAAGGTACTTCGATGTCAAAAGATGGATCTCCAGTCCTTATTTTAATTGATTCCTGGAGTCTGGCTCGTCACTTTGCATAACCTGAGGGCATGTTTTTTTTGGGGCAGGTTTTTTTTCACGCATGCATGAAGTCATGCGGTTGAGTGAATCGAACTCTAGATCACCTTTCCAAGGGAAAGAAATGTCAGTACTCTCATGTTATTTACAAACAAATTAAGCAATAAGTTGAATCAGTGCACTACTTATAAAAAAAAAAGTTGAATCAGTGCACTACCTTTGCAGCAAATTTTATTTTGGTGCTTCCCAGCATCCCATCTCATTGGACTTCAATCTAAGCGAACCCATTTTCTAAATGCCTGCACATACTCAAGCCTTTCCTTTTGAGCCTCAGTTCTAGCTTTCGATGCTCTTAACCTCCTATAAAGATTCTTATGGAGCTTTAGAAACTCACTTTTGTACATCCACTTGTCAGTATACATGCTATGCTGTTTCATATAACCAATGACCTCCATCACTCTCTCTAAGTAACCACCTCGAAGGAAGCTAAGTAGCAAGAACTCATACAGATCTCTGCTTACCACCAGATTTGAACTTTGCATATTCCTCTTAATGTCCCCCCACAGAATTGCAATATCGCAATACATTCCTGCAGAAGAGTATCCACATACCAGACTGGAAAAAGTTTGCTCTGTTGGTTGGATTTTCATCTCTTGCATTCTTCTATATGTATTCAAAGCATCCGTTAACATTTTGGCCTTGCAGAAAAAGTAAATGGAAGAATTGAACTCATAAACTATAGGAGGAACTGTATTCCCTTCCTCTTTCATTTCTTGAACCAAAACCTCCGTGAGTTCTGATTTGATGATCATTGATGCATTAGCATACATGGCATCTTTATTTAGAACTTCTGATAGGCAGGTGGAGATAACCATCTTGATGGAGAAATTTAAAACCAAACCAGCTTTTCTCATTTTTTTCAGCAATGAGTTGGCTTCCCTAAACATCTTTTCCTTGCAGTAGGCTGCAAAGAGTGACAAATACGTATTATAGCTCATGGGAGCTCCAGCGGCTTCCATGTCATCTAATATGTCATGAGCAGTTTCAACCCAACCTAACTTAATGCAAGCATCAATTACATCAGAACACAAAGTGGATCCTCCCACTGAATGGAACTCCTTTTCAATGTTAAACAAAAGTTTCGACAGGTCACTAATCTTTCCACCTCTCTTATATCCATTGATGAGCTTCGCCACAGCCCTGTTACTAATGGAAAGTTTCCCATTCCTAATTATAACTAGTTCTTGTCTACTTCCCAGTTTGAGAACAGAATCCTTCTGCAGCATGACAGGCATAATCTGTATCTGTAACCCAGTCTTGAGGTTGTGAGATCCCATTTGAACACGGCAAGGTATTTGCAGTTTCTTCCCATCTTTTTGAATGGGAAAAGACTCTGGGCGTCCATACATATCCATCACAAGCTCAGCAGCAGCATCAATGTCGTTAAACTTGAAGTGCAAGCTCAACAAACTATCATAGAACTGACGATAATGGCAAATTAATGGAGCTGAAAGTCGACCAATGTGGTCTTTAAATTTCTTCAGCTCCTCCCTCTGACCGTTCATCTCATGGATCTGGGCAATTAGATTGATTGAGTGTGCATCAGCAACAATTCCTGTCTGTGGCATCAATTCCATGACCAGTTGGCCTTTGAAAGATAATTTAAACCTCACACAAGCATCAAGCACCAGATTAAGGATCATTGTATCAGGTTTTATCAGCTTTGCACGATAGCTTCTTTTTGCATTTAAGCATCGGAAGGACTCACAAATCTGAACCAAGACATTTGAGGCAATGCATGTCCCAATCTCTGTCTTCACCATATGCAGAATAACCAACCATAATATGTTCATTGGAGGAAAATCTTCTCCCTCCAGCATCAATCTAAGAATCATTGAGGAGGGATAGGCATTTGAGATCTTGCTAAAGAGAGGGACAGCTTAGTTAGCACATCTGGCTGAAGTATAACTGATTTCTCTTTCAGAATTACCATAACTAAATCACATGCTTTTTGTCGCCAACAGCGCTCGGACGAATAAGAAAGTTCAGCGATCAGCTTGCTCAGAAGAGTATCCTTAGGAAAGCCATACAAGCTTTTAAAATCATTAAAAGATACCCAAGCTTCATCCATTTGGTGATCCTTCAAGGCAGTTTCAAGTTTTCTCAGAAGAACTACACAAGAGGAACCTTCCCAACATATTGTTACACATCCGATCTAAGAAGTCCAGATCTAAGAGGGTTAGAGTTTGGGAAGATACGAGGTGGAGAAGGAGAAGGTTCGAGATGAGTTAGGAGAGGCTGTGATGTACGTAAAGGGCTGGCTGCTTAGTTAAATGGTGGAATGGGCTGGAGCGGTGCAGAGATGGGCTTAGTTGAATGGTGGAATGGGCTGGAGCGGTGCAGGGATGGATTAGAAGCCCATTAGTCAAAGTTAGTCAGTTGCAGTGTGGGCTGGGCTGTAGCCCATGGACTTCCAGAATTTTAGGAATTCTGTTACGTTTGTTCTAGAATCTTTTACGGTTTAGTTTGTTTTACGTATTGAAAGGGTACTCTTCGCCCCTGCGTGGGTTTATGGAGAATCAAGTTACCTTCTAGAATTTTTCCTGCTTCCTTTCAATTTCTCAGGAGGTTGCCAACCTCGAATTGGCTAGATCTATCTAAAAACTTACTTGAATCATTATCATCTTCCATTACACAAGTTTTCATAATTCCATTTATCACAAATTTACAAACCGATTGTTACATTTGGTATCAGAGGCTTTGTCCAACAATGGTGGATACACGTTACAAGGAGGTAGTCGAGCAAATGAACCTGTTGAAGAGAGATCAAGATGATCAGCGAGATACATTGCATGGAATAGAACAACAGATCTCTAATCTTACCATCAACATGCAGCTTCTGCTCAAAGGCAAGGATAAGGAGAATGACCAAGAGGAGTCGCTTTCAGGCCCCAATTACAGCACACCACCTGGCAGAAATGGAGCTGGAGGAAGTGGAGGTGGAGGATTTTCCGATTCAGGAATGCCTTATAGGTCAGTCAAGCTTGAATTTCCTAAGTTTGATGGGACAGATCCTAGTGGATGGTTGTATAAATCTACCCAGTTTTTTAACTACCACCAAACACCCCTCACTCATCGCTTATTATTAGCATCTTACCACATGGAAGGGCAGGCATTAATTTGGTTTCAAGATCTGGAGGATTCAGGAGTTTTAAAGAGTTGGGAGGTATTTGTTCAAGCTCTATTAATGAGATTTGGACCTAGTGCCTATGATGACCCGATGGAAATGCTCACTAGGCTAAGACAAACCTCTAGTGTTGAGGTCTATAAGGGCCAGTTTGAGGCTTTGTCCAATAGACTCCGTGGGTTATCTGAGAATTATAAGTTGAGTTGTTTTTTAAGTGGACTCAAGGATGAGATAAGACTCCCAGTGAGAATGTTTAATCCCCTCAACCTGATTACAGCCTATGGCCTAGCCAAAATCCAAGAAGAACATGTGTTGTTGGCTAGAAAATCCACCCGAGGCTTATTACCCACCCCACCATCCCAAAACCAACACATTACCCATCATTCCCCTACTCACCAACCACAACACAACCAAAACATTACCCCACATTCATCCACCTACAACCAGCAGCCCAAAAAGACTTTTCCCCTCCAGAAATTAACACCATACCAAATGAAAGAAAGAAGAGAGAAAGGATTGTGCTACAATTGTGATGAGAAATGGTCAACCAAACATGTTTGTAAGAACCCCAAGTTATTCATAATGGAGGGGTTAGATCCGGGTGATTCCACTGACACTACTGCTGAAGAAATGAGAAGTGAGGAGGAAGAAGAAGTTCTAGAAATGATTGAAACAGAACCAGAGATATCCTTGCATGCTTTGACTGGATCTTTGAATCCTAAGACTATGAGGGTGGTGGGCAAGGTGGGAGGGCAGCAGGTGGTAATCTTAATTGATTCGGGAAGTACTCACAATTTCTTGGACCCTTCGATAGTAAAAAAGGGACAACTCAAGACTGAAAAAAGGGAGGAGCTAAGGGTGAGGGTGGCCAATGGAGAATTGCTGACTAGTGAAGGAAGAAGTGCTGGGTTGAGGATTACCATACAAGGCAATTGTTTTTTGACTGACACTTACGTCCTGTCATTGGCTGGATGTGATATGGTTTTGGGGGTATATTGGCTACGGATGTTAGGGCAAATATTGTGGAACTTCTCTGATTTAACTATGGCATTTACTTTAGATGGTAAAAATATTCAGCTGCAAGGAATGACTCCTACAAAGCTCATGGAGGGCAGGGAGTTGTCTCAAGTTAGAAAAGCTGGTAAAAAGGGCATTATTTTACAGCTTATGGAGCCAATGGAGTTAACCCCAGCTGAGGTAGCTCCTGAAATGGATTGTTTGTTGAAACAGTTTGCTGATACATTTGAGGAACCTACGGGTCTTCCACCCACAAGGATTCAAGATCATGCCATTATCCTAAAGGAAGGTACAACTCCTATTTCAGTCAGGCCTTACCGGTACCCCTATTTTCAGAAAGAGGAGATTGAGAAAATTGTCAGGGACTTGCTGAAAACGGGGGTTATCAGATTGAGTCAAAGCCCCTTTTCATCCCCTGTTTTGCTAGTTAGGAAGGCTGATGGCACATGGAGGATGTGTGTGGATTATAGGGCTTTGAATAAGGAAACCATCAAGGATAAGTTTCCTATTCCTGTGGTCGATGAATTATTGGATGAGCTTCATGGAGCTAGATTTTTTTCTAAACTCGATTTGAGGTCGGGTTATCATCAAATCAGGGTCAAACCTGAGGACACCCCTAAAACAGCTTTTAGGACTCATGAGGGCCACTATGAGTTTCTCGTTATGCCTTTTGGCTTAACTAATGCCCCTTCTACTTTCCAAAGTCTTATGAATGAGGTTTTCAGACCTTTCCTAAGGAAATTCCTACTGGTTTTATTTGATGACATTCTTATCTACAGTCGAACCTGGGCAGAGCATGTGCAGCATTTGAAACTGACTCTAGAAACCCTAAGACAACATCAGTTGTATGCCAAGAAGTCTAAATGCAGATTTGGGTGTTGTGAGGTGGATTACTTAGGCCACATAGTCTCTGAGATGGGAGTAAGGGCAGACCCTTCTAAGATTAAATCTATGATAGATTGACCCATTCCTACAAGTCTAAAGTCCTTGAGAGGATTTCTTGGGTTGACTGGATATTATCGGAAATTCATAAAAGGATATGGGACAATTGCAAGTCCCTTGACTGCACTCCTTAAGAAAAATGCATTTGGGTGGACCTCTGCAGCTACTGAGGCCTTCCAAAATCTCAAGGCTGCAGTGACTGAACCACCCGAGTTGGCCTTACCCGACTTCTCTAAACCTTTTGTGTTGGAATGTGATGCAAGTGGGTTGGGTATTGGGGCTGTCCTCATGCAGAATGGGAAGCCTATTGCTTATTTCAGTCAAGCTCTTAAGGGTAAAAATGCAGCTATGTCTACATATGAAAAGGAGCTGCTAGCAGTAGTGTCAGCAGTCCAAAAATGGCGACCTTACCTAATTGGGCAGAGTTTCACAGTTCGGACAGACCAACAAAGTCTCAAATATCTTCTTGAGCAGAAGATTGGTACCCCCTTCCAACAAAAATGGTTAACTAAATTACTTGGTTATGATTTCAGGGTGGAGTACAAGAAGGGAAAGGAAAATAAAGTTGCTGATGCCCTGTCAAGAAAGGAAGAAGTGGTGCCTTCTCTATCAGCCCTATCCTTTCCTACAGCTAATTGGTTGGGGGAGCTAAGAGAAAGCTATCAAGAAGAATTCAGCAAGGAGTTGCTGGCCAAATGGGAGAGAGGTGAATTGGACCCCGTGAAGTACAACTTCAAAAATGGGTTGTTGTCTTATCAAGCTAGATTATATGTGGGTGCACATACCAATTTCAGAGATCTAGTTATACAGCAAGCTCATGATTCACCCATTGGAGGACACTCGGGGTATGATAAAACATTACATCGACTTCGCAGAGATTTCTATTGGCCACATATGAAACAACACCTCAAACAATATATCAGAGAATGCAATATATGCCAGCAAGTTAAACATGAGAATGTTGCTCCTGGGGGTTTGCTACAACCCTTACCAGTGCCAGACCGTGTTTGGACTCATATCACCATGGATTTTGTGGAAGGTTTGCCACTTTCTCAGGGTTATTCTGTTCTCTATGTGGTTGTGGATAGATTATCTAAATACTCTCATTTCATACCTCTTTCACACCCTTACACAGCTTCTAAAGTTGCCATGTTGTTCATGACTCATATCTTTAAGCTACATGGTCTACCTCAGTCAATTATTTCAGATCGAGACCCTACATTCACAAGTAATTTTTGGAAGGCATTGTTCAAGGCACAAGGTACCACACTTGCCTATAGCACTGCATACCACCCACAGACGGATGGGCAGACTGAGATAGTGAATAAGTGCCTAGAGAATTATCTAAGGTGCTTCGTGGGTGATAGGCCGAGAGACTGGTCTCAATGGGTGTCACTTGCAGAATGGTGTTATAACACTAATTTCCATGCAGCAACAAAATTAACTCCCTATGAAATTGTATATGGACAAGCACCCCCTCCACTCTTACCATACGAAGCAGGCACAACACAAGTGGCAACAGTGGATGCAGCTTTGCGCTCTCGGGATCAGACCATGCAATTATTGAAAGAAAATTTGGTTAGAGCTCAGAGTCGTATGAAGCATTATGCAGATCTAAAACGAAGTGAAAGAACATTTGATGTGGGGGACTGGGTATACCTGAGGTTACAGCCGTATAGACAATCCTCGGTGAGTCAACGCCGAAATCTTAAGCTTGCTCCACGGTTTTATGGCCCCTTTCAGATTGAAGCTCGGATCGGCGAGGTGGCATACAAACTCCATCTTCCCTCAGATGCTAGGGTTCATCCCATCTTTCATGTTTCGCAGCTGAAAAAGAAGATAGGAACTCGCTGTGTTCCACTCCCTTCTTTGCCTCCTGTTGACTCCCATGGGGTTTTTCAGCCAGAGCCCCATGCCATACTAGAACGGAGGGTGCGTCGTCGAGGACAACTACCAGTCACTGAGGTGTTGATTCACTGGTCGGGGCAGGGGATTGAAGATGCTACTTGGGAGCTCTTGCAGTCTATGCGTCTTCAATTTCCACACCTTGTGGACAAGGTGCTTTGAAGGGGAGGGCTATGTTACACATCCGATCTAAGAAGTTCAGATCTAAGAGGGTTAGAGTTTGGGAAGATACGAGGTGGAGAAGGAGAAGGTTCGAGATGAGTTAGGAGAGGCTGTGATGTACGTAAAGGGCTGGCTGCTTAGTTAAATGGTGGAATGGGCTGGAGCGGTGCAGAGATGGGCTTAGTTGAATGGTGGAATGGGCTGGAGCGGTGCAGGGATGGATTAGAAGCCCATTAGTCAAAGTTAGTCAGTTGCAGTGTGGGCTGGGCTGTAGCCCATGGACTTCCAGAATTTTAGGAATTCTGTTACGTTTGTTCTAGAATCTTTTACGGTTTAGTTTGTTTTACGTATTGAAAGGGTACTCTTCGCCCCTGCGTGGGTTTATGGAGAATCAAGTTACCTTCTAGAATTTTTCCTGCTTCCTTTCAATTTCTCAGGAGGTTGCCAACCTCGAATTGGCTAGATCTATCTAAAAACTTACTTGAATCATTATCATCTTCCATTACACAAGTTTTCATAATTCCATTTATCACAAATTTACAAACCGATTGTTACACATATTCTTTCAGGTTGAATGCTCGTAGAAATCTTCCGAAGAAATGGGTTCCAATAGTATTGATAGTATACACCCAATACATGAGGGATGACAATATTTTCTCTAGCACTGAATACTGTGCCAAAACATGATATAACCAGAGTCCGATTACTAGCTGCAGTCCCTCGGTACCCCAATAAAAAGCTCTTGATGATGCCGGGATGCATCCAAATTTCTTTGGTCAATGCAAGTGCCATTTACACATATCGTTATGACCACAACACCAATAAAGTACCGAACTTTAGATATATCGTCATTGGAAGATCCACATGCTGTACTAAGGCTAACCTTAGGCCAGTAACTTATCAAGCCCCAAGTTGTCACATTTGCATCTTTAGCATGCATAGTGGAACTCAAGAATGCAAGATGATAGGCAAGAAGGTACCGCCATAATTTCCAACAAAGCATCATCTGTTAAAAAACTTAACTCAATGAGACAGATAAGATTTTGAAACTACAAACACAATCTGAAGTCAAAACAAGTTAGCTAAAATTGCATCACAACATGTCACCACCAGGCACCAGGGACGGTAACAACTTAGCTGAACTTCAAAAGAACAACAATAATAAAATGGTAATAATCATAGAAACCCTTGAAGAACTCATTTTTTCCCTTCTTCGACCTTATTCTAGGTTCTAATCATAAGTCATTACAATCAGTTAATCTCTTACAAAACCATGCACAATTCACCTAAATTAAGATGAAACAACCAGAAATTGCATTAAACCATATCAAAATAAACAACGAAATTATAACTTTGATAAAAAAAATCCAAACTGCGGATTCAGACATTGGAATGCTAAGAAAATTTCAACGCCGCAAACTGCACAAAATTTGTTAACAGAATCTTCTAGTCCGTCGCAAGCCCCTACCGATCAACTTTGTGGAAGTCCCTTATTCTCAAATTGAAGACCACTCTGTCGTCCAGTTTCACAAAGAAGAAAAGTTGATAAAGGAAAAAGCAGATTTCAAAGAAGTATTCTAATTGGAAAAAAAAAACTCCAACGAGGAAAAAAGTCGTTTGAATCTTCTGAAAGAACTAACCAAGAACTTGATTCAAGAAACGTGGCCGTGGAGACATTTCTTCGGAAGACGACTTTGCGTTAAAAAGGAGCAAAACGGGTTGGGTCCAATAGTAAGTTGACAGCCTGTATGATTGTTCCACTTCCAATCCAGTGTGAAACTAAAGTCCATGCCCAAACGCTAAACAGCATCCGCCCCAGCCCGCCAGAATTCAACCAGCGTCGCTTCAGATTCGGTTCCGCCCAGTTAAACCACTTCAATAATCCCAACAGTTTTTCGCGCGCAGAATCTTCATTTCAAGCCCGATTTCGGTCAAACAAGAGCCGTCACGAAGCTTTTTTCAGAGAGGGAAGGAAAGTAGCAGGTTCTTAACACCACCGTAGTATTATAATCGGGCACGTATTTACAAAAATAAGGCTCGTTTTTATTAATTGAATATTGTGCTTTCGGTGACACAGTTTTGCATTACTTCCTATTTGTTGTGTAGCACAATAATAATAATAATAATAGTTATAAAGTTGTATTCATTTCTTCACTAGCCAGTTTTAAATTTTTTTTAGGGTTAATTATAGTTTTTCTCATCGAACTAGCGTCTCATTCTTAAAACTCTTTTTAAACTATGACTCGTTACAACTCATCCTCTCGATCTATATTTACCATTACGATTCAGTCTCTTACCCATATTTTTTCATTTTGTGAGACATTTTGGCCTTCTTTGCACAAAATACCAATCACCCACCCCGGTACTTTTTCAAATTCAATGTCATTCCAAACAGAAAATCAAATTTTGACAAATTTGCATTAAGAGGCAAAACCACAATTTTCTCGAGCTAGATGGGAAATAGAAAGACAATTTAGTATTTTTTGTATAAATCCCATGTGTTGCTCATCACAACGTGAAATCTAGGTAGATGACTGAATTATAACGGTAAACGAAAATTGAAGGGGTGAATTGCAATTAGTTATAATTGATGAGAGTATGATGCTAAGAAAATTATAATTAACTCTTTAATTAAATAAAGGGATGCAAGATGCGAATAATAACTGTTTTGGAAAAAGAATCGACGAGTTTCCTCTTTTCTGGGTTCAGCGCTTCAGTAATTGGCATTAGCAGTTGTCCCTTTACACGAGGAAACATGGGTGAACGATGGATAAGTCCAATTGGCAGTTCAGACCAATAGCCTGACGCCCGAAGAGTCTCCTTGCTTTGAGCTACTCCTGAAAGAACCAATTCCTTGATTGAAAGACTTCTCTGGTGCTTCTTTCCATCTAACCTGTCTTTTCTTCTCATTTTAAAGGGAAAGGCCACAAATATCGTTCAGTGAACAACTTTGGAAAAGCAAGAATCATATTTTATGAAAAGAAAAAGACCAAAACTATTTCATCAAACCTTTAGAAAATCTGCTCGCAGTACCATTTCTACAGATCTTCAACCATTGAACTGAGGGGGGACAACCTCGCTTTCTCATTTACAACTCCAATTTCATATTATCAAAAAACAAATTGGCCACAAATTCCCAATTAGAGTAGTGTATTACAATTGCTTGGGACGGCTAACTTTATGCCTGCTACTACCCATCTTCCGCGTATATAGCTCCTGCACCACATCAACCTACTCTTTCACAACAATAGTAAAGAATCTTTCTTTTTTCCCCTCAAATTGTTTAGTTCAACTTGAAATATATCTACCACACCTGCAGCATAATGTTCCTATGCTATTTCGCTACTTACGTAGCAATCTCATCAACCTCAGAATTAAACACAAAACTTGGAAATGTTGTGGTTATATCCCTGCATTTAGTTCAGAATTATTAGCTGATGATATTTCTAGAATTTTTTTCGGTAAGAGCAACATGAACAAGAAACTAATAATGCATCTCTTACCTTAGATAAGGGAGGGTCATGATCTTTAATAAAGATGGGTTCTTGTTAACAAAGTTATGCCACTCAGATTTGTCTATCTTCCCATCTCTGTCCACATCAGCTTCCACAAAAGTCTGTCCACAAACATTAAGAGCCCAAAAGGTGAACTGCTATTTGTGTTGTTGCAAAGAAACAGAAAAAGTGAAAGCAATTCATTCTATGGAATAAAAAGCCTACCAAATCACACTGTAGAATAGTTTATATTTACTTTTCGCTGAAAAGGGGAAGATGGAAAAGAGCCAGGTTTCCAGAGTTTGAACTAGGGGCAGTCTAGAATGGGCTTAAATTCTTTCCTTGCGAACTGATTATACCTCATGATGTGGGATGTTAGCAACAACTCACCTTGTCCAGTATTATTTCAATGGTCTCATCAGGTAACTTCATTTCAGATTCACAAAGAAGCGCAATTAACATCTGCTTGACCTGCCAAAATCACAGATATGAATCCGTTATTCACATTATGACCAACCATACAAGAAAGAAGAATGTCCCAAATTTGCATTCACAAAAACAACCAATGTCATTGTACAACCACCAACATACCTCTTGGCGTTCAATATAGCCCGTACTATCTAAATCGTACAGCTTAAATGAAACTGCAAAACACAAGCCAAACCTGATTGTTCAGTAGGAATATGTGACATCTATGATACCCTGAGGAAATGAATGGCACTATGGAATACAACAGTGAACTTTTAAATTGAAGGTAAATATATCTACCCTTGCAACTTACAGTCAATTTTATCTTCTTGAGGAGCATTGGGATGAAAGACATTAAGTGATCTTACAAAGTCACCAAAATCAATGACTCCCTTCCTCTTAACATCAAACAAATCAAAGATCTGCAGTTCAAGTACCACAATCTCAAAACAAAGACAACAATTGAAAGGAGACAGTACAGCGAGAAGCAGAAGAAAGAACAATATTTTTTTATGGAAGAAAGAACCCATGTGTCTAAAAAATGGACCACAACAACCGGTATGTTCAAAATTGTACCCCAAGGACTGGTTTATTAAAAGCCAATACCACATTAATTGTATCACTAATTGAGCCTAAAAAAAAAGCAATAAGGTTCACACTGATGTTATCATTTTTTTCCTCTTCTTCGATACCATATATTTCTTTCTCTTCTCCTTCTATGGGAGAGGAGGAGTGGCTATTATCCATTTCAACTAATTGAAAACAAAACGCAGGGTTTATGATGTATATATCCCGTCGTATGTAGGATAAGATTATGTAGAGAATTTATATATGCTTTAAAGTCCAATACTACCCATCACTGTTTAATACTAAGAGGCTAGTGTAAGCTCACTAATCTCCATCTAGACTTTTGTACAAAAATTCATAAAAAAAGATATAATACCCGATTTGCAAAAAGATTCTCTTTCTTTCTGTTCTTGAAGAGTGCCAGCTGAAATTCTTCCTGCATATACAACAGAAAAACAGGCAGTGTCAAATTTTGACTAAGAGCTGCATATCACATACATAGAAGAATTCCACCATAGACCGTAAAATATTGGAAGCAATATTATGAAGGCCAAACCCCTGTCACCATCAATATAATTGGAACAGGATATGTGAGCATGAAACATGATTAAAATGCCCATGGCTTAACTTTGAAGGAAACATCAATTCCAGAAACAGGTTAACTGACTTCACAAGTCCCTTGCTGTCCAAATAAGATGGGTGCAGAACAACACATGCAACCTTAGGAGTACTTAAGAAATGTTCAAAACGAAAGGGAATTACAATATCAAAATGAAAGCAGGATAAAAAAGAAACAACAACATTGTATGCAATGTAACATGACAGATGAACTGATTAAGAGGGGAGGCCTTGGATACAAGCAGAAACATGCCTTACTTATCAACCCATCATCAACCACAGAACTGCTGATGCTCTTGAAAAGCTCAAAAAGTGCTTCAACTTCGCTAACACTGACTGGGGAATCATAAAAGGTCCACAGGATTAAAACAGTTAAACCAAGAAGAGAATGCTCAAATTAGCATCACTTTATTGACATTCAAAATGGGAGTAATAACGAGATGGATGAAAAGATGTTGCTCAGATCTAACAATTGTGCTCCATTCAGAGGATCATAGTACAATTAAGGCAGATAGGTCTGTTTATTTCTTTTCTGAGGGGGCCCGGCATCTCTCAGTTTCAAGATGATGGTTGAACTTATGAATTATCCACTTTTCCCCAGATGTATCAGGCACAAGACAATTTAAATACAAAAAATAAATTGGAGCTCTCTAGTCCTTTTTGTACTACTAAAGGAGGCAAAATCTTAAAGCCTACAACCAACAACACCGGGGTAAAACAAAACTTATATTGTAGTAAATTCAACACATAACAGTCAAATATTCCACAGTGCTGGCATGGAATGCCATAACAAGTTACAGAGCTTAGTTTTTATCAGAAAATAACAAAAAGGGAGGACCGAGCTAAATTAACATTCACAGTGGCCATCTTCTGGCTGGTGTTCTATTTGCTTACCAGACTTGGATAAGTCTATTTAACATGACTTCCAATGCCAAAGTCTGAATCACCACATTTTGAGCCTTTCTGGCATTCCAAACACCCGAAGGATGATCTATAAATATACCAGTTGTGACCTCATATATGGGGCTTTATTCTATTGTTTTCCAAATTTCTATCTTTTCTCAACAGAGATTTCATAGAGTAAAACATGCACCCAGCTGTAGAACTAAGTAGTTTAGACTATGCGCACATACATGTCTACAGGCGTATTTTGCTTGAAAAATCTTGCTGATATACTTACAAGCCGTTTGGGACGCCAGAATAACTGGATCCTCATGTCCAGGAACCCGCCTTCTTCCTTTAGACTGGAAACAGCCCATTTATGGAGGAGGAAGCAGCGCTGCTACCGGATAAGCGCGCCTAGGCTATGGCCTCACTACAATATATCAGCGAAACCATCTTAAACTTGCAATTTCAAATCCAAATTCAAGCACCGGCATGCGAAAGAAAAATTATTAGTCAATTAATTGATCCAGGCTACATATATATATATTCACCATTTCGAAACTAGTTCCCACAAACAAATGCAAAAATCGAAATTTGAGAACAAAAATCTTCGGTCATAGAAAATCGAAAGTTCAATATAACCATTCAAATGAAGCCTCCTTGCAAGATTCAAAGGGAATAAATTTTATTTTTACTCTATTAGTAAAGCAAATAGTCGAACTGACTCAATCAAGTACATTTGAGCTTCTTGGATCCAGTGAATACAGATACCGAAACAACAGGATTATCATAACAAATATTTCAAAGCAAACACATCGGATACCTCCACATGCAAGCAAACATCAGATTACATTCAAGAAAGATAAACTGAACCAAAATCCTGATACCTAACTTGAAAACCCGCATAAATCCGGGTAAACCATCACAGAAAAGTAAATTATGATGCATGAGACAAAATCACAAAAATCATCACAAGCAATTGACCCCAGGAAAAAAAAAAAGCGAAAGCGAAAGAAGAGAAACTTACCGGCCATAAATTGGCCGGGAATTCGGATTTTCCTGGGAGTTCTACAGAGAGCGAGGTTTAAGAGAGAGAGCGTGCGCGTTGTGGGGACTAGAACTTTTTTGCCAGAGAGGATTGGACAGCTGAAAAAGAGTTCGAAGTTCGACGATCGCGAGAAATTCACGGCTGATTTGATTGAAAGAGACTGTTCCACACAAAAGTCTGTAGCGAAGTTGGAAACGCCGACGCCAGTAGCAAAAATATAGGAGGAGGGTGGAGGTCACGCTCTCTCTCTCTCTGAGCGAGCTAAGGAAACTTTGAACATTGTCCTTTTGTCTTTCAGAATATTCCTTCATCGTATTGTTTATAGTCCATTAAAATCACAACCATCCATTTAATCCGTTAATTTTCAGCCTTAATTCACACTGCTTATAGCTTATGTAATTAAATAAATGTGGCCTACAAATAATTTTAGATTTTAGGTTCTAAATTTATTTATTTTTCATTAGAATTAAGATGATAATTGAATGATGGGTGGACATGAGACAAGAGCTAATATGAACATAAATAAAATATTTAAATAATCTAGTTGTTTAATTTTAACTTCAAATGATAAATAATAAAGTAGCTAAATTTAAAATATTTTCCTTGAATTGACTTGTAGGGTGCATTAGATATAAAAGTAAGCGATATATACTCTTAATTAAGACATTAAAAAAGGGTGAAATGTATTCAAACGCGTGTTTTCTTCTTATTCCTACTAAGAGTGATCATTAAGAATCAAATCTCAGTTTGAATAGATCTTTTTATTGTCATTTGAACTGATCTTTCTTATTAATATATTAGTTTAATTAGTCTTAGAAGACTAATAGATTTTTCTTCTTCTAAATTAAGTTGATACTCGAGTTCTAAACTAAGGCGATGTTTGGCTAGAAAAAGCTTTAAGAATTTTAAATTTGTAAGAGAAAATGGTTGAGTTTTGACTTTTATAAGGGTTTGTATAACAGTTGGTAAAAACTTCAAGAATGTGTTTAATTGTAAAATGATTTTTAGTAGAATTTGTTAAAAATTAAAGAAAGATAAAATTTTATGAATTTTGTTTAATGAAAAAGTGATGGAGTTTGTTAAAAAGTAAGGAGGGCGAATATTTGATGTAATTTTTTTTAATGAAAAAATATTGAAGTTTGTATGAAAGTGTTGTAAAAATTTTAAAATTTTAATGTTTTATTGTAAAAAATTTGAGTTTTTGAAGAAGTTTCATAATAAGTTGAAAGTATTTAGTTTCAAAACATCTTCTTAAGAGGGATAATACAATATTATCTCTATAAACAATATCATTTTGAGTCAACACTTGTGGTACTGAGCTAGATCTAGAATGTAGAAGCATTATGATATTTACTATATGCCTCTTGCCAAGAGAAAAGTAGTTGGTATCCAAAAATACCCTATTCGTTACTTAAAAAAACACCTTGGATATTACATATCCAAAGCATTATATTTTTCCCTCAATCAATCACTACAAATCCCACTTTAATTGAAAGAGTTTGGCTACAGGAGTTCCGATCCGGAAGAATGAGATCGTTTGCGAAAATCCATAAGAAGAACCCAAATTTGAGGTAGTGACTGCACAGAGAGGGTGATTATTCGTATTATTACATTGGGTTGTCATGATCAACAAAGATTTTTGCTGGTGTCTGAGGGTTGTTCAACAAATGAGTTTCTCAAGTGTCTAACATTTGACTTGTCAGCAAAGGGGCAACTTTGCTAGTGTTTGAATAACTGTTTGTAAAAGTTTTCTTCTTAATAGATTTCAAGTGACACTAATAGCCACATTGATTTATGTTTTGAAATCTGTTTCAAAAGTTTTCAATTTCCTCAACAACGTCTATATGTGTGATTGGATGATTGAAGTTTGATTCTTTTTTTTACATATTATTTTGTTGATTGAAGTAGTATATGTTGGAATTTAGACTCAATATTAAATTATCACATAAAATTTTAATTAGAGTAATTACTATTCACCCCTAGATGCCAGTTGGGTCTAAACATTTTTCACATATGATGCAGGACAAGTAATCTCATGTGTCAAACAAAACAATAGCAGTAACCTTGAAGTTGTCTTTTTAATTCCAATTTCTTGCCTATATAAAAGGGTATATATATAATATATTCTGTATGACATCTTCATTTAGAAATTCAAAGTAATATTTCAGTTATATTCAAGTGATTTATTTTGTTTATTTGATTAATTTCCTTTTTTATATTTAATTTATTTGACGAATTTCAGATCTAAACGGGTTCAACTTTTTGTTTAGCTCTTTTCTTTTCTCTATATCTTCTATTGCATCCGAATAGAGGGTAGTGATAATAAACACCAACTTTCTAAGGTCATGTCTGCACATCTGAATTTTAGTCCAAATTCTAAATCTCAAACATTACTAACTCAAAATTTTTGTTAAGAAATTTTTCACTTTTTTATTTTCACACCCACAATAATTTTCCTTCTCCTTTTGTTTTAATTTTAAAAAGATTTAAAAAACTGCAAAATCATATATATTTTTTCTAGCAAATCATTATTTAACATCACGGTAAACATAAAAGATCTACTCAAATTATCAATCTCTTTAGTTTTTCACCAACTGTTATAAAACTCTAAAAATTTTCAACATTTCTAAAACGTACATTAAAATTTTTACTACTTGACAACATCTAATAAAAATTCAATCCACCTCAATTTTCACAATACCACCAAATTTCTCTGGAAATTAAAAATTAATTGAATTTAATTTAAAGGTTAATGACCTTTTGAGTTGGGTTTTATACCCTTTTAAAAACTAGTCCCCCAGTTTTACACTTTAGTCATCAAGAGTCCTTGAATTTTTTAATTTTATGAATAAAGTCATCATGACTCCTTCCGTTACTCTCAACTCTCAAGTACAATCATCTAACGGGCCCTACACGCCAGACCCAATTGGAAACATACATGCTTATAATTTTTTCAGAAGTGCACACATATCAAAACCTAATTGGTCGTAACATGTATTACCGTTAAGTGACTGGACTTAAAACTAAGGAAGGAGACTGAATGATTTTTTTTTTGACAAAACGAACAAACTCAGGACGTGCTGATGATCTTATTGAAAACTAGAGGACCATTTTTAAAAAGTACCCATAAATGCAAAAAAAGTGTTTAATCCTTAATTTAGTCCTTTCAATACATGCCGGGGCCTAAATAAATATTATTAAAACAAAATGATGTAAAACTTTTAGAGCTTGGTCGTGATGATTTTCACTTGATCTGCTCAATGCAGAGTACTGCCATAAGAGGAAGAAGTTTCGTGGGAATTAAGAAAATAACCAATATCACTCCGTAAGAAGTTTTGTATTTTTCCCGGCCTGATGTAAACTGATAAGATATAAAAAAAAACATAATATAATTTACTTGCCCAAGAATGATGCTAGTAGCAAATATGGGAAACCCACGAGATGCTTGACCTTCAGGCATGTTTGGACAAACCCTAGATTGAGGACAGAAACAACAATAAATAAAGGTAAATTTCATGTATATATATATTTTTTCCTTTTGCCTGTCAGCTAGGAGTATATAGTAATATATATATATTTTCCTTTTTGACTGTCAGCTAGGAATATATATAGTTGCAATTTTTTTCTTTTCAATCATTAAAAGATTATGACTTAACTACCATATCTAGGGGTGGTTAACGGTAGTGTAGGTGACAGTTTGACAAAAATCGTCACCGCAATTGACGGAATCATATAATTGACACCGTCACCGCACCGCTAAGGCACAATAACCGCTCTTGCCGGTGACGGTATTAACGGTAACGGTTATACGCTAACCGCTTAAACCATATAACCGTTGTGCAAAAAAAAAGCTTTTTCCTTGAGTTTTTTCATTTTTTTCACTGTTTTAGGCTGTTTAAATTTTCAACATAATATCATAATCAATAATCATATCAAATGGACAAATATCATAACATATTCAAATATAATATCATAATCATTAACAATCATAACAAATATAAAGTTGTCTAAAAGTATAACATAATATCATATTCAAACATAAAGACTAAAGTCTAATAAAAGTGTCAAACAATGTGACATAAACCAATTAACATATTCCAACAAAAGCCCAACAAAAAGTATGTCACATAATCAATAATCATCTCAAGTCTCAACTAGGGGTGGTTAACGGTAGTGTAGGTGACGGTTTGACAAAAACCGTTGTCAAACCGTCACCGTCACCGCAATTGACGGAATCACATATTTGACACCGTCACCGCACCGCTAAGGCAGAATAACCGTCTTTACCGGTAATGGTACCGGTAGCGGTAACGGTTTTAGCGGTTAAAACGGTAATCGCCGGTGCAAATGAACACTCCTAACCATATCGACATTTAATAATTTAGTCTTTGGAAAATAATTATGATCGAATTGATCTATGTGGTCTATTTTTTAAACATATGAGTCCTTTCCATTAAAAATTAGGCGATTAATAGAATATTAATATGGAATCGAGGTAGGGATGTCCCTTGTCCAAGTCAAATAGAATATCTCGGATTTTATCTCTGCTAGTGGACTAATGATTGGTAGACGAAAAAACCATATAGATGTCTAAAAGATGGACCACAGAGAGTTAGAGATCAATCTGTTCAAAATTGTACTCTCGTGACTGATTATTAAAAGTTAATACTGCCGAGGAGAAACATTTCAATTAATCACATAATTTGGATGGTTGATCGCTTAAATGGTAAGATTTATGAGGAATATTTTAAGGTGAAATTCTCTCCAACTTTATGCTATGGATTTGAATGGGACAAAGGAAGTCTAGAGCCCATCACGTGGCCTTGTTTGGTTGTATTGTATTGCACCATGTTACCACTATGCGTGAATATATATACATCGTAGACTACACGTGAAAAACTTTTAGCAACAAACAAAACAACCATGTACGATTACTGATCATGACTATATATCTTCCACTGACTTCCTTTTCACTTTATGCCGGTGCTTTATTAAAGAAATGAGACAAATAGATAAAATATTTTGTTAACTAGTGCATTTTTTTAAGATATTGTGTTTTTCCCTAATTATATTCACTAAGGAAGAAAAGGTCAACTTTTTCTCGCCCTTGGAAATAAAGTCCACCACTAAATTCTTCAAATTCTTTTTCTATGAACTTTTTTTTTAATAGCGAGCAAAATTTTATTGCCCTCCATTTCTGTATATCCAAAAAACAAGCAATATCCAAATAATAAATCTCCAATACGAGGCCCACTGAATAAAAAAAATCTTTCGCAACTAAAACTCAATTAAAGTAATTTATCTCTCAATTTTTTAAAACATGATTTAACATCATGAATATTCTTGGGACACTATTGGCTTTACTAATCATACCATTTTTTTTTGCTGAAAGCCTTACTAATCATACCATGTTTTATTGGTATTTGGTAATTGAGTAATTGGGTTCATATATGAATATTGTTTTCTATATACTTTCCGGAGTCTTCTGCGTGGGCGTTGGGGGACTTCTATGGAATAAAAGCATGGGCATAGGGAGGGATAGGATTAAAGTCTGAAATTAGACCGACCTCAGATAATATTTCAAAATACTTTATAACTATGTTATAATCAGCAATGATTAGTGACGTCCCCCACTTCTTTTTTTCAACTAGCTTTTTTGTGTTTTTTTTTTTTTTAAGATAACTTGGAAAAAGAGGACTGAGAGGGATTCGACTTCCAGATCCTCCATTTTGGGAGGAGCGCCAATTGAGCTACAAGTTCATTGGTAACTAGTTTTTTTTTGTCGCTTTGGATCTTTCCACGTATCCCTCTGGAGTTTTACTTTATAGTGCACTTTAGAATATACAACTCAGTCACTAGTGCCTTTTTGTCAGGTTGAAATCTGTTGGCTCTTGAAGAAACGATCGGACTGTTGGCTCTTGAAGAAACGATCGGACTTGCTGGTCATTGCCAAGTGTAGAGTTTAATTTATGGGATATTATTTAGGGATAAATGTAAAATCAGTTTGAAGAGGAGGAAAGATATACGAAAATCAAATTAGTCATCGTGATAATAAAAGTATAAAAATCTTCATTTTGATTTAAATTTTGTTTGTCGTTAGCCCTCCACTAGACGTGTGGGGTTAAGATTCATACTCATACTAAATGTTGAGGTGTCTTTGGGCATGTTTGTTTTGAGAAAATTTGTTGAATTATAATAATTGTGTGAATATTTAAATGATCTTTGAACTTTTATTGACATGCGTGTAAAAGTTGCTGAGTTGTATTGATATGTGTAAAAAAGGGTAATATTGAGTTGTATTGATATACGTGTAGGAATAATGTTAGGAGTATAAATTTAAAAAATTAGATTCAAATTTTAAAATTTTTAGCCAAACAAATATGTCCTTTAATTTTTATTAAGGGTTGACAAAGAAGGGCATCAAACATGTGGTTGGTAATGGGGGACATATCCTTGTGGTTTGACAATTGGCAACCCTTTGGGCCCTTGATTGATGGTACCACCTAGAGTAGAAGCTAGCCACGGCTGGCCGCCCCTCATTTTTTAAAAGTTATAAAAAAACAGTATATTCTTTATTTTTTAATAGGTTTTCGATTTGTTTTTTGAAATTTTATTCATTTTGATTCCCAAAAAAATCTTATTTCGTATAATTTAATTTTCCCCATAGTTAATTCCTCGCGAAGTCATTATCTCTGGAAGCAACTAAGATTGGCGTAAGGACCAACTGAGGTAGGAGATTGCCCAGATCACTCGCGGCAATTTTCTGCCCAACCCCATTAGAGAGGATGGTGTTAGATGTACTCTTGCTTCCAATGGCACTTTTTCGGTTCGTAGGGATTTGGCTTCTCTGACTTTCCAACCTGCTTGGTGAGAGGGCTGGTTGGACCCATCTATTGTGGTTTAAAGGCCATGTACCAAGAAGCTCTCCACTCAGGACAATTTACAAAATATGGGCATTGTGCAGAACCAGCGTTGTTTGCTATGACGACTATGTGATGGAATTGGGGAAAGTGTCGAGTACCTTTTCTTTGACTGCCCTTTCTCCTCTTCAAATTATCTTTTTCTTCTCCATAGAGATGGGAGAGAGATCATGTCATGGTATGTTGTCAGCTGTAAAGGCAACTCCCCAGCTTCCCAGCAGGGCCGGCTCTAGCTATAAGCAGTTAGGGTAGGCGGTTCTCTAAGACTTCCAAATTAGGGAGTCTCCAATTAAAAATTTAGGAAAAGTACTGAAACAGTCCCTGTGGTTTCACGTTTTGACAAAACAATCCCTGTAGTTTTAAGTTGAACGCGTTAGTCCCTGTGGTCAGCAAGTTTCAAGTTGCAATGCAGTCCCTCCGTAACCCACTTAACGGTCAAAGCTTCCGGGAGAACCTTTTTGTTACATAATGCATACCTCAGGGACCAATTTGTCAAAATGTGATACCATGTGTAGCTTTGCCCATTAAGTGGGCTGACAGAAATCTAACGGGAGGACCTTTTTGTTACATGATGCTTACCCCAAGGACTAATTTGTTCAAGTTGAAATTATAGAGACCAATTTGTCAAAACGTGAAACCACAGGGACTGTTTATGTACTTTACCCTAAAAATTTTCTTTAATAGAAATATTAAAAAAATTTGTAATGATAAGGCCTCAAAAAGTTAACTTTAAAAATATTTGTATATAATTTTAGGTAATTAATTTTTATTCTATAAGGAGGCCTATTAAATCTTCTTGATAAAATGAGTCATTAACTCTTCACACATCTATAAAGTATTCCTTATTAGAGCATCATCAACCATATAAAGTTTAGTTAATTAATTTTTATTCTATAAAGAGACTTAATTAAATCTCCTTGATTGAAGGAACTATTAACTCTTCACCTTTTTATAAAGTCTCTTGCATCGATCAACCTATAAGGCCTCTATATTTAAAATATATTAATTAAAAATAAATTTCATAAAATCAATATCCTATAAAATATCCTTAAGATTAGTTGACAATTGATTAGAGAAATCCCATAAAATCTCACACCTAATTCATTAATTTTTTTTTACTTTACTTGTCAAGCAAAAATAATTCCTAGCAGTTTATACCATCTAATCTATTTAATATTTTTACAGTTGTATGCATTACTTAACAACTAAAAATCTATCTTTTAAAGGACTTAATCTATAAACCATTTCATTAAGTGAGACAATATTTCGATTGGTTTTTAAGTATAAAAACTACTTAAAACCTTTTAAGATCATCACTAAAGTTCAGTTGCTATTATTCTAAACTTTTTATTTTATTTTTTATTTGTTGTAGTTATCATTATTGTATTGTGTTTTTGGTTTTTTATTTAATTTGAAAAAGTTGAAATCTTTGGCTTAGGATGACTTGAAAAAATATTGTCTAAAGTTGTACTTAAAAATGTTTTAAAACAAAAAGATCATCTTGATATTGATAGTTTAGATTTGTTTTCAAACTTGAAAATGTTAAAAGAGATTTTAAAAATACAGACTTACACTCCAATTGAAACACTAAACGACATAAAAAGATTAGACTCTATTCCAAATGCAAGTATTGCTTATAGAATATTATTAACAAGGTAAAATTACACCAAAGGCTCCTATGGTATCACAAAGTTGTAATTAAGCCCATGAGATAACGATTTAGACATTTGACTCCTTGAGGAAATGGTTTTTTAAAAAACAGGCCCATTAGTCTATCTCCGTCCCAACACGTTAACGACAATTCCACGTCAAACCTATCACGTCGCGCCACATGTCCTGGATTGCCGAATCACCCCTAAATTTCCATGTCAGCGCTGACCCCACTCATTCTTTTTTTTAATCGACTATGCCGACCTTTATTAATGAAAACTTGAAAGAGACAAATTATGGGGGGGTCAGTTCCCGCATAAACCCAGTACAATTCAGGGAAATGCTCAAGAATATCGGGGTAGCCTCCAGTTAAAAACTTAGAAGCAGCCCAAATGGTGCACATCCTCATTAGCACCTCTAGGAACAAATTTAAAACTACAAAGCTCAAAACCAGCCGCAACCTGAACTATCTCACCAATCTTGGCATGACATCTCCAAAGCCTTCTTTCAGGGAAGCACTTGATGACTTCAATCGCAACACTGGAATCACCTTCCACCAGAAGCTTCTTTAAACCCAAACGCTGCGACTCCACCATACCAACATGAGCTGCCTATATTTCACCCTCATCCGAGTCTTCCACCTGAAACTTGCAAAAGCTAGCTCCCACAATACAGCCCTCATGGTTCTTAATAATTGCTGCCCCCACTGCAAAATTAGCCAGTATAGCTACATCGAAATTAAGTTTATGCTGACCCATTGGGGGCAAGGACCAGCCCACCACAGAAGCCTCCTCTCTTTTCTTATTCCAGGCTGAAAGATGTTCACCTAGAACACGATGAATCATATGGACCAATTTCAGGATGTCAAGAGTTGCTCCATTATGTACAATTTGATTCCTAGTCCATTAAGTAAGATCCCACGCAATCATTGCAAAAAGTTGGAATCGGTGATGATCCTCTACTGGCAGCTCCTTCAGAGAAGAGGGATCAATAATGGTGGTGAACCAGGAAGACAAAGGCTGCTGCAAAAAAACTCTAATGTTCAGTGACCATGGAGTATGATTCCATATAATGCGACTCACTAAAGATCCCAACAGCAGATGGGAAATCGACTCAGCCTCAACTCCACACAGCACACACTGCAGCTCTTCCTCATCGCTACTACCCATCCTGCCAGCAACTTTGACTTTGGTAGGAATGAGCTCCCACAAAAGTTTCCACAGACTCAGCTTCAATCTCTCATGTATATGCAGCCGCCATAACTTCACCCACCAACTCTTATGCACCGGAGAGACAGAAAGAATTCGATCCTGGAGTATAGCCTGGTAACAAGATTTCACTGAGAAGGTACCCGACTTCTCATGGATCCACACCAACTGATCTTGCCTCACATTCGTATTGATTGGAATTTTAATAATAGCTTCAGCCTGTACAGAGGAAAAGACTTGCCAAAGTAACTCACGATTCCATTGACTATCATTATCAAGGAGCTCTGCAACATATTGAATCACCACCCCACCATCAGGACTCGGCACAGGAGTAAACCCAGGAATAGTGGGTATCCAGGGGTCATTCCAAATCAAGATGTCTCTCCCATTTCCCACCATAAAACACATCCCTTTCCGCAAAACCTCTCTACAGCTTAAAACACTTTTCCATACCCATGAGGCATGAGGAACAACTCCAGCTGTCCACAGGTGCTCATGATGAAGATACTTGCCCCTCAAAAGTTTGACTCACAGGTAGGGAGTATTTGAAGCAACAACCCATGTCAACTTGGCAATTAA
The DNA here is from genome assembly GCA_963930655.1 of Myrica gale. Lineage (NCBI taxonomy): Eukaryota > Viridiplantae > Streptophyta > Magnoliopsida > Fagales > Myricaceae > Myrica > Myrica gale. The sequence goes on from OZ005620.1 coordinate 16,633,985, forward strand.
GGCATGATTCAACTCAGACACTTCCCGAAACCCCATTCCTCCCATGGACTTAGGAATACAGATGGACTTCCACAATTTAAGGGTGAGATTACGAGTTTTTTCTGGTTTAAAACCCCACCAGAAATTTTTGAAACCCCTATCAATTTTAGTACACCAAGAACGCGACATCACAAAAAAACTAAGAGTAAAAGCAAGTAGAGAAGTAGCTACACTGCGAATCAGAATACCTCTACCAGCTTGTGAAAGTAATTTAGCTTTCCACCCCGCCAACTTGGAAAACATCCGAGCTTTAAGTTCTGCCATTTTTGCATGTTTGAATCTTAGGAATAACAGTGGCAGTCCAAGATGCTTAGCTTTGGCTGGCATCTTTCTGAGCTGCAATAGGTCACAAATGGGAAGAATCGCAGCACCAGCAAATTTTTTACTAAAGTGTATAGTAGACTTTCCTCGATTAATTTTCTGTCTGGACCAACCCATATATTTGACCAAACACCGATCCATGGCTTGGGCATTTCGAATATTAGCTTTGCCAAATAAAAGCAAATCATCAGCAAAAAGCAAGTGTGAAATTACAGGGGTTTTTCTTCCAATTTTTATACCTCGAAGATGCCCCTCAGCTTCCTCCCTTAGTAGTAGTCGAGAGAGAATCTTAGAACAAAGTAAAAACAGCAAAAGAGATAAGGGATCTCCTTGTCTTAGTCCTCTTGTAGGGGAAAAATGCCCATACGGGCAGCCATTTAAAAGAATTGAAAAACTAGACAAGGAGATACATTGATGCATCCAATTAATCCACATAGGGTGAAAGCCAAATTTCCCAAAAATAAGAAGGAGGAAAGGTCATTCAACCCTATCATAAGCCTTCTCCATATCAGCTTTTATCGCCATCCACCCTCCCTTACCCCATTTGTGATTCATCCCATTAAAAACCTCCGCTGCCACTATATAATTGTCCTGAAGCAACCGGCCAGGGACAAAAGCAAGCTGATAGGGAGATATGAGTTTCAGCATCACCACTTTGAGCCTATTAGTCAAGATTTTGGAAATCAACTTATACACCACATTACACAAACTAGTGGGTCTAAATTGTCCTATTAAACTGAGATTTTCAATCTTAGGTATAAGGACTAAGTTTGTAGCATTAATCTTCGGAAGCATATGACCAAGGAGAAAAAAATCCTGCACCGTAGCAATGACATCTCTACCAACAATTTCCCAATAATGACATAAAAAGAAGACAATCATACCATCGGGCCCCGGGGCCTTGTTGAGATGCATGTTCTTCAAAGTCTCCCATATCTCCAACCCCTTCAGCATGCAAATCAGCTTTGCATTATCTATTTCTGTAATTTCCCGTGCAACAAGATTTTCCAAATCCCTAGGAATGATAGGTGAATAAGTTCTATACAAAAACTGATAAAAAGCCACAAGTTCACTGCCAATAATGCTTTTGCCCGAAATCCAATCCCCATCACCATTCTTCAACTCCACAATTTGGTTTCGACACCTCCTAATTACTTTTGAAGCATGGAAAAACTTCATATTTAGATCATTCGAAGACAACCATGTAACTCTAGATTTTTGCTTCCATAGAGTTTCTTCCTGTTTAAGTTGTTCATCAAGCTCTAGCTGGAGACATTTTGCCATCCACAAAGTCTGATTAGTGGCTGCTGCCTGCTGATAAAAACTCAATCTGTCCTTCACAGCTTTCAAGGAAGCATGAATATTACCATAAACATCAGCATTCCATTTGCGAAGGGCACCCCTCACTGCTCTAATTTTATGGAATAATATCCATGCCGGCGACCCACTTCTTGGTTTTCTCCAGGTATCAGCAACGAGCCCAAAACACGACTCCTCCCGGATCCAAAATTTCTCGAACTTAAAAGGTTTGGCTACAGATTCACATACCCCATAGAGATTAAGAATCAATAGAACATGATCTGAAGGGGTAATAGGATAGTGCCTCACCCGAGTATTTGGATATTCTATACGCCACCTTAAATTAGCAATATTGCGATCCAGACGCTCCCTAATGGAAGCCAAACCAGATCGATCATTGTGCCACGTGAAATGTCTTCCCGAATACCCCAAATCCACAAAGCCCATACTCTCCATAAAATGACATAACCCAGTAAAAGAAGAACCTGACAGAATCCGTCCCGCTTTTTTCTCCTGAGGCCTACTGATATCATTAAAATCACCCGTACAGACCCAAGGAAGAATACTCCCACTCCCCAATTCGATCAAGTCAGACTAAAAAGCTTCCTTTAATCTCCAATAAGGCGGCCCGTGAACAAAGGTGCACAAAAATTCGGCACGCTCATTACCTGGATGAACCAATAGATGAAAAACCGAATCCGAAAGACTCAATACCTCAAAACTTAGTCCACGACTCCAACAAAAAGCCAGCCCACCCTTACATCCAACAGGAGGTACAAAAATGAATAAGGAAAAACCCGACCTACGGATAATAGAACCAAGCCGATTATCAGTAATTTTTGTCTCCATAAGAAAGATACCCCAAGGATCAACTTCTCTCACTAGCATCCTTAGGGATCTTAATGCCGCAGGTCTCCCCAGACCCCGACAATTCCATGCAATGAGACTCATGGCTGGGTTGGGGGCAGATGAAGGCCTGCCACCCCAGCCGAAAAATTGTCTGTCTTACTAAAATCAGAAACAATCTCCCCTCCCATCTCCGGGTTACTTTTCCTCATCCTAGGACCATATTTCTTTTTCTTTCGTACCCCATCACCCTCGAGGCCACCAGGAACAAAAACCAAATCTAAAGGTTCCTCCAACCTGTGATCTTGCAAAGTTGGTAGTTCACGCGACTTTTTCGAAATGAATTCAGCATTCGGAATTATAGATCCCCCTCTTTTCAAATTAACAGTCCCCGCTGGAAACACATCAGCAACCCCCAAATTTGGACTTATATCCACTCCAAGAATCAATCCAGAAGAAATAGACATATCAGTACCAGAAGAAACCAAAGCCATATCTTTTGGTGCCCCTACAGACTCTCCTCTATCAACCAGAAATTCATCATTAGATGTGGAAGCAAGAGAAGCTTTAGAAAGACCATGAAGATTCCTGATTGAAGACTTATCCAGCCTTGTGCTATTGGTCTCCAAAACTTGAGAACTTCGTTCCACCGTGCCCAAAATGACACCATGCTCCCTCCCATACCTACTTGAAACTCCCTGACCCTGAATGACACCATCCTGATTCCCCAATGACTCAAAAACAGAATTTTTTGCTGATGGAGACCCACCATCCGTCTATTAACACCAGATCCTGGAGATGCATCGCACTGAAAACTAGAGAGACTACTCGTGCCCCCAGGTGCCCCATGTCCACCCACATTACCCATAGGTCCAAAACCTGACCAAGCAACACCATTATTCTCCTGAGGTAGTCTGGAGCGGAAATATGAAAAAGGCACCATTTCATCTAAAGGAAGCTTCCCCCTCATTTCGTCCCCAAGCGCATATTGGTATGCATGTGCCGTTTCCATACAAGTTCCCATGGCATGTGTAATCCTTCCACAATTCATACAAAAACTAGACAGCCTCTCGTATTTGAAAGAAATCCAAACCGTAGAATGGTCGACTCGAAGCATGGCAAACCCCGGCTGGAGAGGTGATTCCATATCGAAAATGGATCTTGATTCTGAGATAGGGCTTGTTAACATTGACTCGATCTACCTTATCCACCACCCCCAATTTGCTCCCAAGAAGAAGGGCATTATCTTCATCCAAACTTTCCAGAGGAAGCCCATGAATTTGCACCCAATAATGTGCATAAGATAACTCAACTTCATTAATAGTTTCTCCTTGCCTCCAATCTTTGAGAATCATCAAGAACCCCTTAAAATTCCAAGGGCCTAGCCTCTGTACTTTTTCCTTTTCCTCCAAAGAATGGAATGAAAAAAGAAAACGATTGGGTCCTGCCTCTTCAATTCGAAGATTGGGTGCAAACCTCCAACCGACCTTTATAAGAGGGAAAATCACCGGTATAGGAAAAACTTTGCGAGCAGCCAGACGGCCTACCAAAGTAAGATCCTCAAATTCCTTTGCTCTGTGCAGATTACCTTCATCAGACCCGATACGTCCTCCCAAGACAAGTTCTTTGTGCGCTCCATGATGTCTTCGATATCTAACATCGACTGTTTAGAGGCACTCATCCTTGCACCCAAAGACCAATCGTCAAGAACCCCACCATGAAGCCGTTGACGGAAGAGACTCCCAGAACAAAAAATGTGTTGATGGTATGAGAGACGGCAAGAATACAAACGCAGAAGAAAGCAGTGACGAACCCCCAAAAATGAGATTCAAAAAGGGATCGACAATTGAGAAAAGATGCAGGCTTTGAGATCGCCCAGAAGAAACTACCAAAGGGGTAAGGCAGGAGGGAGAACAGAGAAAGCATAAAGCTCAGAGGCTCAGAGAGCGGTCTGCTGACCCCACTCATTCACTAACTCCATTTCAGCGCCTAATCAGCGACGACATCGTTTAGCTCTCTGTAAAAAACCATTAGCTACATTGCCCCCTTTGAATCTCGATCAAAATAACTCAGCAAAGAAAATCTAGAACCAATAGTGCTGAACGAACCTAAAGCCAAATGTCCCTGCGTATCATCTCCCTCTTCTTCCCTAAATCTCAAATGCAGTAGAACCCTAATCCCAAGCCATTTCAATCGTCGTCCTCTATTAAAAAATTCACCTCTTCCTCCCGCAACCCTTACAAAGTGAGCATCAATGGATTCCGTTGAGCACTCCTCCTCCCTTTATAGTAGGGGTGTAATTCCGGTCTGGCGTCTGACGGAGCTCCGGTCCTTTTCCGGCACCGGTTCTGGGATGAGGAGATCCGGCGCCGGTCCAGGCGGAAATCCGGTTCCGGGTTTTTTTTTTTAATTCCCCCCCAATTTAAAACGACGTCGTCTTATCTTAAGTAGGACGACGTCGTTTAACTTGCCTTTGGTTAAAAAAAAACGTATGCGGTATGCGTGGATCTAAACGCCGCGTTTTGATCCACGCATACCACATACATGCCTGATGCCCTAAGCCCTTAAGCCAGTAAGCCCTCCCCCCCGATTCCCCGACCCCTTCCCTGTCCCAGCCGCCCCCAGCCTCCCAGATCACTCCGAGCCGCTGCTGCTGCCCTCCCCCCCACCCCGAGCTGGCGAGCCCTGTCCCAGCCGCTGCTGCTGCTCTCACCCCGAGTCGCTGCTGCTGCCCTCCCCTCGACCTCGAGCCGGCGAGCTTGGTTGCTGCTCTCTCTCCGAGTCTCCGTATATCTCTCTCTCTCTCTCTCTCATGACTCATCTGAGATATATCATGATTTATGTGAATTAATTTGTGAGGCTTGATTGTTTGCATTTTGCATATATGAGGCTTGTAACTTGTGAGGCTTGATTGTGATTCGTGAATTGTGAGACAAGTGAGAATTGTGAGGCTTGTAAGTTGTAACTTGTTTTTAGGTAGTTGTATCATATATGCCCATACTTTCTGTAGTTGTTTAGAGTGCTAATTGATTTTCCTAATGGTAAATTTCTTGGTAGATGCAATTTTTGGTAGATGCAATTTGGAGTTTGGTGCTACAAGCGGTGAATTTTCAGTGGTAGAGTCGGAAGCGGAAGCAAACTCTTTTTTGGCCATCCGGTAGTTAGCGGACCGGATGTAGGAATGTCAAATTCCGCTTCCGACTAGTCCGCTATTCACCCCTACTTTCTAGACTCTCCCAGCGAGCATTTGCTGAGAAATTGTTTCGTGTAATGTTGAATACTCCCGTTATGGTCAGTGAGATATTTTGTCATGGATACACCACTTGCTTTTCTTTCAACATGCTGGTTCTGGTCACTTTTTTGTGTTATGTGTTTCATGATGTTCACACAACACCCCTTTCCATTTTTTCCTTTTCACTTGTGATTGAGTTGTGCCAATATTCAACTGCGACTACATGATGATAAGCATGTTGGTCTTGTCAATAAGCTTGCGGTAATAAGCTTTTTGCCTTTATGAATACTATAACTTCACTTTATTTTGGGTCTTTTGAGGATAAGAAAGCAAGATGAAAAAGGGTAACATCAATAACTTTGTTACTGTATAGGATGTGGACTGGGAGACTGGTTAGTACTAGTTATTGGATGTTGCTTTCTTTCTTGCTAATTGACTAGTTATTGGATGTTGCTAATTGACTAGTCATTGGATGTTGCTTTCTTGCTCATTGACTAGTTATTGGCTGTTGACAAGTATTACTAATACCTATATTTTCTTTGTTGTATTATTTGGTACTAATAATTGAATATACCATTAGAAGTACTCCCTACTCTGTTTCTAAACCTATTCCTTCCAGTCATTGCCTTAGTATCAGCAAGTCTAAGTTTCATGTCTTCTATTGGATGTTAACATGAGGAGGGCTAAAAGTAGTCAGTACCGAATTATTAACAAATGTGCAATAGGAGAACAACCTCCATTGTTTTTGGCCCAAGCTTGAAGCACTTTAAGGTCACATATTTGATTATTACAAGTAGTCTTATAAAGCTATAAACTCTAGTATCATGTGCTCAGTTTTGGATAGGATTAATTGATTTGGAAACATATCTTACAAACCTACATACATACCTATTACCTATATATGTATATATTTGTGTTTACACATACATAGATGTAAATTAAGAGGTGCTTCATGTGCTGCAAAATCCAAGTTCTGCGATTCTTAAGTTATTCCTTTTCAAGTGCCTACAAGAGAAGTCTAATATAATTTCTTGTTTTGGGGACAACGCAAAGACTCTCTACCAGGAGAGGAAAAATTTAATCAAGAAAGTGCCAAGGAAGTTTTCAAAACAAGAATGAGAACCCATTTACCTGAAGTGGGGTGTTAGGCTGAACTCGAAACGAAGGAGCCAACAATTGGCAGGCCACTTATGGACGGACACAAAAGACATGGACCATATAAAGAAGAGTGCTGCACTTGTAGCATGCTTGGTGGTTTTTCTGAGGCCAAGTCAAGTCCCTAAGGAGATATTTGGACTTACCTTCCTATCTCATGCGGTATCCCAGAGATCGTTCATGTGGAAGTCTAGTTTATCTACTCTCTCAGTGGTCGATAGGATCTTGGGCTGTCTTTTTAATCCTTTTTGTAATGGTCTTCTGTATTCAATCTAGTTGTGTTGTGTAATGTGGTGCAGTGGAGTGTCTTGTTGTAATGCTTATCTGTGTAATGTCTAGTTCTGTTTAAGCAATATATGAACTATTTTGTGCTACTATGCAAGTCTATGAAGGGCAATTAGAGAGTCCAGCTTGCTAGCCAAGGTTGTTTTGCAAACAATCCATAATTGATTTTGATGATAACAAAAATTTTAAGTTTTGAACGATATTAGATTTTACATTGTCAATCCATTATTTTATAAGATATATTTCAAAGGATTGAAGTTTTCTCACTAAAATATTTCTAAGTGCATTTGAACATTATTATACAAGTTGATAAGATCAATTTTTCATATTGTAGGTGTTTAAAGAAGTTTTGGAATGAATTGAACACTTTCAAGTTGCTAACAAACCTCTCCAGCACTTATAGTGTCGACACATTGAAGACTAGTGTCGACGCATTGCACTGTTTCCCGAGAGCACAATTTCAGACTAAGTATTCAATCTGTCGACACATTGAAGACTAGAGTCGATACATTGCACTGTCTCCCGAGAGCACAATTTCAGGCTAAGTATTCAATGCGTCGACACATTGTACTGTCTCCCAACAGCACATTTCCAGAGTAAGTTTAATGTGTCCACACATGATGCGAATTTGCAGAAATCCTAGAACGACGCTAGCTCATTCAAAATGTTCTAAAATGACTCGTATGCCCTTCCAATGACATTTTTAAGGGCTTTGATGACCGTTGAAGATCTAGGGGCTATAAGAAGAATGAGATGAAGAGAGAAAGTAGGGATTTGCATAATTATTCAAAATCTACCTCCGAAAGAGAGAGTGCCAAATTCAAAGAAATCCTTTGCTGATTCCTTCAAGATCAAAGCTTCATTGTTAAATCTTCTTCTCTTGCTCATTATTGTCGACCTAGCCTCCAAAAAGAGAGAAATTTCTTAAAGAAGAGACAACACACATGCAATTACTTCTTGCCCTAACTTCTAGAGAGAGTGCGAAGACGAGGGAAAACCGAATCTACCAAGAAAGCTTGTGCTCTCACATTCCAAACTTCAGCTTTCATTCAAGAATCTTGTCTTTTTGCACTCTATTGAGCTTTGCATTTGCTGATTGCACTCTATTGAGCTTTGCATTTGCTCATTCTCCTTTGTACTCATTCTTTGTAAAACACTTGAGTGTTGGAAAAACACTTGGTCCTACTTGTGAGAGTAGAAGAAATCTCTTGGGTTTTGGGATTTGTGAAGAGAGTTAAAGCGTGAGATCGCAAAACGCTTTGTAAAGGTTCTTTAACACCCCGGAAGCTAAGGTGTATTTACTATTTGGAGAATAATGAAGGAAGCCTAAGGAAGTCAATAGCTTTGGAGGTGGACGTATGCAAATTTTGGGTGAACTACCTAAAATTGTAGTACTGTCTCTCTAACTCTATCTCTCTTATTATTCGTTACATATCCATATTTGTGGTGCTTTATGCTTTATCATTATTACTTATATTATGCTTAACATTATAAGCATTCAGATCTGAATTTTTAATTGTTAAAAGAGGTATTTTTCAGATCTGGGTTTTTATTGATCTTGGGTTGTTTATTTAGACTCATAAACATTATAAGTTTTTTATAAACCCAATTCACCCCCCTCTTGGGTTGTTATTTAGACTCACAATTGGTACTGAAGCTGAGGTTTAATATTTCTATCTATGAAAACCCTTGTTAGCACCACTTTAGATGAAGGTCAATCCACAAATAGATTTCCTTTGTTCAATGGAACATGCTATAACTATTGAAAAGCTAGGATGATTATTTATGTCCAAGCCGTAGATTATGAACTGTGGAGAATTATTTCCAAAGGTCTTAGATTTCCTAAGACAATTGAAGGTACGTTGAAAGATGAAAAGGATTTTGATGACGCTGATCTTAAGCTCATGTCTATGAATTCTAAAGCTATGAATGTGTTATATTGTGCACTTGATTCAAATGAATTTAATCGTGTTTTCAATTGTGATACTGCAAAAAAAATTTGGGACAAACTTTAAGTGACCCATGAAGGTACAAATCAAGTGAAAGAAAACAAAGTTAGTATGCTTGTTCATAGTTATGAGCTTTTTATGATGAAACCTGATGAAAATATTTATTCCATGTTTACTGGCTTTACCAATATTATAAATGATCTTAAATCTACTGGTAAAGAATATACTAATATTGAAATGGTGAGAAAGATCCTTAGGTGTCTTTCAAAAATGTGGGAACCCAAGGTAACTGTCATTCAAGAAGCCAAAGACTTAATAAAATCTTTTTTGGATGAGCTCATGAGATCTCTTATAACCCACAAGACGAACCAAGTAAAAGAAGACGAAATTGAAGGAAAAGACAAACGGGAAATAGTCTTAAAAGCATCATACTCTATTAGTGAAGAAGAGGAAGTTGCAAACTTTTGTTTGATAGCAAAGGAAAGCGATAATGATGTACAATTTTTACTTATTGAATGTTTTTCATTTGATGAATTGCAAGATATATTTAATGAACAATACCTTGAACTAAAAAGAATATTTTGAAAATATTCTTCTCTCAAAAAGAATTTTGAAAGTATTGCAAAAGAGAATGATACTTTGAAGAGTCAAGTCATATCTCTTGGAGATGATCTTGCAAGGACCACAAAAGAAAATGAAAAAATTTTGTAAAGTGAGTCAAATATTTTGATTGTTGAAAATGACACATTGAAAGTGAAAGTTGACTCTCTTACAAATGATCTTGCAAGGTTTACTCAAGGAAAGAGAAACCTTGACATTATTCTCGGTTCTCAAAGGTGTTGCTTCAACAAAAGTGGCATTGAATATGATTCTTTCAATGATAAAAAATCTTACTCTTATATGATCACAAAATCATCTCCATCATTTACATTGTGTAACTTTTGTGGTAAATCTGGACATATATCACATGTTTGTCTAATTAGAAAGAAATCTTCTAGTGACATTAAATTTGTTTGGATCTGAAAGGACAAGATGAAAGAAATTGGTTCTAACACCAAATCACCCAAAAAGATTTGGGTACCAAAATGATAGACGTGATGTTTGCATGCAATAAGGTAAAAAAATCTGGTTTGTTAAGCATAATTTATTTTCTTGGTAAATTCTGGCAATTTTTTCATTATATTTAGAAGGTCAGAAAATCAAGTTTCTCAGAATTGGTGATGTTTGCATGCAATTTAGTTGGCTAAGTTATCTACCTATTTCCTTCAAATCCATCATCACAACTTGCTACAAATATCAAAAACATTATTCCTAAATTATAATAATCATCAAAATGCATCTGTTCAACTTGTAACAATCATCCACAATGCCAAATTAATGCCTCCAACTTAAAAACAATTGATAGCACTCACTCCATTAAAAAACCCATCAACATTTAAGAAACTCCTCCAACATATCAGAAACAATTTACAACCACAAAATCTGTACTTTGCAGCCACATTACAAAATTTCAGTACTATCAAATAACCCTCCAACATATCAGTACTATCAAAACTCCCTCCAACAATTTCAGCCATGTATCTGTTCAACTTTTACAACCACAAAAATTTGTACCATATATCTCTCCATCATTTACTACCACATTACAAAATACGAGCCTAAAAAACAAACCAAATCATTGCGAAATAAAAAAACTACCATTGACAGCCCAAAAATCAAAATTGCAACCCCTCAAAAGCTTGAAGTTATCTTTTCCAAATCATTGTGTTGTTCGAGTTCTCTGGACTCCTCGAGCACACCTCCCTGCAACTCGATCTGGTGGCTGTAACTCCGTTGAAACTCCCATACTAGTGCCCTCTCCATCAGTGTGCTGTAATATAGAAGATAATCACATGTTAGCAACCAACCATGAAAAAGGAAAAGAATCTTAATTGAGACATACAATGGTCTCTCTATTTTTGTTAGTGGGTATCTCGACCCCCGTGGAGGTACCCGCACCATCATGTATAATTAACACATGCTTAATGATAGTGAACATTATTTCAATTTAAAGAAAAAGTGGGGTCAATACTTTGTACTTTTGCAACTTCAGGTTCGACATGGTTGGTTCAGGAGATTTGGAGCAAAGTTAATTACACTATATATGCATATTGGGACATTTCTAGGGTTTGGTTTCGTTCGGCACTGCTAGTATCTAGATTTTCTTTACTGAGGGGGCGTTTGTTTCCCAATTTTTCCAACCCTCAACATTTCCAAACAATCATAAAATAATATCTCTCTCCTCATTAAATTATAAAATAATATTATACTATTCAATTAAATCTTTTATCTCCTCACTTTTCTATAAAAATACTATATTTTTTTCACAAACTTCAATACCCAAAATTTCCACAAACAAACGCCCCCTGAGTTATTTTGATCGAGATTCAAAGGGAGGCAATGCGGCTAATGGTTTTTGACTGAGAGCTAGATGACGTCGTCGTTGATTAGGCGTTGATGTGGCATTAGTGAATGAGTGGGGTCAGCGCTGACATGAAAATTTGTGGGTGATTCGGCAATACAGGACAAGTGACGCGACGTGATAGGCTTGACGTGGAATTGTCGTTAACGTGTTGGGATGGAGATAGACGGATGAGCCTGTTTTTTTAAAAACCATTACCTCAGAGAGTCAAATGTCTAAATGGTTACCTCAGGGGCTTAATTACAACTTTGTAATACCCCAGGGGCTACGGTGCAATTTCGCCTATTGACAATACTTGTTTTTTTCTTCGCAAAGGTTTTTCAAAATTAAAACTAATAAAATCTTACTTAAAATCAACTATGACACAAGAAAGATTAAATGGATTAGTCATGTTATCAATTGAAAATGATATATTAATAAATTTAGAATATAAAACTTTAATAAATAACTTTGCATCTTAAAAAGCTAGAAAAATATGTTTTAACTAAATTTTATTAATTGTTTATTTTTTAAATTATTATAAAAGGCCACACTTCGAGGTTTCGCCTAAGACCCCAATTACCTTAGAGCTGCCCTGCTTCGGAGATTGCCAATCTCGCCCTATGACTTTCTGTGTATTTTGGAAAGAGCATAATCAGAGGTTGTTTAAGATGAAGGCTTGTCATTGTGTATTTGGAGATTGTTGGAGCTGTGGAAAGCAGAGTTTTTTTGGCTCACCATTATCCCAACGAAGTCCCATCTGTTCTATTTTTCTGTCTTTAGTTTTTCTGTTTTTCTGTTAGGATTAAAAAGTAAAATCAAGAATTATCGGCCTCTCTCATTAATGGGTGCGCGCACACATGCATAAAAAATCCCACAAAAGAAATAGAAAGAAATTATAAAATTCCCATGGCACAATAAACAAAATCCAAAATTTTGAGAGACGAGTACAGGGCCACACGCAGGCAATAATTTGCAAATTAGACATCATAGAGATTTCAAAATTGAGGCAATTTGTAGCAGGAGTTCAAATTTTCCTTTTGGTACTCCGTTAATATGATTATCGTACATGCATGTGGCTGCACAGCTAATTAAACACAACTTTATTTCGTTTTCTTCGTGTATTTCAGGGAGAATGAAAAAAACTCCACAGTTGACACAAAGTATAATGCTCAATAGTCGAATCCACACCATATTTTGGTTTCATCCGTGTCAAGAACTTGCGGCCCTGTCTCACGAAGCCTGCATGGCTGCAAGCAGAAAGTATCCCGACAAATGTAACCTCATCAGACTTCATTTGAGCGTCACACAAACCAGAAAACATACCTAACGCCTCGTCACCATAACCTTGCATGCCGCAACCCATGATCATAATGTTCCATGATGCTACATCTGTTATTCTCAGCTTACAAAATACCGAATGAGCATCTCTCATACTCCCACATTTCGCATACATGTCCATAACAACATTGCTCACTAGCACATCATCACTATCTTCATTATTGCCTTCCTTTCCCGTCCCATTAACTATCATATAGCCGTGAATCTGTCGTCCATGCATTAATGCAACTAGATTAGAACAAGAAGGAAGGACTGACGTGACAGCGACTAAATCAGGTTGAGCTCCAGCACCTAACATCCTATGAAAAAGTCTGAGAGTTCTGTCGTAATCACCGCATTGTCCACGAACAGAAATGATTGAGTTCCACGAAAAAATTTCTTTGTTATCTATCATCTCAAAAATACTCAAAGAATCTCGAATACACTTGTATTTCCCATACATATCAATCAATGCAGTGGACACTGCAAGACCAGAAACATATCCCATTTTCATTGCCATCCCATGGATCGTTCTCCCGTTGTTAAGCTCCTCCATCAAAGCTAAAACTGATAAGACAACAGTAACTATAAATCTATTAGGAACAACTCCTCCTGCACCCATTTTCCTGAAAGTCTCCAGAGCCTCATCAAACCTCGCAATTTGTGCGTAACCATTGACCATTGCATTCCAAAGCACAACATCCCTCACTTGTAATTCCTCAAACACCTCCTGGGCCTCTTTCAGTAATCCTAATTTCAAATAAGTATTAACCAAAGCACTTCCAACAGACACATCCAACTCCAACCCAAGTTTAAACGACAAACCATGGATCTTCCTCACCTCCAAAAGCTCCATAACAACACAACAAGCTTTGATCACTTAGCATAGAATGTGGTCGTTGACTGCATTGTGTTAATCGGAATGGGCCTTGGGCCATTATGTTAATTGCTTTCGTTAGTTGTGTAGTGAGCTATTTCTTTAGCCTGTTCTTTAGTCCGGTCCATTTCTGGGCCCAGTTTTTGTTGGTATAAGTTCTTGTATTTCGTGAAATCAGATATGAAAAATCTTGGTGTTGAGCACAAAGGAGGCCGACTACCTCGAACAAAGTCTTATTGTCTTCATTTTATTTCCTTCTAAATAAACACTGTTACATTCATTTTACACTCTTAACCCCACCATCCACAAAGATCCTTACATTTGGTATCAGAGCACCGATCCTCATGACTCAATCTAATAGACTATCTCAGTTGGAAGAAGCTGTTAACGCAATGAAAATCGAACAAGATACCCACCTCAACTTGCTATAGTCTCAACAACTGCTACAAATTGCTGACAGCATGAAAGCTTTGTCCATCACGCATGGCAAACAACATGAAGACCCAGGTGGCTCAGGAAATCCGGACAGATCTGGAGGTGAATCTGGAGATCCTGGAGGAGGGCCTGGAGGAGGTCCAGTGGGTGGTGAGAATGCTCTCCCTTCTGTACATCTAGATGAAGGAGCCTCTGGCAGCTCTGGATTTCCACTATGTAAGCCTTTAAAGTTAGAATTTCCCAGATTTGATGGTGATAACCCTGCTGCTCGGATTTATAAGGCCAATCAATTCTACAATTATTATCAAACACCTGCTGGGAGGAAGATTTTCCTGGCTTCATTTCATATGGAAGGGGATGCACTAGTTTGGTTTCAAGATTCGGAGGAGGCTGGAGTTTTCACTAGTTGGGAGGCTTTTACTAAGTCACTATATACTCGATTTGGATCCATGGTTTATGATGATCCTATGGAGGCTTTACATAGGCTAAGGCTAACTGCCACAGTTACTGAGTACAAAACTCAGTTTGAGGTGCTGTCTAATAGGATAAGAGGGCTGTTAGAACACAATAAATTGAGTTGTTTCATCAGTGGTTTAAGAGATGAGATCCGGTTCCAAGTCAAGTTATTGAATCCCTCCTATCTTAACTCAGCTTTTGGGTTTGCTAAGATCCAGGAGGAAAGTGTAGCTACCATCAAGAGAAGTCTTAGATCTGGAATTATGGATTTAGGGAGAAATCAAGGTCCAAATATGAACAAAGGTTTCAACCCGAGAGGGGGAAGTTCCCTTAAGGGTCCCACTGACTCTAAACCAAGGTTTCCTATTCAGAGGTTATCTCCTGCACAAATGAAGGAAAGGAGAGACAAGGGCCTTTGCTACAATTGTGATAAGAAGTGTAACCTACACCATCAGTGTACTGGGAAGAGAATGTATATGATGGAGGAAGTGGAATGTGTATCTGAAGATGAGGAGGACATGGAAGAAGAAGTTGCTGACCCACCTAAAACTGAGGTGTTGGGACATAATGTACCTAATGTACCTGAAATTTCCTTACATGCTATTTCAGGCACCCCTAAACCGAGTACTATGAGATTGATTGGGAAGATTGGAATGAGTAAGGTGGTCATTTTGGTGGATACGGGGAGTACTCATAACTTCCTAGATCCCTCGGTAACTAAGAAGAATAATTTGCAAGTCACAAGGTATAATAGATTGAGGGTAAGGGTTGCTAATGGTGACACTATGATGGCTGCTGAGGTTGTGAAAAGGTTGTTGTTAAGATGCAAGGACAAAATTATGAAGCTGATTTTTACTTGCTGCCTCTAGGTGGATGTGATGTGGTGCTGGGTGTAAGTTGGTTGAGCACTTTAGGTCCAATTTTATGGACCTCCTTAAGTTGACCATGTCATTTAACTACAGGGGCAGATCAGTTTTGATGCAGGGGCTGCAACCTATGGAATGGTCACTGATGGAGGGACAAAATTTTCATGTACATGCAGAGGTGAAACGGTAAGGAGTGGTTTTACATGCTGTCCAATCAGTGGTTGTGCAAACAGAGGAAGATTTAGAACCTCCTGTGAAGGGGATGTTACAACAGTTTGAGGATGTGTTTGCTGAACCGAGTGGGTTGCCTCCAATCAGAAGCCATGATCACCAAATCATCCTCAAAGAAGGGTCTCTACCGGTGTGTGTACGCCCTTATAGGTATCCCTTTTACCAAAAGGGAGAAATTGAGAAGATTTTTCGGGAGCTATTGGAATTGAGAGCTATCAGACCAAGTCAGTCCCCATTTTCCTCTCCCGTGTTGCTGGTTTGGAAGGCGGATGGAAGTTGAAGGATTTGTGTGGATTACCGGGCTCTTAATCAAGCCACGGTCAAAGAAAAAATACCCCATTCTAGTGGTAGATGAGTTAATAGATGAGCTGCACGAAGCTACCATTTTTTCTAAGTTGGATCTTAGATCGGGGTACCATCAAATATGTGTGCGGGCTGAGGATGTGCCTAAAACTGCATTTAGGACCCATGAGGGTCACTATGAATTCTTGGTAATACCCTTTGGGCTTACCAATGCCCCTTCTACATTCCAAGGAGTTATGAATGACATATTCAGACCTTACTTACGCAAGTTTGTCCTTGTTTTCTTTGATGGCATCTTAGTCTACAACAAGGATTTAACAGACCACTTGTTACACCTTAAGAAGGTCCTGAACATGCTAAGGCAGCACCAACTTTATGCAAAGAAATCGAAATGTCGTTTTGCCTACAGTGAAATAGACTACTTAGGACATCTAATCTCTGCACATGGGGTACGGGCTAATCCAGGGAAGATTGTGGCAATGTTGGACTGGCCTATTCCAAATAATTTGAAGGTCTTAAGGGGTTTCTTAGGCCTCAAGGGTTACTACAGGAAGTTTATTATGGGGTACGGGCAGATTGCAGCTCCCCTAACCCAACTATTGAAGAAAAAGTCCTTCAGTTGGACTGAGGAGACTACCCGAGCCTTTGTAGAGTTGAAAGAGGCGGTTACAAATCCTTCCGTTCTTGCTTTACCTGATTTTACTAAGACATTTCTCATTGAATGTGATGGATCTGGTGTGGGGGTTGGTGCAGTTCTTATGCAGCAAGGTAGACCGTTGGCTTACTTCAGCCAATCTCTTAAAGGGAGGATGTTACATTTATCCACCTATGAAAAAGAGGTATATGCTCTAGTGTGTGCAGTGTAGAAATGGAGGCCCTACCTAGTGGGTCAAACATTTAAAATCAAAACAGACCAGCAAAGTTTGAAGTTCTTGTTGGAACAAATTGTTGGGCTATGATTTTTAAATTGAATACAAAGAAGGCAAAGAAAATAGGGTGGCAAATGTCTTTTCAAGGCGGGATGAGGTTGTAGAGGATGAGATTCTTGCAGCTATTACTTTTCCCCAACCCGTGTGGATTGAGGAGCTGAAGAAGACTTATGTGGAAGACCTTGCTGCTCAAACCCTCATGTCTAAGGTTCAGCAACAGGGCACACATGTTACTCTGAGTAATGGGATTTTGGTGAGGAAGGGCAGAATATATGTTGGAGATTCTAAGGACCTAAGACTACAGGTATTGACTCATGTGCACTCTGGTCCTACAGCAGGACATTCAGGTTACCACAAAACTCTTCACCGAGCTAGGGGTGACTTCTACTGGCCAGGAATGAAGGCTGATATTAAGGCTTTGTGCGAGAGTGTGACACATGTCAAAGGAACAAATCAGAGAATCTAAAACCAGTTGGGTTCCTTCAACCATTACCTATACCTGAAAAGAGCTTGGGCTGACATCTCAATGGACTTCATAGAAGGTCTTGCTAACTCTCATGGGTTCACTGTTGTTTTAGTTGTGGTGGATAGATTGACTAAATATGCTCACTTCCTCGCCATCTCTCACCCCTATACAGCTGTCACTATTGCTCACCAATTCACCATTCAGGTTCTTAAACTCCATGGCCTCCTACAGACCATTGTTTCAGATCGAGATCCCATTTTCCTAAGTAATTTTTTGTCTGAATTATTCAAGCTTCAAGGGACTACTTTGGCTCACTCATCAGCTTACCACTCCCAAAGTGACGGCCAAACAGAGGTTCTCAATAAGTGTCTCGACCAGTACCTCCGATGCTATTGTGGCGAACAACCTAAATCTTGGTCTACATGGTTGTGTATGGCTGAATGGTTGTACAATACCTGTCACCATTCCTCTACCCAACTCACACCCTTTGAAGCCTTATACGGCTACCCCCATCCCAAGCTAATCCACTACATCCCTAACACCACCCAAAATGCAGCAGTGGCCAACCAACTCAAATCAAGAGATCAGATTTTAGAGACACTCAAACATAACTTGCATGCAACTCAGGAACGATACACAATACAGTACAATAAGCATCATACTGAACGCACTTTTGAGATTGGGGATTGGGTATACCTGCGGCTTCAACCTTACCGTCAGAAGACGTTGGCTGTCAGGAAAAGCTTAAAACTTTCCCCCCGATTTTACGGGCCTTTTCAGATTGCCTAGAAGATTGGTCAGGTTGCTTACCGCCTTACCCTTCCACCCGAGGCACGTATCCACCCGGTATCCCACGTTTCTTGTCTCAAATGGAAGCTGGGCTCGCATACCGTTCCTCTTCCCACCTTACCCCCTGTTGACGCTGAGGGTGCTGTTCAGGTGACAGATCTGCCACTGAAATCTTGGTTAAGAGGAGAAGTGCAACTGAGGAGGATTCTGCATGGGTCTCCTACTAGCGGCTACGGGAAGAATACCCCCACCTTGTGGGCAAGGTTTTTGAAGCAGATGGGAATGTCAATGGACCTTACGCAGGTAAGGAGATAAAGGGAAGTTGAGTTCGGAAGTCTGGAGAGTTCAAATTAGCATAGGATGTGGTCGTTGACTTCATTGTGTTAATCGGAATGGGCCTTGGGCCATTATGTTATGCCTTGGGCCATTATGTTAATTGATTTTGTTAGTTGTGTAGTGGGCTATTTCTTTAGCCTGTTCTTTAATCCGGTCCATTTCTGGACCCAGTTGATGTTGGTATAAGTTCCTGTATTTCGTGAAATCAGGAATGAAAAATCTTGCTGTTAAGCACAAAGGAGGCCAACTACCTCGAACAAAGTCTTATTGTCTTCATTTTCTTTCCTTCCAAACAAACACTGTTACATTCATTTTACACTATTAACCCCACCATCCACAAAGATCCTTACAGAGAATGTGAGGGATTGAGTTGGACTGCCAACGATGAGGAAGAGTAGCAGAGAACCAAGCAAGAAAGGTTTTGGAGTGTTATTGAGAAGATGGTGCTTTCTACCTTGCTCCATGTCCATTCATCTCTTTCGAGCTGCACAAGTCAAAGAATGATCTCGATTCAATCAAGTGCAAAAAGATTGTTAAATCAATCGACAAATTGAAATGATACAAACTAATAAAAACAAATGTTGTTTGTTTATTGCCTTTAAGACCATCAATCTGCGAAAAGATTGATAAAACTAAGCTTGAACTTCGAAAGCACTACAAATTTTAATTACAATTAGGACATATTTTTCCGTCAAGGCTAGGGAAGGAACAACTTACAAGCTGTCTGGGAAGCAAGAACAACTGGGTACTCATGTCCAGGAACCTATTTTTTTACTGAATTCTTTAAATATCACATACATAGAAGAATTCCACCATAGACCGTAAAATATTGGAAGCAATATTATGAAGGCCAAAACCCTCCGTCACCATCAATATAATTGGAATAGGATATGTGAGCATGAAGCATGATTAATACGCCCATGGCTTAACTTTGAAGGAAACATCAATTCCAGAAATAGGGTAACAGACTTCACAAGTCCCTTGCTGTCCAAATAAGATGGGCGCATAACAACGCATGCAACCTTAGGAGTACTTAAGAAATGTTCCAAAACGAAGGGGAATTACAATATCAAAATGACAGCAGGATAAAAAAGAAACAACAACATTGTATGCAATGTAACATGACAAATGAACGGATTAAGAAGGGAGGCCTTGGATACAAGCAAAAACATGCCTTACTAATCAACCAATCATCAACCACAGAACTGCTGATGCTCTTGAAAAGCTCAAAAAGTGCTTCAACTTCGCTAACACTAAATGGGGAATCATAAAAGGTCCACAGGGTGAAAACAGTTAAACCAAGAAAGAATGCTCAAATTAGCATCACTTTATTGACAGTCAAAATGGGAGTAATAACGAGATGGGTGAAAAGATGTTGCTTAGATCTAACAATTGTGCTCCATTCAGAGGATCATAGTAAAATTAAGGCAGATAGGTCTATTTATTTCTTTTACGAGGGGCCCAAGATGATTGCTGAACTTATTAGTTATCCACTTTTCCCCAGATGTATCAGGCACAAGACAGTTAAAAATACAAAAAATAAATTGGAGCTCTCTAGTCCTTTTTGTACTACTAAAGGAGGCAAAATCTTAAAACCTACAACCAACAACACTGTGGTAAAACAAACCTTATATTGTAGTAAATTCAACACATAACAGTCAAATATTCCACAGTGCTGGGATGGAATGCCATAACAAGTTACAGAGCTTAGTTTTTATCAGAAAATAAGAAAAAGGGAGGACCATGCTAAATTAACATTCACAGTGGCCATCTTCTGGCTGGTGTTCTATTTGCTTACCAAACTTGGATAAGTTTATTTAACATTATTTCCAATGCCAAAGTCTGAATCACCACATTTTTAGCCTTTTTGGCATTCCAAACACCCGAAGGATGATCTGTAAATATACCAGTTGTGACCTCATATTTGGGGCTTTATTCTATTGTTTTTCAAATTTCTATCTTTTCTCAACAGAGATTTCATAGAATAAAACATGCACCCAGCTGAAGAACTAAGTAGTTTAGACGATGGGCAGAAGGAAGGGGGGACGAAGGATGTCGGCCGACATCCTTGGCTCCCCCCCCAAAAAAAAAATGTATATATTTTTAAAAAAAATAGAAGTTGGCCTAGGCCTGATACCCATAGGCCCAGGCCAACTTCATATGATCCTCATTAGGTCCTGAACGGCCTGGGCCCGATCCCCTTCAATTTGTGTAGTTGATTTATGGGTTGAAGAGCTTACAAGATTGAGGGTTTTGTGATTGCTTCTTTGGGTGAATTCTCGCTGATAATAAGGATATACTATAATTTTTTTGCATTTTTTTGGTTCTTCTACCTTATTGTTATGCTAATCGAATAGGTTATGCACTTCGTATTTTTTTTCAATCTATTTATCGGGCAACAATATTATCCTTATTTTGTTGATTTTTCTATTCCTCTATGCGTGCCAGTTAGTGATAATTGGCTTTTACGTTCAATTATTTGTACCATACATTAAATAACTGACCATAAATATAGAAAACAGGATCTTGTAGATTTGCCTCAGAGGAGAATTTACATAAGCCTCAAGAATCTAGTCAGATATGCCTGGAGTAGCACTAAGATTCACAACCAATTGTTATGGGTTTTAATTGAGAACCTTCCGTTTAGCCCAAGTAGCGGGGCAGATGACACAGTAGAAGCATTTTTTGTGCATAAGAGATTGCACATATTTCCTTGAGCCTTATTGCCTCTTATGAACTAGCGATAAATAGTGGGACTTTGATGATATCATTTCAGCATTGCTAGGTCAATGCAACTAACAATTTTAATGCATATAAATTTATTAGGTCTTTGTATTTTATTTGATAGTATTTATATAGTAGGGTTAAAGTATGATTTGTTACCTTTGAAACTAGAGCTGCACATAATTTTTTGATCATCAATTCACATGTTAGAATAGCTGGAAAATTTGGAAACAGTAAAATCATTGCCCTGCATATCAATGAACATAAAAAGAAAGGGCTTGGGGATGAAAAACGGAAAAAAATTGCAATAGTTAATATGATTTTGTAATTAATTGTTGGCATTTATATTCACTGCTTTGACATGTATGTTTGGTTAATTACTGATGGATATCTCATTGCTTGGAGCTCTTCCTTGTTTGGTTAATCACAAAGTTATTTTACAATATTTTCAAAATATGCAGTCCCGTAGGATCCAATTACCACCTCTCAGTATCAGCAAATAGTACGGTACATGTATTTTAATGTTTTTAATGTTTTTAATTCTTAATTTTTGATATTTTAACTCTTAATATATTTTTTGCATTACGTAGTAATTTTTTTGTCATTTTTTCTTAGAAGTTCGACCCCTTCGATTGGATTCTTGGTTCTGCCACTGGTTTAGACTATGCGCACATACATGTCTACATGCATATGTGTGCTTGAAAAATGTTACTGATATACTTACAAGCCGTTTGGGACGCGAGAATAACTGAATCCTCATGAACAAGAACCTGCCTTCTTCCTTTAGACTGGAAACATCCCATTTATGGAGGAGGAAGCAGCGGTGCCAATTTGGGCGGTGGCTTAATTTTTCTCATCACTAAGAGCAGAAACTGCTCCATTGACGAGGACGATGGTAGGCCTTTACCGCTTATCGCATAGAGGGAGAGGGAGAGAAAGAGTTGCAAGATCATATATTCATAAAGGGAAGAGTGGGGAAGGAGGGAACTATGAAAGGAGAAAACCAAAACGGTTGGTTTTCATTTTGGGGAAACTATATCGAAAATTCGTTTTCGGGGGAAAACCAAGAGGAAAACAGATCGTTTTAGGGTGCAAATAAAAAAAATGTTTTCCTTAGGGGGTCCCGATTTAGGCCCCCCTTTCACTGTCTTGTCTAGGCTCCAGTTCCCCTTGCTGACTCCCCTTCCAAAGTAATGCATTAAGCATGATTTTGCATGCTTTGTAATTCTTTAAGAAAAGATGGGGACAATGGATATATTTCATGTTGTAGATGGCAGTGGCGTATCTAGCATATAAAAAGAGGGGGGTCAAATTTTTAAGGTAAAATTACAAAAAAAAATTCACATAATGTAAAAAGTGTCTTAAAATTATAATATCGCAAATTAAGAACTAAAAATATTAAAAATAATAAAATACACTTACTGAACTATTTGCTAATACTGAGAGATGGTAATTGGATCCTACGGGCCTTCATCTTCTGAAAACGTTGTAAAATTGTTTCGTTCTCAATAGTATCAAAAATTTACCTCTAAATGTATATTAGCATGCTATCATTAATTAGTATGGGTCAATTGGTTTTGAGGTACCAATGTGCTTTGTCTAATATTTTATTCCTAAAATTATTCAACGTTCTGCAGGTGGCAACAATTTTTTTTGTGCTAAAGAAATAGGGTGGATCCATTTCACATGATATCTCTTTAGTATTTCAATATTCCAAAGAATAGCTACCTCTTGACTTTGAACCGGCCTAAAATTTTAATTCAAAGGTTTGGAGGACATTTTATAGTTTATAGTCGTTAAAACAGAGTTGGGTATGTGTAAAAGAGATGCTAGCGTTTCTGATTGTTGGGCCACAAAATGAAATATATGTTATGTTTTTTGTGGTTATGGGCCATGGCAGTGGGTAGATGGAGCCTTCACAACCACACGTAGGGCCCCGAATCAGAGCTTATAAGGTGAGTTAAATTAGAGCTTCCAAAATCCAAACAAAGTAGCGTACATTTAGTCATTCGCTTTCAAGTGCATTCTGAAAGTGGCAACTGGCCCTACAGATTTTTAGAAACCTCCACCATCTCTTTCAAGCGCATTCTCCTTATTAATAGCTTGAGTACCCCACCTTCTTCTTCACCACCATCACCTGCACCACATGCCAGGTCGGCGAAGCCTCCAGCTACAGTCTCGCCCCCACTGACCTTGGAAGCAGGCCTGACATGTGGGATTTTATTATGTTCAACCAAAAGGAGAAAACCATGGAGTATGTCATCTCAACATCTATTTTTCTCCGAGTAGAAAAAGAAGTAGTTTAGACACGAATGTGATTAAAATTTTGAGTTGCTTAAAATTTTGGGATGTTGTAGTTGGTGAAAAAATGTAGAGAAAATTATTTGAATGAATTTTTTATATTTATTTATAATGAAAAGTAATGATTCAACGGGAGAAAATTTAATATAGCTATTTTATTGAGGCTAAAATTTTAAAACCGAAAAGTTCTAAAATTTTGACTTCCAAATGTCACGTTATTACTTTTTGTTCGTTGGTCCTCCTTTCCATTTTTACGTCTCACTAACTCGCTAGTCGCGAATAAAACGAAAGCCATGGCCCATGTTGTTTTATTACTTAGCATTCACACAGAAAAAATGACTTCATTTTCTCCTCCGTTGGATGCTTATCATTCGGAACGTCTCTACGTTTCTGGTTTGTTTATTTATTTATTTATTCTAAGTAACAAAGTCTACGTTTGTGGTTACTCGCTCAGAACTTTGGAGAATACAAGCAAGCAACACAGTTGCAAGTGGGGCAGGTCTGATTCTTAAGAAAAAAATGAAAAAAAAACCAAGGGAGTTTTGGAGCCAGTGGGGGCGGTCGCCCCCACCGGCACCCCCTTGGCTCCGCCTCTGGTAGATGGTAAGTATGATTGCCATTGTGCCTCCTCCCTGTTGGGAGGGTCTGAGTCGAATCGCTCAGTCGATTTCCCCAAGTTACCAAGAAAAAAATGGTAAATATGATTTTAAGAAATACTTTGTATACTTTCTGAGTTATTTTCAATTTTCTTTTGAAAGAATCTAGCGGCTCAAGATTTCTGAGTGTGTAAGATTAACTTCAAAAATGAAATTTGAGCTATCGGATTCTTTTCGGAAGAAGCTGAAAAAAACTAGGAAAAACAACCACCATTTCTGTTTGATTTTTCTCTGTCGATGGTTTTTTTTTTTTTTTGTAATTGTTCAACAAAAGGTGAAACTAATTTGGAGAAGGCAATTTGCATAAGCGAACTTAGCGAAGGACTTGAGCCCAATAAAACTAGACAACGGCCTGTTCACAAGGAAAGGTGAAATTATTTTGGAGAAGGCAATTTGCATAAGCGAATGACTTGAGCCCAATAAAACTATGACAGCGGCCTGTAGACGTCTGATCCGACCAATCCAAAACAACGCAATTTCAAACTTCCTTTTGAGCCCCATCATCAATTTCAAAACGTAAAAAGAAGAAGCCGTTGCCCAACGGATACAAAAAAGACCACAATACACGCCATTTGCATTTCTGCGCAGTGGATTCATAACACGCCAATCGAAGAGAGGGAAATCTGAGAGAGAGAGGTGAACAGTGCACGAAATTAGAAACGGTGGTGTTTGCAATGGAGGCATAGAGAAGCTAAAGAGAAGGTGAAGAGATCGAGAAGGCGAACGAAAGGATCTTTCCCCTCAAGAAGGCGAAAGTGTACAGGGAGAAAAGGGACGTACGGTATATTTTATTCTTTTAAGAAGCCCTTTCATCCTTTATTTTTGTCTTTGAAGGTGTGCAAGAACATGGTTTCTGCCTGCAATTTTCTCATCCGAAAATGTGCTGAGAACTATTTTTCCGGTAGAAGATGTTGGTTAGATCATAGATGATGACCACTCAGAGCAATCTGATTAGTCTCTTAGGCACAAGAATGCTCTATCCTTTAGATCATATACGATAAACAAGTGGGAACTGCTTAAAGTAGCAAAACAAGAGAAATTCTTCTGATAAAAAGCAATTTTTTTTTCAGTGCTTCTCACAATTACAATTAACTTCCACTCTGCTCCTTTCATTTAAAAGCTATTTTATATTATTTCTAACTACATTTAATCATTATTGCTTCATTGCAGAGTCTGTTTTCCTTCAAACTCCAATGTCTGTTGAAATGATCCGTCCGAATTATTAGGTGGGGTTATTCTTCTATCTTCATTCTTGATAGATTTCCAAGACTTTCGCTGACCATATCAGATTATCAGCTTTACAAGCAGCAAGAGTTGTCCTTTTACAGTGCATTGGCTTATACAATCCCAGCTACCGTCCTAAAAGTTCCTCTTTCATGTTTGGAAGCTTTTGCGCAGACAACTCTTACATACCATGCCTTGAGGTAGAAAGGTAAAAGTTCCAGATGAAAAACTTCAATCCTGCATACTCTTTATTTCTCCTAACTCAAAAGGATAAATTTCTTTTACAATCAACTTCTTTATGGTTAGTTGCTTCAACTACAATACCACTTATTGCTAATCAACAATATCAACCATGACTAAAAATGTTGTTATTCAATGGCTCTTTCATTTAATCTCTCTTTTCTTTTGAGTATGTTTTATCCTTAACTTTCATAGGATAAAACATTTCCGATCAGTTGTTTGAGATGCAAATTGCAAATTCTACCCTTGTTGTATAGTTTCTCCTTGTTTCTTAGTAACAGTAAGTCTATTTTTACACAATAAAAAACTATTTTTTCGGTAGAAGATGTTGGTTAGATCGTAGATGATGACCTCTGAGAACTGTTTTTTCCCTTAGGCACAAAAGTGTTCTATCCTTTAGACCATACACAATAAACAAGTGGGAACTGCTTAGAGCAGCAAAACGAGAGATTCTTCTGGTAAGAAGGAATTAAATTATTTTCTTTTTGTTCCAATGAACTCTGGTACCTACCTCTCTTATGCAAATGTTTCAGTGTTTCTGGCAATTAAAACTAGCTTCCACCCTGCTCCTTGCATTTAAAAGTTATTTTATATTCTTTATAACTATAATTAATCATTATTGCTTCAATTGCGAAGTCTGTTTTCCTTCAAAGTCCAATAGTTGTTGAAATTCCATCCAAATTATTAGGTGGGGTTATTCTTCTATTGCTTTTACCCTGCATTGCTTATACAATTCCCAGGTACTATCCTAAAAGTTCCCCTTTCATGTTTGGAAGCTTTTGCTCCGACATCTCTTAGATACAATGCCCTGAGAAGGTAAGAGTTCCAGACGAAAAACTTCAATCCTACATAGTATTTATTTCTCCCAAGTCAAATGATAAGTCTGTTTTCAATCAACTTCTTTATGGTTAGTCATTGGCAGTGCGCCCTGCCACTAGGGGTGTGCACCCAATTTTTCGAATTTGGAAGGCCAAAATCTGAATCCGAATCCGACACTTTTGGATCCCGGATTTAAAATCTGAAAGTGTAATATCCGAATGGGCCGGTGAATTCGGATTCGGGCCGGATATCGGATCGCGTTCGGATTTGGGCCTGTTTTAAGTTGTTTATTGGGCTTTTAAAATTTTTGGCAGGTATTAGATTTGGGCCTAATTTAAGTTGTTTAATGTAAGGCTGCACAATCAGAAATCCGGTCCAGTTTTTGGACCGGATTTCTGATTGTGCTTAAATTCAAGGACCGGTCTGGTTGTACCCTAAATATGTTTTTGGACAGGGTTTCTAATTGTGCTTAAATTGAAGGACCGGTCCGGTTGTACCCTAAATATGGTTTGCATAATATTTATAATACCTTAGATCTCATATGGTAGAGAAGGAATGCAAAAATATTTCTAACACCCTACATCTCATACTATAATCAATTATGAAATTAAAACCATATTAAATTGATCGAAATAAAATTTTTATTAATGAATTTCCAAATACATCAATTGCAAATAAAAAGTCCATCAATAAATTTTCAAATACATTGTGATAAATTATAAAATAATATATTTATTAATTAATTAGTTGACTATATATATATTCAAAGAAACTATCAATATTAATTAAAAGACATTTCAAATTATCCTTCAATATGAGAGATAGTCAAACCAATATTGATTTTGTTTCTATTTGAACTATTTAAATGCAAATTTTTGTGAGTCATAGAAACTAATGTCACCTAAGAATTGTTGGTGATCGAGAGATAATTTTAAGGTGAGATTTTGTCTTCATTTGAATTTGAATTTTCTCAACTCTCTTTAAATGCAAATTAAGAATTGTTGGGTAATAGAGATAGAATTTTTAGGTGACATTTTATTGCCCTTTGAATTTGATTCCCAAATTCTCTCTTTAAATTTAGAAATTGTTGATTTGTCAGGAACTTTAGTCTTTGGTGATAAATGACAAGGAGAGAATTTTTAGAAATTGAATTCCTCAACTCTATCTCTCTCTCCCACTACCCTCTCGGCTCTCTCTCCCTCTCTCTCTGTAAATGCAACTTAAGAATTTAAATGTAAATTAAGAACTGTTGGGTAATAGAGAGATAATTTTTAGGTGAGATTTTATTTCCATTTATATTTGAATTTGAATTCTCTAATTCTCTCTTTAAATTTGGAAACTATTAATTTGTTAGGAACTTTTCTCTCTCTCACGACCCCTCTCGACTCACTCTCACTCTCTTTAAATGTACATTAAGAATTGTTGGGTAATAGAGATGAAATTTTTAGGTGAGATTTTATTTCCATTTAATTCGAACTTTAAATTTGGAAATTATTAATTTGTTAGAAATTTTTAGTCTTCGGTGATAAATGATAAGGATATAATTTTTAGAAATTGAATTTCTCAACTCTATTTCTCCCTCTATCTCACTACCCTTCTCGGCTCCCTCTACCCTCTTTCATGTTTCACCTATCTCTCTCCCCCTCTTTTCTCTATCTCATTCTCCACGCACCTCTCTCTCTTTTCTCTAGTTTTAAGTTTGTATAAATAAATTTAAAAATATTTACTATTTATATTAATAAGACCACAAATCTGGTCCGATCTTGTTCAGCCCTAGTTTTATAAGCTTTTATCTTTTATAAGGGTGAGTACCGGAACGGATGGAACCAGAATGGGCCCATTCCGGTTTCGGTACACACCGGAGAATGAAAATTCATTCCGGAATGGAACCGGAATTTTCGGAAACATAATCCGAAATTTTTTCATTCTGATTCCATATATGTGATATCTCAGAGATTTCAAAAATTGAGAGGGCTTTCGACATGTTCTTTTATCAAGGGTGGTAGTGATAGAGGTAGCAGTAGAATAATGACAACAATTTTGAACACGGATTGAAATCCTTAGACGACAACAATGATACTAAAAAAGCAAACGATTCGAGAGGAGCTGAAGAGGGTTGATATATTTAGTAGCCATAACCATTTTCAGAGATAGAAAAGTAGATAGGAATCGACAGCAATCAAAATCCAATACCCAAAACAAAAATTTCAAAATGAGAATCGATCACTAATCCAAAATTCAACAACCAATCTCATTGCCCCAAATTGATCACCAATCCAAAATCCAGCAAACAAAATAGAAATTTAAAAATGAGTTAGAGAGAGAGGTGACCTCCCTCTGCCGCCTCTAGTTGAGGTGAAGAAGTTCATCACCAGTGCTAGTGAAGGAAGCTTGTTGAGATTATCACAGCCTTCTGGAATTCCTACTTTCTCATATGGAAATTGAAGTTGGATAACTTGGATCTGGAGCCCAGATTCAACTGTACGAGCAATACTTGATTCAAAACGGGCTGCGTTATGTATTGTGGTGACTATGCTGACGATCACACCTCGTCGTGCAAGCAATTTGGTAATGTCTATCATAGGAATCATGTGCCCTTGGGCCATTAAAGGAAACAATGCAGAGTGAAGCTTGGGGGATAGAGAAGGCATGGCAGGAGGGTGTAGACAAGAGACTGATAGAGAGAGAAAGGACCGAGGGCAATGTCAGTGAGAGAGAGTTGCGAGAGTGAGAGGGATCATAAAGGAAAGGAAAACTGGAAAAGAGGGGGAAAACAAGACTTTACTTTGAAGGAAAGTCTAGAAATCCCCACGTGACTTCGTGACCTGGGTCAAAACGACCCAGGTTCACCTATTTAAAAAACATGGTTAAACATTTTTTTTAAAAAAATATCGGAACCGGAAATTTTTTCGGCATGTCTAACGGAATTTACGGTTTCGGTTTCGGAATTTCTATAAAATGAATTCTTGTTCTAGTACCGGAATATGTCGGAATCGGAACAGGAAATTCCGGCGGAAACATGAATTTTTTGCAGCTATTATTTTCAGCCTTATTTAGTTTGGGCCTATTTATCCGGTTTGTTTAGAGATTGGCAATTTGGGAGATTGCACAGATTTAGTTTGGACCACATTTGTTTTTCACAAATATGCCAAGGAATTTTTTTTCATCAAATCATCTATTTAAGTATATATATATAGTTTTGATGCTCCCCGAGGAGGTTTTGCACCCCTTAGGATTCAGGAACCAGGTAGCAATCAGCCCGTAGGTCTACCTCTAGCCTTCCTGACAACTTAAGGGTATCCATATTAATTCTCAGGTTAGTACACCCTTGTATTCGGTTAATTCTCATCTGCCTAACCAAAGCCCCTAACCAAAGCCTCTACATCAGGACAAATAGTCGAAGATGTAGAAGATGAAGAACAAGAGTCACCAACCCAAACAGATCGTTTTGGTCCTTTCAAAGTAAGCTCCTTGGTAACCAAGGACACCCGTTTTGGTACATCTACCCCTCTCGTTTGTTTTTGAATTTTTAGTCATTTGGTCTCTCTACTTCAAAATTTTTAGTAAATCTCCTGTAAACCCATCTAAGTTAAACCCCAGTCTTAGGAGTTTAGAAGCATACCTGAACAGTAAGTCCAGCGTCCAAACAGTAAGACCAGAGTGGCTTGAGCGGATTGGCCTGAAAGGGTGTGTCCTTTTAAGTTTGTTGAGTCGAAAGGTTGAAGCTTAGGTAAGGTTTATTGTTGATTCATTAAGTCTTTTGTTTTAGTCTGATTTAAGTGTCTAGAAGTTTAAACATGAATAGGATGTTTAGATCTTCTTCTTCCACCAGTTCTAGTTCTTCTAGTTCCGTTCCTCCCATTCCAGGAATAGTAAATGAAGAAGAATTTGAAATTAATGAAGTTAACACCAACCTTTAGAATTGGAATATCCCTAAGGTTCCCAGTAGTGAAATCTACTCGAAGTAAAGTTTTAATCCTTTATCCTTCAAAGGTAATTACCATGTCAAAACCGTAGAGCAGGTTTACGCTCTAAGTAAAACCTATGAAAAATGTCAACTTCTGTCTCCTTCTGTTGTCAAAAAACATAGGGAAACATCCACATCGGATTAGTTCAAGTTGCAGTAAAACCATTAACTCGAAGAGGAGTTTATGCTTCTGTCCTTCTGTGACAAACATCTTCTAAAAGCCTTAACCTTGAACATTAAAACTTCAGGTTATGAGATGTTAGAAGAAAGTCAGCCTTTAGCTTTGATCTATAGGATTTATTACAAGTATATCATGACCAACCTCAATGTCCATGCCTTAGTAAAAAGTCTCAAAGATCAAACCTTGTTAATCCAAAGTCATACAAGTGATGCCAACATTAGGGTCCCCAAGTCGATCCGTTGGAATGAAGTAACCTTACCATATAGCTGAAAAATATGGTTGCTTGGTGGGAGGTTGGCATACAGAATCTGGTCGTGGCTCTTATGGGGT